>CM060835.1:12345000-13667500 GCA_030762175.1 Metallyticus violacea | reverse complement strand
ATTTTTAATTGGGAAATCTGTAATGTTCACAAAATAAATTATGTTTCAACAAGACAGAATTATTAGTAGGGCTTTGTGGCCTTATCGATCCCCCGATTTAACATCCTGCAATTATTATTTCTTGGGTATATTAAAAATGCCGTGTACAAGATGAATTTTCACACCATACAAGAACTCAAAGATAATATTTGTCGGTAAGTGACGAATAATTTCCTAAAGAGATGCCAAAAATGTGTGGAGAATGAAGGTGGGCAGGTTCAACACCTCATTTGATAATTTGTAAGTAATGAGCCTCTTAAACTTTGTATTGTTGTATGATTGGTTTGTTTTATTGTTTTACCCTCCCGCTAATCACCGGCTAACCGCCTCATAGACAAAACACACCGGGGGAAAGCAAAACTGCTCGCACGGTACAAAGTCAGGCCACATTGCTAAAGAGTGATTTATTACGTCACTGCCTGTGAGATCAATTTAACTGAACGTGGAGAAGAGAAATGGGCCACATCCGTCAATTAGTATACCAAACAATCGTTGCAGGCATCTTGAGCATTTCATTGTAATAATTTCCAAACAAGCTGTTAGCAAATCTCGAAGACTGCTTCCAGATAGGGAGCCAAAAGATTGACACTAATTAGCGCACGATTTAATTACAGAAACCCGAGAGAAATAAACCCCGTTATCTAACACAGCGCCGCATGGAGTCAACAGTACTTAAACAGAAGACAAGCTATTATTTACGATTGACTTCAATTATCCTCACGAACTCTTCACTACACTAGCTAACCTTCTAACGTCGTTAACTCCTGATGGCGGCTTGGGGGTCGCAGCATATGAACCTGCAGTTCAAAGTTCACCAGCTTCAATAACCCAAGCGTTATATTAGCATCTCCTTCTGTGCACTACTAATACCCTTAGTAGTGAAGATTTGCTATCGCTATGAACATAACGTAAATCATAATTTTGGAAAGTTTTTTTAAAACGAAAACAGAACAGCTTTACAGTTTCTGTTACAATTATGACTAGGTACTGGATTTTAATGCAAATGGATGATTCCATGGAAAACCAACACAGTTTTTAACAAGTGAAACACGACCCTTTCAGATTTTTAAAATTTATATATCTGAGTTCATACAACTTTTGTGTCATCTGATCAACAATTGAAGTACAGTAGTTTTAATTTTCATCAAAAATCAGATAAAAAGTACATGTTTTTAAGTTAATGTTAAACAACTCTTATAAAAAAGAAAGGAACATCAATATTTTCTTATAGTTCACTTTAAAGTTAAGTTCTACAAGAACTGGGGGGTAAGAATAAATATAGAAAAATAAAAAAATCATGGTATTTAAGAGTGGAAACAAATTACGCAAGAATGAGAAATGACATTGTGAAGGAGAAGGAAATTGAGGTGGTTAATAACTTTGACTATTTGGGTATTAAGCTTAACAAGAATAGAACGTGGAGGCAATAAAAGAGAAAGGTTAGAGCAAAAGGTAGACTAGCTTTGAAAGCTATTACTGCCTGTAGGTATGAAGTGCCAGAAATGCATATAAAGTGACTGGAGAAAATATATACGGTAGTATTAGAGACTAAAATGATGTTTCGGGTAGTAATGAGGGATAGACTTGATTCACAGGAATTTCTGCAAACAAATTATGGGTCTACCAAACGTGGTTGCACAAGCTGAATTAGATAGAGTAGGGAATAAAGGAAAAATAATGTCAAGAACTATGAAATATTTGTTTAGGATTAAGAATTTAGAACAGAAACGCTGTCTAGTGACGCAAGAGAAACTGGAGGGAGGAAATACTTGGGTTAGTAGAATCAATAATTATGGAAAAACGTTGGATTTGCTTGGCTTGATAGAGAAAGTAAAGAAAGAGGTTTTTGGAGAGAAATTCAACAAAGAATTGATATGGAAAGACTGGAGATTTAAGTAGTAAAATGTCACTGAGGGTTTATAGGGGGTTAAAGGAAATATGGGGTAGAGAGAATTATGTGCATGAAGCTGACACGTGGATGAGGGAGGAAATCGCAAGGGCCCAGACAGGGGTAGTGAATCTGAAAGGAATAAGAGGAGGTTTAAACATAGAGGAATATCATGTGAGGAATGCAAGATAGTTACTGGCAAGCAATTGTGGAATGTAGCGAAACTAAAGAAATGAGAGCAAAACTTAGGTTTGAGAAGTGGGATAACTTACCAATAGAGATAAGGGAAACAGGTTGGTGAATATGAAAACAAGGCAGAAAATCTTGGAGTTTGGGATTTATTTAGGTACGGTTGAAAGAAAATTGTTGAAGAAAATAAGTAACAAATGGGCAACCAAATCTTGCAGAAACATAATTTTAGTTGGGTTTTGATTGAGTTAATTTTGTAAATGTAAGTTACCTGATAGTTGAGTAACTGCAAGGTTGAAACTACTTTGGCCACTTGGTTACACAGCAACTCGGGAAGATTTACTAGAGTGACTATGGTTGTATTTTCTTGTATGACTGAGTGATTGTTAAGTGGAAGCTTGTTGTATTATTAGTGGAAATCAATTCAATTTATTAAAGCTAATTAAAATTAATTCCAAACCGTGTATTTATAATTTTTCAGCAATATCATATTTTAAAAATACAGAGCATTCAATTTAAAAAAAAATAATTACTAAAAAGTGTCATCTCACGATTTGTTTCAAATTTTGTGTGGTAGTCAAGTTGAACCTCAACAAGTGTACAACAATTTATTTTGGGCCTTCCAGTAGTTTACGTGGTAACAATGTTTTTAAAATATGAGGCAGTTCTTGAGTGACAATTTCCACTCTATCTTTGATAAAATTGTTCATGGTGTTTCTGTACTGGGGTACTGTAAGTTGCTAATATTTTAGCTATTTCACCACGTTTATTCTGGAAGCATTTTGATACCTCGACAAGTGTTTATGAGTTCTAAAAGTTTAACTTTGTCTTAGCTAAACGCTGCAGGTATAAAAATAATAACATTAGAAACTAAGTTTTTCCATTATTGAAATAAGACTAAATTATTTATGAAATGCATTTTCGTATTTATAATTTAAATCCTTAAAACTCATAACAATTTGTTGACTTAACAAAAACATTTGAAAACAAATCCGATCATGTTAACAGTATAACAGGATATTGTCCTTTCACCTGGGCTATTATTTTGTGAGATATTTGATCATATGCATTCCTTAGGTTGGCTATCATTCAACAATTTGTGTTGTACATAATCAGGTAAGCGATTAATCAAGCAAACTAAATAAGTAAGGAAGTAAACTTTAAATGCATTTACTTTCTTAGTCAAACTAATGCTGCAATATTTTATTTAGAGGATTTATAAACTTCTCTTTCTGCAATTTGTGGGAGTTTTTTAGTTGTGATGCCAACTGTATATTCTTCATATGTATTAGAATATTTAGGTACTCTTTTGTGAAAAAATCTTTATAGTAAAATATTTCTGGCATTTATTGACAGCCCAAAACCATTCTATCACCTAAGAAAGATACACTTATTTGTAATATTGCTGCATAATTTTAGCTAAATTCAAGATTAAATTGTTTGACTTTATTTTGAGCATTTAGAGTTTTTGCTTCATAAAATATCACAAAATAAATTTCAAGCAATATATTTATAACTGAAATAAAGCAAGTTTTGTTTACCTTAAAACAAGCTATCAATTAGTTCTTCATTTCAAATCAAAAGTTATGACTAAAACAAACATTCTCCTTGAAACTATGCAATAAAGCATTTTTCGCATAAATAAGAACGTGTATCAAAATTTCAAGAAAATCCCATACATGAAAATTCCAAGATATGTTGGTTTTCATTGAATTAACCATACGCATATCATTTTCCATGGTCAAATAACATTTCCTACGTTTTAAGCATAATTTTATGACATACATAAATGCATATTTTCCAAATATTATTAAAAGCCTAAGTTTTACAATTTGTTAGTTTATAATGCATAGTAACTTTTCAGAAATGAGATTGAAACTAGCACACAAACTGCAGCTTAAGAAAAATATTTTATTCGCTCCACGAAGCTTCTGAAAATTTGTTTAGAACTTTTTAAAAATCTCACAAGAGTTTATCTTAATGATTCTTCTCTCAACAAATGTTTCAACATACAGTTGGGATTGCTCGCGTAGGAACCTGTGATGTTGCTCCTAAATCCGCTCAGAGTTGGGTTTACTTCTCAATGCATCCAACAGATGTCTCTACTATTGCCACAGCTGAAAAGTTTTTAACGAACATCTGTTAAACGTGCATTAATTAAACCGTTAAATGTATTGAAAAATTACCTTTTATTTAAAATAAAAAATTTATTGCATCACCCTATAGACTTTGTGTGATTTTACATTTACCTTACTTAATGCCAGCAATCAGTTCACTATTTCAGTTTTGTTTTACAAGCGATTCCCCATTTTTGCATGTAACATGATTTCTAAACATCTTCTATTGTTTTCATACTACTGTCTTTATTGTTGGTCAGTTATTTGTGTTTAATAATAGCTGCACAAAATGCGTAAAAGAATTGAATTTATCCTTCGCAAAAATACAGTAAGTGTCGCATTAGCTTATGAGGGCCTTTCTAATCGATATATTGTATTAAAGATAGGATTTAACCAGTTCACTGTGTTAGATTATTGGTTAAATACAAGAAAACTGGGAATTTAGCAAGAATTAAAAGGAAGAGGCAGGAAAAGGTCTTCTACTGCTGCTAATGACCGCGTTTTGAAGCGGTTCTGTCTGAAAAACTGGCTCATGACTTGGAGGTGAAAAGAGAGTGGGACCTGGTGTGATAGTTTGCAGCAGAACCATCAGATACAGACTTTTAGGAATGTATCTACCTGCTAAACGACTACAGAAGTCCCTTTTGCAGTTAAAATGAGAAAGTTTGACTATAATGGATCAAGGAACATGCTCATTGGACTGGAGATGTGGAGTAAAGCCATATTTTTAGATGAATCTAAGTTTAACGTCAGAGGAAAAGATGAAAAAATATTTATCGGTCGTCATAGTGGTGAAGAATTTCTGTCAGAATGCTTGGACTCAAGAATGGTGTCGTATGTCCAGCAAAGGAGTGAGTGCATTACACTTTGTTGAGGTAACAGTAAATGCAGATGCATACTTAATGATTTTAAGTGAAAGTTTAATGCCAACAATTGTGGAGCAGTTATCGCCAGAAAATTTCACTTTGCAGGTTGACTTCGCACCATGTCACAGGACAAGAAGAGTGGGTACCTTGCTTAAACACTAGTATTTTTACCAAACTAAACTATTATTTCACCAAATTGATGCTAAATCCAGACAATTCTAAAAAAAAATCACAATTTTATGCTACAGATTAGAAGTTTTCTTGCAGAACAGGTGATTTTCACACTTCACATGGCCAAAGTACTGCCCAGCTCTCAACCCTATTGAGAAATGAAAAAAAAAAAAAAAAACAATAAATAATAAAGACCTGGTTGAAGTCATCCATAGAGTGTGATTTAGTGAGATTTCGTCCGACTAAGGCAAAAATTTAATACTTTCAGTACCCAGACGATGCGATGCCGTAATAAAACAGGAAAGGCAACAAAGTATTGATTCAGGTTTTTACGATGGGAAGGAACTTGTGTGTAAAATGCTATCTTATTATAATTATTAAACACGAACTCATCCGGTTTATGCAATTTTAAGTACAACAATGTGGCTATTTGGCTACAAAATTTGACATTTTGTTCAGTTATACTTTTTACATTACTTTTAACAGATATAAAGATGATTACATTCAATTTTCACATTGTTAGACTTAAAAATATTCGGGTTACATCTAGAAACACAAATATAGTACATTCAAAATACTGATATTTCTAGATGAGTATAAAGGGAAAAATAGAAATACTTTCTAGGTGATGCAATAAAGTTTTTTCAGTACTGGAAATATAAAATTCCATTGTTTATGACTGAAATAAGAGAAAAGTATGTAGAACACCACATTAATTAAGGTTTTAAGGTTGTTAAATTGTTTATTTTTAACCATGATTTTCGCATTTGTTGTTTATTGGTAGTATTTAAATAAAGATCAAGGATTTTTATGTACTACTATTATTATTTTATTTTTTCTTCTAAATCAGTATTAATTGAGAAATCATAACGTTTGTGAATTTTACCGAGAAACAAAAAATTAACTAAGGTAGTTGTAGAGGGTAGTTTAGTTTTATAATTATCATAAATGACAGAAATATTAAAACCGTAAGAGGGTGGGTTTATAAGTTTCCGGCCTCGCCGATAAGGATTATCGCCTTCATAAAACCCTTATCTGCTGGCATATCTTATCTGTTAAGTAAATAACTGCAGCTGTAACTTCCTGCTTCGCTGTGTACAGTTGTTCAGATATTGTTGCATAAAGAAGGCTATGAGTAGAAGATGGAGTATCCAGATGTTAAGTTATTCACAAAAGAAGGACTTACTCCAAATGAAACTAAACAGTGATTGGACGCTGTATATGGGGAAGCATCCCCCTCATATTCTACAGTAAAAGAATGGGTCAAACTTTTTCCATTGGGTCGAGAACGCATTGAAGACGAACAGCGTGCGGATCGGCCCTTGTTGGTGCTCACTCCTGAAGACATTGCTCTTGTGGAAGGAGAAATTATGGAAGACCGGCGGCTCAAAGTTATACATATAGTAGCAAGGTTGGACCTTTCTAAAACCTCCCCGGCATTTGCCATTTATGAGGTCTGAGGAAAACGTGAAAAAACCTCAGTCATGGAGGACGGTTCTGGTGGGATTCGAACTCCAGACCTACCGCTTATGAGTCCGCGCCTTAACGATCTCGCCCACCCATGGCAGTGGAAAATCGTTGAATTAATAATTACGTATATACCAGAAAAAGGATTGGTGTAACCGCCCTGTTGCACCGTGGTGCAGCAACGAAGCATTATTCATTTTCAGTAACCTTGCCTTGTCTTAAGTTTTCTTTGACAGATTACATGCACGTTTAAGATACCTAAACTAAATACTCGTAGACAGAACATATGCCACATAAATCTCATTCCGCTAGCAGCTGCTCTTTCCAGATCAAATCTACTGCGTGTGCTGCGGCCAATCAAGTAGATTCTGCAGTGTGCATTCGATTCCAATAATGTCGGGGACAAGTGGCTATCGTCCACCTGCAGACGTGTCCTCTCTCATAAAACAGCCAGCCTTTTCCACTAAATGTCAGAGTTCGTTGGTTAACGTTTCTATCTCTACTTCGAGCAACTATGGGTCGAAAGAGAAGGAACCCATTTTCACTTGCTGAAGACCCAATTCTTTCTATTCCTTCTGTCCTCTATCCCGTACAGACGCTCGAATTTGTGTTCACCCTCTCTCCCATAATCTAATGGCACAAGTTCCGAGTGTAAATCCTAGTATACGAAATGTGTTCAGAAAATAACCACACTTCATAATGTTTTAAAAATGTAGGGTTGCCTCATCTTACTGAGCAAAGTTTTGTCTGCCAATTTTAATTCAAAGATGTGAGAAGTGTATTGTAATATTGAAAAATTAAATATAGCTTTTGTGTTTATTGTCCTAGAAAAAGTTTAGGCCGGAAACTTATGGACCTACCCTCGTTAATTGACATGGTTGCTACACTCTGTGAAGTTAACGCTGCCTAGATTCGTGGCGTGAAAAAATAGGGGGAAAAAAAGGGCGGGAACGATTCGCAGTAGTTATAGCATCCTCAAGAGCTTGTGTTTCATAGCAGGCCATTATGTTAATTTGCCTGAAAGTAACACAAAACATTATAAAGGAGAGAGAGATGGAAACACTTAGGGCATATATGACGATTGTTGAAGAAACTGGGCCATTTGCAGCAGTTGCTGGTGAAGTGAATGCCATTAGAGAAAGAGTATGTCTAATGGCTCTAAATGCTGGCTTACAGGAAAACAAATCTGTCAAATAATGAGGGGTGATAACTGCAGAAGTTCGTCTAACAGCTTGCCTCAAACGTGCTCCAGTTACATCCGTTAACATGGAACTACCCTTTTCTGTGATGAAAATCAATTCTATGCAATAGAATGCAGGGTTGATTACAAACATTTAAAAATGTATCTGGCGCCTTTTTAAATATAAATATATAGTGTGTATGTTAGTTTTAATTATTTTCCCTGTCTATTTTAAGGATAAAAATATTCTATCTTTGATTATTCTGATTTCTTCCTCCTCAGGAATATTTTTCATATGTTGCCATGCATTCAGCTTATTGCGCGGAAATTTTACATGGCATTGCAGTGTTCTCAAGAAGTAACATTGTTGCAGTAGTAGTGCCAACGTACAACGTATTATAGAGTCATTGTCAACAACAGCATGATGGCTGTGTGTTTTAAAGGCCTAACCAAGCCCATTACAGTAAGAGTAGAAAGGCGAAGTTTAAGAGCTAGATAGCGATTGGTCTACGCATGATGCGTGACTAACGGTTGGCTTTTTTTTTTTTTTTTTTTTTTGCAACGACAATCGAGAAGAAGCCGCGGTAGTGTTAGGGCTGCCCTGCCCCGAGATGTCTAGGGCGCCACCCCGGATTCATCGAAATATGTGAGATAAACCAGTAGCATTGTGTAATATAGAACACTAAAATATGTTAATCTGAATTACCAACCAATATATATTTCAGTTAATCATTTCTTTTTCTAATGAATTCCCGGTACCTCAATGCATTTTATAGAATGTAGGGTGATAGTCCCGGCCAAGACCGATGGATTTTTTCGGGCGTAAAAATCCTAAGTATGACTTCCTTCGGAAGGGAAGTAAAGCCGTGGGTCCCGTGTCGTACATTTACGGCACGAAAAAGAACCTCAAGAATGAAAGAGAGGCCTCTGAGCAAAATTTGTCGGCCGTTTCACGCCCTGAGTTGAATGGTACGCTGATGACCTGAGATGTTAAAGATGTTAAATAGCCAATCAAAAAAAAAAAAGGGGGGGTGATAGTGTTAGTTAAAGGTATAAGTTTGAGTTGAGGTGGTTATCTAATTGTCATAAAGGAGTTGTCACATAATTGGCGGAAGCGCAGGTATTTTATGAGATGACGTCACATAATCGCTCAAGTACAGTTGTGTGTGCTGATATGACATGTTGGAAAAAGCATTCCTTGAATACCGAAAAATGAGATGCATGTAACTTTCCCAGCAGAAGGAATTGTTATTTATTTATTTATTTATTTATTTATTTAATATGTGACCACGCAGAGCTTTGCTGTTTGCACTCAGAATCGAAATGATGTAGCCAAGGTTCTTCATTAGTGATTATCTTTGAAAGAAATCCCACATCTTTCCTGTAACATAATTTTCAACAGAATTTCTGAAAGTGCCTCAAAGTTTTTCGACGATCCTCTTTGACAGTGGCAGTAACGGCGTTAATTTCTCCTTCCCCTTCAGTTTTCTCCCTTAACATTACATAAGCCACAATTGAAGATTTGTTGACACGAAAGCAGAATTTTAATTCGTCATCAATCACCTCCATTTTGCTGTAGGCGAAACTAAACAGTCTCAATTTGCACACAGCATACAGTCGGGAAGTGACAACAATGAACCTTTAACCACATGTTTAAAACGCATTAGTTTACGAAATATTGTAAAGTTAAATTTTAGCGCTAGAAAGTATGCCTATTAAAATTACCATCATCTTTATTGAAAAGCTCTGGTACATATTAAATAAAAAAATTAATACAAACATCGCATGACAAGAAATAACAGAAAAAATTCGACAAATTAAAGAGAATCTCATAAAAAATTATGCTTGATGGAAAAATTCTATGCAAATGTTAAGATAAAAAAATTATACTCGACACTATTTAGTTTAATTTTGTAAAAATCATGTTTACCACATCATTTATGAAATAGTTCCACACATAAATCACAAGCTCCTGTTCCCATGCTGGTGTCAAAGAACTGACCCAAATACGAGCAGTTGCCAAGTTGGGAACGCCTTTCTACAAACCGGCGATGGTGGGCAGACAACAGAGTTGAGCTGTGTGCACCTGTGGAGGGCCGATAATGGATGTAAGCTTTGTGATTGTCAGAACAGTTATGAAAGATAATTATGTCGTGAACGATTCATGGTCGGTATTATCGAATTTTCAGCGTGTAGCACTGGCTTCTGAGGTTTCGCGTCACATGCCACAAACGCTCGGTTGTGACTTGTTTTCAGTAAAACAATAGCAATGATTGGGTTGATTTCTGTGGATTGGAATATCTCACTTAGAACTTCATTCGCATTCATTGGGTCATCTTTGGAAATTGAGTCAAAATTAATTGTCTAAATCTTTGTGGAAGATTGTTAAAATAGTATGACAGAAAACGCTAAAAATCTAGTAGGAATTTTACAGTACTTGAATTTATTAGTGTAGAGAATTAAACTATTACGTGTCCAATAATGATGAATATTTGAGCAAACGGTAAAACAGTTTATATTATCCTTGACATATAATACTTGCCTTTTAAACCCAAGATCGCGGGTTCAAGCCCAGCCAGTATCGATGGATTTTTTCGAGCGTAAAAATCCCAAGTATGGCTTCCTTCGGAAGGGAAGTAAAGCCGTGGGTCCCGTGTCGATAAAGAACCTCGAGGCTGAAAAAAGAGGCCTCTGAAATTTGTCGACTGTTTCACGCCCTGAGTTGAATGGGACGCTGATGACCTGAGATGTTAAAGAGCGTTCATAAATAAATCAAATAATACATATAATAAACTATTAAGGAAATATATCGATGGCAAAGTGAACATACCTTAGCAAAGATATTTGGAATGAAGTCTGCAAACGTGTTTTTTTTTGTTGTAAATTGTTAAATAAAAATGTTAATTGCTAAAGGGTGATTACCTCATAAGAGAATGCCAGAATAAATATGAGCAAAATAATGTACCCTTCGTAATGCTGTAACTTAAAATTCTTATCACAAAAAGCCCAACGGTGATTTTTTATAAATATAATTAATATGAGCGGACCAACTAAGAATTTCCTAGAAGCTCCAGTGCCAGTGTTAAATTTAAATTGAATGTCTGGTTTTACCTTTGTTTATACTTAATGTATGGCTATTACACTAATCATTAATAATAAAGGTCTTCATATATAATTTGATTTTTCCTACATAATAATAGTTACATCTTCTGCATACAATACAATACCGCCACGGGTGGCCGATATCGTTAAGGCGCAGACTCGTTAGCGTGTTTGGGGTTCGATTGCCACCAGAACTGTCCTCCCTGACTGAGGTTTTTTCCAGGTTTTCCTCAGTCCTCATACATGTCAAATGCCGGGGAAGTACCCTAAACTTAGGCCTGGAACGTTTTAGGAGTCACATTTGGCTCAAAAAGAGATAAAGGAAGATAATTAGTATAAATAATAAAGAAAACGCGCACTAATGAGCAACCCTGGGGAACTCCATGATATACGAGTTTAAATTTAGATAAACTTCCTTTGAAATAATTATTATTGAGACTCGTGTGTAACTGTAGATCTCATAAAGTGAAGCCAGGAGTCGGGTAGCCTGCTCTAAAATTTAATATAACCCGCATAAATTGGAGTTTTGTCGAAAGCGTTTTCAAAATCATTAAATATTACATATGTAAAGAGATAATATCCCTTTTTTTTTTTTTCCTGAAAAGGAAGTTAGAGATACAATGAAATCTGCAATTACCATTCCAAAATATGTTTATATAAATTTCATTATCAATCCAGTAAAAATGTATATTTTGCTAAAAGGTATACGGAATGTAACTGTGGTACAGTTTGGTTGTAAAATAGATTTTAAATAAAAATGTAAAGTGAAGTACAGGTTATCTTTAACACGCCGACTACACATCTTCCTCAATAGTAATGTAAATGCAAAGTAAAGAATTGAAGAGAACACACTTTTTCTTACATCAGAAAAGAACTACAATAGAGAGTAGGAAAAACTTACAATTTAATATCTTCTTTTTATTTTCGTGTTCTTTTCTTCTTGGTTTTTGAGACGAAAGAATAAAAATGTCTTTTTCTTCAGATTCTTCTGCTGAAATGACGGAAAAGAGGGAGAAAAGGAGAAAAACTATAATTCCTTACTTGTCAGAATTCATCCGCCGAATCGCATCAAGAGAAAAAAATGAAGTTTCATAACAATCGATTTTATCATTATCATCCCAACAGAAAAGGGGTCCAACAATTTTGAAGTTGCCAATGCACATCAAATTTCCGCAGAAATACGCTAAGGTTTGGTCATTTATTTATATAGCCCTTTAAATGAAAATAAGGTTTATAAATCACAAAAAAAAAAAAAAAAAAAAAAACGTGATTCAGAACATCACGATTATTACTGGTAGTTCTGGGCATTGAGTAGCCTTAATTTTTCTGAGAAATACCTAGTCAATCATTTTTTTTTTTTTTTGAGTAGTGTTTAACGCCCGTTTTTACTACTGAGGCACCACAGGCGGTGGACACTGATGATACATGAGATGAAATGATATATTGGGAAAGGATATTTTTTTTAAGGAAGGAAGCGTTCCAGGCCTAAGTTTAGGTACCTCCCCGGCATTTGCCAGTTATGAAGACTGAGGAAAACCTGGAAAAAACCCCAGTCAGGGAGGACGGTCCTGGCGGGATTCGAACCGCAGACCTCCCGCTCACGAGTCCGTGCCTTAACGACCTCGGCCACCCGTGGCGGTTCTAGTCAATCATGAAACAACATTCCTCTCAAACATGTCGGTGAAGGGGTGTCTTCAAAGCGAATTATTGTTTTTTCACCCACTGCTTGCATATTTACGGTTTAACTGGACAAGAAATTGTGTACACTTTCTGTTGGTTTTTGTATTTGTGGAATATAGTTCTCCAGTCTTAATCCCAGAACACATATATTGAAATATAAACCCCATTTTGGTAAACATTATAAAATGTATTTCCTTCCAATTCATTCGGGCAATTCACTTCTCATTATGCCTGAACTTACTATTCGTTTTGAAATGGGTATTGTCCTCCTACCCTGCGGAATTTAAACAAAACACACAATAGAATTTGTCAGCAGACACTTTTGTATTCATAAATAGATTATGCTTGGGTCTTTTTGCATAATTTATTATTTACCATTGTCTTTTTAAATGTTTGCTGTGATTTAAAATCAATGAATGTTGAAGTCCCCAAAATCTTCAGACCCCCAGCAGAGGCACCCTCCCGACAAGCTTGGTCGAGATAATTAAGACGCGAACTGGAGGTATGCGGTTCGAACCCCGCCAGGACCGTCCTCCCTGACTGAGGCTTTTTCCAGATTTTTCTCAGGCCTCATAGATGGCAAATGCCGGGGAGGTGCCCTAAACTTAGGCCTGGAACGTTTCCTTGCTTAAAACAAAATTAATCCTTTCCCAATATATCCTTTCATTTCATGTATCACAGTGCCCGCCGCCTGTGGTACCTCTGTAGTAAAAACGGCCGTTAAACACTATTAATTCATTCTTTTCAAGTTTTTTCTCAGTCCTCATAAATGGCAAAAGCCGGGGAGGTACCCTAAACTTAGTCCTGGAAGCTTCCTTCCTTTAAAAAAAAATCCTTTCCCAATTTCTCTTTTCATCTCATGTATAGCATTTAACAATAATAAAGAGAGGGGCACCATAGGCTCGCGTTTAAAACAAACGATTTACTATGCATAACTAATTTTGAGATTACTAATAGCTTCTAATTCTGTACTGCAGTTGGTAGCCCTGACAGCATCTCCGCTTAAAGCAAGACACACCTTCAGAACGATTGCTTCAGACATGGCACGTAAAAATAATGTGCTGTGTGTCGAAAAGGCGCAGTGCGACCTTCAACACAGATGATACACCTACTCAGATTATTTGGTATCCGCTAGGCTAGGGCGTCACTTCCACGCAGTTATTGTGTTGAAACCGAAAAACCTCTCACAACTCGCTTTTTATTCATTAATGTATGCAGCTACCTGTACATTCTTGTCGTCATAATGCGCAATGTAAACACCGTGACTCACGGAAGAAAATGGAAGCGCGCCAACTGCCATTCCCGGCAATATTAACAACATTATGATGTGCTAACGGACATACGCAAGAATGACAGCCAATATCGCGAGTGAGTTTTCATTCGCTACTTCTGATATACAATTAAAATACATTTTCGAATTTCCAGCAGCATCTAAATAATATCTGCTAACATTATCGGAACGCCAATGGTAAAAGCCTTTTCATTATGTATATTAAACATGGGAAGCTCTGTCGACGCAATAATGTAAATTATGAACGCTATTGGCGCAACTGAACAATCTCACAGATAAATAAATTGGCATATGAATCGATCTGTATTCACACATTCAAGAACGTTGTTTATAATTTTTTTATTAATTTGATTGTTTATTCTATGTTTTATTTGCTTGTTTTAAGTAAAATGCTACTACCAGTATGCTTGCTAGTCTTCTAATTAAACAAATAATTAAATATTAGCTCTTTATGCGGCAAAACAAAACCACACTTAAATTTTAGTTAATGGCGATGGTAAAAAAATGTGTTAAAAATGTTTACCATCATGCGTCATATATTATTCGTGACGTTTCTGAAGATTATTGAACATGTTGACGAACATAGGTTCCTCTAAGGACCCCAAAACGTTATTTTGTCTATTAGTTCGGGAATATTTGTACGCGAGTCATCTGTCACCGATTCTTTCAACAAGCCCCATAAGTAGACATCAGGAGTCGTGAGATTCGGGGAGTAGGCAAGATATGGGAAAGGAGTTGCAGAGAAATTAAATCTTTCCTTGTACTGTACTTTAATGGGAAGAAAACTCGGTTCATTTTGACGTCCCACTCCTTGTGACAGGAAATAACGTTTCACGATAAACCATTCTCTTCATCGTAAGAACAATAATTGTATAAATCAACACGTAACTGATATCAAACCATTGTTACAGTAAACAAACACCTCATTGCTAAGGAGAATTCAACAGCAAATGATCGATAATTTCAATGTCGTTTGTTATAGCGCATATTGTAGTTTATCTAATTTTAACTGCATTTCCACAATAATTACCACAAATGTTGCATGTCGGAGGATAGCGGATCATTCACCACATATTTCCAGCTATACAAAACAATAACTTAGTAATTTGTTACATTTTCAGCTCATCTTATTAATCAAAATTTCCAACCTTTCAGTAAACATTTGTTTGAACGTTGGAAGCAGTGTTAATGATTGTCATGGCTACTTTTACAACTAATTAGCGCCACTAACGCGATTTGCGTTTGAATATTGACAGCTTTGTTACCTAATCCTAATAGGAAATCCTAATCGAAATTTCATATCGTTTGGCTCTATTACACACACACACACACACACACACACACACACACACATATATATATATATACAGAATGTAACAAATTAACAGTAATTATAGAAGCTTTAAAAGGATAAAACACTAAGATAAAGTCACAACTGAAATATATTTTGAACTCATTGAGTTCTACTATGGCAACAAGACATACTTGTCTTGCTAAAAGTGCTACTTTATTTTTATTTTATAATATATATATATATATATATATATATATATTAACAGATATATAATTATGCAAATATCCTTTTTCTTTAAGTGAATTAATTTCCTTGTTTTCATCTAGAGGAAAAGGTGGTAATAAGGCACCCACCTTTGTTTCTGGCTATTTGAGGAGAATCCTTATCCGTTACATTTTCAGTCGGTCCTGGTGGAGTAGTGGTAACCATGCTTGCCTTCTAAACCCAAGATCGCGGGTTCAAACCTGGCCAGGATTGATGGTTTTTTTCGGGCGTAAAAATCCTAAGTATGACTTCCTTTGGAAGGGAAGTAAAGCCGTGGGTCCCGTGTCGTACATTTACGCCACGGTAAAGAACCTCAAGCCTGAAAGAAGAGACCTCTGAGCAAAATTTGTCGGCCATTTCACGCCCTGAATTCAATGGGCCGCTGATGACTTGAGATGTTAAAGACCGTCCAAAATAAAACAAATAAAAAAAAAATAGGACTCATCTGAGGATTTGTTTCGAAGAAAGCAGACTTTTAGAACAGCATATTGTTCGTACGTTTTGCTGTAGGCGGAACAGAATATGTCTCAACTTTCGCAGCTCTCACAGGGGGAAACCGGAAGCGACAATAATGAAGCATCACATGTACATTACGCATTAAGCTAATAAAATAATGCTAAGTTAAATTTTAGTGCTTGAAACTTTTATTGAGTAGTGTTTAATAACCGTTTTTATTACCGAGGCATCACAGGCGGTGACACTGATACACGAGATGAAATTATAAATTGGTAAAGGATATTTTTTAAGGAAGGAAGCGTTCCAGGACTAAGTTTAGGGTACCTCACGGCATTTGCCATTTATGAGGACTGAGGAAAACCTGAAAAAAAAAACAGAGAGCACGGTCATGGCAGGATTCGAACCGCAGACCTCCTGGTCACAAAACCACGCCTTAACGACCTCGGCCATCTGTGGCGGTATGCTTGAAACTATGCCTGTAAAAATATCATGATCATTCTTTATTGAACAGCCCTTGTAATTCACAATTTTTTGATATTGTTATTTTTTATTGTCTATATGAAAAATCCATTCAAATGCACCTAAACAAATGTATGCAAAGCACGGTTCAAAGTTTCCTCTGGGGCGTTAACGTGATTCACCTGTGAGATCTGCAGTGCTTAGCTTGTTTATCTTCTGTCTTGGAGATTTTCATCCGTCAGACGTGGATTTCCAGGACAACCTTGGTAGAATTAGGAGGAAGTTAGCTCTAGGTTAGGTTTAATTAGGTTTACGGCCCTTATTGGCTCTTCAATCCCATTACTCGCCCTTTTAACCGTTGGAGCGCTATAATGTCATCTACCTAGCGCCCCGATACTGCGGTACATCCACCAAATATCAGGAAGTCTAAAACTACTCCCGATGGAATAGATAAAATATCGCCCCTATCGATAACTTTTGACATAAGTTGTAAAGAGAGTTCACCAATCAGATGAGAATTGCGTGGGTGTGATCATTTGACAAAATCCTACGAAAGTCGGTCCAACAATTGCATGCTAACACTTTGAAAGTATTTCCACCATTACATATTTAATCGCACCAAAGGCAAATCAATTATGCTTATTCCTTTTATTTCTAGCGCATAAAGACAATTAATAAAGAGCCTATAGACAAGCAATTTGAGAAAGGAGATCTAAGAAGCGCTTGTTCAAATGCCAAGCATGTACCATTAAGTTTCTAAATGGCTAATATGCCATTGACAAATGAAGCTTCCGTTCGAAATAACACACAACAACGGACAGAAGTAGTGCGGCATGTTTCTTTGGCGCGGTCGGTATAACGTCACGATTAGCCTGCCACTGGCATAGTCACGCCTTCTTTCACGAAGAGCCACGGAAGACGGCGGAGAAAACCGAGGGCAACGTATTTGCAGCCACGATACGATAAACTGTGTATGTATTGACGGAACTTCCTAATTCATAATAAGATAAACACAGTTTCAGTTCTGGTCTCCTAACACATGAAAGTAATGTTAGAATTTGATAACTTGCATTCTATACTCAAGATCGCGGGTTCGAACCAGGATGGATTTTTCGGGGGGTAAAAATCCTAAGTATGGCTTCCTTCGGAAGGGAAGTAAAGCCGTGGGTCCCGTGTCGTACATTTACGGCACGAAAAAGAACCTCAAGCCTGAAAGAGAGGCCTCTGAGCAAAATTTGTCGGCCGTTTCACGCCCTGAGTTGAATGGGACGCTGATGACCTGAGCTGTTAAAATGCGTCCATAAATAAATCAATCAAAAAAAAAAAAAAGCAGCCATTCAAATGATATACTCTTTAATATAGTACCACACACACAATCGCTATAAATTGATACTTACGGATTTCTGATGGAATCAAAGGAGATTTTCCACTATTACAGTGATTTACCGTCCCTATCAATTTATATTTACGAAAATAAGGCAAGCCTAGGCCGTCAGGCCGTAGCGAGTCGCAGCAAACCACTGGGCCCACCGGTTTCTAGGATTTACCCGGGAGTTAGTGTTTGTGTATATAAATGGATTAATTGCGAATTCCAATAAGAAAAAAGTGGTAAAAAGTGAATAATTCAATCTTGTAAAAAGGAACAACATATTGCAGCCAGAAAGTTACGGAGGAAACGCATAGGTTACAACCTTTAACAAAAAAGTAATACATGCAACATTTACATTTTTACAAGCGGTCACGCAGAGTCAGTTCCCTCGTTCGGCTCTCTCCGCAGTCGCTCGGGACTGTATAACTCTTGCCACGCCAGCAGTATTGGAGGTTTCTTGTAAGGATAAGTATTTGCTGTCCTTCGTGAAAGGAGGCGTGACTTGCGCCAGTCGCAAGCTGTCCGCAACGTTAAGTGTATGAGGCTGGTGTCAGCAAAAGCGGATCATTGTTACCGAGTCTCATATTTGAATAATTAACGAATTAATTTATTCAGTACTCAATACAATAAGTAAAATAGAGTATATGCAATTGTAGTCAACTATCATTGTATTAGATTGATGATTAAGTCAGTAGCGTACACAACACTGCGTTGCTAAGACAATATTTGTCGTGTCATCTGTCATTCGTTATTTGAGTTTTGCTTGTAAATACTTCTTTAGTTTGTGCGGATTTGAAGAAATTTTGCGCTTTTGGTGAGCTAAAGAAGATGGAGTGTCAGGCGGGAAAAAAAAACACTTCCAAGATATATTTTTCTTTTCGAGTTTAACAGAGGAGCAAAGATTGAAAAATATGCTATATTTATAGGCAATATAATTCTTTTTTTTTTTTTCCTGGTTTTTCGCCTTAAGAGTGGAAGAGAAGGCCGTATGGCCTTAACTCTTGCCAGGTAAATAAATAAATACATTTTACATAAACAAAAATCAAATCAGTTAAGTCCATATCTCTGCTACTTATATTACAAAAGTAACTCGATACAAAAATCTTATTTGTATACGTAACAAAATGCAATACTTATAACACCAAACCGCGTAGCATGTGATAAAATCGCGCAATGCATTTTCTAGCTTTAGTAAAGATTTCGGTAGAGAACGCCGGGCAAAGAAACACCAGAAATTGTTGAGGGAACTAGCTGATAGTATTATAGGTGAACAGCTTGCCAACTGCTGAGGATATGGTTTCTACACGCGCATCGCCCACACAGTTTCTACAGCTATACTAAACTTCCTGTGTGCTACAAATCTTGTGGCCTGCAGCACGCACTTCCATAACGGTAAACGAAACAAGTTCGGCGATTCAGGGAACTTTCTTGGAAGTGTTTAAAATCCCCATCATACTTCAGTTTGCTTTTGTTTCTCTGACCCATATATAACTAGTCTAGTATTAGATGTTTAGGCTAACATTTTATTATTATCATGCTTCCGACCCTAAAATTTTGTAATAAAGTTTAAAGTGATTGTTGAAAATGCTCGTGGTTTCTCTCAATGAATCAAAGTCAAGTTGATTCTTGGCCAGAAATCAAGAACTAAACTCCATTGAAATAGATCAATTTTGATGAGATGGTAATTATTAATGAGATACTAAGTCAATTAAAGTTATCTTCTTGTATACTTCAGAGTGTAAATCTTTAGATATAGTTGAAGAACTTAGAGCTCTCAATCAAAATGTGTAAAATTTCAGAAGGCAATAAAATTTATTTGCTGTCTTTCTGGTATATTAAAATCAATGAAGGGGCCACTCTCTCTTATGAAAAAAGGTGGACTCAACCGATAAATAAACTAAAAGTCGGCAAATTAGAAATTTGCTGCAAATTAAAGTAAACAATGATTTATCATGTAGCGATATTTTTGATTTGATGAGAGGAAATACTTTTTTTTTATGCGAGGTACTGCCTTCCTGTAAATAGAATTGGCATAAAGAGCAGATTACTAATACAATATGTTATATTAAACATGATAATGTATAATCCTTTCCCAATATATCATTTCATTTCATGTATCATCAGTGTTTACCGCCTGTGGTGCCTCAGTAGTAAAAACGGGCGTTAAACACCATTAAAAAAAATGATGATGTATAGTGTGTAGAGCTAAATTTACTATATATGATTTATAATAAATATTCAGTTATGTATACAATTAGGTTGACATATATTTAATTAGGCTGAAATGTATTTAAGTATAATGAAATAGTTTAACAAACATTTAATTAGGTTGAAATGTATTAAATTATATTAACGTGAAATTACTTTGACATGTATTTTATTAGACGGACATGTATATAATCAGGTTGACATGCCACTATTTAGTTTGAAATGTTGAAGTGAATTTAATTAGGTTGATATGTATTTAATTACGTTGCCATGTATATTTTAAGCTGAAATGTGCTGAAATGTATTTATTCAGGTTGATGTGTATTGTATAATATTTAATTAGGTTGAAATATATTAACATGTATTTAATTAGGTTGAAATGCCTTTATTTAGTTTGCATTTTTATACTGAAGTGAATTTAATTAGCACATATATTTAATTGCATTCCCTTGCATTTAAGTTGAAATGTATTTATGTTAACATTTACTACTTTGAAATGCACTTAATCAGGCTAACGTGTAATTTATACTTTTAATTAGACTAGCATACTTTTAATTAGATTGACATGCATCTAATTAGGTAGACATGTTATAATTAAGCTGAAAATTTTCAAGTAGGTTGAACTGAATTTGATTAGGTTGAAATGTATTTGATTATGTTGGCATGTATAATTATAAGTGCAATCTGAAAATATTTAAATTTCACAATTTCTCTACTGCCACCGGGTGTAAAAGCAATTGTAGACTGAATAAATAATATATGTTTCTTCCTCGAACTCTTGTGTTTTGCATTGGTGATAAAATTTCCTCAGTTTCAAATTCCGTGGAGAAAACTCCATATTTTTTTCTTTCAGAATATGGCAAGCCTACGTATGTCTGACCGCGTTTCTTACTATTTAACATAGGAAATATTAATCTACCAGCTTGACAGTCAACTCTCGACAACAATTCCTTTCAGTCTTAACTTTATCTGTTGCAATTTAATTGTTACTAACCCTAGAAATTTGAGCATCGCAAAAAAATCGGCAGACCTTCTTTGGTCAACTATATACAGAATTTATTTGCTAAATACATGTAATATTAATATAGAATGTAAGTTACAACAGTCATGGAAATGAAAATATGATCTTTTGCCATGCTAGCAGGCATATGTATTAGTGCACTTCCGGTCCTTGCTTCATGGGGAAAGATAACAGAAGCCTTTTCTTCAGAATATTTTCAAGTGTTTTGCAACAAACGCTGTATCTTGTAACTGCAATGTGTTACTGACCAGCATGTGATATACACCAATAGAATAAAACTAATCTACTTATTGCTTGTCAACAATGATTATAGCTCAACAATGAATTGCCGCCAAAAGTTGATATTGTGTAATACTGTGAATATTGTTCTTGGGATACAAAATTAATTCCAAAGAGATAAACCTAATTAAACCGACTCACTGCAACTGAGTTGCATGTCCTGCCCACATATAGTAATAAATATAATCTAGGGAGGTAGTGGCCATACGGTCCAATTAATTCTTTACTTAGCAATAATTAGTTGGAACTTAAATAATCTAATCCATGCGCAGCATCCTTTTAACAAGCAGGTCATAAGCAAAATTGTTTGTTAGATAGAGGTTTATATAAATAAAATCTCTTCATCCTTGCTTATTAACCGTCCTCTTTACTCGATGCATATTCGCGGCAATCGATAATCGCTAAAATTCGGTATCATGTTTCATCTCCTTTTATGAGATGAGGAGGATATTGCGAAGGAAATGAGTATTATGTTACGGACACATGAACATAATAACAGGAAGGCGGAGATACTGGTTATCGAGAAGCCAGATTGAAGGCTTTCGGTTTACAGAACATTGGCGCTTAGATGCAGGATTAGCGTGTTTGATGTTGTGGGGGGCTTTGTTCTGTCGCATGATTAAGTCAATACCTCGCAACCCTAGACAGGAGATATTGTCTGTCCAACCTAGATCTTCCTCAATCAGAAGCTGATGTCACCGCTATGTCAGAGTGAACTAAATAGCAGTCAGTTTATCGTATTTCGAAAACATGACATTACATTCTTGATTAACGAAAACTACGCGAATCACTTCAAAGCGCTGTGCTTTTGTTTACATTACGTATTGTTCTACATGTGCATTCCCAGCGTAGTCTTTCTAGTAGTACTCTTTTCTGAGTTCATTTGATACTTTGAGACGTTGTCGAATTCTATCTCCCATTCTTTCATTCTGTTTTATAATATCCTGCAATTGATTTTTCAATAATTGCTGACTAATTACCCCTTAAAAATTGGATAAATGGTTTCCTCTCCGGTAATAGCTTAAGTAGATTAATCCGGTCTTAAGGACCGTTTTCATTGACAATTTTCCAGTACTTTGAATCGCCATATTTCTTATAACCTGCATATGTTATAGCCTGTCCGGAAGTTAGGCAAAATGCCTTTTCTATCTGAGTGGATATATTTAAGAGTCAAGATAGAAATGAACATGTTCCGTACATGAAGGGCTGATAGGCCAAGTTTTTATTTTTAATCTTTTGTCTATTTTAGGATTTATTTATTATTTTTCTTCTGTTTTGGATTGTTATGGACTTTTTCTACGTTTATTTACTCTTTTAAAAAGCACATAAAGCACAAAATATTCCTCCTAGGCCATTTCACTTAAGCTCCTTAAATAGCAGAACCTTTATTTGAGAAAGGAACGCACGGTTATCTGGGACATACAAATACCAGGAAATAGAGAGGATTAAGGAATGCTGTCGTTTTGACTGGTCTTGGCGAATGACATTCTGTCAATCTGTGTGAGACAATTCTGGGAAGTTTGTGGTGGGGGTAACTTCTAAGCTGCATAAATGTAACAAACAATTGCAAGCGAGAAAGATGAAAGCGGTACAACTGTGCAATAAACCGTCCCTACAAAGTGTTCAGGATGCAAGTAAGAGACACTAACCTAATTCCCTTATAAATGTATAAACAGAAAATGAACTCGAACAGAAACCCTTACGCATCTTTTGCTCATTCGCCAGGACTATTCAAAACTACTTTACTTTTTCTTGATCAACATTTCAATGATGTCCTGAAAGGTGAATGTTCTGCTGTAACTGGTATAAATCCTTCCGAAATAGCTTGTTTTAAATATGTTCCAATGTGGAAGTAGAACGTTCTTTTTCAATGAAAAAAATGTTCTCTCTGACAAGTGGCTGACTATGACAGTTGATACCTTTAAAAAACATCTCGTTGTTGCTTATAACCAAGAAAAGTGAGCTTAAGTACTTTCATTGTGTGATAAAGAAATTATTAAGTATCTTAAATACCTATTTTCATCAATAATTAGTGATATTACTCTCTGTTTCATTTTTAATAAATGCCTATTTTAATTATATTATTCTTATTTTCAGTATTTTAAGTGCCTTTCTGCCTGCCTCTTTTACCAAAATAAATTCCTGAACCTCCGGGTTCTGCCTATAACTTACGTTATAAAGGTTTGGTTGTCATGAAATTGTTACCAAGCCTGAAAAATAAAACAAAATATTAGATGTGGATGCTTGAACAAAATAGTTCACATGTTCCTGAGTAAGCTACCATAACCAAGATCATTCGCTTGTCTCTTACCAATATGTGTCGATGATAAGTGTCAAAGAATTGCGATTATTGGTGTAAAAGTTAGAAGGGAAAAACTGTGGCCGAAAGCAAATGAAACGCAGTGTATTTTATGGGAATTAACTCTGCTCTACAGACCGATGCTATTTCTATAAAATTTTCTGCGAAAAAAAAACATAGT
Organism: Metallyticus violacea; assembly: GCA_030762175.1. NCBI lineage: Eukaryota > Metazoa > Arthropoda > Insecta > Mantodea > Metallyticidae > Metallyticus > Metallyticus violacea. Next base: position 13,643,680 of record CM060835.1, on the reverse strand, counting down.
CTCTATTATTTGGCCACCCGCTTCCAGATAGTGTTTTAGTGTTGCTGTTCGAGATTTTTCTGTAATTGTACAACACAAAGGTTCTCAAACTTTCCTTGATCACGGAATTCCTTTAAACCTAAGTTTTAACGCAAAGTTAAAATCATAAATTTTCACCCTGAATACTAGATTTTTTTCCTTCAAGTTTTTTCTCACTGTTTATAAAATGTAAAGATATAAACAAATAAATCAAATGCATGTTTTTATTGTACCTAGTCTTACCATAAATAGACATAACTTTTGAAGGTGGCTGCACTTGCACGCTCTTAACAGCCTGCACATTCCTGAATTGTGATGCTAGTGGTGAATCATTGACAGTTAAGCTGCAGAAACAGAAAGTTGTTTGGAATATTCTTTTTAATACTTAGGTACCACAGGCGGTGTCCGGAATAATGGAATGATATTTGCACAATACATAATATGACATCTTTAAACAACATAAAGGCTTTTAAAAATGTAAATTTATTAACAATGGAAGTGCAACAATATTTTTCTTTGTTGCTCGACAATTGTAGCTGTTGGACTTAAACAGTTTCCCACGGACAGTTCACATTTTATTAATAATAGCATTTTCAAGTAAAAAATTATGCTAGATTTTAAAAATGCATTATTCAAACTAACATTACTAATATACAATCTAAAAAAAAGTATTTGAATTATAAACATGAAAAAAGAAATAAAACGTTCATATGAAAATATTGTCATCGAAAGAAAAGTCTACTTAATCTCATTGTTTAACTGACAGAGTTAATAGTTCAACTAACTTTCCGAAATAAACTTTAAATAAGGATTATTATTATTATTATTATTATTATTATTATTATTATTATTAATAATAATAATAATATTAATAATAATAATAATAAAATTATAATAATAACACTGTTTAAGATCTGTAACCTCTATCACGTAATTTACCTTAAAATAAATAATAACTGCTTCTCCAAGTGTTTTGCCAAAAAAATTGGATCTTTAGTATGTACGTAGATTTTTGACGACAGAAAGGGATGTTTCCACATCTACGTAGATTTTTGACGACAGAAAGGGATGTTTCCACATCTACAGTGTCAATAAAGACATTTCATCTTAAGCACATGCATCATATAAACTCATTGGTGTTTGCTTACAAAATATTTTTGCAGCTGCCACAATAATGTGAGGCGGATTAAACAAATGGACCATTCCAAACAAGATCTGCGGGGAACTCTGCAATAATTAGCACATTTGGTGTGGTAGTAACACACTTTCCCTTTCCCCTCGGACTATTGCTCAAGGGCCCTGTTTTTAGGTGTAGCCGATACAGCCCGGTATCCAGGATAATTATTAATGATATGGTTTTCAGTTTTGAACTCAAATTTAAACTATTTCTAAGAGCTACTTTAAGAATTTCTTGATAACGGCTCGCTGCTTTGGTATGATTCTTATACCTGTATCCTCAGGTACAGTCCATTCCCGTCAGAATGAATTTGGCTATACTCATTGCCTGTTTCATAGCAGTTGACATTTCAACGATAGACGCTTGCTTTATGGTCCGAGATAGCAGACAAAACCTAAAAGGGGAATCAGACTGTGGTTAGCATCTAGGGTGTTTGGCTGTTCTATAGCTACTCAGAAGGATGAGCGAGCCGGCGAGCATTGCCACCTTACTAAATACAATTTTTAAGAATTCGTTTAGATAGAACAATATTTAATTTATACGTTTACTGGTATAGTGATTTAGCTAATTGTTTTACAGCCTGTAGGTATAAGAATTAATTTTTTATTGTTAACGTATTATTTTAAATGCTGTTGTATTTAGCTTCAGCTATATTTAAGTGATTGGTGGGTGCTACTGTTTGTAATTTCGGTTTTCTATGTCGCAATTCCGGTGCGTTATTATATTTACATAACATGATGTCCAAACAGTGAAAGTGCGTCAATAATCATTTTAAAAAATATATTTTCCTGCTGTAGTACCTAAGATGTGTTGAAGATTACGTTGAAATATTAGTTTTTACTTTATCGGCCTTCTGTTGTGTGATAAGTCATTTAAAACAGTGAGTAGATTTATAATTATGCATTATGTTTGAGAATATGTCGCCATTTTCATTTGTTTTTTACCCAGAAGGCGTGAGGGTTGCACAAAGCTTTGTAGGAGTGAAATTGCTGGAATCAAATCACAGTTTATGTTAATTTAAGTAGATATTCAAAAGAGCAGCGAAATGGCCGTTCCTAATTGAGTACCCGAATAATTATAATAATAATAATAATAATAATAATAATAATAATAATAACACTGATAAACTTTCATGCATCTGTATTTTAATAGTGTTTAACGTATGTTTTTACTACTGAGGCACCACGGCGGTGGACACTGTTGATACATGAGATGAAATTATATATTGGGAAAGGATTTTTTGGGGTGGAGGAGGGAAACGTTCCAGGACTAAGTTTAGAGCACCTGCCCGGCATTTGCCATTTATATGGGCTGAGGAAAACCTGGAAAGAACTTCAGTCATGGAGGACGGCCCTGGTGGGATTCGAATCCCAGACCTCCCGCTCACGAGTCCGCGCCTTAACGTCCTCGGCTTCGAGGCGGTCAGGCATCTACAGTTAAGCGCTAAATGATTGCGACGATATCACCCACAATTCCGTTTATGTGCTTGTTATTTTGGTGGTTGAGTGTTTTTATAAAGGTTTGCATTTATCCAGCAACCGCGGCATTAATGATTATATGCTATGGTGCTCACTTAGCATTGCCACACAATAAAAATCTTGTATTTTGTCCCCGGTGACTATCCATAGATAATCCGCGTTCCTCTAAATATTCAACATTAATTCCAAATTGAACTTTTTATGTGGAAGTAGCGCTGCATCAACGTTTATGTTACGAATCGCCACTGTATTGTCAACGTTTCAAAAGAGCGGAAAAATTATGTCGATCGTGCATCATAGCTTGTGCATGTGGTGAATATGTGTATCTTAGACTTGTCAACTTTGTCAAATTAATAGTTTCCAAATTTCAGCTGGAGGAAATTGTCACTCAATATAAAAAATTATGGCGAGGGGGGGATTTTTTGGATGCGTTTGCAAATTTAATGTAAATATGCACAATTAAAGCACTAAGCTAATAAATAGGCATTAACGTCAAAAGCGCTATAAACCATACATTTTAAACTTTGAATGCCACAATACATATATATTCTCGTTTTCTTCATCAAATCTATAAAGGAACAAAATAGGCACTTGCCTGAAGATCTACTGTATAATTATGACATATCTTCATTTTAAAGGATTTTGCAAGATTTAAATTGTTTCAAGAATAAATGTAGAAGCTTAATGCAGTGATGCTGGTATCAGTTTTACAATTATAGAGCGCAATTGGCTTTAGCAGTATAGAAGTGTGTTTACTTATATATCTCTCCATTTTCTCACTTAATCTACTCCAGATATAACGTTCAAACATTCAGCATCTAGGCTTTGATATACTCAGCAAATATACACAACTCGAAATTGATTTACCTACGTGCACCAGTATTAAACCTCACGGTTGAATTCACATGTTTCTCATTTCGAGAGCTGGGCAGCTTACGAGGGAAAAGCTATCAAAAGATTTACGTGGCATAGCATATTGCAGCGTTCCAGACCTCGGCGCATTCACTGTCTTATTAAAGCGTTTCTATACACGAACGATTCCAAAGCGTTCCTTCATAATACATGAACGATTCCCTTTAGCCACTTTCAAGAACTATGGGCATTAACCTAGGTTAATGAAATATTTAAACCAGCCGAATTAAAAAACAACAAGTGTTTTACACCCAATCTTGTCCTCATATTAAAAAACTTTACAAGCGACGTTCAAAAAGTTTTGCATGTGTCATCTTAAATTCCAAGCTAAGGACTGAATTCGAACACTTATCCTCACAATTCTTCAAAGTACTCTCCACACATAGTTACAGACATGCAAACACTTGTCAAAAGCTCTACGGTACTCGTACTGAGATATTGTCAACAGAGCTGAATTTGTAGCTTCAGCAAGGTCCTGCACTCGTTTAAAAGATTTTCTAGCAATGCAAGATTTCCTTCGAGGAAGCAACCACAAGCCGCACGGTGCAAGGTCAGGACTGTAGGGTGGATGGTCAAGCAACTGGACTTTGGCGACTTCCAGTTTCTTCAAATTTGCAACTGTTCTGTGAGGAGACACATTGTTGTGCATAAGCAACAGCCTTGAAGTTTCTGTCTTTGGACGCCGTGGCCTCAGCTCTTATTGTCATTCCTTCTGGCTACAGTCAATCACTAATGGCCCTTCATAGTTGAAGAAAACAGTAAACATTCGCTTCCGAGAACGAAAATCTTGTCGAAGAACAGCTGGTCTTGTGTCATTCTCATTTACCCACGTTCTGAGCTTAATTTGAGGTGATATAGAAATAAAACGAACTTTCTCACCAGCGCATGTATCTGTCAAACGTTTAGAACCATTTGGTGGAAACATGCTCAGCAGTTTCCTTGTACATTTCTCACCTTTCTTCTCTTCATTGGTTTGGGCCTGTGGGGCCATTTTGCACAGATTTTTCACAGCTTTAAATGTTCATGGAGGTACTGTCAATGCTGCCAACACGATACCCACTTTCATACTTAACATTTCAACAATAATATGTCGATTTTCCTCCAAGTTCCTCATTCTTTCAATTGTTCTCTCGTTCACAGCTTCCCCTGGCCGGCCAGAGCGAGGGTTGTCTTTCAAAGCCTCTCAGTCTTCTTCAAATGATCCAATCCATCTTGCACTTGATCACCAGGAATAGCTACCAAGTCGTCGTAGATTTTTTTTTTCGCTCTTTCACCTGCTTATTGCGTGTGAAAATACAGAATTTAAAGTTTTCTTTAGAAATAGTGACTATTTTTTTTTTCTCTCACAGCTATTGATATAGTTTAAACTTGCACTTATGTATATTTTGGCGCCTTAAGGTCCATTGTTGCCAGGTGCGTTAGATTGTTGTAGGCATTATTGCCCAACAATGGGTAGACTGGTTGCAAAACTTTTTGAATGCCCCTTGTAAAATGATATGGTAATACAGAGCGACCCATGTTTGCCTAGAAGCGAGCGTGACGCTGGTTGCTTACTGCGGGTATTGTAGTGACGCTGACACAACCATGCAACAGTTACCGTAATATTTTAAAAGGTTTTTACTTACCAACACTATGAGACGAGGTGCTGAAATTGGCTACCGTCGTTGTTCATATATTCTGGCACTGTATAAAAAAACTGTTCCCCATTCACTGTAGTTCATCTTGAGTAATGCCTAGCTATTTCCTGGCGGATATTTCTTTCAACTCTTCCAGAGTATGTCGGGTTGCCTTGTATGCGATTTTTTATCCCCAGAGATGAAAGTCACAAGGGATTAGATTGAGGAGCCTAGAGGGTCTCAAATTCTTCAGTAATAATGCATACAAGACAAGCCGAGAGCTAGTCATTTTAGTGATGACTGTCTGGCGTGTTTAGCTGCGACGCTTGGTATTCAAACCATGCGGAATCGTTACAATCCTATCGCTAGGGTGATAAACATCGATGTATGCAGTTTTGTGAATTTATTCTGGGTATGCAGAGGGAAAATGACTTTTCTTTCACACTTAGCGTTAAGTGACGAGACCAGGTTTAATCACAGTTTTTTTTTTTTTTTGAATGATTTATTTATGGACGCTCTTTAACATCTCAGGTCAGCAGCGTCCCATTCAACTCAGGGCGTGAAACGGCCGACAAATTTTGCTCAGAGGCCTCTCTTTCAGGCTTGAGGTTCTTTTTCGTGCCGTAAATGTACGACACGGGACCCACGGCTTTACTTCCCTGCCGAAGGAAGCCATACTTAGGATTTTTACGCCCCGAAAAAATCCATCGGTCCTGGCCGGGTTCGAACCCGCCATATTGGGCTTAGGAGGAAAGTATGGTAACCAACACATCATCAGGACCGACGTTTCATCTCAGTGGAAAACCGCCACGGGTAACCGAGGTCTTTAAGGCCCGGACTCGTGAGCGGAAGGTCTGGGGTTCGAATCCCGCCAGGACCATCCTCCCTGACTTAGGTTTTTTCCAGGTTTTCCTCAGTCCTCATAAATGGCAAATGCCGGGGAGGTACCCTAAACTTAGGCTTGGAACGTTTCCTTTCTTTTAAAAAAAAATCATTTCCCAATATATCATTTCATCTCATGTATCATCAGCGTTCACCGCCTGTGGTGCCTCTGTAGCAAAAAAACGGGCGTTAAACACTATTTAAAAAAAATCTCGGTGTATACGGTGAACCGCCAAAACACAAGAATCGTTTAGATGCACAGTGATGGAAAAATATATTGCATTATCCGCCTTTGCATTCCTAATTAGACTTTGACAATGATGCATTTAAAGCTTAGGTATTCATTGTTGCTTGTATATTCTAGTTTCCATTACATTTTTACTAATACTACATTATTTGTCATTTTCTCAGTTTACATTTTAGAAATACTGTACAGACTCATTCCTAGATGAGACTTTGTAATGATAAGATGGGACAAGGAATGGAATTAACGCCGAGAAAGAAAAAGTGTGTTGTTCTTGCTTGTTGGTGTCTAAGCACTATAAACAGCCTCTTCCTTCATAAGTCAAAGTCTACCATTTCAAAAGTACTAAAGAAATACAGGGAGAATGGAAATTCTGATCGTATGAAAGGAAGAGGCAGGAAAAGGGCAGTTATTCCAAAACATAAAAAGAATTTGCCTCAGTATCATTGGCAATCATCTCAGAACTGAAGCGATAGTGGAAATATGTGTGACGTCTCACTGACGGGCAGAACTATCAGAAGTAGATCCTTGAAGCAGAACTGCCAGCCTGTCGAAACCTTTGCTGACTAAAACAACGAGACAGAAACGACTACAGTGGGGAGCGTGCAGTATGGACAGCAGAGATGTGCAATATGATAGTTTGTTTTTTTTTTTTCAGACGAGTCTAAATTTAACCTGCATGACTCCAATGGGAAAGTGTACATGCGTCACAGAAATGATGAACTGTTGCCTTCATAACACAAACATTGAAGCATCCACAAAATCATATGATCTGGGGGTGCATTCAGATCATGGTATAGGTCGTCAGTGGCACTGTTAATGCAGACGTGTATTTAGGCAAATTGATGGAACTATTTTGGCCATCCTTCAAGCTGCATTTTTAAAGATGATTCTGTCCCCTATCAAGGGCTTTAACAGTAATTTTTTTATTAATATTTGCATTACATTGGAATTAGGTAGCGTTTATACAATTATCAGTCATTCAAACATTTTAGGTAAAAAGCATTATTTAAAAAAATAGAGAGAAGAATTGCCTGAAAATAGTCCGGACCTGAATGCGATTGAGAACTGCTGGAATGTTATGGAGAATACTATTGCAAGAATCAAGACAAGTAATAAAAGACACCTCCAGGGGAAACTTGTGATGGTGCGATTTCATGAACTGAATCAGGAATACGTGAGAATTTGATATTCTCAATGCCAGGCATTGATTAAAGCACGTGGTGGAACAACAAAGTACTAATAAAAACAATGCAGTCGATTAGATAGCTGGATTTTTTTCCAAAACTTTAAATTTGTATTTATTAATATTCTATGGTTCACTAAAGAGTTTTAATCATATTATATTGAATATTTTAAGAGCAAATTTATTCACAGTCTAACTTACCTTCTTTCAAGATTATTTAGTTTATATTTTTAATAAATACATAAAGTAAATAAAAAATTAAAGCATAACAACAATGTCTTAACACGTTTATGGAAGAAGTAAATGCAATTAAACAACAAAATTCAAAGATTCTAATGAAAATATTAAAGAGTTAAGGGTGATGCAATAAATTTTTACACCACTTGATACCGCGCGTCCGAAGAGGGGCATGTTGAACATTTTTGAAAATAGCATGTGAAACATTCATTCTGGCATGTATTTTAAAATGTTCACAAGGTGCTATGTCATGCGTGTAACAGATAGAGAGGCTTCTTTTTTACACATCACCACCGTATCTTTCAACTCAGACAAAGGCTCTTGTAATGCCAAAAATGAAAGGAATATGATTAAAACATTCCATTACATTATAAATTAAAACTGTGGATGAGTTTTATTTAACCATTCATTTGCTGAGATATGTTGATGTCAATAGAGGTCAATGGATCATAACCTACACCCCATTAGTGGCTAAAATCTCTAATTGTAAGACATGTTCTGCCCTAATTGTCATCATTGTGTTCACAGAACCATTATGAGATGTAGGAGCACCAAAGCTATCTAACCAGGAATAATCGATATTACAGACCGAGCAGGAACACGTTATTATCGATATTAATTGCCGTGAAATTGTGCAAGTTGTACTACTGCCACAAGTAGAGACAAAAGAGTGTCAATATAAACTACACTCAGATCGTTTAGAGGTTAATATGACATAGAAGATCAATAAAGAACAGTGTAAACATGGCCCTTCAGTCGAATGGACGATCTTGTATGTGCGCTAAACCAGGGCGATCCAGGCATGACCAGAGAGTGTTGGGAATGTCCTTCAAATTTCAATAAATGTCTTCATAATAATGATGGTGTGTGTTTTTCCCCTATATGACCCTAAACTCTTTGACCAATCCAAACCAAGTTTTGTCCAATGAGTGTTTAGCGGCAGCCAAAATAAACTATTTTAAATTTGCAACAAACCACCTTGTCTAACTTTTAACATATGGAAAACCAAGGTTCCGTTTAAGCAGAACGTTAATTTTCTAAAGAATTGGAGAGGTCCCGAAAGGAATCAATCCAAAGGAAATGTTATCAAGTAAACTTTAGAAGCAGACAAAAATGCAAACTACCTTAAAAATTTAACTAACAACTTTTACCAAACTTTTAACATATGAAAAATGAAGGTTCCATTTAATCAGAATTTTAATTTCCTTTAGTGCTGTAGAGGTCCTGAAAGGAATGGAAAAATCTATCCGAATACATCAGAGTGGTTGCAAAATGTTTGGAAAAGTATTTAATGCTCAAAAAATTAATTTAATGATAATAATTCAATAAAATAACGCGTAAAATTAAAAATATTGAAAAAATAGGTATTGCCTTTTCTTACTTCCCCCCTCCTCTCAGTGTATTTTTTCTACTTATGGAGTTGAAGACACATTGATTGTGCACTGACGTTGAATTTCTGTTACACGTCCTCATAGTCTGGTTGTTGCTTGCCTCAACAGTAGCTATGACAGCCTCGCTATGCATTGCTGCTTGTTCCCCTGCGGGTATCTTTGGCTTTCTGGAACTTTGCGAACAATATTTGCACCGTCCGTTGATTCACAGCATCAGCAACGAAGAAGGCCTGGCATATTTTCAGCGCAGCTGCAGTTGTATTGTTGTTAAGTTTAAATTCATTGAACATACCAGCTCGTGTTTGAAGGGGTTTTGGAATTCGTTTTCACTTGAACTTTATTTGCCAATTCTTAAAAGTTGAGCACAGTGAGAAAGCAGACAGAATTGCTTTGGCGAACTGTATGATTCAAGATATTACAAGTTTTTTTTACTCTATTGATACTCTAGAATTTTTATTTTTAACAGAAATTAAATTGCTATATTTCATATGTATCTTCGGTAGTCAGGATATTTAATCCACTTTCATATACTGAGACTGAAAAACGTCACCTCTTTTTAAGTACTTTCCTCAGAGGCAATTTTCCTCTCTCCTAGCCGACATCTCCTTGTGGTGTCCCAGCTGCCTTCTCGTCACCAGTTCCCTGATTTAGAAGCTGCTTACTAAGTACAAGTTTCTCAAATAAACCAACAAGTTGACGCTTTTGAGTTATTAGCAAAATCCACAAAGTGAAAGACGAAAACTGCGATACAACGCACTCCTGAGAGATATGGGAATTCTCCGCCTTCTCTTTTTCTCATTATAATTTAATTTGTCGGCCCACCTGGTGTTTCCTTCTACATGTGCTGCTACATTTACCGCAATATCCCTTGTCTCTTTTACGTATCTCATTCTTATTTTACAGGGTGATCCGTTTGGGTGTGGATAAAATTAAAACACTGTGAAGCATTTACTAGTGAACTTTATAGTTTGAAACTTGGCGTATACATCACTGAAAGATGGGAGATTTCTCAGAACGCCACATGGTTCCATTTGCGCACTCAGCATATCTCATAATGTTCATGAATTTTAGTCCATGTATGTTGTAACATCAGAGGGCGAATTTTTGGAAAGCTTGAGTAATTTTTAACTTGAAATCATCAAAGTTCCTGAGCTTCTGTGAATAGACAGTGTCTTCAACAAAACCCCGCAGAAAGAAGTCAGAAAGGGTTTGATTTGGAGAGTTTGTGGATCCATAAATTGGTTCATCACTCACACCACAAACGATTAAAGGCGATATTTATAAAATAACGAACCTCCCATGCCTAGCGAGGAGGTGGCCATCTTGTTGCAATAGAATGTTCATATTATTGTCTTCCTCAAGTTGTGGCAACATATCCAAATAGGATCCATAGCGTACTGTCTTTTCTGCAAAGAACAATGAATGGTTCATACACTGTATTGCCGTTCACTTCATAACGTACGTTAGCTTTAGCACTTTGGATTATAACTGACTCCCAAAAAAGTTCCCACAACACGAAATATGATGTAATTGATAATTGTTATAGTAGTGTTATTTAATTCAGATCTCCTGCGGTTCTGCTTGGAATAAATGCTAATAAAATTAGTTTATGTTTTCAGAATGATCAAACAATATACCAAATCACTTCAGTGATTATACTAAAAGTACAAAAAATTTACTTTGTTCACCTATTGCAATACCTTACAGAATCCCCCTCTTGCTTATACTTTTTATTGGGTAATTCATTTGAGCTATCAAACTCCATGCATGCTGCCATTAGATAATTATTTCTCGATCTTCGGTATCAAATAAGTACCATGACAACAAACATATAATAGTTATTTTACAGAAAAATTATCAGCACTCGTGGTATTACTGAAGAAACTTTTGAAACTTTAATTATAAAGTTATTGTTTATTATGTTAATGTTTAATAAATTACTGTAAGTAAAAACTTTTATCTACTATACAGAACTTACTTTCGTATCCAGTTTAACTCAACAGATGCTTTTGAATTTACAGTTTTTATTGCTATTTATTATAATAAATGGGGTGAAAATAATTATAATTTTCTCTTAAATGTTGCTAAGCTCTTGTTTCCTTTTAGCAAATCTCTCTCTCTCTCTCTCTCTCTCTCTCTCTCTCTCTCTCTCTCTCTCTCTCTCACACACACACACACAGAGGGTTTTTACTTAAAGAGAAACTGGGAGTGAGATTTTGGCCAAAATCGGTGAAGAAATAAAAAAAAAATCTTTTGCTATAAATGGTTCCTTGAAAATTTGGCCGTACACAGAATCAGCATTTGCATGCCCCCTTTGGGCTCTACAGTCATTAAAAGAGCTCCGCGTTTTTTTTAATCACACAATTTCTCACCATACCTTTTTTTTTTTTTATAAAACAGTCGTTTTTTTTTTTTTTTTTTTTTTCAAAACTTAATTTCCACACATTCAAAATGTCCCATGCGTGATAGTTTTTGCTTAAATTCTATTAAAATGCTCTAGAATGTGCATAAATATTCATTGTAATATTCTGATCGCGGATTCGAACCCGGCCAGGACGATGGATTTTTTCGGGAGTAAAAATCCTAAGTATGGCTTCCTTCAGAAGAGAAATAAAGCCGTGGGTCCCGTGTCGTACATTTACGGCACGATAAAGAACCTCAAGCCTGAAAAAAGAGGCCTCTGAGCAAAATTTGTTGGCCGTTTCACGCCCTGAATTGAATGGGACGCTGATGACGTAAGGTGTTAAAGAGCGTCTGTAAATAAATCTAATCCCCCCCCCCCCCAAATTGTAATATTCTGTAGGAAAAAATCCACGCTAACACCAATAATAGTTTCAAAAGAATGTATGTTCTATAAAAAAAAATATTCAGTTTAAAGATAATTTCTAATAGATTTAAAAAATGATTATAGTTTACTTATGAAATTTATTTAAAATATTGATCTATACACTCTTTGTGTGTGGTTAAAGCTCTAATTGCAAAAATGCCAACCAGTTTTCTCAACTCACGTGCCGTGTGGTCCATTTTGATTACGTGACGTAATAAAAATTTATGAAATAATTTATAACTCACAAAGTATTTATCCAATTGGAATTAAATTTGGTGTACATATTAAATTAACAGAATACAATTGCAGTAAAAGTTTCAGAAACGCATACAAAAATGTGAAACTTAAGAAAATTCATTCCCAGTGTCCCTTAATACGATAAGGGGCAACAAGCAGAGCGCGATTAAATGAACAATAAATTTAATTACACAAAAGCTCCCACACCCCAACGACGCTACAAGTCTTAAATTATTTGTGTGTTTATTCTTAATAATCAATATATAATTATTACGTTACGTTTTGAAGTTCAGTAAAAAGCAAACATAGTACCATTTAACACCAAATAAAATAACAGAAATTTAATAGAAAAAATATTTCTAAATGATACTACAGTTCAAACATAAATTGCTATAAAATTCCACCCAGTTAAGCACAACATGTAAAAAAACGCTTATTGAATTCCACTGAAACCACATTACATCATTGGAAATAGCGTCTATTATTACCACGTCGCTTAGGTAGATTAATAATGGCATACTCCGTAAGTTTATTTTGCTAGCCTAAAACACCAATGCTTATTTTGTTTGAATAGCAACGGCATATAAAATTCGTAACACCTACAGTTGCGCATTTGTTTCACTATTACCAGTGCAAGGAAAGCGGGTCACAAAATAATTAAGTACACTGCACTTGAAACGAGAAGAGCAAAAGCTAATGTAATTCTGTTTTGATTACGGAAATGAAAACTTGAAACATATCGGGCTCGAAATAAAGAACAAAAGTAGCAGTGACGAATCATAAGAGTAGAAAAAGAAGAATACCAGTACAAGAAATGAATGGAAGAATAGAGGACACAGACAATAGGCCCCCAAAGACGGACTGCCATATCGAAAGAATGTCTTCATTAAATACATCACAAAAAATGTATCTTCTCTCTCTTCAGTGAAGAATGGCATAGAGCGAATCTAGACGTACAGATAAACTCCATTCCCTGGCATTAAATTTCTGCTTTTCAACAAGCGACCGGGTTCGAGTTACCGGAGGTAACAAAATTGCATGCGTAATTCTTTCTTTCGGAGATTTGGCTTATAATTTATATGGATTACACGCTGGTTAGCACAGAGTTTTTCCGGCGTGTTAACATTTACCATTCAAATCTGCACTGGTCGCTTAGAGGCAGGTAATGCGCTGTTGAGATAAAACGTGTGCAAGATTCTAAAGAGTTCTTCTGCAATTTGATTCCGATTGGTTGAATACTTGAAGTACATGCCAAAGGGAATAAAATACGCGAGGACAGTTCTTTCTGTGCCTAAGATTTAAGGTAACCTGGTTCTAAATGAACGTTTCAAGACACCACACTAATATTTTTCATTCATTGTTCTATATCTCAAAAAAAAAAAACCGGAAATGACATGAATCAAAAGAAGTCCTGAAGTGGAATACTTTGCTGGCCATTAAAATTGGAACACACTGTACGTGTTCACAATAACCATGCGAAAATAATATCGGTCTACTCGTTCGGCTGTTTGACAGGGCCGTTAAGACCCTTCACGTCTATGTGCTCGTCCTACCTCGATCCATTAATATATTCGTTTCGCTGTGGACGCATTTCGTCAAAAACGAGGACACTGTAGGTATGGCACAATCCTCTTATGATCAAATTCAGACACCTACTGCTTTTGTCTATTTTTCGATGAGACAAACTTATCCCTTATGAGAAAATGTGGGATCACTTTAGCACGTCTCTTATGGGCGATGATATTTTAATGGCCAATGGCCGAAGAAAGGACTGGTGTAGAAATACAGCTATTAGACTTACGCCTCTTTTTCTCCAACGAGCAGATCCTATAAGGTCCAAGTTGTTTACCACAATTGATATGTAATCAGAGGTTAAAGTTTTCAATACGCACTTGTACACCCTTTGACAATAATAAAAGTCATCCCCAGATTAACTGTCGATCGGATAACTTCGGGGACGCTCGTAAACGCTGTATTCAGAACGCACATACAGCGACTGGCATACTGCAATGGACGCTTTGCCTGTAAACGTAATGACCACAATCATACGCACCTGGAAAGAGAACAATAGAGCAAAGTAGAGATGACCGAATGGTTTAGAATGCATTGCTCTTCTGCCTAAGTTCCCGGGTTCAAATCCCAGACAATTGTATGTTTTATAGTTGCCTTAATATCATATTATATTTAATGTACCATATGAATTTTATTACATTACCTACGCACACACAAAAACGTAATCATAAACTAAACATATTCTTTAAAAGTAAATAAATACATGAATAGAAACATTTATCATCTCAAGTGAAAACCCACAGAAATAAACACAAACTAATATCGGGTGTATGAACCCTCAGCATGTATAACTGCCCTCGATCTTTGAGGGTGTAGATGATATCAGATTTCTACAGTAGTGCGGACGAGACGCTACAACATCCCAAGCTTCTTGAATTTGTGCCAATAAGTCATCTTTTGTCCTTCGTGTATGTGCAGCATATTGCATTTAAATAGAACAAATAACGAAGGAAATATAATATTTATTATACATATATGTTTACGTTAAAGCTTGCTGTGTATGGGAAAAATATTACAAAACTAATTTACCATAATGTATTACAAAGGTTTACTAAAACAACTGCTTCATGGCGGGAGGCGAACTTGCGCTCTTAACCACGGCATCGCTGCACACTATGCCACAGAGCTAACGAAACTGTACACTAGATAGCGTCTTTAGTGCACGCCATATAACACAACTGCTGCAATGACTACACAGCTTTTTGCATACCTTGTAACCTGCGCGCCATAACGAGTAGAACTTAGAAGAATCAAGAGGTGACTCACTTTTCTGTGTATAACAACACAAATTACGAAAATAATAATTGACAAATAATCTCCTCTAAGGATAGATCAATTTTACTCTCTTACCATTTTATAAATTATTCGTTTATTAAAATCTTGCCCACAAATATAACACCCCTTATCATTTTTAACAATATACTAACGTTCTCGTGGTACAGATTATTTTAGTGCAGCCGCTGCAAACTTAAAAAGAAAAGAGTCGCAGCGCGTAAAGTATTTTGTTTTAGTACTCATATATTTATTGAAAGCATAAAATAAAATTTTATTTCAAACTGAAAATAAGCACCAACTAAAGAAATGTGAAAAAGATGCCCCTCGGGGGCAATACATTGCCGGCATCTGTATAGGAAATTGTTGTATTCCCTCTAACTTTTTTTTTTCGCAAAGACACGGCGCTGCGGTTTAGAAACGTTTCTCGTCAATGAGAAATTCTACGTCTAGTATTTTTTTTTAACTAATTGGTGAACATTTTCTCTAATTGTCAGGATATTTAATTGCAAATTGCCTTACCGCTTCTCTGCAATATGTATCACACATAAAATTTCTTCCAGACTATATGTGTATGTGTGTGTGTGTGTGCGCGCGCGCGCGCGCACGTATGGCTAAAACTAACGAATAATAATCAGCACACATTTTAGACATAAGAAAATACCATTAATACATTACTGCACAGTCAACAGCTGCCAAAATCTACCTCAAGCTGAAGCTGCTACCTGCATATGCTTTATAAAATTTCGACTTGATTATCCCAGAACACGAGCGCGCTTTGCAGGTTCGTATAGTGCGTATGCAGCTTTTGTTTCCTCTAGTGTTTAGGTTAGGTTGTACATTTTGTATAAACTATATTTCTTTCTTCCATAACAGATAATTGATGAAAGAATAAATTTACTTCATAATGTTAACAAGTTTGAATTTCGAAAGAGATTTGCGGTTAAAAGAGAAGGGGATGTAATTTGTTTTACCCCGAATTTTATTTTATTTCTATCAATAGAATTACTCCTTACTTGATAATAGTCAAAAGCTGGCAAGTTAAATTATTGTAGCTTTACTGCAGCAGATATTTTGCTTAACAGGACGTTCCGAATAAAGTTTCAGTATAATTAATTAATTAATTATATATATATATATTTATTTGTAGTAAATCTGCAACAATTAATTGCCTAAATTTTGTAATCAAAAGTACTAATTTACATTTCGATCACCGCCTTCTTCTAATATTTTCGCTTCTTTATTCCCACGTTCATAAGTTGGCAGTACATGGAGCATTACAAATTCACTTCCTTGACACTATTTCCGTTACATGCTCTTTAAGTAAACGTAAAGGTTTTCAGGAATTTATAACGTCAACTCTGATGCCGGTATTGGGAGAGAGAGTTTAAACGACATGCCACTAATCATTTATTGACTTGCTTGACTCCGGTTTCCTGTCTTATCACGCAAATATGTCACGGGGAAGGAAGGCCGTCATCCTGACAGTGAAAGTTTCACTCAAGCTACATATTGCAGTAACAAAACATTACGTCGAACGCAACAACACCAGATAGCTCACCTATTAAATTCTTTTCGAAAGACATGATGTGAAATATCAGCTAAAGTAAACACTTTGATCACCGCCTGTGTCATATTTTCTTTGACTTTGCCTACCTAAATTTAACTTGGGTCGCTTAGTCACCCTATTCAGAAGTGGCCATGGAGACAAACCGTTTAATGTTTATGTAGTTTGATTTATTGAAAAATTTGCACAACTGCAGATTTTTTTAAAGTCTGTCTATTGCTAATGTATAATGTGTGAACAATATGGTCGACTTGACGAAATTAGCGTATACATTAAATGGTAGACGGGAAACCTCTCAACAAACGATTTTCAAAGTTTGAATACTAAAAGTTACTATTTATTAAATTGGGAACGAAGATCTTTTCCCATCAATAAATATATTACATACCAACAAGTCTTTATTGTTTGTCATAACATGTTATATTATTACAAAAATTACGTAAAATTACCATAGTAACAATTATTTCACTAATTGTTTTCATTGCTAAAACTGCTATTAACTGAAAATTATTTTACGATAATACTAAAGAAACAATGGATGTATTACTGAAAACAGAATCAATAATTAATCTTCATTGCAAAATACCTAATTATAGAATTAATAAAATATTAATTAGTTGGCATTAGCTACTAAATGAATAAGTGCAATTTGATAATACAACAAACATGTTTTGAAATATATGCCATGAATAAAGTATATGAAATATACTTAATATTTTTATAGTTCATTCAATTTAAGAATATGTCCTATTTTTTTAATATGAAATATAAGACAATTCAGTATTTTCAATTTCAGCTAATAGTTATTTATGTAATTAGTGTATAATCTTAGTAACTGTGCCATGAGTGAATGTTAATTTTCACGAGTGTTAAAAATGAAGATGCAATTTTAGCACTGAAATATCTTTAAAAAGTATTAAAAATTTTCAAAACGTCATGTCATTTTACTCAATAATGTTTAACGCCCGTTTTCACTACTGAGGCAGCACAGGCAGTGGACACTGTTGATACATGAAATGAAATGATATATTGGGAAAGGATTTTTTAAGGAAGGGAACGTCCCATCCCCGGCATTTGGCAGTAATGAGGACTGAGAAAAACCTGGGAAAAAACTCAGTCGGGGAGGACGGTCCTGGTGGGATTCGAACCCCATGAATCCTCGGCCACCCGTGGCAATGTAACGTGATGTTATTGTTGATTTGTTTTATTTACAGGCGCTCTTTAACATCTCAGGTCATTAGCGTCCCATTCAATTCAGGGCGTGAAATGGCCGACAAATTTTGCTCAGAGGCCTCTTCTTTCAGGCTTGAGGTTCTTTTTCGTGCCGTAAATGTAAGACACGGGACCCACGGCTTTAATTCCCTTCCGAAGGAAGCCATACTTAGGATTTTTACGCCCGAAAAAATCCATCGATCCTGGCCGGGTTTGAACGCGCGATCTTGGGTTTACGAGGCATGTATGGTTACCATTACACCACCAAGACCGACACGTGATGTTATGACGTATTATATTGCATGGTTTCCCAGTACTCGTTTCTATGACTACGTTATTTTTGTTTTGAAGGATTCAAAAGGAAATGGATGCTAATGCCGTAATGTTTTATACTGAAAAATGGATATCATTCCATAAGAAATTGTAAAGGAAACTGATATTTTGTTAATTCATCAAAAATCGAAAAGTGTATACGAAAAGGAATGAAACAAGTTCTGTGCGTGGAGAAAAGAGAAACATGTTAGTTGAAGTAATGAAAAAACTCTAGGGTGGATATTTTTCAGAACTGGTAAATATATAACATAATACTACTTGATAATTAATATGGTAAGCAATTTGTTTATTTTTTCCAGCCGAGAATTTGCATGCCTTTGGCGCTCTGATGTGTGCAATTGAAAGTTAACTGTAAGCTGAAAGTGAAAGAAAAACGTTTAATCTTTTGGTAAGGTCTTTGATAATGCGGAAGATGTCAATATGACTCAGGAATAACATGTTCTAATGTAAATGATTGTACTTTTAATATTTACCAAGCAAAGTAACAGGCATGCATGTAAAATCAATGTAGTAAGGTTAAGAAAGTTTTCAATTAGTATAATAGAGATTACTAATGGTACAAGATTAAGATTTTAAATTAAAGAAATTGTAATTTGATTAATTAATTATATTTTAAATATTTAAAATGTATAGAAGTTAATTTATGATTATTAATACTTATATTGTTGTAGTATCAAAACGTGTTTAATAAAATGATTCTCTTGTTTGAATGTTGGTATGCTTGTTAGGGCAATGGTTTTAGGTTTTTCTTACAGGCAGTTGTTCGAAATTGTGTTGTGCAGGCGGTGCTGACTTAATGCAACACTAGTTGCTAGGTAACCAGTGCCAGAATTAGACTAATTGTGCGCGATTTATAGCGCCATAAGAAGCGTGTTTTAATGCTTGGATTACATAAAAGTTCTATCTTTGCTAATAACAACAGACTAATGACTAAAATAATATCCATTGATACATTGACTCATCTCAGAGTAATTCATTATAAAATTGATATTAATATTTATTTTATTGTATTAATATCCTTTTGTAATTCTGCTAAGCAGGAAAAATATCGTGGGAAATTCGTTTAAAGGTGCATTGGTAAAAATTATGAAACTCGCTTCGCATGTACACATGCAATAAAATATAACACATAAATATGTGTGTTAGAGTGCTTTAGTGGGGCGGAGGGACTTGCGGGGTCGTGTTGCGGTTATACGCTTTTTCTTACCACCTTTCCAAGTATCTTGCTGATGTAACGAGCAGACGAAAAGGCCCGTTGTAGGCAAGAAGCTTTGCATAACGTTCTGCAGTGCTCTTCTTTATGGAACCTACTATAATAAAGGTGGGTCTCCCAAATATATTTCTGAAATTATATAACAAGAGCTGAGTTCCAAGATTTATCTTGAGAAAATCTGAAGATCGAATTGCACTTTTTTTTTTTTTTTTTGGCTATGTAGGGAATAAAAGTATAAAAATCAAATAATATATCCATAAAATCTCTTACAGTTATGAATGTCTAAACCGACATTTTAATTTCCGATAAAGGTCGAAAGTTAAACAATTTACAGGATATACTCATTTATTTATTTCATTTAAACTCTTTAGTAACAAAATAAAGTTAACTGAAACAAAATAACCTACAAATCTAATTAAATGTACAACTATTAAAAACGCACAGTTGAAAATCAGATAACATTGGTTAAATTGGTTTTACGTGATATATTATGTAAGTATTTTTTGCTTTAGAACTTTGAATTATAAGGTAAATTTGTCTCGTCAAATGGCGGTTATAGATGCTTAAAACTGGGGGGTCCCAATTGGTAACAGAAAATTATATTACATGGTACTGTTTTTAAGAACATTTAATACATTTATAACTATTAACTGAGATTCGGAAATTATTTGTTGCAATCAGATCACAATAACGATATAACGTCAATACCCTCTATATAATAATATATTTAAGCAGTACGTGGTAACGTTGAATCGTAACTAAATTATTATACTATCACATTTTAACACATCAAAGCCTAAAACAGATGAAAGTAAAATATAGGAATTTAAGATTCAAATAAAAATGTGATCTTTAGTGCTGAAATACTCGTGTTCTTCTCTCTTAATTAGGGGGAAGAGTTCGACATTCCAGCTCAATGGGTTTACACCCACCATCACTTTCAAGTTCTTTAACTTCGCTAGTATTGTTTTAATGCTTTACCGAATTTCTAGTTCGCTTCTAGTTTCACCGCTGCTATTAGTATCTATCACACTTGAGCTTATCACGGAAAAACTTTACAATATTACTTTGTTTCGACATTTCGCTTTCTCGCTTGATCGCGTCACTAGTACAGAAACAGTACTGGTTATCACAAACTAATTTTTATTATTAGCTAATGAAAGCTGATATATGACAATGAACACTACTGTTGTTAGAATTACCGATCTGGCAAATATACCACAAGCTCAATGCAGCGAGCATTGTTATTGGTAACGAACGATCTAAAATGCTGATTGTAGTGTGCATTTACTGGATGTACCTACAAGTTAATTACTGTTGCTTTTAAATTTGTTTATTTCATTGGCTGTAGCTTTTAATCACAATATGCTACATGTTAAAATTAACACACACAGTATAAATACAATTTTTAAAATGTAAAATTAATTAAGATCATTTAATTAGTTTGTTTTTGTTTATATTTACCAACAATTCGGGATTTTTAAATTATTTCTAAGCACCCCTCTCCGGCTCTTGGCTAGAACTGCCTCTGTTGATTATTGATTTCTAGCGCACAGCTATGTTTAGGCCAAAGAAGCAATAAATATATTTCAGTGTTCTGTTCTGATGAATTATCATATAAACAATTGCAAGAAGGTGCGATAAAATGAAAATTATAAAATGTAGCGACAGGTAACAGTTATTGTTTAGAATTTCTTATATTTTAATACTGGATTGGTCACTTTTTATGAGATAAATAGTCACAAATAATAACACAAGAGGGTCTGAGATTGCCAATAAATTCACGAACGTAATGAGTGTATATATTTGAAAAGCTCAGACCTTCCCATAATATTCATGAGGACTAGGTCACGAATAATAAAGAATTTAAATATAATTTCCGAAACATGGCTTACAAAATAATAATAATAATATTTGTATTATAAGTACTTAACCTTCAAGTCATCTAACAACAGACATATATTGTCAGTAATACCAATAAATACGAGTTTAGGACTATTTCCTGAATAGAATGAGAATACAGGTAATATATATCTGAAATTCGCGCACAGAGTATTAACAATGCTATGAAATATTATGTTTCTTATGAATACCGACCTATTTGGAAATCCTGAGACTGAAATAGAAGAAGTCGATTATTACAAACGGTACCGTTTGATTTACTAATACCAACTAAGAAAAACAAAACATTTTATGACGGTCGATTTTATAAGTAATACCATTAAGGTCCTGTTCCACAAAAGTCTGGTCTAATACATACAAGTGTATTAGTGTAAATCTTTGTAAAATATGTTCTGTTCCACGAAAGAAGTGCAACATAAAGTATTAGTAAAAAATTACAAGTGACGTCATATAAGAGCAAGCTAGGAACAGCTTTTTGCCACACGTCGGTATATCTTGAATTAAATTATGTCCATTCTTTAGGGATTTTTAATGCGCAGAGCGGGTCATTGTCGTTTTTTTTTCCTCTGACATAGTGATAATTTAAATACTTTATTATCCATTTATAATTATTCAAGCGTAATAATTCACTTTGAGACGACAGTCCCTTACAGCCACATTTAGGAGCATCAATTTCAGCCGCCGAGAGATGGCAGAAGAATCGAGCTTCCCAATTGCTCTTGGTCACTTATTTTATTAGTCCACTTGATCATTAATATACATTCATTTGTTTATGTTGCTTGACAATCAAATTCTCATTATAAACAAAAAAATGGGAAAATTGTGACAAAAGAGATTATTTTAAAAGAAAATAAAGAATGAAAAAAAGAATTGTTTCCTGACTTGCAACAAGAACCTTAAAAATACATTAATTAAGATGCCGGTCTGAAATTTGCGTTTCGAGAAGGAAATGCCAATATCAATCATAAGCCGTGCTTTATTTGCGTTTAACCTCACTTTATCATTGTACACATTTATATGTTATTTATTTACACATATTCATCATTATCATCACTTTCGCTAATATTTAGCGCATTTGGGTCAAATGACTCCCAAATCATATAATAAATTTTGTGTTAGTATTTGAAGTTAATCAATATTCCTACACTTGTAGAGAAATTAATACAAATTACCAGTACCCGGCTAATACTTTTGTGGAAAAGAACCGAAAAATCACTTGTACATTTCTAAGTATGGACCTGTAAAGTACAAGAATGGCAGAAATCTTTGTGGAACAGAGTTTTACTAATAACTACAAGTTACCAGTCCATACACTTGTAATATGTTAGACCATATTTTTTTGGAACAGGATCCAGAAGGTCTGAGATTGCTGGAGTTTTCCAGCAATTTCAGGCCTTCGAGTGATATTTATTGGGGCCATTTAATAAAATAAGAATTTAAATATAATTCCAGACGTCGCATAAGTGAAATTGTCCAACCAAAACTCTGCTTATATCATAAAATACTAATTAAATGTTATGCAATTGTTAGTTTATGAAATGGATACGATAAAATTAACAAAAATAAGTGTAAATGTCAAAATATTAATAAAACACTTATAAATCCTGCGTAAAGAATAGTTTTATGTTTATTAAATATACAAATATTTTCCATATTTCAGACTACTTGTGAAGCAGGAAATAAAGTACAGTTGTGTCTCCTTGCAGCAATATGTCTTCAAATTGTTTACATCAAACACTTCTTTGAACTTGAATGAAACTGAAAAGATAAAGTAAAGTAAGTCATGACAATTGAATTTTTCAAGTAGGTCTACATAATAGACAACAAATAATTTCGTTAACATTTTTGCACAACTATACTCCTGGAAAGTGAAACTACAGAAGTTTATCAGGCAATTAAAACAAGAAAACAGGGGAGGGGGGAAGAGAAGAAGTTAATATCGAATATTTATCACCTAAAACAGACATTTCTTCCAATTTTCTATCTTTACTTAAGCTCGATAGATTGCTCCTATGCACCACATACATTCACTTGGAGACTGCAGTTTTACAACTCTCAGATACCATACCAACTGAGAAATGACAAAATTCACTAAAGAATAACTTTGCTAAGTAAGATTGTTTTAAAAACTATGTTACTTTCTGACCACCAACCCATCATTTTTATTAAAAGCAAACATTTAGAGAGAAAGCAACTTATGCGCTAAATAAAGTTAATAACTTAAAATTATCTATAGTAAAATCCATGACTGTGACGTTCGAGAGAAAGCTTCCAATTAGAATTAAAATAATCTCAAATCGAACTATAATTGCGCAAGGTAGAAAATGTATTTTATTATTTTTTTAAGTGTATTATGTCCAATAACACGGATCGAAAACTACCGATATGAGGGGAAGAATTTATAAAGCTCTGAAGAACAAAACAAGGAAGGCTGCGGCGTTAATAGTCATTTACGAAACTGTTAAAGAAAGTGATGCTTTGCCCTTACGAATGACATGTTTACGACCGAGGCTCGGCAAGGTTGGAATTTCGATGCGAATAACGCAATGGCACTTTCTTTAACAGTTGCGTAATATATTTTGTGCCACTCTACGTCGAAATTACATTTATGAAATATCTTAATACAACTTTTGAAGATGTGGGGAGATATAATAACGTTCGTTACATGGTTTGCCGTTCTGCTATTTATAAACAGTGTAAGATAACCTAAAACCTCTGAATGAAAGAGAATTATGAAGATATTTCACATATGTGACGATATAAAATCGAACGATGAAATGAAACAAAATTTTGAATTTTGACCAACTACAGCACGATAGTGTAGTGAAATTGTCGTAAAATTTAACAAATCAATCTAAAGAGCATTCGTCTTCTGGTCAGTGTAGCCAACTCTAACTTAATGTGTATTCAGTCAAATAGTATGAAATCATTTAGCAAATTATGTAACAATACCTATATAAACAACCATAAATTTTACTAAACAAGTTCAGAAGGATAAAATGTTTTTGTTTTGTTTTTCTCGTCGTTAGTAAATCGAGCCATAACGATTGTAATAATCGACTTCCGTTTACTTCAGTCTCGCGGTTTCTAAAATTGTAGGTTTTTATAAGAAGTACAACATGTTTTACAATTAATATTCCGTGCGCGAAATTCATGAAACAGTCCTAAACCGTATTTGGCTCTTCTCTATTGGCGCCACCAACAATTCGTTTTCAGTTTATTATGCTGACAATCGACATTCGCATGCTGCATAATGGCTTGAAAACAACTGTTCTTATACAATTATTACAATTTTGTAAGTCAAGTTTAGGGGGATTATATATTTATATTCTTATTTTATTCGTGAAATAGTCCACTCGAGGGTCTGACTCACTACATTCGTCAATTTATTGGCAAAAGCAGTCCTCTTGTGATAAATTCTTACGAAATTTCTGAAAACATTTTTTAGGAATCTTCAGAAAATTAATGCCCATTAAAAATAACAAAGATACAAAAAAGTATAAAGAATTCCAATTCATGGAAAATAGTAAAAAAGTCTCAGGTGTTTGTTGGTAAACATGTAATGTGAGAAAATAGCTACTGAAGCACAGTACACCATTTTCCGCAGTGTTCAGTTATGAAACAAATTTCACATAGTGAGGAACAAAACTCATAAAGTACGTATTAGCAATAACTTTTGAGAATCTGATACAGAACTAAGGAAGAAGAAGACAGCTGCCTCAAGAGGGACTAATAAGAGAGAATTTAAAGAAAACAATGGTTCAACCACACAACCGCTTCTGCAGTCTAATGGTAGCATTTGAAACTGTTGATTTGAATGCCCTAAGTTTGATTCCAGTTAGGTAAGGTTTTTTTCCTCCTTATCCTTAGAAGGTGAAGCTAGGATAGCTTTTAAGGCACCAAGGACACCGAGCTCATTTGCGCATCATTAATTCATTTCATTGCATTCAAACTAAGTTTAGGTACCCGCAGGTTTAAGGACCCCCCTGGTGCAACATAACCGTATCACCTTCACAAACATCTCCACTGGGACAATGAAGTGGCGCCGTATGGGCTACAGCACCTCCATGCCGCGAGGAGGGGCGGGGTTGCTCACAAGTTCATGAGTTGTGAATTGGCATTGGATAAAAAATAATTCGTTCGAGCACATTAACCGTATGGAATCGCGCAGATTAACAAAACAAATGTCATAGGGAAAGCATTCTATTACACTCGGAAGATGTTCAAAATGTGCCGAAGAAGAAATCACACAGCTTGAGGGTCGTTCCTGGTGGTAAACATACTTGCCTGCCTGCAAGAGCCAAGTTCGCGCGTTCAAACCCGGCCATGATCGATGGATTTTTTCGGGCGTAAAAAATGCTAAGTATGGCTTCCTTCGGAAGGGAAGTAAAGCCGTGGGTCCCGTGTTGTACATTTACGGCACGATAAAGAACCTCAAGCCTGAAAGAAGAGACCTCTGAGCAAAATTTGTCGGCCGTTTCACGCCCTGAATAGAATGGGACACTGATGACCTGAGATTTTAAAGAGCGTCCGTAAATAAAACAAAACAAACAAAAACAAACGAGGCAAAACTAATAACTCATCCATCCTGTAGTTCCGACTTGGCACCATGCGATTTCTTTCTGTCCCCCCCCCCCTTTTTAATCGTGTTTAACGCCCGTTTTCTCTACTGAGGCACCATAGGCGGTGACACTGATGATACATAAAATGAAATGATATATTGGGAAAGGATTTATTTTTAAGGAAGGAAACGTTCTAGGCTTAAGCTTAGGGTACCTCCCCGGCATTTGCCAGTTATGAGGACTGAGGAAAACCTGAAAAAAAAAAAAAAAACGCAATTAGGGAGGACGGTCCTGGCGGGATTCGAACCCCAGACCTCTCGCTCTCGAGTCCGAAAACAGAGTGTCCTGCATGTTTCCAGAGAATGGAACGTTGTATACAGTGCCAGTGGGAATACTTTGAGAAACTGAGATAAACAAAACTTTACTGTATTAACTATTTTCTGTCTCAATGCTTGTCTAGTGACCCTCGTATGATGCGTCTTCAGAGCGAAGAGAATCACATTTTTTTAGGTGAAGATAGGCTTTTGTTATTGACGCTGAGGGGCAACACTTTCAACATCTCTTTGTTCTTATTATCAGTTTTAAATACAATATCACATGATGCTTTCAGTAAAATATAAATACTAAAATAAAAATAATTTTACGCGTGCGACTGTTATATCCCTTTAATCAATTGCGGAGGCTGGAGTAAATAGCATGCAGACAGGTAGGTGGCCTGTCACTCAGAAAACCTCACTGTGTTTTTGTGAGGTTAACGACAGCATTTTTAAAGGTAATGGGTGATTTTTCCTTTGCGGGATCGTTCCAGCCTGTCGGTCGATTCAAACTGGTACCGCAGTCAGTAGTAGCATTAAGTTATTTATTACTAATGCTTTAAAGGTACATGTACTCGCCATTATCAAGAAGGTGCTAGAACTGCCTCCCTCTATTTTCATAAATTTCTGACATCAGTTTATGAAATTAAACATTACCCTTTGTAGTTCCCTATGATAATGCAAGAAATTTATTTACTTATCAGTTCATCTATGTGTGGATTTGTATTAAGACACTTCTTCCTTTAAAATCACCCCTCCCGAGATAAAAATTGCAGGGCATAAAATGAGGAGATTGAGGAGGGGGGATATGACAGTCGTGTTGAAAAATCACGAACCTACGTTTCCTCACAGTTAATTTACAGAAAAAGGGTAGCAAAATATTCTGCACATACCTATCACTATTAGTTGTTTCTTTAAAAGTGTCAAAAAAAAAAGGCTCAATATTCTCTCGGCGTTAACGGTGAACTACACTGCTATCTTTTGATCATACAGGGTTCCTCCTGTAGCAGGTTAGGTTTTTCTGAACTCCAGTACCGGTTTTTTTTGAAAAAACAATACCCACTTAAGTAGAACCAAGATTAGGTTAGGGTAAATTTCTCCCTCGTGCGCACTATTCTAAACTCATTCACCGGGCGACCCTGAATGCAGAGTTCTTGAACTACGTTAATAATAGGAGGTTCTTCTGTGAATAGTGCAAGTGACTGTGCACGCCTTTTTTTTTTTTTTTTTAATCAAGAATACTTCCCGTTTCAAGACATTTATTTACCAATCATCGTACATCACCAGCCTATTCTGTATGCGCGTACGAATCCTAAATAAAAACTCTTTGAGGTATAGAATGCCTGAATTGAGTTAATAGTAAACGCAATTAATATACTGTATTACTCTGCCCAATGAATACTTAACACACAGCATACAAGAACACGTCCGTATGTTCCTAGAGTTAAGCTTATACGAACATCCTCTCTGGCTTTCAGGCATGGGGAAAAAAACGAGAACGACTTAGGTCAACTGAACTTGAAACGATCCCGCAAAGGAAAAAATGACCCAGTACTTGTTGCAGCTTTGCCAGTATTAAACTTTAGAGGCCGGAGTGGGTAATAATGCTATTTTTAATTGGTATATATAACATTAGTTTGACAAAATATCAAATTTAACTTTCTTTGTCGGAAAATGATAATGATAATACCATGGGAAGGAATCAACGGGTATTCGGCCTTTGTTAATTGTGAAATAAATGCGAGTAAACCATTTTTAATCTTCATTATAACACGATTCCATACGCTTTGTTCTTTCTTGCTCTTAAATGTGACTAAAAGATACAATATTTCAATATTTAGTCTGAAGTTTCATTTACAATATAAGAAGGCAATTATGTGAATCTTTCTTAAGGTAACCAGGAAGTGTAAACCTAGCAAATAATCCAACAGTATGCATTTTATACTGTATCTCAGAAACTTTTAAAGCTGTCAATATGAAATTTTTGAAAGAGATATAAGAAAACTTAACTAAAGATTCTTTGTAAATGTTAATACTCTAATACACATAAAAAGTGTTAAACTTTTTAAACTGAAATAAAATCTTGTTAAAAAAAACTGAAAACACTGACATAATTGTATTGGTAGAATTGGATTTTTTTAAACTGCAGAGAATATACTATTCTGGGAACGAGAATAATATATCTATGGTAGTTGCTTGAAAAGAAATTAATTTTTATTTTTTTTCAAAAAAAATCGAAATTATTGATTTTTATAAACTATTAGTGATATTTTAATACTTCTAGTTACCACACTTCACATTGTGTGTGTGTGCAAATTTTCAACAAGATTGGTCCAGTCTGAGAAAAATGCATATTTATGTCAAGCTTTTAAGTTATCGGGGAATAAAATATATTTTTGCTTAAAAAAATCTCCGAGAATTAAAATTTACGGAGCATCTTTAGTTAAGAATTCTTAATATCTCATAAAAATTCTATATAGACAGCTTTTATAAGTTTCTGAGATACAGTGCAAAACGTATACTGCTGCAATATATGCCAGATTTACACTTCCTGGTTACCTTAAGCATTCTATAACATTTTAATATAATTTATGAATAGTGGCAGCTGTAATGATAAATAACATTGGAATCCGATAGTGATTATGGCAATTCTATTTATTATTTAGATAAACTAGAATGTGTATTTGGCTTGTTAATTATGTCGTAAAACATCAAGTATTTTAATACTGCAGAGCAACAACTGAGAGAGTAGGAAAGGATAGCATGATGGCATTGAAAAGTTTAGGTACCACAAATATGCGGGTATAAAAACCTGCGTCGCCTCTGGTTCGCTGGGCATTTTAAAACGTATTGTCTTAAAGCTTTAAGGGCCTACATAGAGTATTACTAATTGTTTGAATAAAACTGTTCATCTACAAATTGGCATAAATTGCTAAAATAAAAGGATTTAGGGAAACGTCAAATACATAGCTAACAGCATTACATTTATTACACATAAAAGTGGTATTTGTACAAATCTGCCACTGCATTTGACGTCAGATATTACTATTGTAGGGGATGACGGCTAAAGAAACAGAGTTTCTAATAGACATAGCATTATTAAAGAACGGACACATTCATATTCGAACTGCTTGTAACAATATTGAAATTTATAGAAATGTTACGAAAGAATACAAAAAGGGTATCCATCTATCTGGCCCAGGCTATTTTGGCCGAACAATAATACAAAAATTGATTTTCAAATGACACCTTTATCTAGATTGTAAATAATTACAACATTTCCACTCTGGTTGCATCGACCACCAGTCCCCGGTTCATCAGCAGCAACCTGCTGGAATTCCAGGGGCCCAGGCTTCGATGTATTAAAAAAAAGGTTCAATACCTGCACATACACCATTATTTTATCAGCTGGCTTCAATCTCTACAAACTACTAATTTATTTATTTCTCAAATATCTACTATAATGTTAAGTTTATTCACTTTCTAGAACAATTTCCAATACCACAAGCTCAATGATTTCAGTTAATTTAATATAATTCCACTCCCAACTATTTCCAAATCACAAACATTTTTTTTCAAACAGGAAAATTACCAACTTAACCTTATTTATCAACTAATCTATATATAGGAATATGACAACATTCAATCTGGGCTCTTAACTTGCCATAGACCATACACACAAATGTCCTGATTACCTAAAAATGCAACTAATAACCACCCTATAAGTTACAATTGATTTGCTTCCTTTCTTAGCACTCCAATACGTTTACTTTTAAGTTTACACAAGAACTGCTCTACATTCCCGCTATATTTAATGAAAATTTTCATCAAAGCTGTTTTTCTATCTAATTTAAGCAATTTCTCATTTATAAACTCGTTTCTCCAGAGCCTCTTCCTTTGCACTCAAACACTGTTTCATATTTTCCTTTCCCCCACACTTTGGGTACTGATTCTGAGGAAATCCTTTTCTTATTCCTTTTAATTTCTACACACCTGGTCTTGCCCATGCAATGCTCTTTGTTATTTGCTTGATTTATCAATATACTTCTCTCTTTCCAATTTATTCTTATCGGTATGTAATATACTGAGGATATTTTTCCCACTATCTCACTAAAGAGTTTTCGTCATATTTCTATGTCTTTAAATCTCCTTCTACTTTAAAAAAAAAAAAAAAAAAAAAAAAAAAAAAAAAAAACGATTTACATTGTTTTCCCTCTTCCGAATATTTCCTAATCCATTATTTTACAAAATAAATCCAAGAATATTACTCCACCCCATCGCTCTTTAAATTCTTTTCGTGAAATTCTAAGTATTTTCAAGTTCATTTCATTTGAATATAGAATTCTAAACTTTCCCTCGCCACTCTTCCCATTTCAACTTGTGCAAATTCACTCTCTTACTAAGGCTAACTTCATTGCAATTCAACTCGCAAATAAATCGATAAATATAAAGTCGACCAAAAACGTTCCGTTCGGTTTTTAGCGATGTTCAAACGTTAAGCGTTGGCAACAATTAAATGCAAAAGAAAAAGGCGGGAAGGAACTGATGTCGAGAGTTTAGACATTTGACATTACAGGCAGGGCTCCGACCCGAGCTACAGCGGAGAGAGCGGAACTTATCCACACGCACTCTACTTTGCAAATAGGTATAAACGGATAGGAACAGGTAAATCACTGTAATGAGGGCATTATTAGGCGGGTGAAATATTGTAACGGTGGGATCTTATTGCAATTCGCAACTAATTAATATATATATATATATATATATATATATATATATATATATATATATATACACTAACCTAATCTGTTGGCTAACCTCGGGCAAATCCTAGAATCAGGTGGACCCAGTGGTTTAGCGAGTAAATCATTGTATTGTGGCAAACTGCTGTTATTCCAATTTGCAACCAATTTAAGGAGTAAAGCATTGTAATTATGGCAAATTTCCTGTAACTACTGCAGAAAAAGAAAGAAAAAGTTATTCGAACCCACTATCCTATCTTCACAAGTGTAGCATGACGTTCTATCACTACCAGCGGCTCTCTCCGCTATCGTTCACTTCTGGCTAGCCGCTCGAGCGCTAGCCCAAGGACACTTTTCAGCCCTGCCTGTAACGTCAACTGAGTTTAGACTGTTAAGCTGGTAGGTTCAAACAGCCAGTGTTCCGAGAAGCACACCGTGATTACACGAGCTAGTATGCTCTGTGAATTTAAACTGGGGAACAATGCCAAGTAGCGGCGCGGAAAATATGCCAGGTCTTTGGGGTTGAAGCTGTGAATGAACAGAACGTGCAAAGATGGATTGCGAGGCCCCCGGAAGGCAATTAAACACTCGTGAATGAGTAACGGAGAGGAAGACCAACAACAATGGATAACGACACTCTCTTAGCGACTGTTAATGCAAATAGTAGTTACACTTGCGAGGACATAGCACAGCAATTCAACGTCTGTGCAGAAAACATAATAGCTTCTTCTCCATAAACCAGGAAAAAGATATAAACTCTGTCGCTGGGTTGATAACAGCTCAAGAGGCGGCCGAGACCTGGTTTGCATTGGTGTCAAGTTAGTAGAAGTATCGTCTACGATACTTCAAGACGCCATCATCACTGAATGACAGATCAAAGCCCCCCAAACAATGGAAACTACCACTGCAGCAAAAGAAGGCTCTCTGCGGGTGATCTGCTGCCAGCCGGGCAAACAGCTAACACCATTGTGTACTCTAACCACATGGAACAGCATTTATCGGTCTATAGTGCACCTTTCATGTTCTCCAGACATTGCACCGTCAGATTATATCTTCATAGATAGCATTCCGAACCTTTGTTGATCCGGAAACTGCATAAATGCATTTTAAGCTTTCCATTCTAAGCAGTTATATCACAATGCAATTCACAGTCTTCCATCCAATTAGAGAAGATTGTCCATGGCGATAAAAGATTAGTACCTTTGTTTAGAACATGATCTGGTCTGGCAGCACTTCTTTGGTCATGTGATACATCTGACAGCGATAACAAAGCACTACCTACTGCTTCAAACGCAATATTCTTTATAAATTATACTTTCTCGTGACACTTTTATTATAACACCGTCAGCGTGCTTGAGGACCATAGCGTGTCCATTTGAACAATTCTTCTGAAAACAAAACTCCAAACTAATCAACAGCGTAACTAAAGCACCAAAAAAAATAAACAAATAAGAATTATAGTATAAAATTATACTATTGATGACATCACACCACTTGCTTGTAATGTCAAGCATTACATGATTATGATGTAAGAAATGTGTTACAGGTTTATCATTTCCTTTACTTACAACCAACGCTAACGGCGGTCGCTCGCTTATTAAAGCTAACCTAACCACTTATTGCCAAATATCCAAAAGTCCCAAACCCTTTGGAATGGACATCCCATCATTCTGCACAGCGCTGAGCACAATGTCTTAATTCGGTATTTATAATCATTTCCCACTGTTGTCAACACTCTCGAAGCTACAAAGACATTCACCGAGGATTTACTTCATTTATAATTTACGTCGCCACTTTCTCGCTATATGTTCCTGTTGGCTTTCATTTTCTAAGCATCAAATGCTCAAAAATTATTAGCAGCTTAACGAAAGGGTCCCCTATGGGTAAGGCTTAACCAATGAACAAAACAGTAGCTAAATTTTCGGCTTGTTTATGCTCTCTCCCATAGATTCAAGTCGCAACAAAGGGTCGCACTTTCTGTTTAACAGTAGACCGTTTCTATTATGGGTAGTGTTGGTTTGGATGATTACCTGATATAAAAAAATTGTGAAAAGAACTTAATGAAGGAACAATACTGAGTATTCGGCCAAAATCTGACACAAATCAAACATTAGTCTTTTTATAAAAGTGGTTTTCCATTTAAAAATTGTCTTCGTTGGCATTATGAGGATGCGCGTTGTCAATATTTTAAAATCTGAGTCTATTAGAAAATTTCTTTTCGCAATTTTTTTTTGCACGAAAATGTGCCTTGGGAAATAATTTTCATATGAGTGACTTTTCACATACATGCCTAAGCAACTGCTTGAAAATGTTAATTTTTTAACGTAGTTAAATAATAACCATACAAATATTAATTTAAATTTCAGAAAGTAAATATATATATATATATATATATATATATAAAGCAGAATATTACGAAAATAATTTATCTCAACCAAAAGAATTTGAAATTTAAAATCCAACTTTTCACAAAGATAAAACAGTTTTTAAAATGGTTTCCTATGGTAATTTGAAATTTATTTCGTAGGGAGCATTTTCGTTTGCATATTAAAATAATTAAAATTTAAATATCTCAAAAACTACTACAGCGATATAATTGAAATGTTCCATGATTTTTCCCCCTTACTTTGATATAAAAATCATTAAAAATTAATAAAAAGTACACTAGTTGGAAAACTCAGTAATGTCCCCCCTTCACATTGATAATGGCATTTTAACAGATAACTGTATATAGGCTGAAAACTTTTCAACTTTAAGGTAATTAAATGCTCATTTTTTTCGCTTTGCTAGATTTTTTTTTTTGTTAACATTTTCAGTTTAAAATCTAAAAGAATTCAACATTTTATGTTCCCCCTCAATTTTCAAAGAAAACCAACTATATTGAAGGTAAAGAAACATTGTAATAATTTATATAAACAATATCACAAGAGGCTTGCGTTTAGTTGACAAATTCACGAGTGTTTCATATATCTGATTCATGAATAGAATAAACAACATTATTACTGAATAAGACTTAATTTACTTACATATTTCATATGCTGCACGACCGTGTGGATTCTTAAAGAAACCTTTGAAGAACTCGTTTGGAAATACGAAGCCGGAATCAATTGCGAAACAAATTTTAAAATAAAAAAATCGACAAATTTAATGCCTCTGGAAGTTTGGTTATGAAATTCAAAGGATATTCATGAATATAATGGCCCGATTTAAAATGATTTAACTTATGCAATATTCTTAGATTAAATTATTCTTTCCAGCTCCGGTCCCCCCCCCCTCTCTCTCGATCCTTCCCACATCGTAGTTTCGTAGATATCTAAATTGTTTGAAATATATGTTGGTCTCTCTCTCTCTCTCTCTTTTTTTTTTTTGTCGATCACTGCCTTATTTGGTAATATTGCTGTGATAAAATTTATAGCCTTCTCTCACTTAACCTTCTGCGCTTTTCTCCTATGGGAAACATGGTGCTATAAACTGCATTTCTGAAGGGGTACCATTCTTTTGTAAACCCGCTTCTTTGACACCATTCTTTTAGAAAATGCGTTGCTGTATAGGGGAAAATTGTTTGCTAGTGCAAGAGCACAAATTCTAATATTTTATTACACGAGAAGCATGCTGCTCCAACAACCAACAGATAGATTCTAGCAGTTCGCTAGGGGTTGCCTAGATAAAAAAACTGGAGGCCTTCTATATGTTCTGAACTTCTCAAGAGGAGAATTTACGCATAGTTTTAGCTCTGTTTTCCTTAAAATAAATATTTCAATAGGGTTTCAATATTACTGTTTAAATACGATTGAGAACGTATTTACCTCAGCTGATAGCGAATGAAGCAGGTGCAATGTATACCTGCAATTGCCCCGAATATGTCAGTTGGTATGTAAATATATATTTACACGACTATTCCATAAAATTAGAGGCAAATGAAATGCAAACCTGGTCTACCTTTATATAACGTGCCAGCATAAAGGGACAAAATTCTCCGGTGGGGCACTATAATGTAATAGAACAAATGCACCAGGCATACCTCACATTCCCAAAATTCCACACTTGGCGGAGTGAACGTTTCAATCAATGAAACTTGCGACCCGGGGAACAGAGCCCAGGACTTAAATATCTTAAATCAAAATCACAAACACAAAATAATTTCAAACTAATGATTACATAAAATATAAGAATTTACAATTTCAAATAACAGACAAACAAATTAAGTCAATGTTCGTTTGTTTTCCCACATAATTCGATAAAACTTCCATGCTATGTTAAAAACTCTTGAATGTTACGGTTGCAGGTTGTAGCGTAAATAATTAGCAATAAAGCGAAATCTTATGAATGATAAATGGACACGCTCTTCTATACACAAGCATTTTCTCCAATACGCAACATTAGGAAATTAAAGAAATGCTAACTTCCACTTAAGATCCTTATAATACTATACCAAAAACAATTTAAACGATAATCAAGAAAATGATAAAGCAATTATTTCAATTTTACTCTTCAGCAATCGGGGTAACATATGCTTTATCAATTGCCCAATTTTTCTTTAAATCACTTGCAGATATAAACTATATGATAAAAAACTAATATTTACAAAATACATGCCCTTGGGAGAAAATGCTACAAAATGCCTATGAAACCATGTATTCAGCATAGTTACAAAGCATACGCATAGAACTCTGTTACGATTATTATGCTCAGTTATTCGGTAGTGGTGCTGAGTTACATTTAACATACAAATCCATCCCCATCTATAACCTTAAAGATATGCAAAATGTCAGATTTTGACAGATAGAATACGGTGGGC
Organism: Metallyticus violacea; assembly: GCA_030762175.1. Lineage (NCBI taxonomy): Eukaryota > Metazoa > Arthropoda > Insecta > Mantodea > Metallyticidae > Metallyticus > Metallyticus violacea. The sequence goes on along the minus strand of CM060835.1, from coordinate 13,607,988 downwards.
AGACAATCGTTAAGCCATACAGTAAGTCACAGAGAGACATGTTGATATTAAGCCGATTAAAGTAAGTTTAAATTATCTTTATATCTGAGCTAAAATTTATGTTTACATACAAAAAACAAACAAACAAACTCTACAAAAAAAAACTTGCAGACGACTTATTGACAAGAGTGAGCAGGCACTGCATTAACGGCTTAACGCAGCAGATAGCAATGATGCCAACAATTGCAAAGTCTCTCTGTACAACATGCAAATTAAGTACGTGTTTTCTGTACGAAACTTGAACATAATTAAATATTTATTTAAATGGTGCAATGGATTACGGATATATCTATGAACTACTGCATTAGCTAAACATGGCGCCATTTTAACACTTGCCATACCTTTGCCACTTGGAAGTTGTCAGGCCTCAGAGTTTCCACTATTTCCTGGTCAACTCTTGCCTGTTGAGCAACCGAAGACCGAAATCCATCCAAAACACCCTTAAAGGTGAACTTCTTCATTTCGTAAACACAGAATCACCGATCCCCATTTAATTAACGCAGCTTCATAGCCCGCGTTGCCCCGTCACCACATTCCACGATACAAAACTCGTCTGCTAAGCCGCAAATATGACTGCAGCAAGGGTTTATGGGTAACACAGGGAGTTGGCTAAATAATTATGCGCCGCTTGCTGCGACTGTCAGATGAAGTCATTTTATTCGATTTACGATTGTACAAAAGAAGTCAAAAGTTCAAGGTTCCAAATTATAATTTTTCGTTCTCAACTGTCCTGTATTATTCCAAAACCTATAAGATTACACCAAACATACTTCTTCCACGGCATTGCGGTTTTCATTTTCAGATCGATACAAACCAACTTCCTGTGCTCCTATCAGCTGTTTGTGGCCCGGGTGGAAGCATGGGTTGTGTTCGTAAAAGGCTGTGTTAAGCAGATTCGTAAATCATTTAAGCAGAACTAAGATATAATTCCACATATTAATAAAAATGTTTCAGAAAATATTATTCCGTACTTTCCAATCTCTGTCTTCTGTCACAGTGTACGAGCATGTTTTGAAGAATAAAGGCCGAAGATTGAGGTTAGCAAAGGCGTTTCCTATATACTCTTAATATTAACAGATATATTATATCATTTTATAGTCTGTATTTTCTAATGAAATAAATAATCACTTCTTTTAAAATCATTCAGTTGTGTAAATGAGTCATGACATATATTGTAAATAACAAGTCATATTCAGGAGTTAGAAGAGCAGAGTGGATAAATAAAGCGGTAGGGAAATAATGACATTGTACTTACATGTGCATTTTATGAAAATCAAAACTAGAAATAGTTACTTATTAACTAAATAACCATAATTACATATTGCAATGCACAGAAAAGTTCAAATATGAAGGATGCTAAATGGACAAGACAGACTTTTTACACTCTGTGTTCTGTAATTAGAGCAGTAGGGATAAGCACTAGGAATAAAGCATTTGGGGTGGTAAAATCTACCTCAACTTATGGTATTTCGAAATACACAAAAAGTAAATTTATCTGTAGTGCACTTTATTTACATACAAATAAATAACTAGTGATAACATGTAGATGATATTTTTGTGATTGTTATTGAGTGACAATATTCGCATGTAGAAGTAATTGAAATTAAATTATTCTTGTGTTACTTACATGCAGCAGCAAGTTGATATAATTAGAGAATGTTTTATTTTGAATGCATCTGTGCACATTGTTTTCCACATCTGTTAGTATGTTCACTTGTAAATTGTACTCATATGTGGAATTGACATTAAGGATGTTGGTTGCCAGATTTTGCTGTCTTTTTTTATTGTTTTCAATAATTGATATTAGTTTCTCTGTTACATCTTCAGAATCTGCTCCCAATTCCAGATTAATTGTGCAGGTCAATGATTTCTCTCATTCTTTGTGTTAAGTAATGTTGCAAATTTAGTCTAAACAAATTTTAAATATTTAAAATAGATATTAATGATAAAGTAATTTTTTAAAGATATTTTTATTTTTAATGCATGTTTAATATCTCTTTGAAGGTAAACTCAATTTAATTGTAGTTTTCTGTACTGTATGCTAGTATATATTTATAAAATATACTTGAAGAGACAATGCAGTAATACTTGTAAGTAGATTTGGAAAGAGTTATTGCATATTACTTACTCAAGTTTATTACCAGTTCTATGAATCTTGTTAGTTCTAATATGTGACTTAGTTCAGTTCCTGGAGTATCCCATTAGTTCATGAAGCAATCACAGGTACTTATTGACTTAGAGTTTGTCATTTACAATTACCACAGAAGCACACATTCTTCATTTACACAAAATATTGTGTACATCTGCATAAATGGTTACAATAAAAATGAAAATGCAACACCTGGAACAACTCAGCCAAAGCAACAAAAACCAGAGAAGCAGAAACAGACAAATCATTCCGTCACACAAATTTTACTATACACATATTCATTGATATAAAATCATTACAGTGTTTTTAAATCAGTATAATATTTTGTCATTCATACATTTCTTTTACAGAATAATAGGCCTGTTCACACAGGTATTTTCTAAGGAATTTTCATTGTTTATTAAGGTTTTTAGGCTATTTTGTACTAAAATGCATTCTTAATAATCTCCTTTTTGATGGCAGGAAAGTGTTGAAACCGATCTATATAAATTTGTCTTTTGTCTAGTATTCTTGTCATGTATATTTTGTACAAATTTTTCTTTTATTTCGTATATAAAAGTTCATGTGAGATAATATATATTCGCATAGAAGAGTTAAATTTTCAAATTGCCCAAAGAGTTTTCTTCATGAATGTCTGCTATGTGCACCAGCTATAATTCATATGGCTTTTTTTCTGTAATAGGAAGACATGTTCATTTTTAACTAAGTGTCCCCAAAATATAAGACCATATTTCATTATTCATTAATAAACTAATAAAATCTTTCCAATTTAAAATGTTCAGGAATCAACACAGTGAATACGGTATAAAATCTCAAAATAGTCAATCTTTCCAAAGAAAGCTTTAATATAAATGAAACAAACTACTGAACAAATGGATTAATACTTGTATCAGCTTTTCATCATATTTAGAAAATATGAAAACCTCAATTTGATAGATAACATTTTGATCAGGAAAACATCCTTCTAACCACGAAAGTGTCTTAAAGCAGCTATACTGGAGATTTAATAAAGTCTTAATTGAATCCAATGTTAATAATGTGCATAATGCATAGCATGCAAAGTTTAGGTGTGATATGATTGATGTGATATTTGCAGATTAATGTCTTGGTGTCAGTAGTTTATTAATAAAACTTCTATTTTAAATCAGTAGCTTTATTAGTTCATATTAAAATGTTTATTTTTAGTTGTTTATTATCATTTATTTATAACAGTGCCCATAGTGATCTTCCTTAGAGTCTCGAACTAAAATAACTTTGGAGTATTCTGTTAGGTTTTTAGATTAAGTTAGCTCAGTTTTTTGGTGAAATTAGTTAGATGTTGTTGCTCAGTATATTCTATAATGAGCATGTGGAACATGTCAAATAGAACAATGTGGTAAGTGCCATAGTGAAATAAAATAAAGATACATGAGAAGCAAACACAGATAAAAAAACAACATACAAGATACATTTGCTGCAATTAATGTACAATATGATGCATGATAAGTGCTACATATTAACACAGCTAAGTGGTAAGCTAAATATCACATGGTGGAGTACAAGATATGAGATATGTGTGTTACCACTTAGCCTCATAGGGTGCATTCTCATCTGAAACTTTTGGTATAGAGCTTGTGTTCCAAACATGTTCTGGTCAGTATGGAAGAAGTTTCTCCATGTTTCACACAAATGAATGAGTTCTGTACATGTACAGGACAAACTTCTTGAGTATTGCTAGACAAGCAAAAACAGTTCTTGTTCTACAACCTGCAAATGTGCACATTCAATCAATTAACAGCATTCCTCTTTCCCCCCCCCCCCATTCTTTGTTGTTTTCCCATAAACAACAAACATGGAGTGGTCAGTCACAAAATATACGTTTAACAGAAGAACTGGAAGCAAAAAAATGTATGAGTTTGGGATCCTCAAAATAAACATTTCAGAGATAGGAACGCATGCAAAGATTCTTTGGGTGAAATTACTTCAGTCCTCAATGGTGAGGTTGGAAAATTGGGGGAAAAAAAATGTATATAACTTAAAATCCGAGTACGACAGGAATTGAAGAAAATAAATAAGTAATAAACTTAATGGTGAGGCATAAACGAGACATATCAATTTCTTTTCAGCATAAAAATCTTGTCGATCACTTGCATTTTTCTTTTTTCCTCTTATTTTCTTCCACAACAACTATACAAGCATCAGCTACACAAAACAAGATAGTTTTCTCCATATTGAAACATTTTGCATTAATGTCCTATGCAAATGTTCCAAATGTAAACACTCATTTATTTTGTATGGAACAAATCTGTATGATAAAAAATTTCATATACAGTTCTACACAAAGTTCTGAATGTGAACCCTCCTTTAAACTGCTAAAATGTTTCTCTATATTGTAAAAAGTGTTAGTGAATAACAATGGTATCACATTTTTGTTAAAGTCTTTGCAATTAAAATGTTTGTCTATTGTTTTCAGAGATGGAAGTTTATTATATGTGAGAGCTGTTCAATAAGAAATGATCACAATAGTTTTTCACAGCATACTCTTCCTCATAATTTTGATGATCTTTTTCAAAGAGTCCCCTTTCAATACTAATGCACCTATCCCAGCATTTCTGCTAGTCTTCAAAGATATACTGGAAACCATTTTTGATAAGTCCTTCAGAACCTGCTTCTCTACCACTGGTTCTGATAATGTAAAATGCCTTCCACAAAGGTCTGGACTATAAGGGGGGGAGGGCTCAGAGGTCTACACTTCACATTCCTTTTTGTAGGATATCAGCATCAACATTTGTGATAAATAGTCATGTATTATCCTGGTGCAGCATCCAGCTTGTTGCATAAAAATGTGACCTTTTGCATTGCAGAGTTTGTTTTCAGGACATCTCTGTAGTATTGCCCATATATCGAAAAATGAAATAACCATAACTTTTGCTGCCAAAGCAACCACTTGTGTGTGTGTGTGTTTTTTAATCTTCTGTATTTACTGCATGCTCCATTACTATAATAATTAGTAATACTACATGCATTTCTATCATTTCATTGTTATATGTTATACTTAATACTATTTTTGAGCAGTTTCATTCTTATTCTAATCTAATCATATTTTGAAGATTGCCAAAATTGATTATATGTGTGTGTGTGTGTGTGTGTGTGTGTGTGTGTGTGTGTGTGTGTGTGTGTGTGTGTGTGTTTTACATTATCATTCTCAGTTACCACATTTTCTATCCTATTAGTCAATTTGTGTTAATTTGAAAACTGTCAAAATTTATACTGTTTACAAAATTTTTAAACTGTTTTTATATTTTAAAACAGCTCACTATTGTCTATTGGCCATCACCTAGTTACTTTTGCTACATCTTTCTGGAATATTTCTCGCTTTTTCTTCAAGATTTTGCAGTCCCACAAGATATGTTCCACCGTTTATATATCTTTCTGACATATATTTAATGGGTTCTCTGCTATTTTGAAGCGATGAAAGTAGGCTCCAAATTTCCCATGTCCTGAGAGAATCGCTGTAATATTGGGGCTTAGAAGGATGTTGATTTTTAGCCTTTTAGCTACATATGTGTGTGTGTGTGTGTGTGCACATGCGTGCATGAGGAGATTTCCACAGAGAATTGCTGTTTGCTCACGGGATTGAAATGTTTCATCAACAGCAATTACCTTTGAAAGAAAATCTGCATCTTGAACTGCATCCAAATTTCCATCTTGGAACCCACTGTCACAAACACATCTCAAGTGCATCTTTTCAGTTACTATGTGGGTGGCATGCAGTGAAATTTTCAGAATTTCTGAAATTATTCTTAACGTTATTTAAAGCTCCTGTCACAATGACAGCAGCAGTGTTAGAGCACAAACTGAAGTGCTATGTCCACCTTTCTTTGAAATTGATTCCCCTCTTTAAACATATTAAACCATTTACTTCTTAAATGTAAATTGGAACTTGCACAGTGAAGCCAATCATATTAATTGATATTATTGTATGATTCAGTTGAACTACACACTTTTAAAGCTTCACTTACTTTTCATAAATGTATGGAACCGGTTTCGAGAACATTTAGTTCCCATCTTCAGCTAGGCTAAAGTTCAACTGTCGGATCATTCGTTGAGCTGTGGGAATGTATATTCTGCTCTGGTGGCAGTGTGATAAACTTGTAGTGTGTGTAGTTTAAGAGTGTGTAGTTCAACTGAATCATACAATGATATCAATTAATATTAAACCATCTTTGAGCTGTTCTATATGGAAGAACAAACTCTCCATAGACCTCCTGTAACATTGCATAGGCCTCAGCTGAAGATTTGTTGAGACAAAAACAGAATTTCAGAGCAGCATGTAACAAACAATATGCTGTAGGAAGAATAGAACATTCTCAACTTTGCACAACTCTATAGATGCGAACAATGGCAAAAATGAAATTAGTACAATATGTACATAGCACATTAAGCCAATAAAATATTGCAAAGTTAAATTTTATAGTGAAAAATTATGGCTGTAAAATTATGATCATTCTTTATTGAACATCCTCAAATAAGGGAAAGGACAGAGGCAGCAATAATAGCAATAAATGATATACCTCATTTAAAACAAGCTATCTTTGGGAATGGCAAAAATGCTATTCAAAATTTTCCTTTACTAACTTTTACGTAGGAATATCTTACTAAAGGTGACCTACTGGAAAAGAGTTTGTGCATATTGAAAGCACTGTCCAGATAGATGTATGAGCTGTCAAATGAGACCTTTCTTATTGAAGAACTAAGATACCAAATGCTTCTGCACTTTACACTCTGATGATCTACAGGACCTTAAAGAGAAGAAGCAAATTCCAACAGCATTTGTTATAATTAAGATCATTGTATGATTGAGTTGAACTAAACACTCTTATTGACTCCACTCACTTGTTTAATGTAGAACATGTTTTGCAGACTATCATCCATATCTTCAGCTTACTGTTCACTACTGGATAATTTTTGACACTTTGGGGATGTATATTCTGCTGTGGTGGAGGTGAGATGAACTTAAAGTTTATGTTTTCATCCCAACAAGTGTCGAAGCTCATTAATTTGTCCCTGTATTATAAATATAAATTTTTCTCCCATGTTGCTAATTCCGTAAGTCCTTGTACTGATTTTAATAATTTTGCTTTTTTAACTATGTAATGGTTTTCTGTCCAGAAATGAGAAATTTCTCCATTTGTTTGTATTTTATGTTTCTAAAGTGTTTTTTTTTATCATTGTGCCTATGTTTCTTTTCGTTTTTCCAATATAGAATTTTTCGCATTCTACACACCTTATTACCAAATAATAAAGTGTGTCGAATGCTGTTATACTTGATTTTTTCTCTATTTTCCACAGAAATACTGTTATTAATATTTTCATTCAGAAGATTTTTAACATTAAATCTGTTTATTGGTGCCAATCTAATATTAAAATCTCTAAAAATATTTTGTAATATTTGCTTAGCCCATGGATGATATGTGAATTTTTTATGGGAACTAGTTCTTTGCTAAATCCATTTTTAATTGCTTTTCTTTCTATTTGCATGTATTCTTTGGATTATTCTTCCTTGTTAACATGTAGGTTAATGAACCATGTGTTTAGCTGTTGATCACTGCATGTTTATTTGTTTTGGGGTTAAATCTGTTATCTTTAATGTGACGCATGCATGCTCTTTCTGTAGATTCCAAATTCTACGTTTCCTTGATATTTTATTTTTTTAAATATATTGATATTTTGTTTTTGTTTAATATGTGAACGATATGCTTTCATCTTCTATATTCAGAAGTTTCATGGCATCATCAATGTATTTTTTGTTAACTTTGGCAACTATATTGTTTTATATATATATATATATATATATATATATATATATATATATATATATATACCAGATTGTAAATATATATGGAAATGCTGTGTTGATTTGTGTTTCAAATCTACTCATGAAGAGGTTAGTTGGAAATGGAGTTAAGGGGCTGCCCATAGTAAGTCCTGATTGTTGTAGAATAAAATCAGTCAAGGAATTACAAAGTTAGCACATAGAAGAAAATCTACATTTATAAATACAGGACAGATTAATGAACTTTTACCTTTCTGGGGATGAATACGTAAACTTTAAGTTCATTACACCTTCACCAGAGCAGAATACACATCCCCAAAGCATCATGAATTATCCAGCAATAGAGTTTAGCTGAGAATGTAGACAATGGTCTGCGAAACATCTACATTTAAACAAGAAAGTGGAGCCAGTAAGAGTGTTTAGTTCAACTCAATCATACAATGTTCTAAATTATACGATAAACTTCACTGTCCAAGTTTCCATTAGCATTTCAAGCATTACAAGCTATGAATTGGGACATTCAATTACATATTTTGCAGTGCAGTTTCCACTGCAGAGTATGTATGAATAAAAAGTTTCATGAATTTTCTTTAGTTAGCAGATGTGAATGGTGTGTAGTACAGTGAGTTGCTTATGCAGTATTGTGTACAAAGAAGACCATTAAAGAATTGTGTACTGTAATAGTTTAAGTTGTAGGATACATGTACATTGTGCTTTTTATTCTGTAGTATTATTATAATTTCATAACAATTATTAAGCTTCAAACCACAAGTTCAGTTCTTTGAATGTGTTTTCTGCCGTAATTGGCAACTGTTCTGGGAATTTTCCTTAATGGATGCTCTGGTTATATCTGGAAAAAAATGTCTCTCTATAGTCATTGATATTCTATATATTGTCGTGTGACAATTTTTACTTAAATGCAAATTAAAAAAAATAAAATGCTAGAAATGAATATTTAAATGAAGTTTAGACAAATAATTACTATTTGCTTTGTCTTTTGCCTTATGACTTAGTTTTTCACAAATTACTGTATTATTTATTTTTTAATTTTGTTTCAAAAGGTACATTGGAGCATTTGTCATAAGCTCAGGTATTGCAGCATGTGCAACCAGAAGAAATGAAGCACAAATGGCAAGAGCTATTGTTGATGTTTCCAAATTTGTGGCAGACCCAATATCAAATGTGGTGAAATTAAACCAGAATCCTAATGATATGAGGACAAAAATGGAGTTAATGATTATGAAAATACAGGTGTGTTTAGGCTTGTTTTAAAATTGAGTATATTTCTAATGATATTGTGAACATATACTAGAGTAGAAGTTAATTTATGTCCTAGCTAGGATTAACAAACTGGCCTCAGACTCAGTACTATGATTGGAAACTAAATGTGGGTAATACCAAATAATTTTTTTAAAATTCAAGTTGCAGGTATTTTCAATAATGTAACTTACATTGATCATAATGATAGATTCGCATTAATTCACCATATGCAACAAAAATTACAAGACTTCTTCAACATATATTGGTTTCAAATTGGATACTTATAGGAGAGGTGTCAATATAGCATATCATATACTTTATTCACCTTTGGAAATTTGTTACAATTTCATGGCTTTGTCAATTACAAAATATAACAATTTCAAACTATTTATACTTACAATTTATCTATATGGGTAGTTTTTTAAAATATGCATTAAATTCTTGTATACTATAAAAATACTGATTAATTAAAAACTTCTTAACTTTCTTCCTAAATCTAATCGGGTGTGTATCTGTGATTTTGTTAGTTATTAAGTGGTACATTTGGATGCACTATGGCAATTGAATTGATCTTTTTAGTTGTTCTGGCAGTTTGTAGGTGGATTTTGTTGCTGGTTCTAGTACTGTGCTTATGGATTGATTTATTGGAGTAAAATTGTTGTATATTACTATTTATGAAATATGCACTTTCTAATATATATAGCCATGGTAGGGTAAGTATATTGTTCTGCATAAAGTACATTTTACAGTAATTGCATTTGTTTAGATTAAATATATTACATACAAATTTTTATATATTTATATATATATATATTAACACTAATAATAAAAGTAGATAAAGATAAAACACAGAGAAAGAGTCACACTTGAAACTGCTATATTTTGAACTACTGCGAGTTCTTCAATGGCAAGAAGCATCTTTATTTTATCTTTATCTACTTTTATTATTAGTGTTAATTTGTTACATTGTTAATAGTGTTTCTTTATTTTTATGTTTCATTAATATTATATATATATATATATATATATATATATATAAATACTATACTAATACTATAATACTATAAATACTAAGTAAACCATTCACAAAATATTAATCATAGAATAACATTTTAAAGTTACATGAAGTGGTGCATGTTCATGTAATTATCAAAGACTTTTTGCTTCAAAAATGCTATTTTATTTTTTTCTATGAGGAAAAAAAGCATTTTTAAAGGTAGGATTTCATTTTTAAAATTTTTTCTGTCTTCCTTTTTATTGTTTTATTGGATGAATACTTCTTTTGCATTTTGAATGCATTTACTACCTAAAGATCTCCTTAATCCATTTCTATAATAGTTTTGCTTTGGTCTAGTATTATGTTTGTGCATGGTCATATTTTTATTCTCATATGGTTTGTTATTAATCATTTTAAACAAATACACCCCATGCGTGCACAGAGACATGAGAGTTTCATAACTAAGTTTTTAAAGGCCTCTTTACAGATATTGTTTTTTGTATTTTTTTAATAATCCGGAAGATTTTTTTCTGTAAACTGAACATTTTTAGAATATATTTTTCACTGGCTGCTCCCTGTAGTATGATCCCAAAATTTAAATGTGTATGTATTAATGCACTGTAAACTTGTACTAAGCTTGAAATGCTAATTGAAACTTTTACAGTGGAACTAATCATATAATTAATATCAGATTGAGTCAAATTGGACATTTTTATTGGCTCCACTTGTTTAAATTTAGCACATATGTGGACAGTTTCAACACCTCATTTGACAACTTGGTAAGTAATGAGTCATTTAAATTTGTTTATATATTGTTGTATCTTTGGTTTGTTTTATTGTTTTGCCCTCCTGCTAATCACCAAGATCAGGTAATGAGCAGCACACCCAAAATATTCCAGGGGAACTGACTGCATAATAGTTAATTATATATAATTTTCTACATGGTTCATACTGGGTCTTTCATGATTTTGTCACTTGCTACACATGGTTCAAGAGTGATAACTGTGATATTTGTGCAACTGATTCAAGTTCTTGCAATTGCACCTAGATAGGTATAATGGAAAAACTGCCATTCACACACATCAGTTCTTGCTGGAAATATCCAAATCAGCACTCAATATCTGTCACTATTCAACTATTCAAAACTGATCAAGAAACATTCCTGTATCTTCCTGCATTTGGTATGTTCTCAAAAATGGTATGCCTTACTACTTTGTGTACTTTTATTGTATACAATCTTTTTTTTTTTCTCCCAGTGTTTCTTGTTGCTCCATAGATGCTATAATGAGCATAAGCTTGTGCGATATTGAACATGTCAAATACAACATTGCATTATTACAGATAAATGAGGTACATAATTTGTACGTTCAACAAATAAAACAAATACATTGTGCTGTAATTAAAATGAAGTGTAATATATGGGGAAAAAAAAAAGAATGCACAATATTTATATACAACATAAATGCAAAACAGCTATCACATAACACATACTAAAGTACAACATGATATACAACTGGGCCTATTGAATTGAGAAAATATTTCTCTAAAGTTTTCCTTAAAGAACTTCGCATTTACCATGATTTCCTAGTGATTTTAAAGAATTAGAACATCTAGCTTATATTCAAATATCGCAATAATGGCCATTGGTGAAATTTTGAAATTCATAACTTAATCTTTGTTTCCTAAAATAAAAATTTTCTCCCCAATTTCTAAATCTAACAGGTCTGAATTTTATTGAATTTATGTAACCATCAATGATAAATAAATCTTATAAATACTTTTTTTTTTTTTTCAACCAGAAAGATGCTTCTTTCCTTTCCTTCCTTTCTTTTAGTCCTCTGTATTTATTAATCTTCTTATCTGCTAAAAGCAATAAAATACATTGTTCTGTGCAGTATTGTTGAGGTATTAGTATTCAACTGTAATTCATATTAACTGAGAGGAATATTGACCAGTCATAATGTTTTGTAACATTAAAATACAGAAATTTACCCAAATCTCTGGATTTCCTGCCTGCAATTTGTGGACAACAGTGACCACTTATGCTTTCAAGTTTAAATTTACATAATTTTGGAAGATGAACTGATGCATGAGAATCAGATTGTTTTGCATGGAATAACTCATATATAACAATCCTGAAAAGATAGTATCCTGTAATTATTTGAAAGCAATTAATATTTAAATGATAGTTATGACTTTAAAGTTCTGCAGAACTATTTTAAAAGTGAATATGTCACCTAATTAAGTACAAAGAAGGGAAAGAGAGAATTAGTTCAATAAGGACCAAATCAATTCAAGAGAACTATTAAAAGCAAAGGGTGAAGAAGGTGTCCTTATTCATTGCTGTATTTTCTCTGCAGATGGTACTTGTTTAATGGGTGAAATTCCTATTCTATATGTGTGGTCAATAAAATGATCATAGCCAGTTTCTTATTTAAAGAGTGCAAGCATTTTTTCCTGTTTTCATGTAAGATTCTGTTACAAATTCATTTTGTTGTATAAATCTGACCATATGATGTACCTACACAATCAACTGTCTTGCTTCCTTTAAAGTAATATAGAATTTTCCATTCCTTACATGTTTAAAATTTTCTGTATCTCTATCCCTCAGCATATTGCCTCTTACTTGCGTACCTGTTACTACCTTGGAAACATGACTGTATTCCCTCCTCATCAAATGCATTTCTACTTAACTTCATTCAGTTTGATATTTCCTAGGATCTGGAATTCTCTTTGCCATGAAGTTGTAGGCTGTCATTAAAACTTCATCTCTCCAACTCTACAATCCACAACAGTGTTATTGTTGTTATTGTCATCAAATGGCAGGAACCTGGCTAGGCCATTTTTCCAGCTTCCATAGAGAAATGACAAATCTTCCTTCTGTGTCTCTCAATTTAATGAAGAAAGTACATGTTTAGCATGTGAAATTTCTATTCTATTTGTGTGGTATTCAAACAATCTTAGCCAGTTTCTAATTTAAAGGGTGCAAGCCTTTTTTTCTGTTCTTGTGTAAGATGCTATTACAGAATTCCTCAATATTTACACAGGCTTTACCAATCATATTTTTCTTTTATTTGAATTTGTGTTTCAAGGTTAATTTCATATTTAAGTTCTTTAAATCTTTTTTCTATTGTTATGTATTATATGGGTTCTGTTTTACTTTAGTTCCTTTTTTCACTTAAGTTAATCTGATCATTGCCATACATACCAACATGTGAAGGATTCATTGTTAGTTTATTTCTAAAATAGTTAGATTCTATGTCATCACCATTATCCTCATCCATCTTCTTCCTCTTCTAATATATGGATGTATGTATAGGTTATGCAAACTATAGTAATGTAATAAGGGGTTTTTATATGTATTTTGTAAATCATTTGCAGTTTGTCAATCATTTTAAACAATGTAAAGCATCTATTGACAATAAATAAATTATTATTATTATTATTATTGTTGTTGTTATTATTATTATTCTCCTCCTCTTGCACTAAGAATAAATTGTTGAACAAGTAAAATTCTAATAGTTATATCTTTGTGAAACTTTTAGCTTCATTATAACTAAATCATACATGCAATGTATTTCTTAATTTATTTTATTATTTTTTTATTTTATATAACTTATATTGTACATACTTTATTTTCCACTAATGTGATAGCCTGGTAGAATGGAAAAACTGATGTCCCAACTTTAATTCGTGCCAAATAAATAAATAAAACAGAAAAGCACATACAGTCTCTCTATGAAATATTTGTGGCTTTTGCATGTTTTAACTTTCTCTGCAAAGGTTTTTGGATGAGACTCTTAACCATAACTTCATAGTTTTATTGTCAGAGTCCAAAAAGACTCCAAGAAGTATCAGGAGAGAAGCACCAGGGAAAAAGAGGCAGCAGAGAGAAGTTGGTCTAGAATGTTTGACCACAGTAGCCAAGGTTCTCTCCGATCCAACTATTTATGTCTAGATGGAGGTGGGGAAGCCTTGGACATCACCTCATCGGTACTTAAAAATCAAAGATAATGGTATTCAAAAAAGGTACAAAGTTAAGGAAAGACGGGAAAATGGTGTATCCAGGGTGAGATAGTAGAAGTAGTGAAGGAGTTTGATTACTTAAGGGTGAGATTTGGAAGTAATGGAAGATGGGAGACACAGACAAAATGTGCGAAAGTTAAAGGTAAACAAGCAATTAGAGCTGTCAGAATAAGTTTGTATAAGACCCCAACATTACCTATGAGAAGGTTGGAGAGAGTATATGAGGCAGTGGTAAAAGCCAAGATATTGTACACACTGGAAATTTGGGAGTCAAAGAGGGGTCCAGGAAGGTAGATATGGTTCACAGAATGTTTTGCAAGGAAGTTCTCTGAAGGTGGGCAGTTTGTTAGAATTAGGAAGGAGGGAAGGAAAGTTATAATTATAATTATAAAGTATTGATATCATGCCCTCAAATTAGATAGTTCAGGTTTTCTAAAGAAATGTCTTATCTATCAAAAGGAGGTCTTGGGTAGGAAGAGTTGGTATTGGGAGATGGGGAAGGTATTAGAAGAAATAGTTTGGGGAGAATGGGTGAAAGTAATACGAATGGATTCTGAGTGTGGTGAGACACAGGATAGAAGACACTAAAAAACAAGAGATTTGGGCTAGTGTAGTAGATAAAAGTTCTTTGTATATAAAAGAATGAAGCAGAATTGGGGATGAGAGAAATATATTGATACTTGTGATCAAATGGATAGAATGGGCTGGGCATGGATGCACACAGGAGTAATACTCATGAAAGAATATAGAGGAAGTGACGAAGAATTTAACATGTATGAGGGAGAAGTTAAGTGTGACCTATTATTTATTGGAATTTAATAGGGTCAAAGGGTGGCAGGAAAAGTTTGGTGGGTAATTTACAGGAAGATACAGGGTAATAAAAATGTAAAGAAATAAGAATATTGAAAGCATTCTGAAAATGGGGGATTTCCGGGAGTTAAAGAGAAGTGGAATAGAAATAGAAAGAAAGGAAAAGAAGATAAATGAAGTAGGTAAGAATAAGAGGTTCTTACAGCCATATAACCTGGGATTAAGGAGGTAGGAAACAATGTTTAGATTGATACTGGGGGAATCATGATCTTGAGAATAAAGTGCAGTGTTAATAACGTATATAATATCTTTGTTTTGATATAATTTTGTGGGTATTGTTCTGTATGCATATTAAATTGTAATGTATGAGTTTAGGTCCTTCAGTTTTCGACCTAACCATTTTCTAGGTATGATAAAGACAAAAACTATATTTCACTTATTAATAAAGTTATCCTTTATTGCAAAATACTTCTCACATCTTTGCATGAACATCCCCCCCCCAAAAAAATAGTCAGAAGTCTTGTCTGCAAAATGGGCATAAACAGCATCCACCACTTCTTCGTCAAACTTAAATTTCTTTCCTGGAGGATCTTTCTTCAATTTTGAGAAGAGGAAATAGTCACTGGGAGCTATATCTGGGCCATAGGGTGGATGGTCCTTCTCCATAAAGCCATATTTCTTCACAGCTTCCTTTGCAACAAGAGCTATGTGCACAGGTGCGCTGTTGTGAAGAAGATGCACACCACCAATTAGCTTTCCTTGACTTTTCTCTTTGATGGAAGCACATAGTCTGTGCAGCTTAGTACTCCCTATATACTGTGGTGTTCCTCTCCTTGAAATCAATGAAGAGTATTCCTTCACAGTCCCAAAAGATTGTGGCCATGATCTTCTTGATTGACTGAGTAATCTTGGCCTTTAGAGGTGGTGCTTTGCCAGGTTTACACCACTGCATCTTTGCTGCTTTTGGACTGAGGAAAGAAGAGTAGGCACCCATCTGGCACTAACATTATTCTTGTTTAAATGTTCATGAATAAATCGAAGGACTGTTGTTTTAGAAAGGCCCAACGTTGCTACTATTTCTGTAACTTTGAGCAGCCGGTCTTCTCCAAGACCTGCATGCTCTTCATCTTCAATGCTTTCTCGACCCTTTCGAAAAAGTTTGGCCCATTTTTACATGGTAAAATATAAGGGGGATGCTTCTCCAAATACAGCATCCAATTGCTGTTTAATTTCATTTAGAGTCCTTCGTTTGTGAAGAACTTAATAACTGTTCGATACTCTATTTTGAACATGTCACAATCTTTTACACATAGCCTTTTTTATGCAACTGTATCTGAACAACTGAACAAGTGGAGCTGCAATATTTACTTAACAGATAAGGTTGACACCAGATAAGGATTTTGGGAAGGCAATAATCCTTATTGGCCTAATCGGAAACTTATGGACCTTCCCTCTTAAATGTGGAATAAATTCAATTCATCAGTACTTGTTTCTGATGGTTTGGTAGTATCTGAATCCCAATTCCTTTTTTATATATACCAGTATAAGGTGCCAAGTTTTACTTAGTTTGAGAGCTTCCTCCTTCTTGTAGAAGTTGTTATATTTTTGAAAGCCTCTATTGCCTCACACTGTAGTCTAGCATGGTAGTGTGCATTGGATGACAATAGCAGCTTATACTTCCATGTTATGCTCTGAGAAAATTAAAGTGAACAATTGGTTAATATTCCTGTAAGACTATACATTTTTCATTTTTCAATCTTTAGTAACTTCAAGATCATTGTAATTGATTCACCTGAAAGTGTTTTTAAAGGTATGTTGTGTCTAGCCAAATTTTACTACATGGAATCCATTACTGGTTAATAAACATCTGCACCATAATTCCCCCACCACTCCTAATCCTCCCCCATTTCTATTAATTATATGCTTTTGCCTATCTAGACACATTTACTCAGTTCACTGACAATGCTGGCTGCAACAGCCAGTAAATTTTATTTAAAAACTGAAAAGTAGTCTAAAGAATGTTATAAGCATGTTACTACCTTGGAAATTCCCTTTTTCTAGATAATTTGTTTAGTACTTGTCTGTAGCACAAATTTAATTTGTAATATACAGGCTGAATTCTGCCATGCACTTGAAGCAGAAGAAGATGAGGAAACAAAATTTATTGTTGATCGATGGGAGCGAGCAGAAGGTGGAGGGGGCATAACTTGCGTCATGCAGGATGGCAGAGTTTTCGAGAAGGCTGGAGTTAATATTTCAGTAGTTGAAGGAATGTTGCCAGCAGGGGCTGTCCAACAAATGAGAGCCAGGTAAGTTGTTCTCTAGACAGAACTTCTTTTTAACAAAATATTTACATGCAGTATTATTGATTTCTCTTTTTTAATTTCATAGTTCAATGAAGCAAAGCTTCGTTTATAGAATACATGTAAATAATTGGCACATATTTAATTTGTTAATGCTCAGCACAGAAAATGTTTGGCATGCATTTGCAGCTAAAAGTAAGCCATGTAGCACCAAGTTGCGCCAGTGGCTGGCTCCGTAGATAAATTCGTTCCCCATACATCTGTTTTCACAACTTTGACCAGTAATAACATGCACATATGAGGGTAGGTCCATAAGTTTATGGCATAACCATTTTCTAGGTATGATAAAGACAAAAACTATATTTCACTTTTCAGTGTAGCTACTCTTTATTGTAATACACTTTTCACATCTTTGAATTAACATTTCAATCTCCCCCCAAAAATGGTCAGAAGTCTTGTCTGTAAAATGAGCGTAAAAGTACCCATCACTTCTTCATCATACTTAAATTTCCTTCTCGAAGGTCCCTCTTGAGTTTTGAGAAGAGGAAATAGTCACAGCAGCTAGATCTGGGCTGTAGGGTAGATGACCGATCTCCTTGAAGCCATATTTCTTCACAGCTTCCTTTGCAATAAGAGCTGTGTGCATAGGAATGTTGTCCTGAAGAAGGCACACATCACCACTCAGCTTTCCTCCCTTTTCTCTTTGATGGAAGCATGGAGTATGTGCAGTAGACCAGCATAGTACTCCCCATTTACTGTCGTGTTCCTCTCCTTGGAGTCAATGAAGAGTATTCTTTCACAGTACCAAAAGATTGTGGCCAAGATCATCTTGGTTGACTGAGTGACCTTGATATTTTAAAGACAGTGCTTTGTCAGGTATGTCACTTCATTGATTCTCTTTTGGACAAGGGATCATAGTAGAGAACCATAGTTTTATCTCCTGTAACAATTCTTAGCAGAACTTCTCTCTTGTTGCCATGGCAGAGCTCCAAAAATGCCTGACAACAAATGACTCTTGCTGCTTTTGAACTGAAGAAAGAAGTGTATGCACACATCTTGCACTAACCTTATTCATGTTTAAATGTTCATGAATAATTCGAAGTACTGTTGTTTTAGAAAGGCCCAACCGTACTGCTATTTGTGTAACTTTGAGCTGCCGATCCATCATAATTTCCCCTTCCTCAAAAGGAATGTTTTTTTTATAGGAGTGATCACCTCCAAGGACTGATCTGCATACTCTTTATCTTCAATGTTTTCTCTAGCCATTCAAAAAAGTTTGGCCTATTATTTTATGATAGAATATGAATGAATGCTTCCCCATAAACACCATCCAATTGCTATTCAATTTCATTTGGAGTAAGTTCTTCTTTTGTGAAGAACTTAATAACAGCTCGATACTCCATTTTGAACATGTCACAATCTTCTACACATAATCTTCTTTATGCAACTCTATCTGAACAACTGAACACAGTGTAGCAGAAGTTACAGTTATTTACTTAACAGATAAGGTATGACACCAGATAATGGTATTGTGAAGATGATCATCCTTATCGGTAAGGGTGGAAACTTATGCACCTACCCTCATATATTAATTTTATTTCATCATAAGCATTAACTTGTATTACAGGCATTGTTTGAAGTGGTGTCCATGTACAATGCATTTCTGTCCAAATGCAAATAACAATAACTACAGTCCATGTTACTTGGCAATGACAAAAAACAAATGATATGATAACAGTTGGATCCTCTTTAAATTTAAGCATTGAAAAGTAGGAGCACTATTTGAATTTCAAAGGGTTGCTGGGGGTGAAATATAAAATGCTTTCCTATCAATATCTAAATTGATTTATGTAATTTTTTTTGGGTATAAATTAAATTTATATTAAATAGTTATTCACACTGACAGGTTTTGAAATGAAAGCCTTGCATATGTAATTATACATTTCCATATTGACTTGTTGATTTGGTGTATTTATGGACACACTTTAACATCTTAATTCATCAGCATCCCATTTAATTCAGGGTGTGAAAGAGGCAATAAATTTTGCTAAGAGGCCTCCTCCTTCAGGCTGGCCAGGGTTGAACCTGCAATCTTGGATTTAGGAGGAAAGTATGTTTAGCACTAGACTACCAAGACTGACTCCATATTGACCACCTAAATAAGTAATGAATGCATTTTTCTTCCTTTATCAGAACTGATATCAATATCAAGAGAAATATATAATCTCCAGAAGCTTTGTGCTTTCAGGTTTAATATATTTATGTGCTTTATTTAAGAATGCACTTAAACATCTCCTGTTAAGCATCCCATTTAATTCAGCGTGCAAAATAAACTAAAAATTTTGCTCAGAGGCCTATTCTTTTAGACTTGAAGTTCTCTTACATGCCATAAATTTAAAACACAAGACCCACAGCTTTACTGCCCTAATGAATAAAGCAATACTTAGGATTTTTACCTAATAATAACCTATCAACCCTGGCTGGGATTGAACCTGCAATCTTCGGTCTACAAAGTTAGTATGGTTATCACTAGAACACCAGGACTGATGCTTTCATAGGACTTGAGGAATTTTATTATAAGTGCAAATAATTCCATGCTATTTACTATCATCCATCAAGTGTGCCAAAGGGAGAACTCCAACTTCATCCAGGAAGCTAAAGTTTTCCAAGGGGCTCATAATGGTTGTAGGTTACTGTGCTCTGAGAAAACTTAACATTCACAGAGTTGCCAAAAATGTAAAAATTAATGCAACCACTATCAAAGCAATGTTATGGACACAATTTTTGCGAAGAAATAATTCCTTGGCTGTATGGTGAGGATCCCCAAATGTTTGGATCTGCATGAATAAAGCATCCAGCTACACTTCTCGAAAATTCCCGGAACAACTACTACTACTGGAAAGCTGTGGAAGTGTAAATGTGTTTATAAGGATCCCTTTGAAGTCACTAGATGCCACACCAATGGATTTTTGTGGATTTGGTCTGCTGAAACAACACCTTCTCGACATCTACCATAATTGATGATCTCTGGGAAGTCTGCCAGGAGGTTAACATTCCTCTTCCTGTTCTATGACACAGTCTTCTACAATGAAAATTGCAATGAAGAGCCAAAACTCAAGTCCATAGACATCAAACTGAACATAATTGGTAGTGGAGAAACGGAATCTCATGAAAAAATTTATTTATTTTTATGGTCTTAGGATGTACAAGAAGTGTATATGCATTTTTATAAATATTAGAATTGGGTAATTAATGGTAATTAATATTGTTGTAGTATAGCATTAATATTTGTTTATAAATTAATTATAACTGACAGTCAAGTTATTCTCAGGTTCTGACATCCCTCTGTGTCTTCTACATTTGTAATACATTGCATGTATACTGTCTTCCAAAATATTGTTTTTGATTCAAACTTCTAATTGTCTCTCATGAAAACTTTGTTATTCTTGGCATTCTCCTTTTTCTTCCTATGATCTTAGTGTATTTTAAATAAATTTGGAGATAAACAGTACTCTTCCTTAACTCTTTTGTAATATGAAAGCTAAATTAATACTCTATTTCTAACTTTAATTTCGGTTATTAAAGCCCTGTATAAATTTTGTGATGCTTTAATTAGATGAGCTTTTATACATTTTTATATTTACCATATATGTAGCCTGTTTCCTCTTGTAGACTGGTTAAATGTTGTAGAACATAATTTATACACTTTCAAGGCATTGCTAACTGCAAAATTATAGGCTTGCTCAAAACATCATACAAGTACACAAATTAAACTCTCCTCTTTAAAATACTCTTTGCAATTCACACTAAGGAATATATCCAATAAATTGTAACTAAAAATAATCTAATTTTCTTCAATCCTTTATTCTGGCTCTTCCAGATGTAAACCAATAAATTTACTGTTATAAAATTAAATTATAATGTTATTATTATGGTTATCATCATTGTTATTGTGGTGGTGATGACGGCAGTTTCTTGAAACTGGATCGACCTGCACTATTTTAATCATTTGCACAGCAAGTAGCTGCTTTATGGCTTCTCACCTGCATATCTTGAAAAATGGTGGTAGTCATTACACACAACACACACTTGGAGAGAGGGGTGAGGAGAACATACTGCATATAAACATCTACAACTGAACAGAACAGCAATTAACTCATTCACCCCTCCATTGTGTTACCTGAATGAGATAAATGCATTGAGACCACTGCACAATATGTTATCACTGGCCATGAAGAAAAAAATTAAATTTTACATCACGTTTGACGCCAAATCAATGCTACTTTTAATTGAAAATTATTAATATATCTTTGTTTCAGAGGCAAGAATCTTAAGGAGGGACCCCTGCCTTTCTTTGCTGCAGGTATTAGTTCAGTCATACATCCAAGAAATCCAATGGTTCCCACAATTCATTTTAATTACCGGTATTTTGAAGTGAAAGAATCAGATGGCTCAGTACAGGTAATGAATTCATTTGCTGCTGCTATTGCATTTCAGCATTTATAGTAATTTTGTATTCTGTGTTCACACTTGTTATAGGTTGCTATGTAAATAGAAACATGTGTATGAGTACAATTACATTAGATGGTTGAGCGTTATAATATCTCTACCCGAGGCATAGATGAAAATGTAGTTCACTCATTAATTTTCAAAAGCAAGGCATAACTCAACTCTGTGCATATGTTATTCATAAATTAACTTAAAAATACTTTATAATGTAATTACAGTGAAAGTTACATATTAAAATACAATAAATAAAACAGATTTCACATGGTGATGTAATACAAAATGCATATGCAGGATTGAGGTGTAAGGTGGTCGATTTATTTTAGAAAGAGAGATACCATCTCGCTCTAGTCTGGCATCACTCATTTTATTAAGAGCATTTTATTGGTATTATCCGTTTCTATTGCTCTGAATCCTCCTTGCCAGCAATTTGGAAAAGACCCCACCATGATCATGATGCTCATTGTCTTGACTTGTGTATTTTGTAAATTGGTCAACATTTTACTTAACTTGAATAGCCTTTAGGACATGCACTTGCTCACTCAACAGTAGACATAGTTCATTGCACTGCCCTAAGGTGCTAATGGTTTTACATTGTCACTTCTCATTTCCAAAGGTCACCTTGGTTAAATGGTACAGTTAGCTTTAGAAGAGGTTTACATCCCAAGAGCTTCTGAAGGAACCTTAGGAAAGTAGAAAATATGTGAACATATTTTCATGGATAGCAGTTGTCTGCAACATGACTGCTTATATGGAATACGTTATAAAACCATTGAAAAGTGACAAAAAACAAATTGTTTTGATTGTGCCCATAGATTGTGTAGAAAGTATCCAACAATAAGCATTTAGAACATAGTGGATCTGACGCCAACTTCACTGAAATCATGTACTTCACAATGACAGTTGATGGAATTCACCAAATAAATTAATGCTGCAAATATATGTGCTATTATAGCACAGACATATGATGCTATTTACGAAATCCCTATTTCTCTTCCTTTCATCCATACATAATTGACACTCTGGTTCCTTTCATTTGATTGTTAATTGTTATTGATTTAGTTTATTTATAAATACCTGTTAACATCTCAGGTCATCAGCATCTCATTCAATTCAGGGCATGGAATGGCAGATAAATTTTCTCAGAGGTCTCTTCTTTCAGACTTGAGCTTCTTTTATGCACCGTAAATCTATGACATGGGACTCACAACCTTACTTTCCTTCAGAACACCAAAACCAACTTTGATTGGAGTGTGGAGGATTGCTGAGTCCAGAGGTCCATGAAATGAAACCACACCCTGCTACTATAGACACCGTCACACTTGCTATATTCTTTCTTTTTTTAACATTAATAGAAAGTATTGTGCAAAATCCTCCCATTGATGCCTGTGCATCAAGTCAAAGTTGGGAAATGTTCTAAGGAAAGCACATTAAATGCTGGTGGGAAAGGTAGTTTCATTTAGGGATTAAAGTTGTGGAAAATGTGCATTTATTGTAACAAGGAGATAATTAAATGTACAGTACTAATCATTGATGTAGGATATGCAATTTAAAGGGTTAATGGCAAAGCATAATTAAAGGTAAATAAAAATTAATAGCATCATATGCTTGTTTGTTTACATCATAACGTAAACTAATTATTACTGTATTTACATGAATCTAATGCACCATTGAATGTAATGTGCACTCCATATTTGAAACTTAAAATCATAAAAAAAGATTTTGGCATATTGTTGTATAGCATCTTAGAGATTACCCCAAAGTTCAGAAGATAGAATTTAAGTTACATCACGGAACACATGGACAAAATACATCACTCATGCTGTTGCTAGGACAGATGGCATAGATCAAAGAAGAAAAATCTTTCGGTGTCACTAGTCATAGGTTACCCATTCTTTTTCCTTTTATGCACAAATTCCAAAACTTTTTCTTCAATGACTTCCTTTGCAAGGACCAGTGAATTTCTTCATATAGCTTTAGTTACAAATAATGCCAATTTCTGTTATTGCCACAAGCAAATGCTGCTCTCGTTTACATTGAACTCTCTTCCTGCTTTTCCATTGTCATTGTTTTCTACATAAATAATTACTTTTACGCTTGAAAATAGCATCATAAGATGTTCTTTTCTGTTTGCCCTCCGTTTCATGATTACCTACTATTCAAACACTCTATGCAATAATATAACAGCAATAAATGTAGCATTCGAAAATTAAAGCAATGCATTATGACATAATAAACAATAAATTTGAATGAAGTTACTGGTGAACTACAAAACAAATTTGCACTCCAACCTAATGTTCACCACAATTTTGAACACTATGTTTGGACAAAAAGGTGCACATTAGATTCGTGTAAATAAGTTATTTGGTTTATTTATAGATGCTCTTTAACATCACCAGCATCCCATTCAATTCTGGGCATGAAACAGCCAATAAATTTCACTTAGAGGCCCCTTCTTTCAGGCTTCAGGTTTTCTATGTGCAGTAAATCTATGACACAGGACCCAAGGCTTTATTTCCATTCTGAAGGAAGTCATACTGAAATTTTTGTGCCCAAATACATCAAACCTGGCTAGGATTCAGCCCATGATTTTCAGTGTATGAGACAAGTATGATTATCGCTAGATCATCAGAACTGACAACTAAACTAAGTATGAATGGAGTATAATGAAAAATGGCTGTAGGAAAAGGAGCAAAATAGCCGATTATATACAAATATTTTACCAGCAAAAAGGGGTTATAATTGACAGTATTATACAGGGGCATAGCCATCATGTTGACCAGGTATACTGAGGTTGCCAAAAAGTGTATGTACACTTTTACAGTAGATATCTATTTAATATATTTCAAAGTTGGACCAAAAAACAACAGTAGTGTGTAGTATGATGTTCTGTAAACAGATATGACTCGCATACATTATGATAGCATTGGTGCTCGAGAGGTAAATCAACAATGAACAAATGAAGCAAAGATTATCGTATGATGTTATGTAAACAGATGTGACTCACATTATGTTATCCTAGCATTGTTACAACAAGATTATCATTTAAACAGCAGAAAGCAATTTTGAAGCGGTATTGGAAAACTGAAAATGTTGCTCAAGGAAGTTCAAAGGCAATAGTACGAAGAGGTTTCCCCGCGTTCTCCAGATCTAACTCCATTGAACTTCTACCTATGGGGAAATCTTAAGGATGTTGTATACCGTAGAAAACCAGCTATACTAGCAACATTTTGGGAAGAAATTGAAACGGCATGTGTTGCAATTGTTGAGGACACTTTCGCAAACATTGCTCAATCAGTAGTTCAACGTACTCAGAATATATAACAAAAATGTGGAAATCAAAATAAAAATCAGTTATATAACCATAAAAATTAAAGTCAAGTTCATATGTGTATATTTATGTAGCCAAAAGGAAACCAAACTTTGCCGGTCTCCAATGGCTATTTAGGCAACTTCTCTGCCTTGATTTCATAATGACAGACACTGCAGCTACACAGAAGTAGTAATTGATTGATTGTGACTAACACAGCATACAGCCAATTAGTACATGAAGATGTACAGTTGCAGATTCAAGAATTAATAGTAAAATTATCCTTAAAGAGTAGTGATTAAATATAAAATTTTGTTCATTTAAGAGCTTTCAAAAAATAAGACATTTTTAAAAAATTCTGTTGGAACTCGCACAGTGAAGCTTGTTAAATGTAAATTATAATTAATCTGTCGTCTAACACACTCTTATGCTTCACTTACTTTTAAATGCGGTGGGACCAGTTTCGAAGAGACATCCTCTCCATCTTTAACCAACTTGACAACTCACACTCACCAAAATTTTGTGTTACCATGGTAAACATTTGAAGTGTTCCATGCACAAGCAGCATAACTGCATTATGAATGACTATGAACTTAATAAAAAATAAATACCGATCCTGCATGGCAGACTCACACCTGGAGTATGTGTTAAGAACAGCATGTTCCAGTTTCATACTACTAATTTCCTCAACTTACATTCAGCATGCAGTGCCAAATTTTACACTAATTATGTGAATAAATATAATTTTATATTTATTAATTCTGCATTTATTATTATAATTAATCATTGTAGAACAGGTGTAGTGTCGAAGTAGTGGAATCACACCTGGTGCCTGCATACCCCTAGTTATCATGCAAATATGCCCAACTACAAACGAACATTGGATAGACGTGATAAAATTAGCTATATGATATACAGAAACTGTTAGTTATAATGTGTAACTTTTTCTATTGTGTTTTAAGTTCTTTCTCTTTGATGATGCCAACTATACTTATTATTTTGGACAAATATAACCAATACAATACACACTTATGCATTTGGTGTTACCTTTCAGTGGTGGTTTGGAGGAGGCACAGATTTGACACCATATTACTTAAATGAAGAAGACGTCAAGCATTTTCATAAGACTTTGAAGCAAGCCTGTGATAAACATAATAAGGAATATTACCAAAAGTTCAAAGCTTGGTGTGATGAATATTTCTACATCAAACACAGAGGTAATACTGTAGAAAAATCTATCCTTAAGAAATGATAGACCTCAGTAGGATTGGAATATGGCATTTGCCTGTGGGTTTTGAACTTGGCTAAGGTCAATAGATTTTTTAGAATATAACTCTAGATTATGGGTCATCCAAGAAGGTTGGGTGACTGTCTTTTTAAGACTTATGGCTAAAGAAATCCACCCCTTAAAGGAGAGATCAATCAACAAAATTTCCAGTCATTTTAACTATGGAAATATACGACAATGGTTTTCTAAAGGATTGTTATAGGAGGTGATAGGCTTACCATTGGTCTTTTTAGCCCTCTGTAGGAAAATAAATATAATTAAATTTTCCATGATACAGTAATCTCCCCTCACTGGACACTTCGTGATCCAACAATCCCCCATTGATTTTTATTGCATATGTGTGCATGAAGGACCAGTTGGCAGCTTTTAGTTGGAGGTACATTCTAGTCAACAAAGTGTTGACAAATTTTGAGATTTTGTTTTTTGACCGTTGCTTTCTTAGGTTTGTAAACTGTAAATACAGAAATTGTAGACAATTGATAACATGCAAAATAAGGTAGTTTCTTTATATTATTCAAGTATTTTTTGTCCATAATTTTATGAGGCACGGATTGATGTCTTTTAAATATCAATCAAATGGGAAGAAATTTTGTTAAATGGCATGACTGTTGGTAAGCATTATTCTTGTAATGGTTTTGTCCAAAATTTCAAACAGATGCTGTTTGCAGCTGCCTTAACTGATCAGTGTCACATGTTTCATAGAAATGGATAAAGATAAATGCAGTATAGTGATAAAATAGTTTTATTTAAAAAGGAAAATTGAAGCCAAGATGCAAATTAAGCTGAAGCAAGTTCATGAGGAATCTGCACTAGCACTCAAGACCATTTATTATTGGATAAATTAATTTAAATGTGGCCAAATGAGCACTGCAGATGCTGCACATTCTGGATGCCTGATTGAGGTTTCTTCTGAAGAAATGGCCAATAGAATTCATTGTAGAAAACCGCCACATTAAGATTCATGAGATTGCTTACATGGTAGGTATCTTATATGAATGGGTACATAATATCCTCCAAGAAGTTCTGCATACGAAGAATCTGAGTGCACGATGGGTGCCATGTTTGTTGACTCAGGACCAAAAATGCTTGAGGAAAATCATGTTTGGTAAAGTTACAACTTAATCCAAATGACTTTTTATTACTGTGGACTAAATTTGGATCCACAAAAACATCCCGGAGACAAAACAAATATTTTTATTATGAATATGATTAAATTGAGATTACTGCTAATATATTTTGTTAACTGCTGTTTATGACATTTATTGTGCAAATCAGTAATTGAAAGTCAGTGAAATTGTGACCAATTGGCTAGGAATGCATTTACACACTGAAGTATATTATGGTACTCTTCTCCAACCAAAACTGTTGTTTGGGAGTAACTTTCAATATAAAATTCATAATGCTCTTTTGTAACATTCATGATACTCTTAAGAAATATTTTTAAAAGTTTAATGAAATTTTGTTACATTAACAACATGATGAACATGAAATTTATGAGCAAAAGTTAAAAAATTATCTGCATTTTAGGTTTGACCTGGTGCTTTCTGTATATTCATGCTTAGAGTTGGTACTATTGTATTGTATTGATCAAAGTTTGACCTTAATTGCAATATTTTCTTTGCTGCTGTGACAGTGTAAACATGGCCTCTCCACTAGTAGTGTGTACCAATGAGGATCAAAGAGAAGCAATCTGATTTCTCTGGTTAGAAGATGTGTCAGGGTCTGAAATTTATATAAGGCTATCAATACAATACAATGCAATGTTTAACTGCATAGAAGTGTGTATAAGTCTATCGAGAAGTTTATGAGTGACTGGACAATCATGACGCATAAAGAGGGAGCAGGACACCCACCGAGCTCCACTGCTAAAAAAAGATTCAGCAAGCTAAGAGATGGTACTGGCAAACCGATGAGTTGCCACCAATGAGGTAATGTGTTCTGTGCAGATATGTCATGGTTCTACCTATCAAATAATCCACAATGACTTCTGCTTCCATTAAGTCCTTGCAAGAGAGCTTATAACAGAGCATAAGTGCAAACATGTTGAAATTTGCCAACACTTACTTGACAACTACAACAACGAAGGCACAGAATTTTTGAGCAGAATAATCACATGGAATGAATGAAACATGGGTCCATCACTTTAAGCCAGAACCCAAATGCTGGAGTGGAAACATCCAGGATTTCCAAAGGAGAAGAAATTCAGCATTCAGTTTTTTATGGAAAAGGTGAAGCTAATAAATTTTGCGACTCAAAATGGTCTATACTGAAAGACTATCAGGAACAGTGATTTGCTGGCCAAATATCTGAAGCCAGCAATTTGCACCAAAGGTTGAGGTCTATTGTTAAAGAAAGAGTTGTTGCATGACAATGCAATGTCGCCTGTGACTGGCTAGGCAGTTGAAATCATGAATCATTTGGGTACAAGATGCTGATTGGGCTACAAGATATCATCAGTTTTCCTGTGGACAAAGAAATGAGGGAAACAGAGCAGAAATAGTTGTGTGACCTATATGAAACCTTCTTCTTGGAGGAAATACACAAGCATGTGGACTACTAGATGAAGTGTATCAAAAAGGAAAAAGACACTGTAAAAAAATTATCTTCAATCCTTACTTTTGTATAAATAAATTGAAAAAGCAAAAGTGCAAATAATTTTTTACCTGCCATCATATTTCTAGTTAAGCTGAAGGTAACAAAACGGAAGAACAGTTTTAAATGTCAAAAAAGTTGGACCAAGCTATCTATGTTTTGAGGGTTAAACTTGCTATAATTTAAAAATGGAAGTTTCATTTAAAATTGGTCACAGGTAGTATTAATAATGGTTATTAAAACTATTAGTGAAAATTATGTTATTTTTATAAAGAGAAAGTGATAAGTTGAAAGATATCAAGCTAAAGGAATAGGAAAAGGAGGAAGAGAAATAATGTTCAAAGCTTAATTGTGGAAAAACCCAAGTGTATGAGATTGTAGCATTTATAATTTTTTAAAATATATCATTAAATAATCTGTTTCTACTCTGACTGCAAAACAGATTTACTTTTCACAGAAGACTTTGTATCAACTGAGTGGAAGACAAAAAATAAATGGACACAATTGATGAGTTACAGGCTTTCACTTAGTATAACGTGAAAAATAAAATAGCAGCCTTTATATAGCACAGGGCCAGTCTGGCTGCACAAATTCTTTACCCATTGTATACCCAATTATTAATTTTATGGTTTTCCATTTTTAACTAAAATTTAAACTACTTCTGAGTGCTGACATAGGAATTTATTGTTAACAGCTCGCTGCTTTGGCATGATTCTTACCACCTGTATCCTCTAGTACAGTCCCCAATCCTGTCAGAATGAATTTGGCTGCACTTACGACCGGTTTCATAGCAGTTGACATGGCAACAGAAGATGCTTGTTTAGGTTTCAAAATAGAGAATACA
The DNA here is from genome assembly GCA_030762175.1 of Metallyticus violacea. NCBI lineage: Eukaryota > Metazoa > Arthropoda > Insecta > Mantodea > Metallyticidae > Metallyticus > Metallyticus violacea. The sequence continues at coordinate 13,578,049 of CM060835.1, read as the reverse complement.
GCCTAAAAGAAGAATTGGATGGTAGGCAGCATCTAGGGCAAGGAGAAATATGTGTCATTGTTTGGCTGCTCTGCTTCAGAAGGATTCATGAGCTGGCAAACATTGCCAGCTTGCTAAATATAATTTTTTGATACCAACAATTTTTAAATTTTACGTTTACTATAGTGAGTGAATTACTTGTTTTATAGTCTGTAGGTATAGAAATAAAATTTGTTGGATTATAAAAATATTACTTTTACTGCTGTTGCATTTCTCGTAGTTGCTATTGGTGTGGTATAACTGTTTGTAGCTTCAGTTTCCTATAGTGTCATTCTGGTGTATAAGGTGCATTATTGCACATATACATGCACAACAGTGAATCTTGATAAATACAATGATATACTTTTTTAAAAATTTATTTTTCTATTATAAATCTTCTATAGTATATCTCATATGTAGTATTTTGTGTTGAAATACAGTAATAATTATTTTATCAGCCTTCAATTGTGTAATAAATAGTCTAAAATAGTAGGTAGATATAATTGTATATATCAGAATATTTTTATACTCAAGCTGTGTATTAGATACTCAACATTATTTTTAAATTATTCTCCTTATTTGTAGATAGGGCTGCACCTACTTTTTATGTTACGAGTCATCATTTTAAAATAAGAATTGCTTTAATTTTTATTCTTTTTAGTCAAATTTTTCTGGAATTTAATTTTTTTTATTTCAAAGTGCAAATCAGAGTTACTGAAGCTTTGTCTTTGCCTTATTTGATGAAAGATCTTACTAACTTTGCACCTATAATGTGTTTCAGCTGCATAAAAGATTTCAACCAGCAGTTTTCTCAATGTTAATTCTATAGCATACTATATAAATTAATAAATAAATATGTTTATTTTCTTTCTTTCCCTCCAGGAGAGTCAAGAGGTGTGGGAGGTATCTTCTTTGATGATCTAGATACAACACCAAAAGAAAAAGTATTCAAATTTGTTACAGCAATGGCAGAAGCTGTTATTCCTTCATATCTACCTTTGGGTAAGTACAAAATAATTACATAATTAACATTTAATAACACTGGTGAAAACAAATACTGTATTTATGAAAATCTTTTGTGCCATCGAATGTAATGCTCACCCCAAATTTTAAATGTAAAATCATAAAGAAAGATTTTCGCATATTGTTACGGCCTCTTAGAAATAAGCCAATCCACCTAAATCAATCAGAACATAGAATTTATAAATGGACTGTTGTTATATCTTGGAGCAAATAGGACAAAATCCATCACTTGTGCTGTTGCCTAGACAGTTGGTGTAGGTCAAAGAGCTAAAAGGTATTTCTGATGGTGTCACATCACAGGCTGCCTGTTTTTCTTCCTTTGCAAGGACCAGTGAATTTCTTCCTACTAACTTTAGTTGCAAACAATGCATTGCCATCAAAAATGAACGTTGCTCTCAGTTTCATTGAATTCTCTTCCTGCCTTTGTGTTACCATGTTTTTCAGCATGAAGAATTACTTTACACTTGAAAGTAGCATTATAAGATGTTCTTCTCTGTTTGTCCTCCATTTTGTGACTAACTATTATTCAAACACTCTGTGCAATAATAAATCTGTAATAAATGTAATCAATATAATAAATTATTATTTAGGAACTCATTTAAATTTCACTAATTTTGTTCCACTTACTTGGACATGTTTCAAAGGCTGTTGCCTTCAGCATGGTTCCACTGTCTGCTTCCCAGCATTATTAAGAAACAGGGAGAATATGTTGATATATATGTTGATGGAAATTAAGGTATAAGTAACAAAAAATAAAATGTGTCAATTATTTATGAAATGACTCTTATAAATTCACAAAGAGATATGTAATTTTGAATTTCTATGCAAAAACTGTGCGTGCTATATAAATTTTTATTATTAGAAAAAATATTTTTAATAATTGTTATTCTTCTGAAGGTATAGATGCTATTTTCTTTTCCAGTGAAGAAGCATAAGGATGATGCATATGGATATCATGAAAGACAATGGCAGTTGTTGAGAAGAGGACGTTATGTTGAGTTCAATTTGATATACGACAGAGGTACAAAGTTTGGACTTTACACTCCTGGTGCAAGATACGAGAGTATTTTGATGTCACTTCCTCTCAATGCGGTAAGTTATATACCAGTTAGTTTTTCTGCATGTGATTGCATTGAAGTATGTGGCAAATTAAATATGCAGCAAACTGTGATGGAAAATATAATATTTAGGGCCCAGATTTTTATGCATTAAAAACTGTCAAATATTTATTTTGTATGTGCTAAAAACTGAAGAATATTTTAATTAGAATTTTTACACATGAAAAAAATGCACCAACCGTGGCCTGGATTGAACCCGTGATTTTGGTTGTATGAGGTAAACTTCTCAGAGAAGTTGTAGTGCACAACAAACGTCATCTCCCAATTGCCTTGCCTATTATCACAGAATAATGCCTTATATTGAGAAAAGAAATGTTCTACATCACACAACGTTAACCTTGCATGCTTGAAGAAGGGAATATCACTGACAGACATATTTTCAATTTCACATGTTTTGACCTTCCAAAATTTGAGCAACTTTACAGGGGGTTTGATAGTCCCTGTTTTACTCAAACATAGCCTGAAATTTTTTCATAGAACTTATATTTTTGAACCTGAGATAATGTTAAGTTATTTTTCAACAAACTATACTTCTTTAACTGAATTACTGCTTAAGTTAACAGAAGTTTCCAGTTTGTTTATTGAGTGAATCAAAAAAACCAGAATTGGCAGTTATGAAGGGTAAGTCATGCTTTAAATTAGTATGACATGTTACATTCTAGGTAATTTCGATTGCAGAAGCATCTTCTTTGTCCAGTTCATTTACTAATGATATACATGCTTCAAGATGACCTGCATAATATACCATGACTTTAAGCTAGGTACACTAATGCAGGACTATCAGTGTAGGAGACAATGGAAGATCAGGATTAATTGTTTGGAAAGTATCAATCTGTAATGGCACGTTTTTTTTTCCATTGAAGACTAATTTGTCCACATTAGGATAGAGGGTTTGGATTGTTTTACATAATCTATGCAGAGCATGAACAACACATGTTACATGAATCATATTCAAGAAACTTACACTGTGGAGTCTGAAAGTAGAACCAATACATTATTATATTTACACTATTTGTCCACAAGGTTTCCAAAAATTCATTAAATAGCCTAGCTATTGTTCCATAATTAGCAACTGCCATTTCTTTATAGGCTCGCAAGAATTTTTGTTTGGAAACAATTTTGTCATTTTTAAATACATCAACTATTACATTTCCCAGCTATTGATAGTTTCGTCAGTAGTGACCCTGATTTGTTTGATTTTCGTATATTATAGACCTAATGTGACTTAATGTTTCTTCATAGCACTTTGGAAGATAATTTTTCCTAATGGTCGACTCATCAGGAGAACTTTTATTCATATATTTAAAAAGAAACTTTCTGAGCTTAAGATCGTTCACCTTATAAAGGGGAATGACAACTGAAATAAATGCTTTACACAAACCTGAATAAAATTTCTGAATGTTCTGGTTTGTTGGAAGATGAGAATGGTATTGATTCTCCTATAAGAAATTGCCTGGACTGAGCACATGATGCAGCTGCTATGTGCTTAATTCCTAATAAATGTTGCACTATATGGGAACATGATCTGCACTTACAGATTTTGCACACAGTTGACTAAATAGTAGTTTCCCACCAGTGGTAAAAGTGTTTTTAAACTCTAGTACTGCTCCAAATGTTCATATACTTGGAATTTCCATTATGGCATTTTTAATTCACACTGCTAATTAAAACAACCAGCTGCTCTAGTGGTCTGATTCTAACTAACAATACAAGGAAGTCTTCTTAGTGTGAGAGTATTACTTCACTGCTTAACCAGCATTAACTAATAGGCCGGTGTAATTTGTACTTCCCTGGCTCACACATGCAACTGATTGGCAGAAATCAACTAGCAGACTAATGAATTGTTATGAGATAAAGTTGTATGTTATAAAGAGAATGAGTAGAGGGCTAAATTTTGTACTTAAAGAGAAATTATTGAAAAATATTTATTTACACAATGTCTGAAAAGTGCTAAAATGTGTATTTATGAGAAAAATGCTGAAAATATTTATTCACGTATCTTTTTTAAAAATATTAATTTTTATGTGAAATAAAATTTGAATACACACTTGTTAAACCTTGATCGGGAATTAAACTTGGGTTTAGGGATTTATATATTAGGAAGAAGAACATTTATTTACATACAAGTCTGGGCCCTATATATAACTATTCATATGAACAGAAATAAGTGTTAATGAAATAAAGTTCAAGATTTCTGAATGGATGTTCATAAAGTAGAACGACTAACCTGATTTACATTTTATATCTTGCTTAACTTTAAGCAATAAGAGTTTGTTGACACATGTATTAGATGCTGTAAAGTATTTTAAACTCTCATATTCACTTAAACAAATAGATGGCATGATGGGAACAACTTATCTTGAATGTCAGTGCCCAATTTAGGGCGATAGTAAATCCTAGTAATTAAAAAATCTACAAGAAACTAACCTAGCTGAAAGCATGATTATTAGAAATATTATTTGCATAATTTTTTTCATCTCTTTATTCATTAAAATTTTGACAATGTGTGAAAGTTGAAATATTATAACAGTATAATATAATGGCATAAAGAAGATTGATCATGATTTTTTTTTTGACTAAGCTTACTTACCCTCATTTAATGACTTTTCTGAAAGTAGTCCCCATTGGATGCAATGCATCATCCCAGCATTTCTGCTAGTCTTCAAAGACATGCTGGAAACAGGTCCTCGATTGCTTTTTTCAATAAAGTAATATTAATAATAAATTTAAAATCTAAATAAATAATACAAGAAAATTTAACTAATGAAATTAGACCATGGGAAAGAGGTTATGGCAAAATTAGTTTCCTATTTACACAGGTAATATGTGAAGGGAGTGAGATAATTTTGTTTTTTATTTCAGAGATGGGAGTATATGCATAACCCAAGTCCAGAGTCCAAAGAAGGAAAACTCTTGGAAGTGTTAAAGAATCCCAGAGATTGGCTGGGCATTGATAAAACTAAATCTGTATGATACTGAATGGTGGTTATGGCTTATAAGATTTACCCAGCAAAAGTGTCTTATTCATTAATAAGTATTGGGAGAATAGGTTTGGGTTTGTGTATTGAAAGCATAATAATTAATGTTTGTGCAGAGCAGAAGTCTGGGAACATGACTCGATTCCAGCAAACACTAATGCATGACAATGCAACAAGTGTTCTGCAGTGAATGTATATTAGGGTGAGTTAATAATTATCCACACTCCATTCTTCTATTTTTATAAACTATTAGGACAACAGTAGAAAACCTAAAATTACATCAACTTCAACATAGTACCTATGCTATGCAATGCATCTGTTCCAGTGTTTCACAAAATTGCTTTTAAAAATTTTTGTTTTTTTATGTACTCTGCAGCGCTTCTGGTCTATGAAAAATAGACCATCCCTAGTTCATCTTTATGTTGACAAAATGGCGGTAATTAGGGGAAAAGATCTGGGCTATAGCAGGGAAAGAGGTATAGATATAATTTTTTTGAACCAGCAAGACAACTTGATGAGAACAATGAAAATGGTTTTGAATACTTTTCTTCAGTCTTTCACAGATTTGTAGAAAAAACGTTCTGGAAATAAGAAACATTTGGCAACTATGCCTTCCTCTTGTATCTACTAGAATGACACTACTGTGCAGATGAGCGTTAAGGATGGGAGTTTTGTAGTGGAGGGGATATGTAACAATGGCGTGATGTGCACTGAATGTTTCCATTTTAGTTGAAAAAATATAAAGCATTAATGTTTTAAATAACCATTTAATAAAAAGAAAAGACCAAATATTTTATTTAATAATTTAGAGAATTAATAATTGAATTTCTTTAAATATTCTATTAATGATGCCATGGTTATGGCATAGGTATTGAGTCTCTACAGCATGCACATCCCTTTATATCAAAGCAATTTGAGTGTGTACAAGGTCAGGAAGTACTTGTCTTCAAACTTCCTAACCCTGTACTGTCGGGCACTGTACAACATCTAACTCTGATTAAAAATTGCATTATACAAAACAAAAAAGCTAAATTTTGGCAAAATGAAGTGCTTAAGGAATAAAGTGAAGAGAACAAAAAATGATGATGAACTGCATTTCATCTTGTCTTTTTATATCCTTGTCATAATTTGTATGTCTTTGAAAAATAAGGCCATGAAAAGTGTGCAAAACATTTTTTAAGTCTGAAACATATTATTTTTTATTTTTCATTTGTCTCTGAAAAAAAAAAGTATATATATGTAAAATCATCTCCTTAAGCGATGACATCTATACCCTTTCCACCTGGTATACAGAATTCTGTAATATTTCAAAATATTGTTTCTAAAGCATTGCATAGAGGTGTGGGCATGCATTGTCATGCAACAATAAAAACATTTTATGACTTTAGTTAAGATTACAGGCTTCAGCTTGTAGCAGATCACCTAACTGTGATATATTCTGTTTAGAGTTGACATCATTGATCACTGTTTAGGATCATCTTCATTTATGAACTTGAATGAACTGCTGCTTCATTTGTTAATACTTATTTGACTGCTTTTTAATTATTTAATCATTCATAAATGCTCCTCTGTTGTATATAACTTTTTTCTATATTATGTAGAAAGCCCTTGATGGATTTAGACTATAAAAACAGATCTCTGCTCTTTGGTGCATATAGAAAGTGTAAGGCCATGTTTATCAAGCAACAGAAGTCTGACAAATGATAGTCAGACATATGACTAAACAGTAGCAATGACACTATGTCTTGATAAGAAAGCGGAAAATGCTGTACACTTAAACTAAAGAAGATTATTGTAATAGTGCAGAAAACATGAACAAAAGTAACTTTTTCTTATGAAAATAGGTGATTTTGTAATTAGCACATGATGAATTCAGATCTGAATCCCAAAATTCCCTATTTGTACCATTCTGGAAATTATATTTTAAATGTCTCTTTAAAATATGTATTTATTCAGTTTGTAATTGGACTTGCACTCTGCGGCAGTGATAAATTTCAAAATTTACATTAGTGTAGTGAAATTACTATATTTACATCATACTTACAATTATGCATGTCAACCTAATTAAATTACATTTCGATCCAATTAAAGAACACTTGGATGGAGTTTTTGGCCAGAATTGATCAAAAATTTGAAAATCTCTCTCTCCTTCTTCCTTTTTCTTTTTTTTTTTTTTTTTCTCTGTGCACAAAGAGTCAACATGTCTGTAGCCCCCTCTCCTCCATTTGGGCTCTACAGCCATTTAAAAAGCTCCACATGTACTTTTAAATCACATTTTTCCCAGCATACATTTTTATAAGCAGCATTTTTCTCAAAACTTCATTTCCACACATTCAAAATGTCCCACAAGTCACAGTTTTTATTTAAATTTAATTCAAATTTACCCAAATGTGCAGCACTATCCATCGTAGCATTCTGTTAGAAAAAAAAAAACAAGCTTACACCAATAACAATTTTAAAACAAAATATTTTCTATTAAAAATAATTAATTTTTAAGATTAAAATTTCTTATAGATTTAAAAAATATCACAATTCACTCATTAAATTTATTTAAAATATCTTTCTATAAAATTTTTTGTATGGGGTTCAAAGCTCCAATTGAAAAAATACCAACCAATCATCTCAACCTCATGGGACATCTTGATTTTGTAATAAAATTTATAGTTTGCAAAGTATTTTTCCAATTTGAATGAAATTTGGAATATTTATATTAACGGCAGAGCAATCACAGTTAAAGTTTCAGAAAAATCCATACACACACTTATGGAATTTAAAATAATTCATTCTCAATGTCTCTTAAATATATATTAGTCTAATTAAATACATGTCGACCTGATTAAATGCATTTCAACCTAAATAAATAAATGGTAATGTAATTAATTATATATTCTAATTAAATACATTTCAATGTAATTAAATACATGATAACTCAATTATCATGCTAATCTAATCTAAGTAAACACATGTCAGGCTAATACTGTCAACGTAATTTAATACATTTCAACTTAATTAAATACCCTCATTGTTCACCTCGTGTCACATTTTGAAGACTGTAGTAGAGATGTTCAGCTGTGCAGCATTATTTCTTGCATAGTCTTGCATCTAGATTTTGATTTCTCAGCCGTGCAGTTAAAATTGGCAGTTAAACTTTTTCATAAGCTGCTTACATCATGCCAATCCTATGAGTGAAATTGCAGACTTTGCTTTAGCATAATCAAATTGATAATTATCAGTCTTGCCAATTTTATTGATGAATGCCTGTTAACCTAGATATGGTATATTTTTGCCTATAAAGCAAAATGCACCAATTAGGCCAAAGATAAAGGATAAACTGACAACACAGAATGCAGAAAATACTTTTTTGTAACATATTACTAAGTTTTGGTTAAGATTTGAAATATCAAAGATCTCTTTTAATACAAAGAAAACAATATTTAAGACTTTTTGTTTATAAAACATATTAGAGAGGTAAGAAATTATGAGAAATGAAATCACAAGTATTCCTGCAGTATTATAAAGAAAGGTAACGTAAGTGTGGAAATATTTTTGTATTTTTTTAAAGTTTTTATCAGCATGTCTGCAGTATAATTGCTCAAAAATATTTCATTTAGTTCAGTTGTATGGATTTCACTTGTGCATTTAAATAGCAAACAGTTGTATGCTGTAATCACACTTGCAAGTAACACAATTTTCAAATGAATATCAGAAAAAATGTAACTTCAGGAAGGCGTATTAAGGATAAACTAACAAAGTGGGGAATATTCACTCTGAACAATATATAAGGTGCATATATTTTTGTATCAATTACATGAAGTGGAAGGAAGAGTATATTAAGAATTGGGATATACATGGTAAATGTAATTCATATGTGAAACTTTATAAATATATAGATTTATAATAAATAACTCTGTTGGGCATATATTTTTAAAATCTATATATATCTAAGAATATCCAAAATTTCCCATATCCATTATCATAATCCTGTACATGATCCTGAATTAAAAAAATTATCCCCAGCATCTTTAAATTTCAGTCCGACTTGAATCTGATGAGGACTGTGTGACCAACACATGATTTACAGAGGACCCTTATAATGATTCCCACCAGAAGCATCCTCCTTAACAGGATTTTCTTTGTTTTCTTCTGTTCTCATGTTATTAGATTGTTAAGTACGAAGAATATTTATGATACTTCACCTTTTCTCAAGGGATGGCCAGTTGTGCCTATTTCTCCAGTGAAGATACCTCCAGGAAGATTGGGAATACACCAGGCAGCTAGGCTCAACGGACATAAATGGGGTACCTAACATTTTTCTAGTACACTCAGACACCGGAAAGCTCCCTTCCACTCAAGGAGTTTGAGCCCCTCAGGAGGGCCTCTTCCAGACGCCGATGGAATCATTACCAAAGCTCAAGCCATCAGCGATCATCCTACCAGTTTCGACCTTGTAACTAAACCAACAGAATTAAATGATATGAAATGGAAGAGTGGAAAATTGATGGGAAGGAAAGATACATCAAGTATTAAACTAAGTGAATATGGGAAGCCACAAAGAACCGAAGGTCAGGTTAACTGATCAAAGAGATTTGTATCCGGGACCTATTGCCTAAGTCACCCCTCTTGGTTCTCATTAGTGGCAAATGCTGGGGAGATGGGTATACCCTTTGAAACCCCCTCCCCCCACAAAAAAGGAACAGAATTGTCCCCAGAGTCTATGTATCGGTCGGAGAATTTCATAAACGTTGTATCCACAACGCGCATGCTGCGACTAGCGCACTGCAATGGGCGCTTTGCCTGTAAACGTAATAGTCGCAATCATAATCATCTGGTTCTGGTGACTTAGCGCTAATCATATTTGCCTCTTAGAGTCAAGATCGCGGGTTCTATCCCGGCCAGGGTCGATGGATTTTTTCGGCCATAAAAATCCTAAGTATGACTTCCTTGGTAAGAGAAGTAAAACCGTGGGTCCCGTGTCGTGCATTTATGGCACGATAAAAAACCTCAACCTGAAAGAAGAGACCTCTGAGCAAAATTTGTCAGTCGTTTCACTCCCTAAACTGAATCCACGCCCTGAACTGAATCAGACACTGATGACCTGAGATGTTCCGTAAATAAACCATATCAACAATTTGGAAAGAGAACATTAGGGTAAAGTAGCGGGGACCGAGCGCTTCAGAAGGCATTGTTCTTGTGCGTAAGCTCCTGGGTTTAAATCCCACACAACATTTTGTTTTATTTTTTATTATAGGCTTTATAAGTGTATTTTATATTTTAAGGTATAGTTTGAGTTTTATGGCATTACCTATGTACACACAAAAACATAATCACAACCTATGTATTCTTTACAAATAGCTAAATAAATACATGAACAGAAACATTTATCTTCTAGTGAAAACATATAGAAATAAACACAAACTAATATCCGGTGTATGAACTCTCAGCATGTATAATTGCCCTCAATCTTTGGGGTATATAGATTTCAGATTTCTACAGTAGTGTGGACGAGAGGCTACCACATCCCAGGCTTCTTGAATTTGTGCCCATAAGTGATCTTTTGTCCTTCGTGTATGTGCGCATTTAGATAGAACAAATGCTCAAGAAAATACTATAATATTCTTAATATATAAATATGTAACGTTGAAGTTTGCTGTCTATGGGAAATAACATTAAGAAATTAATTTATCGTAATATATTACATACTTTATTAAAAACAAATTTGCTTTGTGCGCTCTAACCACGGCATCACTACACACTACCACAGAGCTAACGGAACACACACACACTAGTCAGCGTCTTTAATACATGCCATACTGCAGAACTACTGCAGTGGCTACACAGCTTTGCAACGTACCTTGTGAACCGCGCGCTGTAACGAGTAGAACTTAGAACAATTTTATACCTAAGAGATGATTTTTTAACGGTGTGCCTTAAATAAAAAGCTTCCTTCCATAAAAAGGGAGGGGGGAACCTATCCAAGACCGAGTCTGTTTTAAACATATCTGTTACTATTGGTCCATGGCACTGCCCCGAGTGAGCTTTATGCCATCCATTATTCGTCTGCACTTGAATTAAGCCTACCTCCAATATATCTCACATTGGAAATAACACCTGCCAAGGGCGAGGCCTATACAGCCTATCTTAGAATGAGCAGCATTTCTCAGTATATCTTATTTGCCTAGGTCCTTATTAAACATCAAGTTTATGCTTTTCAATATTGCATTGGATGGCGCAGTGAAACGGGAAAAATTTAATGAACTTAAATTGCACGTATAAACACAAGAAAAGCATTATTTATTGATGAAAGTGCATATACATAGTATGTCATTAATTATGTTGTAATATATAATGTCACTTGACCCTTCACTTTTTGAAGATGACATCGGATAGTGTGTTGTGCAAAGTCTGGAATGCTCATATATCTCGAGGAATGTCGGAAATTTTGTCTTCAATCCTATGTTTTAGTTATTAAGCGACTGTTGCAAGACGCGTTGCTTTTAAGATATCCCCACAGTAAGAAATTGCAAACCCTGAAATTAGGAGATCGTGTAGGCCATGGAATGTCACCGCTCTGAAATGACGCACCTTCCAAACAAATGGCGAACGGCTTACGTCTTCAACTAGTTGTAAATTCATCTTTGTGGCAATCTTCGTTAACCAACCGACGCTAGTCGTGGCAGACATTTCTCACCGTAGATGGGAAGTATTTCTTTATGAATATTCTGTCATTCAAGCCTTTTGCCCACAAAAAATCACACAACGGAGTATTGCAAAAGCACTTACAGGCGCCGCCATTTTGCAACAACTATAGTAACCATCGGTTTGTCTCGTGTCGATTGTCACCAATTTCCACCGAACTGCTGCCATCTAGCGGCAATAGTATTAAGTGTTTTATTGAAACAAAAATACCCCCCACATTAAATTTATAGCCTTATTTAGTGACTTACCTCGTATATTGCATGAGTCATATTTATTGGACGCTCCTTGTATTCTTGAAAAATGTTCTGGATAAAATAAAAATACCGTCTGTTGAATTAAATTTAGTTTTAAGCCTGTGAATTTCACCAGTCAACATTGTCTGAGAAACTTAATAATAACAGCAGTGGTAATAGAAATATAATATTGCTGCCTCCTCGGTCTAGTGGTAGCGCTTGCAACTACTAATCCAATGGTCCTGGGTTCGATTTCGGGCTAGGTTAAGCTGTCTGATAAGTTTTTTTCTTGCCCTGAGAAAGTGAATGCCAGATAGTTTTAAGGCACCAAAGACTCTCAGCTCTTAGCGCCATCATTAAATTTATTTCACCCATCCCTATAGACTATATTTTCACGTTCATAATATACAAATGTCGCGGAGCAATGCATACAATACTGCAATAAACAGTAATAAAAGTCCGTAACGCAGAAGCTGCGTAAACTAAGTGAATTCCTCAGCAAATGAACTCCAAATTATTCCCTTATTAATTAATGAAATAAGTTATGGCATTACTGTGTAGTATTAGCATGACAAACTATAAGGCTAACTAATAAAAGAAAAACTTAGCTTACATTACACTACTAGGTTTCTCTGGTTCCCCCTTTAAAATCACTTGAAAAAAAATTGCTATAGTGAAATTACTCTATTTAAGGGATCAAAAAATATGTTTTTAATTTTTTTGCACGTTAATTTGAAACAAATTTTCAGCTGCATGTTTCGGGGATAATTTTTTTCAATATCTTCAAAACTGGCTCACCTGTTAGCAGTATGATAGGCCACTTATAAGCCCGGGAGCAATAGTTCAGCTATTCATTGTTGATACTGAAAGCATATGGCGGCAAGATCATTTCTTCTTTTGTTTTGTGATTTTGTTTTGTTATTCAAGTATAGGCAAACATGGGTCAAAGAAAGGTGGAATGTTGCAAGAAAAACGTGCATTTAAAGATAGGTGGTATTGTAAACTGGATATAAGAACTGCAGTTTACAACAATCATTAAGTTTGTTTCTATTACGCTGAATAAAAAAAATGTTGCTATGGATATAAATGTTTTGCACTGTATACATTTTAATTTATAACTATTAAGATTCAGTTTGTTAATTTATATGTCGCCGTCGTAAAAATTGAATAATACAGAAAGGTTCAAAGCTGTTGGAAATAATTTTATATATACGTTTTGATGTAAATCTAAAATGGATATTTTGAAAATCACGACAGTGTTCGAAAATGATTTACAAGAGTAGTGTTTTATTCAAGTATCATGTCGCGCGCGCGCGTGTGTACACGCATATATATGCGTAATTAATAAAAAATGAATGAATTTGTATCAAATATTACAATATTATATTTTTGGTACATAAAAATGAAACAAATACATCATTCATAGCACTTTCTGTGTACAAGTTAACAAGCACATATAACAAATAAAGTCAGACAAAAGTTTAAGTTGAATAACAATTATTATACAGTGAACATGTACAGTTTATCTAGAATGAGAAACCTTACAGCAGTTATTCAACACTTACATTGCATCTTTAAATTCATCGGCGTAAATTCACTCAGAGCTACTGTGGAAGGTCAGTTAATACTTTATTTCAAAACATTGCTTGCCATTATATATGGCAGTTGTGTTTTATACTACAGGATATTCAATGGAATATGGAGGTTTTCAGAACCTTCTTGTGAGACACTCGTATAGAATTAAGTAAAAATACTTTTTTAAGGAACAAGCAGCACAATGCAATTTATTATCCTGAACTTGTTTTTTAAAAATCACTAGTGACCCAATGGTATATGACGGTTTTCAGAACTCTGCCGTTTCTAGCGATTCTGCATTACAGTTATGGTATTGGTTGCTGTGTAACTATGCAATTTATTCTGTCTGTTTAGTAAACAACAATATTGATATTTGAACGGTTGAAAAACGTGTGTTCATAGTTGTTACAAGATTTATTGAATCTAAGTCAATCTCCTACATTCAGAGAAGGTTTAGGGTATAATTTAACAACACTGGACTTTCAGATGGGTGATAATGATGAAACTGAGTTTTGGTTCCAGCAGGATGGTGTCACAGCTCACACCGTTTGTGAAACAATGAACACTCTGCGGATCATGTTTCCTGGACACATAATTTCTTGATTTACTGATGTTGCTTTGCCAGCCCAATCTGACGGCTGCAGACTATTTTTTTATGGGGATACTTGAAAAGTAAAGTGTACCGTGACAGGCCACGGACCATAAAGAAAACGTATCTCGTGAAATTAGGGACATTGATCACGTTTTATTGTAGCGAGTTATGATAAACTTCCCCAGTCGATTACACGAATGTGTTCGTTGTCATGGAGCCCACTTAAAAAACATGATTTTTAAAAAATAAGTTTCAGATTAATAAACTGCATCGTGCTACTTGTTCCTTGAAAAAGTATTTTTATTTAATTCTATATGAGTGTCCCTCAAGAAGGTTTTAAAAACCGTCATATTCCATTGGGATACCCTGTATAAAACTAAAAATAAAACAGTACGTTCGAAAATCTCTACAGAAACGTCGAAAACAAATCTTGATACAAATGCTAAAAGTGGTATTTTATTTTACGAGATGGATATTTGCAAAATGAGTCACGGTATATTTTTATTTTTATAATAAAGTGTAGATAATCTCAGTACATAGTGATCTGCATATATAAGAAATAAAAACTGGTGTTAAACATTCGATCTTGAACCTTGAATATTGCTTGCGTTTTTTCTATCTAAGCAGTAAAAGTTACAGGTAAAGTGGAATTGTGTTATTATTTTGCAAGACTGGGGAGGTCAGCACATAATGTTTGAGACAAATTGCGCATTGCAGATCTATTGACAACATAGAAATTCTTCACCTATGTACTGAACTAGAATATCAGCAATGTAGACACCTGGTGTGAGAAAGTGCATAGCCCAGGATATGGCACTTGCAAGTCGGTATTGTTATGGTTATATTACCTTAATTTCCCTTAATTATTTCACTCTTAATTAACATTCCGCATTTCCATATCCAATACTTTCTTTTCACTGTCCTAAAAATACACCTGTGACTTAATATGTGCTTTTCTGGGCACTGCCGCATACATTATTGGCCTTTAAAATTGCAACGCCCATAAGAGAGGCTTTAAACTAACTCCACTTTGTGACATGGCTCGTCCAAAATACGACAGCAATACCAGCAGGGAGAATTATTGCAAGCTCATGTTGGTCGAAATGCTTCCACAGCGAGTGGATCGAGTAGGACGAACACACAGACGTGAAAGATACCAAGGCCCCGCCATTCCACGTGTTTTTTATGAACACGCACAGTGTGTTGCAGCGTTAATGGCCAGTAGTGTATATACATGTGATAGCAATTCTGTAAATTATTTTAAGTTCTAAAAAACAGATATACCACATCAGCTCTGAGAATGGTCCATTATATTCAGTAAAAAATAAATTTAACAAATTACAATATACGTTTCTAAATTTTGAAACAACAAGACAATTTAATATTTTAAAAGTAAAATTTCTCTATTTCTATATGTGATAATTTTACACATATATAAACAAACGGCTAACATTCAGATGAAATTTTAAAACAAGATTGAGATAATTAGATAAGTTTTTACATTTAACGGCGCCAGAGAAATTCATTGAACTTCTGCATATAGTGTATAAAATAAAATAATCTATAGATGTAGATTATTTCAGTAATGTTTTCTTAAGCAGCACTTTATAATCAAAAATTATCTAAAAAAAGTTACCATACATAGGCGTACAATATGCTTCATATTTTCTCTTTGGACTTTTATCTTATACTGTATTGCAATTTTGCGATAAAAATAAAGGATTTCGGGAGTTGTCGACTGAAACAATTTACCGAGGCCAGGCTGGAATGCAACAGCAGTAAACAGACGAAGAAAGTTGTGATTAAATGGAAATTCTCTATTGCAGAGAAATAGTATGAACATCTTAAGTATGGCACCAACGCCAGAAAAGTGTTAAGAACGACATGTCGGATGCAGTGTTTCTTCCAGGACTTTTACCTTGGTGGGGGGAAAGCAACGCCATCTGCAATATACCAGACCTTAACACAAAACAAAAATGGCCACCGTATGGATTGGATGTAAAGCCATTATCTACTATATTACCATTTTTAAAATTCTTCGTTACATTATTAATTTCTCATTAATAAATGTGCATAAATGTAAACATTTTATTTTTTAACTAAATACCAGCTTTAAGCAAATATAATCTGAGCTCTTTGCAAGATTTGTGCGCGCGTGAGTGTGTGTATGTGTCTGTATTATTCATTTCCTATCAGTAAATGTGTATAAATACTACAAATTATGTTTTCAGAAATGCAGAAAAACCTGTTGAAAAATAAATAAATATGTAAACGTCTTTTTAACTAAATAGCAGCTTCAGGCAACAACCCTAAGGGTTTATGCAATATTTTGGGTGTGTGTGTGTGTGTGTGTGTTATTCCTTTCCTATCAGTCAATGTGTGTAAATATAAAAATATTTAGTAAAAATTAAATAAAAAATAATCTGTTACATTTTTCTAACCAAATACCAGCTTTAGGCAAACATAACCTGGGTTCTTATGCTAGATCATGTATGTGGTGTGTTATATTATCAATTTTGAATTCAATCCTAAGTGTGGCTCCCTTCGAAAGGGAAGTAAAGCCGTGAGTCGTAGATTTACAGCATGTAAAAGAACTTCAAGTCTGAAAAAGAGGCTTCCGAGCAAAATGAATTGGTCTTTTCACGCCCTGAACTGACGCTAATGGGACGCCAATGACCTGAGATGTTAAAGAGCGTCCTTAAATAAACCAAATCAACAAATTTTCCATTCATATGTATGTAAATATTTTGTATACAGAAAGTACAGAAAACACTTTTAAAAATGCCAGCTTTAGGCAAACATAACCTGGATTATTACGCAAAATGCTGTGTGTGTAATTCTTGTCCTATCAGTAAATGTGTATAAATGTTAAAAATAAAATTTACTACAAAGAAAATACAAAAAAATATTTAAAATGAAACTTTTTATAACCAAATCCGGCTTTAGGCAACCATAACCTGATATACGAGATTTGTGTGTGTGTGTGTGTGTGTGTGTGTGTGTTGGATAATATTATGTATATAATGGTTATATGTATGTGTGTATACATAAATAGCATCACTATAAAGTATTGAAAATATCTTAAAAATTTGTATGCTATGTTCTACATTTTCATCAACCATACCTGTTTTAATGTTCCAGCTCTAAATATTTTCCACACAAATTATAACAATGTGAATATTATTAGAGGTTATTAGTATATATGCTTATTGTAGCTTGGTACTTAGTCCTAGGAAATCTAAATGCTTAGCGGTCAGTAGCACATTAGCTGCATTTACATCCAGGAACACAATACAACTCATTCTTAAAATGCACATATACAAGCTGGATTTAAAAAACGTGAAGCTATATGAATTTATCGCAATTGTCATCACATTCAGGCAAAAACTAAATCCATTGTACTTCACACGTGATTTTCCAATACCGCATGTTTGCATACTATACAACTGAAAGCGGCGCCATTTTGTTCAGCATCAATAGTTGCATAGAGGTCTGCTATTCTGGATACTTTTCCTTACACGTAGAAAATTTCTCGGAGGTACCAGGAGCTGCCAGAACTCCGAACGATAGCGGAAAAAGCCAAAGGTAGTGCACTCAGATATAGCTAGATAATAATGCTCTCAAGCACCACGCATGATAATTCAGATGGTTACAGCATCGTGCTATAGTTATGAAGATAGTGGTTTCGAATCCTAACATACTGGTTTTAATCTGCCGCAGTTGAAGGAGATTTGCCACTATGGTAATTATTTACTCGCTATCATAGTACCATGTACATAATACGCTATAAATTGATATTTACTATTTTTTTCGGCTGGAATCAAAGGAGATTTGCTTTCATTGCAGTAATTTATCCGCACCTATTAATTTAGATTTATGAAAAGGAGGCGAGCATAGGCTGTAGAGAGCCGCATCAAATCACTGGATCCACCAGTTTCTAGACTTTACCTGAGGTTAGCGTTAATGTTAGTAATATATATATGAATTAATTGCGAATTCCACTAAGACAACGCGTGGTAAAAATTGCAGAGATTTACCAACCCCTATCAACTTGTATTTACGGAAAGGAGGTGAGCGTAGGCCGTCAGTCCGTAGCGAGCGGCAGCAAACCACTTGGTTCACCGGTTTCTATGGGTATATATACATAAATTAACTTCGAATTCCAATAAGACAAGGAACAGCATATTGGAGCCAGAAAGTTACGGAGGACAAAGCATAGGATACATTACCTATAACAAAAAACTAACACATGGAATATTTACACTTTTAAAAACGGCCACGCAAACAGAGAAAAATACATCTCCCGTTCGGGACTGAAGAGTTCGCCTCTCTCCGCTGTCGCTCGGGTCTGGAGCTCTAGCAGCTCTAGCTCTAGTACCTCCGTGAAATTTTCTCCGGTTAAGGGTTAGTTTCTACATGGTCAAAATGCGGGGTGCAAAGAATATTTAATTCTCAAGAGGGCGCAATGCGTTGCATGCAGCAGACATATATAGTGTTAAGCATTCATTCTAATTATTCACAATCTTACATTCCTAATTGCATTTTCAGTGTTTCAATAACTGAATAGAACCGGTATTTAACTTCAAATATTAATAAAGAAAGTTATATAGTATAAACTGGGAAATGGTGAGAGAAAAATAGTAAATAGTAATCGTGCACATTGCATGTATGAGCACTTGCTCTGTACTACACCGCCAAGTTACTGGAAAATATATAGGATGAAGTAAAACACCTATTATATTATCTGTTGTATTTCTTCCGTAATACAATTTCCGAGTAATACCCTCCGAAAATATATCTGAAAGAAACACTGGTCCGATGATAGGTGAGAGGGGGTAGTAACACTTGTTGAAATCTTAATGTTTTTTGTCATCAGTTTAACCGGGCTCGATCTCAGTGGCACAGTGGGCGCGGCATACTCCACTTGTTGCAGACACGTAGTCGCCGGACCAATGCATCTAATGTATCAAGATAAATCGGATAAACGGAAAGGCTAGTTTACTACCATTTTTTTTTTGTAATGTGCCGTACATTGCTTGTTAAACTTTTTCTCATTGTGTTGCAAGACAAGATCTTAACAGATTTTCATTCATACGTTGTAACCCTTGAAGTTCACCATGTGTTTACGTGTTTGATTTCAAGTGTCTCAGTAGATCGAGCGGGCCAAAGCCCTGCACTAAGTAATCTTGTCACCAAGCACGTCAGCAACCGCACCCAAAGAGCTTAGCAATTCTTCTGTGTCAATAGAGTCATTATACCCCTTTAGGATCATGTGCCACGAGTCTTAGACTTTGTGTGAACAAGTAGCGTTTATTTTGCATGTAAACTCACGAAGCATGTCTCATTGCTCAATTGCGGGTTTATGTGAGCGGGAGATCTGGGGTTCGAATCCCACTAGGACCGTCCTCCCTGAATGGGATTTTTTTTTTTATCGTAAGTATGCCTTCCTTCGGAAGGGAAGTAAAGCCGTGGGTCCCGTGTCGTACATTTACGGCACGAAAAAGAACCTCAAGCCTGAAAGAAGAGGCCTCTGAGCAAAATTTGTCGGCCGTTTCACGCCCTGAATTGAATGGGACGCTGATGACCTGAGATGTTGAAGAGCGTCCGTAAATAAACAAATAAAAAAATGTTGCCGCCACGAGAAAAAACGGTGCAAACTGTATTCTCTTTGTCTTTTGCCGGTCCTGGTGGTGTAGTGGTTACCATACTGGCCTCCTAAACCCAAGATCGCGGGTTCGAACCCGGCCAGGACCGATGGATTTTTTCGGGCGTAAAAATGGCTTCCTTCGGAAGGGAAGTAAAGCCGTGGGTCCCGTGTCGTACATTTACGGCACGAAAAAGAACCTCAAGCCTGAAAGAGAGGCCTCTGAGCAAAATTTGTCGGCCGTTTCACGCCCTAAGTTGAATGGGACGCTGATGGCCTGAGATGTTAAAGAGCGTCCATAAATAAACCAATCAAAAAAAAAATCTTTGTCTTTGTCCTTAAAGGCTTGCACTTCTGTTGTTTTGTTTCTTTGAATGTTGATCCATAACTGACTCCTGCTCGCTGTGCCAACCTAAGAGACTTTCGTGGCGACGTTTTAATCGATCACCAATATTAAGTGTACATATATCAATAGACTGTACTTGTTTTCATGTCGTACACAACAGGTAGGAATACCCCAGTGACTGTAGATATACGAGTATAAACTCGTCTTGCGCTTATGTCACTTGACGAATCTTCCAAATTGCCGAAATGTGTCAATCTTTCGTTACTGCCTTGAAGTAACGAGTCAGAGAGAAGTGCAAATGATCATTACGGTGACAGTGGTTGGTTGTGATATTTGGTGTTTGCAACAATAAGTTTACGGTACGTAGGTAGTTTCAACCTTCTAGTTTTTCCTGTGCTTTTCTAACTTTTGAAATATAACAACTCAATTCATAAATCTGTAAACATTTTGAGAGAGAGGGAAAAAAAAACACTTAACATTGCTTTAGTAAAACGAAGCTAATAGCAAAACTGTACTGTTAAAGTTCTGAGATTATTCTCAGAAACATCAAGCAACCCAGTTAAGAAATAACCAATTTTCAAGGGATGTGTGTTCCCATAGTTCCAAGTTATTTCCCTGAAGTATCTCATACAGTGGATGAATTTGTGTGTCCTTATCTGACTGACTGAACATTTACAAAACTACTGGTGCGGAAACTGACGAGGCATCAGATTCTCTTCTGGACAAGGTTGCACGTCGCAGACCTCTATGTGTCGGGTACAGATTGAGAGGTGGAAGATTGGGGTGCTCGATACGAGTAGGTGATGAAACTCTGGGTCTTGGGGAAGCGTGAGGACTGCCTCCCCTCCTCAAGGTACCAGTGGGCGTGGGCTCCATGAGCTCGCTCAGTTGATAGCTCTCCACCGCTGGTGTGGGATCATCCGAATCCACAAATCCGGAGTTGTCGAAGCTGACAGGTAGAGCATCAGGTGGCGGAGGCGGTGGAGGCGGCATCTGCTGGTGGATGTTGTAGGGAGGAGTATTTGGGATAGGCGGTAGGGCACGGGCCTGCAGTGTGGATCCGTACGAGGGATGGTGCTCCGTGGTGAAATGTTGAGTCGTGCCTCGAGGTGTCAGGGCTGCCCACAACACTCGACTGTCAGCTGTCACTGCTGAGGGACATGGGTACAGGACCGCCTCGCAACCTTTCACTGCTCCCTTGGACGTCTTGCCTAGAGCCGAGCTGTCAAGCTGCAGTGCACCTTTGTCGCCACGTTCACTATAAACAACAAAACAATTGAGATTACAGCAAAATATTAATTCTTGGTGTACAGTGTCTCCCATAATGAATGGTGAGATTTCATTAAGTTTCTGTGAAGTATATACAGTGTGCGGGAAAACAAACAACACTGAAATGTTAATTAGTGACGTTGGTACAAAATATGTACCATCACGTACCATACTTTGTCCACAACGTTTCTGAAGATTATTGAATATGTTAATTGCTGTAAGGACAAAAAAAAAACCATTATCTTCTCATACAATTCTGGAATATTTGTAGCTGGGTCACTTGTTGGAAAAAATAATCCCTGATTCTCCTTATTGTGACAGTTCTTGTTGTCCCCTATCTTTGACGTAGGACTTATCCCGTACAACGCAACTTGCCAACGACAGCTAACATTGTTTTGTTATTTGGAATACCCTTATTAAATCTCTCTTGTACTATAAGACAGTATTTATAAGCTGCCACCCCCAAATTTAATTAGAGTGATTATAATAAGTAATTTTATGTAAATTCCTTATTTTAATCATAAGTGTAGTTTCGTTTCTATTTCATGGGCAAGTGTTTCATTATTATTTGTGATGTTATTTTTCCGCAAGAGTACAGAAAGCTACTCCCAGTAATTAAATTTCTATTGCCTATTGTAATAATATTTCGTAAAAGATGACCCAAGCAGAACCGATATTTTCTGGAGAGAATTCTTAAGCAGGGTTCGTGGAAAAAAATGTTTCTTTGTATATTATCTGAAAGCTTTGCTTATTTAGTTAGGCAAGAAAGACGTAATAAAGAATATGACGACTACGGGAGTGAAAAGACAGGCTGATAACCTCTGGGAGGGAAGTCCTAACGGTTTCATGTAATACATATGTGGATTACATATAAGAAGTCACGGAAGTCATCTGACCAATAATATAACAGAAAAAGAATCGGGGAGAACAGATTATCCAATAGAGATGCGAAGATGGGGGAAAACATTCTAGATTTTACTAAAAACATATTTGAAAGAATAAAGATAGCTTCGTGAGACCGGCAGACTGCCATGTTTATTTAGTCTTGCAATTTTGCGGTCAGTTGGTTGGAAGAAAAGGCATTCTCAGTTCAGTTCGAGGCAGATGCATTTAGTTGGAAGAGTTTTCGGTTGGGGCATTATCAACGTGGAAGAGTAAACACTAGCTGTCCAATTATCAATTTAACTCAGTTCAGTCAAAGAGTATCATTAGTGGAAAATTATCAGTCAGTAGTAAGCAATTTCGTCTTTGAATTAGTTGAGTTCGGGGTGAGAGTATTAGAGTTATTAAAGTGCGTTAACATCATAGCGACCGCCATAGTTAGGCCGAAAGGGGCACATATTCTCCAGGAAATAATGACGGCGTAGTTTTAGGTGGATTAGACTATGAATAATAAATTGTGTTTCATCTCTTATAACGAGAATAAAAGTATCCAGCAGCAGAGTCTCAACAGCGTGGCAAAAATATAAGTCAGCGGTAACTATCATCAAAGAAAACTTTTATCTCTGAGATCTCAATCATTAATTCAATCAAATAATTAAATTCTTTTTTAAAATATTTCCCTCCAAACGTTTTACCTATTTAAATAACACCTTTCTAATAAAATATCTGCAATTTTTCTTTAACGTGAAGCAAACTCGGTCCATTCTGACGGCCTATTTCGTATTACCGGAAATAATGTTCCACGATAAACGCTTTCTCTTCTGTTGTGAGAACCATAATTGCAGAAATCAACACAAAATTGAATTCACAATGTGTCAAACTGTTATGTACAATAAATAAATACTTCGTTGCTATGGAAACTTCGACAGCAAATGATCGATAAGTTCAGTGTCATTTGTTTCGCTGCATACTGTATTATATGCAAAGGACTATAAGTGGTTTTTATTGATTCAGTAACTCAAACAGATTCAGAGAATGCGTTTTTATTTTCTGTTATTGCTCTCGTCGTTAATTGTTACATTAATTATGCCAAAATAAGTTCTATTGTGACTGTATGCTGACTGGCTTGATTTCAATTCAGTGTTCTGTGTTCTGTTTAAGATGTTAACCATGCAAGAAAAGTCTGCATGTGTTTTATAGCTAGCGGCACACCATCAGTGATTCTACTGCAATGTCGACGAGCCCACCAAAGATAACAATATCAGACGACGGTACAGACAAGACCAGCAGTATACAAAAAAGGAAGATCAGCAGGAAGACCTAGAATATCAGAAGAATTTTTTTAAGAATCCCACAGTCCTGTGTTCGTAACCCTATAAATTCCATTTCATACCTCAATCTACATTTAGGTCTTCCTAAACTATTCGTGCATGACATCGTGCAGGTGGGGTTGAAGTACATCTCTATAAAACTCAACTTATGCATGCACTCAAAGGTTCTTAGGGATGAGATTTTGTTAGCATGCTAAAAGACTTGATGATGAACCAAGATTTCTTCAAAATACAGAGGGTGCCAAAAAATGTATACACACTTCAAGCAAAGAAAAAACTGTCAACATAAAAAAACTGAGTTCACACAGACAGAAAATAATGAGCATTAATCATCTTAGACTTTTATAGTTGAAACAGTTGCTCAAAATGCCCACCATCGGCGTCGATACACTTCTAAGTACGTTGAACTACTTACTGAGTAACGTTTGGAAAGTGTCCTCAGCGATTGCAGCACATGCCGTTTCAATTTCTTCCCGAAGTGCTGCAAGTGTACCTGGTTTTCTACGGTGTACAACATCCTTAAGAGTTCCCCATAGGTAGAAGTCCAACGGAGTTAGATCCGGAGAACATGGTGGAAACTCAATCGGACCTCTTCGTCCTATCCAGTGACTTGGATCCAGTGCGCGGAGCTTGTTGCTGTGCGAGGTCTCCCAGATCTGCCCTTGTGAACATCGCATACGGTGCCATGAGTCTCAAATTTATCCCGAATGCGTGCAATTGTTACAAGCGTTGGCGGTTCCGTTCTGTACACACGTCTCCATTGCCTTTGAACTTCAACAACATTCTCGGTTTTCCAATACCACTTCAAAATTGCTTTCCACTGTTCAAACGATAATCTTGGCTCCATTTTGTTGTAGCAACGCTAGCATAACGTAATGTGAGTCACATCTGTTTACAGAACATCATACAAAATCTTGGCTACATTTGTTCATTATTGATTTATCTGTCATGTAGCAACGTTATCATAATGTATGTGAGTCACATCTGTTTACAGAACATCATACTACACATTACTGTTGTTTTTCGGTCCAATTTTTAAGTATATTAAATAGATATCTGCTGTGAAAATGTGTATACATTTTTTGGAACCCTCGGTGTAAGAACTATTTTTTAAGAACATACCTTTACTCATCGTCACAGTTTTAATAATATTTTTCAAAGTTAGATGCAATGCATGTCCCAGAGTTTCTGTCATTCTTCAAAGACATATTTTTTTTTTTAGATATTTTCAGGATCCTTGTAGTATTATCCAGTTACAGTTGTGTGTGCAGATATGACATGCAAGTAAATCATTCCTTGAGTATCAAAAATGAGATACCATAACTTTCCAAACAGAAGCAATCACTTTTGCTTTTTTGTATTGGTGATGATGGACTTTTCCACACAGAGTTTTGCTGTTTGCTCTCAGGATGTAAATTTGTGGTCAAATTTCATTAGCAGTGATAAGTTTTTAAATAAACTCCGCATCTTTCTGTAACATTATCTTCAACTAGATGCAAACCTATTTGTGAACGTCCTGTTCGGGAATCATTGAAACTTTTGGAAGTGTTCTTAATGTTAGTAGACCATCTTCTGTCACAATAGTAGAAGTGAGGTTAACGTTTTCTTCCGTTACAGCACAAACTGGAATCCTAGGTTTACCTTCCTTTGAAATTGATTGTTTCCTCTTTAGGCATTTCGAGTTGTGCTAAAGGGAAGACTCTGTAACAGTGCACAGGCCTCATTTGAAGAATTGTGGAGAGGAAAACGTGAGTTTCTGAGCAGCATGTTGTCTGTCGCGTATCACTTCCATTTTTCTTTTTTTTTTTTTTTTGAGTAGTGTTTAACGCCCGTTTTTACTACTGAGGCACCACAGGCGGTTTCCATTTTTCTGTGGGTGGAACTGAATGTATCCGGGACCGTAAGTGACCGTGAAACAAATATCACGTGTACATTGCGCAGTAAGCTACAAATTATTGTAAAATAAACTTTAACACTAGAAATCATGCATGTAAAAATTATAACCATTCGTAATTGAACAGCCCTCGTATATGAAAGTTTTTATAGATAGAAAAATACACTGTTGCAATAATAAATTATGTTTAGTATTTTAAATACAAAAAATTAATATATACAATCGTTGGAAATTATCTAACATAGTGTAGGCATATTTTCCGTAACTATAGCAACTTTAGGCTAAGGTTGTCAAGCATGTTGTATATTAATAAGGGGTTGACTCAGTTCAAATCTTTATGAAGTAAATTTGCAAGTGATGGGAATAGCTACTCTGGACGTGTATTGTTTAGGTTCACAATCGAAACGTTGTCTCCATAATCTTATCTCCTTTATAGTTTATCTTCCTATATTCCAACATGCTCTCAGTCTCTTTAAATGTTATGTTAAATGTGAGGAAGAAATAAAAATTAATATTTTAATGAATGAAAAACAGAATTGGTAATTATATAACTGCTGCCGCGACTCGGAGAATAATGGAGTGAAGTGGAGGGAAAAGGTGTTGATAGAGAGCATATAGCACAACAATGATTCCAGCCTTTCAATAATGGAGAAGAAATCACTAAAGATTTACCACGTCCTGGAAGATATAATTAAGGTACGAAATATTGAGAATATACATAGAGTTTTGGAAGAAAATCCGCAAGGCTGTCAGAAGAACTTGGTGCATCAAAAGATACCACAAGACACTTAAAACTATACAGAAACTGTAGATATGTACCATATAAATTGACACCTAAACAAATCCACGCAGAGTGGATTTTTGTCATTTTATCTGTAGAATTGTCACGTATGATGAAAAAATGCCGTAACCTTGACACCTTAAAACAGTGGCTCGATCCTCGTCAGCCTGCCAAAGTCGTCGCTAAACAAAATCAGTTCATTATCAAAGTAATGTCATGTTGTTTATTGTTGTTGATTTGATTTATTTAAGGACGAATTTTAACATCTCAGGTCATCAGCGTTCCATTCAATTCAAGGGGTGAAAAACGGCCGACAAATTTTGCTGAGAGGCCATTTCATTCAGGCTTGAGGTTCTTTTTCGTGCCGTAAATGTACGACACGGGACCCACGACTTTACTTCCCTTCCGAAGGTAGCCATACTTAGGATTTTACGAAAAAATCCATCGATCCTGTCCGGGACTGAACCAGTGATCTTGGGTTTAGGAGGCAAGTATGGTTAACACTACACCATCCGGACCGACTTAATTTATATTTCTGGTGGGAATTTGAAGGCGTAATTCACTGGAAGTTTGTTCCAAAAGGGCGTGTAGCCGATGCGAATCTTTATTCTCAAACAAGTGGAACGAGTTCTGAGACAGAGATGCAAGATGTATTAGTTAAACAAAATAGAATTCTCTTGCCGCAGGACAATGCGAGACCTCGAACTGCTCGAACAACCATGGGAAAAATTCATGAATTGGCAGGGATCGAACTGCTGTCCCAACCAGCATGTAGCCCTGAGCTTGCGTCTTTAGATTACCGTCTCCTTCGATTCATAGCCAATTTTCTGTGTGGAAGAATTTCGAAAACACTGAAGCCCGAATTCTTCGCATCAAAATTTAGAAATTGGTACCGTCGCGGGATTATAAACCTCGCCGAAAGATGGCTCTAGGGACCTTTACTTTGCGGAGTACTTTAATTTCTTGTCAGAATACATTTGAAATAAAGTTTTGCTTAAAAACCGACATTACTTATGAGACATTATAAAATATGACATATATGTTTAAGAAATAACTCTTTAGAATGGGTTATATACTTATGACGATAAGTGAAATTAACTGTCTATACCTAGGTATTTATTTTTCCCATTATTTTCAAATACGTTGTTTTTATCCACGGCCTCTACTACAAGCAATTATCTATGTACTTGCCTTTAAGTTATAAAAGGCTTTTCTTACCTTCAATGGATCTTGTAGCGGAATGTAGAGGCCGGCTGTAGTGACAGGGCAAGAAAACAACTGCTTTATTTAGCGCACAAGTCTATTCTAAAGTGCTTGTTGCTCTTAGTGGGTGTGATATTTTCTTCTCGATAACTTAATGCTAAATATTTAGTATGTATGTTGTATGGCCCTTAGAAGGTGTGCGGAGTGAAAAGCCATTTTTATTGCATCCTTACGACGCTGTTAGAACTGGCATTTAACATTTTTCTTAGCTTAAGGAACCCAGGAAGAGTTAGTCTAGCAAATAGTGCAAGAGAATACATTTTACACTGTAAATGAGAACTACAACAAGTGGTTTTTATTTCATCAACATATGGCAAAAAGTTACGAGGGCTGTTTAATAAAGAATTATCATAATTTTACACGCGTAATTTCTACTGCAAAAAAATTAAAATCGATAATAGATCTGGAGTTAGAACTTTTTCTTAGCTTAAGGAACCCAGGAAGAATTAGTGTAGCAAATAGTGCAAGAGAATACATTTTACACTGTATCGCAGAAATGTTTAAAGCTACCAATATGAAAATTTTGAGAAATATTAAGAAAACTTAACTAAAGATGCTCTGTAAATTTCAATTCTCTAATTCACATACATTTTTTTAAACATTTTTAAACCAAAATAAAATCTTGTTAAAAATTGAAAATACTGTAACATAATGCATTTTTTCTTATAAACTGTTCGTGCAATTGGTATGATTTTTTTTACTTAAACTGTAAATAACGGTTAACCTGTAAACAAGAATAATACATCTATACTAATTGCTTGAAAAGAAATTAATTTTCAAATTTTGAAAAAAAAACAAAAATAGTAATATTATTCACTTCTTATTGGTATCGATTTTTGTTAACTAATGCTGAAATTTAAACACTTATAGTAACCACACTTCACATTTATATACATTATGTGTGTAATAAGATTGGCCCAGCCATAAAAATGCACATTTATTATCAAAATTTTAAGTTATCGGGAAATAAGATTAATTTTTGTTTAAAAACTTTTAATGTTCATTGGAGAATTAAAATTTACAGAGCATCTTTAGTTCAATATACTTAATATCTCATAAAAATATCATATTGATATCGTTATAAGTTTCTGAGATACAGTACAAAATATATATGCTGTATTATTTGCTTGATATGCACTTCCTGGTTACCTTAATGCCTAAACATGTACCTAGTACTAGTTTCATTGTTGTCACATCCAGTTTACGCAAGTAAGAGGTGTGCAAGTTGAGAGATGTTCAGTTCCACCGCAGCAAAATATAAATGACACGCGACAAACAGTATATTGCTCTGAAATTATGCTTTCGTCTCAAAAATCTTCATTTGAGGCCCATGCAACGTTACAGGATGTCTATAAAGAGTTTGTTCTTTATAGCACAGCTAGAAAATTGTTTAAAATGTATAAAGACAGGAGGTAATGAATTTCAAAGGAATGTACATCCGGAGCTTCAATCTGTGCTCTAAGGGAAGAAATCATTAACACCGCTGCTGCCATTGTGAAAGGGGATCGTCGAATAGCATTAAAAACATTAAGATAAGTCCTGAAAATGTCACTGGGTGCTACTACACTTGGTACATATGAGACCACGGCGCTCCAATGATGAAATTTGGCTGCATAATTTCCATTCTGAGAGCAAACAGCAAAGCTCTGGGTTGAAATTTCCATAATTAAGAACAAAAAAAAAAAAAAGGTTTTGCTTCTGTTGGGTAAGTTATGGTAATCTCATTTTTCGATATTTAAGGAACAGTTCACTAACATATAACCTGTACACACAATAATTGGGCAACACTATAAAGGTGTCCTAAAAACTCTGCAGACCATATCACATACTTAAAAGCCCACATTTCGGTTCAACAAGTTGGTTGCTGTACCACGATAATGCACGGCCGCACATCGCAAATATTGTTGCTGCATATCTCACAGATATGATGTGAAGTGTGTCCCTCGCCCTGCCTATAGTCCGATTTGGACCTGTGTGACTTTTTTATTTTCCCCAAATTGAAGAAACGCCATTGTCAGAAGCAGTGGTGTAGGATGCGGAGGCGATTCAGTAGGACGTGTCAAAAAAATTTTTAGCATGTCTTTGAAGACACGCAGAAATGCTGGGACGGCATCCAACGAGACCTACTTTGAGAAAATACCATCAAAAGTATAAGAATAACTAAAGGTATATTTTATGATCATTCTTTATTGAACAGCTTTCGTATATAAGTAAAGGCCGACAGTTGCAGTATTTTTTTTTCAGTCTACTACCTTCCGTTACACTCCTTAAAAGAGGAATCTTGTAGCCGGTAAATTCTGCCGCGTTCCCCGAGAAAAAAAATCTAGTACCGATAAAAAAGTAACTAGCAAAGCAACTAGTGACAATGAGAAAGTAACTGACTCTGTCACTCCGCACCTTCTTGTGTTCATTGTGGGTACTAACCTAAGCCTGGTGGCGGAGGCGTGGTGGGATACATACACACGACATTTGATGAGGAAGAGTGCCAACAGCGCCCCGAGCAGCAGAACTCCAACACACGAGGCGATCAGCACTAGTAGCCATGTGTCATCCAGGGCCGCTCCTGTAAATGTGAGGGAAAAATATTTACTGTAACTCACAGAACGTAGATTAGCATAAGTGTGGAACTCGGAAAGATTCATGACTAGAGACGGATACTGTAAGGTCTTTGTAAGCGAGACAAATTGCTGTGTTGCCACTTGCTACAAAATCCACTTCAACTAGCATGTGTAACAAATGTTTGAAGTATTCACTATGGGGAGGCATACTATAAATATAATAGGCCATAGAGGTGGTCTAGATAAATAACTCAGTTATAAGAAAAAGGTATTACTTGATAAAATTTAAAATGTACTTTATAAATGCACACATAGTTATTTAAAATACTCAAAGCAATGCACGTAAAATGCAGCATATTTTAAATTAATATAATATGAACAAAACGTACAATAATAGTAATGGTAGTAAATTATGAAAAATTAATATTTAAAGGCCTTCACGAGTACCTATAACACAATGTGACTCATTTGACGCTCACTATAGTGTTTCCACCACCTACCCCTAGTATTTCTATCTATTACCCCGCCTGCCCTCCCTTACTCTTGCTGGCCGCGAATGTTGGCTTATATGCCGATGCAGTCCCGGCTGTCCTATCGGTAATTAAATAATTGCATAACTTGATATCTTTGTATGTATATAAGGGCTCTGAATTGTTCTAATCAGATGTTGGTTTTTAATATAATTCTCTACATTTTTCTTTACCTATTAAAGTGTTTTACATAATCTATCAATGTAAGTACATTATTATTATTATTATTATTATTATTATTATTATTATTATTATTATTATTATTATTATTATTATTATTATATTTAGGGCGCCGTTTAACGTCTTTAGTTATAACGTCGCATTCAATTCAGAGTATGAAACGGCCGATAAATTTTACTCAGAGACCTCTTCTTTCAGCCTTGAGGTTCCTACGACACGGATCCAAAGGCTTTACTTCTCTTCCGAAGGAAGCTATGTTTAGAATTCTTACGCCCTAAAAATCTTGCCGAGTTTGAACCCGCGATCTAAGCAAATGTGGTTATAGGGCTGACTATATAAATGGGAAATTTTATTGAAATATTTTAATAGGACAAATATATCCTCATCTATGCATGCACTTTTTTCTTTTTCTTTAAGTTCTGACTATCGATATTGAGTCACTTTGACCACTCCTTGGTCTAGTGGTTAGTGTTGCTAACTACTGGCCGGGAAGCCCTGGTTTGATTCCTGGTATCTGCTTAGGGTTAGGGAGGTTTGGAATGGGATCCTCCCATCCTTGTGAGAAAGATTGGAGAGGTGGCGTTCTTCGATCTAGGGAGCCGCGTAGTAGGCGACCGTTTTTTCATACTGTTTAACGCCCATTTTTACTACTGAGATTATCACAGGTGGCAAACACTGGTGATATATGAGATGAAATAATAAATTGGGAAATATATTTTTAAGGAAGAGCTTTCCAAGTGTGTTATAGGGTACTTTCTCGTTATGAAGACTGAGGAAAACCAGGAAAAAAACCTCAGTCAGGGGGAATGGTTGTTGGAAGCCAACCCCAGACCTCCCGCTCACGAGTCCGCAAAGACTTCGCCATCCCTGGCATGACCGGCGGAGTGTTACATGCTGATCACACGCTCCACAGCAATACTGTTCTGTAACCATGAAGTCACAAGACGGAGATAGAGGAATCACAGGTCGCTGCGGCAGGCCAAGGCTCACCCTGGGCTGTAGTGCCAAATTAGAAGAAGAATTTACATACTTTTTTATTTATTGTAACGCTCATTCTAAATACTGTAAAAACCGCCACGCGTGGCCGAGGTCGTTAAGGAGCGTACTGTGAACGCGAGGTCTGGGGTTGAAATCCCGCCAGGACCGTCCTCCCTGTCTGAGTTTTTTTTTCAGGTTTTCCTCAGTTCTCATAAATGGCAAATGCCGGGGTGGTACCCTAAACTTAGGCCTGGAAAATTCTTTCCCAAATATATCATTTCATGTATTATTAGTGTTCACCGCCTGTGATGCCTCAGTTGTATAAACGGGCGTTAAACGCTATTAAAAAAAAAGATACAGTCAATGTTATTTCTTTCAGGGAGTAAAACGGAAGTTACTGTATCAAAAGATAACGAGGGATAAAAAAAGACATATAGGATAATATATTGGCAGTGTTGAAAACTCCCATGTCATGGTTGTAAAAAAATTATGCAAATATTTCAGATATTTTATATTTAATTGAAACGTTAATGTTCCTATAGGCAATCAGATATGTGGTTATATAATATCATTTTATATTTAACGAAAGTAGCGTGTATTTAATAAAATTTTAGTTGACGTTATGAATGAAAACTTTAATCCATCAATTTGTGCGTTTGTAATTAAACTTATTTAGTAATAAACGTGTGCACAGATTGTTTTTATTAATTATTAATCGGAATCGTTATGTATGCCTGATGAAATATGGAAATATGTGACCCGCTTTTTGTTGATTATATTGAATGAGTATTTTTTTTTTTTTCTATGTTTAAACAGCTTCCATTTACGCTTAATTAAACGGTTTTATAGCTTGACTCTCTGTTTGACTATTTTGTACACGTAAAACTAACATAATTTTATCTTTGTAGATGTTAACTTCGGAAACAGAAATAAAATAATAATAATAATAATAATAATAATAATAATAATAATAATGATAATAATAATAATAATAATGATGATAATAATAATAATAATAATAATAATAATAATAATAATAAACCCTTGAGTATAGGATAGCTCTCTTTGTTTTTATGTATTTTTGTAGTTTATTACACTCTACTAGCAATGAAATTAAAAATTTGACTTGCTGGCCATTAAATTATAATGATTATATTGTGTAAACCTTTTTATCAAGATATTCTGTTAGAATTGTGCCTTGTTATGGAGGAATAATTTCGTGATATGTTAGCATGAGTATTTATACCGTCCTGTCATTCCACTACGCAATCCTGTTTGATATACACTAGGCAGACATCTCAAAATCAGATTTTAAAACATAAAAACTGAGAAGTAATGAGTAGCAGCTGAAGGAGTTGATGGCAGGGAAAACCAGGTTAATGATTTATGTAACATGATAGTCGAACGGTGCAATGGTTGTCATGAAATGTGCATACGTCGTAAGCAGGGTCAGTCGATCTATGCTCCGGTTCGTACTTATTACTAATGTAAGAAAGAGGAATATTGCAGTTGAATAATCAGAACAGAACTGCACAAAACATGTGTGTAACGATCAAATATAACAGTTAGCTGTTAGTAACACTGAAATACACGAAGCGTATCCGTCCTTCTAAGGATAGGTAGGAAAAGAAAACACAGGTGAGCAAGCTGGGCCATATCTGGCCTGTTTGAGACTACTGCACTAGTGAAAATGGGTGGACGCGCCTTTCCCGGCAACACTAGAATTAAAGTTCTGCTGTCGCAAGTATTGAACTTACTCAGTCGTGTGTATCACCACAACTGTTTCAGTTGCATTTCAATGGGAAGTACGTGTTAGACGTATCTTATAACTGTGTGGCTAGTGCATAAGAAAGTATGTAATTACTGTAGAAGAGAATTTTTTGCTAGATTTCCAGGAATAAGGTCCTCATTGGGTGCAATAATTGGTGATCAAACCAAGGTGTTTTCACTGACAAGAAGCTGATATAAAAAAACGGGCGTTTAACAGAGGAGAAACTTGATGAAATGAACTGCTTCTCGAAAGTATTTAACATAATTAGTCTAGCAATTTAGGATATTTATTGGCCGTGCGCATAAAGCCACTCAGCTGCCGCAACTTCGGCAACTGTTTTTCTGTTTCTCGCAAACAAGAAAAATCTAAGATATACAATTGAAAGTGTATGGAACGTACTTTCGAATGAAGCCACCAGATGGTGTACATGAGAGAGCTGCGTGTCTCAGCACACACTGACGATCAATTAGAGACAGTGGTCAGGAATGGAGGCCACGAAGAGTGTATAACGTGAAGAATGCCACACAGAGTTACAGGAAGCACTAGGTGCGCTTGCCTATTGTGGCAAGGTGAGCTGAGACCTTCAAATGGGGCAGAATGTCGCTCAACAGGGATCGTGTGTCCGCGGACAAGGATGTACTGATGGCTTACGCAATGATAAGCTCTGGATACATGTGAAAGTTGAAGAGCAAACAGGAATTCAGGCAAAAACAGTACACCGCACGTTACAGGGGACCTGAACATGTGGGAAATGTGTGCTAAAGTGGGTGCCACATCAATTAAGGGAGATACAGAAGTGAACTAGCTTTGAAACATGTCGCATCAATCTGGCGAAAGTTCAGGAAGAAGGAGATGCCATGTTGAAGCGCATCATTGCAGTTGATAAAGGGCGTATAAACCAGAACTCAAGTGACAGTCCAGTGAATGCCGTAACCCTGGGTTACCGCGCAAACACAAGTTTCACCAAACACCTTCAGCAACAAAAGTCATGGCCATTCTGGCGTGTGATAGTAACGTGTGCTTGTGTGGCAGTCTGGTGCATTCCTGCCGCTATATTCACGTTGTTCACTGACCTTCATTCCTGACCACTGTCGCTCACTAAATGAACTTCTTGCCATATTGAGACAGCAGCTCACGTACACCATCTGGCGTCTTTATTCGAAAGTACTTTCCATACACTTTCAATCGCATGTCTTACATTTTTCTTGTTTTCCCTTGTTTGGAAAAAAAATAGTTTTTATGACATCCGTGGTATACAAAATTACTGCTATGCCTGAAATAAAACCCCATAGAGGCTCTGAAAAAAAATACCAGTAGTGTCTCAAAATATTTTCATGCGGATTAGGCATGCCTTACAGACAACACAACATCTGTGATTAGTGAATACAACATTAATTATTATTTGCTACTCTTAAATGAAAGAAACAAAAAATGCCCATATGAGTTTTGGATCGAGCGACACGATTTCTCTCAGCAGATAGCATGACCGTTACACACCAACTTTTCGTCGAATTTGCCCAGTGCAAGTGAAAGATAAGAATAGAGGAGACATACAGAAAAAAACTAATGGGCATAGGAAGATATAATGTATGCTATGCATATCTCAAATCATAGCCAATTTTTCTTTGTAGAAAATAAATCTAATAACGAAGAAAATTTTAATTTACCAAAAGAAAATATTTACACTAATTCAAGCAATTATTTGTAAGTTATGTTGGCAAACCTCACCTTGCCTGGGTAGTTCCACATACTCCACCCCCGGTCCGGCTGTCCAATCGCAGAGGACGGTGCATGGTGATGTGTTGTTCATAGGTGCGCGCTGTAGAAACGCCGGCAATGGAGGCGGCGGAATGCTTAGTATGGTGTCAGGGGGCGGACCCATGTCCGAACACTCCAAGCAGGACGTGTTCAAGTACATCAACAGATCCACTCCACTCCCCATCTGCAACAACAGCAAGGGTGTAGTGACGTCACAGTGTCTACACTTAGAGCAAGTTTGTCCATTTATTAAATGCCTACACTCAACACAGTCACCGAGAAGTGGACAAATATATATATATATATATATATATATATATATATATATAATAACAAGTACTAGGGAAGCAGGAATAGATAAAACTCTTAAATAGTAACACAAATATCGCTACATTTCGAACCGCTTGCGTTTTTCTTCAAAAGCAGAAGATAAGCGAAGAAGGTAAAAGTAAATATTGAATTTCGAAGGTAATGTAGTGTGTAGAAACAGACAAAACAAGCAAGAAGCAGAATAAAGTGGCGGAGGATAGCTAAGAAAAAGAAGTACATTAATACTTGAAAAAATATATAATAACAAAGTAGAAATTGGGAATATTAACAGATAAGATATAAATATGGTGGTATACGCGCTTTATGCAAAACTATAGCTGCCATCTCTCTAACTCTGAGGTAACTTTCAAGGACATGAGTCGGTGAGGCGTCAATTAAATGGTCATCAAAATCCTTACAGTGAGACAGGGTATGTTAGGCAGCCGGCAAGGGATACTTGATTTTAGCAGCATATATGATTTTCCAGGAGCCCTATGAAAAGTTTGCTCTCCTCTATTTCAGAAAATCTGAAATTTCACTCCATGCCTCCCACACCTTGGCAACTGTAAAGTCGCATATGAGACGTGTTTGTGCACGGTCGATTCCAAAACTGCTAATTCCCGAACAAAAAGACGTTAAATATGTCAGATTATTGCGGGGTTTCTTTCAAAAGAATAACTGCTGATAAAACTTGACTGTGTCATTTCGATCTTGATAGAAAACAGCAAAGCTCTTTGTGAAAATCTCCATCATCATAAACATCAAAAATATATCAAAAGCGGTTGCTTCTGCTGGGAAAGTTATGGTCAGCTCATTTTTCGATATTCAAGGAATGGTTTACCAGCATGTTGTGCCTGCAAACACAACTATAGCTGGGAAATACTATAGATATTTACTGAAAACTCTGAAATGCTATAACACAGACAAAGGCCACATTTCCGTACAATAAGCTGGATACTGCAATACGATAACGCACATCGTAAAAGTGATTAGGTGAATATTTCACAAAAATCAAATGAAATGTGTTCTTCACTCTCCCTACAGCCCAGATTTAGCCCCTTGTTACCTTTTCCTTTTCCCCAATTAAAGAAACAGTGTTGAACACTGCGGAGTCGATTCTGAAGGACCTATCAATAAATTTTTCCAGATTTTTTTTTTTTTTTTTTTTTTTTTAAGACTGGCAAAAACCGTGGAACAGGTGCATTGCGTTCAGCGGAGACTACTATAAGAAAAATTATCAAAATTATGAAGAGGAGTAAATGTGTGCTGTCAAAAATTTATGATTGTTCGTAATGGACAGCCGTTGTGTATTTTTTTAAACATTTGCAGTATTCACACCTATTTTATTACACCTTGGACTCTCACGGCGGGTGTTATTACTGTTATAGTTAAAAACTTCCGGGTTTTGTGATTTGATATTAAAGCCAAGGCTTCTACGGCCATCATCATGTGGTGTAGAGAGCACTGCCATGAAGTATTGATTTGTTTCCTATTGTGTCTGAAAGGTCAGGGTCGATCGATAACACCTGTTAAAGGGTAAAAAAGAACTGGTTTCCACTTGCTACTCAGGTGATAGCCGCTGTCGCTTGTACATCTGTTGTATCTCCAAAGTTTCGCTCCGAGCCAAATTAAAGAAGCCTTAAGTCTTGGTAACTATTTCAGTTTTGCCTAAAACATATTCCATCGCAATCATTGAGAGCATATTCTGCAACATCTTATTACATTGAAAACGGTGACCGTAGAACTGGCGGAAGCTTTGGTTTAATACGAACCACAAGACAACGTTCGGAAGTGTTTTAACTTTAATATCTGTTTTAGTCTAATAACGTTTTTAGACAAAAAGTTTAGTAGAGTTTACAGTCTTTCTCCAAAGAAAAATATAATCGAGGTGGAAGTATGATAAATGATTAGTAGATAAAACTTAGAACAGTCATATAGCAAAATATAGCAAAATTAGCAGTGTTTATTTAATTTTTTTTTCGTTAAAATTCATTATGTTTATAGCAACCAAATAAGTGAACAATATAAAATACAGCTACCAAGGTAACATTAAATTCAAATTAAATATTAGTAAGCACTGTTGAATTAGAAAGAAATCTTATTATCAAACCTTAGGCTCATAGTCTTAAGTGTATTTCTTGTTGCAGGTTGTGAATTGTGTCGAGGCAGCTTTCAGTTCACAAGAATGTCATCAGGAGCCGATAAAACAGCAAATTGTAAGCAAGACTTTATACTAAGGAACTATAAGTTAAGTCTTACTTCCTTGTTCTTTATAAATTTAGATATATATATATATATATATATATATATATATATACACACACACACAGAGAGTGCCAAAAATGAATACACACTTTCACAGTAGATATCTATTAATATATTTCAAAGTTGGACCGAAAAACAACAGTAATGTGTAGTATGGTGTTCTGTAAACAGATTGATCCACATACATTATGATAGCGTTGCTACGTGATAGGTAAATCAACAATGAACAAATGAAGTCAAGATTACCGTATGATGTTCTGTAAACAGATGT
Organism: Metallyticus violacea; assembly: GCA_030762175.1. Classification (NCBI taxonomy): domain Eukaryota; kingdom Metazoa; phylum Arthropoda; class Insecta; order Mantodea; family Metallyticidae; genus Metallyticus; species Metallyticus violacea. Next base: position 13,539,786 of record CM060835.1, on the reverse strand, counting down.
GACTCATATTACATTATGCTAGAGTTGCTACAACAAAATGGAGCCAAGATTATCGGAAAACAATTTTGAAGTGGTATTGAAAAACCAAGAATGTTATTGAAGTTCAAAGGGAAACAGATTTGCTCAATCAGTAGTTCAACGTACTCAGAAGTGTATCGACACCGATGATGGACATTTTGAACAACTATTGTAACTGTAAAAGTCTAAGATGATTAGTGCTCATCATTTTCTGTTTATGTGAATTCAGTTTTGTTATGTTGACAGTTTTTTCTTTGCTTGAAGTGAGTATACATTTTTAGGCACCCTCTGTGTATTACAGAAATATTTAATTAGGGTATGTGCTTTTTAAAATGTGTTTAACCCTTCGCCAGTTTATAATCTCTAGAACAGTTTTTGGTTATTTTGATAAAATTTCCCAAATCGTGCTTTTCTGATTAAGATGCATGAATAAAGACAATGTGATACAAAGACAATTCATGTTATTAACAGTAAATAGACATACCTGTTGTATAGACAGTGCACTTACATATACTTTGAGTATTTTTAGGAACAGCACAAAATATAGCACAATGTCGACTGGAAAGAGCCGAGTGTCACTGTCGTACAATTTCCGGCGAGTCTTGCTTCCGTAGAGATATGTTATCAAATACGGTACACTTGAGAGATATCAATGCTGGTGTAGAAAATGCGCCTGTAGTACGTATTTACAGTAAGGGTGAAAGCAATAAGAGTACAATTATAAATGAGTACCATGTATTTATTCAGAAAGACTCACTAAAGCTTCAGCACTATTCAGCACTTATACATGTGAATATGGGTGTCCCAGAATCGCTGTGTAATTTCCGGAAATAGGCAACCAAAATTAGCCTTAAGGGTTGGGTAAAAGCAGCAACCGAGTTAACAACCGCCAATACTCACTACTATAACGTGTTATAGATACTTCATACATATATTTTCTTTGAAAATTGTTCCCTTTGCTTCATCAACTGTCATCGCATAAATAATTAACTCACATGAACGAATAATAAGTTCAGCAGTTGAGAATCACTAACAGATAAAAGAAATTATATTTAATAACGTACTCAAGTAGAGTAGAAAATGAACATGTATTAATAATTGTGCATAGATTGAATATTAGTCTTGTAGTTTTTTTTTTTTCTGTATTGGAAATATTACAGAAAAATAAAGGAAATTACATAATACCTAATTTTGTCCATCCCTAAATCCCCTCTAAGATGCAACCAATGCTCGCTCTCTCTCTCTCTCTCTCTCTCTCTCTCTCTCTCTCTCACACACACACACACACACACATATATATAATGTAACTAAATTATAAAAGCAGAAAAGGATAAAACACACAGAGAAAGTCACACCCTAATCGTTATATTCCGAACTATTAGAGCTCTTCTATGGCAAGAACAAGTGAAGGTGAAGGTGTATGTTTTATTCTTTTCTGCTTTTATAATTACTGTTAATTTAGTTACATTGATAATAGTGTTATATTATTTTTCTTTTATATTATATATATATATATTATTTGATTAAATTGGAATGCCCATTAAAAGTCATGGGAGCTATTGCTTTTGGAGAATTATCTAAAATAATATATTGTGAATTGGGGTGATTAACCTTTGTTACCTTTTTGTGTTTTACTGCATCATACTGTATCTGAAAGGCAAAGGGTAAATACTGCGTTCTATTCCAATATCTTGGAATATAATTTTAAAGCTGTAAAATGTTTGAATTATCTTGGTACTGTTCTAAATAATGAGAATTCAATCAAATAAATGGAAATATCCTGGCTCTCCTCGCCGTCAAAACCAAGTGGAATATTCCCTTAATATGGAATCTAACTCCTTTTGTATTTCTGTTGTGGTTAAACCCTTCAAAACGAAGTTCTTTATCAAAGCTTGTTTTTCAGTTTTTATCCATTTTAGAGAAAAATTGAACGCTAGTTAGTTTACACGATCGTTACAAATCAGTGACTACACTTTCCGCACAATGGCAGCGCTTTGGATACCCTATGTCACTATTATTACTTTTTTATTCCTTCTAAGTCCCTACTTTGTATCTAGTTGAATAAAGCTGCAATGTTTCAGAATTTTAAATTTCGGTATAAAAATTAAATTAAGAAGCTGGCGAGCGTAGCTTAGTTTGATAGTTACCATATATGACAGATCTCCATAGACTCTGGATAATAAAATGAAGATAATAGATGGATAATGGCTGGAAATAGAGCCTTCGCTAACACTAAACTCGTGAAATTAACCCTGCTATCTACGGATTTGAAATGTAAATTTAATAAAACACTTATTAAATCTGTTGTGACTTATAGATCGGAGGTATAGAATTTGCCACTTGCTTATGAGGATATTTTTAAAGATAATCTTTAAGGGGGATTTGTGGCCTTGTGAGAATAAGAACAAATAGCGAGGTAGAAAGCACACTTGGAGGCAAGACTATAGTGAAATTTATGAAGGCACGATGATTAGCTTGGCATGGACATGTAAAACGAATAAGAGAGGAAAGGATACCAAAAAAAAGCCAATGCATGGCAATGTGGAGGCAAAGAGAAGACATGGAAGACAATGAAAGAGATAGATACAGAACTTGGAAGAAGATATGAGAATTATGAAGATTGGTAGATGGTGGGAGAAAGCACAGAATAGACAAGACTGGATGAGTATTGTAACAGAGGTTAAAGCTCACCCTGAGCTGTAGTGCCAAGAAGAAGAAGAAGAAGGAGAAGAAGAAGAAGGAGAAGAAGAAGAAGGAGAAGAAGAAGGAGAAGAAGAAGAAGAAGAAGAAGAAGAAGAAGGAGGAGGAGGAGGAGGAGGAGGAGGAGGAGGAGAAGAAGGAGAAGAAGAAGAAGAAGGAGAAGAAGAAGAAGAAGAAGGAGAAGAAGAAGAAGAAGAAGAAGAAGAAGAAGAAGAAGAAGAAGAAGAAGAAGAAGAAGAAGGATAAGAAATATTGTCAAGAAACAGTCAAAGTGCAAGAAAAGCAGTCAGCACAGATCACAGAAAAGGGCTTGTTATTCTCCACGATAACCTCGGCCACATGCTTCATAAAAACACCCAGAAGCTGAATGAATTCAGCTATTAAGCTTTACCTCTTCCAGCATATTCAACCAACTGACTTTCAGTTATTCAAACTCCTGGACAGTTACTTGAGGAGTGTTCAACAATTAAGAAAAAACTGACATGATATTTAACAATTTCTTCGTTTCTAGAAATCATAATCTTTATCGAAATGACATAAATAAATTTGCTACTTAATACTCAGATGTCGATGAACAAAGTTAATTTTAAGTTAAATGGTTTATTGACATTTAAATCACAAAACCATCATTAACTTCCAAACACCTACTTAAAAAATGTTACTTACAGCGATAAAAAATTATTACCAATTTATATTGTTTGGTTATTAAACATTATTTAAATTTTGCCAGAGTCGGCAGTCAAAACGTGAACTTTTTGCTAATAAAGAGAGTGCCAAAAAATGTATACACACTTCAAACAAAGTAAAAACTGTGTTAACAAAACTAAACTGAATTCACACAAACAGAAAATGATGAGCACTAATCATCTTAGACTTTTACAGTTACAAAAGTTGCTCAAAATGTCCACTATCGGCGTCGATACACTTCTGAGTACGTTGAACTACTGATTGAGCAACGTTTGCGAAAGTTTCCTCAGCGATTGCAGCACATGCCGTTTCAATTTATTCCCGAAGTGCTGCAAGTGTAGCTGGTTTTCTACGGTATACGGTACCACGAGTCTCAAATTTGTCTCGAATGTCTGCAATTGTTACTTGCGTTGGCGGTTCTGTTCTGTACACACGTCTCCATTGCCTTTGAACTTCAACAACATTCTCGGTTTTCCAATACCACGTCAAAATTGTTTTCCGCTGTTCAAACGATAATCTTGGCTCCATTGTTGTAACAACGCTAGCATAACGTGAGTCACATCTGTTTACAGAACATCATACTACATATTACTGTTGTTTTTCGGTTTAATTTTGAAATATATTAAATAGATATCTACTGTCAAATTGTGTATACATTTTTGGCACATCAACATTATTTTAAATTTAATGTATCTGAAAATACCTGACCTACACAAAGTTTTCCAGACAATGTTTAATCAAAAAAGTTGTATTCATAGAATTTCCAAGTTTGAAATTAAGTTGTGGGACTTCATTTGGGGTGGATACCAAATGGTAATTCAATAGCTCATAAAGAGAAGTGATATTCCTTTCGGTTTATAACCCTAGTGTGTGTTTTATTTGTTTGAACGCTTCCTATGACGTTTATTGTGTTCGGTGGAGCATTCAAGTGCAAGAACCCATGCACACTCCACCCCGAAGTGTCTATCGACTCCCCTCTGCGTTTATAGCCTTCCCTCTAATTTCTCCAACGAATGATATCTGCAGATGCGAGAGAGCACGAAAGTTTGAAAACTCTCGGATCTCACTAGTTGCATGCGTTCTAGTTAACGTAACTATTGAATATTAACGAAAATATCAGCGAGATCCATTTTAAGTAATTAGGTAACAGCAAGAATATAAACAGGATAAATAAGCGACCACGGTGATCATTTTTCAAGAGAAGACCCACGGTTTGGGTATGTGGGGCGTCTAAGTATTACATTGTACTATGGAATACACTTGACACACAACCACAAGTATTTGACAGTCTGTGCCATTTTCTGCACGCATTCCTGCCCATGTACTTTTTGTAATCACGCTGAAGGTCAACAATTCGAACCCCTTTAGCGGTTAAATGCTTAAAGTGATTTTTTCCCCCCTTGGTTGGTGGAGATTTCTTGACAAAATGTGGAACGCACCATATCCGAAGCGTTGTCATACTTTGACGCCCCACAGCTCCCAAACAATGCATTTTCTGACCTTGTCCCTCTCCTGAGAAATGATCAGTTTGACGTCTTGCACAACATACTAAGTGTTTACGATATTCAATCACCCAACTTCTATCATGGTAAAAATCGTGCTATTTATTTTGTTTTCTTTCATAAAACTGTTGCAGTAACCACTATAGTGTTTTAAACGCCTTACTCCTGTTAAAAATCAATAGAATTTCGCGCAAATAAAAAACGATTACCTTACTTGCCAAGCATATTCGGCTAGCTGGCATGAAATGGCGTTTATATAGTACAGAATACAGAAAAATAAACGATACTGAAATGTTAATTACTGGCGTTGGTACAGAATGTGTTCAATGAACAAAGGTTGCTGTAAGAAGACAAAAAACGACGTTATTTTCTCACGTGTTCATGAATATTTGTAGTATGGTGATTTGTTTTGAAAACTGATACTTTCAACATGCCCCATGTGTAGGTATCCAGGGGTCGTGAGATCCGGGGAGTAGCAGGATACGGGAATGGAGTTTCACGAAAAATTAGGTGATCTCCAAAGTGTCGTTACAGAAGGGTAAGTGACTTCCCCAAGGTTAGGCTGTTGCTCCATCTTGCTGCATCCATTGTCGTTGCAGAGTTAAGTTTCTGTAATAACACAAAAAAGGCGCAAATCCAGCACGAATGTAGGTAATAATGAGGTCTCTGTAGCGCGCCCGGTTTACTGTTTGCGGATTCTGTGCAGCATCTTCGACAATATAAGGGATCCAATATTCCATGACATGACACGGCGCACCAAACTGTTACCTGCGCACTGTGCAGAGGTCTCTGTATAACGACATCAGGTCGTTGAAACCCTAAAAAACCGAGGTGTTTGTTTGTTGATGTAACCATTAAGATGAATATGGCTTTCATCTGAAAACCATCTGTTGCAGAAGAAATCTGGATCCTGAACGTCATAGACAACACTCCGGGTAGCTCGCTTCCTGTTAGACGTTGAGAAACTTGAATCCGGTGTGCACTTTAAACATCCGCCGAACAGAACTATCGCTCAAACCGTTTCTGTGATGTTGTCGTAGACTGCTCTTTGGCGACTCAAACACCTGTTGGGGAAGTAGCCTCTGATTCTCGTTTGTGGTGACGGTTCTTGTTGTTCCCTTTGTTGACATAGGACTGACCCTGTACGTCAGTTAACATTGTTTTGTTATTTGGTACCTCCTTACTAAGTCTCTCCTCGCGCTGTTCTTTAACGTGAAGCAAACTGGGTCCATTCCTGATATCCTACTCACTATGACAGCAAATAATGTTTCATGATAAACGCCTTCTCTTCTGTTGTGAGAACCATAGTTGCAGAAATCAACACAAAACTGAATTCACCGTGTGTTAATCTATTATATACAATAAACGAATGCTTACTTGCTATGGAAACTAGAATAGAAAAGATCGATAATTTCAGGGTTGTTTGTTATGCCTCGTACTGTATATATTATACGATCATCCAATTATCTGATAACCGATGCGGCTGGAACTTTATCGTTCAATAAAGACATCGCTCATGGCTAGACGGGCTACAGAACATTCGGAGTGAAAGTGTAATAAATTTTCATGTACTTAAAATGTAGTGCCGCAAGAAAATTCTGAACTATGCGCCTTAATTTTCCAAACATTTCTTGCATCTGCTTATGAAATTATCCCTTACACTTCTTATTTGTTTTTTAATTGAATTCTTGACAGGTGTTGTTGTTTAGTTCGTCCAAAAGTGTGCATACTACTAATTTATTAATCTCATTACGACTTCGAACTCGATCATCTGAGAGTTTCTTTTCAAATAATCTGCTTTGTTTTTGAAACGCGGTCCTTCTTAAACTCTTTGAACCAACGAAGTGTGTGTTGATTGTAGCAGAACATATTGCTATTGCTTCCTATAACAACGCGTACACTTCCTCACCGGATTTCTGCAGACGGAAGCAAAATTTCAGAGCAGCTTACTACTCGTTACAAAGGAGCTCCATTTTACGCAGCCAACTGGCAAACACTGGCTTTTTGCTGGCATCCTGTACTAGAACGCGCTTCCAATTTTTTCCACTAATCACGTGAAAACCGTTCTTCTCGTGAAAATTTGTTTCACCGCCGTCTCTCCACTGAGTGGTGAGAGAAATAAAAAAACTCCAGTGTTTATTTATTGACCCTCGTACCTTTCTTTATTCATCCACCAGAATTTGATCTTTCTCAAAACATACTTCATAGCACCTATCCTGCGGTTCTGTTATTCTAATAGCAATTCTCTCGAGTCACCTCTAATCGCTGTATTTGAAGACCGAATTCCTTTAAGGTGTTGATTCAATTTTGGGAAGAAAAAAAATTATCGAGAAATAAGTATCAATTAGAAAACTATATTAAAACTACTTGAAATAATTACTTGATATTTCAGATTAATTCCTGGTAGATGTACTAATGTAAACATAGAGGTGTAAATTTTATTGCATCACTTTTAACTCAATAATTTCATCAGAATATTTTTTTTATTAATTGTTTTATTTCCTCCATTTTGTTCCATAAATGGATTAAGCTATTGGTGCTGTGCATTTTATTTTTGCTTTGTATACATATTTATTAAAAAGTAGAAGTTAAATACTAACAGAAAGAAGTAAAGTTACATTGTGAACAAATTTTTTATTTATTATTTTAAAATATTCAATATAATGCACTTAAAAGATTCTTTACTGAATCATAGCATATCAATAAATACAAATTACAACTTTTGTAAAACCCAGCTGTCTATCTACTGCATTGTTTTCATTAGCATTTTCCTGGTCCACCATGTGCTTTATTACTGCCTAGCATTGTTTGGGCATTAAAAAATATAATTCTTAATGTATTCATGAGTTAGTTCATGAAACAACACGCACACAATTATCTTCTTGAACTCTTTTATTACTTGTCTTGTTATTTGCAGTAGTACCCCTTATAACCTTACAGCAGTTCTTAATCGGATTCAGGTTCGGGCTATTTCCATATCAGTCTAGCACCTTCATTATGCTTTTTATAAGGAATGTTTTTTACCTGAAATGTTTGAATGACTGTTTGTTGCATCAACAATTCCTATATTCCAGTATAATACAACTATTAATCAAAGCAATTACCTTCAAAGCCCTCCTGTATCAGGGAGTAGAGTAGACGTCTGTATTAACGGTGTCACTTATGAAGCCCATAAGACGCTTGCCATGGCTGGAAATGTACTGCCAGATCATCCGATACTTGTAGATGCTTCACTGTTTGTGTTATACATGAAGGCAACAGATCTTCGCCACTTCTGTGACCGGTGCCATGAAGGTTAAATTTAAACTCATCTTAAAAAAAATTACCCTATTTCACATCTCTGCTCTCCATGCTGCATGTTCTTTTGCCCACTGTAGTCGCTTCTGTCTCAAAGTTTTCTTTATGTGTCGACAGGTAGGAAGTTTCGCTTCAAGGATCTACTTCTGCTGGTCACTGAGACGTCACACATGCCTTTACATTGTCGCTTCAGTTCTGAGGATGACAGCCAAGATCACTGAGAAATTCCTTTTAGTATCCGGCCCTGTTTTGGAGTAAATTCTCTTTTTCTCCCTCTTCCTTGCACCCGAGCAACACTTCCCTTCTTCCTTTATTTCTTTAGTACTTTTGAAATAGTAGACTTATGAAAAGCAATTCTTAGACCAACGGAGGAATAAGCAAGAATAACACTTTTCTTCCTCGGCGTTAATTCCACTCCTTTACACATCTTGTCACCAAAATGTCTCAGCTAGAAATGAGTCTATATTGTATTTCTTTTTTTGATTGATTCATTTATGGACGCTCTTTAACATCTCAGGTCATCAGCGTCCCATTCAACTCAGGGCGTGAAACGGCCGACTAATTTTGCTCAGAGGCCTCTCTTTCAGGCTTGAGGTTCTTTATCGTGCCGCAAATCTACGACACGGGACCCACGGCTTTACTTCCCTTCAGAAGGAAGCCATACTTAGGATTTTTACGCCCCGAAAAAATCCTGGCCGGGTTCGAACCCGCGATCTTGGGTTTAGGAGGCAAGTATGGTAACCACTACACCACCATATTGTATTTCTGCAATGTAAAAGGTTAACAAATGCTGCTGTATTGTTAGTAAAAATGCTCTTGGAAGTTCAACAATGGAGACAACAAATGAGCAACAATCGATACCTAAGCTTTATATTAATCATTTTCAAATTAATAATTGTAAGCGCAATGGGAGGGGATGCAATGTATTTTTCCACCACTCTCTACATGCATGACCATCTGTGATCTCTTGCCCCATTGTTAACTTTATGCAAATTCTTTCTCGAAGGGACCATATAATGTTAATTACAATCCATAAACAAAGGACTTTCTCATTCAAATACTATTATTGTATTCCATAATTATTGTGGTATTTTTTTTATTGTATTGATATAGTTTTAAGGAAAAATGTGGAATGTTTAACCGTTAGGAAGTAGGCTTGCTGAGCTCTATTGTTTGGTTTGCCTCATGTGACGTCAAGGGGTGGGAAACTCTTTTGTGTGAAGCAGTTTTGAGCGGCGCTAAGGGAAGGAACAAAAACGTTCCGGCGACCCATCCAGATGATTTCACGCTTCGTTACTACCCTCTCACTTCACTATATATATCAGTATGTCCCCAGACCGGGCTTTGTTAAGCAGATTGAAAGAGAAGCCCTTCAGCTCAGTTCAAAGCTTCATTCCCGTCAGCTGCTTATGACGGATTAGTTAAATATTTTGCACTCTCACCGCATAGGGTTCCCAACTGTTAAGGGTCCTGTTTGAATTTTTTAAATATAGATATTTAAAAACTACGCGGCTTATTTTCAGAAATAAGTTACCTCACCTATACAAGAATAATTCCCTAAAACAGGGATTGCTGCGTCGAGTCATATTTGAGTAGTGTAAGGTTGGAGCAAAGGGACACGTGGGCAAAAGGACATCTCTTAAGATATTTAGGGATGTTTTACATCTTATGTTGGCATTCCACGTTCTGCATTGTGGCATGACGGCCAGAATTATCAGTAAATGCGAGGGTAGGTCCATAAGTTTCCGGCCTCGCCGATAAGCATTATCGCCTACACTAAATCCTTATCTGGTGTCATACCTTATCCGTTAAGTAAATAAGTACAGCTATAACTTCCGCTCCGCTGTGTTCAGTTGTTCAGATATTGTTGCATAAGAAGGCTATGTGTAGAAGATTGTGACATGTTTAAAAAGGGGTATCAACTTTTATCAATTTCCTCAAAAAACAAGGACTTACTCTAAATGAAATTAAACAGCTATTGGACGGGATATATGGGGAAGCATCCCCCTCATATTCTACCGTAGAAGAATGGGCCAAGCTTTTTCGAATGGGTAGAGAAAGCATTGAAGACGAAGAGCGTGCAGATCGGCCCTTGGAGGTGCTCACTCCTGAAAACATGGGTCGCTCTTGTGGAAGGAGAAATTATGGAAGACCGGCGGCTCAAAGTTACACAAATAGCAGCATGGTTGGGCCTTTCTAAAACAGCAGTCCTTTGAATTATTCATGAACATAACATTTGGTATGAATTGACTTATAAAGACATCTGCAGTCTAATATTCTGTTATGCCTTTGTGAATGGCACGAAACATTCATTTAGCAATGAGGTGTAAACGGCTGGTAAAGACTTGATAAGAGGGTTTCTTAGCCGACATACATAAAATGCCAAGCGTGAGAGTTACAAAAGAGCTTTCATATGCTTGAGCAAAAGAAATGAGAATGTTTCAAAGCGAATTAATTTGCTTAATCAACCAACTAGCATTTTCAATTGCGATGAGCAACTTATTTATAAACCCAAGAGAGTCATATATAAGCAGGGAAAGAAGGACGTTGAGACCTACAGTAATTGTACAAATGGTGAGACTGTAAGTGGCATGGCATGTCTCTGCAACAGGCCGTTATGCTCCTCAATAGGAGCGGTTGCAAAGCTCCTGGATCACTTTATTGTATGAAATCACCTTGACCAATATTGCATTGCTCCGATAATGACGGTTGAAACTGAGTACAGTTCCTCAATGTGGTACCACGTTCATTGTGTCGATGATGGAAATAATCCTAATTTTGAATGTGATTATTGCTGCATATAAACACTGTTGCGTTGGGAGCAAATGCATATTTGAACCTTATGTTGTTTTTCTGGACATACGTTATGCAGCAATATATCGTTAATTATGGTTTTACAGCATTATATTATAATGTATTTAAAATTAAAACAGCAAATGTTTTAGAAGGAAATAAAAGTTGTTTGTCAATCTCACAACAAGCAGCAATAACAAAATGAGTTGGCATGTTTATTTTGGAAAGATAATTGGATCACTCTCTCACAGTCAAACATCCAATTATTGCCTTCCAGTTTACGAGCATCTGGCAAGTATAGCCAGACGCTCTTTAATTATTCACATGTCTGTTTCGAGCCCCCCAGTTGCTCGAAGAACTATATAAGACCTCAGAAGTAATCTCTGGGGGGGATACCCTACTGGAGTTATGTCTACTGGAGTCCATGTGTGTCTCAACGATACGGAGCTTCCTCGTTACTTTGATATTGTAAGTATCGCATCCTGAATCCTCTCCTGGGGACTTAGAACTTTTACAGCGAAGTTTCTCCTTTTCCTTATTAATTGTTTTGTAATCTCTTAACACTTAAAACTGTCCTCGCATCCTTTGGCTACCGCCTTCGCCTCTAGCAGGCGACCCTGCCGGCATTAGGACATGACACATTGCTCAAGTCACACAGAAATTTCACATGTTGTCAAGGATGGCTCTATGTCTGATTAAGATAGTATCAACTTTCGATCACAAAGTAAGGAATTAATATTATTGATCAATTATCATAACTTGACCCGAAACATTGTCGGTTGTGGTACTTAAATATTATTTGTTTGCATTACGTTGGCAACACTAAAAACAAAAATAGGGTATTTTCACAAAAGGTGAGTTTGACAAAAAGAAGGAAAAACAAAGATTGAGTTCAACGGGGGATGATTGATACATTTAGCGAACTTTAGCCGCAAGGTGGGAACTTTTGTTAAGCGGCATAATTTTTTTTTTTTTTTTTGAGTAGTGTTTAACGCCCGTTTTTACTGCTGAGGCACCAGAGATGATGGACACTGATGTAACATGAAATAATATAATAAATTGGAAAATGAGTAATTTAAAGGAAGGAAGCGTTTCAGGACTAAGTTTTGGTACCTCCCTGCATTTGCCATTGATGAGGACTTAGGAAAAACTGGAAGAAACCTCAGTCAGGGAGGACGGTCCTGGCGGAATTCGAATTCCAGACCTCCCGCTCACGAGTCCATGCCTTAACATCCTCGGCCACCCGTGGCGGTTGCATGAATGTTGGTAAATGTTTCTTGTAACGTTTTTGCTCAAATTTTCTAATGGGCGCAACGCGAAATTCTTTGTAGGCAGCCATCTTAAGTGACCGCTATAACACGTTTCGTAGAAATGGAAAAAGACGAGCATCGTGTGGTGATATACATTTTTATGTAAAAAAGTTGACTGCGGCCCAGATACAAACTGAGCTGAAGGAAGTTCTGCACCAGCATTCAAGGCCATTTATCATTGGATAAATAATTTAATCGTGTCCGTAAGATTAAACCGCAGATGCTGCAGTTCCGAACTGAGAGATTTCTTCATGGCAGTGATAGAAGACCTACGCATCAAGATTCATGAGATGGTAAGCATCTCATATGAACGGTTACATAATATCCTGCATGAAGTCCTGCATATGAAGAAGCTAAGTGCGCGATGGGTGCCACGTTTGCTGACTTTGATTTGTTTTATTTACGGACGCTCTTTAACATCTCAGCTCCCATTCTATTCAGGGCGTGAAACGACCGACAAATTTCACTCAGAGGCCTCTTCTTTCAGGCTTGAGATTCTTTTCCGTGTCGTAAATCTACGATGAGGGATTCATGACTTTACTTTCCTTCCGAAGGAAGCCATACTTAGTATTTTTAAGTTCGAAAAATCCATTTATGCTGACCGGGATTTAACCCACGAACTTAAGTCTAAGAGGCTATGGTTACCGGTAGACCACCAGGGCCGACGTATTTGTGGACTCCAGAACAAAAACACTCGAGGAAGGACATTTCAAAATCGTGTTTGGAAAAGTTGCAGTATAATCCAAATGACCTCTGTCGTTTGTTTTGTGACTGTAGATGAAACTTGGATCCAATACTACTCCCCAGAGACAAAACGGCAGTCAAAACAGAGGGTTGATGAGATGAAAAGAGAGAAAGAAGACAACCCTTTTATTTGGAGAGGGTGGAGTCTCAAGGGAACATCATATTATTACGCAACCCATGTAGGGGGGGTTCGACTCTTTCAGATGCTCCGGAGCAAGCTCTGCGAACCCTTAGGATCCAAGGTACTTCTGACGTTACTAAAAGCATATCAGGCTGGACATTCGAGCCCCTCCCTTCGGACAGTGTCCGGATGGGTTGGTCTTGGCGGAGTATGTGGTTCCCCCGACTTAGGCAGGGGTTAATTCCTCAAGCACTGCAATTGCAGGGGTGTGTTGAACTGCGTTAATGTTCAGGTTACTGCCTGCATCGTGAGGACGCTGATGCTAGATTAGGCTGCCTCACCAGAGGTACTGGTAGCCTAGCCGGAGGGCGAAAGCACGGGTTAGCAACGTAATTGTTCCTCGCTTAATTTGGGTCGTTTAGCTTCTAGGTACCGTGTAAATGCAAGGGAGCTGCAACGGCTTCGATCATGCGGGAACTTGGTGGGTTGGGGAGGGGTCCCGACTGAATATGTTACTACGCAACGTTATTGAACACTTTGCATAGTGAGTTGAAGCAGAAGTGACCAAGATTGTACGCACAAAAGTGTTCCTCCACCAGGACATTGCTTTGTCGGCTGTTGCGATGACAAAAGTGCAATCGTACCGCCCCTGATTCTGTACGGCTGTGAGGCCTGCGGAGTGGTGGCCAAGTCCTCTATCCGCAGCAACCAGTGCGTCCAGAACAGGGCGCTTAGGATGATATTCGATACAGACCGTAAGTTTCCTCACATATTCTCCAACAATCCAGAGTGCTGCCATACATCGTGATGTCATTCGTGAGAGAGCACAGACGCTGTATGATAAGCTCCCATTCCACCCAAACCAGCTGGCGCGTCTCCTAGATCAATATGACCACAGGGCTAAAAGACGGTGCCCTTCATACAGGCTCCCAAGAGACATCTTGGACCCTTAACGAAGCTCTCAACCAGCTTTCCCCACAGAAAAGTGGTGTCACTAATGCTTGCCAAAGGATAATCCCGGAGGTTAAGCAACATGGAGTATGGACATTGGATGAGTGACCGTACGTTAAGCATCCTTAGCCGTGGTCAGTAGTTGGATGGGTGAACGTCGAGCAACATTGGTGATGGCCAACAAATGAATGAGCGACACATGTTATCATCATCAGAATTTCCTGGACTGTATAATATATAGACGAAAAGACCGACACAGCACAAGACAGTAGTAAACCCAACAGAAATCACACAGGTAAAGCTGCAGATGTGGCTAGGTACTGTGGCCTTCAGAACCCGCCCGCAAGGCGGCTCGTCACTGTTCAGGCGTTCTGACAAAGTGCACGATGAAATAGTTTCCCACATACCCTATTTCCCAGATTTGGTCCTATGAGACCTTTCTCTTACCCAACTTCAAAAGGTGGCTTTGGGGACGATCTTTTCATCGAATGAAGATGTTATCTGTGCTATAAACGTGTATTATGCAAGTTAAAAAGACATTTTTATTTCTATGACCGCATAAAAAAATGAAATCTGGCTGAACTAAGTGTATTAAGCTCAAAGGAGATTATGTTGAGAAATAAATGTTTGTTTTTGCAAAAAATGTTATTTAATAAGTTTTTTATCAGACTTGTTAAACTACCCTCTCATATTAACCATATTTACCTTCAAAACGCAAGGTGCGTCCTATTCCTTGTCACACATGTGTGGGCAGCTGTAACTCGAGACGTAAGCATCGATTTCCTGTCAATGTCCGGATAGGGACTGTTCTACAGACTCGTAGAACAGAACAAACTAACACGTGGTGTTCATCCGCATGAACTAGCTGTCATCTATTGCAAGATTCCATCTTTTGAAACAGCAGATGTTCATGCACGATTGGCACCACCTCATTTTCATCAAAAACAGCTGCCGACTACTAAAACAATGAGGACGACGTTCGCCCTACTGTATTCTATTCATCGTGAGAAAAGAGCAACGTAATTATATGCCACAAGTATAGCCCAACGCTAGTGCACTTGTAACTCAGCGGTACAATATTCGATACCGTCAGGCATGTAATTATATGAGAACGTTTCTTAGCGAATTCCGAATTGTGTACGCGCTTCACTAACTCTTAAAGTGCAGTACAGTTAGTACTATGAAGTAAAGAAAGTATAGTAAAATATAAAATATTACTGTATAGTTTGAGTATAAAAATATACTGATATGCACAATCAGTATGAATGAATAGTGTTTAACGTCCGTTTTTTGCTACAGAGGCACCAAAGGCGGTATTAAGGTTTTAGTGAAAATATTCATAAGCACATAAAATTATCTACATCTAGCTAATTAAAATAATAAATATTTGAGGATTTACGAGGGAGATCCATAAGTTTCCGGCCTAACCGTTTTCTAAGTATAATAAAGACAAAAACTATATTTCACTTTTCAATATAGTTACCCTGTACTGCAATACACTTCTCATATCTTTGAATTAACATTTCAACCCCCCCCCCGAAATGGTCAGAAGACTTGTCTGCAAAATGGAGTTTTGAGAAGAGGAAATAGTCACTGAGAGCTATATCTGAGATGTAGGGGAGATGGCCGATTACCTTGAAGTCACATTTCTCCACAGTTCCTTTGCAACAAGAACCGTTGTCGTACAGAAGACGCACACCACCACTCAGCTTTCCTCGCCTTTTCTCTTTGATGGAAGCACGTAGTCTGTGCAGTAGACCAGCATAGTACTTCCCATTTACTGTGCTGTTCCTCTCCTTGAAGTCAATGAAGAGTATTCCTTCACAGTGCCAAAAAATTGTGACCACGTTCTTATTGGTTGACTGAGTGCATTTATTTGTTTCATTTTCTCCCATATGTTTAGACAGTTTTACTTGACGGTTACTCATACATACAATAAACATTTCTGTAATTGTTCTTTCCATTGGAGACATGCTTTAAGATTTCGTATGTGTTAGATGGCAACCACCCGGCAGTATATCTCCCTGACCTTAAATTTAATGAATTAAGTTCATCGCACAATTTATGAGCAGACACATCGTTCAAGTTGTGTTATTAGCTTACTAATTTTCTCTGGTACTTCAATGAAAAATTTACATTAACCTGTCTAGGAACTAATTTCATCTTTCAAAATATCTACAATGCAGTAGGAACTGGTGTTTAACATGTTTTCCTCGAGTGATACGAAGTGTTTTATAGTCGAAGTATCTGTCTAAATATATTATGTTGTGAAACCACGAATTCCAGCGTGTTATAACTGGGCTAGGAAACAGGAAGGAGCTTGATCTGGCCACTTTTCCTAAGGATAATTAAATATGTAATTTTCATTTTTCTGTAGTGCAAAAAGGCAAGCTTAAGCTAGGACACAAACGTATTCAATTCTGACACCCCTTTTGAAATGACATCTCACATCAAGTTTACTTTGTGCGCCAAACATTGAAAATGTAACACATGATCTCCAATAGTTGTTCTTAAAGCATGTTTTTCATGTATGCAGCTCATCTGAATCCAAACCCAGTACGTTGTCGAACTCAATGTTGTAATCCTTCAAGGCACTGATAATAGCTCTGCTGTCAGAACACTGACGTTTGTCATACGCACATCCAGGTAGCTTGTTCTGAAGAGCACAGCGAAAACAATCTGTCTTCCCTATTGAAGTTTCATCTGCGACGATGACGATCAATTTGCCACCCAAGTCATTTTAATTTCGTCCTGTATTGGCGTTCCACATCGAGGCATATACTCATTTCCCAATCTTGAACACCTAGGTAGATGACCTGAGCCTGGCATATACCTTTAATGGAAGAAATAATCGAATAAGTTTTATTTAGAAGTGTAGTAATACACACGTATGTTGTCGGCCTAATATCTATAAAACAAAGCAGTGATACATGTAAAAAATCCTAGACTTAAATATTGAATAAAATAATAAATTTCAACACTTTAAAATGTTTTTAAACGCTGAAATTTACATTTTGATGCAATACTTACTTTTCCAAACATTCTCGCACGGCAGGCAGTGTATTCATTTGAATGTTGATTCATAAACACATCTACACGTAAATTTGCTTTTCTTTCGAGTTCTGAAATTGTTAGCTGTCGTTCTTCAAATGTTTTAGAAAGGAAGTTTTCCTTTGCGCGTATGCGTTAATTGGATTTTATGTGTTTTTCAATACATTCTCCTTTGTACACATAAAATATTTTAATTGTTTACATAAAATGTTAGTTTTATAGCTTTCTGTTCGTTGTTTAATGTGGTTTTGTCTTTGCCCATCTTTATGCAATGCGTGTGCGACTTGCAAAGACAGACAAACGAACAAATCAACAATTACTTTTAAATGAGTTTAGTTTAAATTTCTGCGGCGACAATGAAGATAAAGCGTGAACGGAAGCAAAGGATGTCCAAGCGCAAGAAAAATATAAGGGCTGGCCAAAATGCATGCAATATATATCACGAAATTATAATTTTCCACTTATTTACAGAAACTCTTGTATTTCGCGTTTTATCGCGGATTATCGCGATTGCGAAAATCTACCACCCTTAACTAGGTAATGTTCGAGAATATCTCGCCTTATTCGTTTGTTTTTTGTTTCCCAGAGCTGCCACTAGGGGGACATGGATTCTATGTAGAGAACCTTCGAAATCAATGACTTGCAATTAATTCCCTTCACTTTAAGGTTCAATTCCAGCCAGTTCGTCCTCTCTAACTGATTTTTTTTTTCCAGGTTTTCCGCAGTCCTTGGGTACTCTAAACGTTTCTTTCCTTTAAAAAAAAGCCCTTTCCTAATCTATTATTACATCTCATGTATCAAGTCATCAGTGCCCACCGCCTGTTAGTTCTCAGCAGTAAAAACGGCGTCAAATTCTATTCAAAAATTAAATAAATAAGTAAACCAGCAACTATAAAGCCGTGGGTCACGGGTCGCAATTTTACAGCACATAAAAAAAACCTCAGGCCTGAAAGAAGAGACCTCTGAGCAAAATTTATACGCCATTTCAGATCCTAAATTGAATGGGACGCTGGTGATCTGAGATGTTAAAGAGCGTCCATAAATAAACCAAATCAAAGATAATGCAGGCCGCACATCGTCAATTATCATACAAAAATCATTGTGAAATGTGTCTTTCATCCTTGCAATAGTTTGCATTTAACTCTTTGTGACTTTTTAGGAAGATATTTTCCATCGTCAGAAGCAGTGGTGAAGATATGGAAGCGATTCTGAAGGAACTTTCAAAAATAGTTTTCAACATGTCTTTGAAGACTGTGAACTACTTAAAGAAAAGTCATCAAAAGTATATGTTGTCAATAAAAGATATAATTATTCTTTATTGAACATCTCTTGTATGATTTCTTTCCGCTGTTTTTTGATTCTGATCTGCTGTTGGTCCACATAGGTAAAGTACGATATTGCAATGAAGTCGGTGAAACATTCATGCCCGGGACATCAGTGCTGCTTTACCGAGTCCTTCCGGCGATTCTGGGACATCGTGTAACTTGCTAAACACATTTAGCTCGGCCTGCCTAATTTTGTGTTGATTTCGAGAGTGGTTTTATAGGCTAACGTTCATGATTAATTTTTTTTTTTCTCTGTTAAAACTGGTCTTTTTTGCTTTACACCGAGCCAGCAGCTTGAATTTTATAAACAACATCATGAATAAGGAAAGTTTTGAATAAAGTGCGTATGCACAAAATGAACAGATTCATATTTAAAATAAAAGGCCTTGCTCTAGAGTCAAATGTCAAACCATCTTCGCTAATAAATATGCAGAATGGGCGAAAAGTCACTACCCATTGTGAACAGAAATTGATAAATTTAGTTTTGAGCTTCCCATATGTATTTTGTTTGTATTGCTTTAAATTATACCTCTTTTGTTTGTATGTGAAGTGAAACTTTTGTTTCTTGTGTAACCATTAGAGTGCATTGGTATTCAATCAAGCAGGCGATGTTCATTTGACATTGTTGATTCACGATTGTAAAGTTGTTTATAACTGCAGAATGGGTTTTCGTTTTAAAAATCTTTTACAGAGGTGGCTACAGTTTAATTATTAGTGAGTGGAATCAACATTTCAACACTGTTCAACCAAAATAGATGACATTCTACAATTTACGAAAACATTTTGAGGATGCTGGATCTGTAGCAGATTGCCCAGGTCATTAAGTGATGAAAGTTTTACAAGCGATTATCCAGAATCATAAAAGTATGCCGTAGGCTGTCTTGTGAAAAGGGTAATTCAAGAACTTGTGTTCGGAGAATTTTACATACCTTACGTACCAGGCTTATTAGAAGGATGATCCTGATCGTAGGGTTCAATTTTGTGAGGTTTTGTTAAACGAAATGAGGTTATTGGCAAAGAGTTGTTTTCTAAGACAATATTGAGTGATGAGGCATCTTTAAAATTAACGGAGCACGTCAACAGACACAGCTGTACCTATTGATATATTGAGAACAATGGAATTGTCTTTGAGAAGCAGCTGAATCAGCATGCTGTTACTGTTTGGGGTGATATCTGAAGACATGGTTACTGGGTCTTAGTTTCACTGCATAGAAATATCTGGGAATGTCAGCTACCAGGCTACAACTGCATTACGATAATTTCAACTTACTCTACTTCAAACATGATGGGGCTCCACCACATTATCCATTACCTGTGCGAAACTGGCTTGATGAGTCTTTTCATGAGAAAACTGGCGAGAGTCAATAGAAGTGCTACCTAGATCACCAGATATAACACCTACGACAAGGATTTTTTTTTTCTTTTGGGACTACGTTAAAGATAAAGTCTATGCTACAAAACCCAAAACACTCGAGGACTTAAAATAAGCTATTCAAAATGTTTTTTGCAAATATATGATTGTGTGAACAGGTATGCTTAAGCGTCCCATATCGTCAAAAATGTATTGACAGAGGTGGAAAACAAGTTGAGAAACTTTTTTATAAATAATAATTATCGTGTACTTCAATAAAGAGTTAATTCCACTGTTCTGTACTTTTTATTATGTGGGTAGAAACTTTTGGCCCACATTGGCATGAGATTACTAGGAAACAGATTCTGAAAGCGACATTTAAGGACGTAATGGAGGAGGGGAGCTAAAGTTTCAGTCGGGTCTCTCCGGCTGCACGGCCAAGATTTATAACTAAAGTCATGTAAATGTAGTTTACATCATCCTAAAGGTGTAAATAAGTTTTTGTTCATGAATAACAGAAAAAAGAAGAAAACTTAAGACGTAAAATGTACCATTTTAGTGTTCCTATACCACTGTACTGTAGATAAAATTTACAAAACAAATAAAAATTGAAAGATTTTTCGTTACACACACGAAATAGGCTAAGTGTATTTGTAATCAATTAAATAGCCGTCTCTTAAGCAGTTACAAATGTATCCAGGCTGGTTACGTGTTCTCTATTTCATTACCGTAAATAATATCTAATGCATCAACCACCATTTAAATTTCACATGTACTGTTGTAACATTTTATGTGTAAAATTTAAGTTTCATGCGATAGGGTAATAAGAATATTAAATTGCGTTGTAATCGGTTTGGCAAATATCTTTTGGCAAGGTAACGTCAGTTTCACCTGTCATTAAAAAAAAAAAAAAACATATTATGTACACCAGAATTATAAACAATCTTTATTGTTGGCCAGTGGCGTAAAATTATTGCAATTAATATCACGAGAGGGTCTGAGAATACATTCGTGAATTTTGTGGAAAGATCAGACCCTCGAGTGGTGTGTTTATTAGGATTATTTCACGAATTTAAATGTTATTCCTCTAAACTTGGCTTACAAAAGTATATATTTGTACCTAACCGTTTCAAGCAATCTTGCGACAGAAGAGTGTCGATTGTCAGTAATGCCAATAGAGAAGAGCAAAATACAGGTTTAAAGCTATTTTATGAATAGATTTTTTTTAATGGTGTTTAACGCCCGTTTTTACTACTGAGGCACCACAGGCGGTGGACACATAATACATGAATTGAAATTATACATTGGGAAAGGATTTTTTATCGAAGGAAACGTTCCAGGCCTATGCTTAGGGTACCTCCCCGGCATTAACCATTTATGAGGACTGAGGAAAACTTGGAAAAAACCTCAGTCAGGGAGGATGGTCCTGGCGGAATTCAAACCCCAGACCTCCTGCTAACGAGTCCCGCCTTAACGACCTCGGCCACCCGTAGCGGTTGAATAGAATAAGAATGAGTGATAATATATTTGAAATTCGCGCACAGAATGTTAACACTTGTATAAAATGTTATACTTACGTATATTCAGAAATCGTGAGAATGAAATGGACTAAAGTGGGCTATTACAATCGCCATTGTTCGATTTTCTAATATCAATTGAGAAAAACAACATAACAAAATAACATACAGTGTTTCTATTTTTCTTTGTATTCTGTGGTTTAGAATTCCTAATGATAAGATAAATTTGCACATTTGACTCATCACCAAAACGCTTTGAAGAACCCTCCAGTTTGCTTTATGATTGTCGATTGTCCATGCTTTTGTTCCTATCAATAGCTCGCCACCGCCTCTAGCAAAAGTGGTCAGTGATGCGTGTTCAGGAATTATATAGTGGAGGTATGGAGTTGGCTACACTGACCACAAGACAAATGCATGTAATGTGATAAAACGGATTTGATAATTTTTTCCCCCGATACTTTCATTCCGTAATATGGCTGTGATTGGCCAAAATCCAAAATTTTGTTTCGTTTCATTGATGGATTTTAAGATGAAGTCACACGAATGAAATAATCATTGTAACTACTGCGTCATTAAATTGCTTTCGTACCTGAAATTTTGTCATCAATTGAACCTTATATTACGAAAATGTTAAGGAGAAACTTTATATATTACTAAAAATAAAATCAGTCATTAATCCTAGTTACAAAATGCAGAAACTAAACAATAATAGCTTAATAGTAGCTACCGCTGTTCTGAACCATACATCAATACTAAAGTTTGTGAAACATGCTTAATATGTTTACTGTTCATACAATGAAGTAAATATTATGACATTTTCTTGGTATTGGTGACAATTCAGCTCGGGTAAATCTATCTTCGCCAACAATAATAACAGAAAAACAAACTAAATAATCTGCATGACGTCATAAGTATAAAAGGCATTGACCTCTGAGTAGTTCATTATGAAATCAACGTTAATATTAGTTTCATTTTATTAATATCCTTTTATAATTCTGGTATAAAACTATTGCAATGTTATATAGTTATACATTAATATCATTGTTAAAGATATAAAATAATAAATGTCTTTTAGGTTCCGACATATGTTTTAGGCGATTTTAAGCTACATTTCTTTCAAAATGTATAAATATTTTTAAATGTTTATACGTTTTTTATGAAGAATGTGGTCTGCCAACATCGTAATAAAAAATATTGACGTGTTTCCAGGTGAGAGATTTCATGCAGAGAAATCGAAGGAAAGTGTTAGCGAGTAACAAAGGTATCAAATGCTGAACACATAAAATAATATAACTTTAGATTAGATGGTAGCTAATCTAAACAACAAACTATACATAATACAAATAATTGACACAAACATGCTTACCTTACAGGTCGCCACTCTAACGCGGGCGCAGTCCAAGTACAACAATGAGGCGGTGACCTTGATAAACAATACTTGTAGTAACACCAGAATAAAAACAAAAGCCGAGCAGAAGGAAGTTATTTACCTTGTGTACAGTTGAAGGTAGTGAACCGGGCTGCTTATGCGTTCTCCCTTGGTGGTCCAAGATGTCGGCTGGGAGGGCGGGGGTGTCGGCGACGCACGCGTCGATCTATTGATCCGCTCTAACATGCCTGACATCTCTTATTGATTTACATACACACACACTTGCTAAAGAGGTAAGGGGATTCCCCGCTACTGCGTGCATTTCTTTGCAATTGCCTTCAGGTGTTTATAAAAGCTTTTAGTGGTATTTTCCTTGTTTTCTCCCCCTGGGTCTTTTTATTACATTTAGCCGAAATAGCACCACACGTTTCCGTTTTGTCACCTACCTGCGTGTTAGGTTTTATTTGTTGGTCGAAATTCGTGTTGTTTTGAAATACTTTACGTCACTTTCCCAGGATTTTGCAGTATTTTATATCTTTTCTTGTTTTTAGAGAATTTCTTTGTTCATTTTAATGCTTTCTATGTTATCAATATTTGATTTAAGTTTGTGTTCTGAGTTTACAATCTCTTGGTTAACTTTCTATGGACATTTCTTTTTTTTTTCAGATAAATCAATCATCGAAGAGTCATTTTGAGCTTTTATTAAATTAAAAACCCTTTTCTGCCTCTCGATTCTGGACATTTAAATGTTCATAAACGAGAGTCTTGCCCTTTAGCGAATTCCGAAGGAATGTAACTATTTCGGGTGTACCAGTGAAAAGATTTTTGAAAAATATCTTCAAATCTCCATCGATCCTACTTTCTAATCACCATAAATGACGATGAAAAAAAAATGTGTGCATATATAGAATATGTATATGTGTGTATGTGTGTCTATTAAGCTCTAGCGGCCGAAATGTTTGCTTTTTTCAGAGAAACTGGATAAATAATAATCCATTAACAAACGATTGATGTAGTTCGAATAGTATCCGGTTTTTTTTTTCCCTCAACGAAACTCGGTATATACTACTGAAATAAGATAGTAAAATTGTTTCTGAAAATCTACGAAATAGGACTATTATGAGTCCTATACCTGAAATCCAACATTTAATTTTTTATCAACGAAACTTGGAATATACCATTTAAATAAAACAAGAAAAAATAGTTTCTAAAATTCAGGGAAATCGTACAATTAGAAATGGGGATATACCTGAAAATCTAATTTCAGGTAATTTGAGATGTGGCTTATGGGGGGGATTGTTATTGTTAGCATTAACAATTGGTTATTCCCGACAAGCGCTAAACTCGTTTGTGTCATGTGAAAAAGATAAATAAGGACTTACCCTTACAGACTGGCGCTGTTCGCTGCTTCAGTACCGAACGGCAGCGGAAAAAGTCGAATTGCAGGGAATGCTGGAACGACGTACAAATATTAAGCGATAGTGTATACTGTATCAACCCTGGTCGTGTAAAGTGTACAATAAATGCAGGCGGAGAGAACACAATGGTTTTGGAACACAGAAAAAACAAGCAATCATACGTCTAAAATTAACTATGTAACTTAAATGTTAGTCACATTCCGTTTTAGTTGTTATTACAGCTAAGTGCAATTGGAAAAGTTAGGTTAAGAACATAAGACGTGAATAAAATAATAATAATAATAATAATAATAATAATAATAATACAGAAAAAGCATATACTTTTATGCCTGAAAGTTGTGTTTTTATTAAATACATATGTATATCTTCAGTTGGCGTTATTCGTTTTTTATTACTTTCTCTGCTCTAGCGCCCTGTAATAGCCTCAACAAATTCTGAGGAATTCGCTTAGATTGACTCCTGTGTGACGAACTTTATTATAGATTTTAATTTTTTTTTTTTTTTTTTTTTTTTTTTTTTGTATTTTATAGTCTTTCAACAGAAAATGTACAACTAACCTCTTGTAAACACAGAAAAATGCCGGGAGGTATCTTAAAAATAGGCCTGGAATGTTTCCTTCCTTAAAAAAATCCTTTCCAAACATATCATTTCATGTTTCATCAGTGTCACCGCCTGTGGTGCCTCAGTAGTAAAAACGGGCGTTAAATACTTAAAAAAATATGTAAACAAAGGTGCCCTGAGCGGGATGAATGAATGAATGAATGAATGAATGAATGAATGAATGAATGAATGAATGAATGAATGAATGAATGAATGAATGAATGAATGAATGGTGTTTAACGCCCGTTTTTGCTAGAGGCACCACAGGCGATGGACACTGGTGATACATGAGATGAAATGATATATTGGGAAAGGATTTATTTTTAAGGAAGGAATCGTTCAAGGCCTAAGGTTAGGGTACCTCCCCGGCATTTGCCATTTATGATTACTGAAGAAAACCTGGAAAAAACCTCAGTCAGGGAGGACGGTCCTGACGGGGTTCGAACCACAGACCTCCCGCTCACGAGTCCGCGCCTTAACGACTTCGGCCACCCGATGTACAAGCGTGAAGAGAAAGTAGAAATGCTGCTGATCTATGGAGAAAGTAAGTTAACAGATAATGGTTTGTTTGGTTACATTATTAAAGAGCCTAAAAACAAATACACTGAAGTGCTATTAAATAAAAAGTAATTCGTTTTATCATTTCCATATCTACGGTTTTCTTGACTAAAATGGTACAGTGTGGTACATTTGTGAATTTGGAGAGGGTAAGTGCATTCTTGAATAAAATATACATAGTGTCATTTAAAAAACAGAATTTCTATCCCCTGTCTCCTATATTGATGGAGATAAAAAGGTATAACTTTAACAATAACTCCCCTATGATGTTGCCAACAATTTTTCATTTGTGAAAAAAGTGCTTCGTAAGCCCAAGATCGCGGGTTCAATCTCGTCAGGATGGATGGATTTTTTCCGGGGTATAAATCTTAAGTATGGCTTCCTTAGGAGGGGGAAGTAAAGCTGTGGGTCCCATGTCATACATTTACTGCACACAAAAGAACTTTAAGCCTCAAAGAAGAGACCTCTGAGCAAAATTTATCGGCTGTTTCACGCCCTGAACTGAATGGGACGCTGATGACCTGAGATGTTAAAGAGCGTTCTTAAATAAACCAAACATATAAATAAACAATAAAAATTATTTTTGGTGAACAAGATGAATGGAACAAGCTGTATATTAGTCTCTATCCCTGTCGCTGTTAACTAATTTAAATGAAACAGTAATGGACAAGAACAAAAGATGTTAAAATATTCACGGGATTAGCCAAGCTAATGGGGATCAACTCTGTCCATATGCAATTAGGTTGAGGGACGTGGGCGGTGACACCGCATGACACTTTCATTACAAAATGAAAGTATTCTATCCACCTACGTGAGGTGAAATAGTCCTTACCTAGCCACTGCGTGGGAGAGCCAAACTGACCAGCTGCAAACACTGCCCTATGTTGCAGTTACCTGCATAGGAGGAGGTAGGTACATGTATGATATTAAAACGCATTACTTAATGCATTTGAAGATGTGAATAGTGACAAATATTAATTTGAGTTATTTAATTATAAAATTAAGACCCTAACGGTAAAATAAGAGCATTCTTAATTTTTACATCAGATTGGTTTCGAAGAAAGAACAAAGAAGAAAGAACAAAAGAATACTTCATTTGTATAATCACTCCATGGTGCATGTCTACTGTGTAAAAAGTTCTCCTTAAATGCTCGCAATATTGCAACTAGCGGCCGTTTTATGCCATTCTTTCTCTAACGAAGCGTTCTTTCCCCAGAGGCGAAATCTGGCGTAATGATGGACATGAAAGAGCACAGATGCTCAATAACTTTCTGATCTCAAGGCGAAAAGCTCGCATTTCATCGTGTTTGCGACCGACTCCAAGGAAATTTGACCAGGGAGCTAGCCGTAACACTCTCATCACAGTGGCAGTAAGCGATAACAAAGTGGCGTGACCACAATTTTAGCGAATTCCGAACAGTTGTGCCCATAAAAGGATTTTTTAAAAAATTCTTCAAATTTACATCGATTCTATCTACTGGACACCGAAAATGACAACAATATATATATATATATATATATATATATATATATACCAGCAAAATTGGACCTTTGGAGGAGGGACATAACTTTAAAATTTAAATTTAAAAGAAAATTTAAAAATCGCTCTAGTGGCCCCAATTTTTGTTTTTTCTCAACGAAACTCGGTATAACCCATTTATATACGTTAATAAAAATAGTCTCCTACAATTAGTGAAATCAAACTATTAGAATAGGGGATTTACCTGAAACCCAAAATTTAAAAATCGCTCTAGCGGCACCAATATTTGTTTTTTCGCAAACCATCATGCATAGACTTCGTGAAAATCTATCTTGTCATGCATTATGAGGTAGGCCATGGCAGGTGAACAACTAATCATAGCGGCTATAGTGTCTATAGTTCTTCTTCTATCTACTAAAATTAAAACTCGTTGTAAATTCGCTTCCGTGGCAGTCTCCATTGGACCGAGAACTTGTGCATTCAATTGTAAACAGTTTGACATGACAGGCAACTCTCACTTTAGGTGGGAAGCATTTCTTTTTTGAGTATTCTTTGATTCAATGCCTTTTGCTCACAAAAATCGCACAACGGTGCGTTACTCGAGAAATGTACACTCACTCAGATGCGTCGCCATCTTACCACTGCTGTTTCGCTATTATAAACAAGGATTGTCTCTTGTCGTATATTACCACTTCCCACCAAACTAATGCTGCCACCTAGTGGCAATAGCCTTACGTGCCTCATTCAAACATGTAGTACTTAACATCTGATTAATGACTTACCCTCGTAATTAATTTTAAAATTTGAGTTCTCATTTAGCATGAACATTAATCATGCACTTTTGATATTTCGCATTAACGATGTTTTACTTAGTTTTTTGTCGGTCCTGGATGTCTAGTGGTAACCACACTTGCCTCCTAGACCCAAGAGTGCAAGTTAATCCCGGCCACGTCGATGAATTTTTTCGGGCGTAAAAATCCTAAGTATGACTTCCTTCGGAAAGGAAGTAAAATCGTGGGTCCCGTGTCGTACATTTGCGGCACGAAAAAGAACCTCAAGCCTGAAAGAAGAGACCTCTGAGCAAAATTTGTCGGTGGTTTCACGCCCTGAATTAAATGGGACGCCGATATGAGATGTTAAAGTGCGTCCGTAAATAAACCAAATCAACAACAAAAACCTTAGCTTTGTTCTCGGTTATTTTTCTTTTTCTTTGTCCAGAAACTTAGGAAACAAGTAAAATAAACGTATGACAATAGCTAAATCTAAAATGCGCATTAACCGTTTTAGAATCGTTGATGTTCTTGAGTTTGATTTGATTTATTTACGTACGCTCTTTAACATCTCAGGTCATCAGCGTCTCATTCAATTCAGGGCGTGAAACGGCCGACAAGTTTTGCTCAGAGGCCTCTTCTTTCAGGCTTGAGGTTCTTTATCGTGCCGTAAATGTACGACACGGGACCCACGGCTTTACTTCCCTTCAGAAGGAAGCCATACTTAGGATTTTTACGCCCGAAAAAAATCCATCGATCCTTGGCCGGGTTTGAAACCCGCGACCTTGGGTTTAGAAGGCAAGTATGGCTATCACTACACCACCAGGACTGACTCGTTGATGTTGGAGACAATGATATAAGTAAAAGTATTTCAAACAAATAACTTTTGGGTCACGTAGCTGGGGGTAATTGAATGTCCCGTTTTATTTAAGGCAAGGACTGCGAGCCATGTATGAAATGGCACAGCATTTGCAAAAGGCTTAGAGTGTCTGGAATAGAAAGAAAAGTTCTTGAGGGGGGGGGGGAGGCGCCAAGAAAGACATGGGTCGTTTGTTTGCCGTCGAGGTCACGCCCGATGTCTGCAGCGTCCCCTGGCTACTAACATGCAGCGCTCAAGAGGGATATGGGGCAAGTAAATAGCTTGCATGCTGCTTTTGTGCAGGTCATGGATTACAAACGTTTATAACGTAGTAATAAAGAGCTAAGCACGGTGTATATCTCGCTTTTAATGTACGGAGGGCTTCGGAGTTACGGGGCTCATTTTCGGACAGAGTATCTCAGGTCATAAGCGTCCCATTCAGTTCAGAGCCTGAAACGGCCGTAAGTTTTGTTCCAATGTCTCTTTTAAAATGCTTGAGGTTCTCTTACTTGTCGTAAATCTATGAAACGGGACCCCCGGCTTTATTTTCCTTTCCGAAGGAAGTCCATACTTAGGATTTTTACTTAAAAAAAGCCACCTACTTAGCAGGAGCTAACCTGCGATCTTGGGTCTACGAGGCAGATATGGCTATCACTAGACCACCAAGACCGACGCAGTTATGGTGTGAATGTACGAGGATAAGTCCATAAGATTCCGGCCTAATCATTTTCTAGGTATGATAAAGACAAAAACTATATTTCACTTTTCAATATAGTTACCCTTTATTGCAATATACTTCTTACATCTTTGAATTAACATTTCAAACCCCCCCCCCCCAAATAGTCAGAAGTCTTGTCCGCCAAATGGGCATAAACATCATCCATCACTTCTTCGTCACACTTAAATTTCTTTCCTCCAAGGTCCGTCTTGAGTTTTGAGAAGATGAAACAGTTACTAGGAGCTACATCTGGGCTGTAAAGCCACATTTCTTCACAGCTTCCTTTGCAACAAGAGCTGTGTGCACAGGCGCTTTGTCGTAAAAAAGGCGCACATCACCACTCAGCTATCCTCGCCTTTTCTCTTTGATGGGCGCACATAGTCTGTGCAGTAGGCCAGCATAGTACTCCCCATTTACTATGGTGTTCCTCTTCTTGAAGTCAATGAAGATTATTCCTTCACAGTCCCAAAAGATTGTGGCCATGATCTTCTTGGTTGATTGAGTGACCTTGGCCTTTAGAGGCGGTGCTTCGCCAGGTTTACGTATCATTTACGCCAATGATACTCTTTTGGACAAGGGATCATAATAGAGGACTATAGTTTTATCTCTTGTAACAATGGTATGCAGAACTTCTCTCTCGTTGCCACGACAGAGCTCAAAAAATGCCTGACAATCGATGACTCGTTGCTGTTTTTGGACTGAGGAAAGAAGTCTAGGCACTAACCTTATTCATGTTTAAATGTTCATGAACAATTCGAAAGATCGTTGTTTTAGAAAGGCCCAACCTAGCTGCTATTTCTGTAACTTTAAGCCGCCGCTCTTCCATAATTTCTCCTTCCACAAGAGCGATCGATGTTTTCAGGAGTGAGTACCTCCAATGGCGGACCTGTACGCTCTTCATCTTCAATGCTTTCTTCACACATTCGTAAAACTTTGGCCCATTCTTTACGGTAGAATATGAGGGGGATGCTTCCCCATATACACCGTCCAATCGCTGTTTAATTTCATTTGGAGTAAGTCCTTCTTTTGTGAAGAACTTGATAACAGCTCGAAACTCCATTTTAAACATGTCACAATCTTATATGATACCAGATAATGATTTTGTGAAAGCGATAATCCATATCGGCTAGGCCGGAAACTTATGGACCTACCTCGTAATTTTCTGACACTCTGATATTCCTGTAACGACGTCTTTCTTTGTTAAAACTAAACGTGATTTACAGTATTAACTCGTAGGCTCAATATGCTCACAAAATATTTAATTCATAGAATTAGTATGAGCGTCGTTTTTAATTGTTGAATTTTTAAACATTCATTTAAAATTAGAATTTATGTACTCGCTAGGTTTTGAATTCAAGTTCATCCGATCGTCCATAGTGTGCTTTCGTCACTACATTTTACCTTTTAACACAAAACAATGATCCATTTTAAAGTGTGCGCTATTGATGGTCATTCTTCCCAGAGTGCTAATGTTTATATCAATCTATAGTACACTTCAAAGCATTTTCTCTACACCATATTACAGAACTTTGACCGTATAGAAGTTATAATCTCTCATCAAAATGCCTTACTTCAGTTCAAGTAAAATGGTGCATGCTACAAGTTATTAATGGAAATTGATTTCTAGTGTCCTCTTTATCGTATTTCTGAATTAAATTTTCCTAAATGTTTTTATTATTTAAATATTTTTATTTATAACATTAAAACGCCATGTATTTCGTGACTTTAGGTATAAAAATTTAGACCAATACTTTTTAATAATATTTAACGCCCGTTTTTACTGCAAAGGCATCACAGGCGGTGGACACTGATAATACATGAGATGCAAAAATAAACCGGGAAAGGATTTTTTTAAGGAAGAAATTGCATCCCCGGCAATTGCCATTTATGAGGACTGAGGAAAATCTGGGGAAAAAACTCAGTCAAGGAAGACGATTTTCTTGGGAATCGAACCCCTGGCCTCCCGCGCACGAGTCCGCGCCTTAACGACCTCGGCCATCCGTGTCGATTTCGACATTTCGTTCTGTTGTTGTGATAGCAGAAGCAAAGAAATTAAGAGCTCGATAGGTTTCGTTTACTGTGTTTTAAGATTGATTGATTGATTAAGAGGAAAGACGACTACTTGCTGGGAAACACATCTGGAACATCATGAGAGACGAAGATGATTTTAGGGCATTGAACGAGCTAACAAATAAAATATCAAGCAAAATGGCAGAAGAGTATAAAAACGGCAAAAAAACAAACAAGAGAAAAAATCCAAAGGCCAGAAATGGTATATTCCCCTAGAAGACCCGAGAGAATCAGAGAAAGGCAAGAAAGATATTTACAACTAGAATCAGTTGAAGAAAAAGATGATAAAGAAGATAACACCCAATTTGAATAAGAAGAAGAGAGCAGAACTGACAGAAGAAAGGAATAATGGCAGTTTTCGGGCGGAAACGAAGCAGTTGAGAGAAGAAGTAGACAGAGGTCAAGAGAAGGAGAGAAGCGAAGGAAACTACACTGTCAACACACCATGGTCCAGTATAGCTGTTGCTTGAGACCGGCAGCAACTCCACTGATGTCGAGGTTCCGTTGCCAGGAATTCCAGTGGGGAGCAGCCCGGATACCGAGCGTTAGCAGAAATGAAGACGCATAGAGTAAATTGGATAAAAATTGTAAATTAATAAAGTTTAAATGTAACTGGGTACCAGTTGCAATTGTAGATGTTATTATAAGTCATAGTAAATAGCCGTAGTGCTGGATTCCAGTACCGGTTTTGTTTTTGAAGTTTTAATTTTGTTTAGTCATAGTGTTAGTAGTGTAGATTTTAAAATCTGTAAAATTTAATTGTAATTTAAATTGTATTGAAAGATATAAGAGGAATAAATAAATGAAATCTGGAGTATTACGTCCTGATGTAGAACCAAGATATCAGGATGTAAGTATTGCAGAATTAAAATTAAAATAAAATTAAAATGTTTTAAGATTGTATAAAATAGAATGAGAGCCAAACGAATAACAGCATCATGGTCTTTATGACAGTTGAAGGAAATAATATTCTCTCTGTCATTAAGAAAAGTGTATATTAAAACCACAGTGCTAAACAATAAATTCTCCACTAAATAAAAATAATAAACCAAATGGGAAATTAAGTTTTATTACATACCTCAGACTGTGGGTTTGCATATAAGGCCCCATAACACATTACGCTAAACCGACATTTATCACCGAAAATGTTTATGTCACGTAATTTATATAAATCGTCCCCTAGCAGCTGTAATCACCCTTTACACTGATGAAATGGATGTGTAAATCACTACTTTACTCCACAGTGAATGAACGACAAGCATTCAAATATATAGCCAAAGGGAGGCCCTAAATGTTAAATACCGATTTTAAAGTGACAGCATTATAACAGACAATATCTGCAAAGAATGTCATTTTATGTTTGTGCTATGCTTTTTCATTGGAGTGATATAGAATGACTCATAAAACTAGTATCGTGTGAAAAGGCGTGCACAATGGCTGTCCGAAGATGTAAAGAAATTAGGGGCTACCTTTAACTTCCCACTGCATCAGTTTAAAAGGGAAAACAGTTGCATTTAGCTGGCCTATGCTGGTACACCAAGTGCAGTTGATTTGTTTTATTTACGGACGTTCTTTAACATCTCAGGTCATCAGCGTCCCATTCTATTCAGAGCGTGAAACGGCCGACAAATTTTGCTCAGAGGCCTCTCTTTCAGACTTGAGGTTCTTTTTCGTGCCGTAAATGTACGACACGGGACCCAGACTTTACTTTCCTTCCGAAGGAAGCCATACTTACGATTTTTACGCCCGAAAAAATCCATCGATCCTGGCCGGGTTTGAGCCCGCGATCTTGGGTTTACGCGTCAATTATGGTTACCACTACACCAACAGGACCCACTAAAATGCTTCTACACGATCTAGTTCTCAATTCGTCTTGCCTTTAGCGCGTTCGAAATAACGCGTGTTTTTAATTTTTCAGTTTTGTCTTAGCTTCAGTATTAACTTTTTTAAATTGGAACGTTTCTGTGGCATTTATGTATTTTATACCTTTAGAGGAGTTTTGTATTATTCTATTAATAAAGTTATATATATTAAAGGTTGAAAGATTTTTTAGTGTTTAGATTGTATTAGAATAGGAGTATACACAGTAATATTGACTGGTTGTTCTTCTAATTAATATGCTTTATTAGGGAGGTTATGAACTAGTGAAGGAACAAAACTATGAAATTAATATAAGCATGACTGCGAATGTTGAAATAAAAATAAATGTGGATCCTTTATTGATTTTCACCCATAATTTATATCTGGACAAATGTGTGCAATTCTGCAGAATGCTAAATGAATATCAGCTGAGTAATGTGTAGCTTAAAATAGTTCATAATAATTTGAATTCCAGTACCACTAAATTCTTTAAGTTTCAAGATTTTATCTTTTAATGCTCAAGTTTAACTACTTTAAAAATAATGTAAAAGATGTCAATTTTTTTAATTAGTTAACTTTAGAATTTGTCATGCTATTGCCACACAGTAGTGCCATAATTCATTTCAGTGATGAATAAGGCCATAATTTGGATTTTAGATTCTTTTTTTAAGTTATTTTGTTTGCTGGGCACTTGTTTAGTGCACGCAGCTCCTGCGTGACGGACTTTTGCTTTTTACAAAATGTATTTTGTGTTTATAAGAATACAATGATTAGCTTTTGTTTCCTGGAAACGATGAATAAATAAGTTGAAATATTTATAGAAGGCACATCATTTAACTTGGCGTTTTCCAACTTGAAATACTCCGCAAGCTGGCAGGAATCTTTCCAAACATTTTATCAACAACTTGAGTGCGATACTTTCCATTTTAATACAAGAGAAAGTACTTATTACATTTCTTAATAGGAAATCGAATATCGTTATACTTTCTACAAATTTCAAGCAAATCAGCATTATTTAGATTACCACTAACCACAAAAGTTCTTGATGCATTTGTTTTTGTCTCCCGTATCTGCACAATATCTAGCAAAATTTTAAGTAAACATTCATTATCATCTGCATATTCTAAGAATTGATCTCTACTTAATATTTTTAACTTTTTAGCACGATAACCAACAAATTGTCTCTTTAAAATGCCCTTAGTTTTTCCAACTCAATGTTATCGTTGATCAGAAGAGTTAATTTTGTCATAGAATATTCATACCAAAGACTACATGGTTTAATAATCTTGAACTTTTCGTAAAAATACGCTAAGACTGTATCATCTTTTATTCTTATATTCTTGCACCAGTCCTCGAGTTTCGTGAAATTGCTAATATAAAGTTTTCTAGATTTTTCAGGAAGAATTTCCAAAGTTGCATACTCGTCTGCTTGTATGATTTCACTGGGAAATTCATCTTCCCTCATTTTCGCTTTTTGAAGCGAGAAAGCGACATCTAAAACGGAAACTACTGCAACAATGTTTGTTGATTTCTCTGGTTACCAGGAAACTATTCCTGTATCATATCAATGTAAAGAATTAAGTAGGCTTTGGCCAAGTCGAGTATACTGCCATTTATTTCCTGAATTTTTAAACTTGTTCACGTTAAATATACCAAACGTAAATAAAATAATGTACATAACACGTTACAAAATTATATTTAGTAAGAAGTTGTCTAAATAAATATTTCGTGCTAGATAGGAACTTACCGCTCGCAATTTTCCTTTCGTTGAGAAATAAAATTAATATTACTGTCGTATTTCTCATATTTAGTGCTGTAGGGATTTCTCTTTTTTATTTTATCTTGTTTTAGCGCTTTTAATTTTAGATAGAAGAAAAACGCAATGTACGTCTTTTATATATACACAACAGACGCTCTGATGAAAAAAAGTTCCTGTTGTTCTGATGCAATCTTCATCTTATTTAGTTAAAAAAATAAATTGAGGGATTGGACGGTATGTGGGAAAGACAGTACTTGGCTGTTTTTTCTCTTTTCCCAAGTTTTCTCAACGAATTCTGACAGGATTGTTCGATTTCGATTGGCTGTAGTATTTAATTGCAGTTTCGCTCGGTCTCTGCGATTGCTAAACAAAAGAAGCGCATATAGCGGCACGTTCGGTTATAAACAAACTGTTGCAGAGTAGATATCTCATCAAACAGAGATAGTGTGTACTTGCTATCTCGCAAGCCTCGCTTTCTGTTAGCCAAGCGTAAATATAACCTCCACAAAAACAACCGCAGGGCTCGCCAAATGAGTAAGTTTTACTCGTTCCTTACTTATGTGTAAAATCCTGAAGTTGGGAAGGTATTTTTGCTAAAGATTTCAGGTCCGCACTTAGTTTTTAGGTCCTATATTAGAAGCCAAAATATTCAGAAACATCAGTTGGACTTACGATAAATAATTCTTGCTTCTTGGTAATTGAAAATAACGCAATCTTTCCCGATCCATTCCCATTTTAGATTAAAAAAATGTACGGTGAATTTTGAGGGAATGTTTGTTGGTAATTTGCAAGTCAGAAATATTTGGCTTAGAAAAAGAGAAAATAACGTTAACGAAATATAAAAAGAATGCATTTTCTTGTTTCCTCTTCTCCTTCTATTTTCTTTTCTTTTATCTTATACTTCCCGTTAATTTGTTCTCCATTTAAGAACCAGAGAGAATGAGAAAAATATGAAAGGTTAAATAAATCAATTAATTGAGTTCCCTTTCCTTTTCTTCTCTTGCCTAGAAAGGTTGAAGGGAGAGGGGGCGCAGATTGAAAAAGAATTAAAAAATTACCTCTCTCCACTCTTCTCTTCCCTGTTATAATTTTATGCTTTTTATTTTCCTCTTCTCTTCCCTTCTCTTGTCGCCTCCTCCTCTTGCTTTATCTCGCCTTCTTGCCTCCACTTCTATCTCCACATCTCCTCTTCCCTTCTCTCCTTTCCCCTTATCTTAACTTCCTTTCGTACCTCACCTGTCCTCTCATCTTGCGTTCCCTTCTCTTTTTCTCGTTCCTGTTGTCTTCTTGACGCACCTTTACTATCCCTTTATTTTCACTCCTTTCCTCTTATCTTAACGTCTCTTCGTACCCACCTGTCCACTCCTCTTACCTGCCCTTCTCTTTTTCTGCTCTCTTCTTGACGCGCCTTTACGCACCCTTCCCTCCCCTACTGTTTACTTCTCCTCTCTTTTCTGCCATTGTTTCTCTTCTGTTCGCCTCCCCTCTTCTCTCTTTTGCTCTTCTGTTCTGTTCTGTTTATATAAAATGCGAGGTGGAAACTGTCTTATTCACACTGATTGAGCTCGCACGTAAGTATTTACTGCCACCCATTGTTGATAAGCAACCCGTACATACCTGGACCCCCACAGAGGAGATTCAGGTTCATCAGACTGGGGTCTGGAACATAAAAGGCAATCCAGTTGTACTGGCTGACGCGTGAATATCTCCCAATCGCTTGAGTCGTTTCCTACGACAGTTCGTTCTCGAAACGGCAGCTGTGATAAATTAATATATTTAAACATTAAACATTATGAAATACGAGAGTCGCTATTTAATTTTCGCGATTTGAAGAAACTGTTAGAGATACAAGTTTTCTGTTGGGAGCACTGGAAAATGCGTTTCTTGATTATTAATCGCAGCGGAACAAAGCACACTGCACCAATTGTTGCAGCTGCACCAAAATATTAATTGTGGTCTTGCATTCGCTATCTGTAATTCCAAGATAGGACTGACTCGAGAGAGCACTTTCGTGCGATGATATTTTACAATTATAATTGCGGTCTGAGCGAACAAGAATATCCATAGAACTTTCCTGCACTCTACTCTGCTTGTAGAGTACTAAAGTCTAAGACGACGAATAAGTACCTTGAAAGAAGAGGGGTGCACGCAGCATCAAGCAACATAGTCACAAATGAAAACATCGCTTGTGTAGAAGCCATAGTGAAGAACAATTTGCGAGTAACTTACGGGGAGATAAAGGAAACTCTAAACATTCATTAACGCAGGTGTCACAAATACTGCACCAGTTATATCCGTGTGAGGAAGCTTTGTTGTCGTTGAGTATCCTATAACCTCAAAGAAGAATAAATGGCAGCAAGGGTGGAATGATGCCAGGAAATGCTTCGTCGTTTCATTAATGGTAGCTCCCGACGTGCCCACCGTTTCTTCTTTGCAGGTGACGAAAGCTGGAACAATAACCCGTAATGACTGTCGCCGATGTGAGGCTTAGGTTAAGCGATGTCGAACTGTAGACAGGAAGATGGTTGCTAGTTTCATCTCAGCAAGTGGCCATATTGCAACCATTCCATTACACGAACAAAAACCAGTCACTGCCAACTGGTACATCACAGCCTCCCCAAGATCTTCAGAACATTAACAGAAAGAAGACCGAAATCTCTGTATTGAGAGATTTGTTGCATTACCACTACAATGCATGTAAGCACGCTGCTTTGAAAACAACGAGGTTTCTGCAAGAATCAGAAGTGACACTGATGAACCACCCATCGTGCAGTCTAGACCTGGCTTCCTGTGATTTTCCCCTGTTTCCAACTGTCGAGGAAAAACTGAGAGGCATCATTTGGAAGCCCGGAGGAAGTTGTTGCGTCTTGCGAATAGGGAGTTGATGCCATCTCTAAAGAAGTATACTATTGTTGCTTCAAAATTGCTTATGGTGGATGAAAAGCGTTGCAAATGATAAGACCACTTGTCATTAATATTAATTGTTGTATGGAGAACAACCTGAATCACATGATCCGTCATACCCTCTCCAAGCTTCTGTTCAAGATCATTTATGCAGGTATAATAGAAGTATTTAATTCCTCCACACTGGCATATTGCTTCCTATCGCGAAGCATAATATACCCCATACATTCTGCACAGGGTTTAAATTTGGAGAATTGGCGGGCCATTCAATGACTTAACACTTTTGCAGCGAAACCTCTCTCCCTTGTTGATCGAGTAGTGTGGATGGTTGCGCGGTCCTGCTGAAATGTCTAATTCTCTGCTCCAGCTCTCTCTGCAACAAGTAAAAGATGCTCTTCAAGCAGTGTCTGACAGTGTATGACTTTCATACGGCGTGCAGGGAACGCAAGATGTATTTTATCTCATACCTGAATTCACCCCGGACCATCAGAGACTTTCCTCCTTGCTGCCTATGTCAGCAGTATGCTCAACCACCAGGACTGTCCAAGTTGAATGTCTTTTCATTGCTGAATATCTCTCTTCCATTTTCCTTCCAGAGAATGTGCTGCTTAGAGCAGTCAACTCGTCTCTGTTCATGGTGAACAGTCAGACAGGGTTGCTTCATCTTTTTGTTGTAATGTTTGTTTGTCTGACTAGCCTGGACAAAGTCGGTGAACTTTGACATTGAGATCACGAGCAAGTTGTCACAGCAATGATCCGCCAGCCGTGAGCTTTCTGATAACAGGCCACTTTTGCTGAGGTGTAAGTTTTTGAGATCTTCCAGGCGACTTTTCGTTCCATAATAATCTCCCAGCTTCAAGAAGTTATTTACCCAGCATGGTGACCTGTCAAGACTTCTTCCTATTTCCTAGGGACGAAAATCGTTCTTCTTTGCAGGCCTTAATCTGATTTTTTTCGCAGCTGGAGAGCCCTGCCTTGCCACCCGTACTTATTTAATCGTGCACTCTTCACAAATACAACAGACACCAGGCTGGTCACTCCACCGCTACAGAAAAGCGTTTGCATATGAAGGTCATGAAGTATTCAACCTGGTCTTACCATTTGGCAACAGGACACTTTTCTGTGTTCCGACTTGTGTGCAATGAATGCATTTGCTAGCCCTAGGATAAAGAGCATGTAATTTGATGTACTTAAGTTTGCATACATATAATGTGTCCGGTGGAGCCACTACTCTAGAGTCAATGAAAATTATGACGCTAGTACATCTGCCATGCTATGACAACATATACAGTTAAAAGGGCGGAATCCAAAGTTCAGCAGAAAGTGCAATGTTATTATTGGTTATTGGAAATGATGTTCCAGTTGCAGTACAAAGAAAATTCAGGCAGGAATATGGCGCAAATGCTCCAGAGCGTCGTACCATTGTGAAATGGCATAATCAGCTTTGTTCTGTGTTAAGAAAGAAGGAAAGCGGGGGAGGGGAAGGGGACAGAATAAAGAAATAAAGAAGGAAGGAAAAAAAAGAGGGAAGGAAGATGAAGAAAGAAAGGAATAAAGAAAGAAGGAAGAAAGAAAGGAAAGGGAGAAAGAAGCGTCGTGCCATTGTGAAATGACATAATCAGCCAGGTTCTGTGTTAAGACAGAAAGGAAGCCGCGAAGGGGGAAAGAAAAAAGCAAGAAGAAAGGAAAGAAAAATAGAAAGAAGGAAAAAAGGAAGGAAGAGGAAGGAAGAAAGAAAGAAAGAAAGAAGGAAGAAAGAAAGAAAGAAGGAAGGAAGAAAGAAAGAAGGACGGAAGGAAGAAAGAAAGAAAGAAGGACGGAAGGAAGGAAGAAAGAAAGAAGGACGGAAGGAAGAAAGAAAGAAAGAAAGAAGGACGGAAGGAAGGAAGAAAGAAAGAAAGAAAGAAGGACGGAAGGAAGAAAGAAAGAAGGACGGAAGGAAGGAAGAAAGAAAGAAGGACGGAAGGAAGGAAGGAAGAAAGAAAGAAAGAAAGAAGGACGGAAGAAAGGAAAAAAGAAAGAAAGAAAGAAGGACGGAAGGAAGAAAGAAAGAAAGAAAGAAAGAAGGACGGAAGGAAGAAAGAAAGAAAGAAGGACGGAAGGAAGAAAGAAAGAAAGAAGGACGGAAGGAAGGAAGAAAGAAAGAAAGAAAGAAAGAAGGACGGAAGGAAGGAAGAAAGAAAGAAGGACGGAAGGAAGGAAGGAAGAAAGAAAGAAAGAAGGACGGAAGGAAGGAAGAAAGAAAGAAAGAAAGAAGGACGGAAGGAAGAAAGAAAGAAAGAAAGAAAGAAGGACGGAAGAAAGGAAGAAAGAAAGAAAGAAGGAAGGACGGAAGGAAGGAAGAAAGAAAGAAAGAAGGACGGAAGAAAGGAAGAAAGAAAGAAAGAAGGAAGGACGGAAGGAAGGAAGAAAGAAAGAAGGACGGACGGAAGGAAGGAAGAAGGACGGAAGAAAGAAAGAAAGAAGGAAGGAAGGACGGAAGGAAGGAAGAAAGAAAGAAGGACGGAAGGAAGGAAGGAAGAAAGAAAGAAAGAAAGAAAGAAGGAAGGAAGGAAGGAAGGAAGAAAGAAAGAAGGAGGGAAGGAAGGAAGGAAGAAAGAAAGAAGGACGGAAGGAAGGAAGGAAGGAAGGAAGAAAGAAAGAAAGAAAGAAGGACGGAAGGAAGGAAGGAAGAAAAAAAGAAAGAAAGAAGGACGAAAGGAAGAAAGAAGGAAGGAAGGAAGGAAGGAAGAAAGAAAGAAAGAAAGAAAGAAAGACGGACGGAAGGAAGGAAGAAAGAAAGAAAGAAAGAAAGGAAGGAAGGAAGGAAGAAAGAAAGACGGACGGACGGAAGGAAGGAAGAAAGAAAGAAAGAAAGAGAAAGAAAGAAAGAAAGAAAGAAAGAAAGAAAGAAAGAAAGAAAGAAAGAAAGAAAGAAAGAAAGAAAGAAAGAAAGAAAGAAACAAAGAAAATGATTCTGCAGCCGAAGTTGGTGTTAGGTTAGGCAAGCATTTCAGTGCAACCCGCAGAAATCAATTCGACGGGTCAGTTCAGATCTGGGTATTGCAAAGTCCACTATTCACGGTATTGTTCATAAAATATTGCGGCTTAAAGCATACAAAATGCAAATTGTGCAGAAGTTGCAGCCAAAAGATAAACCCAGACGGGTCAAGTTCGCCAATTCGTTGTTATCTCACATTGATGATGACAGTGGATTCCTCAATCGTGTCGCATTCTCAGATAAAGCCACTTTTCACATGTCTGGGGCATAACTGTAGAATATATGGAGAAGAAAACCCACACGCCGTAATAGAATATGAACGTAACGTTATCGCGACTTGTGATTATGCCATTTCACAGACTCTTATGCGTTGTCATATCACGCGCAGGCGCACTAGGCATAATTTTCATTGCTGCAAAACTTGGAGAGTTTCTACACAAGATAAGATGAAAATCACATTTCTAACTTAACTGAGGAAGGAGATATTCACATATTTTCTTATTGGTAGTGATTCTACAGGACACACTGCATTAGATTTAATTTTTTCTCCATAAATGACGGTTTCATCAGTTGGTCTTAACATTTTTAATTAGTGTTTAACGCTCGTTTTTACTACAAAGGCACCAGAGGCGATGTACACGGAAGATACATGAAACGATAAATTAGGAAAGGATTTTTTTTTAAAGGAAGGAAGCGCTCCAGGCAAAATTTTAGGGTACCTCCCCGGCATTTACCATTTATGAGGACTGAGAAAAACCTGGAAAAACCTCCATTCAGGTATGACAGTCCTGGTGGGAATTCGAACCCCAGACTTCCCGCTGATGAGTCCGCGCCTTAACGACCTCGACCACTCGTGGAGGTTTTAACATTTTGCAGTACGCCT
This sequence comes from Metallyticus violacea, assembly GCA_030762175.1. Classification (NCBI taxonomy): domain Eukaryota; kingdom Metazoa; phylum Arthropoda; class Insecta; order Mantodea; family Metallyticidae; genus Metallyticus; species Metallyticus violacea. The sequence goes on along the minus strand of CM060835.1, from coordinate 13,498,191 downwards.
TAGTATCGAGAGTGGGGCAGAGTAGATGCTTTATGGTCTTCTACTTAGCAGGTTGTCGAAAATTAAATATCTACTCTCATAAAGAGTAGAAAATACTTTACGTTACTGTTGGCATATAAGGAGAGTAGGTTATTATATCATTAAGTCATGCCTACAATCATCCTCCTCGGTCTAGTGGTTAGCGTTGCTGACTGCTAATCAGAAGACCCGAGTTCGAATCCTAGTACTTAGCAATTTTTCTAAGTTAGGGAGGCTTGAAAGGTGATCCACCCCGCCTCGTGAGGACAATTGGGATGCAGCCTGGTAGAGAGGTGGGCGTTCTTCATTCACTAAAGGTACTCTATAGGCGGTACCGGCATGCTGATCACATGGCCCTCTGCAATGTTGCTCTCTATCAATGAACTCGTAAGAGCAGATAGAAAAAGCAGAAGTCGCTGCGGCAGGCCAATTCACCGCGCGTGTAGCGCCAAATGAGGAGAAGGAAGAGGCCCATAATGTCGTTTTTGCAAAGTTACTCAGTAGTCAATTGCGGTATTCCAAATCATAATCACCCTGGTTTAAAAAAAAAAAAAAAAAAAAAAAAAAAAACTGATTATTATCGTGCTGCTTTTGTTTTCTGCCTCGGTGTTTGTTAGAAGTCCATAGCGCCCAAAGGCTTATTAATTCCCTGTGCGAATAATGCCGGGCAGGAACTTGTGCCCTTTTAAGCACTAAGTGATACAGCAGTAGTGGAAATCGATTTGAGTTCGTATAAACACAGAATGGGCGTGCTGGGTTAATGAACGGGGTTAAAGCTCTTCTTGTGGAACGCTGTCATGCTAGCAAGTGTTTCTCACGCCCCCTTTTGTCTGTTTTTGTTTGCTCTCTGTGCTAGAAGATATTTTATCTTCTGGTTACTTTATGAGTGGCTGGCTACAATTCTCGCCGATTTTGTTCGTTTTATTTTTTCTGTGTTATTTAAGTTGAAACCGATGGGAAGGAATCCGATAACGGGCTTCTCTGCAGTAGTTTACTTGCTCTAACGTTCCGGTCCAGTGAGCTGAGATTTCATTATGACGAGGGCTCTTAACAGCTAATTTAACGATTTCTTCTATCTTTCATTGTGGCTCCCTCCAACTATAAAAAGTTATTTGATCAAAAAATGCACTTATTCCCCTATTTTTAAACAGTATAGCGTCAGTTTTCACCACTGAAACACTACGTGGACACTGATGATGCTTCAAATGAAATGACTGTAGAGATGAGAATTTTATGTTCGCCATCTAAATATTTCATAAAAACTTCCCAAATATTCCCAAATGATGCGGCGCGGGATTTTTCCTATGAGCGAGTTTGCAGCGCCGTGGAAGGAATAGAAAGCCTGCTTGCTTACTTGTTGACCTTGCTGACTGTTGCGGTCTTAACACAGCTATTCCCAGGTGTGTGTTGTGTTGTTCGTTTCTTAATTCGACAATATACATAAAATGTAATACACCTTGTGTGTTTACAACGGCACAGCGTCTTTGTGTAAAATGTGTTAACACATTGGTGAAAAATTAAAATACTATTTTTTTTTTTTGAGAATACAGTTGGTGCTGTTACTTATGTGAATATCATACTATACCTCCATTTTTTCACATAATTAACCTACGCGATCATGCATTTTTTCAACAGGACTCTGCCACTGCTCACACTACGAATAATTCCATGAGAACAATTCACAATGTGTTTCCACACAAGACAGAACTATGAGTAGGAATTTGTGACCCCCTTTGTTCCTCGATTTAACAGCCTACGATAATTATTTCTGGGATAAATTTAAAAAATGTCGTCCCAAGACTAACCCGCACACCATACAAGAACTCAAAGATAATATTCGTCAGAAATATGTCCGGATATTTCAAAATAAACTACATTGAATGATGAATAATTTCCTAAAGAGATGCCAGAAATATGTGGAGAATGAAGGCGGGCAGTTTCAACTCCTCTTTTGATAATTTGGTAAGTAATTGGCCTCTTAAATTGATTTGTGTATTGTTGTATGGTTGGTAGGTCCATCAGGTAGCTCTCCATTTATCCTCACGAGGGTGGGTGGATCTCGTTCCAAACTTAGAAAATTTCGTAAGCAGATTACTGGGAATCTAATCCGGGCCTTGTCTGTCCTAGTGGTATAGTATTTGCTCCTAAACCCAAGATAGCGGGTTCAATCCCGGAAAGGACCGAAGGATTTTTTCGGACCTAAAAATCCTAAGTATGGCTTCCTTCGGACGGGAAGTAAAGCCGTGGGTCCCGTGTCGTACATTTACAGCACGATAAAGAACCTCAAGCCTGAAAGAAGAGACCTCTGAGCAAAATTTTTCGGCCGTTTCACGCCCTGAATTGAGTGGGACGCTGATGGCCTGAGATGTTAAAGAGCGTCCGTAAATAAAACAAATAAAAAAACAAAAACAAAATGAACGCGATCCTCCCGGCCAGAAGTCAGCAATGCTACCCGCTAGACCAAGGAGGTGGTGTTTAAAATAATTTAGCATTATGAAATTAACTTTTTGTTCCTTCCTCCATCAAATATTACTTAAAAATGAACGAAAAAATCAAACTGTTCTCTATTTTGCTACTATAATGAATATTCCCCAATTCCGTGTATCATATTTTATTTACTGATGAATTTGCACTGAAACGTCTACATATCAAATATCAGCAACGTATACGCTTTCAATTAAAATATGAGCAAACATTAACTCGTCCCTAGAAATGAGAAACTGGAAATTGGCTAATACGCGCTCCTATGAACGAATCAAATCAATGGTCCCCGAGTAAAGCAACACCTTTTCTTCATAATTACCAAATTATAATGAATATGGCGCTTAGGTGGTTTTTATAGTGAAAGAGACTTCAATTGGGGATATCATGCCAGCGGCATTGCTCTGGGGAGGGACAACTTTTGCCCTTTGAAGCCATCGGGCTCTCTTGCTAGACATTTTGCGCGTGTAGAAACTGAGGAAACCCAGCAACGGCCCCGGAAATCGATCTCTTGACCTCCTCAGCCTGTGGTGCGGCAGATGCGCCTGCGTGAGGGGGCGTCGCCTAGCGAGAGTCACCGGCGCAAGGCGTCCCGCTTTCTCGTCTCACAGAGTAGTCATTCATTAACACAAACCTTCTCTCCATGCTGAACGTGCTGCATATCTCAGGTAAGTACCGGCATTAGAGTAGGTCAAGATGACACTTTGTGTGCTTTTGTTGCTAAAACTCGTCATTGCAAAGTATCGCAGGGTGCGGTGATTGTCATTTTTTTTTTTTTTTTTTTTTGTTCCTTCTTATGGAAGCGAAATGTTTGATGTATAAAAACAGCGTTTGAGTCTCTTTTAGTTACCTTGCTACACTATCAAGGAATACCGTTGTGGATGTTGTGACTAGGATTAATTTACAGTCATAATTATCATCGCTTTTGTCATATACATAATTCTCTCTCAAAGTTGGGCTAATTTTGAAATTACGGCAGCTGTTGCAGTATTTCCAATTTGTCTATTTTTGTTATATAATTAGAATTAAAAAAAAAGTTTTTATAGCATTTGCCTACTGCTAGAGTTGTTGCATTCAATATCTGCGTAATTTGCAGCCATGTAGAGTTCCGAAGTGAAATTCTTATTTTCCGTTCACTATAAATAGTTACTGCAAAAAATCTTTCCGAGTCTTTAGTAAGGACAGCCCAGTCCGTTTTGTTTCTCAGTTTCACCATGTCCTTTAAATGTGATAACTAGAGACTGAGCGCTCTGAAAAATTGAAAAAAATAAAGTAGTCAGGCAAAAGAAAAGAATTCTTCCACCTCATAATTTAGATGATTTTTCTCAAAGTAGTACCCGTTGGAAGCAATGTCCCTGTCCTAGCGTTTCTATCCTGTATTTCGCTGTATAAAACAAACAATTAGTCAAGAACAAATTTTACTGTACAATTACCAATTTGAATTTACTGATTTTTTTTTTTTTTTTTTTTTTTCTGTTTTATTTCAATGGGATATGCCCAGTTTCGTTGAGAAAAAACAAAAATTACCACCGCTAGAGCTTCAACTTTTACAGAGGGTGCCAAAAATTGTATACACACTTCAACCAAAGAAATTTCACACAAACAGAAAATGATGAGCACTAATCTTCTTACACTTTTACAGTTACAACAGTTGTTCAAAATGACCACATCGGCGTCGATACACTTCTGAGTACGTTGAACTACTGATTGAGCAACGTTTGCGAAAGTGTCCTCAGCGATTGCAGCACATGCCGTTTCAATTTCTTCCCGAAGTGCTGTCAGTGTAGCTGGTTTTCTACGGTATGCAACATCCTTAAGAGTTCCCCATAGGTAGAAGTTCAACGGAGTTAGATCCGGAGAACGCGGTAGAAACTCAATCGGACCTCTGCGTCCTATCCAGTGTCGAGGACGGGAGGCTTGTTGCTGTGCGAGGTCTTCCAGATCTGCCCTTGTGAACATCGCATACGGTACCACGAGTCTCAAATTTGTCTCGAATGCGTGCAATTGTTACTCACGTTGGCGGTTCTGTTCTGTACACACGTCTCCATTGCCTTTGAACTTCAGCAACATTCTCGGTTTTCCAATACCACTTCAAAATTACTTTCCAATGTTCTAACGACAATCTTGGCTCCATAACGTAATGTGAGTCACATCTATTTACAGAACATCATACGATAATGTTGGCTTCATTTGTTCATTGTTGATTTACCTGTCACGTAGCAACGCTATCATAAGGTATGAGTCACTTCTGTTTACAGAACATCATATTACATTACTGTTGTTTTTCGGTTCAACTTTGAAATATATTAAATAGATATCTATTGTGAAAGTGTGTATACATTTTTTGGCACCCTCTGTATATTCCCCTTGATTTTGAAGTGTACTCAAGCTATCTTTATTTTCATCTACAATCAACACCTTATATGTTTTGTGAGGAATGCATTGTTGCGCTTAGTTGTTAGCACGAGTGATTCAGAACAATATGTCAGTGATATTCGCAATAATATAATTTATCTACATTTGTAGACATAATTATATACATTTTACCTTCCGATAGCTAGAATAAAAAAAATATTTATATTTTAAAGAAACGAATCAAAAATACGAGACGTGTTTCGAGGTTGCTTTTACTGTTTCTTATTTAAATATAATTTTAAAAAACTAAAGCCCTAAATTACCATGTTACAAACGCGTGCAATGTGAATTTAAGCTTATTACAAACTAATAACTAATAATGCTGTTAGCTTTTACCGTAAATGTTTTGCTGTACCTTCTGCATTTATTGTATTACAACGAAACTGTTGTAAATATACACTTAAGAATGAACAATTAGACCAAATATTTATGAAATTGATATTGACGATTGTCCTCGAGGGACCTCTAATCTAGTATGGCCACATTCCCCTTCTCTTGAAGATCAATTTCGTAATCTTCATATTTATATATTATGGATGGAAAAACAAGATAAAATAATAGAAGGAATATTTCTGTTGATAAACATAAGACAAAAGTCATAGAAACATAAGGATGTTTCTATTGACCGAAACATCTTTAAATATCCACAGTTCCTTTGTTATAAGCTCCCTGTTCGGGGTAAAGAGGATACAGTGAGCCAAGGACTTTTACCATAGCCGCAATATGCAAGAAAAAGAGTGTTAGCTTAATTTTCTACCATAACTTAAACCAGGTTAAGTTCTTACAATCGACACTTAGGTGGCGCTGTTGAGACACAAGGGTATGTGCATAAGTTTCCTGTCTAACCACTTTATAGGTATGATAAAGATATAAATTATATTTCACTTTTCAATATAGTTACCCTTTATTGCAATAAACTTTTTACGTTTTTGAATTAACATTTCAACCCCCACCCCCCGAAAAAAATTGTCAGAAGTTTTATCTGGAAAATGGGCATAAACAGCACCCATCACTTCTTCCTCACACTTAAATTTCCTTTCTCGAAGGTTCTTCTTGTGTTTTGAGAAAATAAAACAGTCGCTGGGAGCTAGGTCTGGGCTGTAGGGTGGATGGTCGGTCTCCTTAAAGTCACATTTCATCACAGCTTTCTTTGTAACAAGAGTGTGTGCACAGGCACGTTGTCATGAAGAAGGCGCACATCACCACTCAGCTTTCCTGTTGTTCCTCTCCTTGAAGTCGATGAAGAGTATTCCTTTAAATTGCCAAAAGTTTGTGGCTATGATCTGTTTGGTTAACTGAGTGACTTGGCCTTTAGAGGCGGTGCTTCGCCAGGTTTACGCCAATCTATTGATTCTCTTTTAAACAAGGGGTCATAGTAGAAGACCATAGTTTCATCTCCTGTAACAATGGTTTTAAGAACTTCTCTCCTTTGCCAAGGCAAAGCTCCAAAATGCCTGACAACAGATGACTCATTATTGCTTTTGAACTGAGGAAAGAAATTCAGACACCCATCTTGCACTAACCTTATTCATGTTTAAATGTTCATGAATAATTCGAAGGACTGTTGTTTTAGAAAGGCCCAACCTTGCTGCTATTCTGTAACTTTGAGCCGTTGGTTTCCATAATTTCTCCTTCCACAAGAGCGATCGATGTTCTCAGGAGTGAGCATCTCCAAGCGCAGACTTGCACGCTCTTCGTCTTCAATGCTTTCTTGATCTATTCGAAAAACTTTGGCCCATTCTTTTACTGTAGAATATGAGGGGATGCTTCCCAGTACACCGCCCAATCGCTGTTTAATTTCATTTGGAGTATGTCCTTCTTTTGTGAAGAACTTAATGACAGCTTGATACTTCATTTTGAACATGTCACAATCTTCTACACATAGCCTTCTTTAGGCAACTATATCTGAACAACTGAACACAGCAGAGCGGAAGTTACAGTTGCAATTATTTACTTAACAGTTAAGATTTAACACCGATAACGGTTTTGTGAAGGCGATAATCCTTATCGGCGAGGCCGGAAACTTATGGTCATTACTATTTTCGCATCAATTGACATTTCTTATTGTGTGTAAAAGTTGCAGCTTTGAAATTGATCAAGTAGTTTGTTTACAGTAAGCGTTTGAACAAATCAATTTTGGAAGAAAAAATGAAAATTTCACGTGAATGTTTTCGTTTGATGATTTTTTACGATTTAGTAAAGGCCTAACCCAACAGCAATTATAGAATCGCTTTGTTTAACTTTTGATAATGAAGCACTGTCAGAAAGGATTGTTTACAATTGGTTTGCAGAATTTCTTCGCGGTCGTACGTACGTCAGTGATGAATTTCGTAAACATTGATCAAAATCGGTTGTCATTACAAAAAACATCGATGCACGTGTAATATGATTGAAGAAGATCGGCAAGTGGCTTACAGTAAATATAGACATCCTTAACAGTACATTTCGATTTTGCATGAACATTTGGCTGTGAAAAAGATCTGTTCCCGATGGATTCCGCATAATTTGATCGAAAAAAAAAAACATTCGTTTTAATTGGTGTAATGAAATGCTCGTAACAGATGACGAAACTTGGATATATTCGTATGAACTGGAAACTATGCAATAATCCGCTGTTTGGGTGTTCCAAGATGAACCGAACCCCACAAAAGTTGTTCGTTCACTTGCAAGAAAATGATCGTTTGTTTCTTCGGTTGTGCTGGACATGTCGGAACCATTCCTTTAGAGAATCGAAGAGCAGTTAATGCTGAATGGTATATAACAATTTGTTTGCCAGAAATCATCGACGAAATCAGGAAAAACAACCGAAAACGGTGCATCATTCTTCATAATGCCAGTTTTCAAGCGGTACGTCAAACAATTGATTATTTGAAGGAGGAAAACAAGGAATTAATATCTCATTGCCTGTATTCACCTAGTGGTGTAGTGGTAACCATACTTGCCTCCTAAACCCAAGATCACGGTTTCATTCCCAGCCAGGATCGATTTATTTTTTCGGGCGTAAACCTACTAAAAATGACTTTCTTCGGAAGGGAAGTAAGCCGAGTCGTTGATTTACGGCATGTAAAAGAACCTCAAGCCTGATAGAAGAGGCCTCTGAGCAAAATTTATCAGCCATTTCACGCCCTGGTTTGAAGTGAACGCTGATGACCTGAGATATTAAAAAACGTCCGTAAATAAACAAAATCAACAATAACAATAACCTGGTTTATCGCCTAACAACTTCATTTTGTTCCTGAATTTCAAACAAAAAATTCGAGGACAGCGATTTTCATCACCTCAGAAGCTGTTGAAGCCGTTAAACCATGTTTTTGAGATACCAACTTCAGAGTGGAAAAAAAGGTTTCGAGAATTGGTTTCAACGCATGCAAAAGTGTATAAATCTTAAATGGGAATATTTTGAAAAGCGATTATATAGTTTGTTCCAAAGATGTTTTTTCTTTCCTAGTTTTTGTAAAAACTTAAAAGGTAACCCTCGTATATATCCAATGTGGGAGTCTTGAATAGATACAGGCCCAGAAATATCGACAATGGAAAGCGATTTTCCTCGCGTGGCGTATCGCTTGTGTGTTAAATATTACTATTATTTCTTTTTTCCCCTAATTCCTACTTTGTATTTAGCTGAGAAAGTATATAAACGAGTTTTGATTATAATGTTTTATTGTAAATGATAGATATTGAAAAGCGTTTTCAATATTGTGTTTTCCGCGCTTTACAGCAGCTTTACCTAATGTTACCCGTTACTAGATAATCAAGTAGGGGAAGGGGAGAAAAATATCGCAATGAGATATCAGTGGTGTTCTGCAAAATTCTTTCTCATAAAATAAACAAGTATCCAAGAACAAATTTTACTGCACAAATACCACCTTAAGCTGTTAATTTTAGTATATTAATTTTCTTTGCAGCATTTTACCGCATAAGAACACCCTAACATAAGCTCAAATAATAATAACAAAGGAACACGCGATTAGTTTAGTATCAGCATTAATTATTATTCGGTGGAACACTTTTCAGTGTTTTCCAATAGTGAGAAAGTATGAATTTGGAACATTCAGGGTCATTTCTTTAGAATTATTGAGCGGAATTTAAGTCTGCGTTACATTTTGTATTCTTGCCGAAATGTTTGCATCCAGCGCGGGCTTTAATTCGCGGTAGTGAGTAGTGCCAACATAATCACCATAACCGCCTCGGACCCGGTGACTTAAGCTTTATAGCGTCAACAGTGAACACCTTTGGAATGGATAATTATCATTAGAGTTTCGATGGCACACCCTTTCCTCATAATAATTGATAGCGTAGTAATTATTTTTCTCGGTTTATATTAATTATGACATTCATTTATTTGTGCACAGGTGGAAACAATCAATTTCTTGACATGAACACTCAGAATTTGATCGCAAAATATCCAAGCCATCCCCACTATATGTATATACTGTGCTACTACATTTATAATCCAAGGCCTTCTGTGTTCAAACAAAAACAAATAAATTTGTTGCCTTTTAAATGCTTAGGAAAAATATAATAATGCACAATAAACACCGTACACCTAAAGTGAATTTACGATAATACGTTTACACAGGCAATACTTTTTAAAAACGTTTGAATTTGACGTATTTAAACTTTCAATTCTTATCGCTTCCATAACTCGCGCATTTCAGCAACTATATTTATGTTGCGTGATATTCAACAATACTACGCCAAGGTCAGTCAGTACATGAAAGGCGTGGTGAATACTGTTGAGACACAGAATGTTAAGCAACCCTTCTTTATATATAATTTAATTTCTTATAGCTTAAGGAGAGAACGGTAATTAATTTTAAATGTGGTAATATTTTGAATGAGTTAAATTAAAAAAAATCAACTTCATTCAAATATTATTAGCCTATTTATGTTCAACTTAATTTTATTATTCTAAATGTAATCCTGGGAAGCCATGGACGATTAGACATAAATTTAGACGAAGACCCTAATAGTATTTCCATATACAGGATGTAACAAAAATGTTTGTCAAATTTTAGAGAAACATTTCTTGCTTAGAGGGTGCAAACACATGTTCGTAAACGCATTATTTTCTTGTTAAAGCACTTTGTCTATAACGCCGCTTACACAGTGTGATATGCAAGCTAGAATGCCAGCATAGCTGTCCTGTGACAACTACCGCACAATAGTAGAGTTGCTTAATACGTACAGTAGATAAACATTCACTTTTATCTATGGTTAAATTACTGGTTGTAACTACTCTTAGTTTCTAGGTTCACCGTTGTTGTGGTCGTTCTGTATAACGTAGTCCGCTTGTTGTGCTATTCACTTAATTGCTTGACTAGCACCGAGCACATGGTGGCAGTTCTGTGTGTTTACCACGGACCTTATTCCAGGTACAGTAAAATGAGGTATTCAAATGTAGAGTTAGCAGATATTCATATGTTATATGTATTAGACGAAGGTGTAGAGTCTTTGTGTTTGTATTCTGCAAGGCTGCCAGACACTACGAGATACTCCAAGGATACATCATCGCCGTCCAAGCGACGGCGGGTTGATAGATGTATCCGTGCTAATGGAGGATATTTTGAACATTTCATATCATTTTCTGTTTTTAAATATTATGCTATGAGGAATAGATATAGATAAAGGACTCTAACAAGGAAATAAAGCAATACCAAACACATTTTCTTATTATATTTTTATCCTCAATGTGTGAGGAATGGCTCCCCAAAGTTTTGACATGCCTTTTTGTTACAATCTGCCGAACACCTCGACGCCGACGGAGCCCCGATTCAAATAGTTCGAGCCCCTCAGAAGAGCCGCTTTCATTCCAGACACTGGGGAAGATACCTTTCCAAAAAGCAAACTAGCGTCTTGCCGTACACCGCAGATCTCAACTATCCTGGCATCTTTTACCCTGTAACAGAACCAACAAAATGAAACGAGACGAGAGATCGTAAAATTCATGGAAAAATTCGTTTCAGTGTTCGCCTAAGCGACGAGAGGAAAAATCCAAGGACAGTTTTAACCCGAATGCTACTCCCAAGCGAAACTGCCTTGTTGGAGATATATTTCGCTTTCCTGATGCAAAAATAAATTTTTCAAAAAGTTTCAAAAATAACATTACAAGAGGGTTTGAGATAACAATAAATCCACGAACGTAGTGAATTTATGTGGAAAGCTCAGACCCTCGAATGATATTTATTAGGACTATTTAACGAATAAAATAAGAATTTAAATATAATCACCTTAGTATTTGGCTTACAATATTGCAATAATTGTATATTTGTATTATGAATACTCAAAGTTTACAAACCATCTAGCAACAGACGAATGTCGATTGTCAGTAATACCAATAGAAAAGAGTCAAATACAGGTTTGGGAATATTTCATGCCTAGAATAAGAATAAAAGTGATATATATTTGAATTTTGCGCACAGATTATTAACAATTGTATAAAATGTTATACTTACTAATGAAATGTAAAATTTACTTACCTATTCAGACACCGCGAGAATGAAATAAACGAAAGTCGACTATTACAGTCGCTACCGTTATATTTAATAATACCAACTGAGAAAAACAAAACAGAGAAAAGTTACCATTCTGAACTACGTGTTTATTAAGATTTTTGGTTGCTTAGGTAGATATTGTTACATAATTTATATAATGATTTCAGACTGTTAGGATGAATATGCAAAAACAATTGCTAGAGTGAATACACATTAAGTTAGTTAAATTTACAATTACTGAAAACACACAAAAGTGCTCATGAATTATATAGTGCAGGTATAGAGTTAGCTATACTGACCACAAGACAAATGCACGTCGCGTGATACAACTGATTTGATCTTTTTTTTTCGATAATTTCATTGCGATATCCGGCTGTGATTGATCAAAATTCAAAATTTTGTTTCGTTTCATTGGTCGATTTAAAGATGACATCACCTAAGCGAAATAATAAGCATTATTCAAACAGTTTCTTCTGTTGCATCACAAAATTGTCACTAAGAAGAATTAAAAAATAATCCTTGCAAATACAGAATATATTTTTAAAAATTTTCCAGCCGATTATATTTGAAAGCAGCATTTTTTCAAGAAAACAATTCATGGTGAATGTTTCTTCATTTGAAGGGGAACAACAATGATATTAGTTACATTTAATTTAGTGCTTATTTTCAAGGTCATTTCAAAGTTTGCTAAATTTTTTTTTTTAAATGAAAACTCTAATTTTTAAAAACAGATTTTCATGTTACGCATAAACGCAAACAATTTTTGTCTTTAAAAAATTATCAAACGAACCATTATTTTATAAAATGTTTAAGAAGTTTAAAAATTTTAATACATTTAATACATATCGGGTATGCCGGGTCCCCTTAAATAAGTAATTAAAATGTTTGATTCAAGCATGTCACTCCTTTAAGCAAAGCCACCTAAAGGGAAATATAAACAGTAAACTCAATTTCGTGCTGGCTTTACATGCTGCAAAGGCCATGACTTAAAACAATAGAAAAAGTTTGTTATTGTATTCAGCACGAAAGTTCGTGAGTTTTCCAAAAGCAGTGAATCCCTAGTAAACTGGAATGGAACCTTATGTTTATATTCACTCTTTGTCATTTAAACAGAATTTTCTAACTAAATATTTTATAACTCTACATTGCAGGGAATGGCAGCAATAAACTTAAAATAACATACCCCACAAAATCTAGATCACGCTTCTGTAAATTGTGTGTACAAAGAACCGATCTATTAAAACATACGAAGTGCAGCTTTATTAAATCCAAAATCAATGGAACATGCGTGACCTGTATTGACGTTTTGTGTAAACCAAACATGGTAGCCACAAAGCAAAATATCCCCAACGGATTTTGAAGGCACAATCGTGAAGTTTATGGCTCAAAAGTTATATAGAATGATTGACACAAAGAGAATTTGCTTTAAATGCTTTAAACCTTTCCCATTTCTGTTTGACGACAGCTGCAAGCAAGCCTGCAACTCTTTTCTAAACGTAAATTCCAGGAGAATTTGTTTACCCTCACTATGGACACTATCATGCCCTCCTTCTTCTTGTAGACATCAGCGTACTTGAATGTTCATGTTTCTTGGTCAGTTAGTTTATTTCGGTGAAACCATTAACCAATTATTGGTAGTCAGTTTCAGCGATTCATAAATGAGGAGTTTTATGATGATATTAGATCAGTGATCAGGTGAGCGAGTTCATTGTCTTTGAAAGGAAAAGCAACGGACGCTTTATTCAAGGATTTCCCAACATTTTTATGTCGGCGTCATCTTTGAAATTCAGTTTAGAAAACTGCTATAATCTTTATGGACTTCTAATGTTTCTAAATCTTTAAATACCAAAAATAAATAAGAGGGTAAGTCATAAATAGAACCCGGAAATTAGGCAAAATGCCTTTTCTATCTGGGTGGATATATTTGAGAGTCAGATAGAAATGAACATGTTTTTTTAGCTTCTGTTGTGTATTTAAAAGTTTAAGGCATTTTAATAGCTATTTTGGATCATTGCGATTTTTTCTGCGATTATTCACGCATTTTAAAAAGCATATATAGAATTTATTTATGCTAAACTGAAAAAATTTCTAAAAATTAAATGGTATGTTCTCCTCACAAAAATATCTATTGAGAACCTTGTAATATATTTGTTTCTTTTCAAGCAGTCAAAAACTTTCTCCTCAACCCATTCACTTACACTGTTTAAATAGCAGAACCTTCATTAGTGAAAGAAACGCACGGTTACCTCGGGCATACAAATACCAGGAAATAGAGAGGATGAGGTCAGTACTGTAGTTTCGAATAGTCCTGGCATAAAGCCTCTTATCGATCTACACGAGACAATTCTAGAAAATTTGTAGGGGGGGGGTAACTTCTCAGCTGCATAAATGTAACAAACAATTGCAAGCGAGAAAGATGAAAGCGTACAACCTTGCAATAAGCCGTTCCTACAATGCATTCAATGTAGAAGTTATAGAGATATTAACCTGATTCCTCTATAAACTCATAAACAGAAAATGAATTCGACCAGAAACAACTGCGCAACTTTTGCTCATTTCGCCAGGACTATTCAAAACTACTTTACCTTGTCTTGATCAGCATTTCCATGATGTCCTGAAAGGTGAATGTTCTGTTGTAATTGGTATGAGTCCTTCCAAAATAACCTGTTTTAATTAAATACGCTCCAATCCCTTCAGTGAAATTAGAAAGTTCTTTTCCATACATTTCCATAATGAAAACTTTATTTTCTTTCTGACAAGCGGCTGTCTATGATAGTTAATACCTTAAAAAAACCTCTTGTTGTAGCTTGTAATCAAGAAAATTAAGTTTAAGTAGTTTAATTGTTTATAAAATAACTATTAAGTATCTTAAATACCTATTTTGAATAATAATGAATGATATTACTCTCTGTTTTCACTTTTAATAAAAGCCTATTTTAATTATATTGTTGCCTATTTTCAGTATTTTAAGTGTCTTTTTGCCTGCCTATTTTAACCAAAATAAATGCCTGAACTTCCGTGCTCTGGTCATAAGTCATGGCAACTATTTTTCGCGAACAAGTACAACACGAAAAATCTAAGATATATGATTGAAAGTGTGTGGAATGTATTTGGATGAAGCCACCAGGTGGTGTATGTGAGCTGCCTGTCTCAGCACGCCCCGAAGTTCATTTGGTGAGCGACAATGGTCAGGAATGGAGGTCACATGCATATGTGGAAATAACATTTCTCCGTGCAGGAATGCACAAAGAATGCCACACAGAGCTACGGGCAGCATTGGGTTTGCGTGCCCTGCCCTATCAAACGGTGGTGAGGTAGACAGAGATCTTCCCATTGCTGGCAACGAACCGTCGATATGCTTGGAGATTACTTCGAAGGCTGCTAAACACCGTGGATTACTTGGAAGACATGTTCTGTGACGGATTTACAACCCTGTGTAAGTGATTGTGTGTAACTTTTGCTTATGACATAATAAATTACCTATGTTTATCTCCTTTCCTACATCCAGTCTTCCGTTGGTGGCACCGCTCGGCAGTAAATGTCATATACTTGTAATCGTATATCTTAGATTTTTCGTATTTTCCCTTGTTCGCGAGGAAAAAGGGGTTGTCATGATTTATGATTATCCCTCGTAGCTATAATTGAAATATATGATACATCAAAGAGAAATAAATTTATCTAGATTTGGTAAAGCAGATATTGCAATTTGTAGCTATGGTCGATATTAATAATGAGAAATAAAAAATTAATAAACTGTTAGTTCTGTGAAGCTAGAGGTTTGTAAATGATTTAACGGGTAACTCTCGTGTTCTTTGATACAGTCAGTACAGACATGATCCCATTCCTGACTATAAGAAAATAATGACCTTTTGGATACAACGTTGAAGCCATCTCGTTCAATATTCAGCGCTTCATCAAAATATATTGGTGACATGGGATGGGAGAAGTGTGATAACGTTTGGGTATCGGTGATCGGAGTGACCATATAATCAATTAAATGTTCGTTGTAATACAGCTTCTCATGGCACAAGGGGCATTCAAAAAGTTTTTGGAAACAGTCTATCCATTGTTGAACAACAATGCCAATAAAATGCAATTAAAGCAGCTGGCAACAATGGGCCGTAAGTTATCAAAATATGCATAAGTGCAAGTTTAAACTTGCGTAGTTGTACAGTCTGTTGAGTTCAGTTCTCTGTCAGTAACTAGTGAAAAATCGTGAATGTTTCTAAAGAAAACTTTGCATTCTACATTTTCACACGCTATAAGCAAAATGAAAGAGTCAGATAAAAGCACGAGGACTTGGTAGCTGTTCATGGGGATCAAATGAGTTTATTTGATACCGTTGCAAGATGAATTCTATCATTTGAAGAAGGGCGAAATACTTTGAAAGACAACCCACTTTCTGACGGGTCTCGGGAAGAGAGAACAATTCAAAGAGTGAGGAATTTTTTATTTAATGGTGTTTAACGCCCGTTTTTATTACTGAGACACCACGGGCGGTGAACACTGATGATACATGAAATGAAATGATATATTAGAAAATAATTTTTTAAGGAAGGAAACGTTCCAGGCCGAAGTTGAGGGTACCTCCCCGGCATTTGACAGTTATGAGGACTGAGGAAAACCTGGACAAAACCTCGGTCAGTGAGGACGGTCCTGGTGAACCTCAGACCTCCCGTTCACGAGTCCGCGCCTTAACGATTTCGGCCACCCGTGACGGTCGCACGCTCATGTGCCAGCGCTCTAAATGCAAAACATTTGTGCTAATATGCCATGTCATTCATTTCACAGACCCAGTTTATTCAGATAGTTTAAAATTACTTCACTTTACCAAGAATGTCGTATATATGTTATCTTGTAAGCTTTGTAAAGCATTTTATATTGGTTTAACTTCTACTGTTGTTTCGCTACGTATGAACAATCATAGACGTTTTGTTAAAACCAAGTCTCCCTTGCCGGTTGCCCAACATGCCTTATCTCATTGTAAGGATTTTGATGATGCTTTTAATCTAACACTTATTGATGCTTTACCTACACAATGCTCTGAAAGTTTACTCAGAGATAGCGAAATGGCATCTATATTTTTACATAAAGCGCATATACCACCAGGTTTAAATCTTACTTGGCAGTATTTCTCTTTACTTTAATTACTATTGTTTTAAAATATTTTAAAGTTTTTTCTATTATTAATATATTTCCCTTTATTCTTTTTCCGCCTCAGCCCTTTATTCCCTTGTTGTTTGTTTTATCTGTTTCCAGCATTACGTTACCTTCGAGATTCAATATTTACTTTTACCACCCTCGCTTGTCTTCTGTCTTTGAAAGAAATCGGTTGGGAAACTCTGCTCTGTTTGGTTTGCCGTATCTTAATACTAAGCTACTCAAATTCCAAATGGTTGTGTCTAGTGAATAGAGTCAGACTTTTTGGTGTTTTGAAAAATGCAAAATGCCGAGGCAATTAACTTTCTAAATTATATGTGTATAATAGCCAAGATTTGCCTGTGGTCAGTATCGATGAAATAAATTTTGGGAAAACTATATTTAACGGAAGCAGCCAGCAAGGAAATCGTGAATCGACCGGGAGTGAAACTTCCTTCTGTTTTGTTCTGTGAGGAAGGGTTTTATCCCAAGGTGGGTGGGTAGGTAATACACGCCTCCGTGGTAGATAAAGCTTTTATCACTCGGTAAAAGCGCTCTCTTATAAAAGACAACGCCTTGTAATAAAGGGCGGTCTATGAAAGTCCACTGAAACACTAGCCACTGCTTAATGCCCCATAAACAGATGGGATTTTTGTTAGATGTAGTGCCTATAGATATCTCAGTGTTCATATATGACGAGATCGTATGTCATCGTTAAGTGTATCGAGGATGAAGCTTTCTAGAGGCGAGAGAGAGGTAACGTATAGTACGAGAGCTATTTCCCAAGATCGCGGGTTCGAACCCGGCCAGGATCGATGGATTTTTCCGGGCGTAAAAATTCTAATTATGGCTTCCTTCGGAAGGAAAGTAAAGCCGTGGGTCCCGTGTCGTACATTTACGGCACGAAAAAGAATCTCAAGCCTGAAAGAAGAGACCTCTGAGCAAAATTTGTCGGCCGTTTCACGCCCTGAGTTGAATGGGACGCTGATGACCTGAGCTGTTAAAGAGCGTCCATAAATAAATCAATAAAAACAGAGAGAGCTATTTTTTGTCAGTTTATCTTTCCTCATCCTCATAATTTTGATGATATTTCTCAAATTAGTCCCCATTGGTTTTTGATTGATTTGTTTTATTTACGGACGCTCTTTAACAGCTCAGGTCATCAGCGTCCCATTCAATTCAGGACGTGAAACGGCCGACAAGTTTTGCTCAGAGGCCTCTTCTTTCAGGCTTGAGATTCTTTTTCGTGCCGTAAATGTACGACACGGGACCCACGGCTTTACTTCCCTTCCAAAGGAAGCCATGCTTAGGATTTTTACACCCGAAAAAAGCCATCGATCCTGGCCGGGTTTGAACCCGCGATCTTGGGTTTAGAAGGCAAGTATGGTTATTACTACACCACCAGGACCGATGTTCCCATGGGTGCAATGCATCTGTCCCAGCGTTTCTGTAAGTGTCAAATATGTACAGGAAACTGTTTTGTGATATATTCTTTTAGAACCGCCTCTGCAGCCCTCATCTCTGCTTCTGATTATAGAAAATGCCTCCCACGAAGGTATTTCTTCAATTTGGGGAAAAGGAAAAGGCCACTCGAGGCTAAATGGAGGACGAGGGACATACTTTACGTTCATTTTTGTGAGGTATTCAGCAGCAACATTTTCGATGTATGGCCCTGTATTATCGTGGTGCAACATCCAGTTTGCTGCATGGAAATGTGTGTGCAGATACGATATACTGGTAAACTATTCTTTAAAAGTCGAAAAATGAGAGGGGTCATAACTTTCCCAGCAGAAACAACCACGTTTGCTTTTTTTTTTTTTTTTTTTTTTGGAGTTAGTGATTACTTAAATGTGCACACAGAGCTTTGCAGTTCGCTTTCAGGATCGAAATGGTGTAGCCATGTTTCATCGGCATTGATTATCTTTGAAACAAACCCTGCAGTGTCTTGTAACGTCATCTGCAAAACTGCACGCGAAAGTTCTTTTGTTCTGTAACCAGCAGTGTTGGAACCCACCGTGCACAAACACGTCTCATATGCAACTTTTAAGTGGGTGACACCCAGTGAAGTTTTCAGAACATCTGAAGGCGTTCTTAATGTTACTCCCCTCTTTAAACACTTTAACCCATCTTAGAGCGACTTCCATAGACTTCCTGTAACATTGCATAGGTTTCAGCTAAAGATTTGTTGAGACGAAAGCAGAAATTCAGAGCTGCACATTATTCGCTCCATATTGCTGTAGTCGGAACTGAACATGTCTCGACTTGCACACTTCTCACAGGCGGGAACCGGAAATGACAACTAGTATAATGCATTAGGCTAACAAAAGACTGTAAAGTTAAATATTAGCCCCAGAAATTATTCCTGTAAAATAATTATGTTTTTTTTAATAGCGTACAAACTTCCTTCGCGGAACACACATTTATAAAGTTATGAAAACTTGCGCTAAAGTGAGTGTACACATTATTGCAACATGAAAGCCACCAAGTCCTTGTGGATATTTTTTCGCTCTTTCACCAGCTTATAGTATGTGAAAATGTAGAATGTAAAGTTTTGTTTAGAAACTTTCGTGATTTTTCACCAGCTATTGACACAGGACTGAACTCAACAGACTATACGACAGTGACTATGCAACTTTAAACTCGCACTTATGCAAATTTTGATGAACATCTGGAAATTGAAGGATATAAAAAACATTGTTTTTTCCTTCCCGATCTGAACAAACCACTAAGAGGGAATATATGTGTATATAACTTTATGTAATTTTACACATTGCTACATGCCAGTTAACTTAATTAAATATGTACAATTCACCTAACTAAAAATATGTCGATCTAGTTAAATGCGCACCAACTTACTTTTTTTTAAACAGTTTTTAACGCCCGTTTTTACTACTGAGGCACCACAGGCGGTGACACTGATGATACATGAAATGATATGATAAATTGGGAAAGGATTTGTTTGTTTTTTTAAGGAAGGAAGCGTTCCAGGTCTAAGTTTACGGTACCTCCCCGGCATTTGCCATTTATGAGGACTGAGGAATACCTGGAAAAACTTCAATCAGGTCTTCAGGTCCCCAGGAACTTCAGGGACGGTCTTGATGGGATTCGAACCCCAGATCTCCCGCTCACGAGTCCGCGCCTTAACGATTTCGGCCACCCGTGGTGGTATCAGTCTAGTTAAATACGTCAATCTAATTAAATACATTATAACTTAATTTTACAACATATTAATTTAGTTAAACACATTTCCCCTAGCTAAAACACGTTAATTTACTTCAATATGTCAAAATAATTAAATGCACACCAATTTAATTCAAAGCATTTATAAAATAATTAGTGCTATCAAATATAATTCAGCATATTTAGGCGTAAATGCTTATCAACTTGAATAATACGTAAATAAGTTAAGCGAATCTGGTCAATTAAATACAACGACATAAGCAATACTTCAAGTAGTTGTGGGAAAACTTAAAGTTGAAGATTAATTACTACTAATTCATATCTACTTATATCAAAGAAATATATCTACACATACAATTTTAGATTACTTTGAAATATCGTCAGAGGAAAACCCTAAAAACAACTGCAGGTCATTAATTCCAACCATTTATGGTTTTATTAACAAAAGAGAGTTTGCCTACATCCGTTATCAATTGCATATGTACGTAGGAAAATTTATCGTCATCTCTTGATGAAATTGAACACTTCTAATTTTCCATAAAGTCTGTCTAAAGATAAATCAGCAGATTGGTTCGGTTTTCAACGTTTGATTACTCCTTTCAGTTTAACTCCGATTGATGAAACACTTGTATCATATATCCCTAATTTCATGTTCTCGTCAATCTCAAAACAGTCTTTTGCATACTTCTCTTTACATGATTACTAAATTTAAAAAAAGATTTAAACTCTACTTGTTCGTGTAAAATGGAATATTGTAATTTTAGTTCAGAAGCCTCTCACATTCGTTCGGGGAGTAAACAGTGGACGCAGAGCAAATTATCCCATCACTGGCACCAAATGCGCTTGCCGAAGGGAATTTGTTTTCAGTTTACATGATAGCAACTCCCACACATAGATGGTATTAAATGACTTCCGGTGGATTGCATTAAATATATTTTTGTTGGTGATCACTGCGATTTCAAATTAGCATTAAATGAATAATCAGGTTGTTTGTTCTGTAATGAAATATACCGAAGGAAATCCATATACCAGGGTTTACGGTAATGATAGGACGTTATTTGTGTTAGCATTGGATTCATTACGCTTTACTTATACGAAATAAAATGAGTTTTAATATGAATATACGAGGACGGTCTGAAAAAGTTCTAGGCTTTGAACATAGGTGGCTATGCTATATGTAAGAATTTTTGTATGTTATTATATCTAAAGCATTTTGATATTATCAAGAAAAAGTGAAGTTCATATGCTCTTTTGTTTTCTTTACGCACAGCCTTCTGTAATTAAAATGACTAATAGACACTGGGGCTTTGAAAACTGAGGTGTTAAATGTTTTGCATTAATTATTTTTTTTTCCTTTCGTTTTTTCTTAATTTTAGATACAGAAATAAGGGATATCGGACTATTTGCATCACACACAGGCTATCTGCAAAATATTCTTGGAATTTCCACTGTTTGCAGTACCTTACTTTAAACTTAAACATAAATAAAAATTGTTTCTCCTTTTTCATAATGAACTCTGGTAATGTAATAGTTAAGCCGCCAGCACTTGCATTGCATGAAGTGAAAACAATGGAATCCGCAAGTTAGACAACACAAGAAAAAAAAAAAAAAAATAAAATATATTAGAGGTGGAAAATGCACCACAGGTAGTTGATAGTGAATAAGGGGTTTCAGCTAATTAAGATATATTAAATTACATTGCTGACGTAACGTTACTGGAAGATGTGGAGACACCAGTAGTGGGGGTATGCAGGTGCCAGCGCTTTTGTACTCTGATGTTATTGTACTGTGTTCAGCGCCGATTAACGGACTACAGAGATGACTAAGATAGACTTTGGACCTAATGTGAAAAGCGATTACTCGCCGTTATGTGAATAAGGCAAAAACAACGAATTTCAAGAATGAGTTCGTTAGTAGTAGAGCGATGCATTTAATACGAGGGGCAGACGCTTCATAATGTGAAGATTTCGTATATTTGCGCATTACTTTTACGATGAAAGGAAGGTGAACGAAGCATAAAGCAGAGTGGAAGCAGCAGAAACTCTCGGTTAGGTAGCAGGTGTAAAATCAGAGAAGTGAAGTACTGGCAGCGAATTATTCATGGAAATCAAACGATAAATAGGTCATTGTGCAACCATGAACAGTTAGTTATGGGAGGGAATGTGACATAGGCATCCAAATTAAGAAAGGGACTAGAAACAATAGGGATGGGCTCCATTGGAATGGCGGGTCAGGGTAATAGAAAGAGCGCATAGAGGAAGGTTAGGAAATGCTTGAGGGATATGGATAGGCAACAGACAATTTCGCAATGCAGAGAGATGATTTCTCTGTAAGTACAATCAGAGCTAAATTAAGAATTAGGGGACAAAGTGGTCATCAAAACAGGGGCTAAACTCACTAGATAGGGGCTCGCATGGCTCAGATTAGGGGCATAGCTGGTGATTAAGATCACTGAGGAATATGACCGGAAAATATGAGGAGGAGGAACCGTGTACACATATTCTGGCTGAATGTAAAGACACCGAAGAATGGAGGGAAAAGTACCTACCGCACTCCTTTAAAGGATCGAAAAGAGGGAGATGGTGATGATTTGATTTGATTTATTTACGGACGCTATTTAACAGCTCAGGTCATCAGCGTCCCATTCAACTCAGGGCGTGAAATGGCCGACAAATTTTGCTCAGAGGCCTCTTATTTCAGATTGGGATTCTTTTTGGTGCCGTAAATGTACGACACGGGACCCACGGCTTTACTTCCCTTCCGAAGGAAGCCATACTTATGAGTTTTACGCCCGAAAAAATCCATTGATCCTGGCCGGGTTTGAGCCCACGATCTAGATGGCGATGATGGGCTTTGCTGACAGGCAAAGAAGGAGATGAGGTATTAGGTAAATATCTTATGAAAGTGAGATAGCTCAGGTCTGAAAAGACTGATAACGGGAAAGGGGGTTGGGGGAAATAAATTGAATGAATCCAATTGTGTGCCATCCATAATGGGATTTCTTTATATTTTATATCTATTTTTAATATTTTTAAAAATTGATCATCTGGTAGTTCTTATTTTGTTGTATTTGTACTTTTATTTATTTGTTTTTTATTGTTGAATATATTTGTTTTGAATGTAATACCTTGTGCAAATTAAACATACCAAATGTAGCATAAAAGCTCGACCCATGCGCCTGTTGACGCTGGTTAGTTTTGTATTGGCGCTAATGTAATAAATACCTTCCTCCTCCTTCTTCTCCTCCTCCTCCTCCTCCTCCTCCTCCTCCTCCTCCTCCTCCTCCTACTACTACTACTACTACTACTACTACTACTACTACTACTACTACTACTACTATGTCGGTCCTGGTGGTGTAGTGGTAACCATACTTGCCTTCTAAACCCAAGGTTTAGTTACTTTTTGACTCTGCAACAAAGTTTTAGTTTTTGTTTATAAAATTTAAGAGATAGTTTTTTTTCTGTCGCATTTCTTCGCCACTCTGCACACTTGAGTTTGAAATTTAAATTTTCATAAAAAAAAATAATTGTTTCCTTTGATGATTATTAAACTCTTAAAGTTGAATATACCATTAAATTAAAAAAGTTACTACCAACCTTCCTTTCTTATCTGTATTCTTAAAACCAGCAGCAGGCTTTGAATCCTCCCCCTACCCCCCTTTTTAATTTTCCCACATTGTATGTACAGGGCAGGTTTTACTTTGCTACTTACTACATAGTTTCGTTGCGACTTCATTTTCCCAACAAAAGCGAAAGGCTTGAAGATAATTACGTTTGAAACTTTCACGCCTGCACTCCTCTCTTATTGCCTGTAACACAGGTTTTGAAATGAAACTCTAGTTGAATTATCCTCGACACCAATTTCAATCACTTCATTATTGTGTCGAGATTGATGTGAAGTGTAAAGAGATGGAAAATGCGCTCGAGATTTTCAGCACAAGAGCGGCGCAAGTGCTCTGAAACTTGGCTCAAGTTCGCAAATGTTAATATTGTGATTCATAACTTTTTATCACACAGTAATAAAGTAAACTGCATCTAAACCTATTGTGATGGTATTTATCACGACGTGTGTTGCTGCAGTCCTCCTTCACTAATATAAACACGTTGGGCGCCAAATTTGTAGCGGTATAGATAGATTTATTTTGGTTTGTTTTATTTATGGACGCTCTTTAACAGCTCAGGTCATCAGTGTCCCATTCTATTCAGTGCTTGAAACGGCCGACAAATTTTGCTCAGAGGCCTCTTCTTTCAGGCTTGAGGTTCTTTTTCGTGCCGTAAATGAACGACATGGACCCACGGATTTACTTCCCTTCCGAAGGAAGCCATACTTACGATTTTTACGCCCGAAAAATCCATCGGTAATAATAATAATAATAATAATAATAATAATAATAATAATAATAATAATAATAATAATAATAGCTTAATGTAAACACCCAGACAATAAAAGTTCTTCACTCATGTCAATAGAATAAATATCATCTATACATACATTTTTAATTCAGTTAAGTTCTCACCGCCCCTCTCTGCGGTTTTCATCCTTTTCAGTCCTGAGCTGTCTCACCTTCGACATGAATTTGCCTACCTGCTCCTCATCCTTGCCTGCCAGCAGGCACAGCATGTCCGTTGCCTCTGTTAGAGTCAGTAAAGAAAGGCGGCTGGTATCTTCCTCCTCCACTCCTCAGTGCTGCTACAGTTCGCTAGAATGTGCGACCATAATTCTTCATCTCCATATAAAGGGCACATTCTCAGTCCGTTTTCACCCGAAATTCTGATATGCCGCCATGCTCCAAGCCTAAACCATGCGAGTCCCTGTTTAATGAGCCTGGCCCCTGTTTTGGTGTACAGCTCTATCCCCCACCCAGATTTTAACCCCGTTTGCACTTCTAACGAGACCTTCTCTCCACATTGTAAGCTTCCTGTCACATCTTTCAAGTGATTCCTGATCTTCCTCCATACAGCTCTCCTGTTACCTAGGCCTGCTATCCAAGTATAGCCCAACACGATGGTTTCTAACTCCTTTCTCACTTTGAAAGCCCATATTTTACTCCCTTAGGATTATGAACTATGGCGGCGCACTATTTGTTTTCAACAAAACAGTTTTTATTTACAATGGAACTATTAAATGCACATTTTAGGAAGGCACGGGAAGTATAAAGAGTACAGTATATTTCGACCAGCTCCATGGTCTAGTGGTCAGTCACGACTCCTGGTATTCTAGGTTTAAGGGACCCTCTTGGCGCACTATAATCAAACCATCCTCATCGTTATTCCCATTAGGTAGATGTAACTTCGCCTTACGAGCGGCCAGGCCTCAGCAGTCAGCTACAGTACCACCACGTTGGGAGGGGAGTCCCCCCCTTTTTTTTGAATGGTATTTAACGCCCGTTTTTACTACTGAGACAACACAGGCGGCGGACACTGATGATACATGAAATGATAAATTGGGAAAGGATTTTTTTTTAAGGAAGGAAACGTTCCAGGTCTAAGTTTAAGGTACCTTCCCGGCATTTGCCATTTATGAGGACTGAGGAAAACCTGGAAAACCTCATGCAGGGAGGACGCTCCTTAACGACCTCAGGCTACCGTGGTGGTAAGCCCCAGTTCAAAGGAACACAGCTGGCATAAAGAGAAATATCTTTTAATGGATTGTGTGGACTTCATTATGGTTGTTATATTTAATGAGCTGTGTTAACCATTATAATTAATGCTTATTTTTCAGTTACGTCCAATAAAAACAAGCACAAATTACTGTGTGGTCACGCATCGCTTGTTGATACGTTTTAGCACGGAGTTGAATGTGTTTGCGCTGGATTATGCGATTACCGTCAAGAGCTGCTTTAAATGCACCTCTCCCTCGCCCCTCTGCTCTTCAACGTCACTTTCCTGTCATAATGCAAATCGGGTAAAAATGTCACCTTGTGCGAGACACTCAACGCACTTGCGCCCGACAGGGGTGAAGAGGATTTCAATCCTATCACTCTCTTCGTTCCAGACGAATTGGACATGTCAACCCTATAGCTTCAGTTTGGTGACCGACAGAGAGAAAGCAACACGTTTAACATACTTACAGTTTTCTGTTAATTATGAAAGTCTAAATCGAAAAACAATTATGAATTATACTAGAAGACATTTTGCTGCACATTTTACTTTGCAACCAAAAGGAGCTAATTCTGGGGAGTAGGGTACATGCGGTGGCACTTTGACATTTATTCGCTCAGAAAGCCCCCTGTTGGATTGATCATGACATAACTAATTACTTGGGTGCAGCTTCTTCTGCTGTTTAAGGATATATTCTAATACGCACCCTTTTGTCCAAATGCAGTATTCAAAATCATGATGCATATTAGATTCGAGTGCAAATCCGTTCCGTAGTTCGTGGGTAACTTAATTCAAATGTATCGTTTATTACATCATAATACATTATTGGATGTCTCCACTTCGTTACATTTATTGTTGGCTAATTATTGCATAGAGTGTTTGATTAGTAGATAGTCACGAAATGGAGGGCAAACAGAGAAGGAGATCTTATGATGCTATTTTCAAGTCTAAAGTAATTCTTTATGCTGAAAAATGTGATAACAGAAAGACAGGGAGAGAGTTCAAGGTAACTGAAAGCAAAGTTTACTTGTGGCGGCAACAGAAATTGACATTATTTGCAACTAAAGCTAGTAGTAAGAAATTCACTGGTCCTCGCAAAGGAACACATTCTGGCATTGAAGAAGAAATTTTGGAATCCATACATGAAAGGAGGAAGAACGGGCTATCTGTGACTATTGTCACCATAAAAAATAACTTTTTCTTCTTTGACCTACACCAACTGCCCTGGCAACAGCCGAGTGATGGATTTTGTCCTACGTGCTCCAAGATGTAACAATAGTCCACTTATAAATTTTATATTTTCATTGTTTTATGAAGCGGACGCGCTTTTATCTCTAAAAGGCCATGCAACAATATGGTATTTTTTTTATATATAATTTAAATTTTCAAATTCGGGTTGTGCGTCACATTCAACGCCGCATTAGATTCGCGTAAATACGGTAAATGTTTTTTTGAAAACCTTCATCTAATTTTTTGTATCCGATTATGATATTCGCATGTAACGACGTTATAAACATAGTAAGTCAAAACATGTTGCTGATTTCAATATTTTTTACTCAAGGGTTGAAAAATATACATAAGCATAACACTAATAATAACATTGTTTATGTTGCTTTCTTAATGTTTATTGGATGAACACCATTAGCTTTCCCCCGTTTTCTATATTTTACAGATTAATAATATACCTCTTTTGTGGCAATAATAGTTGTTCAAAGTGATCTTTATTCGTAGGGCTAGTTACAAACATATGCATTCATTGAACACGGTCGGAAGACAGAAAGTAGTCCTGTTGCAAAATGATATGAACAGACTGAATATTTTGTGATCTTCAAACAGAAACACTTTTCTGCAGCTTTGGGGTGAACATTCTTGTGTCCGTTGTGTTTGTGAACAGTGCACAATCAAGTATGGGTCGGAAGACAGGATGTCCAGCTTCAAATAAAGTCAGGCAGGTTAAAGCCTACAAAGAAGAAGGTTTGTCATAGCAAGAAGGCGTGGCAGTTCACCATTGGTAAATAACTTCCTGAAGCTAGGAAATAATATGGAATGAGAAATTCTCCTGGAAGATCTCAAAAACATATACCTCAGCAAAAGAAGTCAGTGATCAGAAAGTTCAATTATCGCTCGTGATTCTACTGTAAATATTCACAAATCGATCTTGTCCATGACCAAATAAGAAGCATTCCCGTCTAACGGTGGACCATAAACAAAGACTAAGGAACACATCACCTGGAAGGAAGAATGGAAGTGTATAATGTTCAGCGGTGAAAAGAAACTCAACTTGGCTGCCTTGATGATTGGGCATGTATTGGCATGGCCTCAGAAAACAGAGGAAGTGTTTTCGAAGACTCAGCAAGGAGGAAAGTATCTCATGGTCTGGGGTGACTTTGGGTATGGAAGTAAAATACATCCCTGCAGGTCGTATGAAAGCCATGTACTATCAGATACTGCTTGAAGATCATCTTTTGCCTGTTGCAGAGAGCAATGGAACATAAATTGGATATTTCAGTAGAAATGCAACCGTCCACACTGCAGATCAATAATGGAGAGGTTTCGTCGCAAAAATTGTTACTGTCATAGAATGGTCCACCAATTCCCCGGACCTAAACACTATGGAGAATGTGTGGCAAATTTTATGCAGGTCAGTTTATCGCGATGGGAATCAATGTGCCAGTTTCCAGCAATTAAATAACTCTATTACATCTGCATGGATAATCTTGAGCTGTGTCATAGAAGCTTCGGTCGTGTTATTTAAGTTGTTCTGAAAAACAGTGCGTTTATAGAATATTAATGACACGTGATCTTATCATTTTGCAAAGGGCTGTTTTCTTGTATTCCGCAGTCTCTGAAAGGAACGCGTTTGTTTGTAACTAATCATACAGTAAACATTATATAATTCGATGTACTTGAGTTAAAATACATTTTATTTCAGTTTTTCCTCTTTACACGAGCAGTTTCGTCAGTTGGTCTTGTCATTGTCTTGTCAATACCTGTATTCTGCAATAGATGACTCTGTATAAATGAACCGAGATTGTGTATTGCATTTTTTTAATAAATTAAACAGTTATGAAGCATCGATAGTCTAATAATAATGCCGAATGTAAACATTCAGAAATATTTCTATTGACGCTTAAGTTTAAGTCAACGGGTTGGTGGTAATTTGTGATTATGTTGGCACTACCCGCCTGATATAATTTTGTCGTTGCTAATTTTGATGTTGAATCGAATTCCTATTAATAATTCTAACCAAACGGCCCTAGAAGTTCCAAATTCATACGGTTTCACTGGTGGAAAATCTTAAAAACACTGAAAAGTGTTTACACGAATAATAATAATAATAATAATAATAATAATAATGTTAATAATAATAAAAATACACATATTAAAACAACATTATTTTAGGTTATGTTAGGTTGTTCATATGTGGTAAAATTCTTCAAAGAAAATTAATATAGAAAAATTAATAACTTCAGGTAATATTTGTGGAGTGAATATTTTTCTTGGATACTTGCTAATTTTATATTGTTCTTTTGCAGAATACCATTCATATTTCTTTGTAATATTCTTCTCTCCTCCCTCCATTTGATTATCGAATAACGGGTATCACGTGACAAAGCTGCTGTAAAGGGCGGAAATCTTGATATACGCTTTTCAGAGATCTGTCATTTGCAGTAAGCTACGCTTGCCAGACCCTTAAGCTATTTTTTATATCTAGAATACTATAATTAGAAAAAAGTCGTTATACTTTACAGTTAACATAAAGAAGGAATTTCGGAGAAAAAATAATAGTAATACTCAAAATGTTTGATCTCATTTAGAAACCACAAATAAACAACCAAAACCGAAAATCAGATTGAAAAAACAACAATCATTCACCATAATTACTGTGGTATGGTACATAGTTATTATAAGTACGTAATATTTGTTATTTTAAGAAAATTTAAGAGTTGTTTATTATAACCAAACGCAATCACAATGGAAAAACGCCACTTTTATAATCATCAGAAAATTTAGCAAAAAAACACTAAAAATAAAATAAGATAAAAAACTTGGAACATTTTGTTACCTTCTGAAAATTACTACTAATGAGAAGGAAATCATTTATTTAATTATTTTATTTTTATTTATTGGCCTTACTGCAAATGCTATGTGTGTTCTAAGTATGTCAAGGGCCCATAAATATTTTAATGGGTGTTAGCACCGAAGACATTGATCCTGGGAGAATGACGTTCGTGTTGCGAGATGCGTGGGTTTCAGTTCTTGGAATTCTCACGTTATTCTGTTTACAGTTCTTGAAATGTCACGCACTCAAACCTAAGCCACTCTTGCTCAGAGCTTGCAGCGACTGTAGGCGATGGTTTTCACCATACAGATGGTCTTGACGTGCAGTACTCCATAATGTGACATATGGGGAGCTTAATAATAGAATTATGAGCTAATAATGGCGCTTAATAATTAAAATACTAATAATGAGACCCATCATTATTATAACAGTAAAGTATTCTTGAAGTCAACAATCGAAAGCTCATTGCATGCTCGTATGACAGAAAAAGCAACCTCTGCGCATGCGTATAGCTGCAATGTTTGCAGGTTTTAGTAAGGAATAATTTAAATAAAAAAACTTATAAAACCACTTTTTATTTTCTTAATTATTAATGAACCAAAAAGTATAAAATAATTCATCCTAGCCAAATGCAGATTTATAGCCCCCACTCTCTTATTATAATTATTGAAAAGGAACTCGTCAGAGTTATGCAATTTTAATTATAACATTATTGCTATTTAGATATAAAATTTGACATTTTGTTTAGTTCTGTTTACACGTGCTTTTAACAGATAAAGATGATTGGTCTTAAAATATTCGGATTATACTTAGAAACACAATTATAGTAAACTTTCAAAATAGTGATATTTGTAGATAAGTAAGTATAAAGGAAAAAACATAAATATTTTGTGGATGATGCAATAAATATTTCCATTACTGTACCTCCAACGTTGTTATCAATTGTCGGTTTTTAAATATTTTTAACATCTCCTTAAAGCCCTCAGCTATCAAACCAGTCATGGGGAGAGTGCAGTTGTCGAGATAGCGGAACATATAAAAAGTTCACCTGGTAGAAACGTGGCTAGATTTCACAAAGCGCACTATCCTGCTGGCACCCTGATTGTGAAGCATTCACCTTCCCCGGTCTCACGTGCCTAGGGCGGAACAATTGAAGAAACAGATTTACCAGACTTTTTGTACCACGAAGGCGCCAAAGAAAGTCTGTGTTAGATTTCTCGTTCCACTGCAAACCCTGCTCTCATCTCTATTCAAGTTTTCAAGGCGTCCAGTAGCATATGATTCACCACGCAAATAAACTTTGATTTAATCGCATGGTCTGCCACCATTCCTTCACGATAAGAGTATGAGGACATTTACTATGCCGCAAATAGCCTCTCTTACATTTCCAACCAGTTAAAATTGCCTGGAACTCGCGAACACTCTTCTAAGTTAGCGAAACCACCCTGAATTTAGAGTTTTACTGTACATATTACATGCAGGTTCTATTTAAAAATTTAATCCGCATTTAAATAATTTAATAATGTGATTGCATATTTAACATGTAGTTTAAAGCCACATTCTGTATGTACATAAAACATTTTAATCTAAATTAGACATCTAAAATTGCTATTTTGATACGAAGATCATTTGAAAAGTTCTCGGAATGACCCGCAGAGTGCAGTAGCAGTTCTAAAGCAGTTTTGTTATCAAAGCCCGCCATCTTGCATAGAAACATTAGTGTAATAATGCACGGATTGGTCAAAAATGGTAGTAGCTATAGCTGATTGTTGCAGTGCGGATATGTATACGGGAAAAATGGCAAATTTCGAACTTCGTGCGGAGGGTACGAGTGTAACAGAAATTCATACAGACATGACAAACACTTTAGGGGACTCTGCCATCAACCGTTTTCTAGTTGACCACGAAGTTTAAAGCGGGAAAGAAGACCCACCCAGCGAACGACCAGAATCGTCACATCAAAAATTATCGATAAGGTGCATGACGTGGTTCTGGAGGATCGCCGATTAAATTGCCGAAGCTCTGGTTATTTAAGATAAACCATAAGTGTAAATCTATGCAACATATCTCAGAAATTTGTAAAGCTAATAATGTGAATTTTTGAGGGATATTAAGAATACTTAACTAAAGA
The DNA here is from genome assembly GCA_030762175.1 of Metallyticus violacea. Classification (NCBI taxonomy): domain Eukaryota; kingdom Metazoa; phylum Arthropoda; class Insecta; order Mantodea; family Metallyticidae; genus Metallyticus; species Metallyticus violacea. Next base: position 13,466,670 of record CM060835.1, on the reverse strand, counting down.
TGCTCTGTAAATTTTAATTTTCTAATGCACATAAAAAGTTTTTTAAACAAAAATAAAGCTTAATATCTCAATAAATATCCTGTTGAAAATTAGCACACGTATAATGTATAGCTATAAGTATTTAAATATCACTATCAGGTGGTGAAAATCAACACCAATAAGTGAAAAATATTTCTATTTTTTTTTTTTTCAAAATTTGAAAATTAATTTATTTTCAAGCAACTAGCATAGATACATTATTCTAGTTTCCAGGATAACATGTTACCTGCAGTTTAAAAACAAAAAGATCAATCCAATTCCTTCAATAGTTTATAGGAAAAATGTATGATTGTGTCACACAACTTCAGCTATCTAATAAGATTTTATATCGGTTTTACATTTTTTAAAAAATATTTTTATGTGCATTAGAGAATTTAAATTTCCGGAGAACCTTTAGTTAAAATATATCTCAACTTTTTCATGTTGATAGCTTTAACATTTTCTGAGATACAGTGTAAAATGCATACTGTTGCATTATTTGCTAAATTTACACTTCCTGAATACCTTAAGAGGACGTGTATTTCACATTTTGAAGAATTAAGCTTGAATCGACAGAAATGGATGCCCCGACTGCTGACCCAGGATCAAAAGCGATTTAGAGTACAAATCTGTCAGCACGTTTAGCCCGTTTTCAGAGAGAACTTGCTGATTTTATACGCCGGTTTGTTACCAAAGATGAAAAATGGGTGCACTCCACACATTTGAAATAAAACATCAGTCTAAACAATGTAAACATCATGATCCTCCACTGCTAAAGAAGTTCAAGTGTGTGAAATCTGTCAAGAAAATCATGGCGCCGGTTTTTTGGGGTGACAAGGATGTACTACTAATTGATTATCTTCCCACTGGAACTTCTATCACTGGAGCTTGTCATGCTAATGTTTTAGGCCTATAGAGGGCAAAATATGGAAGAAAAGGCCAGGTTTATGAAAGAAGAATGCCACCTTGCATAAAGACAATGCTTGTTACTACATATGTGTGGCGAAAATCATTGAATTAGAGTAAACTTTTCTGTCACATCCGCCTTATTCCCCTGACTTGGCTCCATCTGTTCCCTAAAAGGTGGAAAGAAATCTTCGTCCGATGAAGAGCTTCAATTAACAGTTGAGGCGTATTTTGCATTCCTGGAGAAATCTGACTTTCGTGATGGGATAAAGGCTTTGGAGCATCGCTGGACAAAGTGCATTAGTGTTAAGGGAGACTGTTAGAATATAAAAATAATTTTCAAAATCTACGTCGCCATTTTATGCTTCATTTCGAGAATTTTTCAAATAACCTTCGTATTGTTGAAATATTTTATATAGTGACAGAATTTATTGCGGGCTTAATTGACACAGTTACAGGTGCAGCGGTTTTAAAAGAGAAAGGGGGGTTAATTAATTAATTATGTAGAGTGTAGGGAAGGATTTTGGAAGGATTTAATTTGATTGTTTTGGATTCTCAGGGATAATGTTGATTTCTTCTTCTCTGGCGATTGGTTTCCGCTGACTTATATTTTGCCACGGCTGTTGCGACTCTGCTGCTGGATACTTTTATGGTCCTGTGACCATAGGGGAAGGAGTATATGGAGATGGATAAGATTTCTCGTTATGGGAGATGAACACAAGTTATTGTTCATAAACTATTTCACATAAGATGAACTGGAGAATATGCATCTTTCGCTCTAACTATGGCGATCACTCTGACGTTTCTTAATTTGATAACGGCTGATTCTGAAATCATATTTCCTGAGACGCAACTCAACTCAACTAATAAAGCTCTTCCACTGAACGGAACTGAACTGACTGTGCCTATCTTTCACACTGAATACTCTTCTAAAACTGACTACAACTTTCCACTAACTAAACTGAGCAGAGAATCAAAACGGATCGACTGCCCCTGGGCCGCAAAATTGCAAGACTAAATAAACATGGCAGTCTTCCGGTCTCACGAAGCTATCCTTATTCTTTCAAATATGTTTCTTGAAAAATTTAGAGTGTTTTTTCCCATCGTCTGTATTGGATAATCTGTCCCCCCATTTTTTTTTCTCTGCTATATTATTTGTCAGATGTCTTACGTGACTTCTTACCTGTAACCCAAATACATATCACATGAAACCGTTAGGATCTCCCTTCCAGAAGTCATTCACTTGTCTTTCACCCCGGTAGGTTATTGTTTTATTACGTCTTCCTTGCTTTACAATATATGTGGGTTCAAACCCGGCCAGGACCGATGGATTTTTTCGGGCGTAAAAATCCAAAGCATAGCTTCCTTCGGAAGGGAAGTGAAGCCGTGGGTCCCGTGTCGTACATTTACGGTAAGATAAAGAACCTCAAGCCTGAAAAAAGAGGCCTCTGAGCAAAAATTTATCGGTCGTTTCACGCCCTGAATAGAATGGGACGCTGATGACCTGAGATGTTAAAGAGCTTCTGTAAATAAACCAAAATCCCCAACAGTATACAAATAAACATGTTGCTCAAGGACTCTCCTTTACAAATGTCTCCAGGAAACATCGATTTGCTTGGGTCATCCTTACAAATATTGTTACAATAGGCAACAGAAATTCCCAGGTCAGATTTTATAGCTGGGGTAGCTTTCTGCATTCGGGCGATAAAATAACATCACAAACAATAATGCAACACTTGCACAGGATATAGAAATGAAACAACACTCATGCTTAAAATCAGGAAATTGCATAAAATTACTTGCTACAATCACTGTAATTAAATATGGGGGTGTTAATATAGGTTAGTTTCAATATTTCAAAGGTCTTTCTTAACCTACAGGTTTTCATTGTAGATTTATTCATCCCTTCATTTGGAACACTTTCAGCACAACCTTTATTTTTGTGTTTATTTTTTAAATAGGCGTATGAAAAAATAACTTCTCGAATGAATGGAAACAACCAAAAATCCAAAAATTAATTAATGACAAAGAGCTATAACTTCTCTTCTCTAAGTGACGGACTGAGGAAGCCCCCTCCCACCCCCTGTAACAGTTCAATCGCATAACGTCAGAACATACCGGCGCGTCTTTATTCCTCCCTTTCATCGCCTGGCACGCACCTATAATCAAATAATCAAAGTAATCTGTTGATAATAATATAATTGCCATAAAAATAAAAACCCAGCAATAGAGAGAATATTGGCTAACCAGTTTAAAGATTTCTGGAACCCCCTAAGGGTTTCGCAAGGCATAGTTAGGAAACTATGACCTAGAACAATCTTGATGATGTCCATGTTATCAAGGATCTCATATGCTGCTCTTTAAATGAGTGCTGTTTACATACTTCCGGTGTACAGGAAATTGCATACTTAATGCTGCGTGGTTCATCGATACAGAATGAAAGTGACTTTTTTTTTTTTTTTTTCCATTCTAGGTTTCATTTTTTTAAATCAATTTTATTCTGCAATGCTTATATCCTGGGTAACTTGATTCTATATCAGAACATAATATTCTAGATTAATTTTTATTTATTTCTCTTACATTTATCAACATAATTATCACAAGTAATATCACGAGAGGGTGCGAGATTACTGATAAATTTACAAAGTGAGTGAATTTACCTGGAAAGCTCAGACCCTCAAGTGATATTTATTAGGACTATTTCACAAATAAAATAAAAATTTAAATATAATTCCTCTAAGCTTGGCTTACAAAATTATAATAATTGTATATTTATGCTTAACCATTTCAGCAATCTTACAGCAGAATAATGTCGATTTCAGTAATGCCAATAGAGAAGAGCATAATATGGATTCAGGACTATTTCATGAATATAATAAGAATAAAAGTTATATTTGAAATTCATGCACAGAATATTAATACTTATTATACTTATGAATATCTATTCTATTCAGAAACCGTGAGACTGAAATGGACACAGTCGAATATTACTATTCGCTACCGTTCGATTTTTTAGTACCAAATGAGGGGGAAAGAGAGAGAGAGAGAGAGAGAGATAACATACAGTGTCTCTATTTTTCTTTGTATTCTGTAGTTTGGAATTCCTAGTGATAAGATCAATTTGTACATTTGACGCATCACCAAAACGCTTTGAAGAACCCTCCATTTTGCGTTATAACTGTCGATTGTCCATGTTTTTGTTGCTATCAATGGTCAGTAATTCGTGTTCAGGAATTATATAGTGGAGGCATTTTTTTCTCGATAATTTCACGTCGTAATCCGGCTGTGATTGGTCATAATTCAAAAATTTGTTTCGTTTCATTGGTCAATTTTAAGATTAACTCACACAAGTGAAAAGGTCAGTACAATTTAAATTCAGCAGATTTTAAAATCTACAGTACTAATACTATAACTAAACAAAACTAAAACTCCAAAGAACTAAACAGTTACTGTAATCCAGCACAACGGCTATTTTAAACGTATACTTGCTATTGGGTAGCAATAATTAATTTACAATTTTTATACAATTTAATATGTAAATCTTCATTTCTGCTGACGCCCGGTACCGAAATTCCAGGCAGCAGGACCTGGTCATCAATGAGGTTGCTGCCGGTCTCAAGCAGCAGCTATGCTGAACAATGGTGTGTTGACAGCGCAGTTTCCTTCACTCTCTCCTCCTTTTGTTCTCGGTCTACCTCTTCTTCTCTCAGCTGCTTCCTTTCCGCCCGAAGACTACCCTTATTCTCTTCTTCTGTTAGTTTCGCTCCCATCTTGTCATTCAATTTGTGTGGTGTCTTCTTCATCTTCTGACTCTTCTTGTGTATATCTTTCTTGTCTTTCTCTGGGATCTTCTAGGGGAATATTCCATTTCTGACAGTTGGGTTTTCTCTCTTATTTAATTTTTGTTCTTTACATACTTTTCTGCTATTTTGCTTGATATTTTATTTGTTAAGTCATTCAATAGCCTAAAATCATCTTCATCTCTCATAATGTTCCAAATGTATTTCCCTGCAAGTAGCCATCTTTCCTCAGCTACAATTGACTGGCATTGAGGGCATTCGAATGAAACATGTTCCGGTATATCGATCACGTTGCAGACCGCACATATATTGTTTGTTTGTAATTTAAATCTTTGCAAATATGAGCAATACAGACCGTGTACTGTAACATAATGTACTAAACCCTTACTGGGTTGAATATGTTTGAATTATAATCTTTCCTTTATGCATGGGAAGATTTCACACACTCCTCTGCCTTCTTTTATTTCATCACATTCAGGTTGCATATTTGGCTACACTCAGCTGTACCTTGTTAAGGCCTCCACAACATTAACTCTATAGTCCGGAGTGAGCCTTGGCCTGCCGCAGCGACTGCTGCTTCCTCTACCTCCGTCTTACGACTTCATTGAGAGAGGGCAGTATTGCAGGGGAGCATATGATCAGCAGCCGTTTACTTATCACGTGATTTTCCACCTCGCCATCAAGCAGCTCCCCAATTATCTTCACCAGGCTGGATGGATCCCATTCCAGACCTCCCTAACTTACAAATACTCCTAAATAGATGCCGAGAATCGAACCGGGAACTCCGGCCAACTGTAGCAATGCTAACGCTAGGCCAATGAGGTAGTCCGACACAACAATGAGGCTGTATTAAACTCGAAACAAACTTCCCTGGGAACGAACGTGACGTTTCAGCTAAGGCATACACAACAATGAAGCTTTTGGGCAAGAGGTATACCTAAAATTATTGAAAAATAAATACAATAACTGTTCAATAAAAGATAATCACAATTTTTACAGACACAATTCCCACTCTAAACATTTACAATATTTTGTTAGCTGATTGTCTAGTTTCATCATTGTCACTTCCGCTTCCCGTCTGAGAAAAGTGTGAAAGTTGAGACATGTTCAGTTCCGTCTACAGCAAAATGGAAGTGACAAGTGACGAACAATATGCTGCTCTGAAATTCTGCTTTCGTCTTAACAAATTTTCAGCTGTGGCCTATGCAATGTTACAGTAGGCCGATGAAAGGTTTGTTCTTCTCTACAGCACTGCTCGGTTTTGAAACGTTTAAAGAGAAAAGGCAATCAGTTTCAAATGAGTGTGGACGCGGCGCTCCAGTTTGTGACCTAACGGAAGAAAACATTATTAACACCGCTGCAGTTATTGCGTCAAATAACATTAAAAACACTTTCAGAAATTATGAAAATTTCACTGTGTAAGTTCTGATATACAAGCAAAAGGATGTCTGCATTCAGTTAAAGGCAATGTTACAGAAAGATGTGAAATTTCCTTCTACTGGAAACTTGCCACATCATTTCGATCCTGAGAACATATGCAAAGCTCTGTATATTCCTCAACGCCCCCCCCCCCAAATAAAAGTTGTTGTTTCTGCTGGGAAAGTTGTGGTCATTTCATTTGCTGATATTCAAGAAATGGTGTACCATCTTTCCATGGCCATATTTCTGTTCTATAAAATAGATGTTATACCGAGATAACGCACAGCCACATATCGCAAATATTACTGCGAATATCTCACAAAAATGAATGTGAAGTGTGTCTCTCACCCTCCCTATAGCCCATATTTAGCACCGTGTGGCTTTTTTCCTTTCCCTAAGTTGAATAAACGCCTTCGCGGGAAACATTTTCTATCATCAAAAGTAATGGAGAAGGCTGCGGGGGCTATTCTGAAGGATGTGTCAAATAATGGTTTCCAGCATGTCTTTGAAGGCTGGTAGAAAGGCTGGGTCAGATGCATTGCATTCAACGGGAACTACTTTGAGAAAGATCATCAAAATAAGACGTGGTAAAATTTTGACCATTCTTTATGGGGCAGCACTCATATGTTCTTATGAATAAAATATCCCAGAGATGTTCGTATTTTTTTAAATAGCCTTTAACTACTGAGGCATTACAGGCGGTGAACACTGATGACACATGAAATGATTAACTGGGAAAGGAAATTTTTTAATGAAGGAAGCGTTCCAGGCCTAAGTTTTAGGGTACCTCCCCGGCACTTGCCATTTATGAAGACAGGAAATCCTAGAAAGAAATCTCAGTCAGGGAGGACGGTCCAGGTGGGAATCGAACCCCAAATCTCCAGAATTGTACTTAGAACCGGTAGCTGAAAATCATAAACTTTAAACAGCTGCAAATATGTTCACCAACTTCCGCTATGTGAAATGCGTTCTCTTTATCATCTCCGTTTAACCTGAAAAGATAAGATACTAGCCAAAATGTTGGGCTGGTTTTCGTAGGTAAATTTATTCGCAAGAGCTTGTTGAAAATCAGTTTAGTTACCTCGTTCTGAAGTGAATGAAGTGTTTTCGCAGATTTCAGTTCATGAATCTGGGTCATAGCAGTAGCGGATTGGGTAAGTCATTCACTATATCGACGTTCATATATTCTGATTTTGAACAGCGTTAATGCAAAAGTACTGAACAATTAGAAAGTTTATTTTTCGTATACAACAAAGATACGGAATGACCGATAATGTTTTCTTTGTTTATGGCGGTATCCTTCAGTTTTGTTGTGAAATTCATCGCAAATTTTCCAAAGTCTGTCGTATTCAGCCGGTGTTTCCAACACTTGCAGATTATAGTGCTGCATCAGAACACGTGATCACTCTATACCTGCCTCTTGAACAACCTACAAGTGTTAAGGATGTATCTTGTTAGTTTGTAACACTTTAAAGAGAGGTAGCTTATCTGGTGTGTTCCCAAGATCTTGTTTGAAAGGTGAATTCATTGAGCGCCTACTTCAACCAATCAGTAACATTAGTAAACACCAAGCGTCCCACGAGGATAAAATCTCCAGTGTAATCTCCACCACTCAAGTGATATTTGAAGCAAACTTTCAGCTTTATCACTAATACACTTTATGTATACTGTCGAATTAAGAAACGAACAGCACAACACACGCCCGGGAACAGCTGCGCTACGACTGCGATAGTCAGCAAACTTACCCTTACAAACAGGTGGATATTTTGAAGTAGCCACACCTCCATCACGAACGGCAACCGAGAAAACCGAGTAGTGGTTAACAACAAACGCAGGCGGATGCAACAGTCGTAACGCACAGAAACAAGTAATCGTACGCAAAATTTACTTTTTGGGATGCATGTTAATACTTAATCACGTTCTGTATACAGCGAAATGAAATAAGAAACTGCAATATGACAATGTAACGCATAAAGTAAATAATAATCGAAGGGAAAAAGGCATACGCTTTTAACACTTCAACCCTTGGATATTTTTTTTTAAACTTAACGTAACCTAAACTATCAAAATTTGCAACGTATCCTTTTTAACTCTAAGCAACGTTTATTATATTGGAACAGTGTAAACAGATGATGAAGATAAAAAATAAGTTAGCTCCTAGGGGGATCCATTGTAACACGTAAAGTAACAATAATCACAGAGGAAGGAAAAAGCATAAGCTTTTAGCACTGTAAGTTTTGTATATTTTATTTTTTTAAACGTTACCTAATCTAAATTTGCAACCTATATCTTGTTTTAATACATAAAAGTATAAAAGAGGCATTTATTATATTGGAGCAGTGTAGACAAATTATGAATATTAAAAAAATTATCCTCTGTGGGGATACCGAACCCGGCTCCTTTCCCCAGTACCACGACGCTCTAACCAACTGAGCTATCGGGGCCACGTAGTAATTATCCATCTACTTACATTGAAGTCACACTACCTGGAACTAGGCTCGGTTATCTCCGCTGCCGTTCGTTAAAGTAGACATGACTATTGCATAAGACCCGTCTGTGTGTAAGGATAAGTGTCAGCAATGTCAACAAGTAAGCAGGCTTTCGACCCTCTCCACGGCGCGGCAAACAAGTGGGGGCTCGCTCATGAAAAAAAACCTGCCTCGCGGGGATAATATCATTGATAGCACTGTATCTTTATTCATATATTTTTTCATTTATATTTAAAATTACAATAAAATGCTACAAAGTAAGAGTGAAAACTGTTTTATCTTTTTTTTTTTTTTTTGAGTAGTGTTTAACGCCCGTTTTTACTACTGAGGCACCACATGCGGTGAACACTGATAATATATGAGATGAAATGATAAATTGGAAAAGGACTTTTTTTTTAAGGAAGGAAGCGTTCCAGGCCTAAGTTTAGGTACCTCCCCGGCATTTGCCAGTTATGAAGACTGAGGAAAACCTGGAAAAAACCCCAGTCAGGGAGGACAGTCCTGGCGGGATTCGAACCGCAGACCTCCCGCTCACGAGTCCGTGCCTTAACGACCTCGGCCACCCGTGACGGTAAACTGTTATCTAAAATAATACTTTATTCAAATAAAGATTATGCAAAGTTTATGTTAATAAGGTGTTAGAAATAAAATATCTACAGTTTTTTCCCCCAACATTTATTAAATTTTATTAGAAAGTGCATAAAAATCATAAAACACTTTTTTTTTCAAAAAATATTTGGATTTGTATGAAACAGCATGAATTATTCTTAATACATGTCATTAATGTATGGTGAAAAAATGAATTTATCTGGTCAAGAAATGTAGAGTTCTTGATTTTCTTAGATTGGTCCCGTTAAGAGATATTGTCTTGTAAAAATCTTGGGCCACTGTTTATATTATTCTCATTATTATACAAATAAAAGAATATACATTAAATTATAAAAAATAAGATTAGAAAGAACATAAACTAGGCGTTTTATGTCGTAACAATGGGGGGGGGGGTTCCTTATACCAGCAACGTTCTCACAATTTCATTTCGCCACTTCCTTTTATTCCTCTAGTGAGCTGCCGTATTCTCTCAACTGAGTAGGTCACTGTAGTTGTGATTAATTTATCTTTAATATCAACACACAAAAATGGAGTGTTTGTCTCTAGAGAATACAGAAGCCCGTGATTCCCAGGTTTAATGTTCAATGTTTGCCTCTGTTGCGCCATTAAGCCCTTGGCTCTAGCTGCAAATTCCTAGAGGAATTGGGCCGTTAGCTGACACTGCAGCGCTGTTAGCCAAAGAGAAAAATGCGGAAGGTACGGTAACCGAGCTTAATGTCCTATAATAATATCCGCTAAAATATCAGCAGATTATTCTCTGATTTTTGTTTCAAATAAAACAAATTACTCGTAAAATGGACTGACTTTAAAAATGTTATGACAACGTTTTCTGCAATTCCGATTGCCTCCCAGAATGATGTTTTCATGCTATACTTGCACGTTAACCCATAGCTTCTGAACTGCTAACGTTATACAGTAGAAATTTCGGTGTCTTCAGCACGGGGTACCTGCTTTTATGAGATCTAATTTTAGAATAACCCGAAAACTACCCTGACGTAAATATCATCCAGAATTTACTCGATGGGTTGCTGAGTTATCTATGAAACGTGAGCTGTACCTAGAGTTCATGCCTTTTATATAAAATTTAAGATAAACGCATCAGCTATCTCCTTGCGTGACTTAGGTTAGGTTTATTTGTTTGGTTTATTTACGGACACTCTTTAACATCTCAGCTTATTAGCCTCCCATTCAACTCAGGGCGTGAAACGCCGATAAATTTTGCTCAGAGGCCTCTTCTTTCAGACCTGAGGTTCTCTTAAGTGCCGCAAATCTACGACATGGTACCCACGGCTTTACTTCCCTTTCGAAAGAAGCTCATGGTAGAAGTACTCGGACCAAACAACCTACAATCCATGCGAAACAAACGGTTACCGTTGTGCTCATATATGTATATAGAGTCTTTGTCAAAAAGCGATCTTAATATTTTTTTATTCATTAGGATTGAAAACACTTCTTCATTTCTTAACATAGTCTCCATCATTTTCAGTGTAGGTGTTCCAGAGTTTCACCAATGCCTGGATTCCACGAGGAAACAAAATTATTACGACTAACTGTGTAATCAATCATGCACTGCGTATTTCACTTTGTCGCCAGTGCGGAACTTCTTGCCGCCTAGAGCCTCTTTGAGTGATCCAAAAACATGATAAACTGAAGATGAATTAGCAGGATGTGGTATACACTCAAAAGGAATTGTTGCATGAGGTCTTGCATTATCATGCTGTAAGAGTACACCAGTTATGATCAACGACCCGATTGCAGGTTTCAAATGGTTCTCAAGCAGATGACAATATAACTCCTGTTAACATTGCGTACTCTGGTCATGTAATGTTCCATGATTGAACCTTTAGAGTTCCAGAACAGCGTGAGCATCACTTTACGGGCTGACACAGCTGTACGTTGGCGATGATGAACGCCGCTATTCTTTGCTGGCTCGCTTGATCTTTGGTTGGAAATGTGGAACCCAGCATTCATCTCACCAGTGACTACACGCTTTAGGAAACTATTTGACGTCGTAGCAGTGTTTCACAAACATCCACAGATGTTCTTTCAGTTGAGGAATGAGTTTGTTTTAGTACCCACCTAGCGGAGACTGCCGTACTGCAGAGTGTGGTGCTCAGATCTTCAGTTCTACAGTCACCTCATCGATTGCACCGTATCACTTGTTCTACTGCAACGACAGTACCTGACATAATCGCAGTTGCGATCGACCAGAGAGAGCTGCATCACTAACAATAGACGCATTCCTATACATTGCTGAAGTGACACACAAGAATTTGCATATTGTCTCTTCATCCTTCGATGAATATCTGTTAGTTTGTCAATCAATCAAAAAAAAAAAAAAAAAAACCGCATATATGCTTACTTTTCCTCACTCTTGCAAGTTTTCAAGGGGCTGCCATCTTGTACTGATTGCTCTGACGTCATATTTCCCAAGGTGCTGCGCGTGCTTGTTCCTCAAGCAGAAGGATATAGATATTCGATATTTATATGTATGGTACAGCACTCTACTGCGTTATTCTGAATTTTGATTGCTAAATTAAAGTTACTTTTTGACTCACTTTTGCGTGAATGCATATAGATTGTAGGTAATTTTGTCACAGATCATTTGCTTCTGAGTATTTTTTGCTGTTAATTACGGTGAAGGGAGAATAATGAATTATGAACGACAAAGAAAAAATAATGTAAGAAAAGTATATATCAAGCAATAAGAACAGAGTAGAAACAAAATATCAAGGCGGTTATCAAATCCAAAAAGGGATTTTAATGCAAGAGAAAAAGAAAACCGTAAAAAATTAAGTATAGATAAAAAAGTGTGATGGGTTAAAGGTAAAAACAAAAACAAAGTGAGAGAGAGAGAAATCTTGAAGAGAGAGAATTCGATGAATAGAAGTAAAATGAGAATCGTTGACATATAGAACAATTAGGTCTATTATTTTTCATTTGATATTTCCTAGAGGACTGTACACAAAACATCGACCAACACTTTCATTCGCAACAATTCCCACAAGTCTGCGTAAATGTGATTGCAAATTTTGTCGGTTTGCCGCATATTATTTTCCTAAGTATGTGTCAACTTTGCCAATTCATGTACAAATAAGGGTTCATGTTGTAATTTTAAATCCTGCGTTACTTTGTGACCACCCTTTAGAAAGCGCGCTATACTGCAACAAAACAATACTACTGCCCAAAAAAATACAGATATTCCAAATTGTAGAATGTTGCTTCACCCAGCATACAATCTATTTCTGACTATGGTTCGTTCCGGTACATGGCAACATTTCTTCGAGGAAGACAGCTTGGTAATTTTGAAGACGTCAAAAACACATGTTCAAAAATTTTTGGCTCTAAATTATATGGATTGGTAAGACCAGAAAATGTTTTAACAATATATTTGTTATTTTATATTATGTTATGTTAAGTTAAGGTACCAGTTATAGGTCAACCAAATAAATTTGGTAGATTTATTGCTTAGTAGTTTGTTAACTATAAATGAAAACATCAAAAGTATTAAATAAAGTGAGGTTAATATGAAATGAAACTTATTGGAATATAACCCAACAGACTACATAAATACTACACTACACTCACATATACATTTTTTATTAATCAATTAGAAAATAAGATATACAAATAAAATAACACGAAGCTTACTTATCTCATGTAGATATTTTTGCTTGTTTGCATTCTGACCCATAATACACACAACTCCAGGTTATTAGAGTATTGGTAACCATTATTGTTTATACTTATCTGACCTATTGCTTCTAAGGTTATGTTTCCCTCTTATCTTCCTCTTAATCACTATTATCCATTTCTCTCTAACTTTGCCCAAATAGTTTCATATCGTTTTATATTCTTTTCTGTTTTTACAGTTAAAATATTTCAAATTAATATCTTCCCATCTAATTTTTTTTTTTTTTCATTTTTCTTGCCAAGCCTGTTTTCGGCATAATTTTATTTGCCTACAGTATTATAAACAATGGACATCTGTATCGGTTTCTCCACACATTGGATTTTTTAACAATTTTAAATTCATAACTCCAATTCTGACCCATGCAAACTCTTTATGCCCTACTTTATGACATTGTTCTATATATTTTTCCCTACCCCATACTATTTTTATTTCCCTATAAAGTCTCAATGGTCTCTTTTCTCTCGTACTAAAATATTTACTGTCTTTCAATCTTGGGTTTACTCCTTCCCAGAATCCTCTGTTTTTTTTTTTTATTCCTTATTTATTCATAAGTTTCGTTGCAAAATTTCCTGCACTTTGAGATACAACTATCCTTTCCACTTACATTTCTCTTGGATACTAAAACATTCTTTAATAACATAACTCCCTTCCAATGTGGAAATTATATATATATATATATATATATATATATATATATATATATATAGTAATAATTTTTATTTTGGTAGAATACCTAGCTAATTACAGTTGCGCTACAACATTTTACGATGCTATCGGTAAACACCTGTAATACTGGACATTCATAGTGGTCCCCTCGTGCACTGGATGACATACAACACACCTTGACTGGCATACGTCAGAATGGCCATGACTTTTGTAGGTAAATAAGTTTGGCGAAACTTGTGTTAGCGCGGTGACGCTAATCATTGAACTGTCGCTTGAGCTCTGGTTCGTATGCCCTTGCTCACGTTTCATCAATTATAATAATATGATTCAACATGGCATTCCCTTCTTCGTGAAATCTCGCCAGATTGATGCGACATGTTCACTTCTGCACCTCACTTTGCACACATTTTCCACTTGTTCAGGTCCTCCCGTAAAATGCTGTGCACTGTTTTTGCCGGAATTCCTGTTTGCTCTTCTAATTCCACAAGTGTCCCGCGCCTATCATCGGGTAAGCACTGTTCCAACATCCTTGTCCACGGACACAGGACGCCTACTGCGCGGTACATCGGTAGTCGATATTCTGTCCCGTTTGAAGGTCTGTGTCCACTTCGCCACCGTTCGACAGGAAAGAGCACGCCCACCCAATGCTCTGTGCAGCATTCTTGTGCATTCCATCCGCGGAGAAACGTTAGTTTCTCATATGCATGTTGTTCATTCCTGGTGACCTTCATTCCTGACCACTGCCGCTCATCAACTGAATTTTGGGGCGTGCTGAGATATACAGCTCTGCTCACATATACCGTGTGATGATTTCATTCGAAAGTACATTCCGTACACTTTCAATGTTTTGTGTTATTCCTTGTTGTCGAGAAAAAAAAATAGTTGCCATGACTTATTACTTACTCTCATATTATTGTACACTTGTTGTGTGTGAATTATTTGACAATGGATCGGAACGTTGTAATAAACGAAACATAAATATATTCCTTAGGATGTGTCCTTTAATTCCAATATTCATTCCTCAGCATAGCCGCTAGGTCAAGGTTAAATGAAAATTTCCCTCACAACTTTGGCAGGAGTAAAGGAACGTTAATTCATGAAACATCAACACTGAACAAATAAATAAAAACAATTTCAAATCATGTGTACTGTTATATTCTGACATTCAATTTTTAAAAAATAATTATTTAATAATGAGAGTTTGTAGGTTGTTGTCACGACAGGTGCAAGTGCGCGTGGAATGTTGTCAGGGGATTTTGAACCTTTGCTGTTATAACGAATGAGGCAATCAATAGAATTCCTTTAGAATGATGAAAGAATGTCTATTACGTGGGTCTCTCACAGTGTGCACAGTACAAGAAAGCACGACATTCTTTCCACATTCTTCATATGTCGGTTTTTTTCGCAGCAGCAATCGAGAGACTAAATCTCGAAAACTGCGACATCCACCATACAGTTCAGACTTGGCTCTCTGCAATTTCAATCTTTTCCGTAAACTTAAAGAATACCTTCGTTGATATTACTATGCGTGAAAATATGCAGTGTGGGAATGGAAATGTACTCTGAAATTCCGACACAAAATAAATAATTCCTTTATATTTTGAAATTATAAAAATGGTAGTGTGAAGAGGGGTGTAACACTCTATTCCTAGGGAAGGCAAATAAATCGCGGAAAGAAGGCAGGAAGAGTAAACACAAGGAAATAAAAAAAAGTAGACGAAAAATGAAGCTGAAACCCTTTCCTCTCTTTATTTTCCTTTTAAAGGAAATATAAAAGACAATGTGTTCCCTTCACTCGCAGAGGATAATGTTCAAGAATAATGTTCCCTTGTTCTTCAAACGGCGCTTTCAAACGCATGCGATAATGGGAGGCTTTTGGCGTATACCTCTCTCTGTCTGTTAATGTTTGAAAATGTGAAATGTTTGTTGTAGCTACCACTTGCTTTAGAGACTTACAGTAGGTATTTCAATCACCCCAGCTACACGACATAACGCGTACGCCCTTGTGCACAGTACAGTAAACGGAAACATTTGAGCAAATTGCGTTATTTTCAATTAGATAATGAAAACTTTTTTGTGTTAAATTTTCAGGTAACACAGTAAGAGATTGTACACAGAATAATATAGGAGTAAGACAAGGCGTTAAATTAAGTCCAATACAGCTGAATCTTTACATTGATGACATTCTGAACAAGACTCAAAGAGAAAATATACATTTACCAGTAATAAATAATAAAGAAATACTAGGGTTGCTTTTAGTAATTAGATCTATATCTAGTAGAGGATTGAGAAGGGTAGCCGAATTAGGAATACTTTTTATAGCGAATGATGATTGAAAATAAATGCAAAAAAAAATCAAAATCTTGGTTTTTAAAGATTTTATAACTTGAGAAAGGACGAGAAAAAGCAGCTAAATGGGGGAGAAATAGGGGTGGTTAGGAAGTTTAATTATCTAGGTACTAGATTAAGTTCTAATAGAAATTGTAATGGATAGAAAAAATGGCAATGGCAAAAGGAAAGCATGACTAAGAAAAATTCCTGATATAAAAGTGAATTGGCTTGAAAGAATTTACACAACCACAGTAGAAGCCACAATGTCATATGGGGCAGAAATATGGGGTATAGAGGATGTATGGAAAGATGTTGAAAAAATAAATAGCTTTTTTTTTTTGGCTTCCGGTATCATAAAGATGAAGCCCAGTCTTGTCATCCATTATGATGAAATTTAAGTATACGAGGGTAGGTCCATAAGTTTCCAGGTCTAACCATTTTCTAGTTATGATTAAGACAAAAACTATATTTCACTTTTCAATGTAGTTACCCTTTATTATAATACACTTCTCACATCTTTGAAATAACATTTCAATCCCACCCCCTAATACGCAGAAGTATTGTCTGCAAAATGGGCATAATCATCATCCATCACTTCTTCGTCACACTTACATTTCCTTCTTCGAAGGTCCTTCTTGTTTTGAGAAGAGGAAATCCTCACTGGGAGCTAGATCTGGGCTGTAAGGGGGATGATCGATCTTCTTGAAGCCACATTTCTTCACAGCTTCCTTTGCAACAAGAGCTGTGTGCTCAGGCGCGTTGTCGTGAAGAAGGCGCACACCCCACTCAGTTTTCCTCGCCTTTTCTCTTTGATGGAAGCACATAGTCTGTGCAGTAGACTAGCATAGTACTCCTCATTTACTGTGATGTTCCTTTCCTTGAAGTCAATGAAGAGTGTTCCTTCACAGTCCCAAAAAATTGTGGCCATGATCTTCTTGGTTCATTGAATGACCTTAGTCTTTAGAGGCGGTGCTTCGCCAAGTGCACGCCTGTCACTCCATTGATTCTCATTTGGACAAAGGTTCATAATACAGGACTATAGTTTCATCTCCTATAACAATGGTTTGCAGAACTTCTCTGTCGTTGCCACGGCAGAAATATAAAAATGCCTGACAACAGATGACTCGTTGCTGCTTTCGGACTGAGGAAAGAAGTCTATACACCCATCTTGCACTAACCTTATTCATGTTTAAATGTTCATGAATAATTCGAAGGAGAGTTGCTTTAGAAAGGCCCAACCTTGCTGTTGTTTCTGCAACTTCAAGTCGCCGGTCTTCCATGATTTCTCCTTTCACAAGAGTGAAGATTTCAGGAGTGAGCACCTCCATAGGCCGACCTGCACGCTCTTCGTCTTCAATGCTTTCTCGGCCCATTCGGAAAAGTTTTAGTCCATTCTTTTACGGTAGAATACAAGGGGGATGCTTCCCCATATACAATTTCCAATCGCTGTTTAATTTCTTTTGGGTAAGTCGTTCTTTTGTGAAGAACTTAATAACAGGTCGATACTCCATTTTGAACATGTCACAATCTTCTACACATAGCTTTCTTTGTGCAACTATATCTGAAATGAATACAGCGATTGGTCGGTCCTGGTGTTGTAGTGGTTACCATACTTGCCTCCTAAATCCAAGATTGCGAGTTCGAAAACGGCCAGGACCGATGGATTTTTTCAGGTGTAAAAATCCTAAGTATGGCTTCCTTCGGAAGGGAGGTAAATCCGTGGGTCCCGTGTCGTACATTTACGGCACGAAAAAGCCTCAAGGCTGAAAGAGAGGCCTCTGAGCAAAATTTGTCGGCCTTTTCATGCCCTGAGTTGAATGGGAAGCTGATGACCTGAGATGTTAAAGAGCGTCCGTAAATAAATCAATCAATCAAATCAATGAACACAGCGGAGCGGAAGCTACAACTGCAATTATTTACTTAATAGATAAAGTATGACACCAGATAAGGTTTTTGTGAAGGCTTATCGTTGAGGCCGGAAACTTATGGATTTTCCCTCGTATATTGATGAATTTTAGAGGAAGATTTATCTTCCTTTGCCAGACATTTAATTACGACTCTGTTCGACACGCTCCATTTTCCCAATGCGTTTTGTTTCAACAGGTATTATGACAATGCAACAATGTATGAATTTGAAACGTTAATGTCATGAAATAAAAAAGGATCAGGATGTGCAAAGGATTTCACCCTCATGGAGAAGTGGCGGAAAAGCCTCGACCACAAACAACAAAGAATTTCTCTTTTCTCTCCCAAGTTTGCGTTACCATGGAGTTTGAGTTTCCAGAATTTCGCTTTCTGCTAAAGTTTGAAACCTTTTACTAGACATTCACATTCCCTTCTATTTGTGCCTTATATGAGCTGCCATTGTGTTCGCTTTCTACCTCTATTTCTCCCTTTTTCTCTTTCTTACTTGAAAACTTCAAAATCTCCACATGTTTCACAATTTAATTATTACATTTCTTTCTTTGTTGTGGTTGGTGGCGGCCAAGTTTCTGCTGCCATCTCGAGTATAAATTAATTTTCTTCTCTAATTTTCTGTTCCCTCAAACCTCCTTGTTTTCTCTTCTCTCAGGGCTGCTCCTCTAGGAGATTGCTGCTTTGCGCTACCACCAAACATTTCACGTTTAATTTCCTTTAACTATCAGTTGATGCGTTTTATGCGTAAATAAGCCACCTGCAGGGAGCAATATCTCCGTAAACTTGTGGAATATTTTAACCGAAGACGTGAGAGGGAACCGTAGTGGAAGCATTATAACCATAGTAGCCATTGTGTGCATGCACTACTTGAAACGTCACCTCTCCTGTGTTTCCAAGAAAGTTTGCCAAGAGTTTTGTACAACCAATAGCTGTTGCTTTATAGAGTTAAATAAAGTTAAATAATTATAGTGAAACAGTGTATTAATGACAACATAGTCACATACGAGGGTATATCTTTAAGTAAGCTGCTAATGAAACATTAAACCTTAAACAAATAAAAGTACAAATTTAAAAATAATTTTTATTTCACATAATCTCCCTGTACGTCGAGGCAAGTATTTTTTTGAGTAGTTTCTAACGCCCATTTTTACTACTGAGGCACCATAGGCAGTGAACACTGATGAAACATGAGATGAAATAATAAATTGGGAAAGATTTTTTTTTTAGGGAAGTAAACGTTCCAGACCTAAGTTTAGGGTACCTTCCTGGAATTTGCCATTTATGAGGACTGAGGAAAACCTGTAAAAAACCTCAGTCTGGGAGAACGGTCCTGGCGGGATTCGTACCCCAGATCTCCCGCTCAGGACCCCGCGCCTTAACGACTTGGCCACCAGTGGCAATTTAAAGAAAATGAACACTATACAAAGTTCACGTTCTAAGACATTTTCCTTGCGATTGGAAGAAAAAATTTAAATTGAAAAACTGGGTAGACTAACTGCAACTATTAATTTGAGTCACTGTGATTTCTCAACACAAGAAAATGTACAATGCTTTTTAGAGACATATTTCACCTGCAGATTCCAGACTTTCACCAAAGGGTAATTGAGAGGTTTGCTGCTAGGATAATAAGAAGAATGGCTTTGTGTTTAAATAGATGCTTTATCAGAAGTTTTTATTGAATTATCTCTGTCTGTCTCTTTCTGGTGTGTATGCTCTGCCACATTCGTTCAGAAATTAATTCTAGCTACATCATTTCGACCCTGAAAGCAAAAAGCAAGATTCTGCAAGATCACATTTCCGTGCTATATCACGATAATGCACGGCCTCACTTTGCAAATATTGTTGCTGAATATCTCACAAAAATCTGTGTAAAGTGTATTTCTCACCCTTCCCGAAGTTCATATTTAGCCCCAGTTTACTTTCTTCTTCCCCAAATTGAAGAAATGTCTTCGTGGGAGAGATATTCCATTATCATTTCAGTCGTGAAGGATGCCATTCTGAAGGACATGTCAGAAATAGTTTTTCGCATGTCTTTGAAGACCGGCAGAAACCCTGAAACAGATGCATTGCATCCAACTGGACTATTTTGAGACACTTCGTGAAAGTTGTGAAGATTAGTAAAAGTATATTATTTAAAAAAGGAAGAAGAATATGATCGTTCTTTGTTGAATAGTTCTAGTAAAACATTTAACAACCAATTGCAATAATAAAGATGGTTGCTGAAAGCTTCCATGAGTGTAGTTTAAATGTTCAGTGGTACTTCCACAGGTATAACGTTAAATTATGTATGAAGGAACGACCTTAAGGGTCGTAAAATGGAAGCCCAAGTTGGGTTTTTAGCTACACAAGATTCTGATTAACATGGAGCAAAACACTGTGAGCCACTTGCTGTTAAGAACAGATAGAGCAATGGGCGTCCATATCTCCCTTTGTAAATTAGCATTTAATTGGCCATGCAACACTTTATATAAATTTTCTGTAAGGTAGAGGAGGCTAAGAATGAGTACTTAAGGCATTTTGAACACCAAGTTTTTCTAAAACAGTACGGGATGATTTTATAATATCAATAAAAAGATACTGAATAAATTTACAGTGCAGAACTGTTAAAACTTATATTAATTTTGCTTGATATGGAACCATACATTATTATGTTAAATCAATGTATTAAAGTGCCTTTAGTTTCCCAGTGTGAAAGGGTGATGCAAGGAAATGCGGAAATATTAGCAAATTCCGAAGGAATGTAGCGATTGTATCATGAAAAGATTTTTTAACAATTTCCTCAAATATCCATCGATTCTACCCAGTAGGCATCATAAATAACAATCAAAAATGCTTGTATACACGAGGGTAGGTCCATAAGCTTCCGACCTAACCATGTTTTAGGTATGTTGAAGACAAAAACTATATTTCACTTTTCAATATAGTTACCCTTTATTGCAATACACTTCTCACTCTTTGAATTAGCATTTCAATCCCATCCCCCCAAAATAGTCAGAAGTCTTGCAGTCACTGGGAGCTAGATCTGGGCTGTAGGGTGGATGGTCGATCTCCTTGCAGCCACATTTCTTCACAGCTTTCTTTGCAACAAGAGCTGTGTGCATAGGCGCGTTGTCGTAAAGAAGGCGCATACCACTACTCAACTGTCCTCGCCTTTTCTCTTTGATGGAAGCATGTAGTCTGTGCAGTAGGCCAGCATAGTACTCCCCATTTACTGTGGCGTTCCTCTCCTTGAAGTCAATGAAGAGTATTCCTTCACAGTCCCAAAAGATTGTGGCCATGATCTTCTTGGTTGACTGAGTGACCTTGGGCTTTAGAGGCGGTGCTTCGCCAGGTTTACGCCACTCCATTGATTCTAGGCACCCATCTTGCACTATCTTATTCATGTTTAAATGTTCATGAATAATTCGAAAGACTGTTGTTTTAGAAGGGCTCAACCTTGCTACTATTTCTTAAATTTTGAGCCACCGATCTTCCATAATTTCTCTTTTCACAACAGCGATGTTTTCAGGAGTGAGCACCTCCAAGGGCCGACCTGCATGCTCTTCGTCTTCAGTGCTTTCTTGACCCATTGGAAAAAGTTTGTCCCATTCTTTTACGGTAGAATATGAGAGAGATGCTTCTCCATATACACCGTTCAATCGCAGTTTAATTTTATTTGGAGTAAGTCCTTCTTTTGTGAAGAACTTAATAACAGCTCGATACTTCATTTTGAACATGTCACAATCTTCTACACATAGCCTTCTTTATGCAACTATATCTGAACAACTGAACACAGTGGAGCGGAAGTTGTAGCTGCAATTATTCACTTAACAGATAAGGATTTTGTGATTACGATAGTCCTTATCGATGAGACCGAAAACTTATGGACCTACCCTCGAATGTATATCTGTTACAGTTCTAGCGGTCTGAACATGTTTCATCTTGCACACCTCTCATGGGGAACCTAGTACCACGTGTACATGACACACATATTAACAAATTATTGTAAAATTAAGTTTTAGCGGGGGAAATTATTGCGTTAAATTTGTGATCATTCTGCAACTAGGTAGCGAACATTTAAATATTAGTGGATATTTTTAAAATAGCACTGTGCTATTGCTTTTATCCCATAGCATCTTTGTCCTAGTGTCGCACTATATCTGCATAGCACCCCGAAATGGAGTGGGGAGACACGGCTTTGGTCGTTGCTGTTCCGAAGCTCCGGTGCGAGCTCTGCGGATCCTAAACACCCGTGATACCTTTGACGTTACTAGAAGAACTCAGGGCTGGACTATTTGAGCCCTTCCTTGGCAAGTGTTCGGATGGGTGGTCCGCGACTCAAGGTAACTTGGGTATCTGCGGCTGCAGTGTGTCACTTGAGAGTGCTTCAGGCTGGCAGGGGTTAAATCCTCGAGCGCTGTTTGTCGTAAGGGAAGGTGCTGAGCTCCCTAAATGCTCTGGTAACCTCGACTAATGAATGCGTAGGTGAGGCCATCTACCCGTGAATCTGGGAGCTGTTGCGCTCCTGGGCGACCTAATCGTCCATACGAACTGCGGGTCGGGTTAGTTATAAATACCATCCTAATGAAAAACGCTCATGGGCTCCTCGGTGAAGTCCGGAGGCACGACCCGATAGGCTATAGGGTTCTGCATAGCGGCAACTGAGGGCTAAAACGCTACAGAGAAAGTTCAACAATCTTCTGGCTGACAATAGCGAACAAAATCCGAAGAACTGCGATAAATCTCCCAGTTGCACCTCGGCCGTAACCCTGGCAGGTAAGGCTAATGGAGTAAAACTTTCAAGACGTTAAGAAGATTAAAATTGGCGTTTCCTGCCAGCTTAGTAACTTTCTGCACTCGTTAGATGTTTCTTCTGCTATAGTGGCTGCTCCCACGTAGATTCGTTAAATACATCCAAACACTGTGTTAATAAAAGTCTTCAAGCAGGAGGCGAATAAATAAGCGAGTTATTCACCTGGTAGAATAACATTAATAAAAAATATAAAATCAAATTATAGCCTTATTAATTAATGACATGAAATAAGTTGGTATTACTGTGAGACATTAGGGGAACAATTAGAATTCCATAGTTTTAGAATTATTACTACCATTATCACTGTTATTATTATTGAGATTAAATCACAAAATTAATGGTATACTATTAATTAAAGTAAATATATGACCACTGATAGACAAAGCTATACCGTGTGGGTATTTTTAAACATTTTTAAATGTAACCAGGTTTATAAACCGAGCCCTTTATATCATCTTTACATTCACTAAAACAGAGAAAAATAACAGAAAGTCTCGAGTTATATGTGTATTTAAGAAGATGATGTTCATATGTTTCAATAAAACAAAAACATGTTACTATTTAAAAACAATTACAATGTACTAAGAAAATATACGCAATCAACAACAAACAGTCGAAAGCTTCATCGATTTTTATTGGCTTTGAAACTTAATTTATTTTTAATTCAACTAAAATATGTAACGTAAACGTTTTCTGAAGGTTATTACAGAGCGCTCTTACATACAAATATAATTATTAAACACACATTAGATTAATATTTCACATTTGCTATCTTCACGACGATACTTTTGTTAAATATAAAACATATGTAACGTTTTAAATACAGTTTATATGCTGAATTAGTTTGTCTCTTTATTTTAAAACAATATAGAGAAAATTAAATGCATTAGCACGTTTCAAATTTCGGTTTTCAAATATACCCTTACACCTAATGGTACCATTTCCCTAATTTTTCTCATTTTATTTAAATATATTGAACTTTGTTGTGAAGAAATAAATATTGGTGTCGCTAGATAGATTTTTAAATTTTGGGTTTCAGGTAATGAACAGATTGCCCCGATTTTCGGGAACTAATTCTATGAAATGTGCTGAATTTCGTTGAGAAAAACAAAAACAAAACAAAAAGGGCCCTTTGTTGTGTGTGTGCATGCTTTTATATATTTTTTCATTGCCATTTTCGGCGTCTAGTGAGTAGGATAGATGGAGATTTGGAAAAAAAAAAAAAAAAAAAAAAAATCAACTTATTTTCATTAGTACAATCGCAATGGCTAGCTAGCTACATTCCTTCGGAATTCTCTAAAAGCAATATTTATTTTAAATGAAAATGTTAGGTTCCGCTTTCCAGCAAGATATTCTTTTGTTACGGTGAGAACGTTTGTTAATGAAGCATTTGAATACGCGAGCTCTATAACAGCATATATCCACTCGTTGCCACTAATGAAAGATAAAAATAAATCTTAGAATAATGTAGCTAAAATAGAAAAGAACTAGAAATAGATAAAACACTTAAATAGTAACACAATTTTTTTCAATAATTCCAGCAAATTTGTTCTTCAAAGTCAGTAGATAAGACAAGGTCGTAAAAGTAAATATTGAATCTCGAAGATAACGCAATGCGTGGAAACAGTTAAAACAAGGAATATGGGAGAAAAGGGCGGGAAGAAAAAGTAGGAAATAGAAATATATATTAAAAATTAATAAAATGTAAAACAATAATAATAACAAAGTAGAAAGAGTAATATTAACAAGTAATATTTAAACCCCGTGCGCGCTATATGCAAAATTACAGCTGCTATCTATCTCTGCATTTACCGTCTGTTCAAAAAAATTTAAAGGTTATGCGTCTTGCGCAAATCGCATAACCAAACTTCAACTTTCGTATCATAACCAGGAGTTTATTGTATACAATTTGCGTTTTCAGAGCACCAATAGCAAGTGTTATGAATGTTCACAGGACCATTGTAATGGAACCACGCCTTTTCTAAATAAAACAAATTCTTCCAGTCGCTGATGAAAGAAACCACTTACAATAACGCACACATGCTACGGGATCACCTTGTCCTAGACAGTGTGTACGTGTACAGTTGTAAAGTTTGAGTTTTGACAATCTTGTTGCTGTATGTGCGGAAGATACTGAAACCCCAACTTGTGTTAATTTCGGTGGTGATGTTGGGGAACGTTCCAGGTTTTCGCCAATTTCATCTAATTTGTTTTCTAACTGTGCGTTTTCGCACGTGTTTCTTGTTTTGCACTAAACCATTAGTATCAAATTTATTCACATGATCGTGAATTGCAGTTCTGGAAGGAAGCAATTACCCAGGAAATTTTCTATTTATTTCTTCATATATACGACGAGCTGGTTCGTATTTATAATAACATTTACACATAAAAATACCTTGCCATCTTCGCTAAGGAATGTAGATTGGTAATTGATCGGATGTCAATGACAAGCAGGAAGTCGGCAGTGGTGGGGAGGGAAGCCGGCTTTGGCGGTGATGCCAAACCCCGTTCCCGCGGTGAGGACATATTCTGGAAGCGCGGTATTTATTAACTACGCTTTAATTAATTGTCAAAAATAACCAAATTTAGATATAAAAATAAAAGTACAATGCAAATACGTTATTATTTGTGGATAATCAACCTCTTATATTTAGCCTAGGATAAATGACAAGAAGTTTTGTTCAATCTATATGTACAGAACAAACTGAAGTGTTAGCCATTAGAGAACCTGATACTATCAGAGTATTAGAGGGTAAGATTATTGAAACCGAACGGCGTGACTTATGCGATAACGCTTGCGATTAGCATTCGGGAGGTACCGCCTCGGGTGGTCGAGGTCGTAAAGGCGCTAACTCGTGAGCGGGAAGTCTGGGGTTCCATTCCCTCCAGGACGTCCTCCCTGAGGCGTTCATTATTGGCAACTCTAAATTTAAACCTGGAACGTTTCCTTAAAAAAATCCCTAATTATCATTTCGTTTCATGTATCATCAGTATCCACCCCGTGTGGTATTTCAGTAGTTTAAACAGGCCTTAGCAACTGGTCAACCTTGAATGTTTCCTGGTTTTTCTTGGTCGCTTAGGCCAATTTTTCGTTCTCCTATTTCATATAATTTGATACATTTTCAAAAATGGTGAGGTGATCTGGCGCGGAAGCGGACCTTCTGGTGTCGAAATGTTATATTTGGAAACAATGTAAGGGTCCCCGCCTACATTCCTGTCTCGCTGATTCCTGGCCGCTCGGTGTTTCATCTTCGGAGGTGTCTTCATTGGGACCAACCCTGAGCAAGGCTGAAGTACCGAAGAATCATGAAAAAGTTAATTGTTTTAATTACCATGATTATAATACTTTCTTTAATAATGAAGATATACGATGGCGTCTAAAATTTCACAGCCTCCCCAAGAAAACACAAGGTTTAAGAGCATTTTTTTCAACATAGTTATCTTGTAAATCAATACATTTTGTCCAACGACTTTTCAACTGTTGAAACGGTAGATTTCTACTCCAGGCACATCCCCAGGTAGTCACCTTAATTTAGCTAGGTGAACAGAAAACCCTTTCGATATTAAAATGCTTTAACTTAATATTTTAAGTATGAAGCTGAACATCTGCTCCTACCAGATATTTATACAAGGCGAGCAGCAAAATCTTTCAACTGCAGAAAGGGCGGAAAAGGATCATAAAACCGTAGACTCCCTCTTTCTTGCAACAGCCCTTGTGACCATGAAACTAGTAGCTAGATACCCTTAGAAATAATGTTAACAAAGGAACATGATTTTCACCCCAAGGAATGCTGTTACGCAAACTTCTGGTAAACAAGAAACGGAAGACCGTTGAGGTATATTTTTCGCGCAAATAGCAGCAGCTATCACCCCACCTCTAGCCAGAGGGACCGCGAAAAATATAAACCAGAAGATTGCATAACACAACATTCAAACAGTTCAGCCAATAGCAACTTGGCGTGATTTTTAAATTATTGAACAATGTCAGGAAGCGTCGGCACAAACCGACCGACCGCTCAGACACAAAACTCCCGGAATGTGGAGAATTGGGGCAGTACATGGGCAGTCGAAAGGCAGTACACGGGGAGTTGATCTCAGTACATGGGCAGTTTTGATAAGCAGTAAAGGGACAGTTTCGTGATAGCGAAGTCGAGTGAAAGCCTGTGTTCGGCTTGCGAGTGGAAAATAGCACCAGTGATCGAAGTTCCTTGACATAACAGAACCATAGTTGATATCCATACAACCCTGAGAGTAACTTGAACAGTTATTAAATACTTTTCTTATTATGACGAACACGTCTACGAGACCTGGACCTATGCACTAAGTTCTTCTACCCGTGAATTGGTTTTTTTCCCCCCTACCATTCCAAAAACCCCATCCAAAAGTCTCATAAATAGCCGGGGCAGACGGAGGCGAGGAGCAACAAGAACGTCAAGAAGATTTCAACACCGACTATCATCTTAAACCAACAACCCTTCGCATATGACGCCCAACGTGTCACTGCTCCTCATTTCCCTCTGCACTGTTTAGTACTCTCAGTAAAAGAAGCCTCATGAACTTAAACGGTAAAATGTTGACGATGATCTTCTGTAATAAAACACAATGATAAAAATGCAGTTTTGAAGTAAAAGTTGTATATACAGTTCTTTCTTAGTAGTTGTTTTGTAGGGTGTAATCTCTTACAAAGGTAACGTGCTGCTAAACTCGCTTCAGTCAAGCAACTTTAAAAAATTAGCAATAATCTCATTCTTTATAAACAGGTTAATGCTGGCAGTCTCTCAAAATGTTAATTTTCAACAACTTTTTAACGTTCGAATAACACGTGCTGAGTTTGTACAGTATTTGCATTTTTATTTCGTATCTTTGCGTCGGGTAAAAAAAAAAAAAAAAAACTCTTAGGGCTGAGGGTGCGATCTTTGCTTCAGTGCACTCTTTTTCCTTGCCTCTTTATCACGTTCACTTCGTTTGCTGTATTTTAATGAAATATTTCCCGTCATAGTCCCGTAATATAGAGTTGAGTGAATTTCATTTCCATTCATAAACTTTGCCCTCTTTTTTTTTTTTTTTTTTTTTTTTTTTTTTTTTTTTTTTTTTTTTTTTGCACAGGGAAAAATTTCATGCATTTCTTGTGAAACGAATTGCCGGGAATTCATCTAAACGCAAAATAGTCCATGTATATACCATAGGTGGTAATACGATGCTCTCATTTTGTGCGAGTTGCATGTTGTTCGGAGCGTTCGCAGTTTGCGAGGAAGTATATAGAATTTTATTTGTCTTATTTAGCGAAAATTTAAAAAAAAAAAAATTATATCGTTAAATGCTGCAAATACTACAATTATGAGAGTCACTAAACAAGTATTGATACAACCAATAATAAATACTCATGGAAACGTTTTGTTTATCCCAGTTTCTCGAAGTATTTCCCCTGGCACTGTATGCAGCGTTCCATCCTCTGGAACCACTTCTGAAAGCAGCCACTCAGTTTCCGACACTGTAGATAACTCTTCGTATGCTGCAACGCTGGAAATTCGGTGACCTCGAAGTCGGTTCTTCACAGTAGGGAACAGAATGAAATTTTCATGGTGCCAGATCGGGACTATAGGATGGATGAGTCATTGTTACATTAGCGGTGTGAACTGATGCATTGTCATGGTGCAACAAAATGTCCCTTAGTCCTGTCTTTGGACACCGTTCAAGGATTTTCTGAAACCCTTTCGGAAGTCGAACTTCTGTGTACATTTTGTAGTAAAATTTCTCTGATTTTCGAGTACAATGGTTGCCACGTGACCACTTGTGGGGAAGAAAGAGCTCACCATTTTATTTCCCATACTCCTTGGTCTCTTGACTTTGACGGTGGTCGGTCATCAGGGAAAACCCAAATGGAGGACTGGCGTTTTGCTTCTGGATCAAGCTGATATATCCACGTCTCGATATCTGAAACACGGCGAGACTTTCTACAGTTAAATCTTTACAGCATTTCTTGGCATTATTCCACCCTGTGGAGTCTGATCTTGAGGAAGTTTTTTTTTTTTTTTGACACGAAGGTGTTCATGAAGGAAGGTTGAAAAACTTGTCAAACTAATCACAAAAGTCAGCTCAATGTCCTTGTAGGTTAGTCTTGAATCTTACCTGGTCATTGTTTCCAGGGAGGTGTTCTTCTCAGTCACTACTGTTGTTGGTCTGCCACTTTTCTCTTCATCTTTAAGAAATTGCTCCCACCCCCTCTTTAATTCTTCAAACACAGTAGCACATGAAGTGAAAAGTCCTCGAAAGCCCCTCTTAAACGCTCAAATGACTGCGTTTCATTTAAGTCACATTTGAAATCGTACAAGATCATTGCACGAAAATGCTCCCTCTGAATCTCATTGCACTTACAAGAACGTTTACACTTTCCAGACTTAAAACATAAAATGCAGCAAAATGAATAACACAACAGAGCTCTGCCTGCTACCATGGCAGCACCAATGATTCAGCAATTTCAACCCAGCAACAATGCTTTCCCTAGAGGTGGCGTATGTCCTGTGTCTCAATAATTATTTAGTGACACTCGTGTTTAAAGATTAAAATACTGGGGGGGAAAAATAAATATGGTAGGTACATAATTGTGGTGCTGTATCGGGACTGTATACAGAATGAGTAACTAATGACTCCTCCAGAAACGCAATGCGTGCTGAGAAGTGCACTGGTGAAGCATAAACTCGAGCTACACACCTTTGCTACTGCTTTACACAGATCACAGGCTTCTAGAATCTTAATAACAATGATTTACTTTCATACGTAAGTAACTGAACATGCCCAGCAGAGAAAAGTAGAGAAGTTAATAAAAACATCGTAGTAACGTTCTTATTTAAACAAAAAATGCATTCTTGTGGTTTTCATGGTAACAAACTTAAGTTCATTTGTTTTGAAATCATAGTTTGATTCAAATTACTTAGAGTTGGCCTAGCCAGTTTTTAATTGCATTTTTCATCTTCCAGCGGGTAACAGAATGCAGTGGCGGGTCGTGAAGTTGATGCAGCCCTACCCCCATATAAGGAATTACATAGTATAAAAATATTGATATGCATAACTAGGTAATGTTTAAGAATAGATCACATTATTCATTTGTTTTTGTTTCCCAGAGCTGCCATTAGGTGGACGCGGATTTTATGTAGCAAGGCAGGCCTTTACACCCGCGTGCCTGAGAGTGAATATATTCAAATGTGTGTGTTTGTAATTTAATGGTAATAATTATTAAATATTTTATATAGCCTGTAGTAGCGAGCAAGGACATTTCACGTATCAGGAAAATGTATGTAAGCCACCTAGTTCGTCCTCCTAAACCCAAGATCGTGGGTTCGAACCCGGCCAGGACCGATGGATATTTCGGGCGTAAAAATCCTGGATGCTGCACTATGACCACACGTCACAAATGTTGCTGAATGTCTCTCAAAAATGAATGTGAAGTGTGTGTCTGTCCCTATAGTCCAGATTTAGCCACATAAGGCTTTCTCCTTTTTCCCAAATATTGAAGAAACGCCTTTATGTGAGGCATTTTCCAAAATTAAAAGAGTGGTGAAGGCTGCGTAGGCGATTTTGAAGGACTTGTCAAAAAATTGTTTCCAGCATGTCTTTGAAGACAGGCAGAAACGCTTGACTGTGAAACGGGATTTCTGAATTTGTTGATGATTAAAAGGTGAACACGACTAATGAAGGTATTTATTTATTGATCGGGTAAGAGTTTTGGTATCGGAGTGGAGGAAGCAGATTTGTCTTAGGGGGTTCTCTCAGGGTATGTATGGCGGATGCAGGAGATGGATTGTTGAGCACGGAGAGTTGATAACCTCGTAACCTCCTCTACCGATTCCGTCTTCCTCTTCTCTGCTCCAATCTTCTCTTTCTTCCTCACTTCTATTAATTACGAAGGGGGAAATCCTTCGCCGCCCTGGCTAAGGTGAGAAGTCTGGTGTATTCTGGGGAGAAGCCTCGGCGCTCCTCGGGTAAAAGAATTGGAGGGAGTGTTCAAATGAAAAGCACTCAATTAATAATTAATCACTGATATATGGCTCTCTATTTAACCTCTTTAATGTGGAAAAAGACTAGGGCAACCACTGCGACACCAGGCTGCTTCAAATGACATCTCACTTAACTAAAGAACAAAACTTAGCGGAGGACGATCAGCGTATAAACTGGCGGAGAATTGTGAATTGCCCCTAATTCCCGGCGTTTCGATAATTTTATTTGACTACACTCAGACCGTCTCATGACATCTTGCGTCACTGCAGTTTTAGCGTTCTAATTGCAATTCTTCTCTTCTCATTGGTGTCTTCTTTCGCGCTGTTCTCAGCATTGTCACGAGTTCTCTGACCTAACTCTACGCAATGGATTCAACGGGAGTTGTTTACACGTCCTTGATAAAGAAACTGGTGGAGTGCGACAAAGGCAAACGGTTCATAAGAGAAATCGTTTTCCCCCAGCGTAGTCTTTAGGAAAATCCTCCAGAGTTTTACGGTCCTGGGTCGGGTATAAGACCATAAGCCATTACGTCACTATACAGTTTCGCACCCTCCTCGAAAAGTTTGTGCAAAGCAACTTTTCACTTTATCAAACAAGGAAATTTTGAATATGCTACAAATAGTTGGATGTGCTTATGAGAATTATAAATTGGTTCGTTTATATATGTATAACGCTCACCATTGCCTTGGCTTTAAGGGGTAGGGGAAATCCCAGTTTCAACTGGTGCATTGGGACTACTTTGAGAAAAATCATCAAAGTCATGAGAATGAATTATTATACAAAAATATTATGACATTTCATTATTTAACAGTCCTAGTATATTTATGATTTAATTAAGTTTGTTTGACACATTTTTTTTTTTGCAGCCATTTTTAGTAAGATTGTCAGTTTATTTCAGAATTTCAAGCTAGCAACCCTGATACAGAACTATGAATATTGCCTCGCCAGCTGCGTGTACCGTGTTCTATTGTTCTCCAAGATTCACAGTTCAGTTCCCCTCAAACGCTCTCCACGAATGTTCTCGACACTTCCATTCTCCTAATTGCTTCAAACTCTCGCTTTCTCAACATAACAATGGTTAGAGCACCAGCATGGATCTGTAAGAGCGTCAACAGCTAACGGATGCTGCGTTGTTCACTCTTTACATCACAAGGGGTGCCGTATAGAACTTAAATTTTCTATAAAAATTCTCCCAATTCGACGGTAATTAAAAATTGTCGAAACAATTGTGAAAAATTACGTTTTTTTATTATTTTTGTTATTTTTATTCTATATTGCTTATTTCCTGATATAATATTTTTTGCACTTCTCAATTTATAGCATTTAAATTACAATTTACATTCTGCAGATTTTAAAATCTACGGCACTAATGCTATAACCAAACAAAACTAAAACTTCAAACCGGTACAGAATCCAGCACTATGTCTATTTAAACCTACAATTGTTACTGGTACCCAGTAGTAAAAATTACAATAACAATTAATACATATATAATTTAATGTCTAAATCTTCATTTCTGCTGACGCTCGGTTCCGAAATTCCAGGCAGCAGGACCTGGACATCAATGAGGTTGCTGCCTGTCTCAAGCAGCATGAGAGACGACTATACGAGACGAGACCATGGTGTGTTGACAGTGCAGTTTACTTCACTCTCTCCTCCTTTAATTCTTCTCTCAGCTGCTTCCTTTCCGCCCGAAGACTGCCATTATTTTCTTCTTCTGTTAGTTATAGTTAGTTTTTCTCATTCAATTTGGGTGTTATCTTCCTCATCTTCCTACTCTTCTTGTATATATCTTTCTTGCCTTTCTGTAATTCTTTGGGATCTTCTAGAGGAATATTCGATTACTGACAGTTAGATTTTCTCTCTTTTTTTGATTTTTATTATTTGTATACTCTTCTGCCATTTTATACGAAATTTAATTTTTAGCACATTCAATACCCTAAAATCATCTTGATCTCTCATGATGTTCCAGATATGTTTCCTTGCAAGTAGCCAGCTTTCCTCAGCTACAATTGACTGGTATTTAGGGCATACGAATGAAACATGTTCCCGTGTATCGATCTCGTTACAAACCTTACGTGTATTGTTTGTTTGTAATTTAAATCTTTGCAAATATGAGCAAGACAGACCGTGTCCTGTAACATAATGTACTAAACCCTTACTGGGTTGAATGTGTTTGAATTATAATATTTCCTTTATGCATGGGAAGATTTCTACCTTCTTTTGTTTCGTCCCATTCTTGTTGCCATATTTGTAATAAAGAAATTGTATTTCTGCAATTTTTTCTAATAGTGCCCGTTATTTTTCAAGTCAATAAAAGGCTACTCTTAAGCAGATTAAATAATCAATTGGCCAAACACCCAAGATTACTAATAGTCCCATTGTAGGAGATGTGGAAAATGCCCCTGTACATCTCAATAGAATTTTTCTTTGGGAGCTCCTTAAAGTAAGTATAAGAATATTATGGGGGAGTAGTTTCCAGCCTGATCAATTGCAGCGCAATAATCGGAAAACTTTTAAATGCTATTCCACAAAAACGAAATTGATCTCTACTGGCCCATAACTCAAATAACTTTACTGTAATTTGTATAGTACAGACGTATTGCAATCAAAAGTGAAACGTTGTTTATACGATAAATAAACCCGATATGTTTAGTAGATCTTGATGTTTAATGTGAAAGTTCATTCTCCCGCAGCGTCGTTTTAATGAGCTGGTTGCTTGTCTCAGATGTCAACAGCAGAATGTCTAATTTCTTGAGCGGTATCCCGAAGTTAATTATGAATCTGATCACTTTTGGTAGTTAAAACTACGGAAACTCTGCTCAGAGGGGCAGAATCCGTCCACAAATTTGCATTTTAGATATCCCCTCTGTGTACCTGAATAAAAGATCAAAGGATCTAGCACTTTTGCGACTTTTTGTGTTCGGAAAAATTACTCTTGCGTTGGTTTATTCAGATAGCGCGGTTCCCCTCCACGATTTACATCAGTCGTTAAAAAGAACTTAAACCGATTTATATGAGGGGAATATATTTATTATTTGAATCTAAAATTTAATCACGCCCGCTGTTTGTACAGCGGACGTAATGATCGGTAAGTTTAAAATAGCGATATCCCATGTACGAGGCCGAAGGGTAGGTGATCGATTTTTTTTTTTAAGAATATATTTTCCCAACACTAGCTTCATATGCTATATTACTCTAAAAATATTACGAGATGGTTTTAAAAATTGATACCAGATGTAGATAAATAGATATCTGGGGGATTAACGGATTTTAACATCTTCCAGCACGTCAACCTATAAGGTTATTGTGCTACCCAATTAGTACGGACGCTTTCACTGTTTTCCAAAACCTGTTCCTTATACAAGTTGGAGTATTTAGGCTCCAATGTTGACGTCCTTTCCCAGATGTTCCCTGAGAGAACAAATCTCTTTCTTTCCAGGATGGCACACTCAAACAGGATATGCGAAGCAGATTCCACGTCCTGTGCACAATCTGCATCTTTACAGAAACCTACTTTTGGTAAATGTTTCGTTAAGGTACGAGGGTAGGTCCACAAGTTACCGGCCTCGCCGATAAGAGTGATCATCACAAGAAAACCCTAATCGTGTGTGATACCTTATCTATTAAGTAAATAATTGCAGCTGCAACTTCCGCTCCGCAGCGTTCACTTGTTCAGATATAGTTGCATAAAGAATGCTCCATGTAGAAGATTGTGACATGTTCAAAATGGAGTATCGACCTGTTATCAAGCTCTTCACAAAAAAAAAAAAAAAGACTTACTCCAAATGAAATTAAACAGCGATTGGGCGGTGTATATGGGAAAACACCCCCCCTCATATTCTACCGTAAAAGAATGGGCCAAACGTTTTCGAATGGGTCGAGAAAATATTGAAGACGAAGAGCGTGCAGGTCGGCTCCTGAGAACATCGCTCTTGTGGAAGGAGAAATTATGGAAGACCGGCGCTTCAAAGTTACACAAATAGCAGCAAGGTTGGACCTTTTTAAACAATAGTCCTTCGAATTATTCAAGAGCATTTAAACATGAATAAGGTTAGTGCAAGCTGGGTGCCTAGGACTTCATTCCTCAGTCCAAATGCAGCAACAAGCCATCTGTTGTCAGGCATTTTTGGAGCTGTGCCGTGGAAACGAGAGAGAAGTTCTGCAAACCATTGTCACAGGAGATGAAACTATGGTCTTTTACTATGATCCCTTGTCTAAAAGAGAATCAATGGAGTGGCGTAAACCTGGCGAAGCACCGCCTCCAAAGGTCAAGGTCATTCAGTCAACCAAGAAGATCATGGCCATAATCTTTTGGGACTGTGAAGGAATACTCTTCATTGACTTCAAGGAGAGATAACCATAGTAAATGGGGAGTACTATGCTGGCCTACTGCACAGACTACGTGCTTCCATCAAAGAGAAGAGGCGAGGAAAACTGAGTGCGTCTTCTTCACAACAACGCGTCTGTGCACACAGCTCTTGTTGCAAAGGAAGCTGTGAAGAAATGTGACTTCAGCGATATCGATTATCTACCCTACAGCCCAGATCTAGCTCCCAGTGACTATTTCCTCTTCTCAAAACTCAAGAAGGACCTTCGAGGAAGGAAATTTAAGTGTGACGAAGAAGAAATGGATGCTGTTTATGCCCATTTTCAGACAAGACTTCTGACTATTTGGGCCGGGGGGGGGGGTGGTCTGAAATGTTAATTCAAAGATGTGAGAAGTGTATTGCAATAAAGGGTAACTATATTGAAAAGTGAAATATGGTTTTTGTCTTTATCATACGTAGAAAGTGGTTAGGCCGGAAACTTATGGACCTACCCTCGTGTGTATGTTTAGTGATTAACGCAATCACTTTCCCTATTCCTCTTCTGTCAAATTGGCGTAGAAATGTGGAGAGATTAATGCTAGGACCTAAGATAAATCTCCTAACATTGCAAATGTATATTTGATGATTCTAAAGTCCTTCCTTGGTTTTAGAGGACTGGCAGTAGAGCAGTAACACTCACAGACACAGCAGTAATACTTAGATCACAAGTATAAGAGTGGGCAAATGAATGTTCATTGATTATTGAACAGGTAATTGTATTATAAATTTATCATTAGTTTTTGTTTCTTGTTCTTTAGGTACATTTAAAGAACTTCATAGCTGCACCTTTTATTCCTAGAGAGTCGAGGTTATCGAGATGTCTAATTCTTAGTGATTCCAGACCTTACATTCATTAATGTATCATCCATAATACATTGTTACGAAAGCTGGACTGGTTTTTACCCAGCAACTTATATATTATTTATTAGGAGTTTTATAAAATTTTCGAAGACTTTGGAAAGAGAGGGCAGTAAAGATATTGTTCTATAATAGTTTAAATTTTTTTATCAAAAGATTTTTATAAAGGCATCAATAAGGGATTGTGGAAATATTCTTTGAGATATGCATAAATGAAATACGTGTGTCAGTGGTTATTATAGTGGCTAAAATTGAATCACAGTTCTTTATTCGAAAACTCTATTTCCTTGTAAGTGAGTTTTGAGCTATTGCGGCTACACCTATGAAAGGATTTTTGAAAATTTGCTTCAAATCTCTATCGGTCCTACCAGCTAGGTGCCGAAAATGACAATGAATATGTATGTATATATAGCGCTCTATAGTCTTTCGTTTTTCCTCAACGAAAATCATACACCTGTCAATTAACAAACGATTAATCGAGTTCACTAACCAGAACCTAAAGCGAACTTTTAAAAATTGCTTTAGTGATCGCTTTTTATTTTAACGAAACTCAGTGTATGCCATTGAAATAAATTAATAAGTTTTATTCATTCACCGAAATTAGACTATTAGGAGTGGGTGTTTACCTGAAACCCAAAAGTGTAAAAATCTGTTTTTTTTTTTTCGTGACGAAACACGGCATATACCATTTAAATAAAATAAGGAAAATGTTTTCTGAAAATCAACGAAATCGAGCCATTAAGAGTTGGGGTATAGCTGAAAACTGAAATTTAAAGAGTGGGGGTTAAAGCGAAATATAAAAATCGTTCTAGCGACCGCAATGTTTGCTTCTTCTCAACAAAATTAGGTATAGGCCACTGACATGAAATAGAAATAATATTTTCTGAATGTCGATGAAATAAAATTATTAGCAGCAAGCATTTACCTGAAACCCTTTTTTTTTTTTTTTTTTTTTTTTTGCAGCGAAACCCGGTATAAAACGTTTTGACAATCAGGGAAATTGGGCCATTAGGAGTGGGGGTTTACCTGAAGACCAAAAGTTAAAATTCACTCTACTGGACCCAATTTATTATATCACAACAAAATTCGGCATATATCATTAAAATGCAATAAGAAAAATAATTTCTGAAAATTAGGGAAATCGGACCATTAGAAGCAAGATTTACCAAAAAGAGCTCTAGAATTTAATTTTCTCTCAATTGTCTCAAAATAAAAGCATAAATTAACTGAGCATATAAACTATATTTATTTGTTTTATGTTTAACAAAAGTATCGCCGTGAAGATAGTAAATGTGAAATATTAATCTTATATGTGCGTGAGAATTAAATTTGTATGCAAGAGCGCTCTGTAATAACCTTCAGAAAACGTTTACGTTACATGTTTTTACTACAGTAACATTTAAATTACATTTCAAAGCCACTGAAAATCGGTGAAACTTTCGATTGTTTTTATTTGGTTTGTACATCGAAATTGTTTTTAAATAGTAACATGTTTTTGTTTTATTGAAACATATGAACATCATCTTAAATACACAATGTAACTCGAAACTTTTGTTATTTCTCTATTTTAGTGAATGTAAATATGATATCAAGGGTTCATTCCATAAACACGCTTACATTTAAAAATAAGCACACCGTGTAACTAGTATACCATTAATTTTTGTAGTTTAATCTCAATAATAATTCTAAATATATGGTTTCTCTTTTGGGATACTTATAGATTGCAAGAATTTTAATTTTGTTCCCCTAATATCACACAGTAATTCCATAACGTATTCCCTTTCGTTAATTAATAAATCTTAATTTGAATTTTATGTTTATTTTTAAACTTATTCGACTTGGAGAGGAATTCGCTTAGTTTACGCAACTGAAATTAAACATTTGAATGTAGAAATGTGTCAAAGGTGGAAAATATTCACCCTATTCATATCATATCATTTCAATCTGTGGATCCTAGTATAATGAGCCAACTATAAAGAGTTAGTGTTACTCTAGGATATAGATTTCGCCAGAAATTATCTCTTTTGTATCTACAATAAAATACACGTCTAAACCACGAGTAAGCAACTACAATTAAGCTAAGGATAATAATTTTCCCATAAAGCTGTCTAGTGCGGAGTGGTTTGTGTTTATAAATCGTTGCCGTTTGGCATTTAGCATGCGTCGCTACCCTGACATCGTGTGTTGCATGGCGAATACTGAAGTAGGTACCACGTTAATCAAGCAGCAAGCACGTGTCTATTGCTGATATCACATGCTGCAGAGCATTTCGTGACCGCAACACCAGCACGAAACTTTTGATAATGAGTGATGGGGCTACCTGGACACACGAAGTGTGATAAATCGGCCGCATTGCGCGCTCGTTTTCAAACATAAATGCAACTTTGCAGCAGAGGTAAAGAAAGTGACTTCTTGAGCTACACGCATGCGCAAACTTACGCTGAAGGAAACAAATGACGGAGTGGTAGTTCTACATGTTTCTGAATGAGCGCGTTGTAACGTGTGCATAATTCGCTAGCTGTATCAGTAACCATCGTCTTCTAATATTATGTTTTTTTTTCAATTTGTTTGATTTTATATATATATATATATATATATATATATATATAATGCTGTTTAACGCCCATTTTAACTACAGAGGCACCACAGGCGGTGAACACTGATGATACATGAAATGAAATTATAAATTCGGAAAGGATTTTTAAAGGAAAGAAGCGTTCCACGCCTAAGTTTAGGGTACCTCCCCAGCATTTGCCATTTATGAGGACTGAGGAAAAACTGGAAAAAAAAACCTCAGTCAAGGAGGATGGCTGTGGCGGGGTTCGAACCCCAGACCTCCGCTCACAAGTCAGCGCCTTAACGACCTCGGCCACCGTGCAGGTTACATCTCGGTCAAGGTCAATTGATTTGTCAGTACGAAAAAATTGAAAGCGCAAGTTTAAGCCCTGATCCCGAGTCTTAGATTTACGGCACGTTAAAGAACTCCATACTTTGAAAAAAAAAAAAATAAAGAGGTCCCTGAAAAAAATTAACGGTCGTTTTACATTCAACTAGTACCATAATTTCCTACTAGATGGCGATGGAAGCAATGAGATGACCATATACTATTCTGCTCTCTGTAGAGAATAAAGCCTAGCTAAATGTTCAGTGGAAAACAACAGTAAATAGCATTACCTATCGCAAGAAAAGGTATGATATTGAAGAACAGCAGTGTAGAACACTGTAATTGCAATTATTATTATTTTTTAAATATTGTATAACGCCCGTTTTTACTACTGAGGCACCACAGGCGGTGGACACTGCCTACATAAGATGAAATGATATATTGGGAAAGGAGTATTTTTAAGAAAGAAAGCGTTCCACGCCTAAGTTTAGGATACCTCCCCAGCATTTACTATTTATGAGGACTGAGGAAAACCTAGAAAAAACCCCAGTCAGGAGAACGAACCTAGTGGGAATCGAACATCAGACCTCCAGCCCACGAGTCCGCGCCTTAACGACCTCGGTCACCTGTGACAGTAATGGCTGCAATGCAACTTTACTTTCTTGTACTTTAATGTTATTCATGCTATTTCACAGTTTTAGAGATGGGAAAAATTAGAGTTTATGTTAGTTTCTTTGCTTTAATTGTTCTCTGTAATATTTTAATTACCGAATTAGCTACAGAATTGCGTTAAATCGGTGTGCAGTTATTAATACATACTCATTTTATCTTTTACAATACGAGGCTGATTCCAAAGTAATCTTAATTTGGCGATGAAAATTCAGAATAGTGTAAAATATTGTACTACACGTATAAATAATGGATTTCTCTGTATTTAGAGAAATAAGTGCGCGCGCATCTTGGGATATGTGACATCAGCGACCATGACAAGTTGATAGTTCACTTGGAAAATTGCACAAGCGGGAAGCAGCAAGCAATTATCAGGTTTTGTGTGTGTGTGTGTGTGTGTGTGTGTGTGTGTGTGTGTGAGAGAGAGAGAGAGAGAGAGAGAGAAAACAATAGAAATTCATCGAATGACGGCATTTCCTATTGGTAAAAATATTCACAAACTCAATAAATTTAGCTTCAGAATAAGAAATAAATGTGCAATGTTTTCAACAGGGAATCATCAGATGGCATTCGTGTCCCTGAGAGAATTCACCTACAAAATTCCATTCGACACCTTTTAGAACAAACGAAACGTAATTCTAAGAGCAAATGTTTTTAAATGCCTAATTTACTGTCGCTTTGACTGCATTGGTCTTCTCGTGACGTCTGTACAACGTGGACTGAGTCAGTCTGTAGAGATGAAAGAAATGAAATTTATGAATGATGATGCAAATGAGCTCCGAGCACTTGGCGCCTTAAAGCTGTTTGACATTCCCCTTCTCAGCGTAAGGAAAAGCTCCGAAAAAAACACTACCCTATATCTAACATGGACCTCCAGAGAAGTAGTCGCAAATGCTACCACTAGACCACGGAAGCGATCTAAACGATTTTATGTCATTAAAATACATGTTTATTTTCGGTTGTATTATCGACAGTTAAGATTTTGTTATTACCCCGCAACTATCCATGAAAGACCAGCTTCAGGTTATTTGAGTTAAGGCTCTCGGTTGTGTATTGGGTGAAGGCAGCAATTAAGGTATAATGCATGTGCAGCGAGCAGCTTGTAGTTAGTTATTTAAGGTAGTCCTGGATAAGTAATTTGCTAAGTTTTAAGCACCATATATATATATATATATATATATATATATATATATATATACCGATTCTTATAGAGAAGTAGTAAGTTGTTTGAAAGAAAATGTGTTCGACAACTTGTTAGAAATTTACGAGATACATTTAAGAGTCAGATATAAATAAACATATTTATGATTATTTACGCGTATTAAAATAATTTCAATACATCGAAGTGAAAAAAGTTGAAAAAAATTAAATGGCATTTTCATCTCACAGAAACATCTATTGAAAATATTGTTACACATTTCTTTTCAAGCAGTCAAAAACTTTCTCCTCAACCCATTCACTTAAGCTCTTTAAATAGCAGAACCTTCATTAGTGAAAGGAATACGCAGTTACCTCTGGCATACGAATATCAGAATACAGAGAGAATGAGGGAAGTACTGTAGTTTTGAATAGTTCTGGCGAATGGTATCGATCTGGGCCAGACAATTCTAGGGAATTTGTAGTGGTACTTCATAGTTGCATAAACGCCACAAACAAGTGCAAGCGAGAAAGATGAGAGCGGTACAGCTGTGCAATAAACCGTCCCTAAAATGTGTTCAGTACGGAAATAAGAGAAATACTAACCTGATTCCTGTATAAACGCATAAACAGAAACTGAACTGGACCAGAAACCATTGCGTATCTTTTGCTCATTCGCCAGGACTATTCAAAAGTATTTTACCTTGTCTTGATCAACATTTCCATGATGTCCTGTAAGGTAAATGTTCTGTTGTATCTGGTATGAGTCCTTCCGAAATATCTTGTTTTAAATATACTCTAATCACTTCAGTGGAAGTAGAACGTTCTTTTTCCATGATGCAAAATGTTCTCTCTGACAAGCGGTTGACTGTGACAGTTGAAATCTTGAAAAATCATGTTGTTGTTGCTTATAACCAAGAAAAGTAAGCTTAAGTACTTTAAATATGATAAAGAAAATATTAAGTATATTAAATATCTATTTTCATTAATAATGCCCAAATGCCTGAACGTCTGGCTCTAGTAAAAACTGTGTGCCGACTTTTAAGTTATACCTTTTTACTACTTGTGAAAATGCAGTTTTTCTCCAACATGCCATATTTATGTAAATAAAAGAAATGTGGCAACGGATAAATATTCATGGCTGATAAGGTATTGATATTTTCATGACAATAATTTCTAATATGACTCTATGTTGCACTAACCAAATCCAGGCTTGTGTTGTAATATTTTACAAATCTGGGCGGGCGTTCCGTATAATTCAACTGACCGTGGAATCACATTTCCCCATACAGCTGGAAGTGGAAAGGGATGACAGTGTTAATCCACATTTTGTGTAAAGCCACCAACATGACTGTAGAAGCCCCTACGGTGCTTGGAGCATTTAGCAGGGCACACATGCTAAGAGGTTTTCTATTTAAGGTTGCTGGCTTACGTTCATTCCGCACATACTAATGAAAAGAAACACGTCTTGCATAACAGGTCGGAAAATATCTCACAGGTGCAAGCAACGGGCTTGATGACTGGGGGAAAATCAATTTCGTTACCTGTCGGGGTGGTTCATGCTTGGGACTCGCATTCGGGAGATTTCGGGTTCAAATCCCTAGGGCCCGCCCATACTGACTTTGAGTTTTCTCGTGGTTTTCCCTTGGCCGCTTAGGGAAATACTGGAATGGATCTTTCCACTATGCTCTCCCATTTCATAACAAGGTACTCCTTTGGTTTTGTTACAAAGTCGAAAGTGCCAGAACAAGGTGGGCTGGTGCGGTATGAGGGTTACTTGCCCTGGCCAGTGGTATACAAGCGGCCCTTTTGAGGGGCTCAAGCTCTTTAGTGGGAGGATTCAACGGCTTCGTGATGTTTTATCTGGAAACATGGTTAGGTACACCGTCATACATTGTGTTTTCCGCGCTTTACAACAGTTTTTCTATATGATGCCCATTACTAGAAAATGATACGGTGGAAGGAAACAATATCTCAAAGCAATTACCCAGGAGCAAACTTCACTACATACTTTCTCCCTGCAATTGTTAATTTGTCTATCATTTTATCACATAATATCACATAATTTATCCTGAAATAATAATAATAATAATAATAATA
The DNA here is from genome assembly GCA_030762175.1 of Metallyticus violacea. Taxonomy (NCBI): domain Eukaryota; kingdom Metazoa; phylum Arthropoda; class Insecta; order Mantodea; family Metallyticidae; genus Metallyticus; species Metallyticus violacea. The sequence continues at coordinate 13,424,016 of CM060835.1, read as the reverse complement.
ATAATAATAATAATAATAATAATAATAATAATAATAAATACCTAAGCTACAAACGAGGAAAAGTGTATATGTTCCTTAATATTTTTAAAAAACCATTAGATACCATAGTATGGATGCATTAGAATGGCAATTAAGGAATTATTATAGCGATCAAGAAAATATACAAAAATGAGATAGAAATGAAATAACTGATGTAGTTGATCAAAAGTTGGGATGTACGAGGGTAGGTCCATACTTTTCGACCTAGCCGTTTTCTAGGTATGATAAAGACAAAAACTATATTTCACTTTTCTATATAGTTACCCTTTATTACAATATACTTCTCACATCTTTGAATTAGCATTTCAACCCCCCCCCCAAAATAGTCAGAAGTCTTGTGTGCAAAAGGGCATAAACAGCATCCACCACTTCTTCGTCACACTTAAATTTCCTTCCTCGAAAGCCCTTCTTCAGTTTTAACAAGAGGAAATAGTCACTGGGAGCTAGATCCGGGATGTAGGGTAGATGGTTCATATCCTTGAGGCCACATTTATTCACAGCTTCCTTTGAAATTATAGCTGTATGCAGGCGCGTTGCCGTGAAGAAGGCGCACACCACCTTTCAGCTTTCCTCGCCTCTTCACTTTAATGGAAGCACGTAGACTGTGCAATAGGCCAGCATAGTACTCCCCATTTACTGTAGTGTTCCTCTCCTTGAAGTCAATGAAGAGTGTTCACAGTCCCAAAAGATTGTGACCATGATCTTGGTTGACTGAGTGACCTGATCTTTACAGGAGATGCTTCGCCAGGTTTATGCCACTCCATTGATTTTCTTTTCGACAAGGGATCATTGTAGAGGAACCAAAGTTTCATCTGCTGTAACAATGGTTTGCAGAATTTCTCCCTCGTTGCCACTGCAGAGCTCCAAAAATGCCTGACAACAGATGACTCTTTGCTGCTTTTGAACTGAGGAAAGAAGTCTAGGCACCCATTTTGTACCAACTTTATTGGTGTTTAAACGTTGATAAATAATTCGAAGAACTTTTTTTTTTAGAAAGGCCCAATCTTGCTGCTATTTCTGTAACTATGGGCCGCCGGTCTTGCATAATTTCTCCTTCCACAAGAGCGATGTTTTCAGGAGTGAGCACCTCCAAGGGCCGACCTGCACGCTCTTCGTCTTCAATGCTTTCTCGACCCATTCGAAAAAATTTGACCCATTCTTTTACGGTAGAATATGAGGGGGATGCTTCCCCATATACACCGTCCAATCGCTGTTTAATTTCACTTGGAGTAAGTCCTTCTTTTGTGAAGAACTTAATAACAGCTGGATACTCCATTTTGAACATGTCACAATCTTGTACACATAGCCTTCTTTGTGCCACTATATCTGAACAACTGAACACAGTGGAGCGGAAGCTACAGCTGCGATAAGGGTTTTGTGAAGATTTATAGGCACACACACACACACACACACACACAATCATATATATATATATATATTTTTTTTTTTCTTTTTTTTTTTTTTTTTGAGAAGGCCCCATGGCATTAACTCTTGGAATAGTTTCACTGGGATATAATTGTTTTTAGGGTTTCGAAGGAATGCACATGACTGGTATTTACTATAAATGTAATGATAAAAGGATTAGTATTTATTTATATAATCCCTTTTATTTATGTAGTCACCAGAAGGGGTATGTAGGTAATATAAACTGTTTCCTGAATGCGCATTCAGAAAAACCCAAGCACTCCCTACTGTACATTCCGTATCGTTGTCTTTTGTTTTCCTAAGCGATGACAACTTTGATTCGGCAACACTGTAATCAACGATATAATACATTAACCTTGTGTTACAAGTATATAACATTTCACTTTTCTGATATCATCATTTGGTTTGCCTCCTTATTCTATCTCGTATGCCATTTGCATGAATGTAACACGTTATCACAGTTGTCTACCTTGCCATTGAGTTGGAATGTGTTCTGTTTTGCAGGAATATGCAGCTGCCGGGTCTAGGTGGCGTAGGGTTAAACCGCAGCACGGCGCGTTTACTAGTACTCACCTCCTTCTATGTCCTGTTCCTGGTACTAGGAGCCGCCATCTTCTCAGCCATCGAGGGCCCCGAGGAGGCCCTCCGGGTGAAACAGCTGAGGTACATGCGGTCCCGCTTCCTTCAAGATCATCGTTGTGTTCCCGGTAAGTACGTCATACTTTATTTTGTTGCTGTAGATCTTCGTATTCGCTTTATGGGTTAGCAGTAACAGATGGCAAAGTGGTAGCATGGCGGTCACTACGCCTGTTGCCACCATTGTCAAATTAGCGAATCCTGTAATGCTTTAATAAACCTGTATTTCTTTTTTACAAAACTTTGCATGTTTCAAATGGTATATCTCAATTAATAAGTCAGTAGAGTAAAATAAATAAATAAATAAATAAAATAATCTTAATATAGCTAAACCACTATCTCTACTATGAAAGACAATGAATAACATCTGTGAAGTTGTGTAAGTAGATATCTAAGGTGTTTCGCTCGCTCTTGTTTTTCTTTATTGCTTTCAAATTAAGTGAAATTCGACATGTGTGCAGTTTGAAACAAGGTAAAGCATTATGAGTATCTCTAGCGCATACCCATGAACAGTGTCATGCCTGTGCTATAGTTACCGGATTGTCAACAATTATCCTATCTTTGTGTTACCAGCAGTACAGTACGTACAATACAGTATGCACCGATACAGTACGCGTTTATGGAAAAACGTGGTTTATAAAGTACCCAAGACCATTTACTGTGCAGTTTGAGATTCGGAAGCACAACCAAAAGTTCTCCTTCTATATCTGAGAACATTGTACATCCATTATGCGAACAAAGACAGAAGTCTTTCGCGTAAATTGTAGTAGGAAAAGGGTTTTTATGATAAAAACATGTGAAGAAGTTACAGGCATATCGTGTAATGTTCAAGAACGAATTGTAGAACAAATTTAGATACTGTTCCAGAATGTTTTCAGTATTCAGCCGGGTATGTGGTTTTGTATTCACTTGCTGCCAATTTTAGCACTCAGCTCTAGAAGTAACCATCCCTCCCTCCTTTGATGTCATTCCGACCTGGGTTTTATGTTTTTTATATCACACTTACAGAACAAAAAGATGTATATTTGTATTTTGAATTGCATTTTATAAAACGTATTTCTGCACTATTCAACATTAATCAGGAATAATTGAAGTTCGTTTCTTAAAGATATAGGAAAACATTATCTCCGCCTAGGAAGAAATATCCCAGATATTCTGGTAAGGCTGGCCATACCCAATCACAAACCGTCCTTAACAGTTGTACATTCTGGTGATTGGACATTCACTTCTCATCCTGCTTCCTGCGTTATTTTGTGGACCTCATCAAGACGCAGAAAAGAAGTATAAGAGATTGGTGATCAAGTATCAAGTACTACACAATGAATAGGAAAATCGTGATATGCAAACATTGCAATGAGGAGGTGAGTAAATTTACTTATTTTACATTAACAATAATGAATGTCATTCTAATCGAAAATATAGATGCTGCCCCGAATAAATGTATCAGTTTTCTGAATTTTGATGCGAAGACTTCCACATCTTCGATGTTTTTGAAATTGTGATGATGATGGTGATTTGAAGGCGCAAGGTCAGGGCTTTATGTTGGGTGTGGTAGCAGTTCCATCCCTTTCAATTCCTGAATTTTCTTCATGATTGTTCAAGCGGTATGGAGTCTCGCATTGTCGTGCTACCAGAGAACTGTATTTCCAGTATAAAACGCCGGGTATCTGCCTCTAAACTTTACGAACTCGTTCCAGCTCTTGAGAATAAAGATTCACGTCGTCTGCACCCATGTGGAACAAACTCTCAATGAATCAAACCTTGAAAGTTCTACATTACTTTAGGGCCGAACCGATTTTGTTTTTCGGTGACTTTGGCAGGCTGACTGAGACCGAGCCACTGTTTCGAAGTTTCAGGGTTGCATTAATAAAAACATCTTTCATCACACGTGACAATTCTTCTGATAAATTTGTTGTTTCCTTGCCTAATAATCACACATGGATAATGAATCTCACGCTAATATAAATAAATGATTTTCATTCATGGGATTTGCGATAAGCTGACGATAGACATATTACGTATTTCCTCTCTGCTCTGGTGTCACTTTCTAAAGCACAAATCATCATTTCCGTATGATTTTCTAAGAACTTTACGTTCTGCAACAAGTTATAAAGTAAAATTTGACTGCTGTTCTTATGCAATCTGGTCACAGTCTGGTTGACAAATCAACGCTTTTAAAGTCATGTGCAGCTTGTATTAAATTGCGGACTGGACTGTACCGGGCGTAAACTTGAGACGCATGTTTATTTAATTACAGTTAGGTAAGGAGGTTCTCTCGTCATGTTCCCAGCCACTTTACTAACAAGATTTGCCATCCAACTTGGTTACTTGCACCATGATACACTTTACGTGCTACCTAACCGACAAAGCCAGCGTGTGAAAACTTTTCCTTTGCTTCAGTACAAAAGACGTTCGGTGTGACACCCTATGTATTGTGTTTTATTTTCGTATGCTATGTCCAAGCCCCCATGTGGATAATTAAGGAACACGCGTTATGCTTTTTTTTTTTATTTATATTATATTTCTAAGCATCCTGACATTTTCTCGCCCTCGGTCATAGATGGCCATGGAATTGGAAAGATAATTGTTTTTTACGTTGGTGCATCTGTCTTAAGCATTCATTTGAAATATGAGGGGCGTTTGGAAATGATTTATCGCACAATCGATGGTGCTCATATAGAGCTTTGCTGTTTGCTCTCAAAATCGAAATGATACAGTCAAGCTTTATAATAAAGAAACCCAGCTGCTTGCGGTAGCATCGTCTCCAACTGCATCCAATTTACAAGTGAGCGGAAATCAGCAGTCTTGATGTTATTCGACGATCCAGTTTCACAAGACAGTAGCGATGTTGCTTTTGTTAGAGCACAAATTGTAGCCCCGGACCACATTCCTTTGAAATGTATTGTTTCCCCTCTTTATACGTTTTAAATCATCTTCGAGCCGTGCTTTAGGAAAGGACAAACTCTCCATAGACCTCAATTGAAGATTTGTTTAGACGAAAACAGAATGTAAGAGAAGTAGTCGCCAAGTTTTACATATAAATTGTAATTAAGAAAAAAAAACCACTTAAGAATAGTATATATGTATATAAGGTTCGTTAAAAAAGTAGGAAGTACACTTAAAAACAGTAACAATTAAAATAAACTCAATTCACAAAATATATGAGATAGCTGAGTATCCTTTTCACAGCTTACAAATCGCCTTTTGATTGCCGCGTGTCAACTACATTTTGTTATCGGCGAAACTGAACATGTCTCAACTTGCGCATCTCTCACAGGCGGGAACAATTATAACAATGAAATTAGTACTATGTGCCAATTAAGCTAGCCGCAGCAGCAGAAGTAGTAATAGTAGTAGTAGTAATAGTAGTAGTAGTAGTAGTAGTAGTAGTAATAGTAGTAGTAATAGTAGTAGTAGTAGTAGTAGCATAGTAGTAGTAGTAGTAGTAGTAGTAGTAATAGTAGTAATAGTAGTAATAGTAGTAGTAGTAGTAGTAGTAGTAGTAGTAGTAGTAGCTGTAATGGTAGTTATAAGAGGGTATTAAGAGTGTTTGCAGACTCCCGCACTTCAGCCATAGGCTTTTTGTGCACCCCATACCCTTATAGCAGTTCGAACTCTGTATTCTTAATGAGATCCAGAACCTTTATTCCTATAAGATCATCCATGTTTTGGTATGGTTGTGGGGTAAAGAGTTGGTATCTCCTTCTCTCCAGAACCTCACGCTCACGGAGTGTGCGCTTTCCAGTTTTTTTTATTTGTTTATTTACGGAAGCTCTTTAACATCTCAAGTCATCAGCGTCCCATTCAATTTAGGGCGTGAAACGATCGACAAATTTTTCTCAGAGGCCTCTTCTTTCAGGCTGGAGGTTCTTTTTCGTGCCGTAAATGTACGACACGAGACCCACGGCTTTACTTCCCTTCCGAAGGAAGCCATACTTCGGATTTTTACGCCCGAAATAATCCATCAATCATTCCCGGCTTTGAACCCGCGATCTTGGGTTTAGAAGGCAGGTATGATTACCACTACACCACCAGGATCGACTGCTTCGCAGTATCCTGAGATTTATTGCAAAGTCTACAGATGCTTTCTCCCTGAAAGAGTCCCATTTTCTGAAGATGGTTCCTGAAATCACCATGCCCAGTAATTAAATCCAACTTAAGTTCCTTCTTCCCAGCTTCAGGAGTGTTTTGGTGAATGTGGGATTTGGTTCCATTGACAACATTTTTTCCAAGAGCTTGCCCGAAATAATTGGACCTACGTGTCTTGTGTTCTCTCTGGCCCATAATCTCATTGCGGTTCTTGCTCGATGGTCTGGCATACACCTCAACTCAACAGATTTATTATTTGGCAGAATTGTCAGTGTTTGGAGACAGACCAATTTTGAAATAAATTGATAAGAATCAAGTGCTCAGAGAGCATCTTGACTGCCCGAAAGAATCAGAATATGCCTACCATGGTAGCCCCTTTCTATAACCTTTTGAGAAATGGTCAAGGTTGCCCAGATTCCTGCCTGGAAATGGGTGCAGTACTTTCCAAGATATACTAATGTTAGTTTTGGGGGTTTCGCCGTATATTACGGCTTGGTTGAGAATCAGTGATCCGTCAGTGTACCATATTGGGTGTCCATTTATAATGTTAAATTATAGCGCGAAAAATAATACCTGTAAAATATTATGAAACTGCTTTATTAAACAGCCAGCTTAAGTTACACTGTGCGTACCTATTGACCAAGAATTTGTGTTGTTGAGCGATGGTAAACAGGAAACTATGGCATGCCCTGAGTAGAAAGGGAACTAATTATCAAGCGGACATGAACAGAGAGAATATTGGATTTCATAGCTGCGCAGCGAAACTGCATCCCTTCCACCACAAACTTTCAGATATATAATTTTGTTTTCCAATACAAATTAAATTCAATTTTCGTTCTGCTGTGAAGCCTGGTGTTATCGATTCCTTGTTGCCAGCTGGGATTTTATCCCCTTCCTACCACCGGCTAACCAGTTCCCGCAAACATTTAGCGTTCTAATGCAACCAGTGAATTGCCTTCATAAAATGCTTTTTGTTGCTTTCTGCTATCTCGAGACATTGTCGTCCTGTATTGTATTCCTCCTGTTATTTTGTGGTGTTTTAGCATCCTTTGTTCTTTATCTGCAGTAACAATTTTCATCTCACCGTTTTTGCTTTCCTTCTTCTGTTCTTGACGTGGTTTTCGTCTGTCTACTACCCCACCCCCTCATTTTTTTTTTTTTTTTACATTCTTGATACAGTCAAAAGAGGCGTTAACACCACCTTGAAAAAAAAAACACCTATATTCGATAATTTCAATTCTTTTCTATGTCTTTTTGTGTTTTATATCTACTATGTGCACTTAATTGGCTAAGTTTTACTTATAAATTGTAATTTAGGAAATGTAGAAAAAACTTTTAAGAGGAGTTATATGTATATAGTTATGTATATAAGGTTCGTTAAAATCCTTGCAGTAACAATTAAAATAAACACAATTCACAAAATATTTGGGATAGCTACGAGGGTAGGTCCATAAGTTTCCGGTTTCGCCAATAAGAATTATTGCCTTCACAAAAGCTTTATCTGGTGCCATATATTATCCGTTAAGTAAATAATTGCAACTGTAACTTCCGCTCTTCTGTATTCAATTGTTCAGATGTAGTTGCATAAAGAAGACTATATGTAGAACATTGTGACATGTTCAAAATGGAGTATCGAGTTGTTGTTAAGTTCTTCACAAAAGATGGATTGCTCCAAATGAAATTAAACAGCGTTTGGACGGTGTATATGGGGAAGCATTCCCCTCATATTCTACCATAAAAGAATGAGCCAAACTTTTTCGAATGTGTCGATAAAGTATTGATGACGAAGAGGGTGCAACTCAGCTCCTGAAAACATCGCTCTTGTGGAAGAAGAAATTATGTAAGACCGGCCACTCAAAGTTACAGAAATAGCAGCAAGGTTGGTACTTTCTGAAACAACAGTGCTTCGAATTATTTATGAACATTTAAACATGAATAAGGTTAGTGCAAGAAGGGTTCCTAGACCTCTTTCCTTAGTACAGAAGCAGCAACGAGTCATCTGTTGTCAGGCATTTTTGGAGCTCTGCCGTGGAAACGAGAGAAGTTCTGCAAACCATTGTTACAGGAGAAGAAACTATGGTCCTCTACTATGAGCCCTTGTACAAAAGAGAATCAATGGAGTGGCGTAAACCTGGCGAAGCACCGCCTCTAAAGGCCAAGGTCATTCAGTCAACCAAGAAGACCATGGCCACAATCTTTTGGGACTGTGAAGGAATATTCTTCATTGACTTCAAGGAGAGGAACACACAGTAAATGGGGAGTACTATGCTGGCCTTCTGCACAGATTACATGCTTCCATCAAAGAGAAAAGGCGAGGATAGCTGAGTGGTGGTGTGCGCCTTCTTCACGACAACGCGCCTGTGCATACAGGTCTTGGTGCAAAGAAAGCTGTGAAGAAATGTTTAAGGAGATCGACCATCCACCCTGCAGCCCACATCTAGCTCCCAGTGACTATTTCCTCTTCTCAAAACTCAAGAAGGGCCTTCGAGGAAGGAAATTTAAGTGTGACGAAGAAGTGATGAATGCTGTTTATGCCTATTTTGCAGACAGGACTTCTGATTATTTTTGGGGGGAGATTTAAATGTTAATTCAAAAATGTTAGAAATGTATTGCAATGAAGGGTAACTGTTTTGAAAAGTGAAACTTAGTTTTTGTCTATATTATATCTAGAAAACGGTTAGGCCGGAAACTTATGGACCTAGTCTCGTAAGTATCCTTTTCACAGTTCACAAATCACCTTTTGAATGTCAGACAGAAATCCAATGTGGCTGTTTGTAGCCTGCCAGGATTGGTGGGGGGTGGATGGGAGGGATAACCAAGTTGACAGAATTCTAGATATAAGCAAAAGTGACATATATCCCGGAGAAAGTAGTCTATAACCATGGGCTGATAAACACAAAAAATTACAATGAAAATTAAAGTGTAAGATTAGGACTTAGTGAAATATGCGATTTATGCACAAAAATGGTAGCCATTTCTAAGTCTCTAAGGCTGTTTTAAGAAACGTTTTTGAACAGGGCATTGATAAGTGTTAAGCTGAATCCTTCAACAAGTGGTTTATTACGCGACAGGGCATATTGAGCAACCAGCAGAGATGACTTCCCCTTGACAGACCGCCTGTGATTGTTTATAAGCAGTAAAATAACTGTAGAGGTCAGTCACTTTCAGATAAGCAAAATTCTTGGAGGCGCCTTTAGAGAACGATGTAATTATGAAACCTCTACCTAAATTGGGGCCGTGCAAGGGCTGGTACATAATGATGAGTATGGAGGTTTTACATTTACTACCATTACAATGATTTACCCGCCCCTATTAATGTATATTTACGAAAAGGAGGCGAGCGTCGGCCGTCAGACCGTAGCGAGCCGCAGCAAACCACTGGTTTCCACGGTTTATCGGAAGTTAGCGTTAGGGTTAGATTGAGTGTTTATAAGAATTAATTGCGAATTCCAATAAGATCAGATTTAGCACCGTTACAATACCTGCCTAACAATCCCGTATCAATTACTATTTAATACAGAGGACAACGCGTACGTTACTTTACGTTTAACAAAAAATAATAAATGCAACATTTACACTGTTACAAGTGGCCACGTAAACAGTAGTTCCGCTCTCTGCGCTGTAGCCAGAAGCAACAGCAATTGCTCCGAGTGTTTTTTCTGCGTGTAAAGTCAAGTGAAATATGTTCGATCACAAAGGTTAAACAGTAATCATACTTTGGGTTTGAGGTAGGGTCAGATATAGGAAGTGAAAGGCGATATACTTAGGGGTGGAGGATTTTGAGCAGCAGTGTAATCTCGTAGTGTAGGACGAGGAGTCCTACGTTTTTTTAGATGTAGCCACGACAAATGATTGCGTATGGATGTTACATGATCAAATGTACCAGTGTTGAAGACGAACGCGTAGTAATTTGTCGATCTGCTCAGTGTTCAGATTAGAGTACAAGACAACGCAATAATCAAAGTGAGACATAACAAACACTTTTTGAGGTTGAGAGATAGATCTTTTGTTACATGTTTTAATGTGTGAATTAAAGAAAATATTTTATTGTACATGTGGGTTACCTGGCTGCCCCATTCTAGATCGAAAGTCTATATCAACATCTAGGTTTTTTGCCGTGCTGGTATGATTAATGGTATTGTTGTTCATCATGATGGGCGGCACATCGTTTGAGTTTATTTTACGTGGTACACGTTTATATGTTCAAATATTAAATGGAGAAATAGTGTTTTATTTCGTAAAAACATGAAAATATCGAGTATCGAAACTAACCAAGTGCAGGTATCGAGTATCGAGAAAAGTTAATATCGAACCATCTCTAGAATTTATTTCAAGCGTTCATTTAATGCATTCTTTCTAGTTTGTTTAAGATATTTGGTCATCTAATTGCAGTACTTGTTACAGAGATGTACTCTTTTGTTCGTTGCTGCTTTTCATTCCCAATGTAAAGTCAGTTGTGTGCGTATTAATTGCCGACGTTTCCCTCCTCTCTCGGGACCGCTTGGCATTGCAGTCTTGGAACGAACGTGGAAAGGCGGGGGTCGATCTCGGGCGGCGTGCGCGTCTCATCTATTCACCCCCTCCAGGCCGTTTGGGATGGAACCATCCCTACACCCACCGCCTGAACAGATCATTGATCTTGCGCCAGCATCACATATTTACTCCAGTCATTAATGTCAGCTGCCACTCTCAACTTCGCATCGCATATTACAGACCATTTATCTCGTTTCCTCAAGCACTGCATATTCCAAACAGCGTTTAACTAAGCACGTGGGCCTCGCACGGTTTGGAACTTCTGAGCTGATGTAACGGAATTTCTGAGACTTTTAATAGAGGTTCGAGATTTGGCAGTTCTTTCAGCTCTTGGGTGAATAATATAACGTGACCCATAAGGAACGCAAATTTTGTTTCACTAATAAAACACATGAAAAATACTAATATTATTAAGTCAATAAAGCACAAACGTTGCCATTAAACAAAACATAAAGCAAATGTATTCCACAACATCGTTGGCACACCTTCACTCTGTTGGCAAAAATTTCAACTACTTTATAGCAAAGTTCCGACTGGATTATACTCATGACACGTCTAATTTTTGCCATGAGTTGACGGATGGTCCGTGGACTGTCCACATAAACACAAGATTAAAATTTGCTGTAATCGGAATGATTAACAGTTGAGAGCGGCGGCGAATTGACTTCATTGGTCTCGTAGCAACGCTCGGTCTGATGAGGACAACTTTCTCTACCGATCGACAAGAACGTCCAGGTGATTTGTCATCAGTGTACATCGCCTGTGGTGCCTCTGTAGCAAAAACGGGCGTTAAACACTATTCATTCATTTATACAGCTAGTGCGAAAGAACAATTTCCATACATAAATTAAGGAATGTACATAAATTCGATTTCAACAAAAGTTTAATTTTGAACGTAGCTTAAATAATCCAATTTTTGCCCCATTAAATTATTTTACCCTAAATATTCTCGCCATTTCTCTAAAGAAACCTCAACAAGACTGAAATGCAACTAATGGCGTGTATCTGGGGCAGTTCACCTTCTAAACAAAAAAGAGCTAAGCATGCCGGTAATAGGGAGGTCATGCTGCAGGATGCACCGGGCCGCGCAATCGATATCTTTTTTACCAACCTTCTAGGAGGTCGTCCGTTTGAAACCCGAGCGCAATTCTGCTATAATGCATTCCCTCCTCTGCGTACTGCAATAATTGCATGTGATGTATGTTGCAATTAATTGTGTTTAAATAGGAGTGAACATTATTTGAACGAAAAATTTTAATTAACGAAATAATATAAATTATCCGGCATTCAATTCAGGATTTTAGCGTTAATGCACTGCTGGGAGCTGGAGTGATGGCTAGCGACGTATGCGGAGAGAGGTTTTATTTACAGAGAAACGCTTGCATGTGTATCTTATAAGCTATTCAGATACTTAGGCGGTTCTTTTATTTATATTAATAATGAGCAGTTGGAGGATTTAAATTGCGTGGATTAGTTAGCAACAGGGGTGGCCTGTCATTAAGGGCCACATGGGCTCGGCCCCACCCCCAAAGAAAATGTCATAATCGTTTACCAATTTCTCTTCTCCTGATCAACTTTTAAAACATAAAATGCATGAAATAACGTTGTAGTTCTTAATTCTTTTTACGCAATAAGCGCATTTCCTCTCTGCTGTAGTAGCGGTAGCATGCGGGTCCTCCGTTAGCGAGGGAGGTTCATGGGTCACCCCGGAAAATTTTATTCCCTTCGTGGACCAGCAAAGATTTGCAAGGACTTGTGTATGTCTTCCTCCAAGATGGGTTAGCCTTTCTCCTGTTTGTTTCTCCGTTTTTGGGAAGACGGCCCATACCTAGAGCTTGGTATTCTCTTTTCTTAGGAACCAGATGTTGACACCACCATAACTGATTGGGGTAGTCTATACACTTTGTTTGAAAATAGGTGGCCTCCTTGCTGTTTGTAAGTGAAAAATTTACTTTCACAGTGCTAACTGCTACGTTTCAAAAAAAGTGTATTGTCGTATGGCAATGAGTACATAACGTTTTATTGAAGACTCCATCTAAGTTGCAAGTGAAACGGTTTGGACCTCATCAGCCGAAAGCTATAGGAGCTTACTTAGAAGACAGCAAAAATTAACTTTTTTTTTTGTGTGTGTGTGTGATTTGAAGAAACGTATTTGCTGACAAAGTTTGGAGTGAAAAACGTACTGGGGTAGGTCAATAAGTTTCCGGCCTCGCGGATAAGGATTATCCCATAACAAAACCCTTATCTGGTATCATACCTTATCTATTAAATAAATAATTGCAACTGTAACTTCCACTCCGTTGTGTTCAGTTGTTCAGATATAGTTACATAAAGAAGGCTATGTGTATAAGATTGTGACATGCTCAAAATGAACTTTCGAGCTTGCTATTAAATTCTTCACAAAAGCACAACTTACTCCAAATGAAATTGAACAGCGATTGGACGGTGTATATGGGGAAGCATCCCCCTCATATTCTACCGTAAAAGAATGGGTCAAACTTTTTCGAATTGCTTGAGAAAGCATTGAAGACGAAGAGCGCGCAGGTCGGCCGTTGGAAGTGCTTACTCCTGAGAACTCGGTCTTGTAGAAGGAGAAATTATGGAAGACCGCCGGCTCAAAGCTACAGAAACAGCAGCAAGGTTGGGTCTGCCTTTCTAAAACAACAATCCTTCGAATTATTTTTGAACATTTAAACATGAATAAGGTTAGTGCCTAGACTTTTTTGCTCAGTCCAAAAGCAGCAACGTAAAAGAAAAAAGAAAAAAATTTCTGATACAATAAATCAGATTACTCCTCATCGTAATCCTGCTATTACTTTTTTAGTATGACATCCTTGACATGTTCTTTCTCCTATAAATATAATCAAAAATTGACTTTTAAGTCAATTGGAGTTTATTGTGAATCCTGAAAATAAGGGGTATCAGTGAATAAATCCTGCTATAATAGCAAACACTGCTCCTGTTGATAAAACATAATGGAAGTATGTTACTACATAGTATGCATCTTGAAGAACAACACCAATTGCGGAGTTAGCAAGAACTACTCCTAAAACAATTAGAATTATAATAACTCTTAATTCGTTTCTATTGTGTATACACTCTAAATAATAAATACAATTCCATCTACCAAAATTTACTATTCAAGCAATTCTTATAAGAATAGCAACATCTCCAACCCTGAATTGGAGCACGCCCTGTTGAAGACCCTTACATTTTAACAGAACAAGTTCTTACAATTCTATACTTGAGATTATACATTATAAATTTTATAATAATAAAATTATGAAATGCCCTTCTTAATTAGATTAAAATTATTAAATTATGTCTTGAAATCATAATAAAAGGGAGTATTGTTAACAGACAGTCAGTGTTTTGTTTCTCTTTAGTTGTAGTGCTTTGTGATGTGCATTCTTCATATTTTTATGATCTATTACTTTTTAGAAAAGTTTCAAAATCATCGGGACAATTTTTACTCGGAGTGTCTTGAACTGTTCAAGCTTCAGACACGAAATTTCACGCCACTCATAAAAAAGTGTTAAAATATTTATTTTGGGAGTAAAGTTGATTATGACTGAGCAACAAATGTATGCGGTCTTGTGTGCTAGCGTTCTCTATTGATGAAAATATGTACACAGTCTATGCCGTTTTTGTATTTGAAGTGTACGCGAGATGTTCAATAAAGAATTATCATTATTTTGGCAGCATAATTCTCTTTCACCGACAGTAATAACGTGCCTATTGTGTACGCCTGTTTTTTTTTTAAAGTTTCAGAAGCAGAACCGCCTGAAGGGTTTCATCTTTGTAGAGGCAAATGCGTAATGATTTTAAATGTTCAATGATATCATTTCATCAGCCTCTGCCCCTTTCAGTGTTTGCTTTGCCCTTTCAATTGAGAACTTTTATTGAAATGTTGCTTCATATAGCCATGCTATACAATCTACAAGTCCTAATGAGCTAAATAATAATTCGAATTCCATAATCGCTTACAAATTCAATATAATTTATTATAATTATAACTAATGTGATTCATAAATTCTGTTAAATGTAATTGTCGCTTAAGTTTGACCTAACTAATTTCTAATATAGTGGATGAAATTGCAGTGTAAATGTTGCCACATGTTGCAGTTATATATTTTATGATGGATCGTCGACCATACATGCTTAAGCATAATACACAATTAGAAATAGGAAAACGAATAAAAAATAAAGCAATAATAAATAACCAGAATCTAAATTGCTTCTAGCTTCGCTCATTTTGGCTAGGAAAATGCCTATATTCAACAGGTCCCAGCATACCAGTCGATCTCAAATTGCCTTAAAACTTTTACTGGGAACAGTGTTTTTTTCAGGTGTTCCCAGTGGATACATTGGGCTAGAATATGTACCCGTTTCTCATCCCTTCCACAAAATAGCCAGATTATCCTAACAGGACTATCCGTTATTTTTTTTATTTAGCCTTCCAATCCCCCAGTCTAAACGGCCATTCCTGATCTTTCCTTTCTCCCTAGAACAAGCATGTGTATCTCTTATCCATGTTAATTTAATTTTATTCAATAGGCTCAAGGAGAATTTTATGTTATACTCTGCCTCGATTTACTGCTTGTTGATACTCTCTAGCCTTGTTCTAACATTTTTCCATGCATTTTTATTTTTTTATTGCCTAGTTGCCCCCATTAAACCTCTGCAGCCCAAAACGTTGGTTTTGTATTTTGTATTTGGTGTCTATAGCATTTAACGTGAAGTGTGTACTTCTCTTTGCATTGGTCTCAGGCCGTGTTTCACCGCCCTTGTTTTACTATTAACTGTAAGAGGGAAGGCTACAGCGTCGGGTGTCGAAATTAATGGAAAAACCTCATTAATGAAATATGGCATAAAATCTCTGCGACGTTATCATATTTTTTTCATGTTCAATATATTAGCATTGTAACTACCAATAATGTAAGTGATTATTAAATTAAATTACATGCCGTATAAAAATTCATGTTTAATGACGCACGCTTAAATCTGCATTTCAGCTCAATAATCCTGTTCAATTTTTGTGCATATTTTGAAATGAATTCTTGATGTTTTCACTGAACTGTTTACCGTTCCTTGCTCAACAATGCTAGTGAGATACCGCGCTAAGTTAACAATTACACAGAAATGGAGGGAAAAATAGTTACACATGAAGAGTTACCAACATATGATATAGACGTGGTCCTGCATAAACTGAAATACGATTAAGGAAGTTTAAGAATGAGTTTTAGAAACATAATACATATTTCCAGTAGTGTGTCATGCAAAATTTCAGCAGAAAGTATACAAAATTTACTGTAGTGTTTTTATACACGTCTAGCCTTAATACTTGTATGTCTTTCTCTGCAGTTAGAGACTTTAATTTTTAGGTTATTTTTTTTTTTTTTTCATTTTCTTCTAAGTCTTTTTGTACCATCCTTCGTTGAATGTTTTGTTGTTGAATTTGATTTATTTATGGACGCTTTTAACAGCTCCGGTCATCAGCGTCCCATTCAATTCAGGGTGTGAAACGGCTGACAAATTTTGTCAGAGGTCTCTTCTTTCAGGCTTGAGGTTCTTTATCGTGCCGTAAATGTACTACACGGGACCCACGGCTTTACTTCCCTTCCGAAGGAAGCCACACTCAAGATTTTTACGCCCGAAAAATCCATCGACCCTGACCGGGTTCGAACCTGCGATCTTGGGTTTAGAAGACAAGTATGGTTACCACTACACCACCAGGACCGACAACCTTCGTGTTAGACAGACTAGCATAGCAATCTTGCTCTACTCCGGGGATCGATCCCAGCTAGACGGCCAGGTGGTCACATGTGTTTGTAATAAACAAACCACCTGTAGATGTTTCTCGCTAAACAGCCAATATCGTCAGTAAATGGACAGAGTGCCTTTGCCTTAAATAACACTAATTACTTAGCAGGGTGCATCTGTGTACCGTAACCCCAATATGGTGTCACGTGACTGATGAGTTGTCTTGTTTGCCGTTTAATTTCCGTGTTTTAATTATGCAAGTAGCGCTGACCCGCACCCATGCAAATGAAAAGCATGTCGGGTGGAGAATGGCGCTCGTAACTGCGTTCTTTGCACAGTAGAAACCTAAATGCTGGTAAGGGCCGTTCCACGTGTTTTTGGACGGAAAGTTGCAACAATTAACCACGCATTTTTTTAAAACGTTGATACACGCAATTTATACCAAGACAAAATACAATAAAAAGGTTTTCGTGAAATATGAAATCCCTAATTTTAATAATTTTCATTCAAAAATTCCTCAAAGTAATCATATTTTATTAAAATTTTCCATCTTTATAAAGACACACCAATATAGGAAGTACAGCCTAAAAGGAGAATCGAATAGTGGGGCAGTATCTAGGGCGGGAGGAATGTGTTTCGTTCGTTGATTGGTTGTTCCGTTTCCATAGCAACCCAGAAGGATGCGCGAGCCGGCGAGCATTGCCAGCTTGCAAAATATTATTTTTGGGGACTTTCTTTAGCTATAATAATTTTTTATTTCCTACATTTAGTGGTGTAGTAATTTTTCTACCTTTATATAGTCTGTAGCTACAGAAATTGAACTTTATGGATCGTTTACGTATCACTTTAATAGCTATAGTTTTTAACTCAGGCTATATTGAAGCGATTGGTGTGGCACTGTTTGAAGTTTCGGTTTTCTAGGTTTTCGTAAGATGCACTATTACATTACATTTATTTAAAATTAGATACCTGAAATCAGGTATTTAAAACTAGGTATAAAATTAGGTATAATTTTGTGTAAGTGATTCAACATACCGTTTTAAAAGTACATTTTCCTATTATACACTTGCTGTAGTATCTCTGATTTTTAATGGTGCTTAACGCCCGTTTTTACTACTGAGGCACCAATGTTTAGGGTACTTCTCCGGCATTTGCCTTTTATGAGGACTGAGGAAAACCTGGGGAAAAACCCTCAATCAGGGAAGACGGTCCAAATGGTATTCGAACACCAGACCTGCCTTAACGACCTCGGCCAGTGTTGTAGTTTATGTTGAAATATAGTAGTTTCAACTTTATCAGCCTTCTGTTTTGAAACATTAAATGTAAGGAGTGAACAATCCTTCAAGCAACCAGTTTCGCGGCCTGCTACCAGCCGGCGAGACTGGCTGCTGTGTCGGCGGTGCAGGTGACAGGAAGCTCGCAGTAAATATAGTACGGTTTGTCGTGTAAGTTATTTCTAACATACATAACATAAACACTTAAAAAGAAATGTAAATTACTCACGTATATTAAGCAAGGAGATGCTGGAACTGCCTCCCTTCGTTGTTCAAGCATTTCTAATGCCGAACTGATTTTTAGGAGACCTTTCCAGGGCACGTCCAATGTTATCCAGAGTTTCTTCTGTGAGCACTGTGCGTGGTTTTCTATGTTTCCTTTAAAGAACACTTCCCGTTTCACGAAATGTATTTATTAATCGATGAATCGAACTTCGATAGGAACTGAACATCAGGAAACGCCTCTTGAAATAATCTGCTTACAACAAGGAATCCTGCCCATCATGCCAGCGTGTCCGCACACACTGCAAATATCACCGGGAGTCCATAGAGGCAAAACTGCTGACCCACGCACTCTACATTCCTGACCTGCTCCGTGTGATTGCTTTTGGTTGCCAATAGTTTTGTTGATTTGGTTTAATTACAGTTCAGGTCCTCAGCGTCCCATTCAATTTAGGACGTGAAACGACCGAAAAATATTGCTCAGAGACTTCGTGACGTAAATGTACGACATGGGACCCATAGCTTTGAGAAGTTGTAACACTCTGAATTATTTTCCTTGTGGTATTTTGTCTTATTCTCAAAATTTTATAGTGGTTCTCGTCTCAGCAAATTTTATACTCACCTGTGTTGTAGATACTTAACATTATTTTCAAATTAAACTTCTTACGTTGTGGTTGCGCTGCACAAAAGTTTTTAGTCACGAGCCGCCACTGAAGGGTGTGTAAATATAATAACCGTATACTTAATGCGTCGCACACAAACAGCTCTCAAAGCTCCGATAATAGTCTTGGGTTACCCTGTATCGTTCTTGCATTTGCAACGCCTAAGTTCATATTTCTCTTGCGCTTGTGCATTCTTTATGAGGGATGTACCAACAGCCAGAACGTTAAAAGTGTAATGTCATCGTGAAATGGTTGGCATAACTGAGCTTTGCAACTCCCGACTAATTTGTCTGTCTTTAATCTTGCATGTAGACTTTTCTCCCAGGAGGCAGTTGTTGCTGTTTCATTATTTACGCGACACCGCCCGCCGTCTCAGACAGTCGCATGCAGTTTTAAGGTTCTGATTGCAAGTTATGCCCTCCTCGCGCTTCTGAGATACGGTTCCAATTACGTTCGTTAACACTTTTTGAACTTCCATTAGCCAGTATCATTTTGGACTGCCTTTTTCTCTTTTGTGTTTAGTTTACTGTTTTCTCTGCCCGTCTATATTCCTACAACCTTTGGTGTTGAACATATTAATCTACTTTAATATATACAGCAGACGCAAAAGTAACTACACACTTAGTGAATTTCATATAACTTTATTTGTATGTTATGTTCAAAACGTTTTCCTTCTTCATTTGTTTTTAAATGTAGGTATGTTTTTCTAGGTTGGTAATACTGTCAAAAGGAAGAGCAGGAAACAGGAAATAAATCGTAACCAACAATTGAAAATGTTAACGAAATATGAAAATAACTTTGCTGTAAAGATCGGTTACTAATGAGGTTTGAGTGCTGTACTGAGGGAATGGAGAGAAAAATTCGAGTCAGAACTATCATCACGTAAGGCTGTTTGCAATGAGCTTCACAAATTAGAAAATGAAGTCTCCGTTTTGAATGTACCGCATAGTGGGACAGCACGGACTGAGGAAAGTGAACTCAATGTGTGTCTGGCTGACACAACTAGTTCAAGAAAGTCCACAAGACGATTAGCGGTAGAATTTCCAGCAATGTCACATCGGTCCAGGTTATTGCATCAGTAGAAGTTCCAAGTGTACATTCCGCCATTGACGCATGGTTTGTTGGAAGATGATCCAGTCATTTTGTGAGATTAGGCTCGATCAGTATCTATATGACCCCAAGTTCTTTCACAACACTGTGTGGTCGGATGAGGCCACCTTTAAGTTATCGGGAATGTAAACGGACATATCCGTACTTATTGGCTCACAGAAAACCATCATTAGTTTTGGAACAAGTGCTAAATCAACGCGGCGTAGATATGAGATACAAGGCCGCACAGAAATCTCGATGGTTACAAATACTTTACTTTTCTTCAAGAGATTACACCAGGAATTATCATGCATTTGGACAACTTTGATTAACTCTACATCCAGCACGATGAAACTCCTGCACATTATTGTTACAGTTGTTCGGATAACGTTGTTTTCAATCTGAGTACTTGGACGTTGTGCGGCAGTTGAATTCCCCTCATCTTACCTCAATTGATTTCTTCCTTTGGAGAGTGGTTAAAGACGAAGTGTATAGAAGGAAACCACAAACTGTTGAAGAGCTTGACTGTTTACATTGAAGACGTCTTCTACAATCTGGACAACAACATTCAGCTGTTTGCTTATCAGAGTGTTACAGGTAGATTCCAATGCATTGTTAGAAAAAGGAAACATTTAAAATATAAAAAGAAGTGAAATCCTTTGCTAACTGAAATTCAGTAAGTGTGTAGTTACTTTTGCGCCACTCTGTATATATATTTAATTTAATTTAGCGAAATTATATCTGTAATTTCTTCACTTTAACGGCCTACAAATTTTGCTCAGAGACCATGTCTTTCAGACTTGAGGTTATTTTAAGTACCGGAAACCTACGACGTGGGACCCACGGCTTTATTTGCCATATTTATGATTTTTACATCCGAAAAAAATCTATCGACCCTGGTAGGGATTGAATCCGTGTTCTTGGGTCTACAGGGCAAATATGGTTACCACTATACCACCAGCACCAACAGAATTACGAATGTGAGAAAAAGTATGTTGTCAAGACAACTCTCCTAGAATAAGTTATTTTATTTATTTGCTTGTTTATTTGGTATATTTATGGACGTTCTTTAACATCTCAGGTTATTAGCGTCCCATTCAGGGTGTGAAACAGCCGACAAATTTTGCTCAGAGGCCTCTTCTTTCAGGCTTGGGGTTCTTTATCGTGCTGTAAATGTACGACATGGTACCCAGGGCTTTACTTCCCTTCCGAAGAAAGCCATACTTAGGATTTTTACTCCCAAAGAAATCCATCGATCCTGGCAGGGATTGAACCCGTGATCTTGGGTTTAGGGGGCAAGTATGGTTACCACTACACCTCCAGGAACGACTAGAATAACAGAAAATGATATTTCTCTAAATTTTGCTTATGCCTAATAGATTTTCATTTCTGACATTCCGTTCTGTTGAATTATTTTCTGCCACAGTTTTATAATAGGAACAAAATTGTGAAATTTTATTTCAGAAGCCTCCATTTATATTATTAATTTCCAATTTTAAAACATAACTTCTAAATAATTATATGTTCATTTTTTTTTCAAACTACACATAATGAAATATTATGGTCTACAAACACACAACCCAAAAATAATAAAAATTTACCACAAATGAGCTATTTAACATTTTGTTTTATTTTATTGTTTTATCTTAATTAATTTATTTATATTTTTTGAGATGAGGTTTTTCAAAAATAAACGACTGATATTACAGTATTATGTATTGTTATTTTCATCAAATTGGAGGCAGAGCAAGGTCTCGTTTTGTGGAGGTGGTCGCGCTGCACGTAGGCCATACATAAAAAAAATTGATTCGTAGAAAATTCGTTTGTTCTGCTGTAATTGAAAACGTGACACGGCAGAGAAAGTCATCTTCCGTCTGCTTTCTCTTATGATCACCTAGTAATATATATTTCCTGTGACGCCTTTCCAGGTGACAAGAGTACTGTCACCTTTACTTCCCCAGTTGCGGCTCGAAGCAACATTAAACGCGGTGAATATAAATTGCAGGATTCTAGAAATTTAATATAACTCTTACATGTGCGTGGCTGAAGTTACACATAAAATAGTGGATGTAATAAAAATATCATGGTAACGCAACCGTCTATAAAAAAAAATCTTTATATTTCTTGTTTCCATGGCAATAAACTTCATTTCAATTTTCTATTCCAATGGTCTCTTTTGTTTTGGTATATAAGTTCTGTGTGTGAGATAAGAATGTACAAAAATATGTAATATATATCCAATTATGTAAATTAAATCTTTCACACCGTAATTATCATGCTTCAATTCTTTCACGTGAACTGTTTTACGTAACTACATACAGGAGTTCTGAAAGTTCTCGGCCTTACTCAGAGATGTCGTGAAGATGGCCCAATTACTATGATAAGTTGTTAAGTGTCATCCTTTAGATGGCGCGCTGTAAAGTTTCAGATGTGTAAGTGTAGTCACTTGTTAGTGACGATCGTGTAAACAAGCTAGTGTTAACATTTTCTACAAAATGGATAAAACTGAAACACGAGCTGTGATAAGGTACTTAGTTTTCAAGGGTTTAACCCCAACAGAAATACAAAAGGAGATAAATTCCTCATTAAAGGATTCTTCCCCTTCGTTTTCGACGGTTAAAAAGTAGATTGCTGAATTTAAGCGCTGTCATACATGCATTCGCGATGATGATCGCTGAAGGCGTCCCAAAACTGCTGCGAACGACGAGATTGTGAAAAAAATTCCCAAAGCCGACACTCAATTATCGCCGATTGAAGGTACGCTGGTTGGCTGACATAGCAAACACTTCGATAGACCGTGTCCACGAAGTTTTGAGTGTGAGAAAACTTTCCGCTGGATGTTTGATATTTGATTTGGTTTATTTATGAACGCTCTTTAACACATCAGGTCATCAGCGTCCATTACAATTCAGGGCATGAAATGGCCAAAAATGTTTGCTCACAGCCTTCTTTTTTTCAAACTTGAGGTTCTTTTTCGTGCAGTAAATCTGCGACATGGGACCCACGACTTTACCTCCCATCCTAAGAAGCCATACTTAGGATTTTTACGCCCGAAAAAAGCCATCACTCCTGGCCGGGATTGAACCCGCGATCTTCGATCTAATAGGAAAGTATGCTTACCACTACACCAGATGGGTGACGCGTTTGTTTAACAATGGACTAAAAAACGCATTGGAATGAACATTTCGTAAGAGTGTTTACACTTGTTTAAACGCAATTCCGTTTCATCTAACAGTAGATGAAACATGGATTTATCACTATACGCCAGAGACGAAGGAGCAGCCCAAACACTGGGTGTCAACAGGTGAAAGTGCATCAAAGAAAGCAAAATCGGTTCCATCTGCAGGAAAAGTCATGACTAGGGTTTTGTGGAATTCTCGTGGTGTGGTGCTCGTAGACTATCTCCAGAAGGGCAAAATCACCACCAGGGAGTATTACGCTTTACCACTGGACCAACTGAAGGATGCTATTCAGATTAAACGATCACACCTTACGTTAAAGGAAATCTCTTACATCGCGATAATGAGCCTTCACACACGTCTGGGGTTGCTACTGTGAAACTGCATGACTTTCGCTTCCAAGTGCTTCCACATCCGCCATATTCGCTGGATTTGGCTCTCTGCTATTATTTTTTGTTTCCAAAACTGAAGAAATGATTGGCTGAACGAAAATTATTTTTTCGCGGTTGGACAAATCTTATTTTACTGAGGATATTAAAAAATTACAAAGTCGATAGACTAATTGCAATGTGACTACATTGATAATTAAAAAAAAGTATTAAAATTGTGTTTTGTTGGTCAGACCGTGAATTTTTATGACGCTTCTTATATAAAGGTATAGGATATGAAATTACATAAAAATCCGAGCTCTAGACAGATAAAGGTTCAATAAACAAGGAAGGGCTTACAAATGTTTTAATGTTGCAATGAAAGAAACCTTACTGAATGTAACGAACGTTGATATAGAGCATGTCTTTCAGCAAAACAAAACTTCAGGGGTACAAACATAACGCTATCGTCACGTACTGATCCCATCACGAGTTTAAAAACCATGCAGCCATCGTGTCAACGTCTTAGTAGCGAACTGTATAGCCTTTCAGTAGATCTGGTAAGTTATACTGTTAAAATATTTGGGCCCTGTGTCTGTGTTTAAAATCAGCTTCAAATTATCACTGCGAAAGATGAGAAATTAGTAACACAGTCAAAAACGATAACATTTAGGACACAAATTGTGTTGTTAATGTTTTGTAGTCGTGAATTTATCATAACAAAAGCACCTCCCAATAGTTCAGCGCCGTCAAAAACCCATGACGAGTTAGAATACCACTGTCTGGTCGCATTTGAATGTCGTCACGAAAACATGACTGTAGCCATAAGATTGTAATTGTTGTTTAGCGGTCCCAGGAAATATTTGTTCTTGTATGAGAGCTACAGTGCTGAGTCAACTCAATCTACCTTTGTTAATCCGTAAGAAAACACGTTTATGTTGAAACGGTGTCAAGAATGATGTCATCTACAGTCAGACCGCCACGGGTGGCTGAGGTCGCTAAGGCGCGAACTTGTGAGCGGGAGGTCTGGGGTTCAAATCCCGCTAGGACCGTCCTCCCTGATTGAGGTTTTATCCAGGTTTTCCTTACTCCCCATAAATGACAAATGCCTTCCTTTTAAAAAAAATCCTTTCCCAATTTATCATTTCATCTCATGTATCATCAGTGTTCCCCGCCTGCGGTGCCTCAGTAGTAAAAACGGCGTTAAACGCTATTAAAAAAAACCACTTCAGTCAGTGCAGATAGTGTCATACATTGATCTAATAAATTAAAAGAAATAGGAGTATCAACCAACTTAAAACATGCTGGACTTTTTTAATAAAGCATATTTTGCTTGTTCTATTTTTTAAGTTTATTGTAATGTATAAGTTTACATTCATTTTGAAGATAACATTATATGAATGTTGTTTAGTTAAAGAATGTTCATTTTTTACAGGCATAATTGATCGTTCTAAAGATTAACTTCACAATATTGCGTTACCTTAATGCATAATGTACTCTCAATACTAATTTCCAGTTCCTGCCTCTAAGAGGTGTGCAAGTTGAAACATATTCAGTTCTGCCTATAGCAAAATGGAAGTGGCAAACAATGAACTTCTATTTCCATCTCAACAAATCTTCAGCTGAGGCCTATGCAACGATACAGGAGGCCTGTGGAGAGTTTGTGTTTCCCTATAGCACAGTACGAGTGTTCTAGGAGTGTACGGACCTGTTTTTGTGTGTTGTGTGGCAATGTATTAAGTATTCATTAAGTTTTTTTTAATAATGTTTAACACCCAATTAATGAAGCACCACAGGCTGTGGACACTGGTGATACATGATATGAAATTATATATTGGGAAAGAATTTTTTTAAGGAAGGAAGCGTTCCAGGTCAACATTTAAGGACCTCCCCGGCATTTACCATTTATAGGACTGAAGAAAACCTTGAAAAAATCTCAGTAGTGAGGACGGTCCTGGCGGTAATCGAACCCCAGATCTCCCGCTCACGAGTCCGCGCCTTAACGACCTCGTCCACCCATGGCAATCATTAGGCGGTGTAATACAGTGTATTGATTACGTTATTATTGCTTAATTTAGATATTCTATTGCCCAAAGAGTATTTATTTACGATTGACACCTGTGTGGAAGTAGTTTCAAGAGAGATTCCCTGGTATTTAATTTCAAAGTTTGATTAATAGTTTGGTAAATAAATTTATTGAAACGGAAAGTTTTCTTGATAGAAAGTGTACACAACCACGTACAGTACTCATAGAAGAAACGTTAGATAACATTAGACATACACTGGAATGTTCCCCAAAATCACTTCGAAGTCTTTCTTACCAAACGTAAATTTCCTATTCCTCTATTCGATCGGCTACAAAGCTACTGAAATTAAAACACAATAAAATTACTGTAGTGCAAAAACATTAACCGGGTGACCCTGCATCTAGGAGCGTATTTTGTGAATGGATTTTGGATACTGTGCGTGACGAGAAATTGACTCTAATCTAATTTTCTTTGCAAACGAATCTTGATTCCACGTAAGTGGGTATATTAATTCACAAATCAACGATTTTGATGTTCAGAAAAACCTAACCTTACTCACGAGGGACCCTTGCATGATCAAACAATAAGAGTGTGGTGCATCATTAGTGGCAAGAGAATAATAGACCCCCCTTTTTTTTGGGAGAAACAATTAATAGTCATAGATATATTCAGAATATTTTGCAACCCTTTTTTTCAGGAATTAACTGAGAGGAACATAGTTTCGCGATTTTCCAACAGGACTCTGGGGAATGACGCACATAGCCCATGTCTTCTTGCATGCAATTCATGAAATATTCTACGATAGAAAGTAACACTAACAAGTATCCCCGTCTCCGGCCCCCGATTTAACGCACTGTGAATTTTATCCCTAGGTTGCCATTATCGGAAAAAGTGAACCATATAAATTCACGCACAATAGGTGAAATCAAAAATAATATTCGTGAAGAAATTTTATGAATAATGGAAAAATAATGTTTCAACATCTTCTCGCTTGATAATGGTGAGTAAATGCACTTTTTAAGTGTTTTAAGTATTAATAATAAGTTACGCGACATTCATAGCTGCGGACTTTCTGACTCTCTGTAGCGCGGTACCAGCTTGAACGGACCGACCTGCCATTACGCGCGAAGCGGTCCTGCGAAGGAAAAATCAACTATTCGATATTGATAAACATTAAACTACACAATAGTTTCATTATAACTAGTTTCCCAAGACTCCGAAACAAGTTACTGTCCATTTAAAAAACAAATAATCTCATATTACGCTGAGCAAAGGATCATGGGATAAAATTTGTAGTTACAGGTCTTTACTTTTTGTATTCTAAACCTGGTGACCGAGAGGTAAATCGTTCCTCATTTTGAGAATGATTTACGACATTCCAAATTAACTTAATCTTGTTGTTTTAAGAGTTAATGTCGTTCTAGCTAAATACCGAAAAGGCAAGAGTGAAACGTTGTTTTGTGGCCAAATCGCTTCGCGTGTACACCAGAATTATAACTCAAAAGGACCTAGAAATGTGGCACGAAACACGTAAAGCGGTAGTTAAAGGTTAGTAGTGCACGTTTGTGATTGCACCTGCGGCCTTCAGATACCCCCTTAAGAAAGGAAGGCATTAAAACAAGTTTATAGGGTTTCCTATTTCTTTGCTAAGCTTTAAGTACATCATCTTTTACGTGAGCTAATGTTTAAAACGAGGGTTTGAAGATGGCGGCATTAAAGCAACAAGTGAACATCGCATTGCTTGGAGATGATCAGAGAATCATAGCACTGTATTACGACATGGCCTCCGAGAGCCAATAAATAATATTTAGTTGTCAACCATATTAATAAGCGTCATTAAAGCCGTTATTAAAAGATATTAAGCATTAAATATCTTCCACTGTTTCTGTTTCGGAAAGGTATAAAAGTAAAATCATTACTTAAGCGTTACTATGCCTATCAAGGTATTAATGATAAAGACATCGTATATACGAAGTTAATCATAAAGGTAAGTTACAAATGGAAATAGAAAATAAACAAATTAGGGAACAAAATAATGTTATTTCTTATTTTATTTCTCAACATAATCTCTCTGTACATTGAAACACTTGTCCCATTATTTCACAAGCTCCTGAAATCCAGCAGCATTTTTTTTTTTTGGGGGGGGGGTTTGGCTTCCCTTTCTACGGCTTCATTGTCGGGAAAATGTTCACCCGAAAGATGATGTTGGTGATTTGGTTTATTTATGGACATCATCTCAGATTATTAGCGTCCTATTCAATTCAGAGCGTGAAACGGCCGATAAATTTTGCTCAGAGGCCTTATCTTTCAGGCTTGAGGTTCATTTACATGCCGTAAATCTACTTGTGACCCACGGCTTTACTTCTCTTCCAAAGAAAGCCATACTTGGAAATTTTACGCCCGAAAAAATCCATCGACTCTGGCCAGGACTAGGAGGCAAGTATGGTTACCACTACACCACCTGGATCTACCCGAAATATGATGTTCAAAAAGACCAAACAAACGAAAATCACTTGGAGCAAGGTTGGGGCTAGACGGAGCATGCTCAAGGACTTCCCAATTGAAATTTCGTAGTTTCTCATTTGTCTTGTTGGCTGTATGAAGACCCGCGTTGTCATGCAAGAGCAACAAACCTTGTTGAATGGCCTTACGAAGTTTACTGAGGAAGCAGTGCAGATCTAAGAAGACTGTGAGCAGCTGCTGTAATGCCAGATCCATTCTTTGCATATTGTGCATGCGCGCAATCGTGCACAAACTGTGAAAACCTAACCTGTATTGCATTACACATGAGGCACAGTCCATGCCGTGTTAACTATCAATAGCAGCTGTTATAGTGTCTGTAGTTACTCTTGTGTTTGCTTGGATTGTCTTCACCTCATTGCAAACACGCTCCTGTGCCAACCTGTGTCGCGGTGTTCGGTCTGCGATATGTGTCCACTCTTCAGACAACTTCTGCACCCAATTGTAAACAGCTTGACGTGACAGGCGCTTATCGCCGCAGTTGGAAAGCGTTTCTCTGTTTGATTTCCTTTAAATGTTTTAATCTTGAAAAGTGATTTTGTTTCAGTTTAAATATAACTTAAAATCTTTCAACTCAGTAGGGATTTCCTTGGCATTTTCTTGTTTCAAAAACAGGAAAGGAATAGCCCTCTTCTCAAGTGAGTGCGCCATCTTGCATTTTGCACTCTATAGCGGTGTTCTGCGTCATAATAGCGCGTTAAAATTTAAGTGGCGAACACTTCAGGGATGCATGATAGCTCTGCAGTGCAAAGTGTTTAAAACCGGTGATACGGAATGTATATGCATCGCAACAACTTGCCCCTGTTTGCAGAGACAGCATGTGATTTGGAAATAAGGAATGAAACAGGCATATGTGCTTTAATCTGACCCTTAAACTGTAAGCACCCTTTGTAGTTTAATAGCTCGCAGACCTCTGAACCAAGCTATTTTTGTCCACCCGATATATCTGTGCAGACGTAATGTTCTCACATAAATGACCGCACGCTTTATGTAGTCCAGAGACATGAATTACGTCATCAGATAAAGCAGCGCAGACACTTTAGAGCACCACTCATCAGCAGTGATTAATTTCCCCCATAGAGTTTTTCGAGTGGGCATCACTGTTCGTTCATGACGGTAAACAGCACAAGTCCTCCACCAGAGACTTGCAAAAGAGTGTTGTTTCTGCATCTCTCCGCTAGAGATAGAGATTTCTGAAAATAAATGCCTATTGTAGTGAGACAAAAAGTGTCTGAAATCCACGAAATTCCGTGGATAACATTTAAATAAAATAAGAAAAATAGTTTCTGAAATTTTAGCCATTAGAAGTGGGGGTTTATCTGAAACCCAAAATGTAAAAATCGCTCTAATAGCACCAATATTTGTTCCTTCACAACAAAATCAGGAATATACAGTTTAAATACAATTGAAATAATAGTTTCCGAAAATTAGAGAAACTGGACCGTTAGGCATAGGGATATACTTGAAAACAAAATTTAAAAAGCGCTCTTGCGTTTGTTTTTCTCTACATTGTTTTAAAATAAAAAAGAAAATATATACAACCTATAAACTGTATTTATAATGATGCATATGTTTTATGTTTAACAAAAGCATCGTCAAGAAACGTTTAATCTAACACGACTATGAGAAATATATTTGTGGGTAGGAGCGCTATGCAATAACCTTGAGAAAACTTTTACGTTACAAGTTTTTACTACAACAGCATTTAAATTAAATTTCAAAGCCACTGAAAATCGATGAAACTTTCGATTGTTTTATTTGCTTAGTACATTGTAATTGTTTTTAAATAGTAACATGTTTTTGTTTTATTGAAACATATGAACATCAACTTCGTAAATACAGCTCGAATCTTTCTGTTATTCCTCTCTATTTTAATGAACGTAAAGATATCAAGAGTTCAGTTATAAACATAGTTACATTTAAAAATGCTTAAAAATACCCACCCAGTATATTTGCCTATCAGTGGTCACATATTTCATTTAATTAATAGTAAATTATTAATTTTTGCGGTTTAATAATAATGATAATTCTAAAAAATATCGTTTCTCTTTTGTAGTACTTATAAATTGCAAGAATTCTAATTTTGTTCCCCTAATACCACACAGAAAAGCTATAGCTTATTTCATTTCATTATTTATTAAGGCTTAATTTGGATTTTATATATATTTTTATTACACGTTATTCAACTCGGCGAGGAATTCGCTTAGTTTACGCAGCTCCTGCGCGACGAACTTTTTATATCGTTTCCTGGTAAATTATAGTGTTATTAAATTATAACAGGTTACTATATACCTGAATGAGGCACCTGTGACTATTGCCACTAGATGGCAGCATTAGTTCGGTGGCAATTTGTGACATCTGACACTAGACAATCGATGTATACAATAGCGAAACAGCAGTTGCAAGAAGATGGCGCATCTGAGTGAGTGTACAACCTCTAGCAGCGCTCCGTTGTGCGATTTTTGTGAGCAAAAGTTATGGAATCAAAAAATATTCATATATAATGCTTTTCATCTGCAGTGAGAAATGCCTGTCACGTCAAGCTGTTAACAATTGGGTGTTGTAGTTCTCTGAAGGGCGGACATGTGTCGAAGATGAACACTCCGTCGTCCGGGCAAGGTTGTTAACACGGCATGTCCTATCTCGTAATTCATGACAGGTTAGACATTCACAGAATATGTGCACAAGTGACCCCACAATACCAAATGCAAATAATGGGTCTGGCATTACAGCATCTCAATCGCTTAATTTATTTATTAGGTTTATTTACCGCTCTTTAATATTTCAAGTCATCAGCGTCCCATTCAAATCAGGGCGTTAAACGACCGGAAATTTTGCTCAGAGGACACTTTTTTTTAAAGCTTGATGGTTTTTTTTCGTGCCGTAAATGTACGACATGGGATCCACGGCTTTACTTTCTTCCGAAGGAAGCCTGCTTAGAATTTTTTCGCCCAAAAGTCCTTGGATCCTCACTAGAAAATATTATTCCTGAGCCACTACTGCATTAATATTTCGCCTTTTAACTGTGTTTTTATTAATTTTTAAAAATTTTATTTGCAATTTCTATTTTGCTTTATATTGATTCCTCTAAGCGTGCAAATCTTGGACTTGAAAAAAGAAACAAATCTAAGCATCTGAGTTTTAAATTATTTACCATATTAGTAATCCACAAACATTATGTTATATATTTATCAGCTCTGGAAAATATGCCAACAAGATTATTTCATTAGTTGAACTGACATGTTTCTCTTTTCTTCATTTAGAGAACTTGTCATATTTTTTTTCGCATAAATTTTTCGATTTTTGAGAAATTAAAACACCCTCAGCTATCTTTATAATTTCTTCTGCAATGATATCCACATTTTCAATATCAAACATTGCGGAATTAGCATCCATTTCCATTTGAATTCTTCAAAACAAAAACAAAATAACATCGTCTCATAAACGAGCACTAACAAACCATGCAATATAATACGTCTTATATATTATGTCATAACATCACATTTGGCATTTTTTAGTACTTTTTAAAAACTTTTCACTACTAAAATTTCATAAAAGATTGTATGC
This sequence comes from Metallyticus violacea, assembly GCA_030762175.1. Classification (NCBI taxonomy): domain Eukaryota; kingdom Metazoa; phylum Arthropoda; class Insecta; order Mantodea; family Metallyticidae; genus Metallyticus; species Metallyticus violacea. The sequence goes on along the minus strand of CM060835.1, from coordinate 13,392,623 downwards.
AACACGTGTTTAATCTTCATTCTGAACACTCGTGAAAACTAGGTGAGCGGAAGTGAACGCGCTAAACATTCACTTGTTACAATTATCAAGATGTATATTAGTTACGTCGTCCACTCGCGGCGATTATATAGGAGACGATGGCCTTAAACCGCCATCGCTATGGACGAGGTCGTTAAGGCGCGGACTCGTGAGCGGGAGGTCTGAGGTTCGAATTCCGGCATGATCTTCCTTCTTGACAGGTTTTTTCCAGATTTTCCTAAGTCTTTATAAAAGGCAAATGCCGGGGAGTACCTTAAACTTAGGCCTAGAACGTTTCCTTCCTTAAAAAAAATCCCCTCCGAATATATTATCAGTGTGCACTCTGGTGCCTCCGCAGTAAAAAGGGACGTTAAACATTATTAAAAAAAAACATCCATAGAAGCTATTATTCGGATAAATCTGGAGGAGAGCAACACAAAAGGATCAATTTTAACTACTGGTACAATAGAATTGACACCTCATTATCCCTGTCGTGTTTCGTTCTAAACTTCCTAATCTGTGAGGCGAAAAATCAAAAGGAATTGGAACGGCATTGTGTGGCAGGTTTGGTTAACTCCTCGTCTACAGATACACCTGCAAGAAGCGCTTCATGTAACATTTGGAGGGGCGTATCTGCAAGTATAATAGCATCCAGTCAAAATGCAAATGAAGCCTTGTATAGCTAAGCCAGCGCTCGTTGTACCACGTTACTAAATACAGAAAGTCACGACCACATTTAATATTCGATGTGGGCCGTGCACAAGCCTTCCAAATCACATGATTGATCTTCAAATATTCTGCCTTTAAATCGCGACTTTTGTAAAGAGAGCAAACGCAACATTTAGCAATTCATGAACATTTTACGAAGTACTCCAAAGTAAAAACTTGAATAATTCAGCAGATTACAGAAACTAATCGCTGAGAACGTTTTACATGGAAATATCGAGTATCTTTCAAACATATCCTGTCCTCCTGAACAATTTACTTAAGAAATAGTCATTTTTTTAAACGATCAGATACCGCGTATTCCATCAGCAGAGCTCGGAAGAGAGGCAAAATGTCTTTTCTGCCTGGGTGGATATATTAAAGAGTCGGATAGAAATGAACATGTTTCCCTACATTTGGGATCGGTAGAGCCATTTTTTATTTTTCTTGTTTTGGATCATTGTGGATTTTTTCTGTGATTATTTACGCACTTTAAAAAAATACATACGGAATTTCAGTACATAGAAGTAGAAAAGGTTATAAAAATTAAATGAAATGTTCACCTCAGAAAAATATCTATTGAGAATCTTGTTATACATTTATTTCTTTTCAAGCTGTCAAAAACTTTCTCCTCAACCCATTCACTTAAGCTTTTTAAAGAGCAGAACCTTCATCAGTGAAAAGAACGCACGGTTATCTCGGAGATACGAATAATACCAGGAAATAGAAAGAGGGAAGTACTGTAGTTTTGAATAGCCCTGGAGAATGACCTTGTATCGTTCTGCGTGAGACAATTCTAGGAAATTTGTGACGGGGTAACTTCTCAGCTTCGTAAAAGTAACAAACAATTGCAATCGAGAAAGATGAGAGCGGTACAGCTGTGCAATAAATCGTTCTTACAATGTGTTCAGTACGGAAGTAAGAGAGATACTTACCTGCTTTTCCTATAAGGCATAAACAGAAAATGAACTTGATCAGAAATCACTGTGTATATTTTGCTCATTCGCCAGGACTATTAAAATTGTATTACTTTGTCTTGATGAACATTTCTATGATGCCCTGAAAGGTGAATGCTCTGTTGTAACTGGTATGAGTCCTTCCAAAATAGCTTTTTTTAAATATGCTCGAATGACTTCAGTGAAAGTAGAACGTTCTTTTTTATAATGAAAACTGTTCTCTATGACAAGCGGCTGACTATGACAGTTGATATCTTGAAAGAAAACATCTTGTTTTTGGTTGTAACCAAGAAAAGTAAGCTTAAGTACTTTAATTATATGATAAAGAAAGTGTTAAGTTTCTTAAATATCTATTTTCTTTAACAATGAGTGATATTACACTCTGTTTTCACTTTTAATAAATGTTTCTTTTAATTATATAACTGCCTGTGTGCAATATTTTCAGTATACCTTTTTGCCTACCCCTTTTAACCAAAATACATGCCTGAACTTCCAGGCTTTGGCTCATTACACATTTCTTACCCAAAAAGTAATCTCCATACTTTTACTCAGTTGCACACGTCCTCGTCCGCTTCAAACCGATGTCTTTTGACGTCAGAAAAAGGCTGAAAACGTCATGGAAAATATTTGGGATGAAGGGTGAATATTTCAGTTTTTTAGTAGTGTTTAACGCCCGTTTTCACTACTGAGGCACCACAGGCGGTGTACACTCATAATACATGAGATGAAATGATAAATTGGGAAAGGACTTTTTTAAAGAAAGGAAGCGTTCCAGGCACAAGTTTACGGTACCTCCTCGGCATTTGCCATTTATGGGGACTGAGGAAAATCTGAAAAAAAAACCCAATGAGGGAAGACGGTCACGGAGGGAATCGAACCCCAGACCTCCCGCTCACAAGTCTCGCCTAAACAACCTGGCGATTCCAGGATATGGTTGTGTTTCCCAGTGAAAGCTCTGAAGTATAGTTCTCATCTGTAGGGAAGTGTTAGGGGCGGGCGTTATCATAAAGAAGAATAATCCCGCGCGTTAACATTCCAGGTCGTTTGGGCTTTATGACGCACCCCATTTTCTGCAAAGTGTTTTCGTAGCGCCTTGCACATTGTGGCCCCCATGCTCAAGATAATCAACAAGTAGCGGATTCTTACAATAGAGCGTCATAATGACCTCGGAAAATGTGTGTGGACTTTTCCGGCGGGCACGTGTTTCCAGTGTTGGCTTTAGCGTTTGCTCTTGGGCTCAAAATGTGGCTTGGTTTCTCCATGCTATTATTGCCGCAGGTGAGCCAGAGATGCAAGCGTTCTTTGAACCTTTTGTTCCTCCTTTAGTTGATGTGCATTCGGATACTGAAGATGATCTTTGATAATGAGATGGAAACGCGACTTATCTCATCAAAACAAGATTTACTTGCACTGTTGTTTTCCGAGATTTTTAAAAATTGTATTATTATTTGTTTTTGGAGGAAATGGAAGTAAGGGGGTTTAATGGGATCCCCGCATTAAGTGCTTCCATTATTATGGGCAACGGTTGCTGCTGGCCAATGGGACAAATCCCTGCCTGGCACTCTTGCAGAAGCAGATGTGGAATGTTAGAGGTAAAGTGTTTTTTAATTATTCGCATCATTAACCTAATGTGATTTGGGGGAGGTAGCCCCTGTGGCCGGAGATACTGTTCGAGTTGTCGTTTGTTTCTGCGTAGGGGTTCCATAGGGGCGCCGGCTTCCTGGGTGTTACAACGAATGTCATGCTTTTTAATAATGCTTCAATTCTGTTTAGCTGAGACTTGGGGTGCGTTCTACTAAGCAGCGGATATTTAGTAGATTCTTGGAGGCTGATATGTTCAGTGTGGACTTCCTCGAGGCAGTTTAATCTCGATGTATCTGTGCTGAGCTGGTCCGATATGAGGCTGTGAGCGTGGCGACTTCCTTGGTGGGATCGTTGAACGGCCGATATTTCTCCCGTGAGGAGATCATCGTGGTGAGATTGTCAAGATGGACAAACAACTGCTCCTGTGCTCAGTACACATTTATCGTCGATTGAAGGCACTTGAGTTGGCTGATATTGCAAACATCTTGATAGAACGTATGCACAACCTTTTACACGAAGTTTTGAGTATAAGAAGACCTTAAAACATCTTCCAGTATAAATATATCCTTTTCTTTGGGTTCTGTATATCCATAAGTGGGGTCCGGAAATAATTTATAATGGTAGATTTTGTAATATACATATGGATTCTGTTTGATATGCTACCCACCTACGTCAATGCACCGCTACCATTTCCCTGGAAAATATAATATGGTTTCGCTAACCCATGGTTTGGGAATACTGTGCCACCTCACGTGCACAGTTATCTGAATTTCTTTGCCCATTTTTTTATGTCGCAGCGAGTTCTCCGCGTTCTCGAATAAGGAGCGAGATCTGGTGAATATGGCAGGAATGCCAACTTTGCTGTCGTAGTGTTGCTGCGTGGGGCCGCACCGTTGCTAAATTGTGCATCCAAACTGTTTATTTATTTATTTATTTTCCGATGCTCTTTAACATCTCAGGTCATCAGCGTCCCATTCTATTCAGAGAATGAAATGGCCGACAAATTTTAGGTTTTTTACCGTGCCGTAAATGTACGACACGGGATCCACGGCTTTACTTCCCTTCCGAAGGAAGCCATACTTAGGTTTTTACGCCCGATAAAATTAATCGATCCTGGCCGGGTTTGAACCCGCGATCTTGGGTTTAGAAGGCAAGTATGGTTACCACTACACCACCTGGACCGACATCTAAACCGTGTAAGGATCTTGAGGGGTGGGATCTTGCCAACACTCAACCCTTAAAGAGTGCGGAGGCGACTCTGAAGGAGATGTCAAAAAAATTGTTCCCAGAATGTCTTTGAAGACTGGCAGAAACGCTGTGACAGATGCATTGCATTCAACGAGGACTTCTTTGAGAAAAATCATCAAAATTATTATGATGAACAATGGTATGTTGTCAAGAAAATTATAACGATTGTTTATTGAACAGCCCGCGTAAATATTCACATAGTACTCAAAACTGTCATTTAACATAAATGCATCATATCTGTTAAGATAAAAATTAGGCTTATCTGAAGATACATTGTCTATTAACGAATAAGAGATTACAAAATACACGTCGTTGGGTTGTAAATTAACTGTATCGTGACCTGCGTTGAAAGGGTTAGTTTTATTGAAACATAAACCTTCAAGCACCCATCCTTCTGCACAGCAAGCTCTGTCTATTTGAGAAATAACTGTTTTCATCTCCAGTGGATGGAGTCGGTGATTCATTCAAGGCCAAACAATGGAACCTCAGAGAAGAATAACTTGCCAAGCCCATTGTAGTCCACGGAAAATTTCATTAGAAGGCTCTGAGATGAGTAAGCCTTTGGAAAAACCGAACCGTTTGTGCTTGTGAATTAATTTCCCTGGGCGACCATAGATGGTAAAACGATCGAAAGAAAAAGAAAAGTTGCAAAGGCTTTAGAAATGCAGAGCGCCTTATTAATAAGCCTTGAGTCTTTTGTCTATACAGTTCCATTTAGATATGCAAAATAGACGTGTGTCTAAAAGAAACAGACAAAAGTATTTTCCAAACTCTTAATCCCTTTGTTGAATTGCAAAAGCCTCCGTAGACTCACTCACAGTTGTCAAGAATTGCATTGTCAATACATAAATGTCCTATTACGTAAAAGAAAATATTCTTTATGTAATCGTAGCATTAAAACACGCTTCTTATGACGCTATAAATCGTGCACAATTAGCCTACTGGTTACCTAGCAACCAGTATTCCATGAAGTCATCACCGCCTTCACAACACAATTTCAAACAACTGCCTGTAAGAAAAAACTAAAATCGTCGCCCTAACAAGCATACCAACATTCAAACACGAGAATCATTTTATTAAACACATGTTTTGAAACTACAACAGCAATTTAATTCATTAATGTTCATAAATTAACTTCTATTCTCTTGTAAACATTCAAAATGCAAAGAATTAATTAATTAATTAATCGCATTACAATTTCTTTCATTTCAAAACGTTAATCTGGAAGCATTAATAATCTATAATACAAACAGAAAAGTTCCTTAATTTTACTACATTCATTTTTCATCCATGACAGTTACTTTGCTTGGTAAGTATTTAAAATACAATCGGTTACATTAGAAAATATTATTCCTGAGCCACTGTTGATAGCTACTGCATTACACTATAATTATTTTATTTATCTATTATTTTTTACTTTCAATTGATTCCCCTATGTAAGATCAGCAACTGATGCTAGTAGCTTCATCCCTGCTAACCTCTTAACTTCAGCAATACTGGCCCCAGTGTTTGCCGAACTCCGCTTAAAGCAGTGCCCTGCGTAATTTGACGCTCCAAAAACTCAGCAACCTGGAAGGAAACCTTACAAAACCTTCCAAAACTATAAATACCAACAGGTTGACAGCTACACATGCCACCTCTATATAATACAAAAACATTTGCATTTCACATTTTTTGGAAGTAAAACAACATATTTCTCAAACTGCTCTACAAAATTAACAGGGCCATCGTTAAGTACAATAGTAAATGTATGAGACATAACTTTCCGTGTCTCGAATATGAACCACCAAAATACGACCTTCAATTTCAACATCATCAACCCATAAATCGTGCACTTCATGGTGTCTACAAGTCCCAAAAATTCCAAAAGACAAAACTACCTTCATTAGTAAACACCTATCATCAGGCGCTTCTATCATAAATCGATTAATTTCGGATCTAGAGAACACGTAAGGATCAAAAACCTTACAAAAGATGCAACGTGGATATTTTGTTTCGCTTTCACCATAATTTAACTTGAATGCACAAACCAGAGCGTCGAAGGCATACAAATCTTGGACTGGAAAATTTAAACAAATCCAAGAATATAAACTTTAAATGCTTACCATGGTAATAGTCAATAATGTTATATTATATATTTATTAGTTCTGTAAAATATGCTAACAAGATTTTTTTCATTAGTAGAACTGACATGTTTCTTTTTTCTGCAAGTACAGAGCTTGCCATATTTCTTTTCGTGTGTCGGTTCTGGTGGTGTAGTGATAACCATACGTGCCTTCTGAACCCAAGATTACGGGTTCAAACTCGGCCAGGATTGATGGATTTTTTCGGAAGAGAAGTAAAGTCGTGGGTCCCGTGTCGTACATTTACGGCACGATAAAGAACCTCAAGCTTGAAAGAAGAGGCCTCTGAGCAAAATTTGTTGGCCGTTTTACGCCCTGAGTTGAATAGGACGCTGATGACCTGAGATGTTAAAGAGCGTCCGTAAATAAACCAAATCATTCAAATGGATCCTTTTCGTAAATTTGTTCGATGTTTAAGGAATTAACAAACCCTCACTATCTCAGCTTGCTTTATAATTTCTTCTGGAATGATATCCACATCTTCAATATCAAACATTGCGGAATCAGCATCCATTTGCATTTGAATTCTTCAAAACAAAAACAAAATAACGTAGTAATAGAAACGAGTGTAAGAAACCATGCAATATACTACCCAATAACAATACATTTTGTAAATTTTTAATAATTTGTCTACTTTAATACTGTATTTTAACACTAAAATTGCATAATACGTTGCACATAACACGTGTCTAGTCTTCATTCTGAACACTCGCAAAAATTAGCCTAATGTTCGCTCGTGTCACAGATTATACCCCAGTTACATAAATAGCTAATATTATTTCCAGCATTGTAACACCATTTCCTTTCATCCTGAATTTAGTTGGTTGTTTTTAAACCCATTATATACACATTAGGACCTCCTTGGTCTGGTGCTTAACGTTGCTGAATGCTGGCTTGGAGAAACGGGGTCGATTTTCGGTACCGACCAAGGAATTTTTCAAAGTTAGAGATGTCTGGAATGGAATCCACCAGCCTCGCGAAGATAATTTGGAAGCTGCCTGATGAACGTGGCGTTCTTCGACGGTGGTTGTAGATCAGCGGTTTATTGGCAATGTATTCACATGCCCCTCTGCAATACTGCCCTTTAGCTATGAAGTCGTAAGACGGAGGCATAGGAAGCAGAGGTTGCTGCGGCTGGCCAAGGTTCACCCCAGGTTGTAGCACCAATGAGAAGAAAAGAAGGCTGCTCTCAAACTTTTCTCCTCACCTCGGACTTAGGCAGTGGTAGTTTCAAGTTGGTTATGCTGTGAAACTGTGTCAACATCTGTACAATAATATCATCCTGTTCCATAAAGATTGCTGTTGGTTTTTCTAGAGACCTAATTTTTCGCTCTAAAATATAGATTTACAATATTTTATTATCTTAATGTATAATATACGCACACTTTCATTTCTGTTTCCGTCTATGAGAGCTGTGCAAGTTGAAACGTGTTCAGTTCCGCCTAAAACGTGCAGGTGTTTCTTTTTATAAGAGGGTTTGGAATCATATGTAAGGATTGAGGGAAGATTTGGAAGGATTTTAATGATTTGATTAATTGGATTCTCAGGAATTATGTTTTTCTTTTTCTTCTCGCCGAAGATTTTTCACTGACTTACAATTGCTTCTGCTAGCTCTTGTATTCTTTGCTGGACTTTTTGTGATCCGGAGACCACAGGGAAAGAAGTCAAGGAGCTTAAGAGACGAAGCACAATTTATTGTTCAGTCTGTTCCACTTTTTTTTTTTTTTTGAATGGTGTTTAACGCCCGTTTTTAGTACTGAGGCACCATAGGCGGTGGACACTGATGTTACATGATATGAAAAGATAAATTGGGAAAGGATATTTTTAAGGAAGGAAGCGTTCAAGGCCTAAGTTTAGAGCACTCCCCGGCATTTGCCAGTTATGAGGACTGAGGAAAACCTCCCAATCAGGGAGGACGCTCCTGGCGGTATTCGAACCCCCCGATCTCCCGATCACGATTCCGCGCCTTAACGACCTCGACCACTCGTGGAGGTTGTTTGTTTTACTTTAAGAAACCAACCGTTATTACTTGGAGAATTAAATTTCGAGATGTGCTACTTTTGCGCTAACTATAAGCTTCCTAATTATTTCACCAGCACTATTTAACACACTACGAATCTTCCTACTCAAAGCTGGTCTCTGACAAAGTTTAAAGTTTAATATTCACTATGATACGATAGCGACATACTAAAGTCCTCGCACTGATACAATAATACATCCCAATACTCTATTAATGTACGAGCGTAGGTCCATAAGTTTCCGGCCTGGCTATTTTCTAGGTATGACGAAGACGAAAACTACATTTCCCTTTTCAAGATAGTTACCCTTTATTGCAATACACTTCTCACACCTTTGAATTAAAATTTCAACCCCCCTCCCAAAAATAGTCAGAAGTCTTGTCTGCAAAATGGGCATAAACAGCATCCATCACTTCTTCGTCACACTTAAATTTCCTTCCTCAAATGTCCTTCTTGAGTTTTGAGAAGAGCAAATGGTCACCGAGAGCTAAATCTGGGCTGTAGGGCGGATGGTCGATCACCTTGAAGCCACATTTCTTCACAGCTTCCTTTGCAACAAAAGCTGTGTGCACAGGCCCGCTGTCGTGAAGCAGGCGCACACCACCACTCAGCTTTCCTCGCCTTTTCTCTTTGATGGAAGCACGTAGTCGGTGCAAGAGGCCAGCATGGTACTCCCCATTTACTTTGGTGTTCTTCTCTTTGAAGTCAATGAAGAGTATTCCTTCACAGTCCCAAAACATTGTGGCCATGATCTACTTGGTTGACTGAGTGACCTTGGCCGTTAAAGTCGCTGCTTCGCCAGGTTTGCGCAACTCCATTGATTCGTAGTATTTAATTAAATTTCCCCGTAAGAACGATATTAGGGATTTATTTCCGAGCCTAAAGATTGAATGATACATTATTTGCCCTTTTTAGTTCCTCAGAAGTTTATCTTTAGGTTCTCTGAAGGAACGATCCTCTATACCTCCCATCCTGCATGGCTGAGGTAAAATTAATCTTGAGGTTCGTTCTACCGTTCCTAAAGCTTCCTTATCAATCGTTATTCCTTTCCCATTGTTCACTTCCCAGGTCAGGCAAGTCGTAATGCAGACGGAGATCTCCAAGACGCATTTTCAGGCTGCGGACTCAAGTTCAAATTATCTCAAAACTAACTTGGGTAATTTTCACTTGCTGCTTTCCACTCTCTTAATCACGGGGTGGCAACTTCCGGGTCGCGACAGTACTGAATACAAATTATCTTTCTCATTAGGACCATGCGCGTTCGATAACACAGCTGCAGTGATACCAACTCTAGCAGTTATGGTTATGTTTATACAGCATGGGATAGAACCTATGAATTCTCTCTTAACCAAAAAGATCCTGTTATTTTGAGAATTTATTTACTTTAAATAAATGTTGCCATGTTATTCTTAAAGGTTGATGCAGAATAATCGCAAACTAATCGCTAAGAACATTTCATATTCTTGCTGCAAAACTGCATCACCTTCGCTTCCAAGTTCTTTCCCCGTATTCGCCGAATTTGGCTCCCAGAGATTACTTTTTTTTTTTTTTTTTTTTTTTTTTTTAAATTCCAAACCTGAAGAAATGGATGAGTGGACGAAGATTCACTTCAAATGATGAAGTTGAAGGTAAGAGAGACGCTAATTCTTCACTGTTGGACAAATTTAATTTTACTGAGTGTATTAAAAAGTAGGAAAGTCGTTAAACTAAATGAATTGATATACAAGGTGATTATGTTCATAAATAAAAAAAAATCTTGTGTTTTCTTGGTCATTTAAAAAAAAGGGGGGGTTTAGAACACCCTTGGTATATGCATTCAATGCTATTAAAACCTTGGATCCCAAACAAACAATTACCTAATATATTTAAATTAGGCTGATATTATCATAAAAACTGATTTCCTGTGTCACTGTTAAAAGACAAATTTGCCAAATATGTCAAAAGAGAAATAAACAAGTCCGGACATATTTATATGGACTTTTATTTTCGTGTTTTGGGCAAACTTTCATTAATAACTCATAAAGCGAATAATTTTTGGATATTTTTTCTTGTTTTGTTAAACTTTCATTGACAAATCAAAAACTAAAGATTTCTGGACATATTTTTGTCTTGTTTTTGTAAACTTTCATTAATAACTCAAAGACTAAGGATTTCCGGACATATATTTGATGGACTTTTATTTTCGTGTTTTGGCAAACTTTCATTAATAACTCATAAAACGAATAATTTTTGGATATTTTTTCTTGTTTTGTTAAACTTTCATTGACAAATCAAAAACTAAAGATTTTTGAACATATTTTTGTCTTGTTTTTGTAAACTTTCATTAATAACTCAAAAACTAAGGATTTCCGGACATATGTTTATATGGACTTTTATTTTTGTGTTTTGGCAAACTTTCATTAATAACTCAAAACTGAGCATTTCCGGACATATGCTTATATGAACTTTTTGTCTTGTTTTGATAAACTGTCATTTATAACTCAAAAACTAAAGGGTTCTGAACATATGTTTATATGGATATTTATTTCTTGTTTTGGTGTGAGAACCCGTCACCAAAATTTGTAAAAGTATTTCCGAATATGTGTGTGTGTGTGTGGGGGGGGGGGAGAATGTAAGCTATTGCGATTGTACAAACAGAATTTGTTTTGAATAATCTTTCCAAATCTTCATCGATCGTACCTACTAGACGTCGAAAAAGATAAAAAAAAAAAGTTATAAAAATGCATCTCTCCCTCTCTTTCTCTGTAGGTACGATCGATGGAGATTTGGAAAGACAATTAATACACTCCCAATACCTTACATTCCTTCGGAAGTCGCTAAAAAGAATAGCGCAACATGTCTTAAGCTTCATTTTACACTTGCTGGTTTCGAACGCACTTGTAGAGTTGGTTGCTGCCATAGTGCCATGCAAGGAGTGAACTTTTAATTGCTCTATTAAGAATTCAGAGTAGCATACATTTCGAAATAATCTAATCTGATTGAGTGGCCTCAGAGGGCGAATCCAGGACTTTCTAAATGAGAATTTCAGGAATTTCAATCGTGAAAATGATTGGAAATCTTGAGAACTTGTGGTTGATTATGAATATATTACTTCCAGCTTTAAAAAACCTTCTCATATCTACACATCACCAGGTAGCGAGCTTTCCACTCTGCCAGAACAGAAACCTAGACAATCTTTCTGTCCGTAGAAAACAATTTCCTGTATTTCCGTGCTTGCAGTCTGTACTTATTGTCTCTTTTCTAGGGCGCTCACCTTGTTACAAATCCAATATTGCAGCAGAAAGAGGGAGGCAGTCAGTTACAGCCCATAGCTACCAGTTGTAATCTATCTCTGTGATAAAAGCGGAGTGGCTTAGGCGGTTACGCGTGACACTCGCATTCGAGAATTCCCGGGTTCAGTTCTTTCTGGTCACTTAAGTGAGAAGGAGAAATATGTCTGCTCTCCTTCATTCCATTGCATGTTACAGTTTTAGAAGCATCAGATAAGGCGAGCTGGTGCCTTGTGATGTTGCTTTTTGGAAAGGTTCCAGTCCTAGCGCCTGGCGGGGTATGCATGGGGCCTCTTAGGGGATCTCGGGACATTGCGCTTGCTATCTTGGTGAACCGAGGACGGCTATTGTGGACCCGGCATTTGAGACTTATCTCAATGTTATGAACCCCGGCTAAGCTCGTGAATCGATCCTCCATTTCATTCCTTACTGTCGGAGTTGCCCCCTCGGAGGCTTATGCACACCATTTGACAAAAAAAAAAAAAAAAAGTAATCCCCCTAGGAGAACTTCGGGGGACGGCTTAAGCTCCTGGGTTCAAATCCCATACAACTTTTTGTTTTATTATGCACTATTGGTTTTATAAGTGTAGTGTATAACATCGCGTTGCCTTAATATTATATTTTAACTTATCATTTTAGTTTTATGTCGTTGCCTATACACATACAAAAGACTCACAAACTAACGTATTGTTTAAAAATAACTAAATAAATACATGAACAGAAACATTTATCTTCTAAAGTGAAAACACATAGAAATAAACACAAATCAATATCAGGGTATGAACCCTCAGCATGTGTAACTGCCCTCAATCTTCGGGGTATAGATGTAAAATTTCTACAGTAGTGTGAACGAGAGGCTACAACATCCCAGGCTTCTTGAGTTTGTGTCCATAAGCCACCTTTTGACCTTCGTGCATTGCATTTAGATAGAACAAATACTGAAGAAAATAGAATATTATATATGCTCTGTTTTAAGGTTAAAGCTTGCTGTGTATGGGAAACAATATTACCACACTAATTTGTCATAAATTGTTACAAAGATTTAATTTCAAAAAAGTGTTTCAAGAAGGGAGACGAACCTGTGCTCTTAACCACAGCATCACTGCACACTCTGACACAGAGCTAACGGAACACATTCTTTAGTGCATATCATACAACACAACTGCTGTAATGGTTACACAGTCTTTGCCGGTTACCTTGTGAACCGCGCGCTGTAACGAGTAGGACTTTGCGTTCAAGAGATGATTTTGGGGGAGGGGTTCAAAGGTAAACATTGGGCTCGTCTGGCGGCCTGGGTTCTGAAATCCTTCCCTATAGACCAACCTAACATATCGTATCCTAAAAACGGGTTGAATAAATCCATTCAGAGCTTATTAAGGCGAGCAATGCCAAATGTAAAACTTTTGCAATCAATATATAGCTAGATTGCTATAAATCTGGTGTTTTTTTAAATATAAGATGATCAAAAAATACTGTCGATTTCAATCATACATCTCATTTTTTACACAAAATAATATATTTGGTATTAAATACAGTCATCCTCGCTACCTAGAAGCGTTTCTCTATTTCCCCCGTGCCAAAGACGTTCAGCCTCCCCTGGAATAAATATGAAATATAGACCAGTTTTACTTCGTCGTATATTGTTTCCAATTTCATGGGCGTAAAAATGCGAATATTTTAATTTTCTAAATATATATTTTTATTGAAACTCCGAAAATCGCAATGAATAATGCAAGCTTGCGAAAAATTAGAGCAAATACCTAATTATATACTGTTGCATTAGAGCAAATACGTCGGTCGTGGTGGTGTAGTGGTTACCATACTTGCCTCCTAAACCCAAGATCGCGGGTTCGAACCTGGCCAGGACCGATGGATTTTTTCGGGCGTAAAGGAAGTATAGCTTCCTTCGGAAGGGAAGTCAAGCCATGGGTCCAGTGTCGTACATTTACGGCACGAAAAAGAACCTCAAGTCTGAAAGAGAGGCCTCTGAGCAAATTTGTCGGCCGTTTCACGCCCTGAGTTGAATGAGCGCTGATGACCTGAGATGTTAAAGAGCGTCCATAAATAAATCAATAAAAAAAAGAGAAAATACCTAACTATATACTGTTGCATTAAGTGTGCTACACGCCACACGGAAGGGAAGTAAAGACCCGTGGTCCCCGTGTCATAAATTTACGGCATGTAAAAGAACCTCAAGCCTGAAGAAAAAAACAGCCATGTGAGTAAAATTTATCAGCCTTTTCACGCCCTGAATTGAATGGGACGCTGTTGACCTGAGAGGTTAAAGAAAGTCCGTAATAAACCAAATAAACAAAATTGTAAAATCATACTTTAAAAACAAACCTATTTCAGTGTCTCTTTGATATGACATATATACGAAATCTGTATCGTTTGCAGATTTTGTGTAATAAATTAAGAAAGGTGTTTCCGAACTTTCAGGAAACACTGTAAATCAGATAGCACGAACGTTGCCTTCTATTTCAGGCCGGAAACTTATGGATCAATCTCGTAGTTAATTTATTTCTGTTAGGTCATAACAGCTAAATCAGACTGAAAATGTAAACAACCATATAAATTTCGAATTTTAAATAAATGACCAAGACACAGGAAATGCTAAAGCGATTTGTAAATTCCTTTAAGGAGTTAAAAAAATTCCCTCATCCTTTGTGAGCTGATGGTAGTTACGTTGTAGGAAAACAGCTGTTCCATTTCGTGGGCAAGTGACAACACCCTCGTGAGAAATCCAGTTACACAAAGCTTGACAGGTTTGTACGTGTCAGATACACCTGTCAGCTATTGATGAGCAATTCTTTTTCCCCCTTTGTGTGTGCAACCCCCTCATACAAATTGATGAGTATGACAGCCCCCTCTCACCCTCAGTGTCAATCATTTGGTTTGGCGTAGCAGCCATAGATATTACCGAGGTATATCTCAGAATCTGTTGAAGCGTTTTATCAGGATGGTGAAAAATGGGCACCCAGGCATATTTATTTATTAGTTACATTTTGAGTATAGAGAGTCTGTTAGAAGGACTTTATAGATGTTGTGTTCCTCTTTGCGCATACATTAGATTATATAGGGCTGGACAGAATAAATAGCTAGGCAGCATTTTCTAATAGGAAATTTATTTAAAAACATTATAAAATGTACATAAAGTTACACCATTTCATCATTACAAACTACACCGCCACGGGTGGCCGAGGTCGTTAAGGCGCGGACTCGTGAGCGGGAGGTCTAGGGTTAGAAAATCCACCAGGACCGTCCTCCCTGACGGAGGTTTTTTCCAGGTTTTCCTCAGTCCTCATTACTGGCAAATGCCGGGGAGGTACCTTAAACTTAGGCCTGGAACGCTTCCTTACTTAAAAAGAAATCCTTTCCCACATAACATTTTTAATATTTTTAATTTTACCCACTATTATATGTCAATTTTTATAATTCCATTCATTTTTGAACATTAAATGCTTTTTCAAACATTTTGCAACCACACTAATGCATTTGGATATCATTTCGAGTCTATAATTTCCTTTATGGTATGAACAGGAACATGAATGCAAGTTAACAGCATTTCATAATGATCACGTTTTTACCTGTAGGGTAACACAAGGTAACACACCTGCATTGGTAACACAACGACACACCTTTCAACACTCAGTGACACTCTCAGAAGCGAGTGCTTCCTCCTCTGGCTTGTATCACAGCTTGCAACCTTACGAGCATGCTGGGGATCAAGGTCCTTAGGTTTTCTTGCGGAATGACCTTCACGCAAAAGCCTCCCGAAGTTCAAATGAGGCTCTCAGGAACACAATGACGAACATTTTTTCCCATCATGTCCCAAATATGCTCATTGGGTTCAGGTCAGGGCTTCGTGCTGGCCTCAATCAAATACTGTGACATAATAAGGGTCACATGTGGATGGGCATTGTCATGCATGAAGCGGAAATCATTGCCAACATATGAAGCTTAGAGGATAATATGCTCAGGTGTGCATTCAGGGCCCCGTTTTCTACAAAAACCAAATCTGTCTTGGTTTCCACACTGATACCAGACCACACCATGACGGAACCTCCCCTGAAAGCCATCGCCGAAGAGAAGCTGCAAGGAGAATACCTTTCTCCAGTCCTGCTCCATACTCTTTCCCTCCCATCATGCGATCTTAGGCTAAACTCGACTTATCCGTGAATAGGACAGCTTTCCATTGCTCCTCAGTCACTCCAGATGTTGACGAGCAAGACAAGGCGTGCTTGTGGACGTTGCTGGGTAAGCAAGGGATCTCTTGCTGGTCTTCTAGAGGTGAGCTGTTGCTTCTTCAAATCTCCTTCTCTCTGTTCTCATGCCGGCATTGTTCCTGATGTCCTTTGCAAGCGATTTTGAGCTTCTACGTATGATGTGTGATGATCACGCAAAACTTGCAGCCGCAGAACTTGATCATCTCTGGCAGATGTCACTCCTAGCGACCTGATCTTGATCTTCTGCAGTAGATACAAGTTCCCTGAAACTTCGGCATGTCTTTTGTATAGTATAGACATTGACTTGTAACACCTGGGCAACATAACGCATGCTCCTTCCATCTTCCAACAGGGTAACTACTTTAGAAGCCTCCTCTCGACTTAACGGCATTTTATCTCATAAAATTATGTTTCAAAGTAATTGAAATACCTCAACAATAGAATAAAACTGATGTAAAAACAATGTTGTTAGACATTTCAATCGGCTCAGGTGTAAAAATGTGATTAAATTGCATTCATGTCCATACAATAAATGAAATTATAGGTTCAAAATGATATTTGAATATATAACAGTGGTTGCAATGTTCGGGGGGGTATTTGATGTTCAATAATAAATTAATTATAATACTTCGCATATAATAATGTGTAAAATTAAAAGTATCAGAAAAATTGTAAGTGTCGAGTGTTTCTTATTTTTTCAGCAAAAAACCTCGTAACGAGGTACTAACGCAAGGATGCTGGGAATGAAAGTACTTTCTCGCTCGCACTAGTCGAAAGAGGTATCGATAATTCCGTCTATATATCACTGATTCGATCGTTCAGAGCCTTCCGTTTACAAAATGAATTCCTCTCTTGGCAATTCCAGTGCCTAAGGGATTCTTTTTCGACACAAAGGGAGTCTATTTAGCGCCCTTATTCACAAAGCTAATTACGTGTAGTCACTTGAGTAGAAACTAACTACATTACAGTGCACGGAGACACTGCTTTGCACTTCCTCTGCTACTGCCCATTTCATTAAGGGTTTGTTCCCTTATGGATGTAACTATTGTAGCCATGGTAACACCACTGGGTGGTGTTTTCAGTTTCAAACGCGCATACAAAAAGATAGTAGTTTTATAATTTCCTTAAAGCTGCATTATTTCCGAGTATGTCAGATCTAATGATGGAGTAACTATTTAATTTTCCGGATTCTGCTATGTAAAAGGCCATAACCCACCAACTCTGCCTATTTCTTTTGCAGTATACTGCACCACTCTTGATTTAAAACTCAAAAATAAATAAATAAATAAAGTCACACGGAGTAAGTTTTTTAAATAATATTCAGCGGTCGTATTTATTACTGAGGTGCCATAGGCGGTGTACACTGATTGTACATGATATTATAAATTGGAAAAAGAGTTTTTTTAAGGAAACAAGCGTTCCAGGCCTAAGTTTAGGATACCTCTCCGGCATTTGCCATTTATGAGCACTGAGGAAAACCTGAATAAAGAACTTAGTCAAGCAGGAATCGAACCCCAGACCTCTCGCTCACGAATCTGCACTTTAACGACCTCGGACACCCGTGGCGGTACGCGCGGTAAATCTGGACTGTAGGGAAAATGAGGTACACACTTTGTGATGTATTTAGCAACAACATTTGAGATGTGCGGCCGCACATTATCGTGGTGCAGAATTCAGATTGTTGCTTGGAAATGTGTGATATACCCATGCAGCGTTTTCAGGACACCTCTGTAGTATTGCCTAGTTACAGCTATGTGCAGGTATGATATACTGGTAAACCATCCCTTGAGTATCGAAAAATGAGATGCATGTAACTTTCCGGCTGATTCATGCTCTTTTTCTACCCACGCTCTCTCCCACACCCGGTGTTAGAGAGCTTTGCTATTTGCTCTCAGGATCGTAATGACGTGGTCAAGTTTCATAAGCCCTGATTACCTTTAAAGGAAACTCCGTATCTTCCTGTAACGTCATCTTCAACTAAACCTCATTTTCTTTGGGAATCAGCAAGTCTTGGAACAATCTTGAAATTTCTGAAAGTGTTCTTTATGTAATTTGCGATCCAATTCGCGGGGAAGTAAAGCCATGGATCCCGTGTCATACATTTAGATTTACGGCATGTAAAAAAACCTCAAGTGTTTTTTTTAATAGTGTTTAACGCTCATTTTTACTACAGAGGCACCACAGACGGTGGACACTGATGATATATGAGATGAAATGATATATTGGGAAAGGATGTTTTTTAAGGAAGCAATCATTTCAGTCCTAAGTTTAGGGTACCTCCCCGGCATTTGCCGTTTATGAGGACTGAAGAACCTGGTAAAAAACCCAGTCAGGGAGGACGGTCCTGGTGGGATTCGAATCCCAGACCTTCCTCTCACGAGTCCGCGCCTTAACGACCTCTGTTACCCGTGGCGGTAACCTCCAGTGTGAAAGTAGAGATTTCTGAGCAAAATTGAATGGGATGCTGAATGTCCGTAAATAAATCAAATCAAACAAACAATGTGTTTTTACAATCTTTTCACCAACGCATGCATGCTCCATACAATTTATCGTCCAAGCGACCATCGTATCATACCATCATCATGGTCTAGTGGTTGGCGTTACTGATTGGTGGCCGCCGGCCCAAGTTTGATTCCCGGTACCTACTCAGTAATTTTTATAAGTCAGGGAGGTTTGAAACGGGGTTAACCCAGCCTCATGAGAACCTGCCTGATGGAGATGTGGCGTTCTTCGATCTAAGACTGATATATGTCCTCTGCAATACTGCCCTCTATCAATGAAGTCGCATGACGGAGGTAGAGGAAGCAGCGACCACTGCGGAAGGCCAAGGATCACCACTGGCTGTAGCGCCAGTGAGAAGAAGCAGACCTTAACGTCACACTGCTCTTCTGTTACACCGTAAAGAACTGTTTAGTAATTTCACGAAGGTCATCTAGACTACGAAGAATGCATTGTGCTTTCAATATTACCTATAAAAACGCACCACACAGCGATGAATTGAAATTCATGAGGGATAGGAAAAAGTAGAGTGTCTAGAAACCAGCTGACTGAGAAACTGCTGTTGAAATATGCACCTCTTTCCATCACCAGTATGGGAAGTCGCTCCATCTTGTTGAAACACTTGCTTGTGCATATCGACATTGTTCAGTGCACAAAATATGTCCAAATCCCTCTGAAAATGTTCATTAACTTGCTCTTTGTACACTTGAGATGTGATGTTAATTCTCTTGCAGTTTTTTTTTTCCCCAACGAAACTCGGCATATGATCATCAATTAATAAACGATTCGTTGAGTTCGTGCAAAATTGAACATTTGTGGGTGGGGATTAATTGACAATTGACAAATCTCGGTATATTTCATTAAAATAAATTATAAAAATAGTTTCTGAAAATCAGGGCAATCGGGTCTTTGGAGTGAGGGCATATCTGAAATCCAAAATTAAAACTCGCTCTAGCGGCATCAATATTTGCTTTTTCGCAACGAAACTCGTTATATACCACTTAAATAAAATAAGGAAAATAGTTCCTGTAAATCAGGGAAATCGAGCCATTAGGAGTGGTGGTTTACTAAAACCCAAAATTTAAAAATAGCTCTAGTGGCACTAATATTTGTTTCAACACAACAATATTCGGTATATATCAATTAAATAATATTAAGAAAAATATTTGATGAAAATTAGGGAAATCGGACCATTAGAAGTAAGTGTATACCTGTAAGTGGAAATTAAAGTGCTCTAGCGTTTAATTTTCTGTGTATTATTTCAAAATAAAACGACATATTAACTTACATATAAACTATATATAAGGATGCCTATGTTTTATATTTAACAAAAACATTGTTGTGAAGATAGAAAATGTGAAACATTAATCAAATATGTGCATGATAATTATATTTGTATGTAAGAGCGCTCTGTAATAACCTTCAGAAAACGTTTATGTTACATGTTTTTACTACAATAACATTTAAATTAAATTTCAAAGCCACTGAAAATCGATGGAACTTATATTGTTGTTTGTGTATATTTGCTTAGTACATTGTAATTGTTTTTTTGTTTTTGTTTTATTGAAACATATTAATATCTTCTTGTTAAATAGAAGATGTAATTCGAAACTTTTAATAAAAAGAAAATACATTATACAATTATTTATGTGGTTTAGTCTCAATAATAATAATAATAATAATAATAATAATAATAATAATAATATTATTATTATTATTATTATTATTATTATGTGATTTCTCTTTTGTGGTAGTTATAAATTGCAAGAATTCTAATTTTGTTCCCCTAATACCACACATTAATGACTTATTTCATTTCATTAATTAATAAGGCCTAATTTGTATTTTATATTCATTTTTAAAGTTATTCAACCAGCTGAGGAATTCACTTAGTTACACAAGTCCTGCTTGACGAAGCTCAATAAAATGCAGTACATGTAAGAATTTTTATTTTTTAGTAATCAAACTCATATCTGAATCTCCAAGTGTTTCCAGTCCATGGCTGACATCATTCCAGCTTACAAATAGGGGAATCATAAGGCAAAGCGGGGCTTAGGGTTATTCTGCACATGCTTAGCTGGGTATAGAAAGTTTCGCAATTCTAAACAAAACCGTATACTGTTTTTGGCTAAGGGGTTTAAATCTGCTAATTAGGTCTTTGTGTTCTGTTGCAGGCGCAAGGGCATGCGCAGTTTGCACGCTTTAATCACCCCCATCTCGCATCGTTAAAACTAATATTACGTTAACGGCGCGCCCCGCGAGGCGCACAGTCGCTGGAAAAATCTCCAGGGTCATAATTTACTTTGACACGGTACAGCACCGTTCAAAACTAAGTCGTCATTCCCTCTGATGCCGTACGTTTCATGACACGGCAAAACACTTGTGAATATCACGACTAGGGTTTAAAACGCATTTCCAGAAGCTTAACGTAAAACAGATGCAATTCAAACCATTGCTACAACAGAAAACGTGGGATTTCTATGAAGAATGCATTATTTGATGAGAGACAACGGACGTAACATTTTTACAGCTTCCTGTTCTGGCGAGAAAATAGTTAACTCTTTTATCCTACAAGTGATGGATAACTGTAACCGTATGTGGTTTTAGGTGAGCACTGTTCACAACTCTATGACACACTGACTGAGTAGGTGTACGCGGTCTCCTGCGACAAATGTCTTAATGACCTACGGGGTGACCTCTCCAGCCGTGCCTGGACGTCCACAACAACCGTGGACAGTCTACATAAACGATGCAGTTGGCTTAAAATGGTGGCAAGTTTTTAGATTTTGGGTTTCAGGTAAACACCCCCTCCTAATAAATTGATTTCACTGATTTTCAGAAACAAATTTTCTTGTTTTATTTCAACGACATATGCTGAGTTTCGCTGAGAAAAATATAAAATGGCGGTCGCTAGAGCGATTTTTAAGTTTGAGCTTTAACCCCCATTCTTTAAATTTCAGTTTTCAGGTAAAGCCGCACTCCTAATAATCCGTTTTTTTATATATAATTTTATATCAATGGCATATACCGAGTTTGTTGAGAAAACAAAAATTGCGGCCGCTAGAGGAATTTTTTAATTTTTGCTTTGGGTTAACCCCCACCCCCAATGATTCAATTTTGCTGCTTAACGAAATCGATGAATTGTTTGTTAATTGAAATCTTTGTGCCGAGTTTCGTTGAGAAAAACATTTGCTTTCTCTAGAGCGCGCGCGCGCACACACACACACACACACACACACACACATCCCCATTGTCATTTTTAATGCCTAGTTAGTAGAATCGATGGAGATTTAAAGCAATGTTTCAAATATTTTCATGGGCACAACCGCAATAGCTACATTCCTTCGAAATTCTCCTAAACGTTCCTTTGGAATTTGCTAAAATACAATTATATGACCACCTATGGTCAAGACCGACCTTTCAGAGCTCCGTCGTATAGGCCATGTTATCAAACAGTAATTTATCGCATCTTGTCTGATTGACGGACGGCTCCTATACCGGATCCGATGGAAATTACTGAAGGATATGCACAGCATATTGACACGATGTTGCAATTATTAACCCCGAGAAGTGGAAGTTTGGCTAAATACCCCTTGCTACAGCTAATCAACCTACGCTCTGCATGGTAACAAGTAGATTAGCTTAGAAGCGTCTGGGAACAAGGCTGCCACCTTTACTGATGGAAAATAACCGCAAGGACCTTCTGTTAATTAAGGCATATTGGCATAACAGCATTCTCGCTAACGAAAAACATGTCATACATAATAAAGAGTCATACTTTCGCAGAGAGTTCATTTTCCATTTTAGAATATTTTGAAACTTAGACAACAGTTTAACTCGCGTCCTTTAAGTTCAATGTATAATGTTACTAAATTACAAGGGCAAATTAATAAGTTTGATAAAGAACAGTAATTTTTTTCAAAAAAAAATATTTCTCAACATAATCACCTTTGAGCTCAGTAAATTTGGTCAAACGAGATTCCAATTTCTTTCTCCCTCCGAAAAACATTTCTTTCGAACTGTGCATAGAACTTGTTTACAATACAGATACCTTCTTCATTCGACGAAAATGTCTTCCCCCCCCAGCCAAATTTTCAGGTTGAAAGTCACATGGAGACAAATCTGGGGAATATGGTGGGTGGGGAACTATTTAGAAACCCAGTCGTGCACTTTTGTCATCGTAACTGCCGACGTGTGAGCAGGCGCATAGTCCTGTTGGAGGAGCACCTTTTTGCGCGCCAAAATTGATCGTTTCTGCTTCAACTCATTCTTTGCGCCCCCCCCCCTACAAAAAAGTTGCTATCACTTTTCATGCCGACAACGGTTTAGGATTTTTTCGGTGCATTTTCACCTTCGCCAACCCGCTGTTTTGACTCGTTCTATCTCCTGGGCGTAGTGGCGGATCCAAGTGTCGTCTACAGTCACAAAACGACGCCAAAAGACACTCGGATTATGCTGCAACTTTTCCAAACTGGATCCGGAAAGTTTTGGCCTGGAATCAACAAACGCGGCACTATCGCGCAGAACTTAATGCATAATATTATGTATCTGTTCATATGAGATGCCTACCACCTCAGCAATCTCACGAATATTAATGCGACAGTCTTCTGTTGCGATATCATGAATTTTATTTATTTCTTCAGAAGGAACCAAATCGGGTGTTAGGAACGCGCAGCATCTGCAGTGCTCATACGGCCACGTTTAAATTCATTTTTCCAGTAATAAATGATCTAGCTGCTGGTGTACAGTCCCCATGAACTTTCTTCAGCTCAGTTTGTATCTGGGCTTCAGTTTTTTAAATAAAAATGTTTTATCACTGCACGATACCCGTCTTTGATTTCAAACCCATCATCTTTTCTCCCTAATTTCTCTTGGCACACTATACCGCTTCTTCGTTTCATTTCTAGTTTCTATTTTCTCTCTAATATTTTTGGTTTCTTCATATTCTAACAATATATGCCAATTTTTTTTATCATTTTAGTTACAAAGTGAGCATTTATCTTACCCTTTCGATTATATATGAAAAGAGAACAATGAAAATAGAAGTGCACAAGTTACATTTTGTTGTTCTCACATGAATCTATTTCAAGACTCATATCTAAACAAGAAACTGAGACTCAAGGCGTGCGTCTTTCCGGTGCCGAGAAACCTGGTCCCTTACCGACAGACAGAGGCAGAGCAGAGCAACATGTCAAAGGAAAATGGAGAGGAAGACCCAAGGTATAACACTGAGAGACAGATCTCCAACAGGAAATCACAGAATCAGAAAGCATCATGGACAGAGCTGCAGTGATAAAATGGAAATGGGGCGGGCACATGGCGAGGCAACAGTAGGCAGATGGACGCAGATAACAGCACAGAAGACTCCAGGACGACCGAGAAGAAGATGGTCAGACACATTCAAGGAGCATCTCGGAGTTCATTGGTCAAGTATCACCCGCATTAGAAGTGAGTGGAGCGAGAAGTGGCAAGGACCCAAAAAGGACAAGGAACTATAAATTCCCTAACTCACATGAGTCACAAAATTAGCTTTTCCCTCTAGCAGGAGGCCCCAGTCCTGTACGGGACACACTGGGTTCTTTCATTTTACTCGAACCTTAACCTTTATGGGTAAGAATCTTTCCTTTACTTTATTTTTTCGTAATAAAGGAAGAGAATGGCAAAGTGTATTTTGGAGTTATATAAAATATTTACCCTGTAAAACTATGCTCGAAAGATTGTGTAAGAAGGAATTTTCTTTGCCGATATTTGATTGCTGCTTCTTCCGCACCTCGATCGAACTCTATGTCACCAAAACTCAGCATCCTTCAGTAAATCTTTACTGGTTTTCGATATTGGCTACCTACCAGAGTGGAAAACGCAGGAGTGCTGGGAAATGATATGGACTGTGCGGTACTGTTTTCTGAGAGTGGATAACATGTGTTTATTTCCTACAGTACGCCCCGTGTTAGTTTGAGTTTTAACCGAATAAATTCATAAAGTAAATTTTTATTTAGAATTTTCAATAATCACACTCTCCTGTCTTGCCTGATTGTTAACAAGTAATATAATAATAACTGTGTGAGGATTGTTGGGAAAATTCTTCCCTGCAGAAAGATTCTTTTGCTATATTTTTAAATAATGCCCTTTTATCTCAAAACAGACGTTTCACAGGCTTAAGCGGCCACGACCACTCCACTACCCAGACAGAAAAAAAATGGCAGCCGACGTCACCCAACTACTGTCAATAGCGAGCACAAGCATTTTATGCAATATTCAGAGTAATTTTTTAGAATAGGGAATTCCGCTCATTTGTTTTTTTACCAGAACTAACAAGCGGGTGCACACATCGCATATGATCATTATAACACACACAACCACAATAATTACTAACACATACACACACTTATAAAAAGCACACAAGCACTGAAAGTGCGTAAATTAAACTGCCCAGTATCAGACAAGTAGTGCTCTTTTGAGGAGTACTGGGTGAGCGATGCTTGATGCAACCGCGGGACCGACTCTATCTGCGGAGGCGGGGAGTATATTTTTCCTCCGCTACGTGAGGCTTAAGTTGAAATCTTGCGCAAGTAGCATGTGTTTTGTTAGGCGACGCAATACAGTGAGTGAAAGTGTATTAAGTGAAATGGGGCAAAATAAGTATTCTATTTCTCAAAGAGTATTCATATATGATTTATACATGCGTACAGAATCAGCTCGTGCTGTAAGGAGATTATTTCAAAAGGAATTTCCTGATTCCCCCGATTTAACCTCCGTTTTTTATATCTGGGGGGCATTAAAAGAGAAAGTGCACAAAACAAATCCACACACTTTAGATGAACTTAAAACTGACATTCGTCAAGAAATTGCTGCCATTTCTCGAAGGGAACTGCAGAGTGTAATGAGCAATTTCTTAAGCAGGTGTCAGAAATGCTTGAACAATAAAATGCAGTTGCAGATTGTTGGAGCACGGGTGGTAGCTTGAAGTGATTGAATGGTAACAGTAATTTTTTTTTCTAACCAAAGGGGAATTTAAAATATGTTTTATCGAGACAAGAATTTAGTCAACACTGTAGACACTGGAAATGCACATTGTAAACGACGTAAATACATCCGTATGTTTGAATGAATTTCTCTACAGTAATTCCTAAAGATGGGACTTAAAAGAGTGCACTCGAAGTTCCATGTTCCCTCCTACTTAGCCCTCAATCAGATGTTTTCTATGTTTTATGTATAAATTTCTGCATTGTCCGGGTCTATAAAAATTATCTCGCGAACAATTATATCATGTTCAAAAATCCCTCCATCAATGCCCGAAATGTTAGCTTATGCCCCCCACCCATCCGAAATAATAATAGTCCGGGGTATGAGTAACAGCCTTTCGGTCTGGTACTTCAACAAGAAAGCATCTTTCCGTCTCTCTTTCAATACTCCCAAAAACCCAATGACCTTCCCTTCACAAACCAGTATGAGCATTTAAACATGAATAAGGTTAGTGCAAGATGGGTGCCTAGACTTCTTTCCTCAGTCCAAAAGCAGCAACGAGTCATCTGTTGTCAGGCATATTTGGAACTCTGTCGTGGGAACGAGAAAAAAGTTTTTCTATAGTTAAATGTACTCGGAGTTGAATACCATTGACGTAAATAATGTTTGACGTGAGTTAAATGTAAGCACATGCGGTTTTAATAATTGTTAATTTATTTTATTTATTATAAAACGCATCAGATATAAAAGCAATTCCATAATTAATATTAAATGTAGAAATAGTACTTCTTTTTCGTTGTGTTCAAAGCAGTAATTCTTTTAGAAATGTCAATATGGATAAAATATGTCTAACTGAAAATATAACAAATGAAATCCGCTTCTTTTACGATCCCCATCTGTTATGAGGCCGAAGACATATTTTTAATTAGGGCGTCGTTTCTTGTCTAAAAGGGGTTGAGGTAAGTAAAAACAATTTAAAATTGCTCTTGAATTATTAAAAATAATACAAAAAACTTCCATCCGCTGTGAGTCAGTGCCTAAGGCAGGAGAATCTGAGAATGTAATTTCAATTTTAGAAAAACTTTGTTGACATAAGCAAATGACATCTCGGGAACAAACTTACAGTCCCAACTCCAGTAGCGCAGTGTTCGAACTGCACTACATTTTGGAGCGTTTGTGAACTTCAACAGTTCTCTTCTTTTAGTGCGAGAGTTACGTTCAAGAAAGTTGGATTTTTCACATACAGGGTGTGCCATAATGAACTTAGTTTTTGTTTTAATAATAAGTCATATAATTTGTTTGAATTTTCACATACAGGGTGTCCCATAATGAACTTAGTTTTTGTTTTAATAATAAATCATAATTTGTTTGAACATTAAGTCAATTATGAAGTATAAACACTACCACTAAACATGAAACAAAATATCAAGCAATATTCTCTACGGTTTCGTTGGAACACCTTCACACTCTGTTGGCAAAATTTTTTCAACGGCTTTAGGGCAGGGTTCCGGCTGAATTTCACCCATGACACGTCTAATTTCTGCCTTCAGTGGTTCGTGGAGATTGTTCCAGAAAAGTCATATGCTGACAAATCACACGATCTCGGTGGCCAATTTTGACCGCTCGACACCGTCGGCTTCAGCTCTTGTGTTAGTTCGATCTTAAATGGGTGTATGTGCAGATCTTTTGTTAAAATCCGCTGTAAACTGCGTCCCGGTTGTTGAACGAATCGACTTCACTGGGATCGTGGTAACGCTCTATATGACGAGAGCGATTTTTTCTATCAATTGACGAGAACGTCCAGGGGATTTGATGTTCTCTGTTGGTCCTGTATCTTCAAATTTCCTCACTAGTCTCTGCAATGTTGACACATAGGCGCATTTCCTCTACCAAAAATTATACGAAATCTTCGAACGGTCTCTGTATACCATTCACCGTACTTAAAATGCACTTTCAGAATACGGACGCGTTGATCATTCGTGTATCGCTCCATTTTAGCTGATAACAATACACACAAATGACAATCATTACTCGCAATATAAACAGATGACTGTTAAATTTCAGATCGGACAACCTAACAAACCGACAGGGTGCTCAAATTAAAAAAACTGCGTTTATTATGGGACACCCTATATTAGAGGACTTTGGGTTTATTATAACGATTATAAACTGTTGTATGGGCTGGAACTTTTACATTCAGGAATTATTCTTCAAATCGTCTTTGAACTTGACGAACTGACTGAGTTAACACATGTGAACCACAAATAAAAATATGGTGTGCTGTAGAAACCACGTACCAAACCATAATTCACTTCGTGATACAGAACAACAACGCTCTTAATAACTGAAATGTGACTATATTCCAGTCAGAGCGGAAAACATGTTTGCTGAGTAGAAAAAAATTCAAGTCGATTCAAAGTTCATTAGGACGCTCCGAGCATGAATGTACCTTCCACAGAAAGTTTATTTTATTTTAGTTGTTCGTCCAAAATAATCCCTAAGTATTTAACAAAGTTGTATACAAATATAAAGCGGGGCGAAAACGATCTGCGTTATGTAGCGCAGTTTTGGAATACCGTACAATCTGTGCCCAAGGCCATTGGTAGCGCGATGGACTGATAATGTTACACTGTACAGGCGCTAGATGACAACTGTAGGAAAAATGTATACAGAAATGGCAGTGTTCGTTTGTTGTCATGTAGAGAAAGACGTGGACAAGATGGAAGGTAACTATCGTAGAAAAAGTTGAACTGCATGGTTTTGATGCAAGAAGGGAGTCAAGACTGTTCAAAAGCATAGACTTTAACTACAATGTGTGGTCTAAAACTCCTGCCAGAAGATCGTTTACAACTGGATCACTGGATTCGTCAGCGACAGGGTATATGAGTACTGGTCTTTCGTCAACATCGCGGTCTCTTGTGTCTGAATTGATTATGGCTGATAGAGGCATAACCTTTGATGAACTGGAGTGTCAAACAGGTGTTGACCGCGCAACCCTGCACGTCATTATTCAAGATGGTTTTACTATTAAAAAGGTGTGTGCACTTTGGATCCATGGGACTTGACACAGCACAGAAGGACAAAAATATTGAAGTCTGTCGTCGGCTACTGGAAATACATGAAGAAGATTTGGATTTTTGTACAAGCTGATGATTGATGATGAGCCACAGTGTCATTGCCACACTGTGGGCTAGTAAATGATCGCGTCTTTTGGGACACTGACTGGCTTCCTTTAGAAATGCTGTCAACAGTCCTTAGCGAGAGCTTACATGATTCAGACGCAGGAATCTGCAATGGCGTAAGGAATGTTCCTCCAGCATAAAAATGTGCATTCCCACACCAGCAACAGCAAAGTTGCCATCGCTGAGATTCATTGTTGTGCGGCCTCGCATCATATTCACCGGATCTCGCACTGTTGGATTATGCCTAACATGAAGGATTCGCTGTGAGGGTCGGTCCTGGTGGTGTAGTGGTAACCTCACTTGTCTCCTAAACCCAAGATCGCGGGTTAGAGCCCGGCCAGGACCGATGGATTTTTTCGGGCGTAAAACTCCTAAGTATGGCTTCTTTCGGAAGGGAAGTAAAGCCGTGGGTCCCGTGTCGTAGATTTACGGCACGAAAAAAACCTCAAACCTGAAAGAGAGGCCTCTGAACAAAATTTGTCGGCCGTTCCACGCCCTGAATTGAATGGGACGCTGATGACCTGAGATGTTTAAGAGCGTCCGTAAATAAACCCAATAAATCTCTGTGAGGTAAAAAATTTCGGCAACAATGAGGAAATTCAAGAAACGTCTACGAGTGGTGGGTGGTACTCCCGAACAATTGTTTCATGAGCCTATAATGAAGTTAGGAAGAAAATGGTAACGGTGTATTGGTGTTAGCAGGCTGTATATTGAGAGAGCGTATGTGCATTAAACCATGGTATATAATAAATACGGTATAAAATACTATTGCAAATTATTTCCGAACATCCTTTGTATATTGACGTGAAATAAAAATAATTTATGATTCGTTAGTGAAGTGAATACTACACAATGAAAATATCGACAGGGAAAGTAAGAAATCTGTGAACGGCTTCTTTGTGGGGATGCAGTAATACGGTTTCAGAATTGTACAAACAAAGTCGTACTAATGGCTTTCAGAGCTCTGGTCTTTTATGACAGAAAGAAAAGAGTGCAAACACTTTTACAACGGCATGAACTGACTTTACGAGTCAGTTGTTTCCACTGAATAATTCAATTGTTTCCTCTGTCGCTTTAGTTTCTTTGTTCAGAGAATCTTTATGGTCTCATAAGGCATGGCTTTCCCAAAAGAATAGTTTTAGTCGAATCTTGAAAACCGGAATCGCTTTTTTGTATTTAATGTAGTTTTAAAAATATATTTTTGGAATATTTTATTTACAATACCGTTTATGTACATATAATTTTCATAATTAATTTTTTTCAAAAGATATAAATTACACGTTTATCTAAAATTTTACTTCCGTGTGCCAACCCTATCTTACCCCTGCTCATGTTCCATTTTTAGGTACACTTTTCACAAAATTGGATTGAGATATCAGCTTAAAAAGTTCTCCATATATGATTGTGCCTTCATTTATATTAATAAGTCGGTTCTGGTGGTGTAGTGATAACCTTACTTGCCTTCTAAACCCAAGATCGCGGATTCAAACCCGGCCAGAATCGATGGATTATTTCGGGCGTAAAATTCCTAAGTATGACTTCCTTCAGAATGGAAGTAAAGCCGTGGGTCCCATGTCGTATATTTACGGCACGATAAAGAACCTCAAGCCTTAAAGAAGAGACCCCTGAGTAAAACTTATCTGCCGTTTCACGCCCTGAATTGAATGCGACGCTGATGACCAGCGATATTAAAGAGCGTCCGTAAATAAACCAAATCAACGGTGGGTGGTGTTACTCTCGATTCTTGCAGAAATGCCATTGTTTTTAAAAGCGGTGTGCGTAGAGGCGTTTTCATGGCAAAGAAACAATCCTCGAAACATAGATTTTGGTCTGAAACAACTGGGGAGGCAAATTGTGTGTTTCAAGTCGGCAATGACTGTTCCTGGAGTGGAATTGTTGCAATATGGTTACTTGCTGAGAACGAACTTGCGATTTTTGAATTGTTTAATCTTCACTGGAGAGTCGTTATTTGAGAAGAGCTAGGTCGCTGCCCCCCCCCCTCCTCCCTGTACAGTGCCAGGCCAAATCAAGTCTAGTTCGTTCTTTATTGTAGTTAGTAGGATACCCCTCTTCCAATCTTCCCAGTGACGCTAATTAAATTAATAATTGACATTATTCGTTATAATATATTTTCTCGAAAAGCAACTAGAGCAGTGAGAAATGGAGTAGAACAAATCAGTCAGAGTGTCTTAAACAGCACACGAACAACTAGCGAGGAATAGCTCACCACGTCAGGAAAAAGCAAGCTGTCCCTACTTGTTAGGAAACCTTTTCCCTTATGGGACACAATGGGCTATCTTTATATTTATCTTTTATATATATATATATATATATATATATATATGTAAGACACACCATATCAATATCGCACTTTTCGGTGCTACCAGCAGGAAATATATCTGTTACAGTTTCTTCGAGTTTCAAAAATTAAATGCGACCCTAGTCTTCATTCACAAGGCGCGTTTTAGTCACTTGGTTGCCCCATTTGACGATGGGGTTTCTTTAACGTCAAATTGTTTTAAAATAAATGCCTTTTATATCAGTATTCTTATGATGTCATAAATTGTTTGCAAATTTTCAAGCACATTACAATAACAACAGTAAACAAAATAAATAAACCACAAAAATTAAAACTCGTTCTTCTTGCGTTTACAGCTATTCTTATACAAGTCGATAGAAATGGTGTAATGAATAAGAGAATAAGAATAATAGAAGCAATTCAAATAATGGCATTTGAATGAATAAAGGAAGAAATTTTCTTTCTCTTCTGAAGGGAGAAAAAGGTTATTCCTTCCTTTGCAGAGATAGATATAAGGAAGGGAAGAAAAAGAAGAGAAAAAGAGGCTTATTTTCCTCTTTCCCATTAACAAACAGAAAAGAGAGAACGAGAATGGTAGGATAATGCGGAAATCAGAAGATAGGAGAAAAGTTTCTCTCCTTTTTGCCTCTTTATCTTTCTTTTCGTCACTCTCGCCGATAAGCAGGCGTGCACTTGCTCAGTTTAACGGTGTGAGATAAGACTTTCATTTCCCTTTTAAGAAGGGATTCTCTCCCTCCTCTCTTCAACAAAACAACTGAATACGAATAAAAAGCAAAGCATGAAAACGGCAGCGTTCGTTTTTCCTCCTCTGTAGCGAGGCAGAAATTCTAAAGAAGCGCGGATGACACGTGTTACTAAAATCCTCAGAGATAAGAGAGCGCGCTTAACTCTCTGGTTTACTGATTAACGCAGCTGTCAACAAAATGGAGTTTTAGTTGTAAACTGAGTCCACGATCAAGAGTTTTGAAGTTCTAACTGCGTCAGTAAAGATTTAAACACTTGCAGACGCTTTACAGACCACGTTAAATTTCAGTCAACATAAATAATAGCCAGAGAGTGTACCAGTTGCGGCAAAACTAGCGCGCTTTCGCAGAAATAGCAAGTACATTGCACATTTAACATTTAGGGAAATAAACATCATTCCAGCAAAATAAAAAAAGGTTGCACCACGTCTGTGCTAAACATTTCGATTTTGAAATTAAAGGTGATCAATCGTTTTCTTAACCGAGAGGAGTTATACGGGAGTGATTTGTTGTATAAACAGCACAAAACTTCTGGCATTGTGACCATGACTGCCAACAGTGCCAACCCAGCTAACGAGCCTGTTCAATTTGTCGTTACAAGCAGAACTGAAAGCAAGCGCATATGGGGTCTCCTGCTGCCATTCCCAAGCGAGGGCGAAGAGAGCCGAAGGCAGTGATACACAGTTAAAGCTAGATAATAAGGCTTCACAAGTAGTGGCAGGTTTTTTCATTTTTATTTTGTTTTAATTGTGTTTAACGCCCGCTTTTACTACTGAGGCACCACAGGAGGTGGACACTAATAATACATGAAACGAAATGATATATTGGGAAAGAATTTTTTAAGGGAAGGAACGTTCCAGGCCTAAGTGTAGGGTACCCCCCCCCCCCGGCATTTGTCATAGTGGCACGTTAGCTCAGGCGGTTTTAGCGTCATGCTGTAGTTGTAAAGATTATGGTTTCGAATCTTACAATCTCGATCTATTTTTTTTTTTTTTTTTTTTTTTCCTGCTGGATAAAGGAGATTTGGCATAATTACAATGATTTACTCTGTAACATAGTATTACGCACAGAATAGCCTATAAATTGATATTGGCCAATTTTTTCTGCTGCAATCAAAGGAGATTTGCCAGCATTACAGTGATTTACCCGCCCCTATCAATTTAGATTTACGAAAAGGAGGCGAGTTGTAGCAAATCACTGGGTGCACCGGTTTCTAGGATTTACCCGAGGTTAGCGTTAAGGTTAATGTGTGGGTGTGTGCACTAATTGCGAATTCCAATAATACAACGCGTAATAAAAACTGCAGCGATATACCCGCTCTTATCAATTTAGATTTACGAAAAGGAGGCGAGCGTGGGCCGTCAAGCCTAATATTTTACTCGAGTATTAATTTATTTTTCACAGGGCAACACATACGTTACATTGTTTTATAACAAAAAAAAAATACATTCAACATGAGACACAAGTGTGCGGAGTGAACATCACCACGGGTGACCCAGGTCGATAAGGCGCGGACTCGTGAGCGGGAACTCTGAGGTTCGATTCCCACCAGGACCATCCTCCCTGACTGATACTTTTTCCAGATTTTCCTCAGTCCTCATAAATGGCAAATGCTGGGGAGGTGCCCTAAACTTAGAACTGCAAAAAAAAAACCCTTTTCCAATTTATCATTTCATTTAATATCATCAGTGTCCACCGCCTGTGGCGCCTCAGTAGTAAAAACGAGCGTTAAACACTATTCAAATATATATATTATCTCCTTCCCCAATTTCGGTTTTCGAGTAATAGTGGTAAGCTTGCAGTAAAGCGCGGAAAACACAATATACACTTTTCAGAGATCTTTCATTTACGATAATTACAAAACTAAGCTATGCCCGCCAGCTCCTTAACCTAACTATTTTGCATCTCGGTAAAATTCAGAAATCAAAGTAGGGATTTAACGAAAAATATAAATTAATAATAATAATAATAATAATAATAATAATAATAATAATAAATGCTTGGCTGTATTTCAGAAACCACTAATAAACAAGCAAAATCGTAAACCGGGTGAAAGTACACAATTTACTCTCCTTATTTATGTGATTTTCTACATTCTACGTTATGTTCTATTTCAATGGCAAAAAGTTCAATTTCTTGTCTATTTTGGGAGAAAAAAATTCATTATAGTCTACGATTAAATTAACGAAAATTTAACCTGTATGTTAAATTCATTTGTTAGTTACGGCAATAGTAGGGACATCAAATGAATTCATTGAGAAGTAAACTCAACTCAGAGCAGATTTATTTGCAAAAACGTCAAAAATGCCGACACAAACTTGTTCCTACTGTATGTTTGAAATGTTCCACATTCCTTGATATTAGTAGGCAATCTGCTCATTTCCTCTAACGTTGCTAATTCGTTGAACACTTTTATATATATATCGTTATATTGTCTTTAAAATGTTTTAAATTAGCCGAAACTTCGCACGTAATTTTCCATTTAAAAAGTAAATAATTATCCCAAGCATTGTATAGTGAATCATATCGCGTGTTCAGTTCTACCAAGACCGATAGATTTTTTTTCGGGCGTAAAAATCCTAAGCATGACTTCCTTCGGCAGGGAAGTAAAGCCGTGGGTCCCGTGTCGTTATTTACGACAAATAAAAGAACCTCAAGCCTGAAAAAAGAGGCTTATGAGCAAAATTTATAACCCGTTTCATGCCCTGAATTGAATGGGACGCTGATGACCTGAGATATGAAAAAAGTGTCCGCAAACAAATAAATACTGAATCGTATGACGTCAAATCCATAACGTCTTTCAGAATGGCTCAATCTTTATGCTCTAAAGATATTTTAATTTCTATAGTTAATATTTATTGTGAACCGGCTTTAATGCTGAAAGGGAACATTTCAGTACTATATCTGAACGCAAGTATAATATTTATAGAACTCCGTCACGTAGGAACTGCATAAACTACGCGAGTTCCTCAGAAAGTTGAATAGTGACGCCATTAAATTAAAATTTCAATTTTAAAATGTAGATGTAAAAGTAATGTAAAAGTAATTCTATACACTTTTTAATCGATACAAACTCCGCTAGAGCGCTTTTTAAATTTCGGTTTACAGGTACACCCCCATTCCTAATGGTAACATTTCCCTGATTTTCAGAAACTATTTTTCTTATTTTATTTAAATGGTGTATACTTAACGAGTTTCGTTGAGAAAGAAGAAAAATTGCAGCCTCTTGAGCGATTCTTAAATTTTGGATTTCAGATGAACTACCTTAATTATATGATTTCACTGATTTTCAGAAAATGTTTTTCTCATTTTATTTTAATGGCATATACCGAATTTTGTTACGAAAAAACAAATATTCGCGTCACTAGAGCAATTCTTAAATTCTGGGTTTCGAATAAAGCCCTACTCCATAGTATTATGATTTCACTGATTTTCAGAAAATATTTCTCTTATTTTATTTTAATGGCATATACCGAATTTTGCTGCGAAAAAATAAATATTGGTGCCGCTAGAGCGATTCTTAAATTTTGATATTCAGATAAATCCCCACTCTTAATAATCTGATTTCGCTGATTTTTCAGAAAATAATTTTCATATTTTATTTTAATGGCATATACCGAGTTTCGTTGCGAAATTTTTCTTTTCGGCTGCTAGAATGTTATCAGATACACACACAATATATATATAAATTCGGAGTTCGTTTATGTTTACCTGTGCAAATGTTTTTGTTTTTAGCTAATCTATGAAGAATTTCCCCGCCACTTATGTAACGACCCGAGCATGAATAAACCAAAAGACGATAAACAAAAACCAATCTGCAATACGGCGATGCGCTAAACTGCTCCAGGTCCCCACGTGGTACAGCACTAACATTTTGCTATTGATTTGTTAAGAGGGAACTGCCCACATTGGGAGCGAAGGTGGCCTCAATCTGAACGTTGGCTTCAGATGTACTGGAAGTTTGAGCTGAAACTGCTGCATGTATGAACTGGTTGAAATACACTTTGCGTAGCAGTTAACACCATAACCGCCGACAACGCCGACACCTTTTGACTTGCTTTATTTTAATTAGAGTTTCTCAGAAAATATCGTTTCTATTACTATCCCATGCTATTGCCCGAAAACTAGTGTGGCCACTAAGGTGACCAATAAAATCTGTCGGATGTTCTGAACAAAATAATACCTTTAGTTTTATTTATAACCACCTTCGCTAATGAGGAACTTCTGCTAACGTAATGTAAGACATTGAGTTCTTTGTTGTTTTGGTTTATTTACGGACGCTCTTTAACATCTCAGGTCATCAACGTCCCATTCACTTCAGGGCGTGAAACGGCCAACAAATTTTGCTCAGAGGCCTCTTCTTTCAGGCTTGGGGTTACCAGTCTCTCGTAACTTTTTAACAATTTCTCTGCCTACAACAAAATTGCTGGTTATTTTCTTGCGAAGGCCTCACCTCTTCTCCGAAATAATCCGTTTTCACATCAAATAATCGTTCTTCAAGATTATTTTCATGTAGTGGCATAACTAACCAAAAACAATTAACACACAATTTACACGCAATGAAAGCACTGAGTAACACACGAGCGGCCCTCCTGAAACTAGCTAAATATCTACTAGCTGCTACCTGCACATGCCTTATAGGCTTAGCGATTGGCTTCTATCACTACGTAGCTGCACTATGCCGGCCCTTAACTTAAATAATACAATTTATCTTCAATATTTAACCGCCTGACATTTTCATCTTCAACTTGACACTTTTTTTTCTCCAAAAACAGTATGTAAAGAATGGCAACCTCTATTTTATCGTCACTTTATCTTTGTTAGATTATAATATACTTTTTTTAAATAGTGTTTAACGCTCGTTTTTGCTACAGAGGCACCACAGCCGATGGACACTGATAATACATGAGATGAAATGATAAATTAGGAAAGGAATTTTTTTAAGGAAGGAAGCGTTCCAGGCCTAAGTTTAGCGTATCTCCCCGGCATTTGCTAGTTATGAGGACTGGGGAAAACCTGGAAAAACCCCCAGGCAGGGAGAACGGTCCTGTACCGTGGCGGTACAGATTATATACTGAATATATAAGTAATAAACATAGTACATGATGGAGCAATGGAGCAGTAAAATTTGAATGAACTTAAATTGAACAAATAAACACATGAAAAAATTATTTATTGATAGAATTGCATGTACATAGCATGTAATTAACTATGTTGTAATGTAAACATGTCACTTGACACTTTACTTCTTGAAGATGTGCTTCCTTTCGGCGTACACGTTCTGACAGTCTGTTGTGCAAACTCTGAAATGCCCGAGGAATGGCGGCGATTTCGTCTTCAAT
This sequence comes from Metallyticus violacea, assembly GCA_030762175.1. Classification (NCBI taxonomy): domain Eukaryota; kingdom Metazoa; phylum Arthropoda; class Insecta; order Mantodea; family Metallyticidae; genus Metallyticus; species Metallyticus violacea. The sequence goes on along the minus strand of CM060835.1, from coordinate 13,355,427 downwards.
CCTTTGTTTTAGTTCAGCGATGGTTGCAGGGCGTGTGTAGTACACGTTGTTTTTCAAATGTCCCCGCAGAAAGAAATCGCAAACACTGAGATCAGAGGATTTCGGATGCTATGTCACAGTTACGGAAATGAAACTGTTGGCGAACAGCTTCTATCGACTGTCGAGCACCACAATGTGATCTGTGACTTACATGGGTGGAACTTTATTACTTATCCTTACCCGGAGAAAATTTCTCGGGGGTACAGTGCTAGAGCTGCTAGAACTCCAATCCCGAGCTACAGCAGAGAGAGCCGAACTTCTCAGTCCCGAACGGGAGACAGCGGAATAGATGGTTTTCTCTGTTTGAGTGGCCGTTTATAAAAGTGTAAATATTGTACGTATTAATTTTACTTTAAAGGTAATGTAAGTTGTCCTCCGTAACTTTCTGGCTGCAATATGTTGTTCCTTATTGAAAAACTAAGTTTTTTCACTTTTTACCACGCGTTGTCTTATTGATTCGCAATTAATTCATATATACACACAAACCTTAACGCTAACTTCGGGTAGATCCTAGAAACTGATGGACTCAGTGGTTTTCTGCGGCTCGCTACGGCCTGACGGCATACGCTCGCCTCATTTTCGTAAATATAAATTTATAGAGGCGGGTAAATTACTGTAATGGTAGCAAATCTCCCTTGATTCCAGCAGAAAATAATCGTATATATAAATTTATAGCACATTGTGTTCGTGGTACTTGTTAGTGAGTAAAACATTGTAATGTTGGCAACGCTCCTTCAACTCCGGACAGAAAAACAAAATCAGTATGTACGGATCCTAAACCACTGTCTTCACAACTGTAGCATTACGCTCTAACCGCTTGAGCTATCACGCCGTGGTGATCGAGAGATTATTATCTACTATATCTCTGAAAGTTACCCTACCTTCGGCTTTCTCCGCTGTCGTTCGGGACTGGGCCTCTAGTAGCTCCTAGCCCTCTGAGAATTTTTCTGCGGGTAAGAAAAGGTTCTCTACTTCATGCAATATTCTTTGTATGCTTCTGTAGCTCCGATGCACACTGTCGAACGGAGCGGCTAGAATTCCTCTAAATGGCAACCCGAACAGATTCAATCTTCTTCTTTTTCAAGGTTGAACCCTGGATAGATGGGATGGGATACGTTCATGACGTTCTAGCTGATATTGCTGTTGAAATACACTTTGCGTAGCAGTTAACACCATCACCGTGCTTGTAAACAGCTCCCACAGCGATAGCGCATCCCAATGCTCCAGATTACTAAATGGCAAAGTCTTCTCAATAATAACTATAGTCAATAATGTCACATCCGTTCCGAACAACCGCCGGCGCTACAGAGTTGCCAACACTACATTCAAAATGTTTCAATTTCCCTTCGTCACCCTGTACAAACTCAACTTAAACTATTTTTTAAAATAATACGTTTGTAAAATATAAACAAAGCATTCGTTGCCTAGTAACGAAGAGGCATTAAAAAGAAAATACTTTGTGATCAACCAAATATTGTGTCTATCTTCTACTTCTAAAGAAAAGCTAACATTCGTGTCAAAAGAAGAAATATTTTTCAATAAGACAATTCACAAAAATTGTTGTTAGCTCCATACACTTTACCGCCACGGGTGGCCGAGGTCGTTAAGTCTCGGACTCGTGAGCGGGAGGTCTGGGTTCAAATACCGCCAGGACCGTCCTTCCTGACTGAGGTTTTTTCCAGGTTTTCCTCAGTCCTCATAAATGGCAAATGCCGGGGAGGTACCCTAAACTTAGGCCTGGAACGATTCCTTCCATAAAATCCTTTCCCAATATATCATTTCATGTATCATCAGTGTCCATCGTCTGTGGTACCTCTGCAGCAAAAACGGGCGTTAAACAATATTCATTCATTTCCGTACACTTTCATTTTAACCGAAAGCTTTTGGGGGCAAAGATTTTCGACAGCTAAATACAGTAAACAACTATTTTGACTGCCTTCAAGAAAATAACTTGAGAAATGATATATAACGCTAGAGCAGGGTGGAAAAAAAAATGTACAGCGTTGAAAAATAAAGGTAATTTAAAAATCACATTCTGCACCTCCATTCCTAAGCCACACACTATTCAAATAACTCTCATGATATATGATGTTTTCGTGTATGGGGCCATAAAGAAACAAAGCTGTTTCGTCTCAGCGTTTTCTGACTACACTCTCGCTAAAAGAAAAGTGGATTAGGAAGCCGAGAGCAGTTAAGTGGAAAATAAATGGACACTGTCTGCTAGAGACATTTGAGCCTTGAGATTAAGGGTAGAAAACATGCCATACTTCTAAATCTGCTGCTTTATTCACTAGAGAAGATTTATGATGTTTGTGTTCTGTTTGTTACTTGCTCACAAAAAATTACCCAGCTCTCATACATTTGGGCCTCATTTTCATAATGATCTCACACATTTTTTTTATGTTAATAGTGTTTAACGCCCATTTTAACTCCTGAGGCACCAAAGGCAGTACCCGTTATTGTTATGAGAATACCTAATCAATACAGTATATCTGTTAATAAGCTTCCACAAGTCAGAAATGTCAATTTGTTTCTCTTTTTAATGGAAATTTTAAATTAATATTTCTACTTCCGTTATTTTAAAAGCATACACCATTCATGAACTTGTTTTTTGTCGCAAACTAGGGACAATACGAAAAGTGTAAGATATGCGATATAAAGTGTGTGCAATGTGCTTTGAATCAAGCCACCAGATGGCAAATGTGAGTAGAGCTGTGTGTCTCAGCACGGCCCGAAGTTCAATGGGTGAGCCACAGTGCTCAGGAGTGAACAACTTGCATATCATTTCCCCACGGCAGGGGGACCGCCACAGGTGGCCGAGGTCGTTAAGGCGCAGACTCGTGAGCGGGAGGTCTGGGGTTTCGAATACCGCCAGGACCGTCCTCCCTGACTGGGTTTTTTTCCAGGTTTTCCTCAGTCCTCATAACCGGCAAATGACGGGGAGGTACCTACACTTAGGCCTGGAACATTTCCTTCCTTTAAAAAAATCCATTCCAATTTATTATTTCATCGCATGTATCAGTAGTGTCCACAGCCTGTGGTGGGGCGTTAAACACTATTATATATATTCTATTTCTTTAGCCTTGTCCGTTCATCCCTCTTTGACACATTTTATTTACCTTCAAGGACTTCAAAGCAGTGCGGGTGCGCCCAATTCGGTTCCGAGAGAGAAATAATAATAATAATAATAATAATAATAATAATAATAATAATAATAATAATAATAATAATGCAGAACATACATACACAGGTCAATAGATATCGCACACCATTTATGTAATCAGCGATGTAGATAATGCGTAAAGCAGGTGCAAATCTCAGATTGTTTGTTCAAATCTTCGCCTTCAACTTGTAAATGTTTTACAGTTCTGTTGTGAACAGAACTTCTTGAGCATGTTTGAGCGTTTGCTTGTACACCCTTAGACAAAAAAAAAAAAAAAAAAAAGTTACCTCTTGAACGCAAAAGTCTTCTCGTTACAAAGCGCGGTTCACAAGGTAAGCACTGCAGCAGTTGTGTTATATGACATGCATAGTGATGCCATGGTTAAGAGCGTAGGTTCGCCTCCCGACTTGAAGCACATTTTTTAATAAAGCTGTTGTAACATATTATGACAAATTAGTTTCGTAATGTGTATTTATTGTATTTAAATGCAATATGCTGCACATGCAAGAAGTTCAGTGTTAGTGATGGTTTCTTGGGGAGTATGGCGCCAGAACTTCTTAATATGAAATGATGTATTTATCATGTCAATGTGTTTTCTTCACGCATCATCTTTGTATTTTAAGTAGAACCGTGAAAGTCATATAACATTTTATGATTTAACAAGACAATAATGGCAGTTTTCAACACCAAACCAGGGCTTTACTGCAGTGGCATGATTTTTATTATAGTCGCACTGAAAGCGAACAGTTGAAGATATGTTGTCAACTGAGTATATAGATTATCCACTCACAGCTAAGCCCTGTAAGTACATAGCATCTTAACTTAATCTTTAAACATCCTATTACAATCTCAAATTGTGTATTGGTTTCTCTTTGACATTCCCTGTTATTCTTTGATAACTCAAGCCTGCAATGGAAAAATTGTTTGGAGAGTAATTGTTGATTTCTTCAGATTTACGTGTGCTGATTTCAGAAAAAAATACTTAAAAATTTCACATCAATCACCATTTCCCCCCAAATTAATATTTTAATGTTTATGTCTACAGAACAAATTTTATTGACATAGTACTGGCGTCTCTTAATCTTTGTTTTTCGCACAGCAAATAAAGAATTTTGACTGTATATCATATATTGTTGTTTTACAATCACAATTTCATTGTTACTTCCTTGTAACTAGTACCATGTGTGAGAAGGTTGCTTTTCCAGTGTAGATTTCTAAATGTGCAAGTTGTTCTATGTTAGCATTGAGTTGTTTCCTGGTTTATTTCTGCGTATATTAAACCAAACACCACTTTTTCACTACTCTATTTGTGGGTTCACCTATTGATTCATTAATGCAAAATGACTTCAAAGGGGTGTCATTATTTGCCTGATAGCTTTTGTTACATTTGTGGGGACTTTGTTATAAATAAACAGCAAAGAAACGTTACTGTCTTTGTAAGGAAAGTGTACTGTGCATATTTTGAGATTGAAACTTGGTGATTTGGACGAACCATAGGCTTCATATGAGATATGCCGTATGAGTGTGGAAGAACTCCACAATCTTCTGAAGGTAAGAAAAAATACCTTTGTGGGGATCCAGTGTTGTGGACGGAAGCCACAAATCACAGTACTGACTGTTTTTTTTTAATGGTGTTTAACGTCCGTTTTTACTACCAGGGCATCAAAGGCGGTGGACACTGATGATACATGAGATGAAATGATATATTGGGAAAGGATTTTTTGAAAAGAAAGAAACGTTCCTGGCCTAAGTTAAGGGTACCTTCCTGGCATTTGCCATTTATGAGGACTGAGGAAAACCTGGAAAAAATCTCAGTCAGAGAGAACGGTCCTGGCGGGATTCGAACCCCAGACCTCTCGCTCACGAGTCCCCACCCTTAACGACCTCGGCCACCCGTGGTTGTCATACGAGGGTTACTAGATAAGTATTGAGGCAACAAATAATGAATACTTATTAAAATTATTTGTTTATCTCAGTTTCTCAAAGTATTTCCCTTGGCACTGTATGCAGCGTTCTGTCCTCTGGAGCCACTTCTGGAAGCATCCACACCACTCAGTTGCCGGCACTGCAGATAAATCCTCCACCGCTTCTTCGGGGCTAGAAAATCGGTGACCTCGAAGTCAGTTCATCACAGTAGGGAACAGGAAGATATCAAACGGTGCCAACTCGGGAATATAGAATGGATGAACCATTAGTTTTGCTCAGTTCCTTGCAGAAACTCCATTGTTACATTAGCGGTGTGAGCTGATACATTGTCATGGTACAACAAAATGTCCCTTAGTCCTGCCTTTGGACGCCCTTCTTGGATTTTCTGAAACACTTTCGGAAGGCAAACTTCTGTATACAATTTTGTAGTAATACTTTCCTTATTTTTGAGCATAATGTTTGTCACATCACAACTTGTCGAGAAGAAAAAGGAGACCATTTCTTTCCCATACTTCTTGGCCTCCTGACTTTGACGGGTAGTTGATCATCAGGGAAAACCCAAATGGAGGACTGGCGTTTTGCTCACAGAACAGATGCAAATTTGAAGAAACTGGAAGCCATAAAAGGTCATTTACTTAATCATACACCCTACAGCCCCGACTCTGCACCGTGCGACTTCTGGTTATTTCCTCGAGTGAACTCTTGCATTGCTGAAAAACCTTTTAAGCGAATGCAAAACCTTGCTCAAGCTATAAATTCAGCTCTGTTGACAATATCTCAGTTCGAGTGCTTTTGACAAGTGGTTGCACCATCTTCAACTGTGTGTGGAGAGTACTTTGAAGGATTGTAAGGATAAGTTTTCGAATTCAATGCTTAGCTTGGATTTTAAGATGACACTTGCAAAACTTTTTGAATACCCCCGTAGGATGTAAAGAAATACATTATTGAGACAATTGTTGAGGAAATGAAGTAATCTTTCATAGAAGTAGCTGGGAGCAAGATAATGCATTTTATTTTGTATTTTTTTTTTAATTCTTTCTTTAATTTTTTTCCGTTGCCCTTTATAGCGCACCTAATGTCTTAATTTTTTTCATATAGAAATGTATGCAAAACTCTGCAGCCTTAATATATCATTTGACACATTGACACAGTAGAAAAAAAAAGAAATCTGTTTAACTGGTTGTTGTATTAGTAGAATGTTATTAAAGTTTTTAAATCTTCACGTAAGTGAACGTACTTTATCAGTACGTGTAGCACTTTTCCACTATCACACTGCTAGATCGCGGGTTCAATCCCGGCCAGGGTCGATGGAATTTTCGAACATAAAAATCATAAGCATGACTTTCTTCTGAAGGGAAGTAAAGTCGTGGGTCCCGTGTCGTACATTTACGACACGTAAAAGAACCTCAAGCCTGAAAGAAGAGACCTCTGAGCAAAATTTGTCGTCCGTTTCACTCCCTGAATTGAATGAGATGGTGATCTGAAATGTTAAAGAGATTCCGTAAATAAAACAAATAAATAAATAAATTATACCACAGTTAGCAGAAAGCCAAGGGCAATCCACCCTTAGACGACCTGTAAGTGAAGCAACTATTGCCTAATTTGATTGAATGTGGATGTCTAGAGCAAACGATGAAAGTGTTGGTTACACCAAATACTTAACGCACCCACTAATGTGCAGGATGTCAGTCTGTAAACAAATGTGTCAATCTTACCGTAGATACCACATACGTACTGCGTTTTGAGAAAATTTCTTCAGTTCATTGGTGGGTTATGATTTACAAGTTGAGAGGCTGTCACCTTCCAGTCGGTTGAACATTTAAATGTTTCCCAAATTTATTTCTAAGGACGGTTCGGATATTTGGATCCTATAAGAATGGGAACTCTTTCATATGCTGCGTTCATTTGTGCAGTTTTCCCGGATGTGCACGGTTTAGATCTCGGGGGATATATACCCTTTTTAAAGGGGTTAAGTTAGGGCGCGTTTGGGAAATATTACGCACTCACATACAGCAACCAGAAACTGGAATTCATTCCGCGTTCGGAGACAATGGAAGCGTGAAGGATGATGCACAGTTAACAATGATTTGCATTTCACTTGGAAATAAAATAAATTAAAACCTCCTCCAAAAGTAACAGGTTGCGTAAATGACCACGCTCCTAAAAAAAAGTCATCCCTAGATGCAATAACTTAGTGCTACAATTCTTGGTCATGAATTGTTCACATTTACTGGCAAATAGTTCACATTTAACAGGGTAATGTGGTAAATAAAATAACATCTGCAATACTCCGTACAAGCACCTTGTTACTTATACGGGGACGTATATTTTCAAATTTTATCATTTATTCAATTTTCTTTTTCCTACAATATACAATAGTTTTCAGATTAAATCTATAAGTATATAAACAAATCACAAATATAACTTAAATAAAAATTAAACATTTTACTACTAAAAAAACTAAATTAAATAAAATTACAAATCTACTGGAAGCTAATAAACATAACCAATATATGATAGCCGAGTTATCTACCTAAACTAAAAATGTTCTGTCGGAAGCCGTTTGGTTGATGTACTGGTAACCACCCCTTCCTCGCCCTAACTATCTAAAGACAATACTTGCTTGTATTTTCCAGCTCACTTAATCTAGTTCTACGGGGTGAACAATCCTTCACGCAACCGGCTTCGTACCGTGTGGCCGGGCGGCAGGCTGGTGCTATGTCGGCAGTGCGGGTGACAGAAAGTTCGCATTAATATACTACGATTTGTCGCGTAGTGATTCCTAACATACATAACATACTCGTAAACACTTAAAAAAATTAAATTACTCACGTATATTAAGCAAGGAGATGCTGGAACTGCCTCCCTTCGTTGTTCAAGCATTTCTGACACCTGCTTAGCAAATTGCTCATTACACTCTGCAGTTTCCTCTGAGAAATGGGAACAGTTTCTTGACGAATGTTAGTTTTAACTTCATCTAAAGTGTGTGGATTTGTTTTGTACACTTTCTCTTTTAATGCCCCCCAGAGATAAAAATGTTGTAAGTGATAACTCTATCTTGAAGCACGTAATGAATTTCCTGTAATCGATTAATCGAACTCCGATTAGGGACGTGAACATCAGGAAATTCCTCTTGAAATAATCTCCTTACAGTACACGCTGATTCTGTACGCACGTATGAATCATACGTGAACACTTTTTGAGGAATAGAATATTTGTATTGCCCCATTTCACTTGATACACTTTCACTGTATTGCGTCGCCTAACAAACACGTGCTACTCACATTGAAGCCTTCCGCAGCAGAGGAGAAATATACTCCCCACCTCCACCAACATAATGAAATAGCACTGCCGGCCGGTCCCGCGGTTGCGTCAAGCATTACTCATCCAGTATAACCTTCCTTCATCTATCTTCTTCCCGGTCCAATAACTTAGATCTTCAACATCGCTTAAACTTCTTCTGTAATCTTCTTCTTCCATCTTCTTCCCGGTCCATATTTACATCTCCATACTTGATCTTCCTCTGTATATGTCTACTACCCCGTTTCTTCTTCATAGATGGTTTCTTCCCTATTTCCTTCTATCTTCTGTTTATTTTTTTTAATTTTTTTATTTTTTTACTCTTCTGTTTCTCTTCTCCTTCTTCTATACCCGTCCAAATTTCACTTGTAGTGTGGTAAATGCTGGTAAACCTATTTGAATGAATTTTCGCCCTGAATATTGGTTGTCTGTGTTTGTGTAAAGGTGCTTTGGTATTGCTGAAACATCCATACTTAGCCGTACACAGTTTTGTGGGCTGTGGTAGCATATTTAATTAGCATTTGCTTTAACTTACAACTTTTAGGTTATGACAGTATGACACTACATATTAATGCAAAAGTCCAAATAAATTATTTCATATCAAAGTGATTGTCTGTTAAATGTTTGTGAAAACAAGAGGAAACAATTACTAAAATAAAGTAAAACCTCAGTGGATGATATACAATATGACGTCATCATAAAATCGACCAATAAACTAAACAAGATTTTTAATTTTGACCAATCACAGCCGGATTACGGAGTGAAACTATCGAAAAAAATTAACTTATCCATTTTATCACGCGACGTGCATTTGTCTTGTAGTCAGTGTAGCCAACTCTGTACCTCCACTATATAATTCCTGAACACGGAACACTGACCACTTTTGCTAGAGGCGGTGGGGAGCTATTGATAGCAACAAAAGCATGGACAATCGACAACCATAACGCAAAATGGAGGGTTCTTCAAATCGTTTTGGTGATGCGTCAAATGTGAAAATTCATCTTATCATTAGGAATTCCAAACCACAGAATACAAAGAAAAACAAGGGACACTATTATCTTTTTTTTTTTTTTTTCCTGAGTTGGTATTAGGAAATCGAACGGTGGCGATTGTAATGGGTTGACTTTTGTCCATTTCAGTTTCACGGTTTCCGAATAGAATAGATATTCAAAAGTATAACATTTTATACAAGTGTTAATGTTCTTTGCGCTAATTTCAAGCATATATATTCTTATTCTAGTCATGAAATAGTCCTAAACCCCTATTTTGCTCTTTTATATTGGCATTACTAATAATTTGCATTCTTCTATGGAAAGATTGCTTGAAAAAGTTAAGTAAAAATATGCAGTTTTATAAGCAAAGTTTAGAGGAATTATATTTTAATTTTTATTTTGTTCGTGAAACGCTCGAGAGCCTGAGCTTTCCAGATAAGTTCACTCACTATATATATCGGTAATCTGACACTCTCGTGTGATAATTCATAGCTTTAACTGATAACTGCCTATAATCCTGTTGTCATTCAAATAAATTTCGCAGCCGTGGGTTGATAATTAAGCTAGCAAATACCATCATTGACGAGAAGTGATTGATGAATGGTACAAATCTGCATATAATTAAAAATACATATAAATGTACAGGGCCATTATAAATTAGTTATACAAAAAGGAACTTAAATTGTGAAGAAAAAATAAACCAATTGGCAATCATTTATTCCAATTGAATAAATTAGGTTGGCGATCCACCTAAAAGGCTGTCCCAATGTCATTTAATGTTTCGCGATTGTTTTCGCTTATCATTTTTACCACCGCGACAATGTTCGCTTCAGTCACTGCCGCTTACGGATTCCTACTTCTCTCTTCGGTCCTTTTTAAATTCCGCAAACACCGTGGCCGAGGTCGTTAAGGCGAGGGTTCGTGAGCGGGAGGTCTGGGGTTCGAATCCCACCAGGACTGTCCTCCCTGACTGGGTATTTTTTCCAGGTTTTCTTCAGTCCTCATAAATGCCAAATGCCGGGGAGGTACCGGTACTTAGGCCTAGAACGCTTCCTTCCTTTAAAAAAATCCTTTCCCAATATATAATTTCATTTCATGTATCATCAGTGTTTACCGCCTATGGTGCCTCGGTAGTAAAAACGGGCATTAAACACTAATAAAACAAAAATGTCCACAAATCAGCTGGAAAATGTTGCTCTAGACGAAGTAAAGTCCCCAAAAAATCTGTTGCAAGCGCTAAAGGATTTGTGACTAATTTAACCCCTGTTAAAATCGTAAACGCTAAAATGCTCCGCTCTCTAGCTCCATCGTAATGACTGGCTGCCTGTACGCTGAGTTGTTTACTCTCACGCTTCTGAATGGATTCTGTTGAAATTATATTTGAGTTGTTTGCTAATAAAGGAATAGATTAATTTCTACCCATATTCATGCTCCTGAAGTGGGAAGGGCCGCTACTGGGCACTGTTTCACTCCTAAGGCATGGGGGCTACCACATGCCACATTCCTTTTAAATGTATCAAAATTCAATTTTCCTCATCTCAAAACGTTTATAGTGACCCTCCTATATCAATCCCCAACAGTCGCCACTTTGCCAAAGTATCGTTGAAAACAATCTAGAGGTACCAGCTTGTAATTTTGCATTTACTTATCAAACTTCTCTTGTGGTAGGAGTTTTAATGTCCAGCTGATATTCCTCCCTTAACCCAGACCAATTTAGTGGTGGCAATTAGTCGCAGTAGGCTGTCAAACTTGCGCGTATATCTTCTAGAATTGGTTGCCGCTTGTTTAACAGGAATTCCAAAATGGCTTACGTTTCTGTTCCAATCTTAGCTTAACGAGTTCCTCGTTTTACTAGCCTATAATCCTAAAACAGAATTTTATGACAGTATAAGAGCCCCTAAGTGCTCTATCGTAATAAATTTCTAAACATGGACACAGCGCCCGAATAAAGAAACTTTATCTAGATGTATTAACTGTAAGCTTTTTGGCTACTTACGTGCATTTTGTTCCAGGTAGAGACAGTTGGTGTAATGCGTTGACTTCGAGCTCTGCTGCCCATCTTCAAGTGTATTTAACGTGCATTATTCAGTTGAATTACTACAATGGGGGACCTTGTCGTGGATTTTGAAAACAATGGCGCATGCACAGTGCCATCTTCACTCACTGCCCTCATGACAATTGTAAGGACTCTACTCATGATGCCATACCCCAACGTACTTAAAAAGCGATTACGACGTCAGTACGACTTCATCGTAGTTGGGGCAGGTCCCGCCGGTTCTATTATAGCCAGTCGTCTTTCTGAAAATCCCAACTGGTCTGTACTTCTGCTTGAGGCAGGAGGCGAGGAGCCCAGAATCAGCCGAGTTCCTGGCATTTGCAAGACGGATGGATTTCTCAACACAAGTGTTGATTGGAACTATGAGACCGTGCCAAATCCGGAATACTGCGAAGGAAAACCATGCACCTATGGCAGAGGTAAAATGCTTGGCGGCTCTGATGGTCACAATGGAATGTGGTATCTCAAGGGTCACAGAAAACTTTTCGATGACATGACCGCTATGGGCATCGAAGGCTGGTCTTATGAAGAAGCGCTTCCATTCTTCTCTAGACGCAGTAATGCTCACGAAGAAGACGACGTTTATAGTGACTACTCGGTAGAAAGATTTCGTTATATTGACCCAAATGTTAACATTATATTGCAGGCTTACAAAGAGTCTGGTTTCCCAGAACCGGATAAGAACGGTGACCACTATGAGGGATACAGAACGACATCCAAAAATGGGGAACGCATAAGCGCTAACAGGCTGTTCATCGAAAAACTGCGCTTCAAGAGACCAAATCTGCACGTCGTTACGGAAGCGTTTGTCACCAAGGCAATAATTGACCCTGACACAAAAACTGCAATTGGGGTGCAGGTTTACGTCACTAAAGGTGGGGAACGATACAGAGCAGTGGTAAAGGCGAGGAAGGAAGTGATCATCTGCGGAGGTGTGATCAACTCTCCAAAGTTGTTGCAACTCTCAGGAATTGGCCCAGCAGAAGTATTGAAACCTCTGGACATCGATGTAATTAAAGACCTCAAAGTTGGTTTCAACTTTATGAACCACCCAACGTTTGCGAGGGCACCCATATTGACACTGACGTCCACTTCGACAGTACCTCGGGACTGTGAAGCCATTCGCAGAGACATCATGGGCTACCTCGCAGACAAATCCGGACCGTTGTCTGCATCTGGAGCATATCTCAGCTTCCTTCTCATGAACTCATCTCGTTCGACCAGAGATTTTCCAGATATTATGATGGTTTTTAATCCATCCATTGAAGGCATGGATCTCCAGGATCGAAAGTTCTGCACATGTTACTACAACAGGCTAACGGTGGGCGTCATGACAGGCCTAACGGATAGCCGCGGTTCAGTGCTAATCAAGTCAAAAGATCCACTTGAGCCTCCGCTTATACGTCTTGGATATGCGGATTCGGACGCTGAGATTATTGCAGAAGGTCTAGTCATCGCCACGAAGATAGTCAACTCAAAGGCGTTCAAATCTGCCGGCATCTACGCGGACAACAAACCTGATCCAAGATGCAAATATTTGAGGTATGGGTCTTATGAATACTGGAAGTGTGCTATGAAGGGGAAATTGGATCTTTGGCTTCACGGCATATCCACCTGCAAGATGGGTCCAGAAGATGATGCAGAAGCTGTTGTCGACAACAAGTTCAGAGTGTACGGCATCAAGAAGTTGAGAGTGATCGATGGTTCCATATATCCTGTTATATCTAATGCTAACATAAACTCGGTGGTTATGTTAGCTGCTGAAAGAGGTGCTGATTTTATTAAAGCAGATTACGCCTGATAATTCTTTTCAGTGTGGTTCAATGTAAAACAAATCTGTAGTTCTTAATAAATATTTAGCTCTGTACTGTGTCTTCTGTAGTTCCCTCCTGGGCCCTATTCCACAAAAGTATCGTCCTATACGTGTATTACCACAAATCGTTAAAGTGAAGTATAGTCTAGTAACATTCTGTTTCACACTGGTAAAGACAGAATAATTTTTTTATTGCGCGCAGCAAAGAAACTTTGTTCACACACATGTTGTATGTTGAAAACGGATCAGTGGTGAGAGCTGCCGAGGCAATTCTGAAGGAATCTGTCAAAGACAATTTGTAATATCTTTGAAGACTGGCAGAAAAGGTGCGAAAGTTGCATTGCATCCAACAGGTCTCGTTTGGGAAGCATCAAAATTATTATATGTCAAAAATATTATTATTCTTTATTAAACAGCTCTTGTAATTATTCTTGAAAGTTAGGTGTGTGTTTTCAAAACGGGATAAATTCTCGAAATTTTCAAAATTCAGTTTTTTGTGGTTACATATTAAATCTTGTTGCCCCTCATGGTTTGATGAAAGGCGGAGCTATAAGGGAATGAAAAGGAGAGATGCATGCTCTCGATCAGATGAGGCAAAAGTCGATAATGGCAAACTGCATAATATGCAAATTTAGTTATACAATTTGTGCTTTATAATTCATTCACAAAAACAGAACAAAGGAAATTACTTTTTTTTTATATATATATATATATAAATCTTGGCTAGAATCGGAAGCACCCAAAGGATGCAACTAATTTATCTGCAATATATAGGTTTCTTCAAAACCTTGAGCCGTCTCAGCCAATAAATGTTCCAGCTGAAGTAAATATGAACGGTACAGGAGAAAAACAACCAAAATCCTTTTTGGTGAAATTTGAGATTTTGGTGCCAATGATGTATTGTAAGTATGTAGTAATACATTCCAACACATTAGTACAGGGGAAAAAAACACATGTAATCCATAAAAATCAGCATAGAGAATTGTGTCCGGAGGGGGGGGGCATCAGAGTTCTCTGTAAAATACCTTCAATGAGACCATAGCAAGAAAGGGAGCTGATGATGTTGCATTAATGTTGTTTGACTTTTGTTTCCATCACCATATACATTTCATCGCTATATTGGTGCTTAGAAATGGGATCGATAGAGATTTGAAGAAATTTTGAAATATATTTTCATGGGTACAATCTTGATAGCTTTACATTTCTTCGAATTAGGCTAAAAACAAGTAATTTTAGCTTAGTAGATATTGTAACATTAGAAACGTAAGCTTTAAAAGATCATACACATACTTTTTTTGTCTTTAAGATAAAAAATGTGTTAATTTTTTATATTTATAGTGTTACCATGAATGTATGGGGGTATGGGGGGGGAATCTTCATCCAAGATTCACGGGTTCAAACCCGGCCGGATAGATAGATTTTTTCAGGGTTAATCCTCCTAAAGTCACTGATTTATGGCATATTAAATAAATCCATACCTGGTGAAAGAGATCCCTTTGCGAAATTATCGTCTGTTTCACGTCCAAGAAATACCTTAATTACCTGTCAGATGATGCGAAGGGCTTACAACTTGTCTCTCATCCCTCTGTTGGAAAACAAGTGCACTTGAAATTCTACTTGTTAACTGAAACCTCCCTCGTTTCGGGAGGGAGCGAAGGATACTAACTTTACTATAAATTTGAAGAAAGCTTTTTTGAAAGTTTTACTTGTGTGCATTTATTGGCTTTTGAAAAAAATACTACTCGGTTTCTTGTTTACATTATCTTTCATCCTCTTTTTTTTCAACAGCCCCTTTAATTCCTTTGTATTTCAGCTCAGTTGTCATAAATGTCGAAAGATAAAATACAACCTTGTGGTATCATAATCCACGTGCGCGACTTTTAAGTTCTTTTGGATGAAGTAGAAAACACTGAGGTCACGGTTTAGAGATTAATCACCATAAATGGTATTAACACGAGTTCAGAAACAGATATATCTATCCTACACTCATTTTTGTCACAGTAGCTGGCTTGCAGATGTGTAGGTATAAGTAAAGTAAGTTGGTCAAGGTAATTTCTAAAGTAACTAAACTTCTGCAACTCTAAACATTAATTATTTTTTAAAAAAATACCTCTTTATTACTGGGGATAGATCATAAGTCGTGGCAACTGTTTTTTTTTTTTCCTGGCGAACAAGGAACACCACGAAAAATCTAAGATAAACGATTGAAAGTATATGCCATTTAATGCCAAGTGGTGTCTCCAACGAAAGGCTGTCCTCGTTGGGGAGAAGCAAAACATGGGCTACCGGACAACATTGGTTTATTATGTCATGAGCAAAAGTCACACAAAACTATTTACACAGGGTTGTAATTCCGTCCAGGTAATCCACGGTGTTCAGTAGACTTTGAAGTAGTCTCCAAGTATATCGACGATTCATTGCCAGCGATGTGGATGGCGCTGAATACCATCTGCTGCATGTGAGTTGCTAACATGAGCGAAAAGCTGTCAAAATGTCCGCTTTGTCAGCAAAAAGTTTCCCACGCAATGTCTGCTTCACTTTGGAGATGAGATCATAATCTCAGGGACTGAGGTCGGGCGAATATGGCTGTTCTTGAAGAACTTCCCATCCCCATTGCTGTAAAAGACATTTGACACTGTCGCGTTATCGTGGAGAATAATGGCGTTGTTCAAAATTTCTGCTCGTTTGGTGCGTACGGCACGGCGCAATTGTAACACTAAAATAGACTGTAATACTGGGCATACATAGTGGTTCCCTCACGCACTGAATGACACATGTATACCTTGACTGCCGTATGACTGACTTTTCGTGAAGAACTTGTGTTTGTTTGGTGACCCAGGTGGTGCCATTCACTGGACTTGCGCTTGAGTTCTGCTTCATACGCCCTTGCCCACGTTTCATCAATTGCAATGATGCGATTCAATATGGCAGCCCATCCATATGACCAGACTGATGTGACATGTATCTTAGCGAGTTTACTTTTGTACCTCACTTAATTGATGTGCATACATGTTCAGGTCCTCTCGCAAAATATGGTGCACTGGTTTTGTTTGCTCTTCTAATTCCACAAGTGTCCAGCGCCTATCATCGCGTAAGCACTGAGACATCCTTGTCCGCAGACACAGGACGCTCACTTTGCTGCAGATCGGAGGTTGACATTATGCCTCATTTGAAGACTTCTGCCCACCTCGCCACTGTTTGATAGAGCAGGGCGCACGCACCCAGTGCTTCTGTAACTCTGTATGGCATTCTCATGCATTCCTGCCGCAGAGAAATGCTATTCTCACACACGTACGTTGTTCACTCTTCGCGACCTCCATTCGTGACCCTGTCGCTCATCAACTGAACTTCGGGGCGTGCTGAGACACGCAGCTCTGTTCACATACATCATCTGGTGGCCTTATTCGAAAGTATATACATTATACTTTCAATCGTATATCTTAGATATTAGCGAATTCCGAAGGAATGTGCTATTGTGGTTGTACCGTGATACTTTTATGTATACATGTATGTGTCTCCGTTAACATTCTAACGATCGCAATTTTTGCTTTTTCTCAACGAAACTCGGCATATAACCATCAAGTAACGACCGATTCGTCGAGTTCGTTAGGGGTGGCGATTAACCTAAAGCGTTTTTTTTTAAATTGAAAAATCGCTCAAGCAGGCACTTTTTAAAAAAATTAATTCAGGAAATTCGGTTTATTTATTTAAAATGAATTGATAAACGCATTTACAAAAAATCAGGACAATCAGGTCTTTAGGAGTGCAAGTATACGGGAAAAACGAATGGGGGTTAAAGGAAATATAAACCGCAATTTTAAATTTTTAATAGAAACTCGGTATATACCATTGAAATAAAATAATGAAATTAGTTTCTGAAAATATGTGAAATCGGAAGATGGGGAGGGAGTTTACCTGAAACCCAATATTTAAAAATCGCTCTAGCGGCACCAATATTTGTTCCTTCACAACAAATTTCCGTATATACCATTTAAATAAATTAATAACAGTCGTTTCTGAAAATTAGGGCATTTGGACCATTAGGAGTAGAGATATGCTTAAAAACCGAAATTTAAAAAGTATTCTTGCGTTTAATTTTCTTCATATTATTTTAAAATAAAATGAGAAATTAATTCAGCATATAAACTATATTTATGAACATGCATATGTTTTATATTTAACAAAAGTATCGTCGCGAAGATAGCAAATTTGAAATATTAATCTAATATGTGTGTGAGAATTATATTTGTATGTAAGAGAGCTATGTAATAACCTTCAGAATACGTTTTCGTTATATGTTTTACAACAGTAACATTTAAATTATATTTCAACGTCAATTCAAATTGATGAAACTTTCGATTATTTATTATTGCTGATGCTGTATATTTGCTTAGTTCATTGTAATTGTTTTTAAATAGTAACATGTTTTTGTTTTATTGAAATATATGAGCATCATCTTCTTAACTACACAATGTAACTTGAAAATTTCTGTTATTTTTCTTTGTCTATCGGTGGTCATGTATTGCATTTAATTAATAGTATACCATTAATTTTTGTGGTCTCTTTTGTAATGCTTATAGATTGCAAGAATTTTAATTTTGTACCGCTAATATAACATAATAATGCCATGAAGTATTTCATTTCATTAATTAACAAGAATGTTATTTTTTAAAGTTACTCTACTAGGTGAGGAATTCGCTTAGTTTGTGCAGGCCTGCGTGACGGATTTTTCCGTGTCGCCTCTTTTTCTCGAGGAAAAAATAGTTACTATGATTTATGACTCGTATATTTCCCCGAAAAGTAAGTAATTCTGTTTTTATCGAACAACGCTAGAGCGCCACTATTTGTGTGCACGTCTCCATAAGAAGCACAGTGAATGCGATAGTCGTCTGTTATCTCTGTTAAACGCTTAGTAGTTAACCGACAGCTGAGATTAGATCACAAACACGGTTAGTAATCAACCTGCTCCTTTCACACCTTCGCAAGTTGTAGTTCCTCATCTAAACCACAGAGTATGTGGGACAGCTTGAGTATTTGGCGCGATCAAATTCTAAGTGCGCTTGCCACCAAATTGAGTTTACTTCGAGGGTTACCTTTTAAGTTTTTACAAAACTAGGAAAAAATAATTTTTTGGTACAAACTGTTTTATAGATATTCAAAATAATTGCCTGTAATATTTATATACTTTTAATCAATTCTCAATACATTTTTTCCCACTCTGAAGTTGGTATCTCAAAAACATGGTTTTTAAAGACTTCAATAGCGTCTTGGGTTGATGAAAATCGCTGTTCACTCATTTTTGTTTGACATTCGGCAACAAAAAGAAGCCGCTAGGCGATAAATCAGGTGAATACGGACAATGAAACATTAATTCGATTATTTCTCAATCAAATAATCAATGGTTTGACGTGCTGTGTGAGAGCTGTCATAATCATGATGAAAATGATGCGACGTTTTCGGTTGTTTTTCCTGATTTCGTCGATGACTTCTCGTAAACAAATTGTTGTATACCATTCAGTATTAACTGTTCTTCCATCCTCTAAAAGAATGGTTTCGACATGTCCAGTACAACCGAAGTAACAAACGATCATTTTCTTGCAAGTGCTTCGTGAACGAACAACTTTTGTGGGATTCGGTTCATCTTGGAACACCCAAACAGTGGACTGTTGCTTAGTTTCCGGTTCATATGAATATATCCAAGTTTCGTCACCTGTTACGATGTTGTATATGGATTTTGCAGTTCCTCGGTGGAATTTTTTGAGAATTTCAACACGCCAATTATTATGAGCGTTTTTTTTTTTTTTATTTTTTATTTATTTTTTTTTTTTTTTTTTTTAGCTTCGGTCAAATTATGCGGAATCCATCGAGGACAGGTGTTTTTCACAGTTAAAAGTTCCTGCAAAATCGAATGTACTGCAGTCTTCGATGTGCTTAAGGATATCTCTATCTCACTGTAAGTCATATGCCGATCTTCTTCAATCATGTTGTACACAGCATCGATGTTTTTTTGGAATTACAATCGATTTTGGTCGACCTTCACAAAATTCTTCACTGATGAACGCACGACCACGACGAAACTCTGCAAACCAATTGTAAACAGTCTTTGCTAATGGTGATTTATTACCAAAAGTTGAACGAAGCGATTCTATGCATTGCTGTTGAGTTAGGCATTTACTAAAATCTTAAAAATCATCCAACAAAAACCTTCACGTGAAATTTCCATTTTTTCTCAGAATTGCTTTATTTAAACGCTCACTATAAACAAACTACTTGATCAATTTCTAAGCTGCAATTGTTTTCACAATAACAAATGTCAATTGTTTGGAAAATGGTGATGACAAACCCCTATAGAGCCACCTAGTGGTCGATTGTAAAAACTTAAAAGGTAACCCTTGTACCTATATTCTCCTTCAAATGACTGTGAAAGTAAATAAAAAGTAAATAAATAGTATTACTGTGTAAAATTTATCCTTTTGTCATCGAAACCCTAATAATGTTTATTGCATTCGAAAATATTTACTGTTGGCGCTTAAGTTAAAGAGACCGAATTGGTGGTGGTTGATGATTATGCTGGCACTGCCCGTTCTTGTGAATTACAATAGATGAGTGATCATAAAGACTTAAGGGGTACTTCAGAGTTGATCATTTTAAATAATTGCATTTGGTTTTTATTTATTAACCAATATTATTAGGATATCAAAATATCTCAAACCATTTGTGGAAATTTATTGGAAACTTTGGGACAAAATGCGCGGTAAGACTAGGTAAACTATTAATGTTGAATTGAATTTCTCTGAAACCCTAAAAGTTCCAAGTTTATACTAGGGTAGTCCATAAGTTTCCGGCCTCGCCGATAAGGATATCCGCCTTCACAAAAACCTTATCTGGTGTCATTCCTTATCTGTTAAGTAAATAATTGCAGCTGTAACTTCCGTCCCGCTGTGTTCAGTTGATCAGATATATTTGCATAAGGATGGCTATGTGTAGAATATTGTAACATGCTCGAAATGAAGTATCCAGCTGTTATTAAGTTCTCAAAAAAGAAGGGCTTACTCTAAATGAAATTAAACAGTGAATGGACGGTGTATATGGGGAAGCATCCCCCTCACATTCTACTGCAAAAGAAAGGGCCAAACTTTTTTGAAGGTCGAGAGAGCATTGAAGACGAAGAGCGTGTAGGTCTGCCCTTGGAGGTGCTCACTCCTGAAAACATCGCTCTTGTGGAAGCAGAAAATATGCAAGAACGGCGGCTCAGAGTTACAGAAATAGCAGCAAGGTTGGGCCTTTCTAAACCAACAGTTCTTCGAATTATTCATGAACATTTAAACAGAATAAAGTTAGTACAAGATGGGTGCCTAGACCTTTTTCCTCAGTCCAAAATCAGCAACGAGTCATCTGTTATCAGGCATTTTTGGAGCTTTTCCATGGACATGAGAGAGAAGTTCTGCAAACCATTGTCACAGCAGATGAAACTATGGTCCTCTACTACGATTCCTTGTCCAAAAGGGAATCAATGGAGTGACGTAAATATGGCGAAGCACCACCTCTAAAGGCTAAGGTAACTTCAGTCAATCAAGAAGATCATTGACTTCAAGGAGAGGAACACCACAGTTAATGGGGAGCACTGTGCTGGCGTACAGCACGGACTACGTGCTTCTATCAAAGAGAAAAGGCGAGGAAAGCTGAGTGGTGGTGTGCGCCTTCTTCACGACAATGCGCCTATGCACACAGCTCTTGTTGCAAAGGAAACTGTGAAGAAATGTGGCTTCAAGGAGATCGACCATCCATCCTACAGCCCAGATCTAGCCCCCAGTGACTATTTCCTCTTCTCAAAACTCAAGAAGGGCCTTCGAGGAAGGAAATTTAAGTGTGATGAATAAGTGATTGATGCTGTTTAAGCCCATTTTGCAGGCAAGACTTCTGACTATTTTGGGGTGGTGGAGTTGAAATGTTAATTAAAAGATATGAGAAGTATATTGCAATAAAGGGTAACTATATTGCAAATTGAAATGCAGTTTTCGTCTTTATCATACCTAGAAAATGGATAGGTCGGAAACTTATGGACTTACCCTGGTACCTTTCATTACTAAAAAATGCTAAAATCACTAAAAGGCGTTCAACCGAATAAAAATTAATACTTTTACTAAAATTCTAATGCCAAATCGCGTGATCGCTTTTATTTATTATGTTTCAGATTATGTTAGGCTGTTCTTGTGCGTTAAAAATACTGCTAAGAAAAATAAATAAAAATAAATATAAAAAATATAAAAAAATAACATTAAGTGATACTTGTGCAGTGAAATTTGCTGTTGGATATTTTTTTCAGCAATTTTTCATAACACCACACGTCTCTTTAAGATATTCTTCTCTCCATCTCCCACTTAAATCATATAATAATAAGTATCATATAGTAAAACTGCTGTAAAGCGCAGAAAACACAACATATAACTTTGAGAAATCTATCATTTTGGTAATTATAAAACTCTACACACGCCAGCCCCTTTATCTGTTTTGTATACCGGTAAAATTTAGAAACGTCTTCTTTCTCACCTAAACATAAAGTTGGGATTAAGGAGAAAACATAAAGTAATAATAATAAAAGTCATCACTCAGGAGCAACGTAAACTAAGCGAGTTCCTCAGTAAGTCAGATAAGTTTGTAAAAGAATATAAAACATAAAGTACTGCCTTATTATTTAACGAAATAAGTTATGGCATTACTGTGTGTTAATTAGCATGACAAACTCTAAAACTAACCAACAAATGAACAATTGAACTACAATACATTACTGAATTAAGTTTGTCTGTTTTTTTTTTTTCCCTCCAAAATCGCTTGAAAATAAATATACGCAGTGAAATTACTCCAATTTTCAAAAGTAAGATCACAGTTTTAGAATTATTCTTATTATTGTTTAGATTAAACCACAATAATTAATGGTAAGCTATTAATTAAATTAAATATATGCCCGCTGACGGATAAATATATACTGTATGGGTATTTTTAAACGTTTTAAATTTAGCCATGCTTATGAACTTGATATCATCTTTACATTTACTAAAACGGAGAGAAATAATAGAAAGTTTCGAGTTGCACTCTGTATTTAAGAAGTTTGTGTCAATAAAACAAAAGCATTCTAAAATCAGAAACAATTGCAATGTACTAAGCAAATATACCCAATCAACAACAAACAATCGAAAGTGCATCGATTTTCAGTGGCTTTGAAATGTGATGCTTCCTCGAAAGTAAAGCCCTGGGCCCCGTCGTTTTTTTTTTTTTTTAAATAGAGTTTAACGCCCGTTTTAACTACTGAAGCACCACAAGCGGTGGACACTGATGATACATGAGATTTTTTTTTTTATTTGATTTATTTATGACGCTCTTTAACAGCTCAGGTCATCAGCGTCCCATTCAACTCAGGGAGTGAAACGGCCGACAAATTTTGCTCAGAGGCCTCTCATTCAGGCTTGAGGTTCTTTTTCGTGCCGTAAATGTACGACACGGGACCCACGGCTTTACTTCCCTTCCGAAGGAAGCCATACTTAGGATTTTTACGCCCCGAAAAAATCCATCGGTCCTGGCCGGGTTCGAACCCGAGTTCTTGGGTTTAGGAGGCAAGTATGGTAACCACTACACCACCAGGCCCGACTATACATGAGATGAAATAATATATTGGGAAAGGATTTTTTTTAAGGAAGGAATCGCTCCAGGCCTAAGTTTAGGTTATCTCCCGGGCATTTGCCATTTACGAGGACTGAAGAAAACCTGGAAAAAACCTCAATCAGGGTGAAAGGTTCTGGCGGGATTCGAACCCCAGACCTCCCGCTCACGAGTCCGTGCCTTAACGACCTCGGTCACCCGTAGCGATAGCCCCGTCGTAGAACGTCAAGCCTGAAAGAAGAGGCCCCTTAACAAAATTTATAGGCCGTTTCACGTCCTGAATTGAATGGGACGCAGATCATCCAACCGTCCATAAATAAACCAAAACAATACAAAAGTAATAAAAAATATATAAACCAGAGGGGTAGGCTCACGGTTGACTATGGAACAATTCTAAGCATTGATATCCGAGAATTATTAGCTATAGGCCCGTTTAGCAGGACTGAATATATTCTGGAGCGGTTTTGATGAGGAGCAGCTGGCTCTGTCGTTGGCTGTGCATTGGACGCCAAATTTAAGGAGCGGTTTTGTATTGCCCCACGTGGATGAGCGAATTTGTGAAGTAGTTTCTTGGTTCATTACCGGCTGCGTCAGGGTTGTCCACGCTCCAATGACGACATTCTCTCAGGGTGCACTCCACTCCTTCGTTGAGTGGGGCTCAACAGGACTGGGAGGGAAATTTAAAGGTATAAATGAGCATTCGATCGACACTATATGTTTACGTTTATTATGTTCAAGTTCTATATCGTCCTTTGGTGTTTCCTCGTTTTGGTAGGTTGGACTATTTTGAACTCAAACGTAGTTGCCACATATAAAACTTTCAGACGAGTTCTGCAATATGTTTAACTGAATCGCACTGAAAAGAAGTACGAAATTTCAGATGAGTAGGCTTAACTGATAGTACTGCACCAACTTCTTAAACTTCGAAACTAGCACTGTCCCGAAGAACTGAGTGCTAACTGCGTGTTCGTCCTGTGCGAACTAAAACTGCTTAAAACTGCTGACCGCCGAGTGCGTAAAACTGCCCTGTGAACTGCCTGTCCCAACGAGGTGACCGCCTCCTTATACAGAGGATGCCAAAAAAAAATGTACACACTTCAAGCAAAGAAAAAACTGTGTTAACATAACAAAACTGAATTCACATAAACAGAAAATGATGAGCACTAATCATCTTAGACTTTTACAGTTACAACAGTTGCTAAAAATGCCCACCATCGGCATCCATACACTTCTGAGTACGTTGAACTACTGCTTGAGGAACGTTTGCGAAAGTGTCCTCAGCGATTGCAGCACATGCCGTTTCAATTTCTTCCCGAAGTCTTGTCAGTGTAGCTGGTTTTCTACGGTATACGGTACCTTGAGTCTCAAATGTGTCTCGAATCCGTGCAATTGTTACTCGCGTTGGCGGTTCTGTTCTTGAATGTCTCCATTGTCTTTGAACTTCAATAACATTCTCGGTTTTCCAATACCACTTAACAATTGCTATCCGCTGTTCAAACGATAATCTTGCATCCATTTTGTTGTAGTAACGCTATTTTTTTTTTAATTTTTTTTTATTTGTTTATTTATGGACGCTCTTTAACATCGAAGGTCATCAGCGTCCCATTCAACTCAGGGCGTGAAACGGCCGACAAATTTTGCTCAGAGGCCTCTCTTTCAGGCTTGAGGTTCTTTTTCGTGCCGCAAATGTACGACACGGGACCCACGGCTTTACTTCCCTTCCGAAGGAAGCCATACTTAGGATTTTTACGCCCGAAAAAATCCATCGGTCCTGGCCGGATTCGAACCCGCGTTTTGGGTGTAGGAGGCAAGTATGGTAACCACTACACCACCAGGACCGACGTAGTAACGCTAGCATAAGGTAATGTGAGTCACACCTTTTTACAGAACATCATATGATAATCTTGACTTCATTTGTTCATTGTTGATTTACCTGTCACGTAGCAACGCAATCATAATGTATGTAAGTCACATCTGTTTACAGAACATCATACGATAATCTTGGCTTCATTTGTTCATTGTTGATTTGCCTGTCACGTAGCAACGCTAACATAAAGTATGTGAGTCACATCTGTTTACAGAACATCATACTACACATTACTGTTGTTTTTTTTCGGTCCAACTTTGAAATATATTCAATAGATATCTACTGTGAAAGTGTGTGCACATTTTTTACACCCTCGGTATATTAAATTCGAATTGAAATCCGCTAGGAGACGCCAGAAAACGACTCTTATCTTCGCTGCTTTCATTTAAAGTTCGAATAAATTCTTTTCATTGGCCGATTTAATTTTATCTACCCCACACTTCATTCGCTGTATTTGAACGTGTATGAAAAGCATCTGATCATTGGATCCTTTAAATGTTTAACGGACCACAGTCGGTAGGGGTCAGCACCGCTTCCTCTGAAAACGGTTTAAAAGTCCTTCACTCAAATGTTTCCCTTGCGATAGAAAGCCACGCGCAACGGTCATAAAGTGCTTGAAAAGAATTCATGATGGTCTTATTGTGAGTCCAGCTGTAATAAACGAACGAAAGACAGCAAAGCAACTTTCTATTTATACTTCCTATGTTGTAATTACAGTTTATGAACATGTATTATTATTTACACTGCAAATGTATTATATATAGAGCTGAAAAAAATATACATAATAGTTATATTTTCTTCGGATAGGATTGGAGGAATAGTTTCAATTCGTACATTTGTTGTTTCAGAAAAAAGTTTCCAAAATGTGTTCATTGAAAGAAAATGGAGTTAATATTTTGTATCACACTTACCGATTATTTTAAACGCTCTCTCGGTCATACAAATGGATTTGTACATTTCAAAACACAAACCGCACCTCTAAAATGCCATTATAATACAAATAGAACCAATGTTATACGAGCATCACTAGATAAGCATTGAGATACGGAACATTGTTGCTGGGTCGAAATTGTTGAGTCAATGGTGTTGCCATGGTAACAGACAGAGCTTGTTGATTTATTCATTTTCCTGATTTTATGTTTTAAGTCTGGAAAGTGTAAACGTTCTTGTAGTGCAATGGAGATTCATTTTCGTGCGATGACCTTGTACGATTTCAAATATGACTTAAATGAAACGCAGTCGCTTGAGCGTTTGGGGGGCGCTTTCGGAGACTTTGCTCCTCCACGTGCTACTGTGTCCCGCTGTTTTGGAGAATTAAAGAGGGGGTGGCAATCTCTTAAAGATGAAGAGAACAGTGACACACCAAAACCGTAGTGACTGAGAAGAACATGGGAACAATGATCAGGGAAGATCCAAGACTAGCCTACAAGCGCATTGTGTTGGTATTATTTAGTTCGCCGAGAGTTTCAGTCATCCTTCTTGAGCACCTTCGTGTAAGCAAAATTTATTAAAGATGAGTACTCCATATTTTGTCTGAATCAGAGAAGCTCCATGGGGTAGAATATGCCAAGAAACGCTTCAAAGATTTAACTGTGGAAAGTTTCTCCGTGTTTCAGATATTGTTAAAGGTGACGAAACATAGTATATCAGTTTGATCCAGAAACAAAACGTCAGTCCTCCATTTGGAATTTCTTTGATGACGAAGCACTAGTCAAAGTCAAGAAACCAAGGATTATGGGAAAGAAAATGGTTGCCCCTTTTTTCTTCACAAGTGGCAACTAATGTATTCAAGAATCAGCAAAATGTTACTGCAAAATGGTACACAGAAGTTCGCCTTCCGAAAGTGTTTCATAAAATCCAGAACGGCTTCCAAAGACAGGACTAAGGGACATTTTGTAGCACCATGACAATACATCAGCTCACACCGCTAATACAACAATGGAGTTTCTGCAAGAAAATGAGGCAAAACTAATAACTCATCCATCCTATAACCCTGACCTGACACCATGTGATTTCTTCCTGTTCCTTACTGTGAAGAACCGACATCAAGGTCACCGATTTTCTAGCCCCGAAGAAACGGTTGCAGCATACGAGGAGTTATCTGGAGTGTCAGAAACTGAGTGACGTGAATGCTTCCAAAAGATGGAACGCTGCATACAGTGCCAGAGGGAATACTTTGACAAACTGGAATAAACAGAACATATTCATTATTTGTGGTCTCAATACTTATCTAGTGACCCTCGTATTAAAACAATAATATTTAAGAATTGAAAGAGAAATGTCTTTCACATAATTATAGCTCTCCTAGAGTTCGTTACGTGTTTTTCAGGGCTAAGTTTGAATTCGTCCAAAGGCTCATATTGGACTTGGCACACTTTATTTTTGCATATCATCATTAAAATAAAAATTAATTTTCAGGTCATAATGCAGGAAATATTAGAGGAACTTCAGAAGCAGGATTATTGTCCAGCGCCTACTGCTCTCTGGCTACTAATGACGATGGTTAGAAGCTATTTGAAGGAACCTATTCCAAACGTCCTTAAGAAACCTTTTAAGGAAGAATATGACTTTATTGTTGTGGGCTCTGGATCGTCTGGATCTATTGTCGCATCTCGTCTTTCTGAAAATCCTGACTTCAGCGTTCTACTGTTGGAAGCCGGCGGCGAGGAACCTGAAATAACTCGTGTGCCTTGCTTAGTTAAAACCGACGGGATGTTCAACACGGCCATTGAATGGGAATTTAAGACAGAGCCGCACCCAGAATTTTGCGATGGAAAACCATGCACCTATGGGAGAGCCAAAATGCTGGGGGGTTGCGATGCACATAACGGCATGTGGTATCTCAAAGGTCACAACAGCCTATTCGACGACTGGGGTAAATTGGGCGTTGAAGGCTGGTCTGATAAAGAAATGCAGCCGTACTTCGAAAAACGCGCCAATGCACGAGAAGAGCTAGACGACGGCACTGAAGCAGATATGTCCGTTGAAAGATTTCCTTATTTAGATGACAATATACACATTATAATGAAGGCCTACAAAGAAGTTGGTTATCCGGAACCAGACAAAAACGGTGATCACTACGAGGGTTACAAAACCACCTCCAAAAACGGTGAGCGTGTCAGCGTCAACAGGCTGTACATCGAAAAAATTCGTTTCAAGAGGCCAAACCTGCACGTCAGTACAGAATCCATGGTGACAGAGATAACAACTGATCCTCGAACAAAAACTGCAACAGGAGTGAAGATGTTACGAACAGAAGGGGGGCAAAATGAACTAGTGAAAATTAAGGCCAGAAAGGAAGTAATTATTGCTGCTGGCATCATCAACTCTCCCAAATTATTGCAGCTCTCAGGAATAGGTCCTGAAGAACATTTGAAAAAATTAGGAATTGAAGTAATACAAAATCTGAAAGTAGGCCACAATTTCATGAATCATCCAACATATAATCGTTATGGCATTAGGCTCACATCTACGGCACAAATACCGGATTGTAAAAGTCTTGGTGAAGACATTCTCAAATATATGACGCAGAGAACCGGTCCCTTGGCTGCCAGTGGGGCCTTCAACAGTTATCTGCTTGCAAACTCTTCACATTCAACAAAAGATGTACCTGATTTATTATTTTCCTTCAATCCTTCTATAGAAGACATGGGGCTAGATGATCCATTATTCTGTACGTGCTACTATAACAAACTTCGTCTGGGCGTCATGACTGGCACTACCAAATGCTTAGGTACCATACTCATCAAATCCAAGGACCCTCTAGAACCTCCTCGTATTATACTTGGATTTCACGAGTCGGACAAAAAAAGGATTGCAGAAGGATTAGTTATGGCCGGTACGATAGTTCACTCAAAGGTTTTTGAAAAATGGGGATTCGTGCCTGATGACACTCCAGATCCTAGATGCAAGGGTAAGAAATTCGGAACCTATGACTACTGGTTGTGTGCTATTAAAGGGAAATTGGATCTTTGGCTGCATGGCATGGCCTCTTGTAGAATGGGAAGAAAAGATGACCCTGAGGCCGTTGTGGATCAAGAGGGTAACGTCCATGGCATACAGAGCTTGAGAGTGGTGGATGCTTCAACATTGCCTCTAGAACCGAATATTAATATTAACGCACTTGTTATGGCGGGTGCTGAAAAATATGCAGATTGCATTAAGAAGCAATATTATTAATCTGTTTAGTTTGTATGTTCTCTGTGAAATAAATAATAAGCGTATCATTATTGCACTCAAATTGTTTTATTCCACCTTACCGATAATCTTTCCTGAGACATTTTTATAAAGGTGACCTAGTTCCTTCGCGATGCTCAACTTTCAAGTGCTGGAAATAATTTAATGTACAACTAACAAAGGTAAGACGAGAAGGAATTGTTGCCGAGAATTACCCTCTTAAGGGACACTGGAAGCGAGTTTTTGGCCACCGAAAAAAATCGAATTTGCTACAAATGCCTGAACCTTTGGACACCCACAGAAAGTGGGCATGTATCCCCCGCCCTTCGAGCTCTGCAGCTATTTAAAGAGCTCCGCGTGTCATTTTAAATCAGACTGTTTCCCAGCACGCTATTTTATAAAACAGCGTTTTTCTCAAAATATTATTTTCACACATTCAAAATGCTCCACGCGTAACAGTTTTTGTTTAAATTTAATTAAAGTTTCCAAGAAGGTTTCAAAGTGTCCATTTTAATATTCTATAGGAGAAAATATAAGCTAGCCTTCCTTCATTTGACACTATAGTCCCGGAGTGGGCCTGCCGCAGCGACCTCTGCTTCCTCTACCTCCGTCTTACGACTTCAATGATAGAGGATAATATTGCAGAGGGGCATATGATTATGCCGGCACCCCACAAGCCGCCTATCGTGCTGCTTTAGTGATCGAAGAATGCCACCGCTCCATCAGGCAGCATCGCCACGGGTGGCCGAGTTCGTTAAGTGTGAGCGGTCGGTCTGGAGTTCGAATCCCACCAGGACCGTCCTCCCTGATTTCCAGGTTTTCCTCAGTCCTCATAAATGGCAAAAAATCCTTTCTCAATTTATCATTTCATCTCATGTATCATCAGTATCCACCGCCTGTGGTGCCTCAGTAGTAAAAACGGACGTTAAACGCTATTAAAAAATCCATCAGGCAGCCTTCCGCTTGAAGCTGGAAGTTGGAAGGCGAGAGTCAAATGTCACCTAGATCGCCAGACCCTACACTAATGGACTTTTTTCTTTTGGAGCTATGTTAAAGATAAAGTCTATGCTATAAAATCACAAACAGTTGAGGACTTAAAAGAAGCGATTCAAAATATTTTTGATATGGTCCATGCAAATACACGATTGTGTGAACAAGTATACTTAAGCGTCCCAGATCGTCAGAAATGTATCGACAGAGATGGAAAACAGTTTGAGAAACAACTTTATAAATAATAATCATGTATCTTCAATAAAGTGTTGATTGCATTAAAATGGGTAGTGATTTTGGCCCACCCTGTACCTTTATTCACTATTAATGATAAATACCTGACGCCATTTTGGTCTAGTGGCTAGCCCTATTGACTGCTAGCCGGTAGGCGCGGATTCGATTCCGGGTCCACCCAGCCACGTGAGGGTTATTGGGAAACTGCATCATGTTGATCCTGCATGCTGATCACATACCCCTTTGCAACACTGTCCTTTATCAATAAAGTCGTAAGACGGAAGTAGAGGAAGCAGAGGTCACTGCGGCAGGCGAAGGCTCGCACAGGGCTGTAGGGAGAAATGAGAAGAATGAAAAATGCACATAATATTAGTCACAGAGTGTTCCACAAACAATTATCATGAGTATCCCCGAGAGAATACATAAAATCACTCTCCCCCACTGGTTTGAACCTAGAAGCTTCCAAACACCAGCCACACGCGTTACTTCTTCAGCTCTGTCTGTTCAAGCACAACGGAGTAAATTTTAACAGACCTGCGACCGCTTATAGCATAAGCACAGCTGTTTGAATGCAAAACACATTACTGTCAGTACATGCTTTGCTGAATTGCGAACACATTTTGACATTGATGAGCACATTGTTGCCTCACCAGCGCTCTCACACTTCTCTTACAAGCATTTCACCAGCTTATGTTCATTTGCACATTGCAATAATTGCATTAAATATGATTTTTATATAAGGCTAGGTTTTAAAATCAGAGTTATCCGGAAAAATTCGCGGTCACGGTCGAAACACCATCCATCTCAAGTTAATTTCCTATCTGACTCTAGTTCCAAAACTGACCCTGTGAAAAAAAAAAAAAAAAAAAAAAAATTCGTCATAAAGGAGCTGTGTAAACTAACCGAATTCCTCGCCGAATTGAGTAACTTTTTAATAAAAATAAATATAAAATACAAATAATTAATAGCATTTCTGTGTGGTATTAGGAGAACAAAATTAGAATTCTTGCTATCTATAAGTATTGCAAAAGAGAAACCACGTTTTTAGGTGTTCTAATGGTATATATTTATTAAAAGAAATATATGACTTGATAGTCAAAGCTATCTGTGTGGGTATTTTTAAACATTTTTAAATGTAACCCTGTTTATGAACAGAGTCCTTGATATCATCTTTACATTCACTAAAATAGAGAGAAATAACAGAAAGTTTCGAGTTACCTTGAGTATTTAAGATGATGTTCATATGTTTTATTAAAACAAAAACATGTCACTATTTGAAACAAATACAATATGCTAAACAAATATACGCAATCAACAATCAAACAAACGGAAGTTTCGTTGATATTCATTGGCTCTGAATTTTGATTTAAATATTATTGTAGTAAACACATGTAACGCAAACGTTTTCTGAAGGTTATTAGAGAGTGCTTTTAAATACAAATATAATTCTCACACACATATTAGATTAATATTCCATATTTACTATCATCACGATGATGCTTTTGTTAAATATAAAACATATATATCGTTATAAATACAATTTATATACTGAATTAATTTCTCTTTTTTTTTATAGCAATACAGAAAAAGTTAAATGTAAGAGCCCTTTTTAAATTTCGGTTATCAAGGATATCCTTACTCCTAGAGGTCCAATTTTCCCAATTTTCAGAAACTATTTGTCTTATTTTATTTAAATGGTATGTGCCGAATTTTGTTTGAAGAAATAAATATTGGTGCCCCTAGAGTGATTTTTAAATGTCAGGTTTCAATTAAACTCCCACTTTCAATAATTTGGTTTCCCTAATTTCCAGAAATTGTTTTCCTTATTTTATTTAAACGGTATATGCCGCATTTTTCTATGGAACAATAACTCATGGTGTCGCTAGAGTGGGTTTTATATCTCAGTTTAAGGTAAAGCCCCAATTCTAATAGCCCCCTTTCCCTGATTTTCAGAAATTATTTTTCTTGTTTTATTTAAATTGTTTATATTGCGAAAAAATAAATTATATAATGTTATTAGAGCTATTTTTAAATGTCGACTTTCCTAATAACCTGAATCCCATAAATTCACAAACTTTTTTTTTTATCTCAATGGCATGTACTGAATTTCGTTGAGAAAAAGCAAAAATTGCGTCCATTAGACCGATTTTTAAAATTTACGCTCTAGGTAAACCCTCCACTCCGAATGATCCAATTTTCTGGTTAACTTACTCAATGAATTGTTTGTTAAATGGCATTCCAAGCCGAGGTTTGCGAAATTCCTTATTCCTGTACAAGTTTCTCAAATATTTCTTTGGACTTTGTTCGTTTTTTCTCCGATTTTATCGAGTTTTTCTCTGTTTTATTTTTGGTTGCTTATCAAGAACAGGACCCGATTCCCTAAATCTATTCACAAGTTTACGAACCGGTTACCCGTGAGGTAATCTGTTTATATATCGCCATCTCACTTCTCTATATAAGTTTATTGTCACATAGGAATCATATATGAAGATTCTGGGAGCTGAAGTATAAGGCTTTTTTGATCATATAGCAGCACTAATACACTATGACACTAAAACACGTGGTTTCACAACGTTCAACACCTGTACAACACAAAGAATTCGCGTCAGCACACGAAAAAGCGGGAAGTGAAGAGGGGAACAGGACCGGTTAGAAACAGGGCAGGCAAATCCCCGTTAAGTCGGCCACACGTCCAAATGAAGGTTCTGTATATACGCTCAATTTTCCAGTCCTTTTTCTGCACATGCATCAATCATTCTTGAAATTATTTCTTGGAGTTTCATTGAAATTTTAACTTCGTCCCCTGTAATGCAAGGAAATTATAACGCGCATTTGGCAATTGCATAGAAATAAATAGAAAACAGCTGCAAACAAAGAGTTACCAATTTATCATATGATGAGCAGTCCAGAGTGAACTAAAATATAAATGAGGAATTTTGAAAATGAATTTTAATAAGAATAATTCATAGTTATTGTCATTTACTGTTAAAATAAAACGGTTAGATGATTACATATTGCATAATACAACTAAAAATAATGAAACACTACGAGGGCAGTTCGGAAATTAATACGCCTATTGACTATAACTTAAAAAACCCGCACAGTTTATTACGTACATCTGAAAACTAGCTTTCCACTGTTTTTCAACATAGTCGCCATTTACATTCAAAAACTTGTTCATAGCGTTTCACTAATTTGAAAATCCCTTATGCATTTTGAAGATTTCCATCGCCGTTCAAGTGCTGGGCCCCATGTCATTTCTTCATGTGAGTTAGAAGAAAATCAGACGAGGTAAATCGGGTCTGTACGGGGGATGATATAAAACATCCCATTTGAATTGCCTCAAAAGTATTTGAGCACTGTGAGGGTGACCGTTGTCATGCAAGAACACAACGCCAGATGTCAACAGACCGCGACGTCTGTCCTGGTTGGTTCTTATCAGTTTTTTTCAGAAGTGACTGATGTATCACTTTCACTGAATTCGACAAGCAAGATTCCCGTAGTTTCCCAAAACACAATGGCCATGGGCCGTCTTCCTGTTGAATAAAGAGAACGCAGAAATAAGCAGGAGAAAGGGAAACCTATCTTGGAAGAAGACAAATTTAAGTCCCTGTAATTCTTTACTGGCACATGAAGGTATAAGTTTAAAGTGTAAAAGTTCCCGGCCCAAGAATTACCCTCGCTAACGGCGGACCCGCACGCTACAGTAGAGGAAATGCGCTTATTGCGTAAGATACAATTAAGAACTAATCGTTATTGATATTTTCATGTATTTTGTTGTTTTAAAAGCTGACTATGAGAAGAGAAAATGATAAATAATTGTGACATTTTCTTTAGATGGGCTGGACCCATCAGGCGCTCACTAACGAGCCGCCTCTGTTTTAATCCATTCGATACTGTTATGGCTCACATATTTAATCTTTCAGGTTTTAGTAGAAAACACCGGAATCACGATTTAGAACTTCATTACCGTAAACAGTGTGGACACGAACTCGCTTTGTCGTGTACAACCTCATATGTCTATACTGGAAGTCAATTCTGTCAAAGAGTGCGTTGCTTGCATATTCAAGTATAATGGGTAGGTATAAGTAATGTAATTTAGGGTTCGATGAGCATTGAACACAACTTTGTTAATATTATAATTACTTCTAATTTGCACAAAAATAAGAAATATGTTTTGTAAATATTCATAAATTAATTTTTTTTTTAAATTCTGGCGTACACTTAAAACAAAGATGTAATATTTAATGGTTTATTTATTTATTTATTTGGACGTCTTATTAACATCTCAGGCCATCAATGTCCTATTCAATTCAGGACGTGAAACGGCCGATATATTCTTCTCAGAGACCTCTTTTTCAAGCTTGGGGTTCATTTACATGCCGTAAATCTGCGACAGGGGACTCTTGATTTTACTTCCCTTCCGAAGGAAGCTATACTTAAGATTTCTTAGGATTTTTACGTCCGAAAATATTCATCCTGGTTTTTCAACGGAATACTCGTTGCAATATCTCAGTTTCAGTTTCTGACGCCAAAAATTGAACCCTTATATTTTTGTAACCATTTGTAATTTGGTCCTATCTGCTGGCTGTATGTGTAATTTTATTTTGAATAATTAAATTTTATGGCACATGATCCATTTATAGTATAATTTCTTCTAATATGAATAAGTTAAAAAAAAGGCTTTAAATGTATCAGCTATCATTTCCCCGTGATGGTATGAGCTAATTTTGGATTGAAAAATCCACTTGCTTTAGGTGAAATGATGAGCTGTCTGCCTTTCCGGGTAGGTAGGAGGGTAGGTTCATAAGTTTCCGGGCTCGCCGATAAGGATTAACGTCTTCACAAAAGCCTTATCTGGTGTCATGCCTTATCTGTTAAGTAAATAATTATAGCTGTTGCTTCCGTGACGCTGTGTTCAGTTGTTCAGATATAAATGCATAAAGAAGGCTATGCGTAGAAAATTGTGACATATTCAAAATGGAGTGTTCAGCTGTTATTAAGTTCTTCACAAAAAAAGGACTTACTCCAAATGAAATTAAGCAGCGATTGGAAGTGTATATGGGGAAGCATCCCCCTCATATTCTACCGTAAAATAATGGGTCAAACATTTTCGAATGGGCCAAGAAAGCATTGAAGACGAAGAGCGTGAGGGTCGACCTTAGAGGTACTCACTTCCGAAAACATCGCTTTTGTGGAAGGAGAAATTGTGGAAGACCGGCGGCTCAAAGTTACAGAAATAGATGCCTTTCTAAAACAACAGTCCTTCGAATTATTCATCAACATTTAAACATGAATAAGGTCAGTGCCTAGACTTCTTTCCTCAGTCCAAAAGGAGCGACAAGTCATCTGCTGTCAGGCATTTTTGGAGCTCTGCCGTGCAAAGAGAGAGAAGTTTTGCAAATCATTGTTACAGCAGATGAAACCGTGGTCCTCTACGATGATCCCTTATCCAAAAGAGAAGCAATGAGGTGGCGTACACCTGGAAAGGCACCTCTAAAGGCAATGGTCTCTCAGTCAACCAAGAAGATCATGTCCACAGTCTTTTGGGACTGTGAAGGAATACGCTTCATTGACTTCAAGGAGAGGAACAACCACAGTAAATGGGGAGTACTATGCTGGCCTACTGCACCGACTACGTGCTTCCATCAAAGAGAAAAGACGAAGACAGCTGAGTGGTGGTGTGCGCCTTCTTCACGACAATGCGCCTTTGCACACAGCTCTTGTTGCAAAGGAAGCTGTGAAGAAATGTGGCTTCATGGAGATCGATCATCCACTCTACTGACCAGATCTAGCTCTCAGTGACTATATCCTCTTCTCAAAACTCAAGAAGGACCTTCGAGGAAGGAAATTTAATTTGACGAGAAGTGGTGGAAGCTGTTTATGCCCATTTTGCAGACAAGATTTCTGAGTATTTTTGGGAGGAATTAAATGTTAATTCCAAGATGTGAAAAGTGTATTACAATAAAGGGTAACTATATTGAAAAGTGAAATACAGTTTTTGTCTTTATAATTTCTAGAAAATGATTAGGCAGTAGAATTATGGACATACCCTTATGCCTTCAGTCCACCCGTTTGGAGAAGTCTTGCCAGATTGGTGTACATTTATTTAAAATATGAACATGTTTTAACATTTTCAAAAAAAGTATTGTGGCGTAGCGTGGTTAAAAGATATATTCCAAAGAACCTAACGTAAATAATGAAAAGTTTTTAAGTTATTCGTTATTAATTGACAAAACCAAGGTTACATTGAGGAGTTCATTTCCAAGGAGTCCAAAACGTTCATAACTTTGTAACGTCATTACGTTTTGGTTAATAAATTTGGGAATTTGGTTACCGCATAGCTTCTTGCGTGGTTTCCCAATCTTTAGCATGTTCTGCTTTAAATTTTCTGGTTGACACTATTTTAATGTTGTAATAATAGCATATCATGTTTCACGAAAGTATGGTCTAATTCATACAAGTGTATTAGTACAGGTTCTTGTAAAGTATGCTCTTGTAACTTTCTGTTCCACGAAAGAAATGCTACACTGGTAAAGTATTAGTAAAAAGTTACAAGTGACGCCATATTAGAACAAGTTGGAGGAACAGCTGTTTGCCATACCTTGAATTAGTTTATGTCCACTCTTTAGGAATTTTTAATGCACAGATCGTATTATTGTCATTCCTGCTTTTAAATGTATATTGTATTTTTTCTCAGATATATTTGTAATTTAAATACTGTATTATGTATTTATTCAAGCAAAATAATCCACTTGGAGACGATAGGCCTATAATGATACAATTAGGAGCATCAATTTTAGCCGGCCAGAGAGGCAAAAGAATCGAGCTTCCCGATATCTCTCGATCATTTATATTTATTTATTTGTTTATATTGCTTGACAGTCAGGTTCACATGAGCAAAAACATTGTGCCAAAAGAGATTATTTTAAAACGAATGAAGGGTGAACAGAAATTATTTTCGTAGCATGTAACAAGAACCTTAAAAATACTTAACTAAGATGCTGGTCTGAAATTTACGTTTGGAACAGGAAACGCCCAATATCAGTCATAAGCCGTACTGAACCTAACTTTATAATTGTATACAAATATTTATTTATTCTTTCTTTATACATATTTCTACTCATCATTATCATCACTTTCGCTAATACTTAGCACATTTGTGTCAACGGTTCCCAAAGTCATTAAATATAATAAAATTTATGATAGAATTTGAAGTCACCAATGTTCATACCAATGCTTGTAGGGAAATTTATACCAATTACCAGGACCGATTAATACTAAAACTTCTGTGGAACAGCACTACGAAAAACCTCTCGTAAATTTGTAAGTATGGGGCTGTAAAGTACAAGCGTAGCAGAAATCTTTGTGGAACAGAATTTTACTAATAACTACAAGTTACCAGTCGGAACACTTGTAATGTATTAGACCATACTTTTGTGGAGCAGGGCCCTGGTCGCAGGTGATGTTGAAGGGTTGGTAGACACAACTACTGTC
This sequence comes from Metallyticus violacea, assembly GCA_030762175.1. Taxonomy (NCBI): domain Eukaryota; kingdom Metazoa; phylum Arthropoda; class Insecta; order Mantodea; family Metallyticidae; genus Metallyticus; species Metallyticus violacea. Next base: position 13,317,717 of record CM060835.1, on the reverse strand, counting down.
TCCATCCGACCTGATTGAAACGCCTTGACTCATTATGCAACCTTCCGATACGCTGCCACATTTCCTGAAATCCGTCATGACACTGACGTGCGTTTTTGCCAAGGGCCACTTTCAGTTTCTTAAAAATGCTTTAGGAAACCTCACGCACACTGAACAGTTCAACCAGTTGTCTTGAATGCCGGCGAAGACACTCGCAGAAGTTTGAGCCCGCAAAGGCACAGCTTAGGGCTAAGGACGAAGAGAGGCCGGGCGGTAAGCGATGGCTGCAAGGATAGGTGGGTCATTTAAGTAATAAAATACAACGTCGAGTATTTTCAATTAAGAAAATTTATTTATATAAGTGTCGAACAGAGAACACAGAAGAGTTTGAGGCAGTTTAAATACTCTTTAACAATTTCGAAAGTCCCCAGGAGAGGAATTAGGATAAGATACTGGCAGTATCAAATAATAATGAATGAGGAATGCTCTGTATGAAGAGATACACATGATAGCCTGTCGCTACAAGAATTGGCTGTGCCCGCCCAGATAGTAAATCTGGGAGCTTAAATATTCTGCCTAAAGATAAGAGGGGTCGACATATCATAATTAAGAGCGTCTGGCTCTTGATAGTAGACAGTCATAGATTGGTTAGTTATTATCGGATCTTAGTTGCTTAAGAATGATCCGATTCTTATAGGAAAACAAATAATCATATCAGGTTTTTCCATTATTTCCTTTCCTTGTAGAGTTGCTATAGAGAATTTAAGTTATCACCTCCTTAGAACACTCGTGTCTTAAGTAGGAGAAGATGTTTGGAAATCGGATTATGACGTTAACTAAAGTAGAAGACGATTATCTTAATATTCGATAATGGTTCGAACTAATACCCTGCCGAAAGTCTTGCCACTATTTTAATTACAGCCCACATAGACCAGAAGAAATCCAACAGCTCCCTTAAACAACCAAACGAGCAGACAGAGATCTCCTGTACTGTTCTTATGGACCACAGAAAGTGTTGCAATTTGAATGGCCAGCTGTGGACTTCTAAATTTATTTCCTCTGTGTCTTAAGTAAGCTTTTTAGTTGATTCTGCTACAAATATGACCTAAACATTAATCATGTACTTTTTTTTTAGTTGTACTTAAAAGCAAACGTTTATTTTCAGATGCGTCTGCCGAAATGGATAAACTTTTGAAAAAATTGGACGATCAAAATACTTGCACAGTGTCTTCTGGACTCGCCGGTCTCTTGGCACTTGTTAAGTGTCTCCTGATGGTGCCATATCCCAACGTTCTTAAGAAACCTTTAAAAAAAGAATATGACTTTGTTGTTGTGGGTTCTGGATCAGCGGGCTCTACTGTCGCGTCACGTCTTTCTGAAAATCCTAATTGGTCCGTGCTTTTACTCGAGGCTGGAGGTGAGGAACCTACAATAAGCCGCATTCCATGCTTAATTAAAACTGTACGATTGATTAGTAAGAGTCATGACTGGGACTATAAAACCGTGCCAAACGCAGAGTTCTATAATGGAAAACCATTAGCCTATTCGAGAGCCAAAATGCTGGGTGGTTGTGACGCACACAACGACATGTGGTATATGAAGGGGCACAGGAGATTATTTGATGACATGACTAAAATGGGCATCAAAGGTTGGTCTTATGAAGAAGTACTGCCGTACTATGAAAAACGCGCAAACGCACGCGAAGTGCTAGACAATGGAACAGAAGCAGACATGTCTGTTGAAAAGTTTCCTTACGCAGATGTAAATGTAGACCTCATAATGAAAGCATACAAAGAATTAGGATTTCCAGAACCGGACAAAAATGGTGACCACTACGAGGGTTACAAAACGACGTCCAAACATGGCGAACGTATCAGCGCCAACAGATTGTACATCGAAAAAATTCGTTTTAAGAGGCCAAATCTGCAAGTCAGCACGGCAACAATGGCCACAAAAATAGTAATTAACTCTACCACAAAAACTGCAACAGAAGTAGAGGTTTTAATAACAGAAGGAGGGAAAAATGAAACAGCGGTGATAATGGCCAAAAAGGAAGTTATTGTTTGTGGTGGGGTCATCAATTCTCCGAAATTGTTGCAACACTCAGGAATTGGACCGGAAAATCTCTTGAAGCGATTAGGAATTGAAGTAATCAAAGATCTTAAAGTAGGGTACAATTTCTTAAATCACATCAATTATTTGGGCATTAAACTAAATCTGACCACTACGTCACAAATACCTCACGACTGTCAAACTATTCGTAAGGACCTCCAGAATTACATCTCAAACAAATCAGGTCCTTTCACTGCCTGTGGAGTATTCTATCCTTATCTACTTACGAATTCATCACGCTCAACAAAAGATTATCCAGATCTATTATTTGCCTTTATAGCGTCAATTGAAGGCCTTGGCCTGCAGGACACACATTTCTGCTCTTGTTACTATAACACGTTTACTCTCGGACCCATGGCCGCTGTGACAAACGCACGAGGCTCTGTATTCATCAATTCTAAAGACCCACTAGAAGATCCGCTTCTTAATATTGCGTATTCACAGACAGATGCTGATATTATAGCTGAAGGGATGGGTTTTGTCCATAAGATTGCCAACTCAAAGATTTTCAAAGACGCTAATATCATTGCTGATAATACTCCAGATCCCAAATGTAAAGATAAAAAATATGCAAGTCTTGACTATTGGAAATGTGTCATTAAGGGTAAATTAGTTTTGTGGATGCATGGGACATCAACGTGCAGCATGGGGCCAAAAAATGACCCCAAAGCTGTTGTGGATTACAACTGCAAGGTGCATGGTATAAAGGGATTGAGGGTAATAGATGCTTCAATATTACCTCTGATTCCGAACACTAACATAAACTCAGCTGTGTTGATGACGGCTGAAAGAGGGGTCGATTTTGTTAAACAAGACTACGCTTGATCTAATACGTGTATTTTACTCTTTTTTTTTTTTCTGTGAAATAAATTTATAATCAAATATTTCGTGTGTAAATGCGAGGGGTGTTCTAAAGTTCTCGACCTGACTCAGAGATGTCGTGAACATGGCCAAATTACTATGACATTTATTAAGTATCATTCTTTAGTGACACGAGGTAAAGTTTCAGACGCGTAAGTGAAGTCACTTGTTTGTGACGATCGTGCAAACAAACTAGTGTTAACGTTCTACAAATTAGATAAACTTAAATACGAGCCCAAAATAAAGTAATTCGTTGTAAAAGGCTTAAGTCCAACAGAGATACAAAAGGGTTTAGATTCCACATTAAAGGATTCTTCCCGTTTGTTTTGGACAGTTAAAAAGTAGACTGCTGAATTTAATCCGTTCAAGACGATGAGCACTCAGGGCATTCCAAAATTACGACTGACGAGATTGCGGGTAAAAAAAAAGTGCGCAAGTAGATTGATATTGCAAAGACGCGTCCACTACATTTTACAGGAAGGCATCACTACACGCCAGAGGTGAAGGAGCAGTCCAAACAGTGGGTGAAAACAGATGAAAGTGCACCAAAGAAAGCAAAAACGGTTCCATTTGCAGTAAAAGTCATGACTACGGTTTTCTGGTGTGGTGCTCGTAGACTACCGCCAGAAGGGCAGAAACATCAGTAGGGTGTATTACGCTTCGCTACTGGACCAATTGAAGGATGATATTCAGGCTAAAAGTCCACATCTTGCGAAAAAGAACGTTCTCTTTAATCATTATAATGAACCTTCACACACATATGCAAAACTGCATGACCTTCGCTTCCAAGTCCTTTCACATCCGCCCAATTCCCCGGATTTGGCTCCCAGCGATTACTTTTTGTTTCCAAACCTGAAGAAATGGCTGGGTGGACGAAGATTCACATCAAATGATGAGATTGAAAGCTGAGACAGAAGCTTATTTTTCACATTTGGATAGATTTTATTTTACTGGGCTATTAAAAAGCTGGAAAGTCAGTGGACTAAATGAATCAATTTACAAAGTGACTATGTTGAAGAAAAAAACAGCTCAAGTCTTTTTTTTTTTTTTTTTTTTTATCAGGCCGAGAATTGTTAGAACGATCCTCGTGTATATTATTTCCATTAATCTCTTTCTAACGAAAGCTGAGTTAGGATATCAAAATTCGCGTGTGATGTCGTACATTTTCTCCTTTGTAAATAGTTTACAAAACATCTACACAATTTAGCCTGTCATTAGATTATTAATCAATAAAATGATCAAAAATAGCTGTTCGAGGCATTTCAAGCAATGATAATTTTAATGGTATATGAAACCGCTATATTGGCGACACACTACGGACTGAGACAAGCGATAACTTCACTCACCTGCCATGCAGCAATAACTTACTACTTACAAAACTGATTACATTGGCCTGCCAATGTATATATATAAAAGAAAAATAACACTATTAACAATGTAACAAATTAACAGTAATTATAATAGTAAAAACACTCAGAAAAAGTCACACTTGAGATCGCTATATTTCGGACTCGTGGAGTCCTGTGGCAAGAAGACAAGTGACGTCACTTGTTAGTATATCTTTTTTTTGTTTGGAAGGAAGGAGGGCTTGATTTACGTTTATGTTTAGGTTGTGTATCTTCTCTCTTCAAGCACCAGCAGTAGTCCGCCAGCATTGCTTCGTTCCTTCGTCCCTGATATCGTCTTCCCATCTCCTTGATTTCTTGATGAACTCTTTCACCTTGATTATTGCTCATGAGTCCCAGTTAAGTGGAAAGCAGAGAGAGAGTTCAAGAAGTGAAGTTTCAAACTCATATTGCAACCAAGAACTTGCAGTTTTCGTAACACATGTTTTACAATGCCATCATTTTGCGTGTCTTTTACATTTACAAGAACTTATTGATAACATCCATGAAAGAACACCAGGTCTGAAGTTCTGTGTCATTCACGGTGTTCAAAAAGCCAGTATCGTTCATTAGCTATCTGATCTGAGGTACATCAAATACACACTGTTTTATTTTAGCCCCAGACAAAAATGGAAATTTACAGTCTAAATATTGAAGCACAAGCTTTTTTGTCTAGTGTTTTGACGAATTGCTTCACGATACCAAGTTTAATATGAAGCGGAGGCAATCACATATTTGTAGGGTCAACTAGACCGACATGCATTACATTTTCTCTCGCCGATATTTTGTATACCCACCTGCTGACCAAGTAAAATACCATCGTTTTTAGACCTCCACACAGTAGCCATTGCTGTTCCGGGTATTTGATTTTTTCTAAAATGGATTTCCAATCTTATCTTTAAAATATGCAAAGTATACTTTCTTAATAAATGAAGTATTTTTATTCTTTTGTTTTTAACAAATAATAACGACAAAGGAAACAAAATTATTTGGATTTTTCACACATTACCGTCTTGATATTCCACAGCTTGAAGCCATTTTATACACCACACAAAAAAAATTATATATAGCACTAAACAACAAATACATTATCGACTACCTGGATAATGAATTTTAACTGATGTCTTTGTGGCTTTAGACTACGACGCACAATCTCTTCCTCTTCCCCTTACTTCTTAGCCACGTGTTGATAAGCTCTAGTCACGTTGAAAACTTTAAACATATTACACAGCAACTGATAAGAAAATAAATAAGGGTTGCTTTGCATACTACTTATGTTCCGTATAAGCATTTATATATAATTTGTGTGTTAAAGTAATTCATGTTTTGCAATTATATCATCGCAATATAGCAGTATAAGTAACAGAATGTCAGATACAAAAAAAACTGTATGTTTAAGAAAAATCTGATACCATTATCGAAACCAGCAGACCGTTTTCCACATAAATTAGTTATTTTCACCAAGACAGCAAAACCATCGCATGCCAGTGTTCTCGTAGCTGGGGAGCGTCTGCAAGAGTGTATTGTTACTTCAAATGTAGTTTTGTTTCATTTTATCACTAATTTTTAAGGCTGATCGAAACCGCTTCAGTTAGGTTAAAGTTACAATGATATGGAAGTAACCTGCATATTTCATAGCCAACGACAAATTCTTTTTGTAGGTTTGGTACTCCAGATTATTTCTAGAAGCACCGCCTTAACTGGAATCGGAATGTCTAATTTTATTTCTTTGGTTCATGTACCAACTCTCTTTAACGTCTCAGGTTATCAGCGTCCCATTCAATTCAGGGCATAAAATGGCCGATAAATTCTGTTCAGAGGCTTCTTCTTTCAGGCTTGAGGTTCTTTTGCGTGCCGTAAATTTACGACATGGGACCACTGAATATACAATGTGATTCTAAAGCCCTTCCCTGGTTTCGGGGGATACTAGAACAATAATCATGATAGACATAGCTTATATCAATGGATAGAATATCTCTTCAAATTTTATACACCCCTTACAGGTGTTCCGTAAGTCCTCCATTGGTGACGCAGCAGACATCAATCAGTCAAGCTCTGGCCACACAAGTCCCAATATCTGACGGTCGATACCAGCGACTGCATGCGTGATCCCCTCTTGCAGCTGTGCTAAATCATGTGGCAAAGCGGCACGAACATACGATCTTTGACATAGCCCCATAAGAAAAAATCACCTAGGGTTAGGTGAGGTGATGTGGAGACCAAAAAGAAGAGAAGAAACATCCCGAGCAGCACGTCCAATCCAAACACGAACATTCAGCATTGAGGTGCTCAAAGATGTCATGATGAAAATAATGTGGAGTCCCGTATTGCTGATAAATTAAACCCTGCTAACTGCCAGTAATTGTGGCATTAGCCACTGTTGAAGCAAGTACAGATATGCTGTCCACATATATAGTTATCCCCGCAAAGAAAAACTGACCGAACACTTTTGATAAAGAAACAGCACAAAACAAATTGACTGTAGGGGAATCACGGACGTGTTCTATCACAACAGCAGGTTTTTCCGTGAACTAAGGCGTACATTGTGACGGTTCACTTTGCCGGACACATGAAAAGTAGTCTGGTCACTAAAAATCAGTTTCTCAGCAAAACCGTCTTCTTCTAGCTGCTCTTGAAAATCATCACAGAATTGAAGACAACGATTATGATGCTCGGCGCTCGGCCTCTGTAACAGCTGTTTCCGGTATGACTTCCTTTAAGACGTTGATGTAAAATACGGCTGACAGTTGGTTGCAGAATGTGCAATTCCTGGCTCGTGGGATGTGTCGACCTTAAAGGGGTCCTGGCAAATGCTTCTCGCACACGCTCAACGGTCTCAATCGACACTCTTGGCCGGCCTGGCCTCTTCGTTGTTCATCACACAAGCAGTCAGTCACTTCAACTTTTTGTACCATACACGAATTGTTTTGGCTGTGGGGGTTCTTGTTGATGTTTCATACGAAATCGTCGCTGTACCGTCACAACGGACTAAACATTTAGCATATTGTAACACAAAGAAAGCTTTATGTACACCAGTAAACGCTATGTTTTCGCTATGACTCCCTCCAGTGTCTATATCTACAACTATGCCATGGCTTCTATTACGAATGCAAACTTGGAGAGATACTCTTTCCATTAATAAAAGCGTTTCCTCTATGTCTGTCATGGTTTCTGTTATATCGACCTCCGAAACCAGGAAGGACTTTAGATTCACTCTGTCTGTGAGGGTCGGTCCTGGTGGTGTAGTGTTAACCATACTTGCCTTCTAAACCCAAGATCGCGAGTTCAAACCCGGCTAGGATCGATGGAATTTTTCGGGCGTAAAAATCCTAAGTATGGCTTCCTTCGGAAGGGAAATAAAGCCGTGGGACCCATGTCGTACATTTACGGCACGATAAAGAACCTCAAGCCTGAAAGAAGAGGCCTCTGAGCAAAATTTGTCGGCCGTTTCACATCCTGAATTGAATGAGACGCTGATGACCTGAGATGTTAAAGAGCGTCCGTAAATAAATCAAATCAATAACTGTCTATGGGTAGCGTCAGGCGACAGAAATAGAAAACTAATGGTATAATGTGTAATAGGTTATGTTGGCAATACTTTTATGTTTATATGTAAGATGCTAACCACATACCCGAAAGTCTTATAGAACGAATTTAAGCAAAGTTAGATTTTATGAATCCTCTCAAAAGCACGTGATTGTATAAAACCGAAGCATGTGTGTACTGGTTTTTAGTTTTCTTACAATATTCCATGTGCTAATATGCATTTTCTGAATGCTTATTATTACATTCCACATACCTAAATGCTCATATGAATGTGCTAATTATTTAAGTGAATGTCTGAATAAATTACATACTTAAATAATTATGCACTAAAGTGAATTACTTAAAGTATCTGTTAATGTGAGTACTGTAAATCAAATATTATAATAGTATTGGATAAAAAAAAACGTAAGAACCTTGATAGTGATTGTCATTTTGACTGTTGTGCAACAACCTTAGAAATTCATATGTGTGAATTCAAACTCGAAATAATAATTATCGGGCATATCTTCCGTTTGGAATTTTAATAAACTTCGTTAAATGCACTCGTACACTCAACTGCTGTGCTAGCAAATGTATCTTTTAATTTAAACAATATTAAAAGATGCGTATTTCATCAAAATGTTCCTTCGTTATTTATGAGAATGTTTGTTAATCTCGTTTAGCGATTATTGTAGCTCAATTTTTCATACGAACATGGCTTGATACTCAACTGTTAATAATAGCGTGCTCATGGGTAATAATGGTAGCGAACGTGGTATCGCGAAAGAGAGCATTTGGAGGTATTTTTCGGCTGCAGAAAAGCTAGTGTTTGATAATGAACTACAATATTAATGTAAATTGAAACAAAAATAGCCAAGGATGCGAAAGATGCCTGCGAGACATCTAGGTGTAAACAAGTAAGTGGAGTCAATGATAGTGTATAGTTCGATTCAGTCAGACAGTAATCTTAGTTATATGATTTGCTTCACTGTTAGTATTGTAAGTTAAAATAATGTTTTGATAATTGTAAAAGGACATAAGAACAAATGATGCAGACCAGAAAATCGACCGCTTACAGATTGCATTTCATTACCTATGGAAAAATTAATTTACAGGCCGTATAACCTATAAAACATCACTTTATTAGAAACAATAGCTGTAGACACGTCAGCAATTTTACTTATAACAATTTGGAAACTTCCAATTATATAGAAATGTAATATCATAAGGAACTGATAAATGAGAGTAAATTTTCGATTATTTTTATCGTTCTGTATTCCGTTCAGTTGTCGCATAACGTGCCCCATCTAACGTAAATCTCCATCTTACATATAAGCGTATAAAACATATAACGTATAGGCAACATAAAAATTACTAATGACTTTACGATTATTTTACTGGAATATTAAGAAGATACTTAGGTAACGCAGTGCACTCGAGGACCCTTTATTCGACATCTGAGTCTCATATTCTAATCCATGGTTTCTAAAGTGCGCGTCCCTACCGAAAGAATGCATGATATTAATAAAAACACTCCTTTATTAATTTATTTCATATTTAGCAGCATAAACATAATAGCGTTTAAAATAAAGAACAAAAAATCTCCGTAGTTTTAAATATTAAATATATCATATCTCTCAAAACAGCTTCTCAAAAATCGTCTCTGCATTACACATACACAATGATATAATTTTCAAGTTAAATATTACTCGCTTTTATTTTTACAGCACCAATGACAAAGTACTTATTTAGAACAAATACAAAATAACAAGTGCATTAAAAGATTAAGAATTACTTTCGTAAGTTCGGAATATCCTTTCATTTTTTAATTCAAAAGTTGTACACGCTGTGGCAAAATTTCCAGTACATGATGTATTTCAATGCTTTTTGCTAAATATTTGTTTGAATTTCATTCAGATGAACGCAGAAACTGTCACAGTATTCATCTATGGCCATTATAATTTCTTTGAGTTATTCTTTTCTTGCAGAAAACAATCGAAAAGCTACATTTTCGTGCAGAATCATTCCACCATTATTGTTACGCGAAACAAAAATATTTTTTCTAAATGCGTCATTTAGTTGTGGAAATATTTGACCATTTTCGTTGTCAAGTGTTTTAACGAATTGGTATTCTTTACTTAGAGCCTTTGGTGACCGAAACTCAAAGATATTGACCATTATACAACTTATAAAAATATTCAAATATATTATATAAGAATACAGCATACCATAGCAATTTAATTAAAATATTCATCCATATTATAGACGACGTAAGTATTTAAAAATATCTTTAGTTTTTTCCTTAGAAATGTTGCAGTTCTGTGAATTAAATAACAGTTTCTAGAAGCTGCAGAGAAACAGATGCCCTTCTAGAAAGATTTTAGTGAGTTTATTGGTCTACTCAAGTGTTGTAAATAGGCGCAAATTTGTTCATTTTAAAGTTATCCAATATAGCTAATGGGGAATACTAGGGGCGTCCTGAAAGTTCTCGGCCTGACCAAGAAGACACAAGTTTTGAGAGATTTTTTACAACATAGTCACTTTGTAAATTGATTCGTTTAGTCCATTCATTGAAATAAAATGCGCGCACTGTGAAAAATAAGCGTCTATCTCAGCTTCAAACTCATCATGTGATGTGAATCTTCGTGCAGCTAGCCATTTCTTCAGGTTTGGGAACAGAAAGTAATTGCTGGGAGCCAAATTTGGCGAATGTGGCGGATGTAGAAGCACTCTAAGCGAAGATCATGCAGTTTTGCTGTAACAGTCCCAGACGTATGTAGAAGTACATTATCGTGATGAAAAATAACTTTCTTTTTCGGAAGGTGTGAACGTTTAGTCTGAATAGCATCCTTCAGTTGGTCCAGTAGTTAAGCGTAATACTCCAGTGATGGTCTGGAGGTATTCTACAAGTACGACAATAATAATAATAATAATAATAATAATAATAATAATAATAATAATAATAATAATAATAATAATCAGAAATACTCCATCCCGTACCTTGTTTCTTACACCGGGCCATGTATTGCAAACTCTTACACTTTATTTCTAAATTAGCAAATTACATTTTTACATTATTCTTTTTCAAATAATACTTATACGTAAGTTACAATTAGAAATTTACTAAAATAATAAAAATAATAAATTTGATAAATAACAAAATTACATTCCCTTCAATATTCGAGTAACTGGAAACCAGCTATTACTTCTACTACTTCCACTTAATCTTTAACTCTTAATTATTAAACTACTATTCACCGGTATCCGGTAGAAACTGTACTGGTCACCAGTACATTTCTTACATAGTTTTACTTTACAAGCTACATCATCTATTCCTGTCTATGTACCGCCATGGGTGGCCGAGGTCGTTAAGGCGCGGACTCGTGAGCGGGAGGTCTGCGGTTCGATTCTCGCCTAGACCGTTCTTCCCGCCAGGACCATCCTCCCTGACTGAGGTTTTTCCCAGGTTTTCCTCAGTCCTCATAAATGTCAAATGCCGGGGGTGGGGTATTACTCTAAATGTAGGTCTGGAACGTTTCCTTCCTTAAAAAAATAAATCCTTTTCCAATATATCACTTCATCTCAAGTGTCATCAGTGTCCATCGCCTGTAGTGCTTCTGTAGCAAAAAACGGGCGTTAAACAATATTCATTCATTCCTGTCTATATTTGTATAAAACTATATATTATATATCTATTGATCTTATATATGTTTCTTTATTTTTCATATCATCTTTATATATTATATCATCTTTACAAATATATTCCTATAAATTTCACATTTATATCTTATATTAACCAAATTTTTCACCTCTAATTATATTTTTTGTTTGCGAATCTAATTGACATTTATCAATGCAACATTTACCCTACCAATTTGACATCGTTAACATAATAATAATAATAATAATAATAATAATAATAATAATAATAATAATAATAATATCACTAGTAAATTAATTATAAATTTAACGCTTGCTATAACAAATTTTATTATATTTTACTTTACTTCTTCTTTATCTTTCTCTTCTTCTTCTTCACTCTTTCGCCATACCCTTTTTCCACAATCACTTTACCCTCCTCTCATCTATATACACCATGCTGTTTTACGTCCAATGAAAAGTTCCCCTGTACTGCACTACACTCTACACTTCTCTATTGCATTTATTTATTTGTCCTTTATACTCACATTATTACAAGTTTAAAATTATTCTTACAACTTTCACCACTAATTTCACTTCACTCCACTCCATTTCACTCATATCTACTACACCCTTACACTCCAATACATTACACCCCTCTCAATCTTTATTATATCTCTCCATTCTTCCTAAACAAGCTCCTATACTCCCAACCTCTGCATCTTCTCTAAGGCCCCCAACAACTCCTTCAGTTCCTGTTTCTCCTGCTGCCTCATCATATTCTTTCCCTCTTCCTGTTCTTCTCACATGCCTTCATTCTTCTAACAGTAGGTTTGTTTATTATATAACTTCTTCTAAAGTGATTTAAATCAAGTTTTCGTTGTGAATTTGGTGGTAATTTATTTTCTGGTTGTCTATATTTTAATCTTTGCGATATTCTAACTTCTTCTTCTTCTTCTTCTTCTTCTTCTTCTTCTTCTTCTTCTTCTTCTTCTCCTCCTCCTCCTCCTCTTGCAGTTGGAATCTCTTCTTGCTCTATCCTTTCTTCCCGCGCTATTTAACTCGTTTTTTGACTTAGGGTTTCAAGATGTTTATATAATTCTTTGTTCTATGAGTCCACAACATGAGAATCCCAGAAAACCGTAGTGGTGACTTTTCCCGCAGAGGAACCGTTTTTGCTTTCTTTGGTGCACTTTCACTTGTTGTCACCCACTGTTTGGACTGCTCCTACGTCTCTTGGCGTGTAGCGATGAATCCATTTTTAATCTACCATTATGAAACGTCGGAGAAACTCACTGTGATTGCTTAAATAAGTGTAAACACTCTTGCGAAATGTTCATTCGGATGCGTTTTTGATTCGTTGCTAACAAACATGGCACCCATGGAATAGAAAGCTTTCACGTACCCAAAACTTCGTGTAAAATGCAGTGGACAGGCCTATCGAGGTCTTTGCAATGTCAGCCAACTCGTGCACCTTCAATCGGCATCGTTCAGTAAGGCATTGTGAATTTTTGTTACAATCTCGTCGGTCGTGCAGTTTTTAACTGTCTAAAACGAGGGGGAAGAATGTTTTAATGTGAAATTTAACTCCTTTTGTATTTCTGTTGGAGTTATACCTTTCGAAATGAAGTACTTTACCACAGCTTGAATTTCAGTTTAATTCATTTTGTAGATAATGTTAACACTAGTTTGTTTATATGATTGTCACAAACATTTAGGCGTCTAAAACATTAGAGCCCGCCATCTAAAGGATGATACTTAACAACTATCATAGTATTTTGACCATCTTCAATCCGAGAACTTTTAGAACACCCCTCATATAGGAACAGTAAGAAAATTGAGTTTCTTGGATAATGGTGTACATGATTGTCTAAAACCAACATCACAGAGAAGCTTATAGCTGAAAAAAATAAACATCCTTTATCTCAAAATGAAATGCAAATGCGCATAGAACACCAATCTTAAATAATTTGAGTTTACAAGATTATCTAAACTTCTCAAAGTGAATAAGAAACAGCTGAACTTAGGGACTATGGTCTATAACTACTTTTTAATTCCTCATTAATTTCTGGCACTAAACGTTTTGTATGAGGAACGTTCCTTATGGAATAAAAAGTGTAACTAATAGTTGGATATCTGTTTATTTTCAGTTGTAAACTGAATAAAATTTGTTTTTCTGAAAATTTGACCAAAGCTTATTAGCTTCAAACCAAATGTATAGCTATCCTGATGTCCTTGTAACGAAGTTTGAACTTTGACCTTCTGATTTTCCACCAGTGTCGCCTGAAAAAAAAATCCATCTATTACTTATATTATAAGATAAATCATTTATAAACTTCAGTAGGAATTTTGAGCCTTGATAACACATCAAATTGGTTCCAGCAAATGACTCACAATTACTGATTATAGTTTTTTACACTCTGTTAGTTAGATATCGATTTAAACCACTTTAAAAATAACTTATCAACACCATAGAAATGCAATATCTGTGACGCAGTTTATGATTTATTCTATCAAAAGCGTTAGCCAAGTAACAAAACACTCCCAAAAGACATTTATATTTATTTAGAACAGATAATATTTCAGTCATAAATATTAATTAAATTAACGGTGTGTTTATAAACGCGCTACCCATATCCACGTTTAGTGAAATATAAAATTACATTCACGTGACGATCGTTTACCTCCGCTTCTAATCAACAAACAACCGGATGATTACGTAAGAAGCAGTTATGTGGTTACACCGGTTTCCTTAATGTTCGCCCTTGAAGAAACGTTTGGTGTGCAACAGATCGGCTGCATGGCTCCACACTGCATCACTTTCCAGAGTTTTTTTTTTATTTCTTTTCTTTCACAGACTGAAAATATAAGTTATACCTAATTTGTTTGCTTAAAAATGACCCCAAAATAGGTCTCAGCCAAGATATTAACGTAAGAAACTATAAAAGAAAAAGCCTTTAAAGGGAGGATTGAGAAAAAGAAGCCAACAGGTCATTCTTTCCTAAAATGCAATTTAAAAAATGTAAATTTGATCCTGTAAGTGAGTAAGTTAAAAAAATTAATTAAGTTATACTAGGGGAGAAATTAATTTGTGATTGAATTATTAACAGCAAACAAATATGGTTAATCTTCTTGTAATTTGTCCAGCATATTTAATCCGTATTGTATTATAGCAAGACAATAATTAGGTACCCTTAATGTTATACATATAATAAATTTTTAGATTTATTAGTACAGCTAGTACAGAATCTATGAAACCTTAAGTCTTCAAGCTGGTTGGTCATAAAACTCCTCGGCAAATGACAGCCGATGTCTCGCGTGACAAAGTAGGCCATAAGCACAGTAATTGCCTGCTTCCCCACCGACCCATCTGTTACTATAGAGACACCTGAGTAAAGTGTTTTGTATGCGATCTGCTCATTGCCACTTTGGAAAATGTTTTATCGTGCAAAAACTGTAAATAGTGTATCACAAGGTGCGTTAGATTCGTATGCTGCTGCTGACGTCTAGAACCTCACTAAATGTTTGCTCACTGGGTATAATGAGTTTTCCTAATTTCTTGAAAATGCTCGTTTACATGCATTTATTTAGTTTGGAAGCACTGCGCACAGTTGGCATATGCACAGATAATTATGCTACACTGACGAGTTAGAATTTCTAGCTTCACTCGGATCAAATTAGCGAATTCCGAAGGTTGTATCCATGAAAAAGTTTTTGAAAAAAAATTTCTTCAAATATACATCGATCCTACTCACTAGGCACAAAAAATTACGATAAAATTTATATATACCGCAATTTTTGTTTTTTCTCAACGAAACTCGGTATATACAACAGGAGGAACAGGGGTAATCCTTGCTAATTCCGCAATTGGTATCATCCTACACGACACGTTTCAGCGCACTTCCACTACGTATTATCAATAGAGGCAGTACTTGTTATTAACGGATTAATTACATAATTATTTATCGAGTTCGTTAACCAGTACAGTTGGACTATTGGCGGTGGAGGTTAACCTAAAGCGAATATTTAAAAATCGCTCTAGTAGCTACATTTTTTTTTTTTTGTTTGTTTTTTTCTCAACGAAACTCGACATATACCATTAAAATACAAAAAGAAAAATAGTTTCTGAAAATGAGGGAAATCAAACTCATGGAGATTTGCCTGAAACCCAAAATATAAAAAAAAAAAAAAAATTCAACGAAACTAGGTACATATTATTTAAATAAAATAAATAAATAAATAAGAAAAAGGTTTTGAAAATCAGGGGAAATAAGTCTATGAGTGGGGATATATATAAAACTAAAATAGCAAAAACTAGATAAGCAGAAAAAAGATAAAACGCAAGGAACGTCACAGAGCTACTATCGCAAAATTTCGAACAGCTCGTGTTCTTCTTAGGCAAGAAGACGCGCGCGCACGCACACAGATATGCATGTGTGTGTGTCCTGTTGAAATGTTATATTTATATGTCACATACACTTTTAATTAATGTTATCAATCAGCAAAATATAATTTTTAAAAAATGTCTAGCATTATATTTTTAGGGGTAATCTTCGTTCCAATTTCTTGATTTTCACAAATATGCGATAAATTTATCACATTCACAAAAGAAAACTAATTGACTTATAGGAATTTAGCCCTCAAATAAACACATATATCTCAGTCCTCTCTTAAACACGTACTGGGGGAATCATCTGAAACGTCAACCGCAAATATTTCTGAAATGGTGCTATTGATGTGTTGCTGTCACAAGATTGAAGTTTAGACAAGGGCTAGTAATTGCAGCCTCTTACATAGATGTTAATAATTATTAGAATGTGAATTTCTTGAAAAGAGTTACTTTTTTTTCATTGAACAATGCCCATTGACAGCAATGTAATAAAAGTAGAGGAAATTAGAATGTCTATGGTGTTTTTTGATTATTCTAGTGCAGGAAGTTTACGACCATTTTAAATATCTACAGTTGTCTGCCCCTCTTAATTGCTTGGTTGCTGGGCTCCGATGTTCGTATGTTTGTTTACATTTTATTTCCTTTACTCTAATTTTATTGAAATTTCCGTGCCAGTACTGTATGATAGTTCTTGAAGTAGGACATGGAGAATGTAGGGAAAATGTTGTTCTTTCTTTTAATGTGTAAGCTGTAAGATATCCCAATAGACGTACTGCGCTTGTCTTCACCGATTGTTTCAAAATCGTTGGATTGGACGAAAGGGGCCTGTACGTTGGCCCATCCGCTCACCGGATTTGATCCCTTTAGACATTTCTCTGTGGGGAAAGCCAAAAGACACTGCCGATAGATTACACCAGAAGATATGAAACGACGTATTACAGCTGTCTGTTCTGAAACATCTGTTGAAATGTTACAACATGTGCAACGATCTTTACATGGCAGACTGGAAGCTTGTATTGTAACTGGTGGTCACCATTTTGAACACAATCTGTGAAGACCAGTTTTCGTATTTCTTAAGATAGTGTTGACACACGTACAGTAAAAACACACAAGTAAAAAATGTAACACGTGTTTTCTTGGAAATTCAGAAAGAAAAAAAAAAAAACACATGCACACTAAATAAGAAAAGTTAACATATGAACATCGTAGCCTAACAACTAAGCAGTTAAATGGAGCAGACAACTGTAGAAGTTTAAAATGTTCATATTACAATAGCTCGTAAACTTCTTGCGTTAGAATCGTGCCAAAAAAAAAAAAAAAAAAAAAAAAACACCCACCATTGACGTTTAATTTATTCCAGGTTTATTTTATTGTAGTGTCAGTAGGCATTGCTCCATTTGAAAACATGTAACTTTTTTCAAGCAATACACATTCCCTTAATTATTTATATCTGTAAATGGGTTGCAATTATGAGCCCTGTCAAAACTTCAGTTTTGTGAAAGTAGCACATCAATAGCACCTCCCATTACAGAAATATTTGTGACACAAGTTTTAGATGATTTACTCCATATAAACATTTTTTTTTTTTTCTAAGACTTGGTGTCCTTTTCATATGGGCTGGGCAGATGGTTAGAGGCTGCCGGAGCATTTCTATGTAGTGTCATAGGCTAAGTTTTTCTGGTCCCCTTGAGCTGTTAAGCCCATCCAAGGGGCCTACGTAATCTACCTTAGCTAAAAACTAAATTGATAATGTTCATATGATCTCATTTGCTTGTTTTTAAGTTCCCTATATATTCCATAGAGATTTCCACTGTTAAGTAATAGGTGGCAAAATTATTCTGAGAATAATAAAAATAAAAAAGATCGTTACGCAAACTAAGCGAATTCTTCACTTAGTAAAGTAGGTTTAAAAAACAATATAAAATCCAAATTATGGCCTTATTAATTAATGAAATGAAATAAGTTATGGCGTTACTGTGTGACATTAGGGGAACAAAATTAGAATTCTTGCAATCTATAAGTGTTACAAAAGAGAAACCACAATTTCTAGAATTATTATTATTATTATTATTATTATTATTATTATTATTATTATTTACAGAAAACCACAAAATATAGCTTTACTATTAATTACATGAAATATATGACCACTGATAGGCAAAGCTAAAGCTATACTGTATTTTAAACATTTTTAAATGTAACCATGTTTATGAACTAAGACCTTGATATCATCTTCACATTCACTAAAATAGAGAAAAATAACGGAAAGTTTCAACTTGTGTAGTGTATTTAGGATGATGATGTCCATATATTTCAAAAAAAAAAAAAATCTTACTATTACAAACAATTACAATGTACTAAGCAAATATACATAATCAACAATCGAAAGTTTTATATATTTTCATTGGCTTTGAAATTTAATTTAAATGTTATTGTAGTAAAAACATATAACACAAACGTTTTCTGAAGGTTATTACAGAGCGCTCGTACACATAAATATAATTCTCCAACATATATTACATTAATATTTCATATTTGTTATCTCCACGACGATATTTTGTTAAATATAAAACATATGCGTCGTTATAAATAAAGTTTATATGCTGAATTAATTTGTCCTTTTTTTAAAAAACAATAGAGAGAAAATTAAACGCAAGAGTGCTTTTTAAATTTCGGTTTTCAAGCATATCCATAATCCTAATCGCCCCATTTCCCTGATTTATAGAAGCTATTTTTCTTGTTTTATTTAAATGGTACATACCGAATTTTGTTGCGAAGCAAGAAATATTCATGCCGCTAGAGCGATTTTTAAATTTTGGATTTCGGGTAAACCCCATTCCTAATAATCTGATTTCACTGATTTCCAGAAACTATTTTCTTATTTTATTTCAACGGTATATGCCGAATTTCCTTTAAACTTTTTCAATTTAACATCCACTGCTAGTGGCCCGATTATCCTGGTTTTCTGAAACCTTTTTATACGTTTATTTTAATGAAATGTTCTGAGTTTCGTTGAGATGAAACAAAAATTGTAAACGGTAAAGCATTAACACACATTATATACGCATATATACATATATTTTTTTTTTTTTATTGTCATTTTCGGTGAATAGTGGAAGGTTTGAAGATTTTTTCAAAAATAGTTTCAAGGTCATAACCGCAATAGCATCATTCCTTCGCAATTCCCTAAAACTACAGTTAAACATAACGTATGTGGTGTTTCCTTAAACAGTAACACCATATCTTCCAAGGAAATGCGGTTTCATATCACTACGAAGTCGAGATTTCACGTGTTGGTGGTAGTCACGTGGATATTCCTGTTCTTTACGGGCGGGGAAGAGGAGGGAAGCCAATGTTTGCCCTCCCTCCGCTTCCTCCGAAACATCTGACCGATGTTGTGATAAAAGAGCATTGAAGAAGAATGAGCCTGCTCATTAGTTGACTGTCTGCAGAGAACGCACAGAAATGCAGTGGAATTTCACAGTGCTCTTCCACAATGGAGAAGTTGCTACGTTGCCAACCTGGTCCTGCAGCTGACAACGGCCTGAAGGCGTGCAGTGGACGTCAACAAATTCTCCGCGTCTCCCGGCAACGGACGATACCGGTAATTAGAACGGATAAACCGACATCTGTTAGTGTTTAGTAAAGTATTAAGTTTATGACATCAGTGCCATGCAGAAGGGATCAAGAAAATGCTGTACCACGTGTTTATAATGAAGTGGTACCGATCACAGACCGAACAGACGTTCATTTCGGTTTCTTAGCTCTGCTGTTGTTGTTCGGTGCGAGCGGGTGCTGTGCACAAACAGTCGTTTTTAAGTAGTTTTGTTGAGTTTGGTAATGTTTTCGCGAATCAACACCATCGTCTTTTTGGGAAGGGTAGAAGAGTTTTAAATCACGGCTTCCATAAGAAAGCTTATGCCTTCTATCGTTTTTGGCTTTTTTTACGGATTTAAAAAACGTGAAAGTAGGTGCAAAGCGAAAAGACTTCCCAGGTTTTGTCCGCGATTTTCTAAACAGCAGCATTACCAATATCAACACAGGTAAAAAAGCGATGACTAAAATGAAACCGCGAAAGTAATTTGTAAGTGGGCATTAGGTAATGGTTGGTTAATGACAATCTCCAGAATTCAAAGACTAGTTGGTAGTTGCGAGTGTTCCTAGAGAGTGCTTTGTGAGATATGATGTACACCGACCAACTTGTCGGAATGAAGCCGATGCACCCGGACGAGGAAAGGCAGCTGATTTTCCAGCAACAGCGGGCACACATTCGCCAAGTGCTTGGCGTGCGACGCAGCTCCTTTCTGCTTGTGCTGTATCTCATCTTCTACATCGCGTATCTGGTTACCGGAGGTGTAGTATTCGCAGCCTTCGAAGCGCCTGAGGAAAACGAGCTCAAAGTGTCTCTGGCTAAGGCTCGGCAGGCTTTCCTAAAGACGCATCCATGTGTATCAGGTATGAAAATATCAACTTTTTCATCTCTCAACGAATCCTTAACAAAAACATTTTATGTTGTGTTCATTGTGTCCATGCTATAGTTACCTCTTCATCCCTAAGTTTAAAACGTGTGGTTTTAAACAATATTAGAGCTCTTTTGCAGCTGAGAAAATGTGTTTTTATGCAGGGGCGGCTCCAGTAAAAAACTAATTTGCACTACCCTCTAACAGTTCAATGGTAAATTTTCTATAACTATTATTTGATCTGTTTTTATGCATAAAAACCCCTCTCTAGGAGTCTCTCACAAAAGTATGGTCTAATACATACAAGTGTATTAGTGCAGGTCCTTGTAAAGTAACTTTCTGTTCCACGAAATAAATGCTACACTGGTAAAGTGTTAGTAAAAAGTTACAAGGGATGTCATATAAGAGATAGATGAAGGAACATACTTAATTAGGTTATGTAACTCCATTGGCACAGGGCGTATCCATTGTCATTCCTGCAAAATGGGTCTGAGTCTTTTTTTTTTTCTCATACATAATGATCATTTAAATACTTTATTATGTATTTATCGATATTCAAGCGTAATAATCCACTTTGAGACCATAAGGCTACGTTTAGGAGCATCAATTTCAGCCGCAGAAAGAGAATGACGCTTCCCTAAGTCATTTTATTAGCCCATTTGGTCCTTTTATATTGCTGGACAATCACGTTCTCATTATAAGCCAAAAAGTTGGGAACATTATGCCAAAAGAGGTCATTTTAAAAGAGAATGAAAAGAAAGTATTTTCGTGGCATGTAGCAAGAACCTTAACAATACATTAACTAAGATGCTGATATAAAATCTCTATTTGGAACAGTCAATATCAGTCATAAGCCGTACTTAATCTGACTTTTTATTATACACAAATACTTATTTACTTTTTCTTTATACATATTCCTATTCATCATTATCATCACTTTCACTAATACTTAGCACATTTAGGTCAACTGGCTCCAAAAATCATTAAAAAGATAATAATTTTGTGCTAGTATTTGACGTTACCAATATTCCTACACTTGTAGAGAAATTTATACAAATTACCTGTGCCGACTAATACTAATGCTTCAGAACAACGAAAAAATCACTTGTACACATGTAAGTAAGGAGTAAGGCGTAGCAGAAACCTTAGTGGAACAAAATTTTACTAATAAGTACAAGTTACAAGTCCATACACTTGTAATGTATCAAACCTACTTTTGTGGAACAGGGCCGTGATGTCTGTCTGCGTTATTGTCTATAGGGGACTTGGTTTGCAGCCTAGCTTGGTAAGTTTGTAGAGTGTTTTGACCGATAGAGATGAGGCGGAGCCTCTTTCCCATAAGCCCCATTGTGTGCATGCACCATCGGAAACATATCTCGCGATGTGCATTACCATGAAAATTTTGCATCCAGTTTTTTATACAAATGATTGCTGTCGCTTTATAAAGTTAAATAACACAGTTTAAAACACTATTAATTACAGTGAAACAATACGCTCGTATTAATGGCAACATTGCAGTTTTTCAATATCAAACGATATTATATTTGAAGTAACAATACTCTCACACTCTCTTCAGCAGCGATAATAATCAGTCGTTATGTCACTATTTGGCTGTTACTGATTGACAGGATAGTGAAATTTTGCGTGAATTCGTGAAGTAGTTGATTTATTTCGTTTAGTGTAAATTTAATGTAAAGAAATGAACACTGTGTATATAAAATCTACATCCTAATCTTTTTATTTATTTATCTTTTTTAATTTTTGGAGGGTAAACCAACTGCAATAATTAATTTTAGTCAATTTATGGTTTCAAAATATAGGAAGTATACAAAACGTTCTGCAGACAGACTTCATCCTGCAGAATCCAGATTTTAATCAAAGGGCCATCGACAAATTTGCTGTCAGAAAACAAACAAAAATATTTTTTTTAATTGGTGCGTTAATATTATATTTTTATTAAATTCTCTGCAGATTTGCAAAGAGTATTCAGTGCCCATAACAGTCTTGGATAAAACTAAAGCTTTCATCATTGTAAGTGATCAAAACATGGACTAAAATTGGCAAACATTATTACAATCTCTATGCTGCAATATTGTAGTATTGTACCGCACTTTATATACGATAAACCGTTGACACGTCGTATTCATACCGCCACGGGTAGCCGAGGTTGTTAAGGCGCGGACTCGTGAGCAGGAAGGCCTGGGGTTCGATTCCCACCTGGACCGTCCTTCCTGATTGAGTTTTTTTTTTTTTTTTTTCCAGTTTTCCTAAGTCCTCAAAATGGAAAATTTAAATCTGCAACGATTCCTTCCTTAAAAAAATTCCTTTCCCAGTTTTATCAATTCGTTTTATGTATCATCAGTGTCCGCCTGTGATGCCTTAGTAGTAAAAATGGGCGTTAAAAAAAATCGTATTTATAAATAATAGTTTTCTTATGTATAACTATTTAACTAATACACAGTTTTATATTTTCAAGTTATATATTTGCTACTACCACCACTATTATTATTATTATTATTATTATTATTATTATTATTATTATTATTATTATTATTATATTCGAATTAATAATAAGAATTAGACATTACAAAGGGTTTACTTAAGTTATAGTAGTTCAAATATACAATGCTGTAATAAAACGTTTGACACAATGTATTTGCAATATAACAATCTAATCTGTAAAGAATTTAAACAATGACAATAATTTGGTTGATTCATTTACTGCTGCCTAAAGATCTGAAGGAATTTGCTAATTGATTCTATAGCTAAAGTACTCAGTTATAATGCGTTTGACTGTCAATTTTTTTTTTTTTTATTTTTTAATTACAGCGTTCACAAAATGGAGGTTCTTGTCTGATGAAAAGATGGCCTTGTGTTAATTTGGTGTGGCCAATTAATCTAGATAGTAAGATTTGTTGATGTCGGATAAGATTTTTATATATGGAAACGATATACTGAGTTTCGCTTCCTGCAATTTGCTGTTTTGGTAGTTAGACGGAAGTTGTTTATATCTATATGACTCAAAGTTTTCCTAAGGTTAATACATTTTAATCTTGGCAGTGCGGTTTCGCTTTTTGATTCACAAATGTTTCACCAACAAATTCTTTTTCTGCCTGAGATGAATAAACTGCTCAAATGGATACAGAGTAAGAGTGCGCCAAAGGGACACGGGGGAAAACGGATACATCTTAAGACATTTAGGGATATTTTACATTTTATGTTGGCAATATCGTGGTATGTTAAAGTACACGCAGTAGGAATTATCCATTCATCAGTTAAAATGGTTTCTTTGAAACTAAGCTTTGGGATTAAGTAATCACATGGCTTGCTCGTCTGGTCATTGTCGTGGTGAACTTCCTACTGCCATCTATGATGATTTTTTGTAAATACAATGTAGATGTTTTGCATGAGGGCCAACGGACATGACGATTGTTGTCCATTTGGTTTATTTACGCAGGCTGTTTAATATCTAAAATCATCAGCGTCCCATTCAATTTAGGGTGTAAAACGACCGACAAATTTTGCTCAGATCTCTTCTTTCAGGCTTGAGGTTCTTTGTTGTGCCGTAAATGTACAACCCACGCATTTACTTTCCTTTCGAAGGAATCCATACTTACTACTTTTACTCCCAGAAAAAAAACCATCGACCCTGGCCGGAATTGAACCTGCAATCTTGGGTTTACGAGGCAAGTATAGACCACCAGGACCGGCAGACATGACGATGGGAGGGGGGGGGGTGCAAAATATTAGACTTAGATATTTCTGTAGGGATGTTCATTATATGCCCTGTCATAATTCAACTCAACTAAGTGGATTTTTTTTTTTTTTTTTT
This sequence comes from Metallyticus violacea, assembly GCA_030762175.1. Taxonomy (NCBI): domain Eukaryota; kingdom Metazoa; phylum Arthropoda; class Insecta; order Mantodea; family Metallyticidae; genus Metallyticus; species Metallyticus violacea. Next base: position 13,293,534 of record CM060835.1, on the reverse strand, counting down.
TTTTTTAATTGGTGAGAAATCGAGAAAGAAGGAAAGGTCGCTGTCGCTAGGCGGAAGAAAAAAATATAGTTATCTATCAAAGCGGTGAAGGTAGATGAGATGTCACTGGGTACAGCTGCTGAAGCCTTGACACGGCGAGTTAGTTCAGGTGTTCATATATTTCAAAGGAATTTGAGGAACAATAAATGAAGTATCTTTTAAAACGATGAAATTGGGTATAGATTGACTCATAAAGACATTCACTGTGTAATATTTCGTTAATGCATTTGTGAGAGGCGTGAAACATCCATTTAGGAATGAGGCTCAAAAGCTGATGAAAACTTGATAAGGGATTTCCTAACAGCACGGGAGTAGCAGAAGTGCTTTTTATATGCAGGCACAAAGGAAATTATCAGGGTAAGTATTGTCATTTTTATGAGGATTTTTAAAAGCTGCTTGATTAACATAATCAAACAACTGCATTTTCAACTGGGACACGACAGGTTTGCAACTTATTCATAAACCCAGGAGAGTCATATCTATGAAAGAACATAACCCACAACGACTGTAAAAAAGACAAGACTGTTAGTGGCATGGCATGTGTTTCTGCAACATGTCATTATGCGCCTCAATGAGAGAGTTTTGCTAAGTTCCAGGTGCACTTTTAGTGTGCAGTCACCTGCACCAGTCATTATCATTCTTGAGGGACATGGCTTGCATTGCTCCGACAATGACGGTTAAAACTGAGTACATTGCCTCAGGTGTTCGTTGTGTTGATGGTGGAAATAATTCTTATTTTGAATGGGTTTTTTTAACAGTGTTTAACGCCTGTTTTTACTACTGAGGAACCACGGGCGGTGAACACTGGTGACACATGAGATGAAATGATATATTGGGAAAGGATATTTTTTAAGGAAGGAAGTGTTCCAAGACTAAGTTTAGGGCACCTCCCCGGCATTTGCCATTTATGAGGACTGAGGAAAACCTAGAAAAAACCTCAGTAAGGGAGGACGGTCCTGGCGTACTCGAACTCCAGACCTCCAGCCCACGAGTCCGCGCCTTAACGACCTCGGTCACTCGTGGCGGTGTTTTTTTTAATGTGATTATTGCAGCATATAAACACTGTAGTAATGTAATATCAAATAGACATTTGAACCTTACATTGTTCTTTTGTACATTATACTTCATACAGTAATATTTCGTTCATTGTGGTGTTACGGTATTATATTGTAATGTTGAATCGAAAATTAACTATTTAAAGTTTTTGCTTTATTTAACGTTGATTTTGAAAGAAACCCCTAGAGTGCCTTATTTGCCCCATCCTTACCCTAAGTGATGGAAGTGCACCAAGTTTTGAAGACGATGAAGGCAGAGGGTAATGGTTTGCTTTTAGACTAGGGAGTGAAGTCAAAAGGGCGCCGAAGTGACCCCACGCATAGAGAGAACTGTGTACTCTGGGATCCTGAACATCCCTCTTATAGATAAGAAACGTAAACAGTGTATATAGCCATTGTCAATGTAATGTTATGGGCTGGGTTCTACAACCTTTCAAATATCAACTGTCGTCTTCATAAAGTAACCGGCTGGTAAAGCATGCTTTAGTTTTTTTTTAATGTGTAGTATCATTATTTCTGGTGATTTTTCTTATTCTTCTTCATTTTATTCTTCTTTATTGCTTGGCATATTTAATTGCTTAAGATATCAAGTCTTCCCATCGGTTCCTTAAGTCTTCTTGGTTGGTAAGTTATCACCCCTCTCTCTCTCTCACTCTATTTTGAAAGGTGTTTAACGCCCGTTTTTTATGCGAGGCACCACAGACGGTGGACACTGGTGATACATGAAACGAAATGATATGTTAGGAAAGGATCGTTTAAGGAAGGAAACGTTTCAGGCCTAAGTTTGGGATACCTCTCCGGCGTTTGTCATTTATGAGGACTGAAGGAAACCAGAAAAAAACCTCAGTCAGGGAGGAGGATCCTGTTGGGAATCGAACCCCAGACCTCCCGCTCACGAGTTTACACCTTAACGACCTCGGGCACCCGTGGCGGTCACGATTCTCTTGTTGCATGATCATTTATTCTCTCTTTCTTTTTACTCTCCCTACTGTTTGTGTTTAACATATTTCTCTAATTTTTATATTAGCTCTTCTTCTAATTCTCTTCTCATTTATGATGACAGTTGCAAGAGGGGCACTCCTACCAACAAATTATATATTTTTAAAATAAATAATTTGACACTCTTAGAAATTTTATAGAGACATAAATGATGAATGGTTTTAAAGACGAAAGTCTGAATTATAATGAATGACCAAAATAAAAAAAAAAAAAACACTGATTTTTGTACTTCCTGGTGCCCTTAAAACTGTCCCTGCACAAACGAAATAATAAAGGGAAAACTTCCCCATACACACCGTCAGGGCGTTGTTTAATATTCCCGGGGTGAAAGTCTTTCTTTTAGATAAAAATGTAATCACTGAATTCAGTTTGGAACATAACGCACATCCGGTTTAAAGGAGTGGCATGGCCGAAAAGAAAACTTCCAAACTCAGCATGAACATTGCAACAATGAGGTGTCCGGCCTTCATTGTCGGCCAGAAGCTTATGGACCGTGCTGAACACGATTCTCATCGAAACACTGTAATTTGGCTATGAGCCAATAGTGCAGAGAACTTGAGTCATAGCATGTCTTATCAACTCGAAAATGCTGGAGCGAAATTGTGCGTGACACGTGACCGATAACTTTTAGCATCTTTCTGTAAGAAGGCGTGTGCACAAATTTTTCCACTGTAGGGATTTCTACGTAACGGCAGATTTCGTTAAACTATATACGTTTTGAGTGCAGCTGTGGCCTTGTTTGTGCGTTTCGCCACTCGTAAACATCTAAGAGCATGCCAAAAAGGAGATAGAAGAAAGCATGAATACTTCAATACATTTCTCCTTTCGAACATTTTGTTTTGTTGTGACTAAAGTTAGTATCAATAGGCACTAAAACTTTAAGAATAGGATGACTAGAAGACTAAAAATGTATAAAATACGCACTCAAAAAAAGCCCATGTACATTTTATATTTCATTTTAATTAATCTTTTTTTTAAGATTGTAACTTAATATACATTTTCTAGGTATGATAAAAACAAAAACTATATTTTACTTTTCAATACAGTTACCCTTTATTGCAATACATTTTTCATATATTTGAATTAACATTTCACCATCACCTCTTCGTCTCACTTAAATTAAAGATCCTTTTTGAGTTTTCAGAAGAGGAAATACTCACTGGGAGCTAGATCTGGGCTATAGGGTGGATGATCGATCTCCTTGAAGTCACATTTCTTCACAGCTTCCTTTGCAACAAGAGCTGTACGCACAGCCGCGTTGTCGTGAAAAAGGGGCACACCACCGCTAAGCTTTCCTCGCCTTTTCTCTTTGATGGAAGCACGAAGTCTGTGCAATAGGCCAGCATAGCACTCCCCATTTACTGTGGTGTTCCTCTTCTTGAAGTCAATGAAGAGTATTCCTTCATAGTCCCAAAAGATTGTGGCCATGTTCTTCTTGATTGACTGAGTGACCTTGACCTTTAGAGGCGATGCTTCGTCAGGTTTACCCCTGCCACTCCATTGATACTCTTTTGGACAAGGGATCATAGTAGAGCCATAGTTTCATCTCCTGTAACAATGGTTTGCAGAACTTCTCTCTCGTTACCACGGCAGAGCTCCAAAAATGCCTGACAACAGATGACTCGTTGCTGGTTTTGGACTGAAGAAAGAAGTCTAGGCACCCATCTTCGGGCCACCCTCTGAATTCTGCATTGGATTACGTGAATTTGCCGATGAATGTAAAGAAGATATGATGACGACTAGAGTGGATGTTTAACTGTATCAATGTAATTATGTCTTTGAAGTTTTTGTTCGCAAATTTATGTATTTATTCAAATGATACTGTATGTTCTGATCTATACAAATTATTATTATTATTATTATTATTATTATTGCTGTTAATTTGCTCCTTTTGACCACTAATGTATGTTTCTAATCACTTCAGACAAACTATAGAAACGTTTAAAACGTCATGTGGTCTGCCTCAGCTCTGTCTCCATCAGATCGCTAAGTGTATACGTCTAATACTTTGCCTGAACTTGCTCATATCTGCAGCACTGTGTTCTAAGTACTGTCACTGATGTCATTAAAAGATTTTACCATCAAGTTCCACGCTTCGTAAACTTCGGTTCATTGTCTCTGTCACGAATGACGTTTCCCATTCGCTGGTGTTGTTAGGTTGGTTACGTTGGCAATAAGAAGTTAATTCAATTTGTGCAGGCTCGGAAATGGAAGAACTGTGCAGCTCGGGGGTAAGTTTATTTACTAGTAGAGAATTCTATTGAAAGTTTTACTTCTGGTAAGGTAACCTCTAAGAAATAAACACCGCTCTCTCTTCGAAAGGCAGATCCAATAAAGTTCAAGCTGTTAAAAGACAATATAGGTCCCCAACCGAGAAAATTTTTGATTACAGTGGGCATCACCTGGGGAATTTTTCTACATAATAATTCGTCATTTACTGTTCTAGCACGAGAGTCACCAATTAAGTATTGAGACACGGAACATTGGCCACCTCTAGGGAAAGCGTTGTTGCTGGGTTGAAATTGTTGAGTCATCGGTGTTACCATGGTATCAGGCAGAGTTCTGTGTGTTATTCATTTTCCTGGTTTTATATTTTAAGTCTGGAAAGAGTGAACGTAAGTGGAATGAGAATTCGAAGGAAGAATTTCGTGTGATGATCTTGTACGATTTCAAATGTGACTCAAATGAAACGCAGTCACTTGAGCGTTTGAGGGGGGGGCTTTCGGAGACTTTTCTCTTTTACGTGCTACTGTGTTCCGCTGTTATGGAGAATTAAAGAAGGGGCGGTAATATCTTAAAGGTGAAGGGACCAATAACAGCAGTAACTTAAAAAAAAAACATCACCTCTGTGGAAACAATTGTCAGGGGAGATCCAAGACTAACCTACAAGGACATTGAGCTGGCATTAGCGATTAGTTCACCGAGAGTTTCAACCAACCTTCATGAGCACTTTCGTGTATAAAAATTTCTTTAAGATGCATGCTCCATAATTTGTCTGAAGCAGAGAAGCTCCCAGAGTGGAATATGTCAAGAAATGCTGCAAAGATTTAACTGTGGAAAGTCTTGGCGTGTTTCAGATATTGTTATGGTGACGAAACATGGATACATCAGTTTGATCCAGAAACAAAACGCCAGTCCTCCAGTTCAGTTTTCCCTGAAGACCAACCACCCGTTAAAATGAAGAGGTCAAGGAATGTGGAAAAGAAAATGGTTGCCTCTTTCTTCTTCACAAGCAGTAACGTGGAAATCTTCGTGCTCGAAAATCAGAGAACTGTTGCTGGTGCGCAGAAGTTTGCCTTCCGAAAATGTTTCAGAAACTCCAAGAACGGCGTACAAAGACAGGACTAAGGGGCATTTTGTTGCACCATGAAAATGCATCAGCTCACCCCGCTAATGTAACAATATGGAGTTTCTGCAAGGAGCTGAGGCGAAATGAATGACCTGACGCCATGCGATTTCTTCCTGTTCTCTACTGTAAAGAAACGACTTCGAGGTCACCGATTTTCTATCCCCAAAGAAGCGGTTGCAGAAAGTTATCTACAGTACCGGAAACTGGGTGACGTGAATGCTTCCTGAAGTGCCAGGGGGAATATTTCGACAAACTGGGATAAACAAAACGTATTCATTATTTGTTGTCTCAATACTTATCTAGTGACCCTCTTATTACTTAACCCTTAACTTGGCAATGTGTCCAATATGTGTCTTTTTATAATCACGACGTCACATATTTTCAAATACGCTCTTTGGCAAAGTATCTGGCCAGATGCATTTTGAGCTACTGTGTAACATTATGATGTGCTGCTTTCTCTGGACAAATTATTCAACTACATGAAAGAAACAAAATATTTATAAGACATCAAGATAACAAAAAGCAAATAAAAAAATTAAAGTATTGAAAATTTGCAATAATGATATAGTAGATATGGCGTATTATATTGTATAATATCTTAGTACTAGTTTCTATCCCCTTTAGAACGCTGAATGCAAACTGAGGTGGAACACCATCTTGCATGAAAACGAGGTGTTATCCCAGGTGGAGACAATTGACTAAAGTTCATTTTTCAACTGACTGGGTACCGTTCAGTATTCATGGTGTCTGGAAGAATGAACGAACCCACAACTTTGTCGAGTGTTTTATGCCACACACTGTGACCTTAGGACGGCTTTGAGACTTTTCAATCATGACCCCCGAGTCGTGCTATGCCCAATAGTGACAGTTGTAGCGGTTCACACTCTCCGACATGAAAAGTGAATTCATCGCTCCAAATAATGTTCCTGAACAACTCGGGCCAGTTTCCATACCAATCAAGCAGGTCACAATTTTCCGGCGATAGCTCATGACATATTGTGGCTTCTACAGACGAAACTTGAATTATTTTTTGAGAGCATTTCTGATTATGTGGCGGGAAAGACTATTTACATTAGCGGCTTATCGTTTTGCCATTTGGGGACTGCTGGTGAGCATTCCCGCACCATTTGCACATTTTCCTCTGACCTGGATGTCGATTATCCGCATATTGCAGTAGGGAGTTATTTCTGTATACCACATTAATATTATCACGGAGAGTGGCGGTTCGTGGCCCCTGTAGAAGGGCGAGCCAGGGGAATAACCACATGACACCCAAAACTGTACTCCTCCCCGACAAACTGCAGCGACATCGTGCGTTTGAGCTATAAACTTCTGGTTCATATAGAATTCTTCTAATTCAGCTGTTAAAGTACGCCTTAAGCCTTTTGCATTCAATCAGAAACAGCAATGAATTTTATGAAGCTTTCAATCTGTCGTTCGTCAACCTGTACACAAACGGAGTTTGTCTTTCTTTTTCTTTTCTAATCAATCTCTATAAACAAGATACGTTTCCCACTTCCCACACTGTCAGCTAAGATTTTTTTTTCCAAACCATTAAAAAAAAAAAAAATCTTAATTTTGTGCTGTCTCTCTGAGTAAGCCCCTATAGCTTGTGATGAGGTTCAAAACGTTTCACTTCCAACTTAAACTTAGACACGAAAATGAAGTCTTCAATAAAACGTCCACTTTATTCATTGCCACAAAACAATACAACTTAACAGTTAAATAAGCTTTCCGCTGACAAACAGCAAGGAAACCATCCAATTTCAAACAAAGAGCGAAAACAACCCTTAGTCTGTAATGCGTGGTGTCAATAACCCCTCAACATCTGGTTCCTAAGAAAAGAGAGAATACAGACCGCCGGGCATGGGCCGTCTTCCTGTTGGCTCAAGAGAACGCAGAAATAAGCAACAGAAAGGCTAACCTATCTTAGAGGAAGACAAATATAAATCCTTGTAAATCTTTGCTGGCCCATGAAGGTAACAGTTTAAAGCGTAAAATTTTCTGGGCTGGCCCATGAGCTTCCCTCTCTAACGGAGGACCCGCATGCTACCGCTACTACAATACAGAAGAAAAGCGCTTATTGTGTAAGATACAATTAAGAACTAATCTATCATACTTCGCCGTTTTTTTATTTATTGTTTTAAAAATTGACCAGGAGGAGAAAAAATGGTAAATAATTAAGGCATTTTCTTTGGGGGGAGCCATGTGACCCTTATTGACAGGTCGTCCCTGCATTCGATAAGTACTGCTTCAAGTATTATGCATCAACACTGGTGTTTTCCGTAATCATACTCATTATCGATCATTCTCGATATCGGCGATGTGTGTATTAGAAATGTTAATAAAATGTTATCTCATGTAACACTTGATGTTATCTCTATGAAAGCTTGCTCGATATTAACCTCAAAAGTTAATATTCCCTATCCGAAAAGCATATTCTTCATGTTAGTCACGCATATTAAAACCAGGGTATTCTAAATGCTGTTTTTGATATATTTATTTTACTGGTAACTAGATTTAGTGAACATTCACAGAGAAAATAGTGCAAAGCAGCCCTGTCCAACGTGGCGCCTTCGTATCTTTAGTTACTATGCAAATGTGCCCGAGTAACAAATGAACATTGCATAGCCCTGATATAAAATATTTACCATGTAAAAAGTAAGATATGCTTTAACATTTTAGTATAGAACTGTGGCCTAGAGTCAGAGAATCGCTTTTAATTTTCTGGATTTAAATAAACTATAACAGATGTTTGCTGTAAAGAACGTGTCTTGATTAGTAGCCAAGTGGAAGTTAGGGCGGGCACCATTGTTGCGGCTGCAACAAAACGTGGTTGTGAGCTCGCTATCTCCTATTCTAATATGGAGGTGACGAGAGCATTTTTGAGATGATTGTTTACAATTTTCAGCGCGGACTTAGAATGCCCGAAAAAAATTAAAAACAGCTGTTTCAGACTCTGTTTCTTAGACTACATACATGGTTACGTCTTTAAGTAATTTACAAATGAATATTGAATTTAAATTGTTGTTAAAGTCTTCACTAACGAATGCAGATGGTGACTAGTCGGAAGTTCAAGGACAGGCAGGCAGCTGCCATGATGAGTGGGAGGGAGAGCTCGGTTTAGCCGAGAGACAAAACTCTCTGAGAGCGGTTAGGACATATTCTGGAGGCACGGTACTTCAATTTTTGAATGGATATGGATGGAACATGGTAAGACATACGCTGTACAGTCCGAACATAGTTCACCATATTAATTCCCTGAACGTCGTTTTCCTTCTCTAGCAGAAGGTTCTGTCTCCATTTCCGAGACAGTGGACAAATGAACAGAAGTGGAATTTTGAATGAAATAGCACAGCATCCCAAACATTAGCAGATACTCGGTCTTTGAGGATCAGGGAGAATATATTGAACGGCTGTAAAAATATACTATCAAAAAATAAGAGTGTAGGTTTAAAAAAATGAGTGCATTGGGCTCCATATTTTAAACTTAAATTTTGAACCATAAATTGTATTTTGGAGGGTTTTTTAATAGCGGTTAAGGTCCGTTTTAACTACTGAGGTACCACAAGCGGTTGACACTGATGATACATGAAATGATAAATTAGGAAAGGATTTTTATTTATGTATTTAAGGAAGGAAGCGTTCCAGGCCTAAGTTTAAAGAACCTCTCCGGGATTTGCCATTTATGAGGACTGAGGAAAATCTGGAAAAAACCTTAGTCATGGAGGACGGTCCTGGCGGGAATCAAATCCCAGACATCTCGCCCACGAGTCCGCTCCTTAATAATCTCGGCCACCCGTTCCGGTTTTTTGTTTTGGAGGATATGACGCCATATATTAAGGAAATATATGAATGAGGCAAAAATTCATTTTCGTATATCATGTGTTGGCTTTGGAACTATACACTTCAAGCTGTTTATTATATAAATCAACAGTAATTTTGCTTTAATATTACAATTTTAAAACCTTAAAAACAGCCGCAATGTTCACTTGTACCGTAACTGTATTTGCGAAGTTGTGGGTTATTTCCATAGAAACAATATCAGGCGCTCTGATACAAGAGCGCAGTGTTACTTTGCCTTTGCCGACCCTTCTCGCTTCCACTTAGCGTAAAACGAATTAGAGTGAAGTGCATGTGCAATTAACGAGATGGCCATGGCGTTAGAGGGGGGGGGCTGTTCCCTTGCTACCGCCTAGAAGTTTTTGTAATAGAATAATTAAACAGAAATAGGAGAAACTTCCTCACTAGATACTAAAAAAATTGGGTAAGTAATACCAAAACGCTCTCTTCAACATCGATTACTCGAAACAAATAACTTGCAAGTACGAGGGGCGTTCGAAACTGATTTACAATGGCGTTGTTTTATATGAACCGTAGGGCAATGGATTGATATTAGTACGCCATGCAGACGCTACATGGTAGTTGTAAGCAGAGTGTGTATTAAAGGACAGTGTTCGTTTCTTGTCAATAGAGAATGACGTGGACATTATGGAAGACGATTATCATGGGCAGAGAGGGACTGCATGGTTTTTGTGGTAGGAAGGCGTTAAAACTGCAGAAACTCGTAGACATTTAACTGCGGTATGTGGTCAAGAAGCTCCTGAACAGAAGACCGTTTACAACTGGGTCAATGTGTTCGTCAGCGGCAGGGAATCTGCACACAAGAATGCACTGGTCGTTCAACATCAGGGTCTCCCAAGAACATTGAGCTTGTGTCTGAATTGATTATGACTGATGGGCGCATAACTGTGATGAACAGAAATGCCAGACAGTCTTGACAGCGCAACCCTGCACACCATTCTTCACGACGATTTAAATATGAAGAAAGTGTGCGCACATTGAGTTCCACAGGACTTTACAGAAGGACATGAGAGTCGGTCCTGGTGGTGTAGTGGTAACCATACTTGTCTTCTAAACCCAAGATCGCGCGTTCAAACCGGCCAGGATCCATGGATTTTTTCGGGTGTAAAAATCCTAAGTATGGCTACCTCCGGAAGGGAAGTAAAGCCGTGGGTCACATATCATACATGTACCGCACGAAAAACAACCTCAAGCCTGAAAGAAGAGGCCTCTGTACAAAATTTGTCGACCGTTTCACGCCCTGGGTTGATGACCTGAGATTTTAAAGAGCGTCCGTAAATAAAATCAAACAAACAACAAAAAGAGAAGGACATGAGGACAAAAGAGTTGAAGTGTGTCGTCAGATACTGGAAATGCATAATGAAGATTCGAATTTTTAGAGAAGAAAGTTTAATCCATGCAGTGGAAACATCCAATGAGTCCCCAGCCCAAGAATTTTCGTGCTGCTCTATCAGAAGGTATGCAAATGATCACTGTCTTTTGGGACATTCAGACATATTGCTAATTACTCACTTCCTTAACGAATGGCTGTCAACAGCGAGGTGTACTCGAGACCTTAGACGCAACGGCGAAAGAGACAGTGGTTGACATGACAATGCGCGGCCCCACACCAGAAACACTGTAACCTCAAAGTTGGAATCAATATTATGCCGCACCCACCATATTCACCGGACCTCGCTCCGTTGGATTATGTATTATTCAACAATATAAACGATTCACTACGAAGTAACAAATTCTGTAACAGCGAAGAAACTCAGGCAGCTGCCCCTATACTCCCAAATTCAAACAAGGGTTTCGTGACGCTATAATGAAGTTACCAGGAAGATGGCAACGATGCATTGACGTTGGTAGGGAGTGTATTCAGAGATTCCCTGTTCACTGAACTATGTTGCATAATAAATAGAGTACAAAAACTACGATTGTAAATCATTTCCAAACTGCTCTCGTATATCACATTGCAGAAATGAGAATAAGCATGGCGAAGTTTACATTTGTTGGACCATGAGTCAAATTGGTTTTTAGAAAGGCACAAGGATGTACAAACTCAGCTTTTTCATGATTTTAGACCTAACCAATTGCAATTTACTCTGCGTTTCAATTATTTTTGTGAACATTTTTCAACTTTTACATGTGACATTTAAATAGTAGTTGTCATTAAATAGCACTGTTAAATTTTTGTGGCGAGATTATTTGTAAAATGCTGATTTCAAATATTGCCGTTAAAGGATTTAAGAAATAGCTACTCTAGATTTATGGACTTACAGCTAAAATTGTTTCACTGCACTGAATTTAATTATTGTCCCGTTTATCACGGAACTGCTATTTTATTATTAACTTATTTAAATTTTTGAAAAGCCCAATAACCAAGTTTGGCATTGTTTACTGGAAAATTGTATCATATGAGACCGAGGATAGTTCTCGAAATGACCCACAGATTACAGCAGCAGTTAGATAAATGTTGAACAACGTGCGGTTATTTAGTACTTGATGAAGAAGAATATGAACGCAAAAGAAAAGCATACATATATGACAAACACTTTAGGGGACCTGCACCATCATTTTGAACGGTTATCAAGTAAACTCTAAGTTTAAACGTGGCTGTGAAAGCTTGGGAGATGGTCCGTTACGACATCAGAAGTGATCATTAAGGCACAGAGCGTGATTAGAGGAATGGCTCCGAATTTGCTGAAGCTCTTGGCTTTGCAGGAAAACGCGTGTTGTGCTTGAAAAAAGTATCGACAAGATGGGTGTCGCAACTGCCGACCGACTGACGATCAAAAGCGAATCAAGAGTGCAAATCTCTCAGCAAAGTTTGGTCCGACTTTATGGGCCGATTTATGGCCAATGATGAAACATTGGTGCAGTATTACACACCTGAAACAAAACATCAATCTAAACAGTGGAGGCATCAAGCTATCTTGCATTTCCTTGGTGGAAATAAATATCATCCAATGAAGAGCTTAAATCAACAGTTGAGATGCATTTTGCAGGCCTGGAGAAATCTTACTTTCTTGGTGAGGGCTTTGGAAGACTACAATAGTTTCAAAAAGCTATGACGTCATTTTATGCTTCTTTCAGAGAATATTCGTAAAAGAAATATAAAGATGTTGAACTGATGATTAAATAGGTATTAAGTTTACTGGAATAAACGCCTTTATGTTCTATTTTTTGAAGGTATAAATTATTTTGCTTTTAAAATTAGTGTTTTGACTCCCTAGACAACAAGAATCACAATCAAAGTACCAAGCAAAATTGTTATGTTTGTATGCTTTTGGGCTGGATTAACACTTAGTTTTTTGCAGAGAATATAGTGAAAATTAATAGTTCTTTCTCTCTCTCCATTAGGAGCCGAAGGGTAGCTAATGGTTTCATAACGATGCGGCGGTTGTTTCTTAATGAGCGCATATTTCTGCATGCTAGACACGTGATACTTTTCTGGGAATGTGATGAGTTTAAAGGACATCTTAGGTAGCTGACTCAATATAACCGGGTGATTTTTAAATTGAACCCATTTCTACTAATATACATATGCTTTCTAAACGTAAAGCATCTTGGAATAGTTGCATACCATGGTATACACACAATACCGAGCGGGGTGGCTGAGGAGGTACCTGGTTCAAATTCGTGGTCGTGCCATTTCGTGCCATTTTTTTCGTTAGTTCTGTTAGTTCTGTTACAGGGTCGAAAGGGACCGTGGTGGTGCGGTATTAGGGTGGCTTGCCCTTTCGATCCAGTTATATAAACAACGTAATAAAAAGGGAAAGCGAAAAATTCACGGAAAGAAAAAGTCCACCCCAGCATTGGCTTAAGTAACCGCGGTAAATAAAACCAAGGTAAAGCTGGCCACTCCCAAGGGACCTCTCAAACTTTATCGCCTGAGCTTGGTATCTCATACCATTGAGCATATAATATATTAAATAATATGAAGGCTGTGTAGTGTTTGACGCCTGTTTTTACCTCTGAGGTCACCACAGGCGGTGACACTGATGATATAGGAGATGAAATTATAAACTGGGAAATTATATATTTTTTAAAGGAAGGGCGTTCCAAGGCCTAAATTTAGGGTACCTCCCCGGCATTTGCCATTTATGAGGATTAAGGAAAACCTGGAAAAAAACTCAACTAGGGAGGGCGGTACTGTTGGGATTCGAACTCCAGACCTCCCACTCACAAGTCCGCGCCTTAACGACCTCGGCACCCGTGGCGGTCTCAGCGAAAGCACAAACTGGAGAGTCGGCCCTGGTGGTGTAGTGGTAACCATACTTGCCTTCTAAACCCAAGATCGCGGGTTCAAACCGGGCCAGGATCGATGGATTTTTTCGGGCGTAAAAATGCTAAGTATGGCTTCCTTCGGAAGGGAAGTAAAGCCGTGGGTTCCGTGTCGTACATTTACGGCACGATAAAAAAAACCTCAAGCCTGAAAGAAGAGGCCTCTGAGCAAAATTTGTCCGCCGTTTCATGCCCGGAATTGAATGGAACGCTGATGACCTCAGATGTTAAAGAGCGTCCGTAAACTTCATTGGAGCGGCGGGTCCACCTTCCTTTGAAATTGACTACCTTCCTCTTTAAACATTTTAAACCATCTTCTAGCTGTGCTATAGGGAAGAACAATCTCTCCATAGGCCTCAACTGAAGATTTGTTGAGGCGAAAGCAGAATTTTCAGAGCAGTATATTGTTCATCGCGTATCACCTCCATTTTGTGTAGGGGGAACTGAAGATGTCTCCTTGCACACCTCTCGCAGGCGGGAACCGGAAGTGACAAAGACAAAGACAGTGACACGTGTACATGGCACACTAAGCTAACAAAATTATTTTAAAATTAAACTTTATCTGGAAAAAATATGCTCGTTCTTTTGTAGCAGCCTTCGTGATTTCAAAATTCGGAGATGCAATCAAGGGGAAAAGGGAGACAAGGTGCGTTTTGTTCAAAACAATGCTTTTATGTTTAAATGCTTACAGTCTAGAAGAACACAATCTTTGGACTGTGGAGTGTATTATCGTATCTTGTGCAGATTGCTAAAGTTACACAGGAAGTGCATCACCTCAGCTGAGGCAAGATGAACCCTGGAGCCAGTGAGCCTCATTAAGACGCTGTCTTGTTATGAAATACTCCACAGTTAGGCAGCATGTATTATATAACCTGTGCATGTATAGAGTTTTGAGGTACTCGGTAAGGGGAGATTCATTTGTCACAATGCACCATCCTCTACAGCAATTTCCGGAAGCACCCTAGCCATTCGTTTTTGACACTGTAGGGTCCTCTTTCACAAAAGCATGGTCTAATATAAGTTCAAGGGTTCCACAAAGGTTTCTGCCTTGTGCACTTTTACTTTACAAATGTTCCACATAATTCACTTGTGACTAGTACAGATTTCCCTACAAGTCTGGGAACATTGCTGACGTCAAATGCTAGTGCAAGGTTTAATATTTTAATTATTTTGAGAATCAGTTGACCTGAATATACAAAGTACTGGCGAAAGTAATGATAATGATGACAGTAGGAATATGTATTGAAAAGGTTTTTTTTTATCCACCACAGGTGCACGGAAATGGAATGATAAATTGGAGAAATATTTTTTTAAATGAAGAAAACGTTCCAGGCATATTTTAGGGTAGCTCCCCGGCATTTGCCATTTATGAGGACTGAGGAAAACGTAGAAAAAACCTCAGTCAGGTGGGACGATCCTGGGGAATCGTACCCCAGACCTCCCGCTCACAATTCCGCGCCTTAACGGCCTCGGTCACCCGTGGCGGTTTAAAAAAGTTTAATTCACTATTTGCGTATAATGAAAAAATTAGGTAAAGGTAATTAAATATGAATAAAATTCCTGTTTCAAATGCATATTTCAGTACAGCATTTTAATTTTTCTTATTTTTCTTATAATGAAAATGACATTGCCAAACAATATAAAGAAACGTATAAAAATATAAATGATCAAATGGACTTATAAAATAAATGACCGAACGCAATCGGGAAGCTCGATTTTGCTGCCATATCTCTACGATTAAATAGATGCTGCTATATATTCGTATGCGACTGTCTCAGAGTGGATTATTACGCTTAAATATTGACAAATGTGTATTTAAATTGTCATTATTTCTGAGAAAAAACTGCCTTATAAGTTTAGCAGGCATGACAAACCGTCTTGTACACTAATTTTTTTTTATTGATTTATTTATGGACTCTGTAACATCTCAGATCATCAGCGTCCCATTCAACTCAGGGCGTGAAACGGCCGACAAATTTTGCTCAGAGACCTCTCTTTCAGGCTTGAGGTTCTTTTTCGTGCCGTAAATGTACGACACGGGACCCACGGTTTTACTTCCCTTCCGAAGGAAGTCATACTTAGGATTTTTACGCCCAAAAAATCCATCGATCCTGGCCGGGTTCGAACCCGCGATCTTGGGTTTAGGAGGCAAGTATGGTAACCACTACACCACCAAGACCGACTCTAGTACATTAAAAAAAATTAGAATTGTTGCTAAGGAATGAATGAAGATAAGGTGTGGCGACCTGTAGCACACAGCTGTTCCTCCAACTTGTCTTATAAAACGTCACTTGTAACATTTTACTAATACTTTACAAGCGTTCGTGGAACAGAAAGTTGTCAATTCCATACATTTCACATGTACTAATACACTTGTAAAGTATTAGACCATGATATTCCGCCTTATTCACCTGACTTGGCTCCATAGGACTTCCATTTGTTCCTAAGAATTGAGAAAATTCCTTGATTGAAAGAAAAATTTGTCCGATGAAGAGCTTAAATTATCATTTGAGGAGTACAGGGGTATTCTAAAAGTTCGTGGCCTGATTCCGTAGATGTCATGAAGATGGTCAAATTACTAAGATAGTTAAGTATCTCCGTTTAGATGCGTGCTGTAAAGTTTCAGGCGCGTAAGTGTAAATATTTGTTTGTAACGATCGTGTAAACAAACTAGTGTTAATATTTTCTACAAAATGGATAAAATTTGAGATGTTTAGCACCAACAGATATACAAAAAGGAGGCAGATTTCACATTAAAGTATTTTCCCCCTCCATTTTATACAGTTAAAAATTGGGCTGCTGAATTTCCAATTTGTGCTCTAACTGAAGAAAACAATATCTACGCTGCTGGCAATGTAACAGAGGATCGTCGAATTATATTAAGAACACTTTCTGAAATTCTGAAACTTTTACTGGGTGCCACTCACACACTGGTAACTGAAAAGTTGCATATGAGAAGTGTTTGTGAACAGTGGGTTTCAAGACAGCTGATTCCCGAACAGAAAGAGTTCGCGGGAAGGTTAGCATGCATTTGGAAGATGCGCAGCTTCTTTCAAAGGTAATCATTTCGGTCCTGAGAGCAAACAGCAAAGTTCTGTGTGCAAATCTTCTTTATCACAATCAGCAAAAAATAAAAGTTGCTTCTGCTGGGAAAGTTACGGTCATCTTATTTTTCGACATTCAATTATTGGTTTACCAGCATCGTGCCTGCACACTCGTCTATAACTAGGCAATACTACAGAATGTCCTGAAAATTCTGCAAGGCATAACACGCTCAAAAAAAAAAAAAACACGTTTTCGTGCAACAAGCTGAATGCTCCACCACGATAATGCACGACTTCACACCACAAATGTTGGTGCTGAATATCACAAAAATCCATGTAATGTGTAGCCCTCTCGCACTTTATAGTTCAGATTTGTACGCTGTGACTTTCTTTTTCTTCAAATGTTAAACAAATCTTCGTGGGAGCATTTTTCATCGTCAGAAGCAGTGGCTGCGGGGAAAATTCTGAAGGATCTATCAAAAAATAGTTCCAGCACGACTTTGAAAATAGGGATAGGTAAATTGCATATAACGGGAACTACTTTGAGAAAGATCAACAAAATTATGAAGATGGGTAAAGGTATATTGTCAAAAAATATATGACAATTCTTTATTAAAGCACTCGTGATACAATCCAACTGAGAAAGGGCCAAAAAGGGACTTCTAATCACTTTAAGATATTCGGCAAGCTAATAATAATAATAATAATAATAATAATAATAATAATAATAATAATATATTGATGAATAAAAGTATGTAAGATACAGGATTTGGTTGGCTGTTTTGTTGCTGTCTGTGTGGCACCACCATCATCGATCTCTGTGCTAGCATCCCGCCTTGCAGCACCGTAAAGAAAAAGTACAGAGAATGCGGCAGTGCCTTGCTTTGTCATACAATTATGAGCTTTGGAGCTGGACGTGGGCAGCTATATTCTATGCCTGATAGCAGTTGTTTTACTCTTCGTTGACAGTGTTTTGTTTGATAATAAACAACAGAGCTATGATTTATATGTTTCAAATTGGAGGAATTATCACAGGTAATATCACGAGAGGAACTGAGGTTAGCGATAAATTCACGAACTTAGTGAGTGAAATTATCTGGAAAACTCTGACCCTCGAGTGATATTTATTAGAACAATTTCACGAACAAAATAAGAATGTAAATATAATTCCTCTACATTTGGCTTACAAAATTGTACAGCGAATGCCCTCCGACGTTTGGCTTCTACCATAGAACAGGAAAGTAGCAACTTGGGAACAACTCCTTTGCCTGGGACCGAAAGCCATGCGGTTGTCACTTTGTTTAAAGAGCAAAGTTCTTTGATTTCCCAGGAGGGGAGCCTGTGTTTACCTGCTACGTCATTACACTTTGCCTCCAGAGCTTTGTTTGCGAGCATTATGTCTATTCAAGTTGTGCTGCTCTGTAATACATCATCATCTGTTTTTATTCATTAAAGCAGTAGACGTTACGCCATAAACACAAGATGGGTCTATATGCACCACCTAAATGCTTCATAATGCTTTGCTTTTACTGACAGAATTAAGATTGTGGGGCATTTTCTTCTCTTCAACAAGTCTTAAATAAATACATAGATTTACACAACCTAGGCTATGTTTATTTAAACTACTGTATTCTCCTACATATGAAATAAAGTTATTCTAAATTAAAATAATGTTAATTTATTCAATTATTCTTGCTTCTGAACCGACCGCTTTGCTAAACGGCTGTAGTATTATAGATAAGCATTGATAGGGGTGATAGTTTTGTGGCGGTGTGATTTGAATCGTAACCACCTGCCGACTCTGCTGTGACGTCACTCAGAGCGGGCACAGCTTAGCGGTGCTATATGTAAATTCGGAATTTATTTAGTTAATTAGTACCGAGTTTTAAATGTCGAAAATAGTGTTACGGTGGTGCGTCTGTGAAATTTGGGCAAAAATGAATCAAAAAGCAAAAGGCGAGGAAATCTGAGTGGTGGCGTTGCGCCTTCTTCACGACAACGCGCCTGTGCACACAGCTCTTGTTGCAAAGGTAGCTGTGAAAAAATGTGGCTTCAAGGAGATGGAGCGTTCACCCTACAGCCCGGATCTAGCTCCCAGTGACTATTTCCTTTTCTCAAAACATAAGAAGATCTTCGAGGAAGGAAATTTAAGTGATGGATGTTGTTTACGCCCATTTTGCAGACAACGCTTCTGATTATTTGGGTGGGGAGGGGTTGAAATGTTAATTCAAAGATGTGAGAAGTGTATTGTAATAAATGGTAACTACATCGTAAATTGAAATATAGTTTTTGTCTTTATCGTACTTAGAAAATGGTTACGCCGGAAACTTATGAACCTACCCTTGTACAATAACTTAAATACGTTTTCTACTAGCCATACACTATTTCAAGTTACATTATTAATAAAACTAGCTCATGCACTACATTTCTGGAATCACAGGGTCCGCAGTAGTAAACAAACCATGACATAATATGCAGTTCTTTACCTATCAACGATAACTTCAAGTAAAAGAGAAAAGCACACAATGCTTGCAGGAAGAGCTCAGCAGCACAACTGGAGTGTAAACGGTCACTAGAAAAATAGTTTGAGATATCATTCACTAGATGTCAGCATAATACAAGACCCAAAAAACAGGGGTGGCATATTACTACCTTCTCCTCTACAAATCCTTGGAACCCAATTAAATGTTGTTATTATCAATTCTTAGCCTGAAAGCGTTATTTTAGTTGAATGTCATTAATATGAATGGTTGTTCAGCATCAGAATTTCAGTTCTCAATGAGCAAGTTAGTTTTTCAATGGTAAATGCAAAATACATTTATGCAATAAGAAATCTTCTGTCCCAATAAAACCTCAAGTGCTCTTGAGAACATGAAAAAGCAAGGGAAACTACGTGACTTAGAGAATAAAGCCAGTTTCAATGCTATGAATATGGTCCAAAATGGGACTGTTCATCTTCCAGAGTTGCATAGCGATTCAAAAGAATACGTTCTAGTACTTCTCTCTCCGCCTCTGCCGCAAGAATTCTCTCGAGCGTCCTTCACACTTTTATAAGCTTACTGAGACAGAAACTCATTAATTCAGACCCAAGAATAAAAATAAAAAAAAAAAACCGCTTCTTGTTTATAAAACTAGGGCGCCTGTGGTGCAGCTCAACACACTTGGGATTGATTCCTGGGACGGCGGCGGTTACGTAATTAAAGGTGAGAACACCAAATCTTGCTGTAACATTTATATACAGAATGAGTCATTTATAGTGTCGTGGCCATTTTCTTCCGAAACGAAGGGGAAAATAAAAAAAATACTTTAAATAAAATTTGAAAATCTCTTAGGGAACATAAAGTAGCAGCCTTAACTCGACCGTGAAATTCCTCATTATCATTTCAAGGTCAAATTGATTTTTTCAAATGGAATGCTGTATTTTCTTTTCTGGGAATGGAGCGAGCATTCAATTTTCTGTATAAAAGTTCTAGTACATCTATCAGTTAGGGTTGATAGATGATGTGACAAATAAGAAGGCAAATGTTTTCACTTCTCTCTCTTTTGTTTAGTTGTTGCTATGAAGGAAACTCATTTGTTTATACGCAGATGCTCATTTGTTGACATCGATACACAAACAAATGCTCATCATTGCCAATTAAAACCTTAAAGAACATTATTCTCTGCCAGTTCCACTTCGTTTTTCAATCATGGGTGTTCGATACGCGATCAACGAGAGGATCCATATGATTTACATTTATGGCAAAGCTCATAAGAACGCTAGAGCACCGAGATCGATATCCTGAAAGATATAATCCTCACCGAAATTCCCGCCTACTGAAACATGATTTGGAGATCTCTCAAATGAGAGATTAAGGGTCACAAATACCATGCATATCACATTAGCCTACATCAAGCCCTTCATAGGGATGGTTTTCAGAAGCCTGTTTTTTTTTCTTTCTTTTTTAAGGAAGGAAGCGTTCCAGGCCTAAGTTTAGGGTACCTTCCCGGCATTTGCCATTTGAGGACTGAGGAAAACTGGAAAAAATCTGTCAGGCCACCTCGGCCACCCGTGGCGGTCAAAAGTGTGCTGAATTTTGCCAACAGCTCTACTACAAACTCAAAACGGTAACTTTTCCATTATGCGTAAATTGATGCCAGTAAAGTGAAGGTGGGTGAAAAACATTTGCTGTCTTATTTGTCCAGTATCATATCGTCTCTCGCCCCTAGCTGACAGATGTGCTAGAAATTTTATACTGAAAATTGTATGTTCTTTCCATTTCCGGTAAAGAAAACGCAACATTCCATTAAAAAAACCAATTTGACCTTGAAATGATATTGAGAATGGCATTTCAAGGACAAGTTAAGGTCCCTATCTTATGTCCCCCTAAGAGCATTTCATATTTTGTCTGAAGCATTTTATAATTTTCCCCTTCGTTTCGGAGATAAATGGCCACGACACTATAAATGCCTCATGGTCATAAGACATTCTGATGTTAATTCAGTGTTTGGCAGTTGTTTAAACACAAGCGTTTCGAGTGACAGTGAAAATTGAACAAGATTGAAATTCGTGATGTAATTGAATGCTTTTTAGGGGGGTGGGGGGCGGGAGCTAGGACTTTGGGTCTGCAAGAGGGACTCACGGTGAATGCTAAAGACATTAACATTACATTCAATCCTTTCTTGTTGAAATCCATTGTGCAACTGTGCTCAATCACGACGCAATGCGTGATTTTGTTGCCTTCTTTGTGTAAAAGGAAAGTCAAAGGCTGTGCCGCACCGTCTTATTAATCGATAAAACTAATTACAGAAAGCACAAGGAGAAGAGGAAGAAAGGACAGATTTGGAGAACGCGTTCTGCACTAAAGGGGACCAAACTAACTGGAACAAGGGACGCTTTAATTTAAAGCGAACATTCTACGGTCTCGGATTCTTTAAGCCGCCAGTGCTACAAAATGTTGAACACTAAATGTGTTTTTACCTTATTTTATACAGAAGGACTATTTAAAGCGACACCTTTTCGTTTCTCTTTATAACGATCTTATTATTTATGTCTTTTACCATTGGTTCATATGAGGGTTCAAAAATTGTACGAGTTCATCTTAAAGTCCAAGCTAAGGACTGAATTCAAAAACTTTCCTCATAATCCTTCAAAGTATCTCCATCTCTCTCCACACACAGTTGAAGATGGTGCAACCACTTGTCAAAAGCACTCAACTGAGATATTGTCAACAGAGCTGAATTTATAGCTTGACAAGGTCCTACATTCGCTTAAAAGGTTTTCCAGCAATGCAAGATTTCACTTGAGGAAACAACCAGCAGTCGCACGGTGCAAAGTCAGGGCTGTAGGGTGGATGATCAAATAACTGGACTTTGGGGGCTTCCAGTTTCTTCAAATTTGCACTGTTCTGTGAGGGGACGCATTGTCGTGCAAAAGCAATAGCCTTGAAGTTCCTGTTTTGGACACCACCACCTCAGCTCTTCAAATAAAAGATCCAAAATATAAGTGCCAAGCATTCTCCATTCCTTCTGGCATACAGTCAACCACTAATGGTCCTTCCTTCATAGTTGAAGAAAACACTGAACATTCGCTTCCAAACGAAAAGCTTGTCTAAGAACAAACTGGTCTTGTGTCATTCTCATTTACCCACACGTAGTTCTGAGCTTTATTTGGAGTGATATAGTAATAAAACCAACTTTCATCACCAGACCTGTCAAATGTTTAGGACTATTTGGCGGTTTTCTTGTAAATTACTTTCTCCTCTTCTTCTCTTCATTGTTTAGGAAATGTGGAGCCCAATTTGCACAGATTTTGCGTCCATGCAACATCTCGACCTAAAGGATTAGGTATCATTCCGTAAATCGCTCTGTCAATGACCTCTTTGGCACATTTTCTAATTACTACAAACTAACCATTTCAATTAATCACAGCAACTAAACTCAAATACATGACAGAAATCAGGTGCGCATACATTAAGAAAAAATCGGCAACAAAGCAGCTTTTACGTCACGAAAATGTTTAGGGTGTTATTTGAGAGCTTACCTTACACTTATATTTTTAAAATATGAATTAAAATTCCTTTCGTTTTATTAGGATTAAAATAAAAGCATCGTATTCGCGTTAATACCCCCAGGATATGAGGATTATTTTATAAAAATGTAAACCCATAAGAGTGGTGTTTATATCATCTCTACCTTATTAATTTAAACAAATGTTGCTGCAAGAAACGCCTAAACGCCATTGAGTTTTCATTAAAGGAAATCTCGTTTCTTTATCATTCTCATCAATACTACATGTTATTGTTGTCTGCATTGCTTCAACAAGCAGGTAAGGTTTTGGGCCAAGCGCTTGTTGGGGGGGGGGGTGTTGGGTTATGGCACATCCTTCACGGTGACACAATGCTCAAAGGACTGAGTGTGCTGACGAGACAGGACGTGACAGAAATATTTAGCAACCGGCAGAAGCTGCGCATTCTTTTTCTATCAAAATCTTATTACAATCATCTAATTTCAAGTCACGTATTCTGAAAGTGTAGTCAAGCAGCCTGCATTTGACATTTCTGATGAAGTATAGTGAGGCAGAATTTGTTTATACCTTCACCCTGCAATAAAGTTCACGTTTTAATGCCGAAAACGCAAACTGTTCACTGTAATTAACAGAGAGCGTGACCTAGCTGTGCATAAAAATCACCCTAATATCTGAGCTGGATCGTTTCTGGCGATCTCTTGCCTCGTAGATCCAAAATCAAGCGTTCAAACCCAGCCAGGATTGATGAATTTTTTTGGGCGTATGACTTCCTTCGGAAGGCGTAGTTTTACGGCACGTAAAAAAACATCGAGTCTAAAAGAAGAGGCCTCTAAGCAAAATTTATCGTTCGTTTACTTCCTGGATTGAGTGGAATGCTGACGACCTGAGATGTTAAAGACCGTGCTAAATAAGCCAAATAAATAAAAATGTAGTAGCTGTAAGATAGGCAAATTATCCAAAGTGTTGAATTTGGACACATTTGAAAGTCTGGTACTATTGTAGTTCCCTTACAATTATATTCTTTTGTAGGGTTTTTTTTTTTTTTTTTTTTTTTTTGATTATTTACGGACGCTCTTTAACATCTCAGGTCATCAGCGTCCCATTCAACTCAGGGCGTGAAACGGCCGACAAATTTTGCTCAGAAGCCTCTTCTTTCAGGCTTGAGGTTCTTTACCGTGCCGTAAATGTACGACACGGGACCCACGGCTTTACTTCCCTTCCGAAGGAAGCCATACTTAGGATTTTTACCCCCGAAAAAATCCATCGATCCTGGCCGGGTTCGAACCCGCGATCTTGGGTTTAGGAGGCAAGTATGGTAACCACTGCACTACCAGGACCGACCTTTTGTAAGGATAACATATATAATATAAATAATGTAACACTATTAACAATGTAACTAAAATAACAATAACTAGAAAAGCAGAAAGGGATAAACACTAACAAAACGTCACAGATTAGTAATCGCTATATTTCGAACTGCTTGAGTTCTTGGCAAAGAAAGTAAACATTAATGCTCGGCAATAGCAAGGAGTCTTGAATATATATAGCTAATACTTCTGTAACCATAGTAACACAGTCATTTGTTGACAGTTTGTTTTTACATAATTAAACAGCAGTTAGCTTCGTGACAAGTTGCCATTCATATGTGGCATATTTTTAAGTATATCAAACAATTATTTATTACAATATATTTAAAAATTTGTAAAATTGTCATACATGTCAACTTTTAACGAAACAGGGGCCTTGCTTTCAAACATTTCCCGTTCAAATCTCGACTGTTGGCAACTCCAGCGATAATGTAACAAAAGAAAGATGTGTGATTGCGGAATACCTCCAAGTAAACTGAACTTGGAACTCTATTTACAGGTATTTTTATCTGTCGCATGTTCGAGAGCATGTTTGTTTTGGCTTAAAAAAGATTTTCTATTAATAGCACATGTAAAGAATTGAACAAAAGAAAACTGTATATACGAATCATGTCTGCGACCTTAAAATAGATATAAACAAGAAAGAAATGAATCGAGGACACAACCAGATAGTATCGGAATATATTCTGACCTCAGAGCACTGGTTCAGAGAGGGCAAAATCTAAAAATAACGAACTTGGCATTCGAGATAGCGTAATAAATCATAGCCTATTTTATTTCTGCGTTAGATGGAAAGGAAATGCCTCAATTTTGGAGAGAAGTAAATAAATAAATAAATAAATAAATAAAATAAGAATACGGGGGCTGCTCTAAAACTTCTCGGCTTGAGTCAGAGATGTCGTGAAGATGACAAAATTACTGTGATTGTAATCAAGTATCATCCTTAAAGTTTCAGACGCGCAAGTGTAGTCACATACGATGGTCGTGTAAACCAACTAATGTTAATATTTTGTACAAAATGGATAAAATTGAAATACGAGCTGTGATAAAGTACTTCACTTTGAGGGGTTTAACCCCTACAGAAATACAAAAGGAGTTCAATTCTACATTAAAGGATTACTCCCCTTCGTTTTCCACGGCTAAAAAGTGGCCTGCTGAATTTAAGCGTCATCTTACATCCATTTAAGAAAATGAGCGCCCAAGGTATCACAAAACTGCTAATACCGACGAGATTGTTACAAAAATTAACAATGCCGTGCTCAATGACCGCCGATTGAAAGTACGCGAGTTGCCTGACATTGCAAAGACCTCGATAGGCCTGCCCACTATATTTTATATGAAGTTTTGTGTATGGGAAAGATTTCCGCTCGATGGGTGCCGCGATTGTTAACAATGGATCAAAAACACATTCGTATGAACATTTCGCAAGAGTATTTAGACATTTAAACGCAATTCCAGTTTCTCCCCCGTTTCATAACAGTAGCTGAACATGCTCCAGAGACGATGGAGCAATTCAAACAGTGGGTGGCAACAGGTGAGAGTACTCCAAAGAAAATGAAATCTATTCCATCTGCAGAAAAAGCCATGACTACGATTTTCTGGGATTCTCACTCGTAGACTACCTCCGGATGGGCATAACAATTACCGGGGAGTGTTACGCTGCAGTACTGGACCAAATGAAGGATGCTATTCAGGCTAAATGTTCAAAATTGTTGAACAATTCTTTTTCATCACAATAATACACCTTCACACACGTCTGGTATTGTTGCTGCAAAACTGCATGACCTTCGCTACCAAGTGCTTCCACATCCGCCATATTTTCCGGAGCTGGCTCCCAGAGATTATTTTTTGTTCCTAAACCTGAAGAAATGGCTGGGTGGACGAAGATTCACATCGAATGATGGGGTTAAAGTTGAGACAGTCGCTTATTTTTCGCAGTTGGACAAATATTATTTTACTGAGGGCATTAAAAAGTTAGAAAGTTGTTGGAATAAATGTGTTGATTTTATAAGGTCACCATGTTAAAACTAAAAACAAAAACATTTCTCTTAAATCTTGTGCTTTCTTGGTAAGTCCGAGAACTTTTAGTACGCACCTCGTATTGAACTCACCGAAAGAACTTCTTCCTTTCGGCACAAATTAGTGTGAAAATCGCTTCGTCAGAGTGAAGGAAAACTCTGGAAAGCATCTGTGTCCCGACCATTGTTTTCACTAAAAGGTTCTGTCATTTAGAATTAGGGAATCTATATAGATCAAGGTTAGCTATGTTGCGATGTGACTTTTGTTCATAGCTAATCGAATATAAGCCATTATCAATGACGGAGGAACATTCATAAGCAGGCTGCACCTTAATCTAACCACAAAACAGGTCTTCGTTAAATTGGTTAGTCCTTTTGAGACCGCAGTAGAAAGTTTTACAAGCGATCTGTTCTTGAACTTCAGTTAACATGCTGCACTGAAGCAATTCTCTGTATTTGACAGAATAAATCATTTGTTTAACATAAGTATTGGGTTTTCAGTTCTTTTCATCATCCATAAACACATTTGTGGCTTTGAAGTTAACGCCTGCGGCACCACAACAAACCAAAACAATTTGTTTTTAATCTAGAGGGCCTGCTTTTCTATCAGCTTTCTACTCGTAAACTCCTTGTGTATATTTTTCCTGAAACCTGTATATAATGAACGAAATAGAATTTGCACTACATTTGCAAGAATAACAAGTGAATCATTATTTTTATGTATAACCTTATCATATTTGTGTGTAATCAAAGACAGTGTGATAGTATTCAAGCAGTTAGCAAGCGTGGCTCTTTTATATAGGTCAGGCTGAGATTTGCAATGTCCAAATGAATGAAAAATTTAATTTTAGATCCCTTTTCAGTGCAATAGGGTGTCCTATAATGAACGCAATTTTTAAATTGAGCGCCTCTGTCGTTTATTAGGTTGCCGGACCTGAAATTGAACAGATTATATTGCGATTAACGATTGTCATTTGTGTGTATTGTTATCAGCTAAAATAGAGCGATACATGAAGGATCAACACGTCCAGATGCTGAAAGTGCGTTTGGAATACAGTGAATGTAATACAGAGACCGTTCGAAGACTTCGTGTAATTTTTTGGTAAACGAAATGCACCTAACGTATCAACAATGTAGAGACTGGTCAGGAAGTTTGAAGAGAACATGGAATTTTCTGGTAGAGAATGCTGCCCTCGTCAGACAGAGCGTTGCTAAGAGTGCAATGAAGTCAATTAACCATTCCGAGAAGCAGTTTGCAGCGAATTTTGTAAAAGCTCTCCATATTCATCCTTTTAGGATCAGAATAACACAAGAGCTGAAACTTACAGCGTCCAATATTTACCTCTCTAGCACCGGCGATCAAAATTGGCCACAGAGGTTGTGTGATTTTACACCATGTGGTGTGTGTAAACTCTTGTGTTTATTTGAAAATCCACGAACCATCCCTCAACTTAAGGAAGAAGTGTCATGGGTGAAATTCAGCCAGAGCTTTGCCATAAAGTCGTTGAAAATTTTGCCAACAGAGTGAAGGTGTGCCAAAGAAGCCGTGAAGGACACTTGCCTGATGTTTTGTTGTATGTTCATAGGCAGTTGTGCTTCACATTCACTTAATAATATTAACACTTTTGTTTTGCGTTCATTATGGTACACTCTATACATAAATCACTCTTGAAATGAGTTCTTGGTGTTTCACCAAACGTTCACCATGGCTTTCTCTATTATCCTTTTTATATACCGCGCCGTTCCACTATAGCTGACACTTAGAAATTAAAGAAAATGGGGCTATACATGAAGAGTTACCAACTTATCATACTGACCGCAGTCCCATGTAAACTAAAAAACATTAAAAGAGTTTAAATGAATTTTCAAAAAAAATTATTAGTCATAATAAATTGCATTTATTCTTAAAACAAAATAATTACTTATTTCATATTGCCACTAAAATCAATCATAGCGAAATACTATATTTTAAACTGATATCGTCTGCATCCGAGTCTTTCTGTTGCACTTCCGGTTCTACAGAATCCTAGAAGAGAGCAAACAATAATCACGTGCGCTTGCGACCATGGCACCAAGGCTAATCTACACAGGAACGAAAATGCTCTGACAGTAACAGAAAATCACAATAACTCTTTCGCAAAACAGGCTGAGCATTCGACATGTTATTGATGGTCGATTATCATCGACGTCACAAACAGCTCACTAGTTTAAATACGAAAATGGGTCAGGGGTGAAATATAGAGCTCAACTCTCGCAAGTTTGAAGCTGTTTTTTTAACACTTTATACTCAAAATGATATCTAATACTTAGAGATCAGAAAATTAACTTTCTTCAGCAGTTTTCAGAGTACCTATAGATAATTTGTTACCTTATCTTGTGTACTTTATTGCAGATGTGTTTGCTGTGATTACGAGCACTGCAGTATATAAATCATATGCAAATCCCGAATGTCACAAAGAAGCACATGCTAATAGTTTGAACTGATGACTAAGTTATTCAGTCTCTAGTAAACAGTATGGTGATATTTTTAATCTGCAGGTGGCGTACATAAATGAACATGTTCTTCTTCAGGTACGAATGTCATATACATATACAGTGTGTATGCTATATCGATAAACTTTGGTTGCTGGCTGAGTATTTTGATATGAGAAGCCCCATGCTCTCCTGTACATTATTACAGATACGCGAATGTCTAATCCGCTCCCCAAATTTTAAACTTAAAATTATAAAAAAAAAAAAAAATGTTGACATATTATTGTACGACCTCTTAGAGATAAGCCCGTCCGCTTCATAAAACAATCAAAACAGAATTTATAAGAGGACTGTTGTTACATCTTGGAGCACGTAGGACAAAATCCATCGCATCTGCTGTTACCAGGACAGTTGGTGGTGTAAAAGAAGAAAAAGTTATTTCTTATGGTGTCACTAGTCACAGGTTGTCCGTTCTTCCTCCTTTCGTGTACGACTTCCAAAACTTTTTCTTCAATATCAGGATGTCTTCCTTTGCGAGGACCAGTAAATTTCTTCCTACCAGCTTTAGTTACAAATAATGTCAATTTCTGTTGCCGCCACAAGCGAACATTTTTCCTTTCTGCTATATCGAACTCTCTTTCTGCCTTTCTGTTATTTTGTTCAGCATAAAGAATTGCTTTACGCTTGAAAGTTGCTTCATAACATGTTCTTCTCTGTTTGCCCTCCATTTCGTGACTATTTTGGCCAAACTCTCTATGCAATAATATGAATGAACGAATGAATGAATAAATTAATCAACTAATTAAGCCACTTATGTCCCATCCAGGGCTAGGGTCTCCGCAATCTCATTGATTTCCCATATGGTGAGGTAGTTCATATGAGCTATTGTCCCTATAAGTCTATAATGTTTCTTATTTTACAAGTTTAACACAATTTAACACGAAGGTTCAAGTGTTGAGTCTATTAAGTTGGGTATCACTTTCACTATTGGCTTCAGTTGTTCTTCTATCTGCAGCTCTTGCAGCTACTGCGGTTCCGTGCTACGCTGCTCCAGTGTTTTCTGAAGGAGTCTGCCCACCCCGTTCTCGGTCTCCCTCTTTCTCTTCTAACCATAAATCCCATATGATAGCTATATATCCCCATCTGCTGCTTGGTAGCCTTGCTACATGTTCGCCCCAGTCCCACTTCAGGCTGTTTTAGTTCCGACGTCTTTCTTAACTCCACAGATGATATTTTATCCATAGTACTCTCCGCTCCATTTTACGTTGACAGATGCTAATGTTATTCTTTTCCACTTCTGTTAGGCTCCAAGTTTGCAATAATAAGCCAACAATAAATATCGAGAACTGCAGCAATGCATTA
The DNA here is from genome assembly GCA_030762175.1 of Metallyticus violacea. Taxonomy (NCBI): domain Eukaryota; kingdom Metazoa; phylum Arthropoda; class Insecta; order Mantodea; family Metallyticidae; genus Metallyticus; species Metallyticus violacea. The sequence continues at coordinate 13,263,689 of CM060835.1, read as the reverse complement.
TGTTTTCTGCCTATATATCCTGTTAGCTAATTTCCCTAGGCTTTTTTTGTACCTTCCTGCAAACATAATTACCATTCCATCCCAATTCTATCTGAACTTTTGTTTTTAATTTTAGCTGCCCATTATCTTTGATTCCAAATATTAATCTGGTGGTGTAAACAGAGTTGGTAGTTGCCAGCTGATAAGTTATAATTACTTGATGTCTTGTAGCAAAGTTGTTTATGTAGAGTGATTTATATAGAAGGAACACATTTATTTATTTTATTTATTTTTTTTTTTTTTTTGCTAGAAATTCGCCCAAAGTCCCCAGTTTAACGTCAAATTAAGCGGCATATTTGCAAGTTTTGATTCCCTATCACGAGATGTGCAGAAGTTTATTGTTGGCTTTTATGTTTGGCAGCTGTTTTCGATATTTTGTTCTAGTCGCTGTGAAAATGCAGTGCACATTAAAAGGGCTCTTCCTTGGGAAGCAATACTGGATTACGAATTCAACTACAGCTACTTGAAGGGCATACCAAAGAGTATTTGGTGTTCGCAGCCCCCTTAAGAGAAACACAATACTGACACTGGTAAACAAATTGGAAACAACCGGATCTCTGATGAGTGAAAAATGTAGCATCGTTTCTAGACTGCCCACTAATGTTGTGGACATCGTGGCACGACTGGAGCGATCACCCTGTAAATCATTAATAGGTTTGTAGTAGAAGACCGGGTACAGTACTTAATGTGTCAAGAGAGCTGCGAAAAGTGTTCACCTAAAGCCATACACGGTTACAGTTGTCCATCAGTTGCAGGAACCAGATAAAGATAAAAGGAGTAAAGTATTGCCGTTGCTTTCAGACGTTCGTGTGCAAGATCCTGGCATATTGTCCATCACGTGGTTCCATTTATGCTGCTATGCGAACTCAAGGCACTCATGCTATTGGGTCGTCCAAAATCCACTTGTCATGCACCCAGTTAAAATCGGAGGTTGTGTGCAATATCCTCACAGAGAATGGTGAGACCAATTTTTTTGATCAGGCTTTGGACACTGCAGATTACCGTTGGATTTTCGTGGAGTTTGTTGAGCAACTGGACGATGTAGAGCTGGGTCATGGATATTTTCAACAAGATGGCGCTACATCTCATACATCAAATAATTCATGGCGCTAATTGAAAGTTTCTTTGATGACAGGATAATCTGCAAGAATTTCTGGCCGCTGAGATCTCCTGATTTGACAACATCGGACTTCTTCCTATGGGGTTACTTAAAAGACAGAGTTTACGTCACACACCCCAGACATTGGACGGTCTGAGGCACAACATGACACAGGAGACAATGGTATTGACAACACAGTCCTCCAGCGAGCGCTCAACGATGTGTTGAGTTATACCTTATGCAGGAGAGAAAACATTTTCTATAGATATCTTCCAAAGATATAATAAGTTGTGGTTAGCATCGTTCATTTTGAAATAAATGAAGAAGGTTGTTAGTTTTATATACATACTCTGTTTATAGCAATTTTTTCTTTTAGCTGATAGAAGTCAGTTTACAAATAGCTGTAAAGTTACAAAAAATGGAAAATTAACGATTGCTAAACTTCTCCAAGAACAGCACGATTGCATAACTCTGTTATATGACCTTTGACACTAGCCATATGGCTTTGAATCTGGTGCCCTTATCTCCAATGAGCTCATTTGATAAAGTCTTAATTATTATTTTTTGTTTAATTGCAGACAATGATCTAGAAGAACTCATTCAGGAGGTGGTGAAGGCCAGTAACAGAGGTGTCTCTGCAGCCAGGAATGCATCTGGAGAGCCTAACTGGAGCTTCGGTCAATCGTTGTTCTTCTCCAGCACGGTCGTTACAACTATAGGTAAGTTCACTTTGAGACCTTCATAAACTTATAGTAAAAGAGAACATGTTTTGATTGGTTACGCAGGTTCATTTATATTATAGTGTTAGCAGATATATACATGTTATCTGCACTGAGCTAGGCATGAAGTTCAGTGAGGGACTGGTTGATAACTACAGTCCATGAGATTTAAGTTGGCATGTTTTCCACTGTCCTTGTCTTCCGTGATTCGTAAAATGATTAGGGACAACAATCGCCTTTTGTCATTTTTGGAAATACCAGGGAGTTTGCACCCTTTCCATTGTATCAGAAGAGCTTACATGGTTATTCAAGCGTCAGTGCCGCACTTGCTTGTTTGTTTGTGTCGAATTCGGCTTTCTTTGGCTAGTGAATCGCTGCTACTGTTTTCTTTGTTGGTTTTATTAAAAATCGCCATAATGTTATTGGAATTGGAAAGTTAACCTTTGTTCTAAATATCGTAATGAGTATATATTCAATAATAATGATATCAAGTGTTGGGAAACTCAGAGAAAGCATGCATGACCTAGGCCACTCGTGGCGGTGTACAGTCAACTCACAATTTATATTCGTGTATGAAAATATTCAAAAGAGGTGCGAAATGGATGTTCCTGATTGGTGTATTCGAACTATAATTACACTGACTATTTCACTCTTGTGACGTCATCTTAAAATTGACCAATGAAATAAAACAAAATTTTGAATTTTGACCAATCACAGCCAGATTACGGAGTGAAATTGTCGGGGAAAAAAATATCAAATCCGTTTTATCATTCGACATGCGTTTGTCTTCTGGTCAGTGTAGCCAACTCTATACCTCCACTATATAATTCCTGAACACGCATCACTGACCACTTTTGCTAGAAGCGGTGGGGAGCCATTGATAGCAACAAAAGCATGGACAACCGACATTCATAACGCAAAATGGAGGGTTCTTAAAAGCGTTTTGGTGATGCGTTGAATGTGCAAAGGAATTCCAAACCACAGAATAAAAAAAAAAAAATAAAAAAAATAGAGACACTATCCATCTATTTCTCTCATTTGATAGAAAATCGAACAGTAGCGATTGTAATGGTAGACTTTTGTCCATTTCAGTCTCACGGTTTCTAAATAGAATAGATATTCATAAATATAAGAAGTATTAATATTCTGTGCGCGAATTTCACATATATACCATTTTTATTCTTATTCTATTCATGAAATAGTCCTAATCCTGTATTTTACTCTTCTCTATTGGCATTACTGACAATCGACATTCTTCCGTCGCTAGATTGCTTGAATAGGTTAAGTACAAATATACAATTATTATAACTTTTAAGCCAAGTTTAGAGGAATAATATTAAAATTCTTATTTTATTCGTGAATTAGTCCTGTTATTTGTGATAAACTTTCAGGTAGTTATAGGTAAGCGCTAAATGAGTGCGGCGATGTTATCCATATTCCGCAAAATTAAGTAAATTAGCGTCATTAGGTTATGTGCTGTTGCATGTCGTCGCTTAGTATAATGAAAATAACTTTTGTTATGACTCCATTGGTTTTCTACATGCAATTCGCATTCCACTAGTGGCAGCTCTGGGAAACAAAAAACAAATTAATAGGCGACCTATTCTCAAAAATTATCTAATTTCGTATATCAGTATATTTTTATATTTAAACTGTCTATAAGATACTGAACATTATTTTTCAAATTAAATTCCTTAGTAGAGATAGAGCTGCATCAATTTTTATGTCACTTGCCGCCTCTGTGTTCTAGTTTGATAAATGCGGTCAATTCAAACACATACAGCACTACAACCATTCGCTTTACCGACTACTTTCGGCACTGCACGCCTCGACACTAACTCAAAATTACTAACATCCAGACATTGCTCGCGCACAAGCACCACTTTTATTTACAGCCCACGTAATAATATGTTTACGATGTATTACTTTACTTTAAGTAATGTTTTTAATTTTTTGTTGCAGGTTATGGCCATGTGACTCCTCTTTCGAAAGGAGGGAAAATTTTCTGCATAGTGTACGCCATGCTGGGTATTCCTCTTACGCTGGTACTGCTTACAGCACTTGTTGAGAGACTTATGGTTCCAACCACAATGTTGCTGCAGTTCCTTAATTCTCGTCTTGGCCATTTATACCAACCGTTCAACATTCGACTGCTTCATTTGTTTATGGTGGGCACTTTGCTCATTGGGCTGTTCATGCTTGTTCCTGCCTCCATCTTTGCTGCAGTGGAACCTGATTGGGACTTCCTTGATTCTTTGTACTACTGCTTCATCTCACTCACCACTATCGGCCTGGGTGATTACATTCCTGGGGACTCACCTAATCAACCTTATCGACCAATCTACAAAGTGGCAACAACTGGTTAGTATGGACTGGCAAATGAATTAAAGGGTCGGAATGTTCTACACCCGAGAAATAAAACACAAGAGTTTTAACCCATTTTTTTTCAACATAGTCACATTTTAATTCCGTATACTTAGATATTCTAGCTCCTTCATACCTTCAGTATGAAATTATTTTTTTAACTCTATAAAATAAGAATTTAATTGAGCTATGATCTTCAAATCTGAAGTAAATTTCTGTCCTGAGAGTCATTTTTTTCATACCTGGGAAGAGCAAAAAGGCACCGGGAGCCAAATTTGATGAATATGGTGCACGTGGTAGCATTTCACAGCGCAAGTTTTGCAACTTTGCGATCGCAGTTGAGGAAATGTGCGCCAGTGCATTGTCTTGCTGTAAAATAACTGTTTTCTTTAACAAATGAGAACATTTAGCCTTAATAATATCCTTCAACTGCTTCATAATACTCTCCATTAATAGTTTTGCCAAGACCAGCTTCATTTACCAGATCCCAATACGGAAAAAATGGCGGCTGAAGTAGCCCTATCACAGTCAATATAGCAAATACAAAATTGTTATGCAACATTACGTTTACAAAATTACATTATTTATCATTAGAAAATGCTTCGATGGAAGAATATGAAATTGTTTACAAACAATAATTATCACATATAAACAAAATATAAAATAACAAGTATAAACTTCACAGGTAGGCATAAACTTTGCAAAATACTCGAACATCCAAATTACTGGACACCTTAAAATTAATCGGCATAAATAGGACAGCATCATATTTATCATTGTCTACTTTAATGAAAAGGACATAGTCTTCCTTGGCAATAGTTATAAATGGGTATGCCTGTCTTGTCTTTACCTCACTTGCAAAACATAACATCCTGCTCACACTATTCATTAAAACTTTCTTCATCTCGCTCCAAAGTCCGCTTTATACGCTCTTCCGTATCCTTCCTTTCATTATTAACCCTCATTGTCATATATGACGGTAGATTAGGGGAAATAGTACAAGGAAAATCACCACAAAATTTGGTACGAAATATTTAATACACGATACACTGAGTTTCATCATTAACTTCAAAATTTACATGCTGTATACTCTTTATCCACTCCTTTAATTACTGCTATTTTGGAAATATAAATATGGTATTATACGGTACACTGTCATAATTAATACATACAAGAGCAACCCGTATTGTACGAACCGCTTTCTATTACACAAGTTCCTAGTGTGATTTCACTAAATCAATGTTAAAGTATTAAAAACTAAAGAACTAATAAGCTACTGTTTATTTACTTCCAATTATAAATTGCTGTAATAAACCAGGTAACTGCAAAAAAAACAAATAAACAAACCCATGTGTTGTTAGCAGCAACGTAACCTCACTTGCAAACGAGTCGAAATATGTTATAACAACACGCTCACACCATTCATTGAAACTCTTATCATTTTGATTCATACCCTGTTTCAGATCTTTCCTTTCTTTGCTAACCCACACCATCAAACTCGATAGTAGATTACAGAAATTTGCACAAGGAAAGTATCCTTCCTAACCACAACCTTTGATAGGAAACGTTTAATACACACTTCGGTTTCATCGTTAACTGCAAAATTTGCACGATATATACTCTTTATCCACTCCTTTTTAATTATTGCTATTGAGGATATGTAAATATATTATTATGCGGTGAATTGCCATAATTAAGACATACAAGAGCAACCCATGTTGTACTAACACTTTCTATTAAACAAGTTTATGGTGTGATTTCATTAATCACTTTTAACTTAATAAAATTACAAAGAGGTAACACGCTAATATTGATTTACTTTCAACTATAAACCACGGTAATAAACCAAGTAACTGCAACGAACCAAATTAACAAAGCCGTGTAGTTAAAAGATAGACCACATTTTCCACCATTTTGTCTACTTTCGATACCTACATTGGGGTCTTGTAAATATAATCGGTCTTAGTTTTGCCTTTTCCACCCGAAGCATCTATAAGACATTGGCCATGAGCTTTCCTGCTGAAGGAATACACTTGGCCTTCTTGGAGCTGTGTTTACAATCGCCTCTAGCATCTGCATCTATTATCAGTCCATCGCTCTACGAATAGACGTGTGCATAGGTTGCGGGGTATTCATAAAGCATGCTATTGTAAATAATTTCTGAACCCCTTCCTGCAAATACGTTAGTGAAATTTGAGTAATATCTGTCAAAGTTAAAACGAAGTGTTTAATATTCCAGTTGCAAAAGATTTACCAGACTGTGTTTTGTTTTCAGGATACCTCTTGATTGGACTGACGTTCATGATGCTCACTTTGACCGTCTTCTATGACATTCCTCAACTGAACTTTGGGCTATTCTTCTTAATGCGATCCGATGAGACAACTGGTGACCCTGAAAAGGTGAGGCTTCAGACTCCAGGCGCAGTTGGACCTAAGTACACCCAGCAGCTGGATGACAGTGGAGTGGGAGGCCGCCGGGCTGTTGTGAGGGTCAAGTCACGCCGAGATGATTCACCCAGTCCAGAAGACACCACCCCGGTGCATGCTAGACCATAAACTGTACACCATCCTTTTACCCGTCCATTTGTTCTGTCATCCCATGTGTGCTGGTAATCTAGAAATATTAGTCATATTCCTACATTGCTACATATTTCTCTTGTACATATCATTTTCTGTACCTTCAGTTCAAAAACTTCACTCCATTCCCAATTCATTGTAAAAAGGAATTTGTTATAATTTTATTTTATAAGATGAATTCATACATCATTTTAAAACATGGTTCTTTTTGTTCATTATTCATATTTCTAAAAAAAAAAACATCATTTTGTAAATATTTTTTACAGGTTTCAGTTTAAAGTAAATTATATAAATATATATTTTAGTCTTATTGCGTGCCATAAATACTACTCAAATTGGTTAAAGTTCATATCATATTTACCTCCAATACCTTTACATCCACTTCCACAGTATGACAAATAAGTTTTGAATTACCAAAGTACCTAAAACCTTCTTCGTGTTTAGTGACAACACTACGTCCTGAAACCTAGCTTCTCCAATCAAGCAATATATGTTCCAAATAGCAGGAAAATAGTTTAGCACTTCTGGTTCCAAGGTCTAATCCAAAAGCATATTTCTCTGGATAGCACCAGAATTGAACTCCATGCTTGAAACATCAAAGATGAACAGCACTTTGCAGAACATTAAATCTTCATGCCAGAAAAATTTATTGAATCCATATCTATACTTCTGGATGTGTCCCTGCTTGCTATATATGTGTCATTAGTACCACAAGGAGTTACCTCGTGCCATAGGTAAATATATTTCTCACTTGCATTATTTATTTTATAATTAGAACATTAAGAAAGACAAAGGCCAATCCACCAAACGCCTTATAATCAGAGCCTGCAAGTTAAGCAAAACCTGGGGACATATTTAAGTGTCAGATTGAAAACATTTTTCCTGCATTTGGATCAGCAGAGTCAGTTTTTATTTTGTCTTTTTTTTTTTCTCTCTCTTTTTTGGGGGGGGGGCTATTTTCACTTATGTTGCCTATTTTAAGGTTTAAGGCCATTTTTTTTTTTTTTTTTTTTTTTTTTTACCTGTTTTGGATGGTTATGGATTTTTGTGAGATAATTTTTGCGTTTAGAATCTTGTATTTATTTATTTATTTTCAAATAGTCAAAAAAAAATTCTCAACCCATTTACTGCTCGTTAAATAGCATTACGTTTATTACTTAAAAAACGCGCGGTTACCTCGCCCATACAAATACCAGGAAATAAAGAGTATGAGGGAAGTACTGTAGTTTTGAATAATCTTGGCGAATGACCTTGTATCTAGACAATTCTAGGACTTTGAGGTGCGAGTAACTTCTCAGCTGCATAAACGTGAGAAACAATTGAAAGCGAGAAACATGAGAGCGGCACAGGTGTGCAATAAACCTTCTCTACGATGTGTTCAGTATGGAAGTGTTTTTTTTTTTGAGTGGTGTTTAACGCCCGTTTTTACTACTGAGGCACCACAGGCGGTGAACACTGATGATACATGAGATGAAATGATAAATTGGGAAAGGATATTTTTTTTTTTTTTTTTTTTAAGGAAGGAAGCGTTCCAGGCCTAAGTTCAGGTACCTCCCCGGCATTTGCCAGTTATGAAGACTGAGGAAAACCTGGAAAAAGCCCCAGTCAGGGAGGACGGTCCTGGCGGGATTCGAACCGCAGACCTCCCGCTCACGAGTCCGTGCCTTAACGACCTCGGCCACCCGTGGCGGTTGTGGTATGGAAGTGTGAGAGATACTAACCGATTCCCCTATAAATACATAAACAGAAAATAAACTCGACCAGAAACCACAGTTCATAATTTTCTCATTCGCCAGGACTATTCAAAACTACTTGTTTCTATCAACATTTCCATGATGTCCTGAAAGGTGAATGTTCTGTGGTAACTGCTATGAGTCCTTCTGAAATAGCTTGTTTTAAATATGTTCCAATCACTTAATGGAAATAGAGCGTCCTTTTTTCCATGACGAAAAATATTCTCTTTGACAAACCGCTGACTATGACAATGATATCTTGAAAAAAACATCCTGTTGTTGCTTTTTAACCAAGATAAGTAAGCTTAAATATTTTAATTATGTAATAAAGAAGTTATATGTATCTTAAATGTCTATTTTCATTAAAAATGAGTGATATTACTTCCACTTTTAATAAATTTCTAGTTTAATTGTACAACTGCTTATTTTCAGTATTTTAAGTGCCTTTTACTGCCTATGTTAATCAAAATAAATGCCTCAACTTCCCGGCTCTGCTTATAATCATTGCCTTAAAGTTTTGTATTAAAGAGAGTTAGGGGATATAGAAAGGGCGTTTTAAAAGTTCTCGGTCTGACCAAGAAAACATAAGATTTAAGAGAAGTGTTTTTTTTTTTTTTTTAACTTAGTCACCTTGTAAATCAATACATTTAGTCCAACGACTTTCCAACGTTTTAATATATTTAGTAAAATAAGATTTGTCCAACTGTGAAAAATAAACGTATGTCTCAGCTTGAACAGCATTTGGTATAAATCTTCCCAGCCATTTCTTCAGGTTTGGGAACAAAAAATCATCGCTGGAAGTCAAATCCTGAGAATATGTGGAAGCATTTGGAAGCGAAGGTCTTGTAACAAATCCCAGACGTATGTAAAAGCGCATTATCGTGATGAAATAGAACTTTCTATTTTCGCAAGATGTGGACATATTTCCTATAGTTAGTCCAGTAGTAAAGCGTAATACTCCCCGATGGTGGTTCTGCCCTTCTGGAGATAGTCTAAGAGCGCCACACCTTGAGAATCCCAGAAAACCGTAGTCATGACTTTACCTGCAGATGGATCTGGTTTTTTTTTTTTTTTTTTTTTGCTTTCTTTGGTGCACTTTCACTTGTTGCCACCCAGTGTTTGGACTGCTCCTTCGTCTCTGGCGTTTAGTGATCAATAGAGGTTTCATCCACTGTTATGAAACGTCAGAGAAAATCATTGGGATTGCGTTTAAATAAGTCTAAACACACTTGTAAAATGTATATGCGTTTTTAGTCCTATGTTAACAAACGCGATACCCATCGAGCGGAAAGCTTTCTTAAACCCAAAACTTCGTGTAAAAATGTAGTGGACACTGCCTATCTTTACAATGTCGGCCAACTCGTGAATCACTGAGCATGGCATTGTGAATTTTTGTCATCTCTCGTCGGTCGTAGCAGTTATGGAGCGCCCTAAGCGCTCATCGTCTTAAATGGATGTACGGCCTGCACAGTTCTGCACCCCTTTGTTTTTTCCGATATTCAGATCGTCTAATGAAATAATACTTTACATCCTCGTCAATTTTGGCTTTGCATTCTTCGATGGCCATTTAGTTGCTGCAATAATAACTATACTCTAATAACGATGGCTATAGCTAAAATTTTGGTTGTTCTTCACTTCAATGTTCCCTGTGTTTTTACTACAGCTTAAGCTACCCAGTGGTAGTTATTCTTCTATTTTATTCTAAACATATAACATCCACAATATTGTAGCTTATTTATTGTGGTAACCAGTTGGCTACTTTGCAGCGTCCATGCTGTGACATCAGCCCATCACCCAGCAGCAAACGATGCCACACTATGGAAGTATGTCATCTTGCTGTTGAAAAATGATAAAGTAAAAATTGTGAGAGATCGTCGATTTTGTAAAAATGTTAACACTGTTTACACGATCATCTCAAACAAGTGACTACACTTACGCGCCTGAAATTTTAAAGCGTGCCGTATAATAACTACGATCATATTTAATTTGGCTATCTTCACGACATCTCTTGAGTCAGATCGAGATCTTTTAGAGCACTCGTATGATTATATGTCTTATGGTGTATGACCTTTGTTTTAGGCCCATTAGTTTTCTTGTTTTAGTGCAATAAATGTATCGTATACGAAATCTGTTCTAAAAATATCCGGACTCTCAAAATTCTACAATTAACACAGTCAAGATGAACAAATTTGAGTCTTCTTTAGATAAAATGTGCATGAGCAGTTGAAAATTGTGGTTCTGGCGAATGACTTTAATTTAAATTTGCGTTTTCGCTTAAAGCAATTACTACATTAACTTGGAAACTACACTCACAGGCCAAACGAAGAAGTTGATGGAGTTATGAATATGTAACATTGCTAAATGAGGGGATTTATTTTGTTGGATGCTTTAGTTAAAGTTTGAATACTTGGTCCCTTCTTATCTCCACGTTACAGGCTAACAATGCGATATATCCCACTAGTAGTGTTACCGCACTGACCACGAGCGTAAACTGTAAAAGGCGCTTTTTTGCTTCACTTACTTTTAAAAACTGGCGCTCTCTCTGTTTGGAATGAACAAAAATATTTAGTATCTCATTTTATCACTAAGTTCAGTTCAGGGGAGCGTGTATTCAGCTTGCGCAGACGGTAACGCGTTTTCGTTGCTTTGCGCATTACGTCACAGGGGAACAAAAAAAAAAAAACAACATAAGTCTAGGAAAGAAGTGTGCGTCTGGTATCATGTGTAATTGATGTGATTGTGTTTTATTATTGTTGTTGTTGACAGTCGTTTTGTGAGTACTATGGTTTATTTAATATATTTCGTACAAAATGCTTGGTTGTGCGTGGGGTTGCAAAATCGCAATGAAAGAAAATAGCATATTAATGCAAGATTTCCACATGATTGTGATTTCAAAAAGAATCAAGTTATCAAAATGTTAGAGAAAAACTAAGTAAACATCACCAATGCTAGAATGTTCTCCCTTCGTTTTCAAGGATCTGACTTACAAAGAGATTTGCGATCAAAACTGTTTGACCTACCTAGCAAACACGTACTTAAAACTAGGTGCAGTTCCTTCACTATCTTTGCCCGTTTGCACTGCATCGGAGAGTCATTTTAGAAGCCTGGATCTGTCAGAATCCGGAGATGATTGCTTTCTCGTCTCCCAGGTTTTAAGAAACCGCATACAACAACGGTTGAAGCTCGGAATCGTTTGCATGTGCGAGAGTTTGGCGACGCTTTGGAGAACAAGATCTTCAGTCACGACGTCGAGTTCTGGCCAGATAGCACGGAGTCGCTCGTCACCGTGTCCAGTGGACTATGAAGCAGGGAGTCCTGTGTTACTCTCGGATGATACAGGTACTCCACGAAATCTCCAGGGAAAGAGCCTGGAGACGACTTGGAGAGCGTTTGGTAGATGCACATTCTACCAAAGGACACCGTTCGCGGAGGTTCTGAGATGGTGTGGGGGGCATTTTCATGGAGGCCCGAACCGATTTAGTGTTCAATGAGAACAGCCTCAACGCTCATCGCTGTATCAACGAAGTTCTCGCCGATTACGTCTTTTTTTAACCTCCGTTTTAACTACTGAGGCACCACAGGCGGCCGATCACGTCGTGTCCTATGCTCCCTTTGTAGGTGATGAATTTATATTCATTCACGCCAACACTCGCCCATACACAGCTCATATTGTATCGCGTATCTTGACGACACCGGGATTGTTCGACTCAACTTTCCAGATCGCAGCCTCGACCTAAACCCCCATTCTTTGGGATAAATTGGGTAGATCACGTCTGAGGTCGTAATCCTGTCCCGGATACCATACAGGAACTCCAAGTGGAATGGGACAGTATCGATCAAAGGGGCATCAGAACCCTAATCGATTAATTAGGCCGAGAGAATGACGGCCGTAATTAATGCCAGAGAGGGGTATACCAGATACTGAGCGTTAGTTTTGTTATTTTTGGGATAAACTTAAGTTGTGTGCATCAATATCCCTTCCACTTTTAATGTTAGTGAAGCTTAGTGGACAAATATTGAGCATAAAAGTTAAGTGAAATTTTTGACAAAGTGTACATCAAGGTCATTGTCTCAAAATGGATAAAAACAAGTAATGTGTTATAAATTCATTAAAGTGTAATCTTCAAAAAAATGTTTGCAATAACGATATTTCTAGAATCGAAATTTACATTTAAATTGCATTTTTTGTAACTTTTTTTTTCTGGTGAGTGTATTAGGGCCAAAAATTTATAAATATACATTTTATAGCTCCCATTTTGCTCTATATAATGAGACTATAGAATTTTGTTACTGGTCAAGAAAACAAAACTAAAGGAAAACATTCAAAAAAGGTGATGAAAGAGGGGGTGAAAATGGGATAAATATACTAATCTCATGAAAAGGTGTAAACTTATTTTTTCATTTTATTTCATGTCCTAAAATACAAATACAAATCTGAAATGATCGGTAAAAAAACAGCTGTATATTTGCAAAGGTGCCAAACCTTAAAATCCATTCCTTAGTAACCATGTTCTGCTTTTGCCATGGTGATCCATTGAACACTGACTAAAATGCTCAGATAGGGGGAAAAAAACCAAAAAATTAATCCTTTTCTTTATTATTTCTGACCTAGTCCTGTCTAAGCACAAGGTCACATTTACAAACATGAATAAACATTCCAGAGCCTATGCTGCAACATGATGTCTATGATGCAAACAAAAATTTATAGAGAGTGGAAATTGAGCACGAGTTTAAAACACACGTTTGTGCCATTTGTCTTCCATTCTTCAAATGTAAAGATGCATATTTCAATAATTCATCTTCAATGTGTTAACAATGAATTGATGTATATAAATAAAAAGTAATATTTGTAATCAGGAATAATTTTATTTTAGGTGATGCTGTGGAAATCTTAATCACCCATGAGACAGCCTTAGAGAAACATCCTGCAGTCAGTTGTTGAAGAATGATAAATAGAAAAATAAAGTTGTGGTTACAAATAGTGTGAGCAAAGTTTTGAGACATTTTTGTATTGACAATCATGAATTATGTAGTGATCACAACTGTGAAAATATTGGAATTACGCTGGTGACACCAAAGTACACTGTGTCTCAAGTTTGTTAGTAAAGCAAACTTCTGTAACATATGCATGAATAACAAAGACATATAGAGCACCTCAATGATATCATTACAGCAATTTTTTTAACTCTTCTGCTAGGCACTCTAATTTGTATGTGTTACTTAAGTTTGAAACTTCTGTGCTTTATAATGTGCTTGAAATTGTATGTTGCTTTTGTAATAATAAATTTGAGACACATTGCATATTAAAATAGGTATACTACTGAAAATATATTTTGAAGATTTCAGTGAATTTTTCTTCTAAGGAATATATTTTATGCCCCACAAATATTTTAAAGTAAAGGCTATAAAATGTAACAACTATATAAATATATACATAAGTCCATGCATTAACTCTTGAAATCACCCAAAACAGTAGCAACAGAGATATAAAGTAACCGTACTGTCATACAAGATTAACAAAAGTTTCTGTACGTTCTAATAAGCACAAATTCTATGAATACATGATGCCATTTTCAGATTTATGTTTAGATATATATTTATATATACACGTATATTTGTCCTGTTGTGTAGAAGAAATAAATTCTGTGTAACTACTGCCATCTTCTCCATTTTCTATCTTTCTTACCTTCTGTTGTGTATGTTTTATGTATATACAGAGAATGCCAAAAAATATATATATACATACTTCAAGCAAAGAAAAAACTTTGTTAACATAACAAAACTGAATTCACACAAACAAAAAAGATAAGCACTAATCATCTTAGACTTTTACAGTTACAACAGCTGCTCAAAATGCCTACCATTGGCATCGATACACTTCTGAGTACGTTGAACTACTGATTGAGTAACATTTGCAAAAGTGTCCTCAGCGATTGCAGCATATGTTGTTTCAATTTCTTCTCAAAGTTTAGCTGTTTTTCTACAGTATATGGTACCATGAGTCTCAAATTTGTCTCAAATGCATGCAACTCGCATTGGCGGTTCTGTTCTGTACACACGTCTACATTGCCTTGGAAATTCAACAACATTCTCGGTTTTCCAATACCACTTCAAAATTGCTTTTCACGGTACAAACGATAATCTTGGCTCCATTTTGTTGTAGCAAAGCTAGCAAAACATGATGTGAGTCACATCTGTTTACAGAACATCATGGGACAATCTTGGCTTCATTTGTTCATTGTTGATTTATGATAATCTTGACTTCATTTATTCATTGTTGATTTACCTGTCACGTAGCAATGCTATCATAATGTATGTGAGTCACATCTGTTTACAGAACATCATACTACACATTACTGTTGTTTTTCGGTCCAACTTTGAAATATAGTAAATAGATATCTACCATGAAAGTATGTAAGTATTATACATTTTTTGGCACCCTTAGTATATTTTTAGAATATATATTCTAAAGTAAGTTTCCAATTTGAAATTACAGTATCTTCTGCACGTATACACATCTGCTTTCATATAAATACCATTAATCCTTAGAAAAATTGGTATTTTTTCCATATGCATTTATGTAAATTACACTTATGAAGACAATGGAGTTGTTATATATTCTATTAGAATGTATTAAATATGTTAGCAATAACTCCACTTACTAGAACATATTTCAGGGGCAAGTACACCCACCATTAGCTGTTGACTAACTACTCAATGTGGTGACTGGATCCGAGACCATGCTTCTTTGAAGACATCTGATGTTTTGAACATAATCTTGCCAAGTTCATTCATGGGTGGTGCATCAAAATTCATTAATTTTCTCTATTTTTCTAGATGAAAATTAAATTTACTGGTTTCCACAGAAAAGACACCATACCAAAAGAACAGAAATCAGGAATTTAAGGAATTGGACATGCAGAATGCAATGAAAAATACATTGGTAAAATGAAGAGAAATTTAGAATTTTAAGAATATTTGCTTTAAACAAATGGAGAAATCATTGGTTAAAGTCTCACTTTTAGACCCAAAATCACGAAATTAAACAAAAGGCTTATCTGCCAAAAGAACTTCACAACCCAATGAGCTTATTACTTGGGAAAATTCCTATACAAACCATCAAATGCCTCTGCAGAAGCACCTCAGGATCAGTCATCACATTCAGTAGTCAGTGAACAACTGATGATGGAAGTGATTGCCCCCAAAACATGTCCTAATGTTGTATATGTAAGAAATTTAGACTTCCATTCATAAATTCTAATAGGGTGCCATATACATTTGTTTAACTTTTATTGCTATGATAACTCTTATTACATATCTATAAATAATTGTGGTTTAAAATACTGACAGCAATTTTTCATTAATAATTTTTAGAATGGTTTTACCAAAATTAGTAGAAAATGAAGTGAATAAGCTCTAGTTTTACAAGAAGTTCAGGCAGTATGTGAAAATTTTGCACATTTTGTGGAGCTAATAAAGTTAAAAAGGGTTTGGAAATGAATTTAACAGTATGGCACATTTTAAGAAGTGAGCTTTAACTTTATCCCTATAAAATGGATAAGCATTTTGAACTCAATAAACAAGAGAAGCAGATGTGCATTACTTTTGATTTGCAAATTTTAGCAGAAATTCACAATAACATAAAAAATGGCTACACAAAATATTCTGAATAGATGAAATACATTTCAAATTCAATAACTTTGCTTGCTCTAGAAATTAAAGTGAAGAACCAGGTATGCACAGGGCATGTGAAATGTGCATGATAAAATATTGGGGATTCTTATTTACTTGGGTGTTCAGATTAGTATTTGGCAAGTGCAGTGGCTATTTCATGAATCTGAAGGTTTGTTGACATACTCAGAATAATAATATTATGAATGAAGAATATTGGAGGTTATCAGTGGCAGGCCATTTCTAATCCTTTGCTTCTTGCCAGCAAAAATGGTGCCTTGCAAAGAGAGGGGCTGATAAAGGAAAGTGTTGAGAATTTACCATACAGTCTCTCAAACATTACCAAGTCACATCCACATAGATAAATTTGTTATCATTGTTGTGAAGGCCTTTGAAGATCTTCCTGTGGAGACACTGAATAATATCTTCCTTACCTTGCAATTCATGATTGAATGTATGAAGGTAAATGGGAAGAACTGCTACAAACTTCCTCAGATGCAGAAGCAGAGTAGTTTCCAATGACTGAGGTGTTTGCCTTTAGTTCTCCATTGCAACTCCAACATTGTGCTGCTGTATGCTATATTGCATGATTAGTCATCTAAGAATATTGATTATGCCCACTATTTTTTATCTGTTCTCTTGTATATACCTGTCTGTATTAAATGCTTGTCAATAAATACCTCTCTAAAGAAATATTTTAATAGTGTTTAATGTCTGTTTTAACTACTGAGGCATCATAGGTGGTGTGGCTGATCATTAGGGCCTGGATTCTTAGGTTTTAAACTATATTGTTCCTTGCTAGCTAATGGTGATATTTTAACATAATTATCTGTTTCTTTATCATGAAAACACATAGTTGAATCTTATGAAACCTAAAAATGACTACAGCTGTCATTTAAAAAGTTCATTTAAATGAATTTGAAATATAATACATTTTAAATTAATAAAATTAAAATTAATAACAACAATAATAATAAAAAAAACCAAGTTGCAATCGAATGAGCATACAGTATCTATTTGTTCACTTTGATAAGCTCATTTAAAGAGCATGTCCTTTTTTTGCACTTTTGAAGTGGTGTATCTCAAACTTTTTTCACATATTTTGCAAACACATTATTCTTGAGCTCGATGGTATTTTTTTATTTATAACATTATATGGTGGAAGCCTTGAATCGCAAGTCCTACGATTGCGTGCCTCTGCTTTTGGTTACTGTTCATCCATTGTCTGTTTATCATGGCACCTGTTCCAAAGAAATCGGTGTCTCTCTTTCTCCTTCTGTTTCTTTTTTGTTACTGCTTCTTTGAATGCTTTGTGTTTGGTAGCAGTGTCTTGACCCCTTATATCTTTCAGGAAGAAGGTTTCTCTTGCGAGTATGTACACCAGTCTGTTTAGTGCATACTTGGTTGCCCTATTACTCTATTTATTTATATCTTGCTTTAACATTTTCAATTTTTTCCATGTCACTGGTTTTCAGTTTGTCTCAGATCAGTTCAATTACATTAAATTTAATAGTATTTACAATAAAACTGCTTTTAAAACACTTGCCAAAAATATGCATTTTTATGAATTTCAAAGATATTATTTGCATTTAATGTTGTAATATTGTCACGATGTGTTGTTATCATTGTGAAAATAAATTTATTTTTAGAAGAAAACTGACTTTAATGATGAGAGAATTTTGCAGTTCCATGATTGGAAAAGAAAAAGCCTGAAGATCCA
This sequence comes from Metallyticus violacea, assembly GCA_030762175.1. Lineage (NCBI taxonomy): Eukaryota > Metazoa > Arthropoda > Insecta > Mantodea > Metallyticidae > Metallyticus > Metallyticus violacea. The sequence goes on along the minus strand of CM060835.1, from coordinate 13,245,767 downwards.
TGGTTCAAATCCCGGCAGTAACCCAAATTTTTCAATTCATTTCCAACTTATTTGGACATGTTTTGAAGACTCTTTGCCTTCATCCTCCTAGTTAATCCATGTCAAAAAGAAATGTCAGTGAAAGAAATAATTTCTTAAGGGAAACTAATCATCAGAAATAAATAAAATAACTAGGAAAAGATATTAATGAAAAGAATTCTTCAATGCTTCACAAACACCAATATGTCTCCTGGCCTAATAGGCTTTGTTTCAGTCCTTAATTTGGAAAAGTTGTCAATGGAAGATATTTTCTTGCTATGAAAAGGCAACCTCTAGATAACCTTATAGAGTAGGCTAGCAGTAAAGTAGTTAAGTGGTCAGAGTTCTTGATCTTGATCTCAATCTCATCACCCAGATGTACCATGCATTGATTTTCCCCGAAGTGTTATGCCTATGGTCTTGGTGATGAGCGGGAGGGTAAAAACAATAAAACAAACAAATTATGTATTACAGAAACTAAATTAAGATACTTGTTACTTACCAAACTATCAAATGAAGTGCTGAAACTGCCTGCCTTCATTCTCCAGAATTTTTGGCATCTCTTTAGGAAATTATTCATCAGCTGCAGTACATTTTGAGAAATCTGGATAATTTCTTGATGAATATTATCTTTGAGTTCTTGTATGGTATATGGTTTCATCTTGTACATGGCATTTTTTCATTTACCCCAGAGATGATAATCACAGGCTGTTAAATCAGGGAATGAGGGGTCACAAATCCTTACTAATAGTTCTGTCTTGTTGAAACACATTGTGAATTGCTCTCATGAAATCATTCGCAGTGTGATAGTGGCAGAGTCCTATTGAGAAAATGCATAATCATGCTCCTTGTCAGTTAATTCACTGAAAAAAAGGGGTTACTATGGTATACATATAAGTAACAGAATCAATTGCATGCTCAAAAAAAAATTTATTCTTTCACCATAGAGATAACACATATGAATCATACATAAAGATACATTGTATCTTTTTAAACACATGAGGCATAATGCACTTTATGTGTGCTGTTGAATTAAGAAATGAACAACACACTAAACACCTGGGAACAACTGTGACAGCAAGGTCAACAAGTAAGCAAGCAATCTTGCTATTCCGTACATGGCATGGCAAATGAATAAGGGCTTGCTCATAGGAAAAATCCTAAACCACAGGGGAAATCATCACCGATGATCATCACTATGTGGTGAATTAAACAGGCAGACACATTTTTTTCCCCAGTGCTCGAGTTTTCTTGTTACTTTGTCACCAATGCCTAGAATTCCAGTGTTCAAATTAGTGAATTGGTGTTAGATATAAACATCAGGTAAATTAGTTCCTTTATTCTCTTAATTCATCTGTCTCAAAAATCATTCCATTCATCATTCTATACATCTGTATTAAAATAAAGGAGAGGATCAAACTGAATAAAAAATAGAATAAATTAATTTTCATTATAACATAAAGTTTATTTATTTTAGAAATTGTCAATTGAAGCACATACCTATTTGATTAATATATATAATCTAAAAGCATGAAATAACAAAACTCATTGTGATATATTTCAGGTAAATATCTGAACTTAACAAAATTGCTTCTGTACTTGCAAATAGAAACCCATGCATTTTACTTGCCAAAATAATGTTGTGGTTCACTAAACACATCTTTCATGTAATATCTTATCTATTTTGTTTTAAATATTAATTATTAATTTCATTTTAATATACATTTAAAACTGTCCACATTCCAGTTATAACACTGCCATTGTTGCCTCAAACTAGACTTTTTGCAAATGCAAGTACATAGAATACCATTATGTGTATGGGTTGTAAATAAAAGTTATTTTTTACAGAGTTCTTTGGTGCATCAACATCTTTATCTTATATATTATCATTTATTTATAATTAAAATCTTCCTATTAATTCATTCATTATTAGATGAAATATAATAAATATTATCTTTAATAAATATTCTAATGAAATTTGTATTTGTCCTAATTGGCTGTAACATTACCTTGCTGCTTTTGATCACAGCACTAATTTATATAATTAATATTATTACTTAGGGATGAGATTTGGAAGTAATGGAAGATGGAAGGCGCTGGCCAAATGTGCGCAAGTTAAAGGTAAACTGGCAATGAGAGCTGTTAGAATAAGTTTGTATAAGGCACCAACATAACCTATGAAATGGTTGGAGAGAGACAGTGGTAATGCTGTATGCAGGAGAAATTTGGGAAGTCTCTAAGGGATGGAGAAAGATTTAATTGTAGAGAGAGCAGTGAAGTTTTGGTATCAAATCCTCAAATTAGACAGTACAAATACTTTAAAAGAATGTCTGATCTATCAAAAAGAGGTTTTAAGGAAGGAAGAGTTGGTATGGGGAGGTAGGGAAGGTACTAGAAGAAACAAGAATGGGGACTACATGGAGAATGTAATGTTAGTGGATTCTGGAAATTAGTGAGACAGAGGATAGAAGATATTGAAAAGCAAGAGATTTGGCCTAGTTTAGAAGATAAAAGTTCCTTGGCTGTATATAAAAGAATTAAAAATAATTGAGGACAAGAGAAACATACTGAAATTTGTGATCAATTGGAAGGATGGGTTGGGCATGGATGCGTACAGGAGTAATACTCTTAAAAGGATTGAGGGGAAATGATAAGGAAGGAAGTAACGTGTGGGGGAGTAGTTAGTGCGTCCCATTATTTATTAGAATGTGAAAAGTTTAAATTGTAGCAAGAAAAAATTTGGGACAATAAGGGGGATAAATTACAGAAAGATGTAGTGGTATTAAAAATGTTAAAGGAATAAGAGAGTGGAAAAAATTCTGAAAATGGGTGAGTTTTTAGAAAAGTTAAAGACAAATGAGAAAGAAATAGGAAGAAAGAATAAGGAGATAAATATAAAGAAGGAAAGAATCAGAGGTTTCTTATATACATACAACCAAGTGGTTAGGAGGTAGGAAACTAGGGTTTAGACAGATGCTGCTAGAACCTAGAGAATAAAGAGCAATGTAAACAAAGATACCTTAGTTTTGGTGTCATAAATTTTTTGGTATTTTTTTTTTTTTTTGGTATATGTAAATTTAATGTAATGTTATTTGCGGAAATAAATTCATTCATTCATAATTAATATAACTTTAAAATTAATACTCATTTATTAAAATCTGTCAATTTCTTAAATCTGATGCAAGGAACTTGAAACCAAAACTTTGAAAAATATATTGGGTGTTAAATGAACTGTACTGCAATAACTTAAGAGATTTTAGAGCGTTCTTAGATAAGGTAATTTGTGATTGACAATCTATAGTTGAAAATAAAAATTACTGATTTATATAGCATTTGAAGCAGTTATTAATATGTGATGGTGGGGGGAAAGATTATTAATTAGTTGATTAATGGCATTTGTTGTTTTAATGGCCCAATGTTGGGTGCCAAGTTTGGAGTGGTATATGGTGTGGAGAGGTGTGTAGATTGGTTTAGTTTAATGGCCCCACTCTAGTGTCATCGATTTATGAAGGTATTGTAATTGATGTTTCACGCTGATGATGATCCTTGTCGCCTTGGCTTCCGAAGTTCAATGTTCACCCACAGCTATAGGAATAGGTTTCTCAGGGTGTATTTAACTGTTTAGTTAACATTAAGTCAAAGTGAAGGAATCAGATTCATTACGTTAAATGAGTACACATTGATACCTAGGCTTAGTTCACATTTTATTATATGAAACACTTCAATGATATTTAACACTGTGCAGTTTGCTGTAAGAGTTGGGAATTTGAGTGTGAGCAACACCGAGTTTATCAGGCCTGACTATGCTGATCAAATAGCTATGGTGAGCTGAGCAACGTATTGACCATTTGAAATCTTTAACACTCCCTATCGACTTATGAGTCAGGATTATAACATGCACACATCCCATCATCTTTGAAATTTTAATTAGGAATTTACACTGCTTATAAACTTTGATATAAATGCAATCTGCCAGTTTTAAAATTAAAATTCAGAATAACATTGTCTATCTCCGTCAAAGTCAAGAATTATAATGACGCAGTACTTATCAGAATGAAAGTTGATGCACTGAGCAAAACATGGTAGAGTGATAAAGTGATGACAAAAGTGATAGTGACTCTGAAGGCTCAAAAACTCTTTCTTTATACAAGATTCAAATGAGGAACTACTAAGACACTATTTTGCTCCACGAAAACTTTCTTTAGAGAAGATTGTAGAATCTCAGTTCAAATCCATCTTTCTGACTGATTACTATAAACTTGTGACAATGGGTCTGATTTGATATTATTTCTTACAAAAAAAAAATGCCTTCTCCCATTCGACAGTTTTTTAAAGTTTCATCGGTTTAAAAATCTCATCCCATGCCTAGGGCCTTGCACCTAACTTTCTCAACTGATAGCCCTTAGACACAATAAACTTCTCTAGCCTTTAAACACAATAAACTTCTCTAAAAGTGTTCATAATAATAATAATAATAATAATAATAATAATAATAATTACAATGTATCTAATGGTATTAAATGGAAGTTTCTGAGATTAACATGGTAATGATAATGATAATGGGGATTCATGGGACATGAATACTGTTTCACATTAAAGAAGTTGTGATTAGATAATACTGCAACCCTTTATAAGGAAATCACTCAAAATTCACAAATTTTGTTCCACTCACTTCGACAGGCTTCAAAAGCTATTGTCTTCATTAGTAAGGTTCCACTGTCAGTTTTCTCATGAGGTATTAAGATGTTGCTCTGCAGATTTAACGAATTTAATTTAATGATATTTAAGGTTATTGTTGCTTGGAAGATCAAAATTTTAATTTTCTATGTTTTTGTTTATGAATATATTTTCCACGCTGTTAAATCTATGGGTTTTTGATGAGTTTTAAGAGTTGCCAAAAAGAAAGTTTCGGAAATAGAAAACTAGCCATTACAAAGCCACAAGTGAGTTAGATTTAGAACATGTGAGCTACATTTAAATCTAGTCCCCTAATTAGACATAACTTAATAGAAAATTTTGAAAGGTAATTTTTTTAGGTTAGAAACACCTGCATAAAACAAAAATGGAGAATTATTAACAAAAAACTAGAAAATCTTACAGAAAAACAATGAAAGGTTATAATTAGGAAGGAAAATCAAAACAGCCCAATAGAATATGTAATAAATCTATCAAATAAACATTTTTCAGATAAAGAATTACAGCTTTAAAAATGTATGTTTTAATTCTTGTATAGATTACTCACAAAATATAGCAGAATATGTGGCAGACTCGAAATAGCATTTTTCAACAAATTGGATGATGAAAAAAATAGCATCAGATCACAATGTGGGAAAGTTTACGAAAGACTGATAAGAAAAGAAAATCAAAAACAACCATATCAGAGGGTACTCAGATCTCTGAAAGAAAATGGCATTATTTATAGTAGGGCTGACAAAGGAAACAAAATAACGTATGAGATACAATTAAAAAATCAAAACTATTAACAGCTCTTCAAAAACCAATAGAATTAAGTGTGGGTAATTATATTCATAAACAAAAACAAAGAAAACTTATATTAATTAAATACAATGCAGGTAAATTTCTTACACACTTCACTTACTGTATTTAAGTTAGGATATGCTTTGGAAACCAATGTTCCCATCCTCAGCTGTTGACTCCTACCCCTTATTGGTCAACTTGATGCTTCTAAAGACTTGTTTGTCCAATACTCATATTTGTTTATTTTGAAGCTGTTTAAAGTGAAGAAAATCTAGTTAATTCTGATCTTCCAAACAACAATAAACTCAACACTAAATTCTTAAAATCTACAGAATAACATCTTAATACCACACTGGGAAGATGACAGTGGAACCATGCTGATGATAAAGGCAACAGCCTTCAAAACATGTCCAAATAAGTGGAACAAATTAGTGAAATTTGAGTTATTTCTTTATAAAGAGTTGTATTATACTATATATTTCACTAGAAAATTCCAGCTATTTAAAACTACTTGTATTTAGATGCTGATAAATCAATTTTGTTTCTATTTGGATATAAACTTAAATAGTTTAATTTAAAAATTTGATTTATAGAAGTTTATTTTTGTTTATGATTTTGTTTTGATAATATTAATTATAACTTTTTGTAGTTTAATAAGATTTTTTTTTATTTTATTTTTCTTATTAAAGTGGATTGATTCCTACAGTGTTAAATTTTGTTTCAGAATGTTTTCAAAGCTGCTTTGCAAGCTAGGAAGTCCCCATTTTTAATAGGTCATCATCAGTGTTTTTAAGATAAAAAAATCTCTAAAATCTGACTAATCATTATTGTGTTATGCTGCTTAGTCTAAGGGAAGTTATCTACCTATGTGGCCTGATGAATGAGGCAACAAAATGTGGTTTCCAAGACCTTCAGTTTGAGCCCTGTATTTTTTATGATGAAATATACTCTTACATAAGGTGTTAAAGTAAATAAAAAAGTAATCAAGATTTAAACTCTTATCATTTGCTCATTATTGTGCAGTGTCTTTAAAATGTAAACTTCATTATACTAGAAGAAAAACTTAATGTCACATGAAGGCAGTCAATCCCTGCATGTAGCGATATTGTCAGACTAAGTGGGTGTGTGCAAATGGGAACTCTTACATTTAAGCCTTAATAACTAATTTTTAAGTTGATGCTTTCTCTATATTTGCGACATAATTTTTTTTGCAAGTTTGTACTTGTAAAATATGTCATCTAGCTTCCTGTGACAAAAGTAGAAGCAAACAAAGGCACACACACCCACACACTTATTTGTTTTGATTATATAGCAGCTTGAAAATGCACTATATCAACCTCTTGGTTTAACTGCCAAGTAGCGAGGATCCAGTGTGGATTAATGAAGATATCTCACTAATTATGGATCATACAAACCAGAGACTTGTGCAGACATGCTAGGCTCTTTCTGAGTATATATTCCTGCATTTTTATTTTTAATATTTTTGAATGTAAAATAGAAATGCTGCTCTCTCAATTATTAGAGTTAACAAGTGAGTACTATAACTGACAACACAGCAGGATGGAGATTACATGTGAATGGATGCATCCTGAAGTATGCTCAGTCTTCATATGCCATTAAGCTTTATATCTTCTTGTACTGGTCCTTAAGAAACCTAATGGCATACATTTCATTCATTTAAATTTGAACAGAATGTGGCATCTCCAGCAGTGGCATCATGTGAACAGTAAGGTGATATTCTGGCTGCCCTGTGTTAGGACCAGCAAGTTTCCAACTTTTTTATTTTATACCTTTAGAAAAACAGAATTTGTCAATCTCTACAAAATAATCATTGGTGGCATTGATGATATCCTCACCCCACAAAAATTTCTTTCCATTGAACCAAATTTTTAAGTTCAGAAACAGGAAGAATTTGCAAGGGGCTAAGTTGGGAATAGGGTAGATAAGAAATATAATTAAAATTCAATTCACTCACTTTTGTTATCACTTTATGTGGTATGATCCATGGTAACATTTTTGTTGCTTTATGTGCAGAAGACACTGAAATCCCAACTTGTGCTAATTTTGGTAGTGATTTTGTTGGCAGACGTTCAAGATTTGTACCAATTTTGTCTAATCTATTTCTGTTAAAACTATACATCTGTGTGAATGTTTATTTTGCGATGAACCACTAATACAGGGCTTTCAAATAAAAACTATATCACACGACAGTGTTTTGATTCTTGAGGTTGGGCATGTCCAGCTGCTTGCTGCTGCCGGGATCCAAAACACCATGCACGCAGAATAGTTTTTATGTGAAAGCCCTGTATCAAATTTATTCACAAGATCATTCATGGAAGGAAGCAATTACTCAGGGAATTACGAAATAAATTCCTCAAGAATGTGATGAGCTGATTTGTATTTATAACAACATTTACACATAAAAATATGTTTTGAATATAGCCTGGTGACTACTTGGAAATTCAAGGACGGACCAGCAGGCACAAAAATTTGCTCGTACACATATCACATATACACTTGGTATTCAATTGATGAAGGTATGGGATAAGATAATACTATCTAATCCTTTGTTACGAAAACCTCATGTATAATCAGAATTTGGCAAGAGAAAGATGTTCTGAACATGGTAATCATTTTCAAAATTTAATATGTAGTATCTAGTACCCAGTAAAAAAAGTATGTATATATGGTATAACTTTCATATTACTTCTAATTAGAATTATAAAGAACACAGTGATTTTGTAATAGAACAATCTATTCTTTAACTAAAAATATTAATTGGAACTTGTACAGTGAAGCTAATCATAAAATTAAGATAAGATTAAGAGTCAAACTACAAACTCTTATTGCTCCACTTACTTGTTTATAATATGTAGTACTAGTTTCATAAGCCATTGTTCACATCCTCAGCTGTCAGTCAAAACTAGTACTATATATTATAAACAAGTACAGCAATAAGAGTGTGTAGTTTGGCTCAATCATATAATAATCTTAATCTATACTTTTCTCACCTACATATAACAATACAGAATTAACAATTTTATTATACAACTAGCATATATACAATTAAAGTGACTTTCTCAAAAATAGAGACTGTGCACATACAAAAACAGCTTTGGTTTTTCCTCTTTTTGCAAATTTATACATTATACAAATGTAATATAAAAGTACCAGTATAATTCAATGAAGCAAAATGTTGATCTTTGTTTCCAGTTTTTCTTCAGGCTGTTTAATCTGAATCACTGCCAGAGTTCTGATGCTTATGTAGTGGGTAATGTTCTTTGTATTGTTCAACGTGTTTCTCCATCGACTTCATCTGTTTCCTATAAACATTTTAATGTGATGTTAACATGGTTATTTACTTGAAAACAAAAGCTAAATATTGCAACCTACAAGTGAACAGCTGATGTGGATAAAATATCCACGAAACATATGTCCTGAGTAAATCTCATTTAAGTAAAACCATAAAGAGTGTTCTAATATTCCGACTCAGGAGAGATTAATATTTAATTATTCTTTTTTTGTATATATTCCTGCTGTCATCATCCTACTTCTCATATTTAGTTAACTGACTACATTTTGGCTAGTATTTAAAGTTACCAACTTCTACAAATTACCAGGTGCCTGACTAATGCTAATATATCTATGGAATACAATGACAAATCACTTGTTCAGTTGTAAGTATGGAGTTGTAAAGTACAAGTATAGCAGAAACCTTTTTGGAGCAGAATTAAATAATAACTACATGTTTCAAGTGCATCACTTGTTCTGTGTAAGACCATACCTCTTAACATTCACACTAGATCATGTGTGAAAATATGGTAGAACCTTGATTCATCGTTTTTGGAGGAATCAGGTTAAAATTGTGATTGATGCATGAAAGCAATAGATACAGGAAGTGCATAATCTTCTTCAAAAATAAATAAAGTCCATGTATAAGCAAAAGCTTTATTTTGCTCAATTTTACATGTTATCATGTACACCTTTTACGCTTTGTCCTGGTGGTCTAGTGGTAACCATACTTGTCTCATAGATCCAAGATCCCAAGTACAATGCTGACCAGGGTCAATGAATTTTTTTGGGGTGTAAAAATCCTAAATATGGTTCTTTCAGAAGGGAAATAAAGCCAAGGGTTCCTGTCATAGATTTATGAAGGTCCCTAAGCAAAATTTATCAGTCGTTTCATGCTCTGAATTGAATGGGATACTGATGACCTGAGATGTTATAGAGCTTCCATAAATAAATCAAATCAATTAAAACCAACATGTTTGTCACTTTCATTGAAAAATGTCGTTAACTGACATTTCCTTCTTTGCTGTTTTTCTTTTCATGTGAAACAATGAATTTTGCACGTTCCAGTATTTTGTTGCTCACATCCATCCATACCCCCACTGTAATATGCATAAAATATGCTTGTACAGTTTCACATGCTCTCAGAGCTTCAGCAAACATTGGCATGGCTTCAGCTGTTGCATCATCTTCACCCTCTTTCTCATACTCCTCCCCATATTACAAACATTTGCGACTTCATCACACACTTCATTAACATTTTGAATGCCACATGTGACAACATCCTTATCTGCTGCCTCGTAAGAGTCAAAACTGATGGCAATGGCAATTCTGGCTCCTCCTTTTCATTGGCTATCATCATCCTGTGGCTCCAAAAGTATCGGCAACTATATGGAGAGTTTGAGTCATGCTTTCTCGGATCAAGCATGATGCAAACTCTCTGTACACGCAACGGTCACTGCTTTAATTATTCCAGTTTGAAAAAGATCGTTCAAGATAGAATTTCTTTGGGAGTGAACAAATAATGTGAGAAAACGATACTATGAGGCACAATGAATGCAGGTTTTATTTACATAAGATAAAAGGTACAACATTTGGGACCACTTAAACTGAATGATACATCTGGAAAAACAATAGTTCCCAGAATGATAGATCAAGGTTCCATTGTGCTACAGTTTTTCTATGAGGTGACAACTTTACACACATTTCTATATACTTACACAATGTTATCAGGCATATCATAATAAACATCATGAAACATTTCCCTCCAGTCATGCATTGGATGTTTCTCTGCTTCAGTCAGAGATTTCACAACCTGCAAAATTTTGAGGTACTTGATAGAGTATGCTAAAGATTTACAATTAAATGGATATAATCAACTCATTATTTCTAAAATAGTCAAATGCTCATATGCAGTATGAAATATAATAAAATGTTCTGAAAAATTCAAAGTTTTCCTGTGATTCATTTAAGACCAATTCATAATCCTCTAAAATCATGTCAAATACCAGAGTAGTAATTTCACTTTCATTTATAATCAACATCATAGAACAAGAGGAGCATTCATAAAGTTTTGCAACTGCCTTTCTCAAATCTAAGTATTGAAACACATAGTCTCACAATCTTTCAAAACACTCCTATCCCTCCACATTTAGTTTTAGATTTTGTAACCATTTTGCAACTATTGTCAGTAGAGCTGAATTTATACCTTGGACAAGGTCTTGCACTTGTTAAAGGTTTCCAGAAATGACAGATTTCATTTGAGAGAACAACCAAAGTTACATGGACAGTCAAGTACCTGAAGTTTTCCAATCCCCAATTTCCTCAAATTTGCAGCCATTCTGTAAGCAAGCTTATAACAAATTTCTGAAGCTGGAACCTCCATAGGATGCCACTATTTTGTCCCAATGGAGTGAATAATTAAGGTGATATGGTATATGGTGCACCAGGTGGGGTCCTTAAACTCCTGTCTTCGGACATTACCACCTCAGCTGCTTGAATAAAGGATCCAACACGTAAGTGCCATAGGTAAGCCCCATTTTGACATGCAGCCAACTTGCTAATGGACCTTTATACTTAAAAGAAAAGTATGCACAAAAACCATGTTGAAGAAGGATAAAAATCAAACTAAATTACAGAGGTCTACTGATTTCTTTTGATGTGATCTCTTTGTTCCCTAGAATCCTAAACGAAAAGCTGCCTATTAAACTTAAAAAATTATTAACTTCAATATCTCTACCTGGAGAAATAAGAGAAGAAAACCTCAGCCTTACAGAAATCTATAAATGTCAAGCCCACTATTAATTTAGAGGCACGTTTTATTCTCAAAAGAATGGTTTGGCCATGGGTAATCCACCCCCCCATTTTTAGCATATATTTACATGAGTTTTGTAGAAACACAAATAGTTTACATATATAAATGTTGCCATCATTATGCAGATGGCATGTTTGCATAAGCTAACAAAAAATGGAAAGAAGAAACTATCAAATTACTGAATCTACAAAACAACACAATAAAATTCACAATAGAAACAGCAACCAATAACTTTTCTCCTCTTGGATGTCAAAAGCATCAAATATCATAACACACTGGAATTTGGCATATTCAGAAATTATACCCATGCAGATAATATTAAAAACAGCAGTCATATTACAAAACCACATACATTTGCACTAATCAACAGCCTTACATTCTAAACATGTCTGGAATAAAAGTTAGTGAAGTTCCAGTTAAAAAATCCAATCAAATATTGTAACAATTGATATGTTTATTTCATGTGTAGGTACCTTTTCTCTTGCTTCTTTCTTGCAATCCTGTTCCATTTTTTCATTCCACCATCCCTTATGTTCCAGATACTTTCGGAATCTGGCAATTGGTGAGTGCATAGTATCCCACTGTTGGACTTCATCTAAAGATCTGTATGCACTGCTATCATCTGAAGTGCTGTGATGACCGAGCCTAAAGAAATTAAAAGAAGTGCATACAATATGTTTCTGTAATGTATTCGTCCAGTGTCTTACTTTCAAACATACTTAAAATTGATACCTTAAGTATCTCATCTGTTATTATTGATATCTGTTGATATCTAATGAGCTGTTCTTGCTAGATTTAAAATCACATGTTTAGTTTGTTTAATTTAGCTTTTGGAGCATTGCAGAAACTCAAGAGTGCAATAGTCATTAAAACTTACAAACATAGAATTTGTAAGTTACCTATTTATATTTCGTACATATATAATGCCAATATAAATGATTACATACAGATTAATATAAATTGCTTATAAAAATTATACACCAATATGGTGTATTGTCATTTAAGTAATTGATTACAGAATAGTAAACTTATTTACATAAGTATTTTTAAAAGCAGTTTTGAAGGATTTACCTTTGTTATTTAAGGACTTTAGATTAGGAGGAAGAGCATTATATACATCTTATTAAAATGCATTCATAATAAACTCATTTTTGGTAAAAGGAGAATGCTAAACTCATCTGTGTAAATTTCTTTTAAGTTTAGTATTTCTGTCAAGAATATCTTGATTTAATACAAATGTTTCTTTATTTTTTTATATAAAATGCCAAAATGTATATTCACATGGAAGAAACAGTATTTCTAGGTGCTTAAAAAGATTTTTGCATGAATGTCTGTTGAGAGTACCTATAATTATCCATTTTGCTTTTTTCTGTAATAGAAAGAATTAATTACTGAATTAAAATAGACATAATAGATTAAACAATGTATACAGTTTTTTTCACACTAACTCCATTCACTTACATATGTTCCAAATTTATGTAAGTGAATGGAGTTAGTGTGAAAAAAACTGTATACATTGTTTATATATATATACCACTCCATTGTCAACAGCTTCGTAAGTACACTTATTTGGGAATAATAGATTAACTTTATGGTCTTATTTTTTGGGGAAACTTGACTGATAGCAACCATGTTTTTCTATCACTGCTTCAACACAACAATGAACCCCAGCGATGCCAACTTTGTGGTCGTAGTGTAGATGGTGTAGGGCCATACATTGTCATGTTGGAGGAATATTCCTGTCGATCCCTTCCCCCTTCACCGATGTTGAATAATGCATCTAAGCCAAGAGTGGGTCTAACAGTATACCTCACTGCTAGACAGTCACTCCTTAAGGAAGCCCTTCCATTATCAGTATGCCTGAAGTGCCCCAAAAGATGACAATCATCTACTTGCCATTATATGGAGCAGCACAAAATTTCTTGGGCCCGGGATTCCTTGGATGTTTCCACTGTATGGATTGAACTTTCTTCTTTGATGTATGGTAGTAACACCATGACTCGTCACCAGCTTCTCCAAAAATTTCAGATCTTTATGCATGTCCAGTAGCTAGGAGACTTTAACCCTTTTTGTCCTTCTGTGCCTATGTCAAGTTCCTTAGAACCCAATGTGTGTATACCTTTTTCATATATTCATATCATCATAAATAATGGCATGCAGGGTTGCATAGCCAAGGCCTGTCTGACATTCAAATTTGTCAAAGGTTATGCACCTATCAACCATAACCAATTCAGACACAACCTCAATGTTACTGGGATACCACAACAGACAGCCAGTACTCATTTTCTTGTGTGTGATTCCCTGCTACTGGTGAACCTATTGATCTAGCTGTGAACAGTCTTCTGTGCAGGAGCTTCATGATCACATACCACAATTAAATGTCTGCAGTTTTAATGCCTTCCTTCCACAAAAACCATGCAGTCCATCTTTGTCCATGATAGTCACCTTCCATCTTGTCTACATCTTTCTCTGCTTGACAACAAACTAACTCTGTCCTTTTGCTACATACACTGCTTATAACCACTATCTAGCATCTGCATGTTGTATAGTAGTATTAGGCCATTGCCCTATGATTATAGTATCCATAGATCATGTTTATTCACAAAATATATATTTTCTATTCCTTACACAAAAAAGTGCTATGCTAGTAAGGAAACCAACATATCCAACGGACAATAAATAAATCAAAATTACATTAAACAAATGGGCTATAACTATATAATTCATGCAAAGTAGATCAAGCATTTCTTACCTATATGTCATAGCTTCTATCAAAACAGGTCGATTTTCCTTCAGCACATAATCCCTGCCTGCTCTTGTAGCATTGTATACTGCAAGTGTATCATTGCCATCCACACGTACAGTTGTGATTCCATATGCAGGTCCATGTCCAGCAATCCCATCACCTCGATACTGTTCTCGAGATGGTGTAGAAATAGCATAACCATTGTTACGACTAAAAAATAAGTTTAAAAAATATATCAAATATATTTATCATGAATCAATATGCTAGAATTCTCAAAATAAACTCAATTAGATGAGGATATTCTAAAAAAATAAGTTTTCCTCATTTACAAAATATTAAACGTATAACGACTTTGGAAAACGGATTCCTTTTCAGAATTTCTACATTATTTCTCCACATGAGTTTTATCTAATCAATAAATGTCTATATAGTCTACATAAATTATAAACGCACCTTAAATAATCTTTCCAGTTTTTTAGGTTTTCATTATTTTATGTCTAATTTTAAATTTTAATTTTTTGATAATGTTACAAATTTGTAAATCCAATCTATTAGAAATTATCATCACCATAATAATAACATTTTTGGTGCTGTAGCACCAATTATCTAATACTACCTTATACAGCATATATTTTTTTTAATCATAATTTTGAAATGTTGCCCCCCCCCCTTTTTTTTTGTATAGTATTTAACACCCGTTTTTAGTACTGAGGCACCATAGGCAGTAGACACTGATGATATATGAGATGAAATGATAAAATGGGAAAGGAATATTTTTTTTTTTTAAGGAAGGAAGCATTCCAGGTCTAAGTTAAGGGTACCACCCCGGCATTTGCCATTTATGAGTACTGAAGAAAACCTGGAAAAAACCTTAGTTAGGGAGGACAGCCCGGTGGGAACTGAATTCCAGACTTTCTGCTCACAAGTCTGCACCTTAACGACCTAGGTTCCCATGGTGGTCAGTTACCATTGCTGGCTTTCATTACAAGTAACACAAGTTTAATGATACCTCTTTCCTTGAATAAAGCCACTAACTAATTTTATAACTGATGCATAATGACCTTATTTCATTCAAATTTGCTTCAAATGTTCTAAATACTCCCCCTCTGATAAAATATAACTGTCGTCTATTGTTCAAAACACTTACTGAACCCTTTTGAAAGTCTATTCAGAATACCCATGATAATACTCTTTAGTTCCTTATCATTTTCAAAATGGTAACTTTATTGTTTTTGTTATTATTATTATCATATTTTATTCATGAAGATTTTTTAATATCTTTGGTCATCAGAGTCCCATTCAATTCAAGGTGTGAAACAGTCATAAAAGTTTGCTTAGATGCCTCTTCTTTCAGGCTTGAGGCTCTTTTATGTGCTGTAAATTTATGACCAGGACCAGTGGCTCCATAAACAATCTGTGAAAAAAGTTCACCATTTTTACTTGCCTTGTAGACCCAAAGTGACAAATTCAAACCCGACCTGGGTTGAAAGATTTTTAGGGGGTTAAAATCCTAAGTATGGCTTTCTTTTGAAGGGAAGTAAAGCTGTTGGTCCCATGTACCCTTGTATGGTAGATTTACAGCAGTAAAAGAACCTCAAGCCTGAAAGAAGAGGCCTCTGAGCAAAATTTATCTCCCAATTCAGGCCCTGAATTGAATGACAACAGATGTTAAAGAACATCCTTAAAGAAAATAGAATATGTATGCCACTGCAGAACCACTTTGTAGGTCTATCTTTCGATCAGCCTCACACTGCATTTATAACTTCATTATCATATCTCTTCTTGTGAGTTGCATTTTGTAAATGAAAATCAGAAGGTGTAAGATTCAGGCTGTATGTGACTGTAGACTGTCTATCAAAATAGCAGCTTTTTATACTACATACAACAGAATTGGAGTAGGTGATACTATAAACATTGCAGTGTTTGCTCTTTATTCCCAAAAAATATTTTAGGAAAGACTCTCACTTGAATGAAACTTAGCCATGCGAGAAAAATCTTTCAATTACAGAGAATCTGTTCAAACTAGCTGTTTTATCAACTTAAATTAGACTACCCATTTAAACCAGTTTTTTTGCAAAGACAAATATACACATACTTACAACTAATTTTTACTATGTCATCCTTAAAATATAGTTATTTATATTTAATGCAGAATTAAAAAGAAATCAAATCTAATATAGTTTAACACACCATATAAATATAACAGGGCAATCCAAAGTAGCTGCAAAGTTGAAAGCAGCATGTGCATCTCCTTCGCTTGCTGCTCCTTCACCAAAATATGTGACGACACATTGCTTTTTCTTTTGAAGTTTGTATGCATAAGCAGCACCAACAGCTGTAAAAACATCAGAATATATAAAAAAAAGTTCTTAAAAAACACTTTAAAAATTAAAGGATATTCTTAAATAATTTTACCTCCTGTAATGTTATGAGAGTGGTTTGATATGTAACTCGGTTTGTTATTAAAGAGAAAAAGTTCAATCTTGCAACATACTTTATTTTTGATACAATCTCTTTGAAGTTTAATGTATCTACATTGTTTTTTAAGGGTCATGATTCCCTTTTGGTAGGGGGTTTCTTTGGGTTTTCAAAATAGTAGTTTACTTTTGTATGACTTCTTCATTTGACCTGAATTTGTGTCCAGTCAGAAAAGTTTTGAGGTTTTGGGAAAATTCAGTCAATTTGACCTAAGTCTTGAATCACTCCAAAAATGATGCAAGTTTTCTCCCGTGATGTTTTCCCCTTCTCCAAGTAGTCAATCTTTTGCATTTCAGAAAACTGAAGTCATTACTTTTCCAGCAAATTGAATACATTCCACCTTTTTCGGAGATGGTTTGCCTCTTGCAGTTCAATGTTTCTGTTCCTTCGTTTCCGGTATATAGTAATGAATCTGCATTTCACCCATAGTAACAAAAGTTGTAAAAATTGGTTGGATTCTTCTTAAGCATTGCCAAAGAGTTGGCTGATATTCACACGTGATTTTGCCTTTGCTTCAGAGTGAGCAGACACAACATCCATGTTGTTATCAGCTGTAATTCATTATGCAAAATAAAATGAACCTGCTCAGTTGGGATGCTTGTACCTCTGCTATTTCACGTACATTCACTCATCTGCCGGCTAAAACCAAGTCATTTATCAAACCACTATTACATATAGTAAATTTCAAATATTTTTAGCAGCAGCTCTATGGCTAAGTAGTTAAGACTAGGTGTCTTCTATCCTGATGACCAATAGGAAGGCTTCAATACTAGCAGCTAAATCTGGAATTTATTATGGTTTCTCATGCCAATCATTCCACCAACTGCTCTTTCACTCTCATTTGCACCACATTGGTAGTAGTTGGATAGAATATTGGAAGATGCTTATTTGAATCTTGCTTATGGTTTTTAAACTGCAAAGCAGATGCCAGGTAACTCTTAAGTGCTGAATTTATTTTGTGTCATAATTAAAAGACTAATGGTTGCTATGGTATCAAAGCAATTATTAAATAAAAAATAATCCAGCACAATCTACAGTCAGAACATTATGTCTTACTTGACATGCTTACTTATAAGTTAATGAGAATGTAGTTTATTGGTAATTCATAAGTGAGAAGACTGAAAGGTATGCACAGTTGCCATACACTCCCTCTAGATGCCATGTGTTTTCTGTCATATCACCTGTGTCTCTAAATGACACCGAACGATAGTTGCTTTCTTCTATTCAGATCCTATTACACCTTAACATCAAGATTTATAGATATTTTAGGACCTATTTACAACTAAAGACTTGATTTATACTTCGAAAAGATTTTCTAAATAATTACATCTACATCTTACTTTCCTTATTGATTTTTCTTTTTTTTTCAAAAGAATTTTCCTAGACTGTTAATATGTACTGGATGATCAAATTTCAAAAGAATTTTCCTAGACTGTTAATATGTACTGGATGATCAAATTTACTGCAAGTTAATTTGAATAGATGGCATAATTGCTAGTCAGTATATCTTGCTTTGAAGAGCTTCAAGAGTACAATATTGTGCAGGGGTGTAAAGTAGATTGCCTCCTTGTGGTGCACTGAGGGTAATGCAAAATTATTAACAAACTAAGATGTCATTTACCATATATCTACTAAGAAGCAAGGAAAAATAACTTCTAAAGCTCACCAATGGAAATCAAAAGGAAAAAAATTATTATTAATATGTTGTGATGAGTTGAACTAAATTTTCTTGCAGTTTCACATATTTTGTGAACTTTGTCATCTCATCAGCTACATATCAACTGTTAGAAAGGTTGTTGTAACCCTTGAAAGAGATACTGTTCGACTCTGGGGGCATATGACGAATCTGAAATTATTGTTTTCTTCCCCCTGGATGTCGAAGTTAATTAGTCAATTTTTTAATTTGTGGATATAAATTTTTTCCCGCATGTTCAATTCTGTATGTCCTTCTACTGCCTTTAACAATTGTACCTTTTCTTCAATATCATGATTTCCTGTCCAAAAATGAGCTGCTATAGCAGATTTCTTTATTTGCTTATACTTTATGTTCCTGCTGTGCTCTTTTCATCCAGTACTTATGTTTCCTTTTCTTATTCCAAATATATTTTATCACAGTCTGCACATTTTATACGGTAGATTTCTGATTTATTTTCTGATGATATATTATTTAACTATATGTTTATAAGGTCTTTTATGCTGAACTTATTCCTTGGTACTAATTTCCTTCAAGATCTTCTGGTAACCCAAGGATGGTAAGTAAATTTTTTAAAACAATGTCTTTTCCTTTGCTACCAAGAGAGTTGAGATATCCTTTAGCCGCTTAAGTATATTAATTTTTGTACCTTTTTTCAAACCAATTTCCTTATAAAATTCATTATTCACTAACTTGCCTTCTTCTAAACCACAATTTCAAAACTCTTTAATAACCTTATCTTCATTTCCCAACTTTCCCAATTATGCTAATGCTACTCCATTTGGTAATCAGTTAGTAAGGCCCAGGATTTGTTCACAAATGATCTATTTACTATATCCATATTAATCCATCCTTCTTCCATTCCCTAACTTTGATCCCAAAAAACACTTCTGTCTCCTCTCCAATTTATTGCACTATAAATTGTTTCCCCTCTATCTATTTTCATTTCTGGTATTTTTTTTTTCCTGTGCACAATTTTATCATTTACATGGCCAATTTTAGCTAACACATTTCTTCCAATGCATTACAAACAACTCTTTTAATGAGGTTAGTCGGAGCTTTCTGGTGGAGGAAGTAGGTGAGCAAAACATAATGGAAAACAGGTCAATTGCAAAGTGAAAATTCCTTATGGAAAGGATTCCTGTTACAGAATCAAATTATGGAGATTTTGAGCAAGGCTGAATACTTTTGTGGAGGAAACATTTTCTGTTTCTACCAAAACTTATTCAGATGAAGAAGCATGTATATTTTTAATAAAATGGGAACAGAAGGTATAATATCTTTCAGATTTTGTTGCCTGTTTCACGGCAGCTGGTATTTGGCAGTTAGAACATTAGGCAAAGCAGATACTATAATATCCCTGTAACTGATTCAAATTTTCACTAATACACATATAATTAACTTATGACAGAAAACACTGAAAATTGTCTGCTACTTTTTTTTTTAAAGGAAGGAAGCTTAAGTTTAGGATACTTCCCCTGCATTTGCCATTTGTGAGAACTGATGAAAACCTGGAAAAAACCTCAGTAAGGGAGAACAGTTCCGGTGGGAATCAAACCTCAGACCTCCCACTCACGAGTCCAGGCCTAATGACCTTGGCCACCCATGGTGGTGTGTCGTGCTACATCCACATATTTTTGGCATCTTTTAGAAAATTTTAATTTACATGTACATCAGTTTATCTACCAAAATTGAGTCAATTTAAACTTAAAAGCATACAAGGTCACTGTTGTCCATGAGAAAATGTATATAATTGGAAGCTTGAGAACATAAATGATAGAGTATTTTCATCTACATTTTATATTCTTTATTAATACATGGATAAGTCTAAAAGTTTCCGGCCTAACCATTTTCTAGGTATGGTAAAGACAAAAATTATATTTCACTTTTCAATATAGTTACCCTTTATTGCGATACTCTTCTCACATCTTTGAATTAACATTTTAATCCCCTATCCAAAAAAATAATTGGAAGTCTTGTCTGCAAAATGGGCATGAACAGCATCCATCACTTCGTCACATACACATTTCCTTCCTTGAAGGTCCTTCTTGCATTTTGAGATGAGGAAATAGTCACTGGGAGCTAGATCTGGGCTATAGGGTGGATGATCGGTCTCCTTGAGCTGTGTGCACAGGCGCATTGTCGGGAAGAAGGCGCAAACTACCACTAAGATTTCCTCGCCTTTTCTCGATGGAAGCACATAATCTGTGCAGTAGGCCAGCATAGTGCTCCCCATTTACTATGGTATTCCTCTCCTTGAAGCCATTTTAAGAGTATTTCTTCAAAGTCCCAAAAGATTGTAGCCATGATCTTCTTGGTTGACTGAGAGACCTTGGCCTTTAGATGAGGTGCTTCGCCATGTTTAAGCCACTCCATTGATTCCCTTTTAGAAAGAGATCATAGCAGAGGACCATAGTTTCATATCCTGTAACAATGGTTTGCAGAACTTCTGTCTCGTTGCCACCACAAAGCTCCAAAAATGCCTGACAACAGATGACTTGTTGCCGCTTTTGAACTGAGGAACGAAGTTTTGGCACCCATCTTGCACTAACCTTATTCATGTTCATGAATAATTCGAAGGACAGTTGTTTTAGAAAGGCCCAACCTTGCTATTGTTTTTGTAACTTTGAGCCATTGGTCTTCCATAATTTCTCTTTCCACAAGAGCAATGTTTTCAGGAGTGAGCACCTACAAGGCTGACTTGCACACTCTTTGTCTTCAATGCTTTCTCAACTCATTCGAAAAAGTTTGGCCCATTCTTTTATGGTAGAATATGAGGGGAATGCTTCCCCATATAACGCTGTTTAATTTTATTTGAAGTAAGTCCTTCTTTTGTGAAGATCTTAATAAGAGCTCGATACTTCATTCGAACATGTCACATAGCATTCTTTATGTAACTATATCTGAACAACTGAACTCAGTGGAGCAGAAGTTTCAGCTGCAATTATTAACTTAACAGATAAGGTTTGACACTAGATAGGGATTTTGTGAAGACAATAGTCCTCTTCGGAGAGGCCGGAAACTTATGGACCTACCTCATAAGTGAGGCATGGTTCTATTTATATGGTCATGTTTCAATGCAAAATAACATGAATTGAAGTACAAAAGAAAAAAAATATTATGTATGAAACCCAAAAATCTGTTTATGGTGCACAGTATATATATATACACACACACACACACACACACAAAGTGATGTGTGCCATCTTTTTGAGAATGCCATAAATGCAGAAAAATAAAGGAGTGGCATACACTATTTTTTCAACAAATGACTGATATTGAATGCCGTTCTGAATTTATGTAGCAAGAATCTGCCACCACGTATGGATGTCATTTAATTTTTGAAGATAGGCAATTATCAGTACAGCCACCCGACGTATGTGATTTTTATTTATGGGGAAGTTGAAAAATAAAGTGTGAGGAACAAACCTCCCATACATTATATGAACTGAACGAAATTAATAAGGCAAGAAATTGACCCAATTATGGTACATGATAGATGCATGTGAATGATAATTTTCAAAAATGACATCAGAAATGTGTAGATGTAACAGATCAACATTTCCAACATCTCCTGTTATAAGATACAGGCTTATTTTCATTTATAATTGTGAAAACTTGAATCAGCTGTCTGGATATTATATCCACTTCACTGGGAGCATTCTGACAGCCAACCTGCCAGTTGCCATGAAATAGGCGACAAAATCATGAAAGAACCAGTAGATGGCATTATTAGCAAGTATGAGGTGCTAATAATGAATGCCTGAATTACTACACAATGATGAGCTAGATTATGCTTGGAGGTTTTGGGAAGACAGAAGACATTGCACACAATCTCTATAACACCAGTGATTAGATACTAAAAATAAATAATAGTAACAGCAGTATATTGTAGCAAATTATCACAATAAAGATGTTAATCTGATTGTTATTACTGCTGCTTTAATCATAAGTTTATAATGGTCCATAATATACTTATGTCGATAGGCCATGAACAAGCAACATTGCCTCAAAAGAAGAAAACAATATTACCATCTTTATTTTAAGCTCTCAAATTACATCTTATAGTGGCCAGGTTGTAATTGTGAGACTTGAAAATGGATTTGCTACTACAAATTCTCCCACAGTCAACTAAACTCCAATGTCACTCAGAATGTTTGCTGATATTAGACATAATCATTACTTATGGAGGCAAAAGTACATTTGGTTACAGTTGAAGTGAAAATGATGCATGGGATAAAAAATATGGGGGACAGAAAAAGGGTGGGAATGAATAGATCAGATTCATAGAGCAGTCTGTAAAATGATTTTGGGATTACCTGGAGCAGCACCCAATGGAGTAGCCCTGATGGAATTGGGAAGGGTGGGCCAAAAAGGTCTAGTAATAAAATGCATTGGGAAATATTGCAGAGGATACAGTCATTGGAGAAAGGAAATATTCACAAAAACTGCTTGAAAGAGCAAGAAAAAGGTACATGGGTAGGAAGTTGGGTAGGTAAGAGTACTCTGATATACAAAAAAGTGTGGGGCAGGGGAAAATATATTGAAGTCTGTAACAAAATGGGTATGGAGGGTATGGCATGGGCAAGAGCAGGAACAATGATGTTAGGTGGGGTAAAAGTTAACAAAGAATTGTGTCCATTGTATAGTAAATTAGACAAGAACTTGCACTGTGTAATAGAATGTGCAGAAACCTAAGGATGGAGAGGGGAAATAAGGAACAAAAAGTGGGATAAGTTGCAGGTAGAAATTCTGGCATTAAAGATTTTTGGGATTAGTAGAGAAGAATTTTTGAAGCGGTATGGAAATTATGTAGGGAAATTAAGAGAAAAGTGGTAGAGAAAAGTGATCATGACAAAGGAAGAAATAATAAAGTAACAATAAGAGAAGATGATCATCTTTAGAGAAGTATTTATAAAGGTCACAAATTTAGATTGCTGTAGGATCCATGTACACAACAACCGTGGTGTTATTTGTGCAGGATCCTGAATTAACAAGCACTCAAGGATCAAGGAAATATTGTAAAACTGTAATTGTAATGTGTAGAAATAATAATAATAATAATAATAATAATAATAATAATAATAATAATAATAAATCATTCATTCACTTCCTGAGCCCACAAGATTAAACCTATTGTTAAAGAAAAACACCATTAAAAAAATTCCAAGCTTTAAAAATTACAGCGCTTTATGACAATTTAAAAAGTTATCATTTAACTCTCCATGATATAACTCACCCTGAGGTAGTTGAGTTGTGAGGGGTGATGAAATTGTAACATAGCAGTGAGTCTTTGATCCATAGTGAACTGGCATTTGACGCCCTTTGCCAGCATCTTCACAGTTTCCAAAGCACTGATTAACAAATTGGTCTACCGAAAACCCTCGCCACATCAACACACCTGCAGGCAAGAATATCCACAATTACTTTATTAATATGACTGCTACTGATAAGTCATTTTAATTATCTTAATTACATTCATAAAATGTGTGAAATATATCAGTAAAATCAGTGTTTAGTTTCATATTTGCTCCTAATTTAACATTAACCAAATTCCAACATTTCCTTTTAGTAAAGCTTATGCAAAAATGTTTGGTGAGGAGAACAAAAGTGTGATTATAACATGTGTGTGTGTGTGTGATTAAGACAGTCAGAGACACCTCTACCATATGGCCACGTACCCTCCCAATTGCAAATGAAAAAGACATTAGTTAATATTTTCTTAACTATCTTTTAAAAGACTCCCTTTTCTTTAAACATACTATTAGAGCTATTGGAAGTCTGATGAGAACTAGCAACTTAGGGACAGTCACAAGTCTTTTGCAGACCATCCATGTATTCTTTACTTGCCTTCAGGGCCTAAATGAAGACATATGGTTAGGTATGACTATATGATTGTGAATGTCTATCTCTAAAATATACTAACTTTAGAAACAAGAAGGCACCATCTTACTATTAGCTGCAACATACCTATCCCTATCAGCTTGGGGTGGTTTGAGGGGGGTAACACAGATATGCCAGCAAGTGTAGGTTATGCGAATTTGCCATTGCCAGCATGCTTTACACTTTCTGGGTTCTTTCTGAAGTGGCTGGTATGGTAAATGTAGTCAGTTGTAATAACTTGTTTTGCAAAGTGAAATTTTATTCTAAGTCTCTATATAATAAACATATGTATAAAACACCTACCTGTAGTTTAGTTTAAAATGTTATGGGAAACAATAATAAAAATATATTAATAAAGGTTGAGAATTCACTGAAATGAAAGTTAGGAAAATTGAACTTCTCTACAGGAAATGATAGATAAATGTTTTATAACAAGTTCAAGTCTGTACCACTGTGCATAAATCCTATAACGCATACACATGGTTTTGAGAAAATAGCATTTTAAGTTAACAGAAGTATATGATCTCTTATGGAAAGATGCATGATGCCTCCTTCTATGGTGAAAAATCTATACCGTTTATAGGAATTGTGGTTCATGATTGT
The DNA here is from genome assembly GCA_030762175.1 of Metallyticus violacea. Taxonomy (NCBI): domain Eukaryota; kingdom Metazoa; phylum Arthropoda; class Insecta; order Mantodea; family Metallyticidae; genus Metallyticus; species Metallyticus violacea. The sequence goes on along the minus strand of CM060835.1, from coordinate 13,220,765 downwards.
AAGTTGAAAGATTAAAGATAAAATAATTAGATGGAACCATTATCTTAAAAGTTTACAATTTGAGGTTTATGAGGTTCATACATAGTGCCACAGAAAAAATTATAAAATTTCATTTGCCCCACTAATTTTAGAGGCTGCAAACCACTAATTTCAAACAGTTCTTTGGTTTTAACGCAATAATTAAGCTGTTACACTAAAGGATTTTTTTAAATATTGCTTATCAGAAAGAGATTTTAAAAAAGTACTTATATAGCTCAACAAAACAACCAATTCACTGCTTAAACTATTTTTAATATTTCAACTAATAATTATACTTACCAGCCTCTCGATACTGAGCAAATATCAGATCATTAAAGTCTAGTGCAGCTGCACTTCCAATAAGAGTGCCCTCTTCCCCAAATGCAGTCATGTAGAAAGATATCCTACCCTGACGCTGAGATTCATACAGAATTTTATCCATTACATTCATCTGTATCATTGTACGATACATATTTTCTGCAACAGATTGTTCCAGCTGAAAACAAAGCAAAAATGTATTTTAATTCAGTTATTTTCTTCACTCTAATAAGAGTATCACCTAAAAACCTTGAATGACAATGGGTCTATAAATAATCTGCCTCAAATATAATCCCTACCCTTGATCAAAGTTTTTGTAACAATTTCATATGGCTTAAAACACAGAAAATCTACCTGCACTTTCTCTCCAGCATTAATAACTTTGCCCTGGTTATCCATAACCCGATACACTGGTATGCTGCCATAAGAGTCTGGACGGATCAATTTCAACTGCTCTGTCCATTGTGCTCTGGCTCCTGGAAATGCAGGTTGATCCTGGTTCTTGGAAACTGCTGATGCTACACCACTGCAATGCTAAATTAATCAGTTTTGTTTATTTACACCAAATAAAACACATTTTGTAAGTATATTTCCCTAAAGTAGAAGAGAGTGAACTCAAAGTCCCATTCTAAAAAGATAATTTACATTAATGTTAACCATAATACAAAAACAAATGGAGATATTCTTATTATCATCCATATTTAAAACAACTATTCTGCTTTCCATACCAGCGTTAAATTCGTTGTACATGGCATCCTGATCTTTGCCAATTAAAATTAAATTAGTTAAGTGTTCTTAGTTTGCTTCCGTTTGGTGAACTCTAACCTAATCTGCTGTTTCTACGATTGTTTCTTACTCCCTCTGTTTATATCGTAGCATTAAAACAAACAAATATTTTGACAAATGTATTCCTTTCTTGCGTTTATCAATATGTATGTTGAGTTTCATTTTTATGTTTGGAATTTAGGACTTCCATATGAAAGGTATTCTTCATTTAACGTGACCATTGAACACTTCCATATGAAAGGTATTCTTCATTTAATGTGACCATTGAAAAAGGTTACAATTATAAACATAAATAATGCATAATACCTGAGTGCATATCTTACCCTTGATGAAATAAACTGCTTTCGTAAGTGTATACTACTAATTACAGGCCTTATACACTTACGGAGAGACATGCTTGTTTTCCACACCAATTTCTGCGCACAGTGGCGTATTCAAGCTATTGTATTATACAAATCAAAGTTAATGGCAGTAAAATCCAATAAAAGACAAAACTAAACCGCATGGGTTTATGACAGTAAAAAGAAAAGCATCATGTTGGAAAAGGACCGGAATATATTCTAATAATGGATAACTAAAACAAATTTTAATGACAATGAGATATATCCAATGCCTGCCCTCAACGATAAAAGTCATACTATCCCTGCGTATAATTTAAATAAATTAGATTCCAAGGAAAAACAAAACGAAACATAGAGGTAATAATGACAATTAATTAAATTAATAACAGGCACATTATAATTATGTGCATTAATCCAAACTTTCTGAGCCTAATCAATTGCATTATTTGCGGGTTATTCAAAACTTCGTTAACAATGGAGCAAACACAGCATTAAAAGATATCAACCAGTCAGATTTAAAGTAATCTGTCGATTTAGCCAATAGCAGTGCTGATTGTTGCTTGTTTTGCCTGATATTCCAAGCATTTTGTTTACCACTGCTCCTATTGGGTAGAAGTGAACGCTTGTTATTGTTTCTTAGTCAGAAGTATGAAGATGGTCTCCATTCTGTAATTTTAATGTATAACACCGTTATGCGGGTCTGTAAGCAGCATACACGAAATAACTATAAACTAAAGGTAAGAACAGGGTAACTCATCTCATGAACATGCATGCACAAAGCTTTTAGATATTACAGAATTGAAAATTACGCCTTAAGCACTTTATAAATTTGTTTGAGGCGTTTAAAATATAAAGCAATGCAGGTATACAGTTCTGCAATAAACAGTAAGTGCAATAAAGGGATAATGTTAGCAGATGCGTAATCAGTATGATTTATTCTACCAGCTACTAGTTATGTATACGATAAACTAATAAACGGTCATCTTTTGTTACCAATCTTATGTATGTTATAAGTCTTTCTGATTTGTACGATTATTGTTATCCCGTTCTCGGCACTAGTAAATTTTCTTGAAAGTAATTTCATAGAGTAATTTCAGTGTTTTTTTTTAATCTAAGGATTGTTAATTTCTACTTGTTTCTTTTATTTTATTTCCCTCAAATATTTCACATCTACGCACTTATAAAATAAAACAAAATCACAAACAAATAAAGATATTTGAAACAAAAATGTTTATGCTCTTGTCATCCCTGTTGCTTTCGTCTTACTATCTCAGTAGTAACACAATATTATGCTAATGATACGTGGAAACAACTTAATCAGATAGGGGCCTTCATTTAGAACTAAATTTCTAGCAAAATTATATATTGGCTTTGCTTGAGCGAGTTTCTAGCATTACCTAACCAGGAACAAGCATTTGACATAAAAACTAATCATTATGCATTATTAGTTTATAGTATAGAGGAAATATACATTGTCTAATGAACAACGCTGAAATATTTTCTCTGCATATAGAGGGGTCTTAGACAAGTTAAGATAAGAAACCTCGGGTCATAGATGTAAAATGTCGAAATTATGGGCTTGTCTACATATATGCCATGCGTGACCTGTACTTTAATCTGTAAATCAGCGTAGCTTCCACTGCTGATTACCGTGCATAATTAACAATGTAGACTGAAAGGAATACTTTGCGTCAGTAATTAAGTGTGGCGTAACGGAGCTAAGCCGAGAACATTGCCGTCCAATGATGTAAAGTTTATGGCAACCCAGGCCCATAAACCCTCATGGTCTTTCAGGTTACGCAGGAAAGATAATGTGCAAGTTTTGTTGTTATTTTGTTCACAAATACTCCTGAAGGACCTTAACTTTTGTAAGGAGAGTGGGCCTTGAGAGATTTCTAAAAAGGAAGCCGGGACAACAGCCTTTGTCAAGCGAAAAGTTAAAGATCATTTATAAGCCGGCCAGAGAAATTTGTTATGATGTTGAATCATCCTCTTAGACTCACACATCCCCATGATAAAGTAACTGTTTCTATGAGAAGTAAACACGAGAGGAGAAAGGTGCGAATAGAACGCCAATCAGATAATTTCTATGACTTGCGTGTAGGGCTTCCAGCCAATAAGGAGACAGGGAAATAATTATAACAATAAAATGCATCTTAGTTCAAAAGACGTCTAGGTAACTTTAACCGACCGACAGAAATGGAACAAAAGCTAGCTGGAATTCGAAGCCCGGCGTCAGTCTTTGCAGTGATTTAGAGCCGTACGTCAGTATGATGAAGTTGCAGTTGTAAGAGTGTAATCAGTGTTTTTAGTTTGTCACCAGTGACAGCTCTTTTCAGTTACGGTCCTGTAGAGATTTGCATCAGCTCTCGACTGTTTAATAAATTGAAAGTGAATAAACAAGGCGCTCGTAGCTCGCAGAGATAGACAAACCTTCGCCCGGAGCTTGTATACGGAGTGAGCAGAGACAAAGTTTCCTAAATCTGGTGCTGGTGTCATGCGAGAGCTCTCAAGGCTTCTTCTCATCTCCATAAACATTTTCTGAACCCTGGGATCGAACTAAATATTGAATAAAACGAGCATCAAGTCTCGTCAGTTAACTATAACCTCTTCAGTTTCTTTTCTCCGAGACAACGATCTGTCTCCAAAACACTAGTCGAGTTTTATAGCCGAGGTAATGAGATCAGTAACCTCAAATCATCATTAAGAAAGTGGACCGAGAAGAAGAGGAGAATCGTCGCCAAAGGACTTCCCATCCTCCATAAGCACCCAATTTGGGCTTAATCAAACCACAAATAAAACACAAGTCCTAATTTAATCAATCAACTAATCAGTCTCTCCCAGATTTCCCTCCATTATATTATTTTCGCTTCAGTTGTTATGTAACATTTCAAGTTGAATGTGTTTCTGCTTTCAAGGAAATAGTGTTTTGCTTTTCCAGTGGTGTTCTAATTAAATTTTGTCTTGTCATAACACCGTTTAAGATACTTTTCCTTGCTGTTGACTCATTTGTCACAGATTTTCCGTCATACTTCTGAAGAAAACTTCAGAATACACTATTATTTAGTTTATGAAATGAAATGTTTACCCAAACAAAAGCTTTACCCAGATCAGCGGGTTCTCTGAACTCGCAGTACTGCACTGCTCGATAAGCGTTTGTTGAACTTTTTTTTCCTGTAAGTTCCAAGAGCTTGTTTATGACTTTTCCCTATTCACATGTTGTCCGAAGTAAATTTCTTCTCTGTTGGCTTTCTTATATCATAACTTTTACAGTAAGTATCGCAGTATTCTGCAGAATTGTCTACTGGATTTTATTTTTGCCATGTTGAAACTAACAGTTTGCTGGTACATACGGTCTGTGAAAACTGAGTGGCAAATGCACTGGTAACAATATAAAATAGTGTTCTAAGAAAGTAACAATATGCTCGTATCAGCTTGATAATGCAATAACTACTGTTAAATCGGACAGCTGGTACTGCCACTAGAAGTTCTTATAGCGGCAACTTGTGCAAGGCGATAAATCTATTACGTTCATGTTATGTTATGAATTAGGCGATTTTTTGCAGATTACGCTTCTTCTAAAAGTAAACCTGCGAAAACGGACTAAATTATTCATGTTCTTGTTTGCATTAAAGGCAAATATAAACGATACTTAAGCGAAAAAAGTGTTACTCTATTGTTACAACCACAACATAATTCGAGGCACAATGTCATTTTCTATGCTTAGATAAAAGCAAAGTCAAATGTTTGTTATAAATTAGTGTGTGAGGGTTAGTTAAATAACGGTGTACCCCAAAGATAAAAATCACAAGCCTAAGATATTGGGAAGTTTTAATGGAAGCTTATTTCATCAAACTTTCCTTCTGTGAGCATATGGTGTCTTCATAACTATTTTTTCCCGGCCAGTCACAGAATTTGTTTCGTTAAACTCCTGTACTAACCTTAATACTTTTAGTGTTGGAACTGGGCTGCCATGAAATTTACGCCTGAATGCTGGTCTCGTTTTGCCACACGATTTTCTGCGCCTGAGATTTGACTCGGAATGAATATAAGAAGATGCTATGAATATTTCACCATTGCACAATACGGCTGCACTATTTAATGAAATCTTACTTTGGACTGCTCAACGCAACTGCCCAAAACTGTTGAAATCCCGCTCGCAACTGACTAGTAAAGAGAATAGCACCAAGCGTGCCGCGTGAGAAATCCCAGTGATTGAAGGGGATAGGGTCGCTAGTCGGTTTCCTTCCTAATCTTACACTAAATAGCGTCACAAAGTATCCAGTTAATTTAAACATAATGGTTTGAGATATTTTAATATCCTAATAATATTAGTTAAACTTATGTATAATAAATCAAAATAGCACATAATAATTCAAAGTGACCACTTATTGAATTATGCAACATTTCTATTGGGAAATCTGCTGCTACCTTCGGAAGAGAACGCTTCCAACTTTCAACATTTAGATGTCTCTTTCTACAAACCATCTCCTGAAGCTTGGACCACAATTTGTAATAGGAGTTCAGGTCCGGACTTACAGAAGGCAATCCGAGGTTTAAATAAAGTCAGGAACATTGACCTCAAGCCACTCCTGGGTTCTCCGAGTTTTGTTGAGGTTCTTGACCAATCTCTCCAGCATTGTCTCCAAATACACTTTGCTCGGTGTTTTGACCTCTTTTTCGCAGAAATGGAGCTACGAAGGTACCACACCATAACAAGTGCAGGATGATGGCCCCTCTGAACCCTTGGAGCCTTTTCAGCAGCTTCTGTAGAGCATCTGACATGTATCGACCTGTCATTTGGGCATTGAAAGTCTCCTCAACGGTGAAAAAGTTTTCATCAGCGAAAAGAAGTATTCTTCGATGAGCATTTGCTGCGTAAGGTTGAAGATTTTAAGAGTCTCTGGCGCTTCAGAGTTCACTTATGAGGAGGTGTCCTTTCCTTCGTTTGTAAGCACGGAGTCCCACAGCACCATTCAATGTACGAGACATAGACATTTTAGAAAATTTCAGCTCACGAGCCATCACTGACTGTCTCCGTATCGGATTTCTTTGTACATGTGCCCCCACTACTTTCGCCAATTCTGAAGTGTGCACAGTGTGTGGTCTTCCTTGCCTTGGTGGTCTTTTACAGTTGCAGTCTCAAGGAAGCGCTGGACAGTACGATACACGAACCTCTGTTTGTGTTCAGTTTCTGGAAATTTTTGAAAATCTTACCTGGAGATTTCCATACCTTGTGTAAGTTACCACAGCTACAAGATTTTCGTAATCGCCCCATTTCATTTTGTAAACTAACACAAACAACTTTCCGCTTCTGCAACTGGACTGTCAATGACTCACCACTAGCACACAACTCAGGAACGTGCAGGTTATTAAAGGGGGGGGGGTCTGTACAGACACTTTCAAAAGCTTATGACAAGACTAGGTAAGTTGCAGAACTTATAACTGCTCTCACTTTAATATAAGTAATTTTTATTTTAAACACAGGATCGTCGTAAAATCATTGGAAAAATTATGGAAACCATCGAAATCCAAGCCTTAATTAATGATAGCTGTTGACAGCGTGAGAGATTTTTTCAATATCACACTTGCTGGTATAACAAACCTCACCTTATACGACTATCACTGATTATTTAAATTTATGTGTTTTACCTTGAAAGAGTACACTAGGGAACACGATTTTCACTTCCGGGAAAACAATAGATAGCTGTTCTTGGTGAAGTTTAATGCTTAACTTGCAATAACCTAACGAAACTAAGTTTTAACCTTTGTTCGACTCCTAGCTATGGCAAAGACGTTATTGGTTTGTACATTAATGTACATGTTGATGAAGTTGTAGAGTGAATTTTGAAAAAATAACGTTTCTATATAATTCGCAGGGGTGGATCTAGATGCTTAAAACTTGGGGGAGGGAAGCGGATGGAAATAATATTAATTTTGAGTAATAGAATTCAAAGGAAAAGTGAACATCGTTATGAAAACATAGTGGGCAGGATTAATACAATCATTTTATGGAAATGTATTTACTTATTTGGTATATTTATGGACGCTCTTTAACATCTCAGATCGTCAGTGTCCCATTCGATTCAGGGTGTGAAACAGCCGACAAATTTTGCTTAGATATCTCTTCTTTCAGGCTTGAGGTTCTTTTACGTGCCGTAAAACTACGACACGGGACTCACCGCTTTACTTTCCTCCCGAAGGAAGCCATATTTAGGATTTTTACGCTCGAAAAACTCCATCGACCCTGTATGGGATTGAACCCACGATCTTGGGTCTAATAAAGTAAGTATGGTTACCATTAGATCTCTAGGACTAACATATGGAGATTGTTCACTTACACGTATAATATTATTAAATGGTACTATCTCCCCCCTCCCAATGTTAATGCATTTAAAACGATAAACTGGAATGGGAAGCTAGTTACCTCAGTGCAGAAGTCAGATCACAACAATGATCTAACGTATAATTAGGCAGGGTAACATTTAGCAATAATATTATCTACACAATAAATGTAGACTTAATTCACAGGAATTTCTGCAAACAAATCATGGGCTTACCAAAAAGTTCACCAAACGGGGTTGCACTAGCTGAATTAGTCGGTCCTGGTGGTGTTACCATACTAGCCTCCTACACCCAAGATCGCGGGTTCGAACCCGGCCAGGACCGATGGATTTTTTCGGGCGTAAAAATCCTAAGTATGGCTTCCTTCGGAAGGGAAGTAAAGTCGTGGGTCCCGTGTCGTACATTTACGGCACGAAAAAGAACCTCAAGCCTGAAAGAAGAGGCCTCTGAGCAAAATTTGTCGGTCGTTTCACGCCCGGAATTGAATGGGACACTGATGACCTGAGATGATAAAGAGCGTCCTTAAATAAAACAAATCAAAAAAAAAAAAAAAAAGGTAACGCACCTGCATTGATAACACAGCTTTCAACACTCAGTGACTCTCTCTAAGAAGCGGGTGTTTCCTCCTCTGTCTTGTCACAGCTGCGGATCAAGGTACTTACGTTTTCTTGTGGTATGGCCTCCCATTGCTCATGCAAAACATCCGAAGTTCATTGAGGGTCTCAGGAATACTCTGACTAACGTTTTCACCCATTATGTCCCAAACATGCTCAATGAGGTTGAGGTCAGGGCTTCGTGCTGGCCAAACTAGCGCCTGAATCCCCACCACTCGCAAGTACTGTGTCACAATGTGTGTCACATGGGGACGGTCATTGTCATGCATGAAGCGGATATCATTGCCAACACATGGAACATAGGGGATAACATGCTCCTGAAGAATTTCTTCATTGCACCGGTTTGCATTCAGGGCCCCGTTCACCACAAAAACCAACTCTGTCTTGGCTTCCATACTGATACCAGCCCACGCCATGACGGAACCTCCCCTGAAAGCCATCGTCGATGAGAAGGTGCAGGGGACATACTCTTTTCCTGCCACCATGCCAAAGAAAAACTATTATGCCATAAGAAAAAGGTATGTTTTTGGCATGTTTCATATTCTCTAAAGTTTTATTAATATATGCGATAATTATCATATTATAAACAGCAACTCACAAATTTTTGATCCAGCGAAAAACCTTGCAAAAAATATCAGATACAAAATACCTGAAAATCTTAAGTAAGCAATCATAGATATTGTTGGTATATTGTTATTTCCTTGTTTTTTTTTTTTTTTTTTTAATAGTGCTCAACATGATAAACAGCTTGGGACAGATTCGCAACTTGAGAGAATAAAAACATTTGTTCAACAAATTATTAAATTCATTGAATAATAAATAATTTTATTTAGAACAGATGTATTATAGGGGCAACAATAAAAGGGGGGGGGTTATCGGATATTCTATTAATGTTACTCTCGATAACAAGGAGTACTGTCCAGAGTGCAAGAAAATAATTGCTAAATAGTGAAGTCTCATTTAATACGACAGTGTTTCTTTTTAGACGTTCATAAATTGGTCACTACTGAGCGGTTTATTTAAAAAGTCACCTGCATTTGATGGTTGGTCGGAATTTAAAACCTCCAGGCTAACATCAAAGATGAGTTATATTATTTCATTATAATGCATCGCATCTCCGTCAAGCTCATTAGAAACCGTCACTGGTGGCTGAGGTCCTTAAGGTGCGGACTGTGAGCGGGAGGTATGGGGTTCGAATCCCGGCGACCCGAAGTTCAGAGTTCAGTCCTCTCTGACTGAAGTTTTTTCCAGGTTTTACTCAGTCCTATAAATGGCAAATGTCTGGGAGGTACTCTAAACTTAGGCCTGGAACGTTTCCTTCCTTTAAAAAATCCTTTCCCAATATATAATTTCATGTCATGTATCATTAGTGTCCACCGCCTGTGGTGTCTCAATAGTAAAAACGGGCGTTATACACGATTTAAAAAAAAACTCATTAGTGGGTGGTATTGCAGATGGACCAAGCATTGTAATAATTTTGTTGAAGTGTCTTCCAATTTAGAAGTATGTAGTTGCCATTACCAGTTTTCCTTCTTATCATCGGCTAACTCTTGGTTTAATTTTCTTTTTGTATTTTCGAAACATGTTTTTAGTTTCTCAGACTTTCTTTCTGTTGTCTCTGTAAAATCCAAAATTAAAATATACTGAAATCAGTTATGGTGCATCTGATAACTCGGAGGAAATATGAGATTATCTAATTATATTTTCAAATGGCTTGCATTTAACTGAACTCGAACTAAACTCCTCTTCTATTTTTTGCCATGCCCAAGCTTTCTTTCATATGCTCATACAATTTTTTTTTTAAATTTATTTTGCACATTCTCTTTGCATTTATCTACGATTTCAACGAAAACGTCTACTTTAATTTTTGAAAAAAATTGCCATGTCGTTTCTATATGGGTTAGTTCTCCGTGTTTTCCATTTTTGTTTTGCTCGCGTATTATAACCGAAACTCGTAGATAACAAAATACCGTTGGAAAGAAATGGGTGGTGTTTTTTTTTTGTATCTACAGCAAAATAAGAGAATGTCGAGTTCCAATTACAAATGCCTGTTTAATATTAATGCACCTCATTTGCATATTTATTGCCAGTTAAAGATTACTGTCCTTAACTAACGGTTAATATTAACCGATATCGACGCACCTGGCCCTACGTGAAGTAAAGAGTAAATTGTGGAGGAATGTAAATAAACAGGGGAAACACAGCTTTTAGAAAATTAATTAAAAACGGACATGGAAAAGATATAAGCTTATATACAAAGTGCTCCCGGCTGAGAAATAACCATAATGTTGAAGTTTTCCGAGACAGTGGAATAGTTTGCAGCTCATGAGAATGAGCCAAATTAAGAAACACGCCTTTATTTGTAATATAATTAGAAGCTAGTAATTATCAGATTGTGTTTAGCTTGTTGCTGGGATTGATAGTGGTGCATATAACATACTGTTTTCGTGTGCTGTATAGATTTCAATCTATACAAACAGAGTTATAGTTTGATAATGTATAGTTATAAGTTACAGTCACTATAATATGTTCATCGCAACTTTACAAAATATTACTCCGCGTTTTTCGCTTGCCCCTCCCCTTTGTTGCTATTGACTATCATATTTAATGCCGCACAGAAATGCTAGTAGACTTCCGCCGTTATTTTCATTATTTCATCGTTTATTGTCCGAGTGTGTTACGTCTCTCTCGTGTAAACATTTTGGTTTTGTCTTCTTTGTATCATAAAGTTCTCTCTTCACGATATAAAAAGAAAACGAAAGGCATATAAACTACCCCAAAATATTAATTTAATAAGCAGTGCTACTTCGCGAGCTCATTTGGGAGTAAAGAGATTGGTCAGCCTTTCACATTTATCTCCGCCAAGTGGTTTTATTGAAATCCACTATACACTTATGTTTTATAGACCGTTATCAGATTTGTCACATTATTTATCTTCCAGTTTTTAACCTATTCACCGTAATAAACGTGCTGAATATTTATACGATTTAAGTATTCTAATCATACAGTAAGGTATCTATGCTTAAATTTCCAAAAAATCCATGCTAAAATTATCGATTTTAAAACAAGCAAAACATGAGGAAAGGTGTACCAGTAACATACAGAGTGAACGAAAAGTCGCTTTCCCCAGTAATTCCTTACATTAAATTTGCATGTAATTATACATTCCTTTGCAGATATTGCTCAAAATGGAAATCCTGATTCTCGATGCACAATTGCCAACGGTTAGCAACTATTTTACATAACATAACATAACTCAGGACTTTTGTCGTAATTTACGAATCATCTGTTGCAACTGCGGTTTTTGAGGAAAAAAAAAATCAGTATACCTCATAACGAAAAATCGCATGGTGTCAGGTCTCATGATCTAATGTGGCCATTCTGCTGTGCCACGACGACCAGTCCATTTATTGAATCCATGGTACAAGAATTTCCTCCCTCCTATTCACCTTTCAGGATATCATGGAAATGTTGATCAAGACAAAGTAAAGTAGTTTTGAATAGTCCTGACAAACAGCAAAAGATGCACAGTGGTTTCTGATCGAGTTCATTTTGTGATTATGCGTTTATAGGGTAAACAGGCTAGAGCCTCTCTTACTTCTGTACTGAACACATTGTAGGGACGATTTATTGCACAGTTGTATCACTCTTATCTTTCTCGCTTGAAATTGCCTGTTACATTTATGCAACTATGAAGTACCCTCACCACAAGTTTCCTAGAATAGTCTCTCGAAGATCGATACTAGATTATTCACCAGGACTATCAAAACCACAGTACTTTCTCCATCCTCTCTATTTCCTGGTATTCGTATGCCCGAGGTAACCTTGGTTTCCTTTCACTAATGAAGGTGTCGGTCCTGGTGGTGTAGTGGTTACTATGCTTGCCTTCTAAACCCAAGATCGCGGGTTCGAACCTGGCCAGGAGCGATGGATTTTTTCGGGCGTAAAAGATCCTAAATATGGCTTCCTTCGGAAGGGAAGTAAAGCCGTGGGTCCCGTGTCGTACATTTACGGCACGAAAAAGAACCTCAAGCCTGAAAGAGAGGCCTCTGAGCAAAATTTGTCGGCCATTCCACGCCCTGAGTTGAATGGGACGCTGATGACCTGAGATGTTAAAAGAGCGTCCGTAAATAAACCAATAAAAAAAAAAAAAACTAATGAAGGTTCTGTTATTCAAAGAACGTAAGTGAATGGGTTGAGAGGAAAGTGTTTGACTGCTTGAAAAGAATTATATGTATAATAAGATTCTCAATAGACATTTTTGTGAGATGAACATGCCATTTAAATATTACCATGTTTTTCACTTCGACATATTGAAATTCTTTATGTGCTTTTTAAAATGCGTAAATAATCGCAGAAAATTTTTCATAACGATCCAAACACGCACAAAAGGTTTTAAATCTTAAAATGGGTAACAGTAGCCAAAATAAAACTGGCTCTACCGCCCCCAAATATACGGAACATGTTCATTTCTATCTGACTTTAAAATACCCATCCAAATAGAAAAGGCATTTTGCCTAACTCCCGCACTGCTAAGAACGAATATTGGGTAAAGTGACTTTTTGCTCACTCTATATAGAACAGGACGAGCCTTCTTCTTCTTCTTCTTCTTCTTCTTCTTCTTCTTCTTCTTCTTCTTCTTCTTCTTCTTCTTCTTCTCCCTTTCTTTCCTGGAACTGCGATTACAGCTATCCAACTGTTTATGATACGTTGCTATGATACGCGTGAGGAATGCGATGCATCAGAGTTCTCTCAAGAAAATAACGTTGGCACGTCTCTGCAATCTCTTTCAGTAGGTGTTTATTGCTAACGGAGATTAGATGTGAAAATGATAGTAAATAATTTATTAATTTATTCTTTACTTATCAATTAAGACATTCTCAGATATTCTTAATAACATGACAAAATAAAGACGTATTATTCACAGTTTCTTGCTCAATATTTGATGTACTAAAGTAATCATGGTGACACTAGAATTGCAAGGTATATCGTGGCAGTGCGTTACTGTTTACAGGAAAGCGACATCACTAGACACCCGAAACTTAATGGAATGGAGCAGGGTGTTAAGGTTTGTCCCGCACTATTCCAGATGGATGGCAATATGCTACTGTGTAACATTTCTGGACCAGTTCTATGATGTCATCGTTTCCATGATTCGCTGGCGCTGGAAGGTGAGAGATGCTGCTTACTATTTGTATCTTAGAGGCAGAATGCATAATTGTTTTGTTTATTGTTCTCTTTATATCGTTCTTTTTTTTTCTTTATATTTATTAATTCACTATGGACCAACTCCGTGGTCTAGTGGTAGTGCATGCGACCTCCCGGGCAGTATATAACTGGCCAAAGAAACTTCCACCATAGCGTATAGAAGGGAGTGTCAAGTGTTATGCCTAGCTGAGCTGTCAATGTTGCGTTTTCTGTAGCTATACCTGGGAACATCTGTGCTGCGACTGTGACAATCAACAAGGTCAACAAATAAGCAAGCTTACTACCCGATCCCGGAGCGGTAAGCGGTTGGGGCTAGCTCATAGGAAGGGAAAGCATAAATGATCACAAGGTACCATAGTTTTGAAAGTCCACCATCGACACCAGGTTCCACAATAGGAATCTGCGGAAATCAGTACTTTTCTGTTCTATACCCTCTACTTCCAGCCTATATAAAGGCAAAAGGATATTTTTAAATTTTTGGTGTCATATATGGGTAATACATGTAAGCATAACGTACTAATTTTTTATTTTTTTAAATGTCAAACCATATTTAACTTTTTACAAAATAATGTGTTACAGTATTTATAATTACAACAATTTGAGCCTTTACCACTACTAGCACTGGTAAGACCCTCACTTCCGTCCTTTGGTTTTTGTTTCGTTTGTTTTTTGTTTATTTATGGGCGCTCTTTAATATCTCAGGTTATCAGCCTCCCACTCAAATCAGGGCGTGAAACGGCCGACAAACTTTGCTCAGAGGTCTCTTCTTTCAGGCTTGAGGTTCTTTATTGTGCCGTAAACTACGATATGGGACCCACGGCTTTACTTCCCTTACGAAGGAAGCAATACTTGGGATTTTTACGTCCGAAAATTATCCCAAGTATGGCTTCCTTCGGAAGGGAAGTAAAGCCGTGGGTCCCATGTCGTACATTAAAGACGCAAGAGATTTCTAAGTGTAATGAACCTTGATCGCTGGATTGGTAGAGGAACACCGACATCATGGCCAGCGCGTTGACCAGATCTAAACTCTTTTGGATGTTTTCCTTTGGGAACATCTTCAGACTCTCGTGTACGAGATGCCGGCTAATAGTAAAGAGGAACGGATGACCAGGATCTTTGTAGCATTTGATACTACTCGTGATATGCCAGGTATTTTTAAAGAACTCGGCAGTCATACTTCCTAAGTCAACGGTCGACATTTTGAATGCTTTTATAATCACCTATACACTTTTTCAATTCTTGTTTTGTTATTTTAGTGTCGTATAATTAAATAAATGTTCACAGGCTACTAAATAAATTTAAGATTTTTTGGCGTTGTTTAAAAGTAAAGATACGCGGCTATTCTTATTCCAAAACACTCCCAATACTTGTAGCAAAAGACGCAAAGCAACCTATTCGGCCGAATTTCATCTGATTCGACGCGTCTTTTAAAAAACTTTAGTACTCTTATAGCTCGATAACAAGACTTTTGCGGGCATACATTTCCTATAACAAAATACTCAAGTATATCCCCTGATTCACGCCTTAGAATATTTCGGTGTTATTTTGACTCTTCCTAAATATACACACATATTGCCTTCTAAACCCAAGATCGCGGGTTCGATCCCCGCCAGGACTGATGGATTTATTTTGGGCGTAAAAATCCTAAGTTTGGCTTCCTTCGGAAGGGAAGTAAAGCCGTGAATCCCGTGTTGTACATTTACGGCACGATAAAGAACCTCAAACCTGAAAAAAGAGGCCTCTGAGCAAAAGTTGTTGGTCCTTTCAAGCCCTGATTTGAATGAAACGCTGATGATCTGCGATGTTAAAGAGCGTCTGTAAATAAACCAGATCATATATAATATCGAGAGAGAGAATCCAAAAATTGACACACACACACACACACACACACACACACACACACACACATTGTCTTTTTCGGTGCTTAGTTGGTACTATCGATGCAGATTTGGATAGATTAGTAAAAATCTTTCCATTGATACAACCACAATAGCTTACATTCTTTTAGAATTCGCTAAACAAAATAAGTTAGCTAACAAAATATAGTTTATGGGTATGGCTGCAGTAGCTTCATTCCTTCGGAATTCACTAAAAATAGTTTGTATTTGCTTTATAGTTTTTAAACACTACCCAAATTAACTAACTGCTCGTTGTAATTTTCGGAATCAGCGAATTCATTTTCATTTGAATCATGTTCTTTTCCTGCAGCTATGAAAAAATGAACAAATAAAGTAAACTCCTTTGGTATTATTATGTTTATTAATTATTGATTAAGTTTTCTTGTAGCTAATATTTCCAGAAAAATAGTTGTAATTTATTAATAATTTTCTTTTTGTCCGCTGATGTCCCGATCTTCGCAGAGCGTGCTCCATCGAATTTTGTCTCAGCATATGTATCAAACGGGAAGACAAATCCAGTTACCTCAATGCATGAATTGCACTTCTCTTACAATGCAGTTATATGTCCCCTGAATAATTCGTAAGCGGGTTCTCTGTATTTCATTCCCGCAAACGAAAACAGTGTTCGCGAAGGTACATAATTTTATCAGAATGTTGTCACCTAAGTTAAGACCATTTATACCTTTAAGCAGTATATTTATATCCTCACTCATATATCGGCACTTACTGCTTAGGGGATTTATATATCATAATGTTACTAAATACACACATAGCTTCGCGTTTTTGTGATTTGGGTATTGTGCAGAAATCTTCATATCCTCCAATTTTGTAAGTGACGTTGGATTTGAGTGACGTCAGCATGCGTTAATTTATGCAGCGCATAGCAACAGTCATTTGTTCGCGCAAAGACTCCCGGGAACGGTGGGACGCCATCTAAAGTTATCATCAGAGAGCAAAAATTGTGACATTATGGCGGAAATTTCAGCGGCATTCAAGGACGTTTATTATTTATAAATGTAAAAAAAGTGTACTTTAAATTGTCGACGTATTGTAAGTTTGTTTTATATAAATATTAATTCGAAGAAGTGAGACAGACTGCGGAATAGTCTAAACGTAGTAGTGAGTTTCCGTTCAACAGCAGGGGTGGGAAGAGGATTCGGAACGGGGTCCATCCGATTTCCTTGGTGTAAACAAACAGCAAACGTATGTTGACTATATGGTATACTTTTTGTTTTTCATACTACATGATTAAGAGTTGTGTTCACTTTGGCAAAGACTTACAAGGTTTGTAATATGAGCTTGGATATATAATGTTGACAAATAGAAGCAGCTTATTATGGCTGAGGACAACATCTGTAGTGCCAACTTTTGAAGTGAAAGCTTTCGCTTTGGCGTTTGTTCTTATGTGTGCGTGTGAAAGCTGATTGTTGATAACGGTTTAGGGGTTGAATATAGTTAATTATTTTAACAATATACACCTAAGAATATATGCATTGGGCATAAATTATAATAAGGCATAATTTTCAAAAGTTGTTACACTGTCAAAGTTACACATCCATGATAATTTCTGTTGGGAGTTGTTTATGTAAGAGTGTAGATACTAATTATGGCGGTGTTTTCTTGTTATTTTGTTTAGATTGGAGCATATAAAGTTTAGGAGGCAGCTTTGGCAATATGATGAGTGCTCCTGCAGTAAAGCCAGCTCTTCCAAATGCTGGAGCTCAGGCTCCTAAAGTAGGATCTGGTGCTCCTCCAGCAACAACAAACAATCCACCAACTTCTGCTGCAGGGGGGCCCAAAGTATTACCAACAAGTGGTAGTCCAAACAGGCCTATTGCTCCTGCTAATGCGAATCATGCAGCTCTAGGCACCATGCCCCTTAGCTTAGTACAGGAACATAAGGCAAGTAGTGGTCTGAATCAGCAGCCATCATTGCAACCTCCACAAACATCTGCACTTTCTAGAACTCCAGAGAAGGCCAAAGAGCTTCAGGGAGCAGCCACAGTAGCAGCAAAACCCACTTCAAATGGTGTAGAAGGATCTCCAAATAGACCAGCCTCGGCAGTTCAGCCAGCTACAGAAACGAAGAAACCAGAGGAAGAAAGTGCAGCAGCAGTAGTTAACCATTCTACTGATAATGCACCTGTTACTGCTGCTGCTCCTCAGATGCAAACCCCACCACCAGTTCAACCTGTTCAGCAACATAATACTCCAGCAAGTGGTACGTCATCACAAAAATATATTTAAATTCTTGAACATGGTGTACACTCATTTGTTTTTGGTTGTTTTTAGAATTAAAATTAGCTAATTATAATGATTTGTGTAGAAGGAGGTAGGATTACAAAGTAGATGATACTTTATCATCCAGCATGTAAAGTAAGGAATGTTGAGAATTAATTGCTGTAAATTAATTCTTGGCAAAGATAAAGAATCTTGGTCCATTACTCAAGCTTTTAACAAAATGATGATCCTGGGCTTGTTGATCGTGGTCTGGTGAAATCATCTCACCACATCAAAGAGACCATGGCCAACGAACCCAGGGTCTTCATTTTATTGGATCAATACCGGCCATGAAAGACAAAGCACGTACTTGGTACCTTTCTTACATGTAGCTTGAAGCAGCAACAGACACAGAAACCAAAATTATTTGAATGTATTTGCACTATGTGCATGGCATATTGAAGTCATGTATTAATATGACCATATCATAGAACTCTTAAGCATAACCACTGCATTGCTTCCAGATTGGTTAGACATTTTCATAATTTGCAGTGTGATACTTCACTATGTGCATCCCACAAGTAAAACTTTTTGAAAATTTTGCTACTTCCTTAATTTCCCAATGCTTTTTATTTCGATTTACATTATCTTCATGGTACTCTTCCCTTATTAACTGTTACTACAGTTTTCTAAACCTTGTATTTATATTGCAATGTTTATATCTCCTCTGATAATATAAATTCCTTCATTTTCTGCATAATGGGACATTGCATTTACATATTCCCTATGGTGTCTCTGTACATCATTTATTTATGTTCATTACAATTTTTCAGTCATCAACTGTTATATAATATTGCTTTAGGAAGGAACAAGGTCATTCCTTTGTACCAACCTGTTCAAGCAAGGCTTGAGAATAAAACTTGCAGAATGAAACCCATTAACTTAAACCTAACCAAGGGGTTAAATATTAACATTGTTGGGTTTGCATGTTTGCCTACTTCCTAGGATCTCTAGTAATGAGTATCTGCTTATCATAGGTTAAGTTTCACTAAGTTTGCTGTAACAGAATGGCTTTAAATGTACTTGAGAGGTATTCCAGACAGCTAGTCTTTTCATACTATTTCAACCGTGCTGTAATCTAGTTCATTTTTGCTGTTGGCAACAGTCACCATCCCCACCACTCAAATGCCATTTTTCTTTCCTGTTTCTGAAATCTACTGTAAAATTAATGTTTTTTTTGGGGGGGGGGGGGTAGAGTGGATGGATAGGTTAATAGCTTCCAGTGAATTCACATCTTTTGCTACCATTTATATAAGTTTTGCAATTTTCCATTCACTTTTTCATAGTGTTGGGCAAATACAGGTGTTTCACTATAAACTTACATAAAACAAATGTCTTGCATCTTTTTGTAAGTATAACTAAATAAGTACAACATTCAGCAAAAATGGAATTTCTAATCCATAAATATATATACTCGAGAGAATCCTGAAGGACCCATTGTTTATTACTTTTGTATTAATATCTCAACCTCTATCCTATTATATTAAGTTTAAAACTGGCTCACATATATGAAAGGGGAGTTTGGCTCACATATATATGAAATGGGAGTTTGAAAGTGGATATATATATATATATATATATATATATAATGGAAGTTTGAATATTTGGAGGAATGTGTACACTTTGTATATTAATTTTATGAACATGTTAGTAGTAATACATAGATTGCTCCAGATCCTTGGTGATTCACATTGATATATTGAAAACTGTCATGAGCCTTCTTACCATTCAAATTGTCTATTACTTGAAGTTGTCATGCCTTTGATCTTTCTCTATTGGGTTCTGTCTTGAGCCAGGTTCATTATTTCCACCAATGAGAGGTTTAGTATGTTTTTTATTTCATCTTGCCATCGCCTTCTTCTTCCCCTTCTCCTTCAACTATTCTTAGCATAATGTCCTTCTCCATTCCTTATGATCCATAATGTGTATAAAATAAAACAACTTTAGCTTAGTGGCCATATCTTCCAAGGATAGTCATTAATATATTTCTTAGGTTTGATGCATTTGTCCTTTTGCTTGTACATGATACTTTCAGAATACTCCTTCAAGCCATTATCTCAAAAGCATCTTTTTTTTTTATTTGCAATTTTCATTGTCTACCTTTCACATTCACGCAAAACTGATTAACTTAATTTTAGTTCTAATTGATTTTCTAGAATCTTTTATAAATGTACTAAAATTTTTCATAGCTATTTTTCCTTATGTTATTGATCTTTTTATTTCTTCCATGTAGTTACCGACGGGTGGCCGAGGTCGTTAGGTCGCGGACTCGTGAGCGGGAGGTCTGGGTTCGAATACCGCCAGGACCGTCCTTCCTGACTGAGGTTTTTTCCAGGTTTTCCTCAGTCCTCATAAATGGCAAATGCTGGGGAGGTACCCTAAATTTAGGCCTGGAACGATTCCTTCCTTAAAAAAAATAATAAATCCTTTCCCATTATTTCATCTCGTTTGTCATCAATGTCCATCGCCTGTGGTGCCTCTGTAGCAAAAACGGGCGTTAAACACCATTCATTCATTTCATTCCATGTAGTTGCTTGATTTTGATATTATTAATATTGATATCCCAGGAGTAATAATACCATAATCAGTTCAGTTTAATTCCGTTCATTTACTAGAGCATTTCTTGAGTTCACGAAACAGTCACAAAGACTTACGAACAAAGAATTTGTCATTTACAACTACCACAGTATTACACATTCTTCACATTTACAAAAAATACAAATGGTTAAAATTTAAATGAAAAAAAATTCAACTCCTAGAGCAACTCAACCAAGACAGCAAAAAACCAGAGAAACAGAAACACAAATCACTCAATCACCAAATTTCGCTATATACATATACATTGATATAAAATCATTACAAAGTTTTTGAATTGGTATAATGTATTGTTACTGCATATATTCCTTTACAGAATAATAGACATTTTTGAATGATTTACCATTGTTTATTAAGGGTAGGCTTAGGCTTTCAAATCACCTAAATAAGTTTCTACGTGAATGTCTGCTATATGTACCAGCTATAATTCATACAGATTTTTTATGTAATAGGAAGAGATGCTTACTGCTAAGTTTAGGTATGATAAGATGGATGTAATCTTTCCAATTCAGATGGTTATAAATTTTTATACCAAGGAATTTAATATCTTTGGTTTGTAGAAGTACACTGTTATAATATCCTATCCGTAATAAGGGATTTATTTATCTTTATATTTTGCCTGCAGCCATGATCACAGTCTGAAATTTAATTTTCCTGCTTTGCTACTTTCTTCTGGTGCCCCTATTATCAGTTTTTCCAGATCTGGCTTTCTGCAGTGAGTACAATATCTTCCGCATATGTGAGGTTATTAGTCTTGGAACCACTAATCCTTTTGCCTACATTGATAACATTTAATTCAGCAACTCTTAAACATGTTCTGTATATAGGTTGAACAAACCTGGGATGCATCCTTGTCAACTCCTTTTCTAATTGAAAACCATTCTGTTTATCCATCTTCTAGTCATGTCTTTGTTTCTTGATTGGTGTAGAGTGCTTTTATTAGTATCACTAAGGGCATTGGCATATCAATTTGCATGTTACACTTGCATATTTCCCACATTTGGATTAATTTAAGTTTTTCATTCAATTAGTAACCTTTGTGTTATATTGGTACCACTACAACTCACAGATGCTGCAGCTTTCACATACTTTATAAGGTGAATAAAAGGGGGAATATATTATGTGACCAATACCATTGCCTAATTCTGTAATAATTTCTAAATTACTTATATCAAAAATCTGAATTTGGACAAGTGCTACATGTTTAACTGCTATGTACCACAACCAGGACAAGCCTTGAAAGTTTAGGTTTTGGAAAAGAAAATCTGAACGGGAAGAGATGATCAGGAGAAAACAAATTAATAATAAGATTTTTTTTTTGCTTCCACTTTGTCTTCTTCCCCTTTTTCCTGTGCTTTTTTCCTTACAGCTGCTGTACATAGACAGCTTTCAGTTTTTACTTCAGCATGTCTATAATATGATCTTGATGGCTGCTTCCCTGAGCAAGTGGTGGGTGTTCATTACATACATGCTTGGCAGGAGGGGAGAGGAAAATGTGTTATTACAGCTATATCTATAATGGCATTATCTTAGACCTACAAATGATATCTCTGCACCCAGCATACTTGATGCAATTGAGGTGGCTTCTTTACTATGACATAGACTTTTCTGATAACTGCCAGAATATCATGTTGGTGCAGGATGTTCTATTTCTCTTACTGAACAGTTTTCTCTTTCCTACAATAATGGTCAAAATGCAAACTTATGTATTAGATTACCTGCAGCTATGAACAGCAACTAATCTACCCATTCCTCTGTTTCATTATTTGAAGGAAATGGACTTGTCAAGATCATTTGTGCAATATGTTGGCATTGGACACAAAGGCTAAGTAGACATCTATTCTGCTGGGTTCTCATATTGATAGGCTAGCATGCTATCCAATAGATCATAAGCTCTTGACAGACTGCAAAGTTTTGTTTGTACTTTAAGAGTACATGGTAAAGGTTAAGAATGGTATTTTGATAATTTGTGTCGCAGGGGATTAATTAAAGAGGTTATGTAGTATTAATTGCAAGAAATTATGGAGAATGTCATCTGTGTAAGATTACAATACCCAATACTGCATATCAAGTACTGAAAGAAGCTGAGGACAATGAAGGAAAGCTGTATGCATGGAGGACATTCATGGGGTACTCATATTTGTAAAAGTTTTCTACTTTAATTAATTACATGTTAAATTTTTTTTTTGTTTTCTTAAACCTTGTAATTTTTTTTTAATATAAATAATGTTTTATGCATTTTTAAGTTATATTTTGCAGAATAAAATCTTTCATAATTGTTAAAAATGTCTTTGTACCAAAGTGTATTTTGTATTATATACAAGGTATGGAATCTAATTCCTGGCTCTAATAATCTAGAAGAAAATTGTATTATTATTGCTAAAATTAAAATTAATGAATTTGAGGATCACAGCATCTGTTGCATGTTTAGTGGAGTTCTTGACCATAAGACAAGTTTTCTAAGTCATTTAATATCTTTTTTTCTAATCTCCTTTTCATTCCTTTTGCTCTTTGCCTTCCTTGCAGGTTTCAGCTTTTTGTCTATCATTCATAATTCTGTTTTAATGGCATTAGTAGCATTTTCTGTAATTATGCATAAATTTTTACAAAAACAATTTTGGAGAATGTTATCCAAGTCACATAGTGCTTGGTTTGCATGTTATCATGGTATTTCTTTAGAAGTTCATTTTAGACAAGTTCTGGCAGTCAGTTATTTAGATACCTTTATGCATTGTATAGCTGTTGTTTAAGAGCTTGTTTTATAAACAATCAATTTCAAAATACAGAAAAGTTGACTATACCTTTACTGCAAAGTTTGCAAGCAGGAATTTGGGAAAGACCGCACGAATAACAATTGTGGTAAAGATGACAAATTACAAAGAAGATGTGCATGTTTAAAAGTTTATCTATTTAAAAAATTACAGTTTTTTATTATATTTTGTTTTTCTTATTTTTTCACAATTTAAATGAAAGGTAATGCAATTCATTAAACTGTTCTTAAGTGTTTCTATAAGCCATTTGTGCAACTTGTTCTTTAGATCTCATGAAGAGCAATGGTGAAGGGGAACACGTCATACAATTTATAAAGCATTCAAACATACATACATACAATAACAAATCATCGTTTATAATAATGTATAAAAATAAGCATGCCATGCAGCTATTATGCCTTATTTAATAAAATAAACCTTCCATAACATTTAGCATATGCATACATAGCTCAATAACGTGACAAGTTTGTTATGCTGTGCTAGAATTAAAATATGTATTCATATTATACAAGACATGAGTATTTAAATTTTTCATTAATTTTTTCTTGAAAGTTCAAGATTCTGTAAATTACATAGCAGTTTCAAGAAAGCTGGAAGACTTATATACTTATACTGCAGAGTAAGCTGCTCATTTGGAAAAATTTAAGTGAATTTATAGGTCGTTTCAAGTCATTAGCATGCCTATATGTCAGTACTGTGTAAAATAGAAATTTGGTAACTATCTCCGTGCATGAAAAGTTAATTTTATATGTTTCTGCTTAGGAGAAATTAGAATGATATAAGTATTATTTTATACTCCCATTTTTATTTATATTAATATTTTACATCACTATTTTGAATCTTTTTAAATGCTGTGGATTATAACATTCTTTAGATTACACCTGAAATTGAATGATGTTGAGTTGTTTAGATTATATCTTTACTGTATTTAGGCACCTCAGTGGAAATATGTAACATCTGTGTGAGCTATTGAAAGCTATAAGATGCTTTTATGTTTATATTATGCTGAACCATCACAACCTTAAAGAGGTAGAATGCTAATTTTTATTCAAAGAGCTGTACTGTATAAAAACTTATAGCAGTGACCCTTATATGAAAATTATTTCAGTATTTTTTTTATAATATGACACAATACATTTATAGGAGCGCGCCTTTCTATGAATAAAGCTCTTATTTCCATTTGTTGTGTTTAGTGTAATAGTATAACTGAATTTTAGAAAAGGAATGCAATGTAATTTTTTGTTTGTTTGTTTACAGTGTCACATTTGAGTCCAACAAAACAGTTGCAGCAGCCTGCAGTTTCAGCAATAGGACCTACATCAGCAAACCATTCAGCCTCCTCAGGAGCGGTCAACAAACCAGAGGCTGGAAAATCTGATGGATCAGGGACTGCAACAGCATTGTCCTTAACAGGATCAACAGCAGCACAAGTAGCTGAGCCTCCACCACCAACTGTCCCTGTAAGTTCTTCTAGCACCATCTCCACTAGCCCTCCTGTATCTTCTGCTACACAACCAGCAGCACAGATACAGCAGGTTTCTCCGCCTGCACCACAGACACAAGCAGCAACGCTACCACAGCAACAGCAACCACCACCACCTCCACCACCACCACAACAACAACCACCACCACCACCACAGCAACAGCAGCAACCACCACAGCCACCTTCACAACCCCAGCAGCAGCAACAGAATCAGCAAAAGCAATCTCCACAGCAACCACAAGCTGCTCAGTCAGCACCACAGCAGCAGCAACAACAGCAGCAGCAGCAACCATCAGCACAGACACAACCACAACAACAGCAGCAGCAGGCGGCATCCCCATCTCAGGAGTCAGTAGCCAAATTAACAGTCATTGCATCTGAAGCGAAGACCAAGGCAGATTCTGCACCAAAAGCAGAGTTCAAAGTGGCAACACCTCCAAGAAACAGCAAGAGAAAACGGGAAGTAAAGGTAAATAAACTTTTACAATTTCAAAATAAAATTTCAATCAGTCTGCTGTAATTTTTTTTCCAACAGAGTTTTTTCTTATCCTGAGGCGAATGCAAGCTGTAAGGCACCAATGACTCCAAACTCATTTGCACCATTATACATTCATTTCATTCATTCTCACAGACTACCTTTTGTACCCATAGGCTTAAAGACTCAACTGGTGCATAACTATATTACCTTCACCATCTCCACTTGGACAACGTAGGAACACCAAATGGTCATCTTCCAGCCTCAGAAGTGTGCTACAGTACTGACATGTCAGAGGGAATAAAACTTCATGAGAACAATAATCTGGCATTGGTAGTTTCAGCAGTGCACGAAATTTCTTTTATATCATCTGGTAGGCATCCTCTTCTGAACTTTTAATATTTCTAAATGATTTTTTCATACCTTCCCTAGATATTTCCTAAATTTTTTAAAGTGCCCTTCATATTTATACAAAAATGTATTATTGTTGCTTCTGTTGGTTAAATATTTCATTTTTTACATTGCACTTCACATCATATACTTTATTCACCTTTGGAAATTTATTACAATTTCATGGCTTCATTATTCCCATAGTTAGTTTCTTTACCTTCTAGTATACAGTGTAATTTAATTTAAATAATTATTGTTGAAACATTGAGGTAAAATTTTGATAATAGGGTTCATTATTAAAGGATTACGGCCCGCATGATCCCCAGATTATCCTGTATGTCATTTCTTATAATTTTATAGTATAAAAATCCTGAATTTAGGTAACTGCTGCAAGTATGCTAACTGCTGTGTGCCACTATTGCACACTGCAGAACAGGCTGGAAAGTTGGGTTTTGGGAGAGGAAATTCCCAAGGAAAATGGGAGAAGAGATTGTAAGTTGCACTAAATCCAAAATCTTATCCTGATGATTTCAGGAAAATATTGGCTGGTCCATTGCTGTAAAATCTGGAAACATTTTGCCGTTCCTATCAGAAAATTTGCAATAAACATCTATGAAGTTTTAGAAGTATTGCCTGGACCTTTCTTTTTCATGCGAAGGCCTTTAAGTAATCAATGAATTTTATTGATATTGTATAATTTATCTGAACTACACACTCATAATGCTTCACTTGTCGTTGTGCATAGAACCGGTTTCGAGTACATTTCGTTCTCATCATTAGCTCAGCTAAAATTCAACAAAATTCTACATATTATGGCAAGTAAGTGAAGCATTAAGAGTGCGTAGTAGTTTGTATTCTTTTCTTGCATCTGAAGATTTCATTTATTAAGCTGTTCATAAATTTATAGCAAACATGCAAGGCATTTAATCAATTCTTTATTATCTGCTTAAATAGATGACTAGCTAGAATGGTAGCTCTGTGCTAATTCTAGCACGATCAGTATGCTTTCACATGCTTAAACCATGCTACTTTGTCACACCACTGACAGATAACTTTTGGGAAGAGGCATGTTTTGCTTCATAACTACAATATCTATCTAACCCATTCAAAGGCCACAGAAGTCTTTTCTGCAAAATGGACATGAACAGCATCCATTACTTCATTGTCACACTTAAATTTCCTTCCTTGAAGATCCCCTTGAGTTTTGAGAAGAGGAAATAGTCATTTGGAGCTAGATCTGGGCTGTAGGGTAGATGGCTGATCTCCTTGAAGCCACATTTCTTCACAGCTTCCTTTGCAACAAAGCATACACCACTACTCAGCTTTCCTCGCTTTTCTCTTTGATGGAAGCACGTAGTTTGTGCAGTAGGCTAACATAGTACTCCACATTTACTGTAGTGTTCCTCTCCTTGAAGTCAATGAAGAGTATTCCTTGACAGTCCCAAAAGATTGTGGCCATGATCTTTTTGGTTGACTGAGTTACCTTGGCCTTTAGAGGCAGTGCTTTGCCAAGTTTACACCACTCCATTGATTCTCTTTTGGACGGGGGATCATAGTAGAGGACCATAGTTTCATCTCTTGTAACAATGGTTTGCAGAACTTCTATTAGTTGCCACGGCAGAGCTCCAAAAATGCCTGACAACATATAACTCGTTGCTGCTTTTGGACTGAGGAATGAAGTATAGGTACTCATCTTAAACTAACCTTATTCATGTTTAAATGTTCATGAATAATTCGAAGGACTATTGTTTTAGAAAGGCCTTGCTGCTATTTCTGTAACTTTGAACCACCGGTCTTACATAATTTCTCCTTTCACAAGAGCAGTGTTTTCAGGAGTGAGCACCTGCATAGGTTGAGCTGGGTGCTCTTCGTCTTCAATGCTTTCTCGACCCATTCGAAAAGGTTTGGCCCATTCTTTTACGGTAGAATATGAGGGGGGTGCTTCCCCATATACACTATCTAATTGCTGTTTAATTTCATTTGGGGTAAGTCGTTCTTTTGTGAACAGCTTGATAACCTGCTTTGAACATGTCACAATCTTCAGCCTTCTTTTTGCAAGTATATCTAAACAACTGAATGGAACAGAGTGGAAGTTACAGCTGCAATTATTTATTTAACAGATAAGTGTAGCACCAGATAAGGGTTTTGTAAAGGTGATAATCCTTATCGGCAAGGCCAGAAACTTAATGGACCTACCCTCATATCTTCGCATGTTTAGCTTGTGCTTTGGCCTGGATTGTAAGGGTCAAGAAGGTGATAGTCATTAAGGTAGTCTGTTTGTGGATGATGCATTCAAGTACTTTTAATGCCATTGGAAGGATGCGGATTGGTCTGTAGTCTTTAGGAGATTCAGGTGTTTTGTCTTTAGGAAAGGGTTTTACAAATTTCTGTTTTCATTGCCAGGGACAGAATGGTGTCTTGAGTGAGCATTCAAGATGCAAGTCACAGTTGGCAGTATTGTGTGATTTATTTTGTTTATTAAGAGTTATATTAATATGATCTGGACCCTGTATCTTGAATTTCATACATGTTGATGCTCCTGTCATAACATCTCTTTCAGTGATGTATATAATATGGAATTTCCCTCACTCAGGTGTATAGGAAAGTAATTCATGTATGGTTTGTTTTTTGTTGGTTTCATAAGGAAATTTTTGTAAAGTGGTCATTTAGATCATTTAGTGAGGGAGTTGTATATATCTGGGGTGAAGTCTTTGCCAGTGTTCTATTGTTTGAATGCCTTGCCACATATGTTCTATGCGGGTGGTTGGTTCATTGAGGGTGTAAGCATGTCATTTTGGTATTCTAAATGGCTTGGTTTTACAAATACGTTTATAGTTATCAAGGTTAGCATGGTGTTTATCTTATCTTTGATTTCTATATGCATGTATGCATTCTATGTATCACATTTTCAATGTCAGCAGTCCTGGCTTTTTAGTCACATTTTCTCTGCAATGGGGTATGTTAATTAAACAGTTCCATTTTGTATATAACTGATCAGATTTTGGTTTACTTTGCCTAATGTCCAGGTGTTATTCCAAAGATTAAACATCTCATTAGGCAAGGAAATCAATGCATTTTAAGTCTCTGTAAATTACAGTTTGTGGGTAATTTTTGGGACAATGCAGTTAATAGGCTACATAAATAAGATCATGAGTTAAAATACCATATTACTGTTAAAACTGCTTGCCATAATTAAGGCAAAAAGTGAAATTTTTTTGCTCAACTGAATTATTGAAGCATTGCATCTCATTTTGTAATAAGAATATAGCAAATTTGTAACAAGGCCCTCATAGTTTGCATCTCACTTGTTTCCCAATAAATTGTTTGTGACTTCTCTGAAAGATATCTATGCCTCTTTCTCAACATCATGTGAAAGGTGTTCAAAGATATCATCTAGTTATAAAGATATAATTGATGAATCTGTGGGCCAACAAAAAAATTTTCCTTTAACTTTGCCTCACTAATCCTTGGAAAATTTGTAAAGATATTTGATTTTTTTTTTATTTATTTATTTAAGGACGCTCTTAACATTTCAGGTCATCAGCGTCCCATTCAACTCAGGGCGTGAAACGGCCGACAAATTTTGCTCACAGGCATCTCTTTCAAGCTTGAGGTTCTTTTTCGTGCCGTAAATGTATGACACAGGACCCACAGCTTTACTTCCCTTCTGAAGGAAGCCATACTTTGAAAGATATATTTGATACCAGTCCATTTCACTTCATTATTTTAACAAAGTTTTTGATGAAACCTAACCCTCCACCAGAGGTTCATGTTTAACTTTTCCAGTTTCTACGCTTTTATTGATGTAAAAGTCATTCTTGTTTTATGAAATGAGAAGCTCAATCTCTACTATCCCATTTACATGTGAAACATTAGTCCTAGTTGGAGTCCAGTTAATAATGCAATTACTTTCTAGTTTGCACATATGTTCCATTTATAGGTGTTTTATTGAATTGAATGAAGGAGTTTCAGGGTATCATGGTTCCTTCATTTACATGGAATAACCAATAGGAATTGGCAGCAGCTGATTTCCATTATGGAGAAATGCTGCTTTGAGACTTAATTTTGATGCATCTATGAATAACCACCACTCCTCAGAGATGTGATTAATGTTCACAGCCCCCTACTGTTAGTAAAGTATAGTGTCATATAATGTGGACTTCTTTATGTGTATAATGTAATTCTGACTTTAATAGAAGGCAATCTGGTACTAATTTGTAGTCAAGAAGTTAATTATTGATAGGTGTTGCAGAAAAGTTAAATTAACTGCAATGGAAAACCAGCTTCTATATATCTGATATCAGATCTGGGCATTTTAAGTATGTAAAACCATTAGATTGTATTGAATCTTGGAACTAGGGGCTAATAATCACTTAAATAACATGTTTGAAGAATTAATATTACATTTACTTAAAATGATACACTATGGGTAACTTATTTACACACTTCACTTACTATATTTTCCTAAGTTGGAGCAATGTTTTGGGAACTAGCATTCCAACTTAGGAATATAGTAAATGAAATGTGTAAATAAGTTACCCATGGTGTATCATTTTAAATATAATAGCTTCACTGTAAACAGCTTAAAAAATTATACATATAAATTACATTTACTGTAAAACATTGCTAATTTTAATTAATTGATATTATTGTATGATTCATTAAATTGCTAATTTTGTAAATAGAATTGAATAAAGAGATAATTAATAAATTAATTTATCTTAGAATATCATACTGATCATATGATGATAATATGTTACATTAGGCTTGTCAGTAAGAGTATAAGAATCATTTATATAACAGGTATTCTAAAAATAGAAAATTGAATTTAAACTTGAGAATGGGGCCAGGCTGTGTTTTCATAGCACAAATGTCATGCACTGAATTAATAGAGAACTAAAGACATCACATGTTTGTGATATTTATTTATTTATTTATTTTTTTTTTTTTGTGGCAGACTCCAGCAGAAAGTGCAAAATTGGGAGGCTCAGATCAAGATGATCGCAAATCTAAACGTGTTCGCACCAGAACCCAGCCTTACCAGAGCCCTCTACCAGAGCTGACATATATAGCAAAGCTGAAGACACTGATGAAGAACCCTGATGACAAGCTAATAGTGTTCTACAAGTAAGTATACCTCTATACGTAACACTTAAAGGCATTTTTGATATCTAAAAAATGGAGATGGAATCTGAAAAAGTGAAATTCAGTGGAAAAGTCGTGATGTACAAAATTACATAAATGATGACTAAAGAGTTGAAATTTATCACCTGAAAACTTAATTTTTATGGTAAAATAAGCTACAAACTATGCTGTTTAATTTACATTTACTGGGTGATCAAATTTATACAGATTTTACCGCAAGTCATTTGAAATGAGCAATGTCACTATTACAGAGCAAGTTTCTATCCGGCAATCGGAACTGGTTGATTTAGTTATGAGAACTAACTGTTGAGGGTGGGAGTGAACCTTATATAGCATGCAGTATTATTAATTTATTTTACATTTGCCATTTTGGTTCAGTGCTGCAAATTATATAGATCTGCTCCTATTGGTGCCTTCCCCACTATCCTGACATGATGTTGGTGCAGTGATGTAATAATGCTAACTGAAAGCACAAATACAGAAAAAATGTGACAAACTGCATTGTTAATAGACATAAAGTAAAGCTAAAGTTAAGCAATGTCAATGCTGCTCATTAACACATATTGATTTGTTGTTGGCACAACTCGGGTCAAAATAAAATTCCTTTCTTGTCTATCAGTAACTGTAAGATAAAAAGTAATAAATCAGTTAATCTCTTCTGAGTCAAAACATTTAGAACACTCTTTATGGTTCCACTTACATGAAATTTACTCAAAACATATTTCGTGGAACAACTCTCCACATCCTTAGTTGTTAAATGACCATAAAGAGTGAATCCTTAAAGGGTGTTATAAATATTTGACTCAGAAGAGATTCAATTAAATGTACTTACAAAGCTGTCTACAGGCTGAAAATGGGAGGGATCACTCCAGAAGCAAATATCCACTTTTTATGTAAGTGAATGGAGTTAGTGTGAACAAATTTTATTACATTGGTTATATCAGAAGAGATTATTAATGCGTGTTTCACTGTGTTTGATTCCAGATTGAATTAATATTTAAATAAAGCAGTTGTTTACAAAACGTGGTTGTGTTTGTTCTTTAACCACACTAGGTTGCATGGCATTGTACTCTGGAAGTCATTACCCTTTCACCACTCCCTTCAAGGCAAGGTGCACTATCATTTACATCAATAATTTGAATTGAGTAACAGTAAAATTCACATAAATTTTATCATTAGTATTTTGCTAAAATTAATGTTATGATTCATGAGAAAATTCATTTTGAAGGACCTGGCATTATTAAATAATTCATTAGTCAACACACATTTTGCCCCTGAAATGAAAATATGAAATATTACTAATTTTGAGATGTTAAACACACAATTGATGGTAAAACCTGTCGTTTGGCTCTAGATTGACCAATATATATATATATATATATATCCCTATTTCGAATACTTAGTTCACATTCCATACTTAGGTATCATTTATCAACTCTTTATTACAATCTTATCATGGCAGCAAGTTTGTGATTGTGCCATACATCACTCCATGACTCACCTTGTCTTCAATAAGTAATGCGTTGTGTTATATCATTGATTAAAAGCAATCCAATGGTTTATTAAAGTAATCTGTTATAGTGTCAACCGGTCTTTTGTTTTTTAGTATTGAGCAATCTCTTGTAGCATCAGTAAGTCCCTTGTGAGGTGATTTTTGCTAGGCAAAAGAAGGCTATAATTCCAATTGTGAAAAAGGCATATAAGCTTTATTTTGAGTGCAAGATGCTTATCCTGGTCCCCACACATTTTTTGCAGTGTGTGTGTCAGAAATCTTGAGAAGTGGTTGAAAGACTGTAAAGTGTATGCCATTTTTTTATCCAATGGTATGACGGGAGTCAAGTAATCATTTAAGTGTCTTACTTTTGTATGCTACCACCAGTTTTTGGTGGCTTAAAAGGAAAAAGAAATAGACAATAATGTATTACCATCTGCACTTAGACCATTTCTGCATAGTGAAGACCTTCCAGTTTCTGAACCGTGAAAAGGTATTAGCATCGATTCAGAAGACAAGCAGATTGGCAAACTAATGTCTCCAGAATGTGATGATGATCTATGTCAACCAGGGTGCATCATCTGCTGAACATAAGAAGAACTTAATGATCTTGCTTGTGATCGGGACTTGTCAAAGGAGAAAGCATGAGTTACTGGCATCAAAGTTTCAACAGTGGAAGTACCTATCAGAAAATGTCCAATTAACTTCATTTTACACTTGCCATATGCAGTTTGTGCCATATTTCCAAAAAGAAGACGATCTAGTGATCTGTAACAATGTTTACTGCCTTTGATTCAAATGCTCTTCATGGTGAAATGTTTGATAGCTTTCTATATGATGTCAAAAAAACTTGGGACTTGTTTCACCTGGTGTCAACTAACTTTTTCTGAAGCTTCAGGCAAGAAACTACAAGGAAATAGTTGAGAACATATCTGCATATCACAAATTAGACTGCAATTATCCTAAAAATACACATGCTCCATTCCCACTTATGTTTTTACCTGATTACTGTAATGTGGTTAGTGATGAACATGGGGAAAGTTTCTATCAGGCAATAGCAACATTGGAGCAAAGGTACCAGGGAAAGTGGTTCATCCATGATGGTTGACTATTATTGGATGTAAACTGAATTGCAGCAAAAGAATGCTGAATGTTGAATTATATCCATATGTGCATTTCTATAATGATATTTTTGTTCAGAAAACTATAATATTTGGATAATTTCATAAGAGAGGAACATTTTTGTATAATTTGATGCCCAGTTAATGAATGCTCTATTTTGCAGTTAATGCATGAAAAATTTATAGAGTAGCATAAAATATTTGGGATACAAATGAATTTACCAATCCCTGACTTACCACCCTTAGAATTATACTTTTTATATTTACTCATCTACCTGTCCTTACATTCTGTTTTTAATACACTAAAGATAGCTTTATTTTATAGACGTAAATCAAATGGATTTTAACTTAAGTTATTTCTGTTTTCTTTTAAATAGGAATGAATTTTTAGCAGTTCGTAATGCAGAAGGCAGCTTCTATATTTGTCAGGCCATGCAGAACATCTACAAAAGCAGCCCTCGCATTCGGATACGATGGCTTTCTCAGGAGAAGAAAGATAACAAACCCACAGATGTTTATATTCCAGATTTCTATGATGCTACAGGTGAGGAGTTTCAATGTATTAGTATGTAGTGTTTCACTTGCTCTCAGCCTGTTTTTTTCTCTTACTACTTAAGTGTGTAAAAAACATGTTATCTTATACAAAGGTTACAGGTGGTTGCCATTAGCATCAAAGCATGTCTCCTCACATCTCTCCATGTTATGGCCCCTCAGGGACCCAAGCTACTCCCACAGGTCCAAGTTTAGTGTGTTTGACAATTTTCATTTTGCATCTTTTTAATTTTTATCATTCTTATCTCCCTGTTCTTAGTCTGATGGATGCCCCCATGTTTGATGCAATAAAAATGACGGTAATGGCATTACTCCCAGCATTGGTTTATCATATAGGACAGGAGTGTATCCCTTGGTAAAGGACAGGCCCAGGGAGAGGCCATTGCATGCGCGTTTACTTCCTTAAGGCGATTGGGTCCCTCTGTTTATATCCTGGAAGATATGACTCTGAGGTGATTTTTGTTAAGACCAGAACAATTTACCTAAGCTGGGGTGACTTCCAGGAAGCCATCGCCATCGGAGACAGTTGCAATGGTGGAGGAAGAACTCACTGAGGTGGATCATAACCCTCATCTACAAATGAAAAGAAAGAGAGTGGACTAAAAGAAGTAACAGAGAAATCCTTTCCTCGCACTTAGTTATTAGGTGGACTGAAGATATCATTTAGAAGGGTATTGATAATGTCTCTGGACCCATAAAATTCTGTATGCAACTTTGAAATGAATCTTCTTTGGGGGAGACACTGGGAATGCCCCAAACAAACTCATTGCTTAAGGTGGTACTCCACAGATATTCGATCCATGTTGAGCAACAAACATCTGAATTCATATGATGGCATTATTACCACCACTGAGCTTGAAGATATGTCTGCCGTGGAAATTCAGTTATTTGGAGGAACAAGGGGCACATCAGTTTATTGTGTCCAGGCTAGGAAAAGGTGAACTACAGCCAAACCGTACTTTCTTCCTCACCTTTAACCGAATGGAATTACCACAGAGAATTAAATTTGGATATATCAACACTATGACTCAGATAAAACAAAGACCTTAACATTGCATAAATAGACCAGAGAAAATATATCTAAATAACATTCTCACTAATTGTCCCGACATTTTTCTTTTTACGCCAAACTGTAAATAAAACACTTTCTTGCTCATACCATCTTTTAGATTTCTCAGGCAACAAATCATTCCTTATCCTAATTGCCACTTCAACCATCTCGGATGGAGTTCCTTCAAAAGCGTTATCACTTTTGTCAAATTTTATTATAATTTTTAATTAATCTTCATTAAGGTACTAAATGTTTCAATAAAATCAAAAATAACTAACAATACACTAATGCACAACTATGCAAACATATGAACAAATACTAATCAATCGAATGCTTATATTTTTCATTTTTCAACTTAAAATAAATTGAAAATAAGTTATATTTTGATATGATAGCATAAAAAATAGTATGTAATTTATTAGTTGGAAGACTCCTTGTTATCCACACGTTGCAACTAATCACATTTAGATGTGCAATATGTGTCTATCAACACTTAATACAATATACTATTCCCTTTCAGCATGGCCCAAAAGAAAAATCATAGTATAATAAAGTTAAGTGGTATTAGTGGCAAAGTCCTTTAGGAATGACACAATCTTCAAATAAGCAGTTACAGAAATGCTTACATTAGAAATGTGGCAGGTGATATCCACTATTGTTATGCAGTAGCATGCCACAGCATTTTCATCATAAAATGTTGACTGTCTCATTCATAGTGAGGATTCTCACTAACTCAAATACATGTATTCAGAGAACTGATATGCCCACTTATGTGGAACCATGCCTTGCTGAAGAATTCAATCTTCTGGAACGTGACAAACTGTTGGAACCATTTGCACTAAAAGTCTCTTCTCTCATCAGGAGGTTTCATTTCTTGCACAGCACAATATGCATGTGGTTTTTTAATTTTATTTTTTTGTTATGTATAAAAACTCATTGGTATGTGCTTGTGGAAACCCCCATCTTCTGCAAAAAATTTATGCAAGAACTTCAGTAGGAAAACCTACAGTCTGTTTTCACCTCCTCTTGTTGCTACTAACAGTTTCAAACATTCTCCTTTGTGGATGTCAGTCTTATATCTAACCTATACCCTTAATCTTTCCAAAATTTTGGTCTGTTTTACACCCTCCCATGCCAAATAATAACAATGCACTGCACAATCAGTGAGTTTACCTCTTGCTCAGACATGCTACTGACAAACAATTTGAACGTGTAAGGTGAACCAGTTTACCTCAAATCCCCACACATAACATGTGAAAGACATGCCTGTGTACTATTCACAAGTTGTAAAATCAAAATTCCAGTTTGTAGTAGATACCCTCATATATTGGATTTATATGAGAAGTGGGCGAAGTGATTTCATTGAACTACTTGAATGTTAGTTTTTTGGAATAACAGTAAAAATGTTTCATTATAAGTTTTTTACTCTGCAGCTGTTATTTGACTTTACTATATGTTACGAATGTGGCAAATTGCAGAATGCCTTCCTTTGGGAGGAAATCAGTGTTTGGCTAGTAGACTTCTGTTATATAAATATTTTTGCCTTTTAATATTGTGCACTAACTTCCATTTCTAGTTCATAAATGCAATAAAAAATACTTCATACAACAGTTAAAGTAATTTTCTATATAATGGCACTATAAATTAGTTATATTATATTATTTCTAGTATTTATGTGGGGTATGATAAAATATTTAAATAATTTAACCTTCATTTTAATTGAGATAAGTTGTAACATTTGCAGATTTTGACTGCATCCTTACAAATCTGGAATTAAAAAAGTTGGATAAAAACAAGTACCAGCTCCCAGATGAAGAGCGAGAGCGAACACAGAGTATTCTTAAACGTGCACTTGATGTTGAAAAAGGTGTGTCAGAGAAACCTCCAGTTACAGAGGAGCACCCTGATGGATGTAAGTGCATTTCAAATGTTTTAGTATATTAGTTTTTTTTTTTTTTTGGGGGGGGGTCTGTAGTGCAGCTGCTATAAGGTGTCATTTGATGGCTGGACATTAAGTTGCAGTGAAAGTAGTTCACAATTGTCAACATATGCTATTATACTTTAGGCAGCATTAATAATGTGCAAACTAATTCAATTATTAACATAATTTGATTGCATGCTTATGCACACTTTACTGCTATCACAACACGGATAGTAGATAACAGATAAGTACCATGGCCGAAGATGAAGACAAAGGTCTTCAAAACCAGTGCCGCATTTTATAACAAGCAAGTGGAGCAATAAGAGTGTTTAGGTCAACATAAATCAAATTTTCACTCATATATTTGGCTTCACTGTGATAGTTTCTGATATAGTTTTTTTTTTTTTTTAATAAAATAACTTGTTATTTTGCAAAAATAGTGGCACAATGCCTTTCCTCTCCCCAAAGTTTTAATTTCAAAATTCCTTGCTCTCCATTGTAACAAGTATTCTTTGTAATCGTAAATCACATTATTTGTTATTTTGCAAAAGTATGGCACAATGCCTTCCCTCTCCCCAAATTTTCATTGCGAAATTCCTTGCTCTCCATCTTTAACAAGTATTCATTGTAATCATAAGTGACATTACTGCTTATATCTGAATATAAAACTTGACTTTTTTTTTTCAAATTTTAAATTCTGGGGTTGCCTTAAAATTGTAGATATACTGTTAAGGTATACCATTACACCTGTTCTAGGTAAATTTTTTTATAAATATTGTACTTACAAAGCTGTTGAAAATGGAGTGGTAATATATCCTAAACTTAGGTATTCACTTTTTATACTAAACTCCATTTACTTACATAAAATAAGACACATTTTGGGAGAATCTCTCCCATCTTCAGTTGGTCACTGAACTGCCTTTACTAGAAATGATGGCTAGACACCCGGATATTCCTTTATTGGCATCTGTTGGCTGAAGTAGGAAATGGCTGAGTTTATCCATTGAAGGAAACTGACAGTTCATTAGGTTTTTTTTTTATTTTTAATATGAAATTTTTTTCTCAAGTGAATAATTCCATTGGGTTGTGAAGATGTTTCAGCAGATTAATTTCTGGTTTTATTTCATGGTTTTTTGGTCCAAAAGTGAGCTGCTACTGTTGATTTATCTACTTGCTTAAACTGAATTTCCTTAAAGTGTTCTTTCTTCCGAATTTCTAAATTTCTCTTTGTTTTGCCTATGTAACTCTGCTCACAATCTGCACATTTTATATAAGTAAAAGGAGTTTGGTGTAAAAAAAAATGAATACCTAAGTTTAGGATAAATTTTTTTATGTTGCATAGTATTCAGCCATCTGCCATGGAAAAGATCACTGATGTAAGAATGCATATGTAGCTGAAAACAATAGCCAATAGGAATACCGTAATATGTAGCGTCAACCATCACTTTAATTAAAACATAATCACAAGTTATTTTCAGTTATAAATTAAGCAGAAGCCACAAGCAACTGTGCAGAAGAAAGAAATTTGATGTCTGGAAAGCAAACATTCGTAAGTGGCATCAAATGAAAGAGCAGTTAAAGAATGCAAATTTTCCAGCAGACCTAAGAAGGGAAGGTTTTATGATATAAAATTAGCAAGTTTTTCAGTATGTGCAAGAGAAACAAAATTAAGTCTTTTCTGTCACACAGGAGATTATAGATTGAAGTTACTTGAGTTGAAGCGGAAACTTCCACAAGCAGAACTTCACTACTTACTCAACCAGGCCAGTAATGCAGATCAGATACCCATCTATTTTGACATGCCATCCATCTGACAATGGATGCAAATGGTGTAAAAAGCATCCGAATTAAAACCACATTTACTGCCTGTGGTGCCTCAGTAGTAAAAACAGGCGTTAAACACTACTCAAAACAAAAAAAAAAAAAATAATTAAAACCACTGCCAATGAGAAGGCACAAATTATGGTATGTTGTGTGCCCTAGCTGACAGCCAAAAGCTGCATTCTTATTTAATACTGCAAAGAAAAACCACACCAAAGAGAAGTTGCCAGCTAGACTTGTCTGCAGATGCCAGAAAAAAGATGTATGACAAATGACTTGATACTAGATTGGTTAAAAGATGTTTGGAATCGAAGACCAAGCATATTGCTCAACGGGGGGGGGGGGTGCTGGATTCTTTTAGGGGGGACATCACTCAAATAAAGGACCTGATCTCAAAACTCTCAGATCTCGTTATACTTTCTGGCATGACATCACAACTTCAAGTAATGGATGTTGTTATGAATAAGCCCTTCAAGGATAATTTGTGGAAGTTCTTTAATGATGGCCTCTTCGAGACCATTTCCTCATTCCAAGTTAGAAATTGAAGAAGCTGTCAACAATCATCCTGGGGGAAAGCTTGGAGAAGGATCTACAGTTAATCTATTGTGAATGAGTTCAAAAAGTGCTGCATGCCCAATGCCTTTGATGGGTCTGACAGTGACATCTTGTGGGAAGAGGGTCCAGATGAAGAAAGTAACAGAACTAGTGAAGACAGTGGTGATGACGAAAGTGACATTGAAGATAATGATGGCATGGAATAGTACTAGTAAGTGAATAAAGAATGTTCGTAGAAAAGCTCTTCTAAATAGGAGATTATCTTATATTCAGGGTCAACTTATATTGGGTAAATATATTTTTTTCTGTATTAAATTACATATATACTCCAATTTGTCTTTCCACACTTGCTATAATTTCAGAAAAAGCCCAGAAAGTTCATTAAGGGTAAATTTTTTTAATATTTGTTGTACACAAACATAAAAATAATAAGCTCTTTCTCCATAACCTGACTGCTCAACAACACACCTTTCTGTTAGCAATTGCACAGAATCAAATTTGTTACTTGTTCCAACCTGTTATATAATTTTTTCCCCCAAATGCTCGGTTTCTATGGTTTTTGGGCTATTTTTAATAGCCTGACTTTCTACTCTACCTTATGGTTATTACTTGAAAAAGGTGCTGGCATACTATGAGATTGAGAAGAAAGTAAAGTTATCAAAAACTAAGTAACGTAACATTTGGGAACCATTTACATAAAAAAGTTTAACAAGTAATAAACTTTGAATCCTAAAAGTTGATTTTTTAATTTTGAAGAGTGACTTTGTTTCTATTTAATCAACCCCTATAAATATAATCAAAAATTGACTTTTAAGTCTAGTTAAGTCGACAGCTGACCCTGCATATTTGAGCTATATCCGCAATTGGTTTTCTAGGTTTTGTAGTATAAGCTCACCATATATTTACAGTAGGAATAGATGTAGATACTCGAGCTTACTTTACAGGTTTGAAAAGCTGATTTAAGGTATTTAAAAGAAGGTTTATTAATGTTGATATAATAAATTGATGAGTTTTCTATGGACATTGCTCTGAAATCTAATTTTTATTTTAAAGTCTTAAGAGTCCTAGTGTTAGGCTACAAGTTACTTTTGAATGAAGAGAATCAACTTAATTTTTCCAATAGTTTAGGAGGAACTGATGGTCCATAAATCATGTCCTCATTTATTTTAGTAAGTAGAGCAAGTGAAATTATTGTTCTATTGAGTTTATATGACTCATTTTAAAAGCCTAAATTAGACTTTGATATTTTTTCTCAAGAACCATTTCTTAATTCTGTATAAGAACTTATGAATGGGATCGCCTTATATAGCTTTAGCTAGTTTGTTTCATAGCATTCATTTTAATTTTTGTTTGATCCTTCAAGATCTAACATTTAATATATTATTGTATAGTTTTGTAGGGTACCAATTACATATTTCTTAAAAATCATATTAGGTATACTTTCTTTTGAAGTATTCACATTAAAATTAAATACTCATTATGTTTATGGAATGTTGAAATCCACACATTGAAACAATATGTTTGTGAAACTTCAAGAGAGTTTTAATGTGATGACATGATTTTTAGTTTACTTAAATGTAAAATTGGAACTTAACACAGTGAAGCCAATCATATTAATGGATATCATTGTATGATTCAGTTGAACTACACACTCTTAAAGCTTCACTTACTTTTCATAAATGTATGGAACCGGTTTCGAGAACATTTTGTTCCCATCTTCAGCCATGCTAAGGTTCAACTGAACCTTAGAACCTTAGCATGGCTGAAGATGGGAACAAAATGTTCTCGAAACCGGTTCCATACATTTATGAAAAGTAAGTGAAGCTTTAAGAGTGTGTAGTTCAACTGAATCATACAATGATATCCATTAATATGATTTTTAGTGTTTACCTTTAAATCAAAATAAGATTAGTTATTCATTATTTGTAATGGCCATTTCATGAACACTTGAAGGATCAGTTTAAAATTTTAATAAACATTAAATTAATGGTAATATAAGAGTATTTAATAATTTTGGAGTTGTTCAAATTCATTATAAATAAAAATTAATTTATAATTATAAAATTAGATATATATAATTTGCATATTTTTCCAAAATTTAATTTTTAAAACAATCATAAATTACAGGAATTTACATTTGGGTTTGAAATTTATTGTAATATTTAACTTTGTTGTGTTGCCACAAACAATGTACATTGATACCTTTCCAATTGTACTACACTACTCAGTCCAAAGGTTGCATATGATATAAAAATTAAGGGATAAAAAGCTATTGATATTTTTAGTGCGATAAGAAAAATGAAATATAGTATAAGAGGGAGTTTTCATCATTGTTTTCAGTGACAGAAGGAATTTTACCTTTCCTTAATTTCCTCTTAACATCTCACTAAATAATCCTTTGAATTATTCAGTGTGGATCTCTACAATGCCTGGCAATATATATTCCTTAGATACTCCTCTGAAGAGTGTTTCCAATAGGGTACAACTTAAGTTTCCTAATGAAAGTAGATATTCTACTTACATGTGTTTAATTCCTCTAGCCTTGCTATACCACTGGTTGGATGATATGGCATCCACCTTCCCAATCTTCAGGTGTGTAACTGAATTGTCTTCACATAAGTATAAAACAAATATTCTCTGTGATATATATAAATGAGTCAGTATTAGATGACACTAAAACTTCACTAACTGGTTAATTCTTCAGAACATGTTTCAAGAGCATTCGCTCTCATCTTCAGCTGGGGACTCTAGCAGGTGAGTAGTGGCATCTGGTGGTTCCATTACATAATGGAACAGGAAATCCTTTGGTGGAATGTCAAAATTCATAACTCTTATGTTTATTTTTTAAAATACAAATCTTCTCCCATACCACCAACTTTTTTAAGATTACAATACATTCTCTGTGATATTGTTAGATTGTGGGGTGGCCTTTTAGTAACAAATTTAATTCACATTAGCAAGTAGGAGTTATATAGGACATTGTAATACAATATTAGGTCTTGTTTAAATATTGATGCAAGCAATATAATAGAAAATGTGTAACTTTAATAGGGAGTGTACGACAACTCTAGTTTTCTGAACTGCATCAGATCTCTAAAATTATATTTTAATTAGCCTGGAATTAAGTATGTGTAGTCGATTTCATATGTTAATAATTATAGTAACCAAGTTAAATGAGAACTGTCAAGTGACACCTAATAGTGGCCTCAATATAGCTACATCTGTGTTTGAGAAGTTATGTTTTAATTTGAAACATTCTTCCTAGTGGTAGTTCTACAGTATATAAAAATTTACAAAAATATAATTTGTTTTATTTAAGGATGCTCTTTAATAATTTTTGTCATTAACTCCAATTGAAATCAAAGTGTGAAACAACCAATAAATTTTGCTCAGAGGCCTCTTTTTTCAGGCTTAAGGTTGTTACCATAAATCTACAACCTGGCATCACTGTCTGTACTTCTCTTCTAAAGGAAGCCATACTAGGGTTTTTTTACACCCTAAAAAATAAGGGTTTGAGCCTGCAAAATTCAGTCTACAAAATCTGATGCATTTGGAAGATCAAAATTAACTAAATTCTCTCTCTCTCTCTGTCTCTTTTTTTTTGGCATGAAAAATTCTGTGTACAAGTTAATCTACAGGTTTCTAGATAACATTAAGAAGTTGATTCATTATAAAATGTAATCTCTTTAAGCTAAAAATGGTATGCTATTGCTAATTTATCTCTGTGTTTGTATGTAATCTTTCTCGTATGTTCTTTAAATTGTAAAGTAATGCTTCTTTTGGTTTTACCTGCATATTTCATAAATATCTGATTATTTGTTGAGGGAAGATCCTGTCCTTTATCCCTAGAAAGAATAATATGAGGCTGTTCAATAAAGATTTTCTTTAACAACATACCTTTATAATTTATCTTCATAATGTTGATATCTTTTCCAAAGTAGTCTCTTGCAATGCACCTGTCCCAGCATTTCTGTCAATCTTCAAAGACTTGCTGGAAACTATTTTTAACGGGTCTTTCATAATTGTTTCTGCAGCCTTCA
Source organism: Metallyticus violacea (assembly GCA_030762175.1). NCBI lineage: Eukaryota > Metazoa > Arthropoda > Insecta > Mantodea > Metallyticidae > Metallyticus > Metallyticus violacea. The sequence goes on along the minus strand of CM060835.1, from coordinate 13,177,545 downwards.
CCACTGCTTCTGATGATACAAAATGCCTCCCACAAAGGGACTATGTGGAGGATGAGAAATACACTTCACATTGATTTTTGTGAGATATTCAGCAATATTTGTGATGTGCAGTCATACATTATCGTTGTGCACCACCCAACTTGTTGCAGAGAAAGTTTTTTGTGTATATGGTCTTGTAGAGTTTTCAGGACATCTCTGTAGTATTGCCCAGGTACAGTTATGAATGCACATATGACATGCTGGTAAACCATTCTTTGAATATCAAAATTATATGACCATACCTATTTCAGCAGAAGACACCACTTTTGCTTTTTTTGATGTTGGTGATGGTGGAGTATATCACATAAAGCTTTGCTGTTTGCTCTCAGGATTAAAATGATGTAGCCAAGTTTCATCAGTAGTGATTACCTTTGAAAGAAACTCTGCATCTTCCTATAACATCATCTTCAACTGCATGCACACCTGCACTGTTCACTTACCAACATTTAGGTAGCATCCAGTGAAATTATCAGAATTTTTAAAAGTGTTCTTAATGTCAAATCTATGATTCTCTCTAAATGACAGCAGAGGTGTTATGTTATCTTCTGTTAAGAGTACAAACTGAAGTGCCAAGTCCACCTTACTTGGAAATTGATTGCCTCCCATCTTTAAACATTTTAAACCACCTTTGAGCTGTGCTGAAGGGAAGAACAAACTCTCCATAGACCAGCTGTATCATTGCATAATCTGTAACTGAAGATTGCTGAGGCGAAAGCAGCATATTGTTCATCTAGTGGCACTTTCATTTTGCTGTTGATGGAACTCAAAATGTCTGAACTTGTACACCTCTTGCAGGCAAAAACCAAAAATGACAACAATGAAACTAGTATAACATGTAGATTATGCACTAAACTAATAAATTATTGTAAAGATAAATTTTAGCATGAGAAATTATAACTAAAAATTATGATTCTTCTTTATTGTGCAGTTCTCATATAAATAAATAAAACAAATTATAATAATGAAGTTATCTATAATAATGAGGTTATATACTAAAGTTAATACATATCTAAAAAGTACAGAAATCATAAATATTATACTTATGAAGCTGTTGAAAATGGAGTGGTAATATATCCTAAACTTAGGTATTCATTTTTTTAAACTAAACTCCATTTACTTACATAAATGTAAGTAATTTTTTTACATTTTTTCCGAGTAACGGCGGTTCGGTGAGCAACTGAAGATGTGAAGATGGGAGATATTCTCCTTAAACGTTTCTTACTTTTATGTAAGTAAATGGAGTTTAGTGTAAAAAAATGAATACCTAAGTTTAGGATACAGAAATCATGTTTAATGAAAGAAAGCTTATAATCGCCAGGGAAGTTGATTAGCTCTCTCCTCAAATTGTTGATGGCAGTCAGGATATGATATAGTGTCAGTGCATTAACATTCATGGTATTTCCACAGTATTAAATATATTCTTATCCTGTGGCATTACTGTTTACCAGAGAATGTTTGCAAATTGTTACCTCTCATTATTTCCTTTTGATATTTCATACACTCTTTTAGAACATTTGTGCCCTAATTTCAAAATCCTGTACAGACATTTTTAAATTCTCTCCACCACCAAACCCTTCCTCCCTACTCTCCCTAACTCAGCTAGAGCCACTTTCGGTGAAGCTCTAAGCAATCCCAACATTGTAATAGTATTTATGGCAAGAATGGGTGTTTGTAATTCAGCTTTAAAGCCCAATCATATTTTTCCTCTGTACTCAAAATATTTCTTTCCGTTTTAAGCATCCCATTAAATTGTGTATTTCAGGTAGTAACTTCATCCTTGGAACTTCTCAGCAGAATTAGAACTGCAGGGTAAATTACAATATATTATTTAAACTTGTTTTTGGCTTGTTTCATTTTTAGTGGACTTGTCTCTGTTCCGTGATGAATCTCAGTTAAAGAAGAGGAAAAGCTTAAAGCAAACTCCTAGAAAGAAAGGAAAGGAAAACACATCAGAGGTAGAAGATGGCTGGGGTACAGGAGAAGAGGAATCTGAGGAGGAACCGAAGAAAAAGAAACCAAAAACAGCTAAAAAAGTAGAAAAACCAAAGGTTTCTGCTAAAGAGAAGGTGAAGACAAAGGACAAACCAGTGGATAATAAACGTGCAGAACGTACTTCTGAGCGAGGTCGGGAACGGGCACTGTCAGCCAGACGAAGAAGTGAGCCTGTCACTGCAGCTGGTGTTGGTACTGCACCCAGCCCTACCACAGCCAAGAATGTCACAGTGAAGCAGCCAGTTGTCAAGCAAACAAGTGCAAGGCAAGCAGCTGCAAAGCAGGCAACGGCAAAATCTCCACCAGAGAAGAAATCCAAAGTTGCATCGAAAACACCCAAAAAAACAGAACCTGCAGTGGATACCAGTATTCCTACAAGGTCTACCAAGACAAGAAGTAAGTGAAAATCCTTAAACAAGGTTTGTGCTTTGTGACTTTATCTTGTAATATGTTTTACATGCCTTGTAGTGTATTGTGAATGGAGAAATGTGATGAAAATATTTAAGAACCAATGTAAGCACGACTGTTATGATGATGATTTTATCTGGCAGCTTTAAAGGAGGTTTAATCATATGAAAGGGGGAAAATTGCATTGGGAGGCAGAGATGCTACCTGCTTCACCATTACACGGTCCATGGTCCATTATGAATATACATGAATTAAATTAGACAAAAAGACATAAATTTGGTTGCCAGTGAGAGAGTGTGTTTTCTTTGTTTGGCTAAGAGAGTTTTCTTCTCCCAATAGGAATATAGGTTTGCTCTGTTTTGATAAACCCTAGAACACATAAGCAGGGTTTGGTTTCCTGCATAAATTTTGAAACAAATATCTCAAATAGTTTCTAAATTATTTTAATTTGTTCACGATCACTTGAGAATGCATGTGCAAGGCCTTTAAGACACCATATATAATATGTTCATTTAACTGGTTTTATTTATTGTTCCATCATCATCATCATTATTATTATTATTATTATTATTATTATTATTATTATTATTATTAAAATGATTGTTTTTGTTATTATTGCCCACCTTTGTTTTTGTTCTTGTTAATGCAAGTTGGCAGTAGAAGTTCCAGAGAGTACATTTTGCAGTAAACAATGTTAGAATTAATGGTAGAGTAGGCAACAAGTGTTTTCAGCCTGTTTTCTCACTATATTTAAATCATTGAAAACAAGACAAAATTTGATGGAGGGATTAAAGCCATCTGCACCGCACTACAACAGACGATTTACAAATCACAAGCATTTAACAAGACAGTAGTCCTGTCAGATTCTATATCAGCACTAGAGGCAGTAGCATCTAATAAGGGCTCTCTCTTTCCTGAACATTCAACAAAATTAGGCAAATAATCAAAACACTCACCAAATTAAACAAAACTATGCACATTCAGTGAGAATACCCTCACATTTTGGACTAACCTAACATGAAATAACAGGTTCCCAAGAAAGGAATTAATTAATAAAAGAGCTAAAGAACAATTCTTCAAAGACAGTTCACAAATAACAAAACATGGAAAAACTTACAAGATTCCTGGTGCAACAATATGAAAAGAATCAACAACAATTTTTCGACTAAATACTGCCATGACTGCTTCATAGCTGACCTGCTTAAGATAAAAATGTACCAAAGTAAATACTATGTATTATGCAATCAATTAACTTTATTGGGATTCCAGAAGACATATGACCACAAGTAATCAAAGTCGTTAATTCATGGACTTGTAATCAGGAGGTATGGGAATCAATTTCCCCCAAGACTGTCTTCCCTGATGTTTTTTCTAGGTTTTCTGCAATCCTCTTAAATGGCAACTATTTGCAAGGTACTCTCTTCCTTTAAAAAAAGATATCCTTTCCTAATTTGCCCTCACATCTGAGCATCATCACTGTTCATCACCTGTAGTGAAAGAAGGCATTAAACACTATTAAAAAGAAGACAAATGAAGCAAATTTTCAATGTAAACCATTAGAAACCAACCAACAAAATTTTAGAACTGTTATGCCCATGTGTACCAACCACGGTTTGCAGTATGTTGTAGTAAAACTATTAGCTTTGACCTGATAAAGCCATATTTCTGGTGCACCAAACTCAGTCAGTGACTTTCTGACACTTTATGCCTGTAGAATGTCAACTGTTCACCAATGAATGGTAAAGAGGGGGAAAAAATGCAGTTTTGTTTTCAAAATGGAGCTTGATAATTATGTTTATGTTATATCTTCAATATTTAAAAATGAGAGAGTAGTACACAACAACCAGAATCCATTAGAAGAATTGCAAGATGAATATTTCATAGAAGATTGCAACTGAAAAACACTGTTTGTTCTATTTTAAAGTTGGGTGCTTGTCAAAATGTAAGTTCTATTTTAGAGTTGGGTGCTATGTCAAAAAATGAGTGTCTCCAAGCTATTACATGAGAGTATGGTGCAACACATTAGTCATTTAGTGTAAAATTAGTTGTCGGATAATGTTATGGTCTAAAGCATTCTGGTCCCCCAATAGCCCTGATTTGAACCCTCTTGACTGTTATGTTTAGAGCATAGTTAAAAGTGTTACGAACAAGTCCAGACACCCTAATATGGCATCTTTATGCAGCATTATTGAATCAGGATTTGCCAATATAGACAGCATTGTTTTACAGAAAGCTTTTTTTTTATTGTTTATTTTATTTATTTATTATTTTTTATTTACGGACGCTCTTTAACCCAGTTCAAATTTGAAAACCATAATTTGTTCAGTAGCATTCCATAGTCACATAGTCATTCAGTAGAGTCACATTTCTTACCCATATCTTTTTCCAGTTCTTTTAGAACTACCAGTTTTTACTGTAATGATTAAGCTTAGAAAAATGTCACATTTCAGTGTACTGACTTAACGTACATACAAATCACATCTACAACAAATTTGTCACAAATTTCAGTATACTTAAGAAAATTTTAACAAATGCATTGTTCTTAAAAATCTTCTTGGGTGAAAAAGTTTGATGGACAGACACCTGCACACAAAAGAGGTGAGAAATCCACAATGTTAAGGAGATAGTGGAGGCAGCATAACAATTGTGAATGAAGTTGTAGACTAGGCTGCTAAAAGAACTTCACAAACCAATAGAACTATCTACTTGGGAAAAGATTATCTTAAGGAAAGGAAAAGGCTTACTTCTTTACAACTGTCTTTGGATAACTAATTGCAATATTCTGTTTGCTCTGACTGCTACTAAAAATTCCTGACACAGCATAAGTTGGAATTCAGAAATAAGTACTGCATTTATTAAGTAAAATCCAGCCTTAGCATTATCCGAATAAAAGGTTGAAAATTTTAATTAAATAGTACTTTTTAATTATTGTTTTCAATAAGAATTTGAAGAGATATAGCAAGAGTAATCTCTGAATCTCTGTAACAGACCAGGTTATAGAACAAAGCTACCTAATTGTCTACCAATAAAATGAACAGGCTATACATATGATCAGTACAAGTTATCTATAGTAGTTTTTTTTACATATATATAGAACAATAAAGTACGAGAGTAAATAGTATTACAGAGGTACCAACTGATATGGATTATTCATATTGGAGTTATGGTCAAATGGAAAATTATTATAGAAGAACAAAATTATTGCAGCCAAAAATATCGATACTTTTCTATGCCTATCATCTGGCAATTAAGTGGACAAAATTGTCACTTCGTCTAGTGTTGGAACCATTGCTATAGCAGCAGAAACCCTGGTGCTGAAACATAGCTTCTGAGTTAGATGGTAGCAAATTTCCATTCTCATTTATTTTCGTTTTCTGTTTGGTGTTTCAACTTTGAGAGTGGCTGTAATTTCAAGTATTTTAATGTAAATTTATTGTTTTTGTAATATGAATCATGTTTTCAAATAGCTTACGCTAGCAAAAGACAGCTGTGTTACAAAAATACCAAGACTAACACAAAGGAATGACCATGTTTACTTCACGCTTTAGATCTGAATTTTTGGAAGTGCCAGGGGTTCATAATCCATCTTAAAGATTGGCCCCTCTGGTATTAATATCCCAACAAAAATAACAAAATGAAATAAAAAAAAAACTTTGATAAACTACAAATACTTACATGTTAAACCAACCTTGAGTTGACTAAAATAAAATAAATGTATCATATAACAAGAACTAAGTTATTCATATATACTCAAAGCCCTGAAAATTAATTAAAATCTATATAGGGCCTGGAAGGTCCTGCTTATGCATTCTCAAATATTTAGGGACCATGCATACTAGGGTTAAGAAAGTAATCGTGCATGTACATTTGATATTTTTCATCAGGTGTAAAGGCTGCATCTCAACCCAAAACTTCACCTGTTACAAGGACCAAGGAGCGTGATCGTCGAGGAGAAACTCCTGCAAAGGGTCGGAAGAAGCCAGGGAAGAAAGCCTAAACTAGCCACAAGTACTATCATTGTGCAAGTGAGGTAATTTCAGTTTAGGGGGTAAAAAAATTTAAAAAATTAATAAACTGCACTGTTTGCTCTGAAGGTGTACAAAACAGTGGCAGGAAAGCAACTCTGCCTTCACAATACAAAGGGAACAGTTTTTAAACCTTGTCTATTACCGTTGGTACCTGTTTGCCAGTACACCATACAAGCAGGGATTTTATACTACACCAGAAAAAAAAAACTAAAGTGAATGATGGAACCTGGAGAACTTTAAGCACACCCATTTTTTATCCAGAATTATTTGTGCTGAACCCAATATTGATGGCTAACGCATGTTGTATTGTGCATCATTTGGGCAGAAAATGAGAGAGTTTCTTTATTAGTGAAAATGAAAGTATCATAGCTCCAAAATTTTGGAAAGGAAACTTATGAGCAGTCCTTTGGTTATGCCACAGATAAAAAAAATTATATATATAATATATTAAAATATAATTTCCCCCCCTTCCCCACTATAGTGTTTCATACACATACAGTAATTATTGATGTCCTTGGGCTCTTTGGCGTGGCAGGTGTAAAACAGAACTGATGATTCTGTTAACCTTGTGTTTACAGTGGATGTATTTTATCATATGATGTTTGAACTAGTGCAGTAACATTACAAACATGTCCTCGAGCCACACAGAGTTAAGTATGTTTGTTGTGTTTGATGTGAGAAAATGGAGTTGAACTTCACAAATATTGATTAGCATCTAACAGTTTTGATAGGTTCTGCAAGGTATATTCATACAGTAATATTATAACTTCTATTTTCTGTTAAAAATCTTGTTCTGACACAATTTCTAAAGATGGATTTTACACCTGATGCAAATTTGCTTTGTTTTTTAGAAGTAATGTTACTGTTTTGAGTTACAATGCATAGTTCATTATCTCTTTCAATTTACCTTCATAGCTAGCTTTGTATCCATCTTTCTTTCAATTTATTGACAAGAGGATGGTGGAAGAAATTAGTTTTTCGGTATACCATGGAATCTGTGCATTTTATCATAAAACCAACATTATTGTCAAGTTTGCAAATATTGTAGTTTACAGCTTTTTTAATTTCTGTTTTTTGTGAATAGTACACATATAAAACCTTATTCTTTTATATTAATTTAAGAAACTTAGCTGGAAGATTGGGAGATCTGTGGGATGTAAACCATGGAGGTGGCATTTAAAGATTTTTATTCAGCAATTTTTTTTTCTTTTGTTCCTCCTCCACATGTACACCAATGATATCTTTTATTGCAACCCTTATGCTAAAAGAGAGATGTTTAAGAAAATACATTTTAGGAAAAGAAAAAAAAAATTATTGCTGTGCATTCGAAACTAGCACATTTCACGAAGTCTTAGTTTCATTCAGTCTGCATTTTGAAAAGCAGATTGTTTCTCCAACAGTCAAAACCAAACAGTTTCAGCACACTTGGCAAATATGCTGAGTAAACACATGCCTCCCTCAATTCTTTACACTTTTTAGATTGTACTCTAGTTAGAACTGATTGACACAGACATTGTAGAATGTGCCATGTTTCTTAAATAAATCACTTTGGAAAAATGAAAAAAGAAGATCCTTTACAGAGTGAATGCTATGAAACCATTATCATTCTAGTAGGTTTAAAATGAAGGAAAAAGGTAAAGGAGTTTATTTCACAGAAGGCAGTTTCATCAACAGATGTTAAAAATACACTGACATAAATTTTAACTTTTTAAGATTTCTGCGTTCCATCAAACTTTTCCAGCACAATATCTGTTAACACATTATTAAGTTTCTCAAGAATTACAAATATCTGGGATCAAGAAGATGGTGTTGGAACCAGCATACTTTTTTTTTTTACATAGAGTAATAAATTAAGTACTTGAAAAGAATGTTAAAAAGAATAGATGCACACATTTTTTAAATTTCAAAAATGAGATAATTGTTGAGTTAGAAAATATGAAGAAATAATGGAGGTAGTCGATCTCGTCTTAATTATAATGTTGTGTAACACAGCTGTAGCCACAATTATTGTTAATGTTTGTTTGGCATTTGGTTCATAATCCCACAAAATGCCCTTTTCAATGCCTATCATTTTTTCTATTTACAGGGCTTCCAGAATATTCCTTACCACTGGCACGGGATTTTGTGTCTTGGCAGTTGGACATGCCACAGCCAACTACACCTGTACTTTGACTTTGGTTCTTAAAACTGTATAAAATCTTACCTTACAGAAAATGCTGGAAATGTCATACTCCTTCAGCTAAACAGGCATTGTACCAGATAAGCATATTCTGATTGACATGGTTTAGTTTGACCACTTTAATGTTTCTGGTTTCATTTCATATATTTCCTTGAGTTCTTCCAATGTGTAAGACTTTGTTTTGTAAATGTTGTCCTTCAAGCTACCACCACAAATAAAAATCACAGACTGTTAGATTTGAGGGAGGAGTGTATCATCAAACACTTTCCTAATTTTACCCATGGGTTCCTCTGCTGTATCAGCAGTAGTGGAATATTGTTAAAACCACCCATATAATTTCTCTTCTTCTGTCATCTGATTAAAAAATGGAATCATAATGCCGTTTTGGAACCTCTGCCCATTTACTATATGCTCATAGACTGATTATGCATCTTGTGCTAATCATACACCAAACAAGCAGTTTTAACAATTTTGTTGCTATATGTGAAAAAGACACCGAAACCCCAACTTGTGCTATCGTATTAGTAATTTTGTTGGTGAAGGATTCAAGATTTGCACCAATTTTGACTAATTTATCAGCTGTTAAAACAATACCTCTTTGCATAAGTTTCTTGTTTTGCACTGAACCAGTAGTAAGAAAGAAGGCAGTTATCAGGAAACTTATGAATAAATTTTCATGATGCTACGAGTTGATTTTCTATTTATTATAACATTTACACACAAAAATATGTAGCTCTATAGCTGGCTGTCTTGCCATCTTCATAAATGAATGTATATTGTAACTGCTTGGAAGTTCAAAGGCTGGTAGGCAGCCATGAATGGGAAGATTAGTTGACCTTGGCTAAGATGCAAAATCCCATATGAACAGTGAGGACACATTCTGAAAGCTCAGTAGTTGCATTGCATATGTTTTAAGATATAGGTAAAAATTAGAAGATATTTTCTGACAGGACACTTGCATTAAAATACACATTTCAAACTTTATTCTGAAGTGAGAATTGTTAATTATCATACTATTGTGTGCTGAACTGAGTGGAGTAGCTCAGGTGTTAACACTTGAGACTCACATTCAGGAGTCCCCGGATTCAATTCCTGTTGGGCCAGCCATCCTGATAATGTGTGGGTTTTTTTTTCTTCTTTCTTTTTCCTCCCTCCTTCATGTCAACGTAGACAAATGCTGAGATGGAAATTTATATTTAAAGAATTTTCTGCTCTTCCAATCATTTTCATTCCATTGGTTCTATTACAGGGTTGAAAGTGCCAGGGTTAGATGGATTGGTACTGTGTGATGGTGGCATGCATTTTGTAAAGGTCTCTGCCCTAGCATCTGGAAAAGGGGACCTTCTTAGGGACTTGAACAACTCAGGGGTGCTCCACCAATTTCGGGATATTTTATCTGGAAACATTTAGGAATCCTATTGCATCACCGCCCATACATTCTGTCCTCCCGCAGCTCATCCCTTCCTCCCATAAGTGCTAGCTCCAAACGAGGCTCAAGTACCAAAATGTCTTCACCCCCCAGACCATCCATTCATTTATAATGTACTGATCAAAGCCACCTAGCATCTATTCCTAATTGAAAGCTAGGAATACCGATTACTTGAACATTGATGGAAAAGCAGCCCATGCATACACAATAAATTTTGCTTCTGTTTCCTCTTAGTATATTTAATTTTTATGTGCATACTAAAACATGAATAACTTCTCTCATTGCATCATTTTTTAGTAATTGAAATTTATTTTCAAATTTTCAAAAAATTTCATTAACTAAAAAAAATGGCGCAATGATAGAAGTTATTCATAATTTGCAGGTGTTTGTCTAAATAAGGGGATGTTAAGTTCCTTCCAATTTTTTAAGCAATTGCAGTAGAAATCTTTCTAATAATCCTCAGTGCTATAGCTCATATACCAACATTGTATCAAACCAGTGGCATGAAACCTTTACATAATCAATGTGTGAGAGAGGCATGTTTCTGCTTAGTGTATTTGAACCTCTCTGGTATTGCATCTACAATTTTGACTGCTTTTCACCTTTTGCATAAAAATATCAAATTCACTGCATCTTTCACCCCTTTCTCTGTTAGGAACAACTAAATATATCCAAATATAGATTTTCAGCATCTACAGCCAGATTTATGGCTGCATTTTTTAATGCTTACCAGTTGTTAAATTTTTAACACAAGGAAAAGGCGATGTTAAAGTTAACATTGGTTAATGAAGCAGAATTTTTGTTAATTTGAATGTTAAAACTGTCATAATAACATGGTAACTTTTAGCATATGTTGATGAAACCAGCCCAGAGTTTTGCAGAAAACCTATTGCTGTTTATTTTAGACAAGTAGATGATTAATTACTGTTAAAGTTAAAAACTTCCAGGCCGCTCAGAAAAGACGATTATCAAAACACTAGCTAAAACTATCATGGAACTGAAACTTCTTAAATATAAGCTTCAACACTTCCGTGAAGTATTTATAGCCCAGTGGATATAGAAATAAAGATTTGGCCTCCATCTGCCTTGGAAGAACCAGAGCACCCCACAATAATTTGAACATCAAACCCAAAACTTCGTTTTTTAAATATACGTTACATAAAGATTGTTACAATGCATATTAATATGTATTAAAGAAAAAAGTATTAGAACTATGTTTAGTTTAACCACCAAATTAGGACAGTTGTTTCTAATGCTAAAGATCCCAGGGACCCATTTGGTTCAACAGGAATACATAAAATACCACATGAGTGTGGTTTATATGTGCATGACCAGAAGTTGAAATACATTTCTATTAAATCAACATTAATGGTACCTAAGGTATCAACTTGAATAATCTGCTATTGCAAAGCATGCTCTCATCGAATACCACGGAATATGTTTTACCAAAACTGAAAACTACTTTAAATTGACTAAGAGGGAAGCTCTGGAAATGCAGCAGCATCCATGAAATGTTAACAGAGACAATGGCTATTACCTGAGCAGCACATGGAAACTAGTTCTTCAAAATAAACAACTACCTCCACTCCCTCCTCCTATTCCTACTTACATGTTATCAACTGACTTGCCGTAAACTTCAGATACAACAGTAAACAAATCAATGCTTTATGTAGAAGTCATTGCTCTCTGCCTCATACCACTGATGATGATGGCAATAGAAGCTGGCAAAAGCTTTGATTTAAAATCAAATTATGGACCACATCATAACAGCCTGGAAGTTTTTAACTTTAACATTAGCACCAGCCATAAAAGCCAAGATGTATTATAAGTAAATGATTGTATGGTTGACTATCTGGTTATTATTTGATATGAAATGCAGTTTAATGCATATGCTATCATATTTTCAAATAAGGGAAATTTGAATTATACAATTAGATTGAATATAATTGTATCAAAAATACAGTAGAGTCCTGCAAACTCGGCTTAATGTGGACTGAGGATGACAAGCTACTGAAAATGGCAAGTTTTATAGATGGAAGAATTTAACTATTCATAATGCTGTACTGTAAATAAATCTATTAAAATTGTAAACACAATCGATATCAACACAAAAATAATAACTGATTTTTACACGAAATAAATGCATTTATTGGAGAAAAATTTGGTAATGCTGAATCATTCTTCCTTTGATCTGCTTCATTATATTGACCATAGAAGAATAAAATGTTCATAGAAGTTTGCTGAGTCCTTTGAAATAATGATGCATCACATCAACATATTTACCAACAGGGCTGGCCAAGATCCATGGTAAGAAGTACCATTGGGACTGTCCTCTCTGGTTAGGATTTTTTTTCTTCATTCCTCATCGGTGGCAAATATTGAGATGGTGCCTTACACTTAGGTATGGAATACTTCCTTCCCAAAATTCCTTTCCAAATTTATCACCGCACCTTATGTATGGGTGTATCTGTAATGCCACAGTAGTAACAGAAGGCACCAGGTCTTTCATGATTTTGTCATCAGTTTCATGGCAGTCAAAGCAGTATAACTCCTAGGGAAACAGATGTAATATAGATGCAAATGATTTAAGTTGTTGCAGTTACAACTACAATTACAAAAATGTACCTTATGACATGCTGTCCTGCTATATACATTTCTAGCACAAGCATCAGTTCATCTCCTGTAATTAAAATTTAAACTTGAAAACATAATAGGTCACAGGCCCAAGTTAGAGGCAAGTGATCAGAATGCTAATGATAAAGTTATGGTTAATATTCTTTTCTGATGAAGTACTGTTCCATTTATGTGGTCACGTTTTGACATAAAATAACAGGTGTTGGTTACGAAAAAAAAAACATACATGAAATGTCTTTGCATGATGAGAAAATCAGTGTGGTGGGCAAAAAATTCATACAGAATAATAGCTTATCTTTATTTAGAATACCATAAATTTATAAAGATATAGGAATGTAATTTTGACTGTAATTTTTATTTATGGAGGAAGTTGAAAAATAAAGTTTATGGAACAAATCTGTGCACTTTGAATTGAAAGAAAATATTGGATGAGAAATCCACTCAATTGGAAGATGAAATGATGCATGTGAATAAGCGTTTTTTAAAAATATATCAGAACTTTTGATAAGTTGTGTCCTTATTTCATGTTGCAATTATGAGAGCTTGAATTACTTTATGAATATTACATCCATTTCATTGGGAGTTCCTGCCCTGACTGCTGACCCAGCATCTGCAGTAAAACAGGCAGCAAAACCATAAAGCATTCAGTATTAAATACTGTTAAAGATCAGCATAGTTCAATTCCCACTGTTAGCCATTTTATGTACTTTTTCATTGAGTTCTATCTGGTTCCTTATATTTGTTTCTTTCCCATTTTATTTTCACTTTGTTGCAACCATTCTCTACCATTGCCATTAACTACACCTTCACAACCTGGAATATTTGTCATTAAAGTGCATTACTTTAGAATTTTCTGCAAGGGGGGGTACAGGTTTTTCTTGGTACAAATGACAGTTATTGGCTGGAGCTCTCAAGATTTGCAGGCCTCGCTGCTACATACAGGTCTTGATTATGCCATAGTCCACATTTTCAATAATTTTCTATAGTTACTTTATTAAAGAAATCAGTTGTATAGAATGTAGAGGTGTAAAGGTCGATTTTGCTGGATTCTACTGTATTATGAACAAGTTATGTCCCCTGTAGCCAAAAGGAGGCTGAAAATTTAGTTCAGAGCATTTATGTATATTATTATCCACACATAAGTTCTGTTAAAGATTATGAATCTAGATCCAGACCTGAATGGTGTTTAATCATCCAGAATGAAAATGGTATAGTCAAACCCATTCCTGCTGCCTTGAAATCCATGAATTTAGGCTGTAGATGTTACATTCCACAGCCATTATCATAAACCCACCTCGGTGCTTGCTTGAACTAGAAGGATATGAAAACCATCATATTTACATGCAAAGAGGACTTAAATTCCCAGGTTAATGGTAGTGAATTTTAAAAAATATTTTTTCATAGAATATTGGGCATTCCATATGTAATTACATCTTGTTTTCAAGGTCAACTTCTAGTTTATTTAAAATGTTGTAAAAGACAAAGAGTTTTTATAGTGGCAACATTTTCGGTAGATGTTAATTTATTTTTGGTGTTTTTAAGTTTTATGTTAGCAACGTGTTATTCTATTTATTGTCACCTAAATTTCTCCATTGTTTTGTTTGTTCATTTGTTCTGAAGGGTGCACATTTCACATTTATGTTGTAGTCAACAGACAACTGGCAGATAGGAGTTCCAAAAATCCATGTACATTGAGGTAAATTGAACAAGACCCAAAAATCAATGTTTGGTGCAACAAGTGATTGATCCATTCTTTTTCAATGGAAATGTTTATCCGGGCATGGTGGAGAATTATGGCATTCCTCAAATACCAGATGGATAACTTTTTCAGCAAGATGGAGCTCCCCCACATTATGTTGTATACACATCTAAAGAATAGCTTGTATTATGTTTTTCCTGGGTAAAACTGAACATAGCTAGTCTCCAAAATCCACAGATCTAGTAAACGTTTCATCGTAGAATTGAAGTACACATAAACTGAAATGTATGGCTGCCGAGCATCTGGTGCCACCACTTACTATCTGCATTGTTGGAGGTTTTATGTCAATTGACAGGATGTGAGCAGTTGTAAAGAAATGCCTGCAGATACAAAAATATAATCAGATACCCGTAGACAAAACACAAGAACCTTTCAAATTGTTGTATGAATGAGTCAAACTACACACTCTTGTGGCTTCACTTGTTTATATGTAGAATATGTTTCACTGACCATTATCTGCATCCTCAGTTAATTGTCAATTTCTGGATGAATAACATATTTCTTTGGGGATGCAGATTCTGCTCTGGTGGACATGTAATGAACTTATAAAGACTCAGTCATACAGCAATTTAATTATATGATTTGCTCAATTGTACAAGTTCAGTTCACACTCAAATTAATAAACACAAAAACCTTGTTCCATATCATTGTCTGGGCTTCTCCTAAGGCCATCTTTTGTTAGTATTTACAACTGGAGAGGGATAAATGCCTCATTTAATTCCTGGAACTAAGGCCATTGTTATAAATATTGGTCCAGATATGGTTTTGTCTACAGAGCTGCTGTTAAATGTATCATCCTTGAATATTATTAATGTAATTACTCATTTAAGAGGAAGTGAAAGTATTTGCATATTTGGGGATGAGATTTGCAAATAATGAAAGATGGGAAACAGTCTAAATGTGCACAAGCCAAAGTTAAATTAGCTATGAAAGCTATCAGATAAGTTTGTATAAAGTTCTCACATTGTCAATGAAATGCTAGAAAGACTATATGAGGCTGTGATTGAGTCAAAAATGATGTATGCAGTAGAAATTTGGGGAGTGTCAAAAGGGTGGACAAGGGTTGATATGGTACAAAGAATGTTTTGTAGAGAAGTTCTGGGTTTACCAAAAAGTTTGTCGAGGGGGTAAGTTTGGCAGATCTAGGAAGAAAAGCTATAATAGTGGGAGAATCTGGAAATATTGGTACATGTGTATAAAATTAGATAATAGCAATGTACTAAAAGAAAGTTTTATATACCAAAGAGATGTACTGGGAAGTGAGAGTTGGTTTGGGAAGGTGCAGAAACTATTAGAAGAAATTTGAATGGGGGATGTGTGGCATCTGGGTGAAAGTAACATCAGTGGATTTTGGAAAGAAGTGGGACAGAGGGTAGAAGATGTAGAGAGGCAAGAGATTTGGGCTAGCCCTAGAGGATAAAGCTCTTTAGATTTACATAAAGTAGTTAAAAGGAATTGGGATCAAGAGAAATATATAGATAGTTATGATCAGTTTGGAAGAATAGGTCTTTATGGATGTATAGGGGAGTATTATTTTTAAAAGAATTAAACAATTTTAAAGAAGGATGTATTATGTGCAGGAAAGTGGAAAATTGTTCATTTGTTTAAGAGAGTGAAATGGTAAAAAGGTGGAGGAATAGTATCTGGGATGAAAAATGGGATAAACTAGAACATTTAGTAGCAATTAAAATGTCATGTCTAAGGGCAGAGAAAATAAACAAGATTGGAATTCTTAGAAAAGGTAAGATAAATGGATAAGTTTAAGTAAGGAGCTTGTGGGCACACACAATTATGAAAATCATGATTTATTTTAGGGGTTCATTTACCATACATATAACCAGGTGGTTAAGGTATGAGAAAACCTTGGTTTGGTATTGTACATTTTTAGGTATTTTGTTTATTGAAATACTAAAAAGTTACACTTTTGAGTTATGACATCAGTTGGAAGTCATTCAATCCTTTCTCCTTTCCAGGGACAAACTTATTGCAGCATAATGCAGCATTTCTGTCAGAATTTCATGACATAATCCAACAGAAATGTTAACTCTTCAGCTATTTCTTGAACAGTCAAATCATTAATTTTAATGGATAATCCAACTAATTCTGGCTACATGAGCATCATCAGTTGACAACAGTGGGCATCCAGGATGCAAGTCATTCCTGACCACTTTTAAACCAAATAGAGCACTCATAGTACTAAACAATTATGTCTATAAGCTTCTTACAAAGTTTCATACAAAATTTAATGTTAATGCTCTAATGATGATAGCTCATCATTTCAGTCATTGCAAAACACTCACAACACTGTTGCAAAGAAATTAATGTGTAACTCGATTGTAAAAGATAACACGGCATGGCAAATGAGAGACATTTTGTCAAAATCAGAGCTAATAAGTCTACTAACTGCTTTTTACTACAACACTTCTTCGGCCCAGATCTTTTTTATAGACTTGGTATAAGTTATATTGTTTATTAAAAATCTAATTCTTATATCCTAAAGAAATGGCCTAGCTTTTTCATTTGAATGCTATAATTTACATGCATTGAGGTTTTTTTTCTTCCAAAAACATCACAATTTTTATAAGGATTATTATTATTATTTTAATTTAGTCTTAATATAAAATAATGATTTAGCAAAATGTCATAAGTAGATTCTAGGAGTTAAAGCTCCATCTGAACAAAGAAATGTGCGAGATCTGTTCCAAATCTGACAAAGCATATGAACCATACAAATTTAGCCCTACAGATGTCAGAAAGAGAGATAATCAGCCCCAAAATACGAACTTTTTCTCTTTTATACTAATTTGGTCTAGAAAAATACATCCATTGCTCTTATTAACTGAAAATGAAATGCAAGTTGATGGCAAAGTGAAGACAAATGTGAAATGGCATAATGAACTCAACAAAATAGTTGGTAACAAATCACTTTTCACAGACACAGAAAATATCTTAAGAGATTGCAACAGGGAACAAATGTTATCTACAAGTTATTAAGGGTGATATTATCCCTGTTGTCTGGTAGCAGGACCATGTAGCAGAAGAAACTTTGCTCCACAAGATGCTGTTGGACAGTATTTTAAACAAGTTTCATCTTCTGGCATCATAATATCATATTATGTACCTCAGTGTTTTCTAATTTTTTTTAATGTCCCTCATAACAACAAAGGCCTAAAGATAAGATGAATGAATGTTTGATGAAATAAGTACATAAATGAGTCTTGGAGCCTGCAACACTTAAGATACCTGG
Organism: Metallyticus violacea; assembly: GCA_030762175.1. Taxonomy (NCBI): domain Eukaryota; kingdom Metazoa; phylum Arthropoda; class Insecta; order Mantodea; family Metallyticidae; genus Metallyticus; species Metallyticus violacea. Next base: position 13,159,830 of record CM060835.1, on the reverse strand, counting down.
CATTCACCTTTTCAGGGTAAGAAAAAACTCTGAATAAAACCTTATCCAGCAGCTGACCTTATGAGATTTGAACATAGGATTATATATTTTATCTCCTCTGAATGGCAGGCGTAAAAATCATAAGTATGGCTTCCTTCGGAAGTAAAGCCGTGGGTCCCATGTCATACATTTACAGCACGATAAAGAACCTCAAGCCTGAAAAAAGAGGCCTCAAATTTGTCAGCCATTTCATGCCCTAAATAGAATGAGACCCTGATGACCTGAGATGTTAAAGAGCATCCTTAAATAAACAAATCAAATAAAAAAATGTTCTTGCAGTTTTCTTTAAAGTTGTGTAACCAGGGTCTTTGTCCAGCACGTTTCTTTATTTATTCTCCATAGGTTTAACTATTGGTCTCCTTACTGTTCCATAGTTCTTATATACTTCTTCCATTAACTTCAAAAAGTTGCATAACACATGCCTTTAGACTCAAGCAGAGTACTTCAGTCATTCCAAAATATGAAGTAACATAGCTCAAGTCTTCCTTTATTGGGGGTTTTATTATTAATTTTTCCACCACTCTGAAGTATAGCTCTCAGGTGGCAATATATTGGCCATGTGTGGGAAGATAGGAAAATATATGCAGTAGTATATAATAACCTATGTTCCCCATCATGTCAGCACTTGTATTGGTGGAAAAGAAATATGAAGAACAATTTCCCTGAAGAGAGACATATTGTTAATGACTTCATGATCTGAGATACAAAGCTCATGCACCATACATCAGAGATATGCCATTTTTAAATATAGCAATTGTAAGTACTGATTCTGCTTTCACCATATAATTTGCAGCATACATCAGGAAAAGCAGAACTTTTGACACTGACTGCCACTTGAAAACAGTGCATAACATAAAATAATTTTAAGAATTATTGAAATAACTAGAAGAAAGATTATGACCTCGATGTTGCTAACTCCGCAATTGACATTATCCTTCATGATACTTTTCAGAACACAGCAATTTTAGAATTATAAGTCCAGAGAAATACAGAGAAAAAGAAACCTGATCTTGAGGGCTTAAGGGAGAGAAAAGAAATATAAATATATTTTAAAAGGAAATTATCAGTATTTGAAACAAAATGGGTGATCATAAAACTATAAGATTAAAAATTCTATCAGTTTCAGATCAGATGTTTCAAAGCATCATTTTGTGAACAAATTATATCTTAAGTATTATGAATGAATTTGCTTTTTTCCAATTATAAATTTTATACAAATACATTTGTTATACAGCCTTATTCATAAAGTTAAACACGTTGAAACAAAATAAACAATTTGTAGAGATCAGCAATTTTTATTAATTATGTGTCAATATTTTTAACAGTTACTATTCTATCCAGACCTCATTACCTTAATGCCCATTTTGTATGTGTTACAATCTAATCTTAAGCTTTTTTCTTGCTTTATTTTAGGACAAAATCTCTAATATTTCTCTATCTCTTTTCTTATTTTCCTTAACCATATTTCTCTCACCTTTCCAAACAGTTGACCTAGTTTCTTAATATCAATGCCTTTCTTTTATTCAGTAAATTCTTAACAGCATTACACCTTATAATTATTGTATTTTTACATCTTTTTTTTGTATTCTGCATTCTACTACCAGTACATATTACCTTCCCCTTACAATGGGCAGATCACTTGGTTCCTATTTTTCCTTAAGCCCTTTAATTTCAAAGGGCTGCTCTAGTCCATGTGTTACCATTGTGACCTAATTTATCACAGACCACATTTTTTCTCTATTACAGTCTTTTTTTAAATCAACATATTTTTTCAAGAAGCTTTTACCTTTAAAGTTACTTAATATTTCCTATCTTTCAATATCCTTATGTTGTTTCAAAAACCCTTATCATTGTGCCCCCTGAACCTCATACATTCCCCATTCTATTATCTTATTTTAGAGTTCCCTAGTCATATTGTTCAACGCATCTTGAATTTTAAATATAAAATGTGAAATTGTGAGGGCAAAAATAACAGTTACTAGCCTACAATGGAGAATTCACTTCTTTCAACATTTACAAAGAATTTAAAATAAAATATACACACTTATGTTGATAATAAGAATGTATTTATTAATTTTTGACAAGATTGCACAATTTAGTATTTAGTCAATTTGTCTTTGGCAGATATTAAAGTTTTGGTTCCCCTTGGCATACTGTTAATACATGCCTTTCTCCCTTGCATCTCAGATGATGCCAGCTTTTGATTATCTTTTCAATAAGCATAGTTTTCATGGTAATTACTTCTTTCTTCACTTTCTTCTTCACCAGCTGCCAAACATTTGGGATTCCTATCTGATGAATTTCCAGGCCAGGGCAACAAAGGGATTCTTTTCTTGCAGAAAGCTATCACAGATTTTGCAGTATGGCATTTGACCCCATCTTGCATAAAAATAAATGGCTCTGCATTTGGGAGCCATTCTCTTAGTTGAGGCAGCATCCTGCTTCTCAACACCTGCTTGTACTGATCTTTGTGCATTGTCCCTGGAACAACATATAGATATCCAGGGCCTTTGCCACTGATGATAGACTAAATCATGTCTTTAGTGGGGTGTTTTACAGTCTGTACAACACAGATATTTTTCATCAGGATGCCATCCCACAAACTCAGCTTTGTTTGCCAGAATTTCAAAAGCACTCTTTTCACTAAAACAAACCTGAAATAATGGATAAGTTCATCAATATGGTCTAATGGTGGAGTTTTACTTAAAAAATCATAAAATTGAATTGTACTTATTTACCAATTGTCAGAAGTCCATGTCATTATCCTTGTGATCCTTTTTCCACTGGGAAAGCTTGCATACTTTTAAATTCATTTCTTAAAGTCTAAAGTCACAGTTCTTTCAGATGCTGTGGTGCCACCATCTTCAAATTCAAATTGTTTAGCACTAGAAAACCTATTTCCTTCACAAATCTTTTCAAGCAATGTTCTATCCTTGGAATGAAAATTGGTTTTCATTCACATTTATTCCAAGTGTAACACCCAGTTCGAAAATTAGGCCAAATTGGACACCCAATTCAATTTTCTTCTTAATTCGCCTTTAAAAATGCTTCAGATATCTTTGAGAAATCTCAAATTGAAAAGGCAGTAGTGTTAACTAGTACTTTTACTTCTGCAGTCTTTGAGGTGTCAAATCACACAATTTTCCCAAAGTGACTGTTTGTTGAGCAATAATGTGAACTCTTACAAGAATGAAACCATAATGAACATGTTATTGTAGACAACAATGTGTTGCTTTAATGTTAAGTAAGGGATAATAATAACATGAGCCATATGATAAACATTATTAATTTTAAAATATTAGGATCTGTCTAAACAAAATGGCCAGGGACTTTACTTCTCTAAATTTATTTCCCAGTTCCCATTTCTATTTGCTTTTCTTGCATAATTTAGAGACTTATTATTTAACTTTTTATCCTATACCAAAAGTAATATCTTAGAAATTTTCATTGCTAATTCTAAATGATAAGAAAGTGGAAATTGTATTTAAAAGAAATAAAGCCACCAGCACTACTGAGGATCTTCAGTCAACATGATGTAAGAATGTGAATCCCATTATAATGGAACTGCTTAGAGCATGAACCAAATAATCCAGTCACTGCAATTTCCAAATGGGCAAAGGTTCAGAATGTGTTAAGTCACCTTAGCTGTATGTGGTTTTGCATTATCATGCAAAAGAGTAATACTTGTGCGACTCATAAGTGCAGGATCCTTGGTTTTCAGCTTTTCATGGACACTATTAGCTTGTTAGGGTATGCAGTGGCATTGATTGTTTGACCAGCTGACAGCAGTTTACAATGCATAATACTTTGCACAGTCCACCAAATACAGAACATGATCTTCTTTTGGCGCAGTGGTAGTTTCAGTTGCTTGGAGATAGATACATGGACTGTCAGTAGATGATGATGGTGTCCTGGAGTGTCGTAGAAGATCAGATGTCAGCAGCCTATCAAAAAGGCAAAATCCTTCTCTGGCAAGAGAGCAATGCAAAACAGGCATCAGCTTATGCCACCTTCTTAGCCATTTTGAACCTGTATAGAAATCGGTGACAGTTATATTTTTTTCCCAGCTGATGAAGATTGAGTTGTATGGAATATGCACTTGTGTTGAATTGCTGTGCCACTCCTCACAAGTCTAGCTATTGTTCTCTCATAGTTCATAAGAGAGCCTCGGTTATTCATTGTTGTTCCTTCCTGTCTATGGCTCTTTAAGGGTTTTGTTGTCTTTCTGGAACTTCACATGGCATCTTTTCACTGTCCATTAATTCACAGCATCAGCACCAAAGTTTTGGAAAGTTTTCTGCACCTCTGAGGTTCCACTGTTTCCCAGTTTAAATTCAAAGTGCATAGAAGCTCATATAATCATCTTTAGAGTGCTCATCTTTGACCAGAATACTGGCTAATGTTAGGAAAAACTGAGCCTACCAGTTTAGCAAACTATCTCTTGCACAATTCATTCCTGTATTAACTTTATTTGTTGCTTATTTAATTGTTACCAATATTTGAGCATTGCAAAAAAACTGACAACATTTTTGGTCAAATATGTATGTTCCCCATTCTACTGTGCAATCAGTGATCCTTCCCTAGCAGCTTGGGATTTTTTCTCTGAGCTCAGAGTTTTTTCTTGTTTACTGTACCATGGAGGAGGTATCAAGCCTGCTTGTTTACATGTTGACCTTGACTGTTGCAATCAGCTGTTTCCAGGTGTGTGTTGTGTTATTCATTTCTTAATTCAACAGTATACACAATTAGTGTTATACCTCATGTGTTTACAGTGGCACAGCATGACTTTATGTATGATTCATATTTGTTAACTCATTGGTGAAAGAATCATAGGAGCAATTTTTTTTCAGCATACAGTCGATTCCATTACATATGTGAATACCATATTAGTCTCTTTTTTCATAGAATTAACCGACAGGAGCTTGTACATGCATTTTTTTCAATAGGATTCTGCCACTGCTCACACTGTGAAGAATTTCATGAAAGCAATTCACAATGTGTTTCCATGAGACAGAGTTATTATTAGCTAATTGTGATCTCCTCGGTTCTCGGATTTAACAGTCTGTCATTATTATCTCTGGGAGTAAATTAAAAAATGCCATGTACAAGACACACACCATACAAGAACTCAAGAGATAATATTCGTCAGGAAATTGTTCAGATTTCTCAAAATGAAATACAGTGAGTGATGAATAATTTCCTAAAGAGATGCAAAAAATGTGTGGAGAATGAAGGCTGGCAGTTTCAACACCTCGTTTGATAATTTAGTAAGTAGTTACCCTTTTAAAAACAGTTTGTGTATTGTATGATTGGTTAGTTTTGTTTTATCCTTCCACTAATCACTGACACCCAGCTGGTGGGTAACCAGCTAATGAGCGGCTCACTGGTCCATAGACAAAACTGAAAATACTTCGGGGAAAAACAAAACTGATAGCACTGTATGACTTATTTGCTTTATTACACCCCCTCCTTAACATATCTGTGAGGAATTAAGAATGAAAAAGAGGTCCTATTTGCAAGTAAATATGGTATATTCTGCTTCAGAGATTGTTGCCATACTAATAGAAGAAATCAAGACAGAAGTGAAGTATTAATCAGTTAACATTGAAATTTCTGATCTGATATTTTGTGTAAGTATAAGTATGTCAACACATTTTAATGAAAAATGTAAAAAATTAAAACCCATTTCAAAATATGACATTTTGAAATCAAAAGTATCAGAAATTGCATACTTTCAATCACCATTCATAGTTTACTTTTTCTTAAGTTATACCATAAATTTGTAAGTTTGTTACAAAATTAGGAAATAGAATAAACAAATTTGAAAATTATAATGAAATGTTGACATTGATACACAAGTTTTGATCCTGTGTAAATTGCTTGATTCTGTCAAATTGGGTTGGCAATGTAGTGCTGTTTTGCTTCAAGATACACATCAGAACCTTTAATATTTAAACAGTTTTTCTGAACACTTGACAATAAACATGAATAAAAGCAATGCAATATAATTATTTATATTTTAACAATGCAGTAAGGCTGTTTTGTGTGCAAAGCAGAATGAATTGCAAGCATTTTATAATTTTAAAAAACCAGTAGTTACTAATTGGAATCAAAGTTGGTATACACTAATGGAAGCTGACAGATTTCAGTGGATATTCCTGGTAAGACTGGAGTTAAAAGTCCACTAATGCAGGCAATTGTTGATTAGGTGTGTTTATCACTCCAGCTGCTTCATTTATATTTTTCTGGTTAGATTTTCTACTGTGTATTTTGCATTATGGGGTATGCCAAGAGTGAGATATGCACTTGAACAAATAATATTTATGATTGTTATATTCAAAAGAAAGCTTACAAGTACTGTTGGAGAGAATTTAATGCTAAATTTCCAGGAATAAATTATCAATCATGCTGAAGTGGTAGCATTTGTGACTAATCTGAAGTTTCTGGGCTCAATTCCCAGTGAACCTAAACTGGATAAGGTTTTTATTCTGAGGTTTTCCTTATCCTGAGAAGAAAGGTAAATGCCAGATGATTTTAAGGATTCCAAGCTCATTTGCATCATTAATTAATTTCATTCATCACCAACATGGCAACTGAAGTTGTTAAGGCACAGACTCAGGCAAGCAGGACCAGAACTGCCCTTCCTAACTGAGTTTGTTTGTCCTCAGTCCTCATAAATTGTAAATGCCAGGGAGATACCTTTAATTTAGGCCTGGAATACTTCCTTCCTTAAATATGATCCTTTCCAATATATAATTTCATCTCATGTATCAGTGTTCACTGAATATGATGCCCCCAAGAGTGTGGGGTCGATTCTGGCCATGGCTGATGGATTTTTTTTGGTGTAAAAATCCTAAGTATGGCTTCCTTCTGAAGGGAAGTAAAGCTGTGGGTCCCATGTCATACATTTACAGCATGATAAAAAACCTCAAGCCTGAAAAAAGAGGCCTCTGAGCAAAATTTTTCAGCCGTTTCATGCCCTGAATAGAATGGGATGCTGATGATCTGAGATGTTAAAGAGCGTCCGTAAATAAACCAAATAAAAACAAAATGTGATGCATAACAATAAAAACATTATTTAAAAAATTGAGTCATCCATGGGCATCTCAGCCTCAGAAATCTGCTGCATTACTGTCGTGCAAGGGGAGAAGGACCATAAGTTCATGTGACAATAAGCTGGCATTGGGGAGAGGGAACCTCTGCATCAGAAAGTGCAATTTTCAGATTTGTGAGCCAAGTTTGAACTCAAGGCAAATAGCTGAGACAAAAGACTGGGTTTTAACATAGGAAAAGCTTTATGAAATATGCTAATGATTACAATTTTTTCTCTCAAAGTCTTTAACATAATTGGCCCAGAAAATTGGTGTATCTGTTGGTAGTGCATGTAAAGTTACTCAGCTGTTGCATTTCAATCCATATAAAGCTTCTGCTATACCCAAAATAAAAGCTATGGAAATGCTGAAAGAAAATATCTGAAAGGCAGTTTACAGTATTCAGAAGAATGAATTGTGTCTCAAAATCTTTTCAAAAGGATTTGGGCATGTCTCACAGCAGAGGTCAGACACTTCAATTATCTATTATGATGGTGAGTACAATATTAATTACTGTTTGCTGGTAATAAATAATGCATGCCATGAGTTCTGACCATGTAACATGATTTCCTGCAGGTGGCAACTGTTACACATTAGCTTTCAGCCTGCAAAATAAATTGCTAATTACATAGTAGAATGAGGACTGTGTTTTATAGTTAATTGCATTGTGTTACTCGCACATCTTTTGAAGCTATTTTGCAATACTGTTCAACCTTTTGAAAAATATATAGTAAATATCAGGCAGAAAATGATGTCAATGCCTAAAAATAACAATATCAGTTGCCAACCCATGTAAAAGTTTTCTGAGTCAATATTGCATTTATAAATTCCTTTGTGTTCTTGGGGATTGGAAACTTTGCCTCTTAACTTATTCAAAATTAAATTCCTGTCTCAACATTTGGAAATTAATACTTTATCAGTCTTCCTTCCCCCTACCACAGAAATTGCATATTTGTTTCTTGGCATCAGTGACCTAACCAAAATAGGCTACATATAGGTACATTTATGATTGAATTGATTGCAGGGATTTAATATTTGTGAAAACAAAACTTTTCTCTCTTTCATCCATTTTATTTAATTTTCTGCTTTGGACATGCTCATGTATTCATTATATACAATGCCTTTTTCTTTGAAGGATTCAGTAGATGTTTACAGGTGCAATAAAATTAAATCCATGAACGAAAAGAACTTTTTTTAAGTTTAGAATCATATGCCTTTAGATTCTTTCCCATGATTCCAATTTTGCCGTGCAGGTTCTTCTATCAACAATTGGTGAAGCTGCCACCCTGTTCACCGAATCTCACTCCCAGCAATTTTTGCTTATGAGACTATGTTAAACACAAGGTTTATAAACTATCTTTAATTACAACATGGGCGACTTGAAAATACACATGTGTGCTGCTGTGGAAACAATTGACAGATCCACCTCACTTTGTGTTGGAAGTAGCATTTGTGTAATGAAAGCTGCTCACATTGGACATTTATGATTAGATGTAAACATATAACTAACATTCTAAGGCTTTCATATCAATATTTTTATTAATTTTTATCATTACCAGATATTTTGCCATGGTTGTTGGCTAAAATCAAATTAAAAAACCAAGCCTTCACTGACTGCTGTAACCAGCATCATCAATGGACTAAGCAGTCACAGCTTGTAATTCAAGGCTTTACGGCAGAGCCATCCCTAAAAATTTCTAAGATGAAAATTTTATTTACGAATGCTCTTTAACATCTCAGGTCATCAGCATCCCTTTGAATTCAGGGTGTGAAACGGCTGACACATTTTGCTCAGAGGCCTCTTCTTTCAGGCTTGAGGTCCTTTTTCATGCTGTAAATGTATGACACAGGACCCTTCCGAAGGAAGCCAAACTTAGGATTTTAATGCCCAAAAAAATCCATCAATCCTGGTTGGATTTGAACCAGTGATTTTGCTTTCAATAGTAGCTGTAGGCTCAACCTTAAGATTCCCTATGCTTCCTTTGTAAAATAGTCTGGAAACATGGTCTTGCATTCGCTTCTGTGTTGTAGCAAAGGCTCTGGAGCTCTACACCTTTTCAATCTTTAGCAGTTTTGCCATTACCTATTAACATTTGTGATATTTATGTCAGTGTGTGCCACTACATGGTACCAAATGGAAAACTGTTAGCATGTGTTATTCTCAAATAAGTGTACTTATGAAGCTGTTGACAATGGACTGGTATATATATAAACAATGTATACAGTTTTTTTCACACTAACTCCATTCACTTACATAAAATTTGGAACATATGTTTCGGGAGCGATCCCTCCCATCTTCAGCCTGTTGACAAACTGTTGTTAAACGTGGCAGTTGGGTCTCTTGATGTTCTTGTGGCGGCATCTGTTGGTTCTATTAGGAATTTGCTGAGTTCATCCAATGGAAAACATTTTCATTACAAAAAATAAGGATAATTTGATGAATTTCAATATCCCTCCATTGGATGAACTCAGCAAATTCCTAATAGAACCAACAGATGCCGCCACAAGAACATCAAGAGATCCAACCGCCACGTTTAACAACAGTTTGTCAACAGGCTGAAGATGGGAGGGATCGCTCCCAAAACATATGTTCCAAATTTTATGTAAGTGAATGGAGTTAGTGTGAAAAAAACTGTATACATTGTTTATATGTGTTATTCTGTTAGCAGTTAGAAATTTTCTCACATGTCATTTGTTGTGAGCAGTGAATACTTTTTAGATTTTGTGCTCAGTGTGTTTCAGCAAGATAATGAATACTATACGTAATACATCTGGGAAAACAGATTATGAAACAAGAATAAGTGTGGGGAAAACTTGGAGCACCCAGATCAGATCTAGTTATACTTCAAGAGCAAAAACTGCAAATTCAGGGGAGCTATACAGAAATTTTAACAGAGCATTGTATTAACATTTAAGAGAAATTGAGTCGAAATAGTAACATACACACCACTAAAATTGAATTAAATGGAAGACTAGTTTCGGGAGCCATCGCTCCTATCATCAGTTCCTGGTCGTGCTGGAGCTGACTGATTGTGTGGGTGTGAATTAAAAAAATCCTTTTTTTGTTCACTTGCCTTGTTACTAACTTAACTGACAGCACATGGACTGAGACCATCCTTGTTCTATTAAAAAAAAATTAAAATGTAAACTAGACTTGGACCAAAATGCACAACTACTTAGGCCTACGATCATTTTATTTGTGTATTTACAGCTAGTAGAGAATTGCTCTAATTTAAACATCCTTAAACCATTTTTAAAATATATAATATGGAAAAATTAGCAACTTCAGTATTTGTGTTTTATACTCTGATAATAATATTAAATTATTAATCATTATAAACATAAGTATTAAACAGATATTAAAAATAAACATAAAAACAATATTGATAATGGCTATAGATGTAATAATGTAAACAGTTTTAAAATGGATCCCTGACAATCTCCTTTAAATGCCAGAATTGCAGCCTTCTCAAAATTTAAACCAGAGAGCTGCAACTGGGACTCAGTGAAATGTCTGGAGAAGCAGAGAGATGATAGAGTCATTAGAAGTGGGTAATGGAACTGCTTTTTGCAGTAGTTTGTTGACTAGTAATAAATTCTGTCTTGCTTATTTGAAAACTTCTTTGTTTATATTATCTGAATGCTGCTCTATTTCTAAGGCCCCTCTTGGCCAGATTAAAATATTGTTATTTTTGCAATTACTTCTGGTTTTTTCCCCCTTTTTTGGCCAATTTGGATGGCATGTTCCACAATCGCAGATTTTTCTGATTAAATACAAAAATGTTGCTTATTTCTTCCAGCTAAGTTTTAATGAATTTCCTGGTCATACCAATATATACTTTTCCACATTTGCATGGTACTTTATATATCCCAGTAGAACTGAGAAAGTCCTTGGGTCTTTCACAGAAGTGTTTCACCTATTTTTGTTGAGGGTGTAAAAACCCATCCACTTGCTTTACTCTATTAATTCTGGTTGGTCATAAACAATGACTTATGGTGCAGACCCTGCCACCTCATTGATTAGCAGAAATTTCAATGACCTGATATTATAAACTATTTTTGAGACAAGTTAATAAGGAGAGTTATATCTCTAGTTCATGGTGCTTTAAAGTTAGCATGGTTCATGTTTGTGGCAATATTACTCTTTTGAGCATATAGGAAATCTTGCTGCATGGTAGAAACATCATTTAGCGTGATTTGAGGCTATTACATAATTGTCTGTTTCTTTAATGATTAGGGTCCAATTTTCTGATTTCTTTACCTTGCAATTGAAGAGCACAGCAGAAAATATTTGTGAAACCATGAGGGCTATTTTTTTCAACCTCCAATGGGGCATGAAGTCAAAACCAGGTTGAATAGCAAAATGGTTTTATTGACAAAAGTTACATACATCTATAAGCTACTTTTTACCATAATAATTGTGACATTTGTCGTATCAATACACCAGCTTCCCAATATTCCTCTGCAAAAAACATAGCTGCCTGTCTGTGGAGCCAGGTCTGCACAATGTTCTGAAGGTGGAAGTGGAGTGAAAGCATTGTCCTCCCAGTCACTTCTTCATTGCAGGGAAAAGGCGGAAGTCACTTGGTGCCATCACCTGTCACAATTGTTTTTAAAAATTATTCACCATCTTCCTTATACCACAGAGCCTAGGGTTATAACTTTTTTACAATTTCATGTTCCTGTACAATGAACTTTTGCCGCCACATAAAGAATTGACATGCCATTACAAAATATTTTTAAAAAGAGTCATCCCCAAATCAAAGTTCAATTCTTGATTTTTTATATATGTGACATATCACCATATGTGATATGAACTGTAATAGAAATTAGACGACGATTAAAAATAATATTACTATATATAAATGATGCACATAAAGCTTATTGCTCAGGATAAATTAAAGATGCAGTTTGTCTTTGTTTTTACAGATAGTATGGAGTTCTTGCATCACTTTAATTGCATGTTATGTGCATTGGTTACTTCTTGGTATATTTAATGCAGAAGATTCTTCCTTCCAATAGTCTTGCAAGACTGCAGTGCTTTTGGTAAATTCTTAATATTTCTGACAAGATCCTGAAGTCATCAGCTTTGTACTCTGATTGCTAAACTCTGCCAAATGAAATAAATATGCAAACATTCTTCAGTGTCCCTTATTGTAGGTATAAGTATCAATGCATGTAGAGTAAGAATGGCTCTTCAATTCCATCTTGTGTTTCTGATGTTTGGAACTTTCTGAAATCAAAATAATGGGAATTGCCCTTTTTCTTCAAAAAGATTTAGATGGTACAGAAATGTCATATCATCTCTCCAGCCTGATTTATTGAGATGACTAAAGTTCCATTCAAAAACCATGCTTTCAATTCCTCAGTTATTCACCAATTGACATCAAATCTGTATTCAATATTTGGAGAATAGGTATTTGCACTAACTTCTTTATCCATAACCAAATGGAGTATCCTATCCAGAAAATGATGCTCACGACCAATAAATTGAGATAAATTCCCTTATCTGCAAACATTTTTTGCAGTCTGACAACCACCCTGTTCTTTTTATCACTGTTTACGCTGGTTGTATCAGCAACAATCAATTTAACTGTATTCATGAAGAACTTTGCATTTCCTTCAGCAATAGTTCAGGCCTTTCCATTTTTCAAATACAATGCTGCCAATTTTACTTCATTTCTTTAACTTTTAAGTACCACTACCTGATATTCATTTCCCTGAATTTGTTTGCCATCAAAATGTAAAAATGGCCATTGTTCTGTATGTAAATTTTTAATTATCTCCTCCTCTTAACTTAATAGTCTCTCTTAAAGTTGATTTGTAAATTTCAGCTTGGCTTGGATTTGGAATGTCAATACTATCACATAATTGTGTGCATATTTTTGCAGCTTGACTCGTTAATACTTTTGTGGATGTTTCCATGTTGGTTGCTATCTTTACTTTGCTGTGTTTCTTTTACAGTACTCTTATCGTCATCATTATAATCGCTGTTTTCACTTTCAGTCACAGTACCACTACTAATATTATCATTACCAATCTAAGGTTTTGGTGTTGAGGCTGAAATTGATTCAATATGTTGTCTTTGCACTTTTGAAGGATGAACTGTCTCTTTTCTTGCAAATTTACCACATGATTAACCCACTCCTCCTCTGCTTTGCAGTTGCAGATGGTACAATCGTTTATAACCACTGACCATTTACTTTTATAATGTTAAAAAGTTTATGAAGTGTATTTACCCTTCTTAACATATTCATCATAAACTTTTAGAACTTTGTGAAGCTTTCTTTGTATTGCTTAATTTGATACATGAGAAAAATTAAATTTATTTTCCTACAGTTTTGGTTGCTACTTTTGAAATTTCCACCCCTCATTCCTTTCTTCCTTTTATCTCTATTCCAAGAAACAGGTACCATCCAATAATTTATGTTTGGAGAGGTATTCTGCATTTTTCTTGTAATGTTGGTTCCTTGAAAGGCACACTTTCTCTTATACTATGTGATTACTGAAATCTGACTGGAATAATTGCTGCAGATTTCTTTTTCTTCTGTGTGGTATTATAAATTTTCTTGTGCTACATTATTTGTTTTCTGTAAAAGAGGAATAAAATATAATATAAATATATATAATGTACTGTTACAAATGCTTAGGTAGCATACTTATTACTACACATTACCACCATACAGTTATGTAATATCCTAACTGATGACAACCCAAGATCGCGGGTTCGAACCCGGCCAGGACCGATGGATTTTTTCAGGGCGTAAAAATCCTAAGTATGGCTTCCTTCGGAAGGGAAGTAAAGCCGTGGGTCCCGTGTCGTACATTTATGGCACGATAAAGAACCTCAAGCCTGAAAGAGAGGCCTCTGAGCAAAATTAGTCGGCCGTTTCACACCCTGAGTTGAATGGGACGCTGATGACCTAAGATGTTAAAGAGCGTCCATAAATAAATCAATCAATCTAATAAAAATCTAACTGATGACATTTAGCAACATGGCAATGATTAGAATTTTTGATTTGGGGGTGACATTTTTTAAAACTGACAGAAATTAAGGTCTTCATTATTATTTTTAGACAAAAGTTCACCAATTTATGATATAGGAAATATTTTATTTTACAAAAAGTTGTAATCCTATGATGCCATTTTCTCCTCTTTGTGGTTGTCAGTATTTTGGATGCCCATTGTGCACAAATTTTACTGTATCCAAGATGGTCTGTAACAATATTGTACCGGATTGACTTTGAAATTTCCGGAAAGTTTTTGAACAGATAACAAATTTTGAACCAAAGCCTTTCATGAACCACTTGATCCACTCACTGCACGAGTTCATCTCCCAGCACAGACTTTTGTGCATGACCACCGAACATCCATTCAGTCATCTCTAAATTTCCTGCCTAACACTATGCAACTTGCACTTGGCAGTAGTGTCTTTTGTAGCATATATCTTTCATGCCTTAGCCAAGCTTCAAATGATGAGTTGGCCTCGGCAATGTAGGTGGTAGGGACAGGGGAGTAAGTCAATTATACTGTGTAATGCTCGGCTTTAGACTGCTTTAGGGATAATGGTAATATATTCAATTTTTTTTAGAGTCAATACAAATTTTACAAAGGAAAACTTAATAAGTTATTACACATATTATTCTACAGTAATAAAAGTATTGCTTTTTATTATAAGTTTTACAATACATTTTAGGACCTAAATAACGATGTTAAGTTATTTTATGCATCTCTTTTGCACCCAAAAATAATTAAAACTGCTTTATTATTTTCCTTTAAGAAACGTAATTGTCAATAACACAGTTAACCACAACAATGGCTATAAAAACAAATGCAAGAAATTCATCAGCATGAATGAAGAATTTTTATTTTTCACACACATCAACATATAAAATATTTATAACAAAAAAACCCTAAAATATAACAAATAGAATTGGTATCTTCAGTAATTTCAGAAGACACTAATTCACAATCAATGCCAATATGATTGGTGCTGTGATCCAACCAAAAGAAAAACACCATACTAAAAATAAATTATACTATTATAACCAATTAACTACAATTTCTACACTAATAATTCCCATATTTTAATTGCTCAGTTACTCCTAACAAACTCACATAATATCTAAAAAAATTTAACACTATCAAAAACTAATGTTAACCTTAATTGCCAGGTTATATGTATGGCAAAGAACCCCCAATACAAATTACCATTTTTGCCACTGTATGTGCCCCTCCAGCCCCTTATACTCCTCCTCCACCTGTCCCTTACTTTTCCAAGGAATTGATTTTCTCTAACCTCATGTCTACATTTTTATTGTCACTATATTTTGTAGATTGTAGGCCCATTCTTCCAAACTAATCACAATTATCTATATATTTCCCCTGTCCCCAATTTCTTAAGCCCTAAACAACTTTAATTCTCTAAGCTAGCCCAAATCCCTTGCTTCTCTATATCTTCTGCCCTCTGTATCATTCTACCCATTCCAATTTCTTCTAATAGTTTCCATACCTCCCTGTACTATCTTTTCCCAATACATCTCTTTGATACATAAGATATAAATTTATCAATATAGTGTAAGAAACTGTAAAACATTTTTTTCATCGTATTCTGTGAACTTATAAGATACTTCATAGTATCCTGAGGATTTAGTAATTTTCCCTTTTATGTCATTTTAAAGCATTCAAACTTCTCTGGAACCACATAAAACTATACTACCTAAGATACTTTATGACATCAAAAAGAAAAAATGGATAATTTTGAACTTGTCAGGTTTTTCCCCTGTACTTTTCAATTTAATAACAGAATATTGCTGCTGCAGTGAATAGGAAAAGTGTAGCAAGAGGTGTGAGTTTGATTGTGCAGTGCAGAGCAAACATAACATAATACACATCAAGAATACATATATTATAAAAAATACAGGGTATCCCACATAAAACCAATACACCTCACAATCTCACTGCCATTCATGTGTCACTATATTACTTCCAATGTAAAGATCTGTAGATATCTTGTACTATTGATTGTCTCATGGAAAAAATGGAGTTGATAATGCACATTTCTGACACTGCATACAACATGCCTATCTTCTTTGAGTGAAGAGGTTCTTCATGCACAATATGTTGGTTATCCTTCAACTAATATCTGCAATTTTGTGAGCTAATATAACCAGACAGGTGAAATCAGGCTTCTATCATTAAGAGCATAGTGTTCAAGTAATGACTGAATGCCAGTTGCAGTGTAATTGCGTAACTTGAAATGCTAATTGAAACTTTACAGTGAAGCTAATCATATAATGAAGATCATTTTATGATTGAGTCGAACTCACAAGTTCATCCAACCATTGAATCTGGCAGTTGACTCACGGGTGATGATATGGGCAAGGTCCTGTAAACATGTTCTGCATAATTCAATGAAGCACAAGCATAATTTGACTCACCAGCTAATTAATAATATGTTAGCTGCCTGACTATTTAGTTCCAACAAAAAAATTCGTTTTAAATTTTGTTCTTGTTTATGTAAACATTTTTTTTTTACTTGCCCATAATTCTACAGAAAGTGATCAAAGTGGCTACTCTGATCTTTTAATAGAATTCCAAGTACAGCATCTGCCTTATCTACTGATATCTTAGTTCATTATGCTGGCAAAAAATTTCCATGTTGTCAATATGACTGGAATACACAATTACTTTTAAATAACCCCATATATAGAAATCCAAGGGATTAATGTCGAGAGAACTAACAGTCCTGCAGTGCCCCATTCTGCATGAACCATGTGTTGCATATTAAATTTAGTGCAGCCTCTTTGAACAAAACATTTAAATGATCTGTTAAAAACTTAACAATATGCCCTATCAATTTATTTTATTATTTTAAATGGTGGTTGTACTACAACTCTAGATTTGTTTTACCAGATGATGGAGATAACAGACCATAATGCCGCAAAATTTGGTTAACCATTGTAGCCCACATAGAGTGGCTGAGTGGGATGCATAGCTCTAATGATTCGTGCATTTTGTTAAAAAAAAAAAAAAAAATCATATTCTGTATACCTAGATGTTAAAGAAATTAAATTTCTCACTACTCTTAATTAAATGTATATATCTAATACCTTTCTTCCTGGTACCAATTATGCTGGAAAGATAAAAGGAGATCCTAACAGTAGAGTATAAGTGATCTGCACATATTTCAGATCTTTCACATTTTGAGGGAATTAGGGAGTTCTGGATAAAGTGACATACATAATAACTGAACCATAATTCTGGATTATTCAAGATTAAAAAAGTAAATTTTTCATACAGTCAAGAAAATCTAAATTACAAGAAGTTTCATGCAACAGTTCATAATTTGTATCTCAATCAACATGCACAACTATCTTGTGGTTTGATAGCAATGATTAAGCATTTGCAAAAACATGGCTGCTAGTTGAAGTGCTGTACCAATCATATAGCAATAGAGAATTTGATTGCATCTTCCATTATTTATGCATTTGCAGAAATTATTTGACTACTATTCTGAACTTGAAGTCAGTCTCTTTTTTTCTAAGACTAAATTCACAGCCTCAAATAAGTACCAATTGACAAAAACAAATTCTTATCCAATTTATTTTTCAAAGCTGTGATGCAAATTTCCTCATCAGTGTCTCGTGTCTAAATATTCACCAGTTGGTATGAAATAGAACATCCATAAATTAGTCCTAGAAGAAATTTAGACACAAATTCTAACTGTAGAGTTAATGAATGCTTTTGGGTGCAGTCATTTACTGTACATAAACTCACACTATATACTAATAATCCTTGTTATAATATAAAACACATTTCTGTGAACAAAAGAATGCATCAAACCACACTGAAGTTTCTGCTTCACCTACAACTACTTCAGGACAAAGCTGACATAATTGGGTATGCATGTATTTCCTTATGTGTGTTTCAAAACACGGTTTGCCACACATGCAGTAATGAGCAGTATCCAGATAATATACTAGAGTCCATGGAATGATCTCTGCCGAGTATCTTATTCTGAAACAGAATAGCATACACACTTTGAAAATAAGTTTGTTTTTGATAATAGGTAGTTTTCAAAATTCTGACAGGTGAATAGGCAAATGCTACAAATGTTGAATGATTGGTTTGATTTTGCAAATATTTTATTTTATGACAGCTGATCTGTAAGGGTCATTTCCTTATTTTGAAAAAAAAATATTGGGCTCTTCTTTCCTACACGTGACACGAGGATTACAGGAACTTTCTTAAGTCCGAAGCAAACACTGTGCACATGCATAACCAGCAGATAATTGAAAGAAATCAAGTCTTGTACATATTTGAACATTTTTCCAATATATTCTTTTATGCTAAATAATAATAATAATAATATTAAATGTTTTGCAATCATAGAATCATAGAAGGATATCTTTGGAACAGGTGATGCAACAATTTTTCTAAGTACAATGTATTGTTTCAAATTTATTTTTCTCAAATATAATTTTATGGTGACTTCTGCAGAACTTGCCCAGAAATATAGTTTCATATGTTTAACTTTAATAATTGTATAATTATTTTAGTTAGTGTGTTATTTTTTTTAAATATTGTTTAACGCCCCTTTTTACTACTGAGGCACCACAGGCGGTGGACACTGGTGATACATGAGATGAAGTGATAAATTGGGAAAGGATATTTTTAAGGAATATTACAGGCCTAAGTTTAGGGTACCTCCCCGGCATTTGCCAGTTATGAGGATTGAGGAAAACTTGGAAAAACCCCAGTCAGGGAGGACGGTGCTGGTGGGATTCAAACCCCAGACCTCCCGCTCACAAGTCTGCAACTTAACAACCTCGGCCACCATTGGCGACAGTGTGTTATGCTGAAGCAGAGTAGTCAACATAATGTCTTAACAAACAATGCAGCCAACAGAAGTTTCTTATTCTTAAAATTCCTAAACTAATTACTAACTAAAATAATCTAAACTGCACTAATCACTTAAACTACTGAACACATCTGCCGAATGTCTTCCACCAGTTCTTAATGTTGGCTGCATTATAAGATTCGATGTCTTTCAATCTGTCTGCATATGCATGTGTTAATTTTTTGCTTCAGACTTAGGATTTTCACATCACATGTTGAAAAGTTTTTCCAAATATTGGATCAATTTTTTTCTTTGAAAATTTTCATTTGCAATTCTTATACCTATTTTACTTTATCACATTTTTTTTCCATTTCTACAAAAGGGATTGAAGAAAACCCCCAAAGTGAATGAAACTATTCTGCTAAAACCTATGGTGAAGAGCTTAAATATGATTTTATTCAAGAATTGCTTCATCCCATAAGGCAATGGCTTAAGAGAAATGCTGCAAATTTTGTTAGTGCTTAAGACTGGCCTTCTGGCAATCCTGACTTGAACCCCCTGGACTACAAAGTGTGGTCTATGCTTACATGAAAAGGCACCTGGAATATGAGGGAAAATAAACAGAACCACACTTTGATACCTAACACATCTTTAGGTTTGACACATTGCTTTTTACACATGCATACTTAGAGTTTGTACTACTTTAGTCACATGATCTAAGTTTGTCCTTGTTTGGATTATTTTCCTTGCTTCTGTGACAGTGTAAACATGGCCACTCCACTATCAGTTTGTACCAAGAAGGAACAGAGGCAATGATTTCTCTGGTTAAAAGGTATGTCAGTGTCTGGCTGATATTTATTTTAGGTTTTTCAACACAATATAGAATCAGTGCTCTACCACATATCAGTGTGTATGAGCAGATCAAGAAAGTGGCCAGATAAGTGTGATGCTTGAAGGAATAGGATGTCAGTCTACACCAATGACAAGATTCAGCAAGCTCTAAAGATAGTAGTACTATGGCAAACTGTCAAATTGTCATCGATGAGGTAGCGCATTCTCTGCAGATTAGCCATGATTCTGCCCATTAATTTTTCCATGACAAGTTCAGCTTCTGTATTGGTAGATTTCCAATAAAGATAGTGTGGGTTGCTATATATGACTGGCTAGGGAGACTTTGATCATTAGTAAAGGTAAAAAGGGTCATTTTGAGAACTGATTGATGCTAAATGTTTGAAATACTGAAATAATATGTCCAAACCAGATGAAAAGGTATTAAATTATGCTATAATTACTTAATTAAATCCTTAGAATAGTTTTTATGGCAAGATTAAGTAGAAGCATGAGCAAGTGGTCCATACTTTTACAGCTCTCCCTGTAGAAGCTGAACATGAATACTTACAGATATAAGAAGACACTCCAAATAATGATTGTGCCTAACAATAACACCATCTAAAATAACAGACTAGGAGGTAAGTCAGTTTTATGAAATTATGAAAGATGAAATTTTATTTATGGTTACCCACCATCCAACCTTTAAATAAATAATTGCCCATGATATGCAATCCGCATCACTTAATTTCTAAGTGGCAGACAAAGTTCGCATAGTCATAACATCATAAACCAATAACATATTGCAATCCTTTGCTGCTGTGCTTTATGGGCATAGTATAACTTGGATTGATTCAGCATTGGCAACCCTTTCTTTAATTCATGCAAGGTTTATAAAAAAAAAATATTTACTTATTTGTCCTTAAAACTAAATTAGTAACTCAATGAATAAATAAATATATAAAATATGACAGGCATTTGAAAAATTTTCGGAATGATCCACAGATTGTAGCACCAGTCTTAAAAAGTTTTGTGATCAAAACCCACCATCTTTTATAGAAATATTTGTGCAATAATACATGGATTGGTCAAGAATTAGCTATAGTTATTTATCGCAGTGCAGACTTGTGAATACGTTAAAATAGACAATTATTGAGCATCCTGCAGTTATTAATTATTTGGTAAAGAAGGATATGAATGAACAGAAATTCATACAAATAAGACAAACAATCTAGGGGACTCTGCACCATCATTTTCAATTGTTTCCAAGTGGACCACAGAGTTTAAAGCTTGGAAGATGACCCGTACAGCAAACAATTAAAACCCATCATGCTATCAGAATTAACCAATAACATGCATGGTGTGATTGTGGAAGATTGCTGATATCACATTTTGAGGGAAGAATTGTGCTTGAAAAAATTATCGGCAAGATGGGTTCTGCAGCTACTGACTCAGGATCAAAATCAAATTGAAGTGCAAATCTCTCAGCAAAGTTTGGCTTGTTCTCAGAGATATCCCGCCTACTTTATGCATAAATTTGTGACCAATGATGAAACATAGGTGCACTACAATATATGTGAAACAAAACAATGGAAGCATCACAATTCTCCATTGCAACGAAGACCAAGTACATGAAATTGGCTGGAAAGATCATGGAATTGGTTTTCTGGGATGCCAAGGATGTACTGCTAATTGATTAGCTTCTCACTGGAACATCTTCCCTTGTAGCATATTATGCTAACCTTTTGGGCCTATTGAAGACAATTATATGCGAAAAAGCAGACTTTAACAAAGAAGAAAATCATCTTGCATCAAGACAATGCTTGCCCATGTTGATGCAAAAATCAAAGAATTGGGATACGATGCACTGCACATCCACCTTATTTCCCTATCTTGGCTCCACTGAACTTCCATCCATATCCTAAACTGAGAAAATTCCGTGGTGGAAAGAAATTTTTATCTGATGAAGAGCTTAAATCAGTTGAGGCATATTTTACAAGCCTAGAGGAATTCAGCTTTCATGATGTGATAAAGGCTTTGTGACATCACTGGACAAAGTGCATTAGTGTCAAGGGAAACTATGTTGAAAAATAAGAATAATTTCATAAAGCTAAGCCATCATTTGGTGCTTCTTCCGATAAGTTTTCAATGACACTATTTATGTATTATATATACAGATTGAATCCGAACTCTACCGACAAACTTTCACAAGTTGTTCAGGGAAGTTCTCCGAGTGTTTTGACATAAGGAACCCATGGTCTTCGGCGGCTCAATTTGGGGTAATTTCATTGCTTTCGTTTTATAATAACTCAACCATCTTTGTATCTGCTTACTTGGAGTATGATAGTTTCCAAACAAAGTGCAACATCTGACTGCTGTAGAGCATGTTCACATTATGGTATGCCACAAAATAATCAACTATTCATCATCTCCTGACAATTGCAATTATTTATTTTTGATAATGACCAAACATTACAAAAAATGACACGAAAAAAACCCAAACTACATTGTTTAAAGTAAAGATTCAAAATGTTGACTGCCATGATCACGACAAACTTTACACCATACCTCATGGACTGTTGTACATCTCTAGCATCCCAGAAGATTGGCACACATCATCAGTGGCTGCTACAATTCTAGTAACCAGGTTCATATTAGTTTTGACCAGAATCGCACCAACTAGGCTCTTCACACTATCCCAGAAGATATCCATGGAACAGGACCACCACAACTAATCCATCTGTGCCTGAACTGTTCATCAAGGTATTCTCTAGCATTCACTGCAAAATATGCTGGCGCTCCAGCATATTGAAACCACATTTTGTAGACTACTCTATTCAGTCTGTCTGATATACATGAGGCTTATTCACAGAATCATTAATGATATCAGCCCATCATTTACAGAAAATGCCTGTTGGTAGGTTCCATTCACCACAGCATGTGGATTTTCATACTCCCAGATATGGCTATGACTGTTGAACATGGCTTCTATAATAAACATGACCTCGTTTGTATACAATATCATAGCAGGAAAATGTTTGTTGTCTGTACATCTCTCTAAGAACCAAATGGCAAACTGCACTTGACATGGAAAGTCTACTGGTTCCAATGCCTGAGCCCTCTGTAGATGATTGCAATTGCTGCATATATATGACCCTCAAAACAGTTGCTTGGCTTACATTCACCTTTCATGCAATATGACAACTACTGCTTGTAGCATAACAAATTATTATTGAGGAAATCACTCAAATTTCACTAATTTAGTTCCACTTACTTGGACATGTTTCAAAGGCGGTTGCCTTTGAAGTGGAACTAAATTAGTGAAATTTGAGTGATTTCCTCAATAATAATTTGTTATGTTATTCTATATTTCACTGTAAAAATTCCCGCAATTCAAAACTATTTACTGCTTGTAGGTTTGTCACACACTGAATTTAAAACATTCTTTTCAAGAGTGAGCATTCTGACATTTCTCTCATGGCCAGTATCTCACATACCAACAGTGAAGGACCAGGTTTCTCACAGTCGCCTGTAAACAACTGCAAAAGAGCTGTGATGAGGTCGTCACTGTGGGAACACCTCTGCAGAGCATCAATGTGCCACTCTTCCATTGTATTGAGTGAAACCATAGACAAAGTGCATATCGGCTAATTCCGCATAAGTAAAGTTACCCATAACACATCACTAACAACATATTAAAAAGTAATGTATTGCAGGAAGTAAAAGCTGAGACAGAACTGAGCAGGAGTTCAAGCCTGGAGGCAGTCTGCACTGAAAACATGCAATATTACAGCAGTGAAAGGTTGTGTTTTGTTTGGAAACAATCATATTCCAAGTAAACACATACAAAGGTAGTTGAGTTAAACAAAATGAAAGCAATAAAATTACCTGGTAATGAGTCACTGGAACATGGGTTCTTTATACCAATACAGAAAATATCCTCGAACAACTTATGAAAGTTTGTTGGAGTTCGGATTCATCCTGTATATAATTCATTCAGATAGAAAATCAGATATATTACTGGGAAATAATGTAAAAATTATACCTTTTTGTGATTATTGTCTTTGCAGCTATCTCCAAAAGACAAGGTATATCAAAATGACCTTCAATGGAATTTTGGGCTGGATTTAAATTAGAAAAACAGTTCTGTGATACATCCATATATAACAGCTGAAGTTCTTTCATACATCCTGGTAAATAGAGCAGCTGATTTTTTGATACTGAAAAATACCTGAAAAATAAAAGATCAACAATATAAACAAAACCAAGGCAAGTGATATCTACATTCATTTTGTGGTGAGGTAACTAACAGTCCAAGTTATCTCTTAATAAGAAAAAAATCTATAATATGCTTAGGAATATGTATATAAAATAATTTTTGCTTTGTGAAATATACACAAAGTAGTTAGTTACTCCTGCAATCGCTCGTATAAGGTATCACTTGACAGCTCTGGGTGAAGTTGACAATAATATTTCATCATTCAAGGCAATGATGCAAGATGTCTTGAGCTCACAGTTATAGTGGCAATAATAGTGCTCATATAGCTCTGGGTGAAGTTGACAATAATGTTTCATCATTCAAGGCAATGATGCAAGATGTCGAGCTCACAGTTATAGTGGCAATAATAGTGCTTATATTAATTTTTCTATTAGTATAATTACCCTTGTTTTTAGGTCCACATTGCTGTTATCGTTACCATTGTTTATTTATTTTCTCTACTTGTTTAACCACTAGAGATATGCACAAAGCCTTCCAACTCCCCAAAATCTCCATCCTCTCATTAACACAGTTATGCTTATAACAGAGGTATCATCCATCCAATATTATCTAACTTTTGTGTCTTCTTTAAAACTTTTCATCACTTTGCAGAAAAGCATGTTTACCTCGTTGAGAGATAAATAATTTATTTCTCAATTTGCTATCACAAAAATGGTCAGCTCTCCTCACTATTTCCATATTTAACGACACTCCTTTCTGTAAGGGATTGTTGCAGCTGAGCTGTTTTCCAATGACATGTCTGCTTGCTCCCTTCCCTAATAGACACTATGGACTAGTGTGCTGAAAAGATTATTTGTGCTCTGATTAATTAGAGCATGTGCAACATGTTAAGTCATGGATGCTAGAGGGGATGAATGACAACATGGCACCCCTTCTATTCTTCTCACTTATGGAGATTAAGAGTATAAGTTTATTTTCTTGGAAAAGTTCACTGAATTGAACATTTGAAAAATGAAGATAGGTTTAGCTTTTACATGATCAACTTAGAAGTAAATACACATGTTAGTTTTCATTTGTTATACTCTGTCCATCATAGCTTTATAGTAAAATTTTACTCCAAGTTTACTGTTTTGCCTCACCCTATTGTGCCATTGCTCTCCTAATTACCACCATATAGAAATAGTCTTTGCTGTTATTTTTGAGATTTCACACATGTTAAACTCTTTCCTAAAAGAATTTTTGTTTTTGGCAGAAATTTAAACCAAATATTTTTATGCCATTAAAATGTTTTCTTCACACTGAAAGTAATAAAAAGAAGAAAAATGTACCATTAATTAAGTGTATTCATTTAATAACAGGTACTAATTCGGGAGCTATTTTGGGAGTAAAGAGGCTGATCAGCCAATCAAAATCATTTTTGCTACAGGCTTTTGTTGACATTCACCATAAACTTATGGATAGACTATAGTAGTTAACTTAAGTCAGAACTGTCAAATGACCCCTAAGAGTGCCTGACTATATGCGTTATACACTGAATATCACATTTACTTACATATTAGATACCCTTTAATTTCTAATTTTAAAGCAGAAAATGTTATTCTTTTGGAATCAATTATTATTACATGTTGTAGATTTATGGCATATAAAAGAACCTCAAACTGAAAGAAGAGGCTTCTGAGCAAAATTTATAACAACCAATTATCTAGAGTATATCAAAATACATGTCATCCATCAAGTTTCCATATTTTTTACCTCTGAAAAATACACACAACAATAAATATGAACTTATACTCTGAAGCTATTAACAGTCAAGTAGTAAAATAATTTGATATATAGTTGGTTTGGTGATATATTTCATTTTAATGGTAAATTTTACCAATAAAGCTTGGGTGACCCTCTTTCAACCTTTCTTGGCAGATTTGTTTGTGAGTGATTTTGAAATGCCTAACTGATGCTCTTCCTCCAATTTTTAAGACTTGGCACAAGCATGTGGAAAACATATTAGCCATTATACCTGAACATCTGGCTAACGATCCCTTAAAATTATTAAATTTATAGAAAAGATTAACAAAGTTTATATTAGAAACTGAAAAGAATGGTGGATCCCCTTTTTAGATTTGCAGATTACAAGAGACAGTAACAGTTTGGCCTTTGGAATATATAGGAAACCTACCCACAGTGACAATTACATTAAGAGTAACAGTTTTAATCCCAAAACACACCACCATGCCATTCTAAATATGGCATTTATCAGTACAAAGGAATGCAAAAAAGAATACCAATACATCATCCACACAGCACTACATAATGGTTTCCATAAAAAATACGTAGATAAGATGATTAAATAGTTTAAAAGAAATAAAAATATCAAAGACACAAGTTAAGATGCAATTCAAAAATGTTACATACCACCTTAGCAGGTTCAATAAATTTAAAAAACAAAAAATAATGTTGGCTCTTCAAAAAGTCCACAATATTAAAATTGAATTACAATCTTCCTGCGAAGATCATATATCTACCATATCAGTTGCAAAGACTGTAATCAGGTTTATATTGGAAAAACAAAAAGAAATTTGGAAACTCATGTCAAAGGACATTTCAGGAATATTCATTACAAACAAATAGACTAATCGGCAATGGCAGCCCACTTTTGATCAGAAAATCATGAAACTGATTTAAAAAAAACAAAATTATTGGAACACACTTGCAAACCTTTGGAACAACATGGGAAAAAATTTACATCATCAAAAATAAGAACTGCATAGTGAACTTTGTGACACCATTGTTGGATATATTTGACAAATTTCTTCGAAGTATGCTTCTACCAGTTAGTCTTCTGCTGATGATGGGAGCAAATTTCCTCCAAACATGTTCAATTAAAAAAAACAAATGAAGTATAAGTGTCACCAAGCCAACTCTAATTCAATATTAGCAACAATGAAGTTTTTGGATAAGGAATTCATTGGCAGCCTTAAGCAGTTTCGTTAAATGGCACGCATTACTTTGACAGCAGTTAACCATATGTTGTGGAGCTCCTGTACAAAGCATGTCAGATTGTGAATTGCATGTAGGCATAGCTGCTGTGGAAAACTTGCATGATGAGCAATATAAGTCAGCTGAGTATTGTCACCAATAATAGCAATTCACTTACCTTTCCCTTTGTTAGTCTTTTAGGGAATTCCAAGATTTCTTCAAAGCCATTAGTTCAGTTCATTCAGATCACATGATATCCTTAGTAAGCACAGCTAATGCTCTTCCTGATAAAGCGACTTTATTCCAGCAAAGTACCAGTTTTTAGAAATTCAAATCCCAGAAATGTTTGATATATGAATGCAAATACTTAAAAAAAATGACAACCGGATAGCAAAAATGGGAGAAATTACCTAAAAAAAACTGTTTTAGGCATAATCAAAAAGAACAGGCACAAATACATCAAATAGGTATTATAAAACTACTTTTTAGGCTTCCCATAGCAGGAAATGTTTTTGTAACTTAAAAGCCATGGTTTCTGAACAAAGAAATAGGGCAATCCCTGCCTTCTATATATCATACTAGTATGTACAGCAGTCAGTCTGAACTAATTGGGGACAAGGCCTGTTGGAATTGGCAAAAATTTGGATTATCAGGGTTAGTTTATAATCAATGTAATTAGGCCTATAAGTCCACAAGTTGATTGTACTCGGTTATTGTAACATCTGGTGTTATCTTTGAAATGCAAATGCCATTGTTGAAGGTGAGCTTGTGAAGATCATTTGCATTTGGCTGCATGACTCGGGTGTATTTTATTCACCTTCCTGGAACTAGGATTTGAGCGATCAATCCATTATATTTTTCCTGAGTTCAGTTGAGTTGCAGATACAGTATTAGTTGCAAACCGTTGTGAATGCTTTCAGTGGATTTACTGTACAGTAATGTGTTTAGGTATATATTTTAATCCAGTGAAGTGGTTTTAATTTTTGCTGTTTGATTAAAAATTGTGGGCAAGCGAAAACATAGTTCTTTTTCATTATCTCTTAAACTTTAAGTTTTAAAACGTGTAGATAAAGGCAAAAGTGCACAAAATTAGCAGCTGAATTTGGTGTGGCAAAGGCAGCAGGGAACCATAAGTTAGCACTTATGGTTATTGGAAAATCAATGAGCATTCAAAACCATCATTAAAAACATTTTCCCTGTCTTCTACAGGAACCAAAATAAAATGTGCATTATTCACAGAATGATTTCATAACCAATTTGTGCCTTTAGTGCAAAGAATGAAGAAAATGATCCACCAACTAGGACATTACTTATTATGAATAATACACCAGGGCATCCCTTCACCAGGTGAATTGGTCAATGGAGATATGAGCAATTTTTCCGACTCCAAATATTATGCCATTGTTACAATTGATGGACCACAAGTATTACAAAATAGAAAGCTGCTTGTAAAAAGTCATTTCCAAGATACTAAATCGAAAATGAAGATTTTTCTAAAACCATTGCAGATGTGCTCAAACAAGTCACTATCAAAGACGTGATTTTTTTAGTAGCTGAGCATGGGAAAATGTCAAAAAGCAATTGCTTAGAAAGTTTTGGAAAATATGGCCAACTCTCATCATATATCAAAAATCCAGAGCAAGCAGAGGAGACCAGAAGTTTTACATCTTATGAAGCATATCCCAGGCTGCAAAGAAACAAGAGGAATCGGATGTGAAGGAGTGTTATCAGCTGACACAGAAGATTGAGTTATGAGTGATCAGGAAATAGTTTCCTTAGTGAATCAAGTCAGATGAAGATGTAGTAGATGAAGCAGATGCAGCCCCACTACCTGGAATGATTCATTTGGATGCAACAAGAGCATTGGAAATATCCATAGAGCACCATCCCTAATGCTACAGCATCGGACATAATGTTTATGAAGTAATGGTGGAGGATTGCATCACCTCAAGATTTTCATCTTTGTATCAGCAGAAAGTGACTGAATTTTTGTGTAACAGTGAATGATGTAAAGATTTGTATTGTTTTATAGTCTTCACTTTTAAATTTGTTGAATGTTAAATCTGCTGATCTGTACCATAAATACATAATTATGTATGGTATTGCATTATTTTTACAGTAAATTTGATGTTCTAATGTGCAACACAAGGCCATCTTTCTGAAATTTCTTTCATAATTTTCTTTTCACAAATTTTTGGGTTTTTATCCAGATTTTTGGACTGGGAGGAGGGGGGTTGTACTGTATACAAGAGGAATAAGAAGTTCAGAAATGGTTTAACTTGAGTAACAGAAGCTCCTTATTTAAATAGGCACACCAAGTTATAACACCCAAGAAGCAGTTGAAGCCATAGTGCCAGAAAAATCACCATGTAACGGTGCATAAAATAGCTGCAATTATTAATCATGGCTCAGCACACATGATTCATGATATGCTTCAGTTATGGAAAGTGTTTGCAAGTTGGATGCAATGTAGGATCATTTCATAGTTGAAACAGTGATGTGTTGAAATCTCCAGTAGATAAAATATTTCACTGTGTTGATTCCTGAATATTTTAAATTTTAAAGTGATGTGTTGATTCTTCTGAAGAATTTTTGTGGCATATGAAGCAGAATTTGATGGCTTCCTTGCAAGAACTGGAGATGAAATCTAAGTACACCACCATTAATCCACAATAAAGACAGCAAGCATGAATCTGTAATTCATACTAAAACCAAGCATGCGTGAGTGGTGTACACAACAATTTTTTGGGGGGTAAAACATGCATAGTCACGCAATGATATTAAATAGTAAGCGGAAGTTTGTAAAACTTACAACTGAAGTCATCAGGAAATGTGAGCTCGTCACAGCTATTGATCACTCTTCCAACCCAAAAAACTGATTTAATTTATAGCAGATTTTGGCAGCAGGAAAGAAAAATGGCACTTGACAGTTAGGACGGTGATGTCACTGTAATTGCCAACAGTAGAAAATGCACTTGATTGCAGCACAGTTGAAATAGTGTGAAAAGATGTCGGATACCTCTGAAGTATAAATTTAAGGCAGTTTTGTTATAGCAAATCTCGTAAATACTTAACCTAACATAAGCAGATACTCGTTATTATAAGAATTCTAACTTAAAAGCTAGGGGTTAAATTTTAAGACTGTTGGGTTCAATCTTCAAAAATATAATCCCTCAATTAGGTTTAAATTAATGAGTTTGATTCTGCAAGTTTAATTCGCAGACCTTACTAGAATAGATTGGTGCAAGAATTCCCCTGTTCCTGCTATAGTAAAGTTATGTAACAGTTGGTGACTGAAAAATAGTAGATGAATGTAAGCAAATGACATAGAGAGACACCCTGATGGGAAAATAATGGAATACGAGATGCAATAGCCTATTTTGCAGTAATGATGGAATTTAAATTAACAGAGGAGTATGAGCGTAGTAACAGTTAATAAGGATGGAGTACCTTGGACTTAATGGAAATTGAAAAATGGAAAATAAAAAACATAGGGGAATTACGGAAGTAGTAATGAATTGTTTTAAAGGGATCCATGCACTTTGTAAGCACTGGAGTACCTGTATTGAATATTAAAGCCTATGTAGAAAAATTACTCAATTGTGTACCACTTTTGCTCAATAAATTATTTTTTAAAAAAAATATTTAAGATTTTCATTTTTTGTCATTTCCTCATAATCTAGCACATCTTAACCAATATACAGGCTGAAAAGGAAAGTAATTGCCATAATTTTATGAGATGATTCCATGTTATAAATGGAGCAAAATTATCTAATAGTTTTGGCTTTTGTGGAGCATGTCTTAACTTTCATGTCCTGTAAATATGTTAATGCATCAAAATCCATACATTCCAAACAGAAATATAACTAATAATATCCTGTTATATTTTCATAATTTGAAGCATTTTGATGCAAATTCACCTAAAAAGTTTTATGTAAATCATTTGGGTTTTTGCAAAATTAGATTTGCACCATTGATGTTAATAAAAAAGTGGGCAATGGTAATTATGAACTTGTTTTTGCCGTGAGGGTATTCAAACAAATACATACTGAGTATTTGCAATTAGTGCAGACAGCCACTCATTTATGGAAAAGTACATTAGAACTAAATAGCAGGAACTTTTATATATATATAAGATATATATCTAAAAGAACACCACCAAACTATCTAATTTTTGTTGCTGCAGCGCTATTTGCAGGTATGGGAAAATGTTATATTTATCCATTGAGAAGGAGAGGAGGAAGGCATTGCCATGTTTCAGGATAAAATATTTATTTTCTTGAAAACTCTCGGAAATAGAGATAAAGATATTTAGATATTTTTGTTCCCCTTGTTCAACTTTATTACCAGCTTTATTTATTGCAATGGGTTATCTTCCAACTTGTATTATGGAGCTCTAAATATCTTACCTGAGTTGACGTAAGTTACCAATACCTTGTGGGAGCTGCTGCATATTATTGTGGTCCAGTTTTAAAGTAATGATGGAATGCAGTCTGCTTATTTGAAATGGCAGCATGTAGATCTGTAGACGAAAGAAACTTTGATTTTTATACTTTTAAAAAGGCAACTGGTAATAAAAGCTCATGAAGAAGGATTTAATGTAATTTCACTCTTTTGCTTTTCTTCTTCTTTTTTTTATGTTATGTTTAACATTCCTTAGTCAAGATAAACAGAACTGAGTGGACATGGAAAAGCATGTATAAGTGCCTAAAATTAAATTTTTCAGGAGAAGAAAGAAACATATTTTGAATCAAAAAAATGCTTTATTTGTGAAGTTAACTTTAAATCAGTTGTTATTGTACTATCCAAACAATATTTAACAGAAGAAATGGCAATTTTAAATGGCTTTAATAAAGATCTGCTACATAAAAGGAAAAAAGATTTAAAAGGAAAAAAACTTATCAGAGATACCACCACATTATCAGCAGATATAGATAAACCGATTTTTAAAAAATTTACATATCCAAAAGCAATGAAAATATTTCAAAATATTTTTAAAGCTTTCAATATAAAATTAGCACCCATTAACAAATTTAATTTAGGAAACATCTTGAAAGATAAACGTCTGTAAAGACCCCATAAGAGAAAAAAGCAGGTATTTACAGAATAACATGTGCAGATTGTGAAAAGACCTATGTTGGAAAAACAAAGAAAAATATTGGCACACATTTAGAAGAGTATTTCAGGAACATAAAATATAAAGAGATGGATAGATCAGGTGTGGCATATCATTTTTGGACTAAAAACCATGAGATTGTGAAGGTGGATTTATTAAAAGAGACTAAGGGACATATAGAACTGGATCCTTGGGAAAAAATTTACATTCATAAATACAGAGATCGATTAATAAACTTTGATATTCCAAAGGTAGAAAACACCAATTTTAAGTACATTAAAACACCACCAGGGCAGCGCTTCATCTCTACAAAGCCGTTGTATTCTCCAATCAGTCATACCTTTGGCCAAAGATGAAGACAAAGGTCTTTGAAACTGGTTCCAAATATCACACAAGTAGTGAAGCAATAAGAGTGATTAGTACGACATATATCACATGATTTTTTTCATAATATTTAATAGTTTGAATATTAATTGAATTCCAAATCTAACACAGTGAAACACACAACTACTACTACTACTGCTACAACAATAATAATAATCTCTTCTGAGTCAAAATATCAAGAACAATCTTTATGGTTTCACTTATTGAAGATTTACTCAGGACATGTTTCTTGGACCCTCATCCACATTTTCAGAAACAATTGTTGGATCATTCATAGAAATTGTATTGGTAGGCATCTGGGTTGACTCTGGTGGTCTTGTGATAAACTTGAATAAAGAGCTTTTGGAGCCTTCCCTTGCTGAAAATGTTCATCTCATTCTTCCATTTCATTGAAACTTTGTTTTGCTTTAATTTGTAGCAAATCTGCCGTGAAATCTTGATTTAAGAGTCTTCCCAGAAAATTAACATTGGAACATAACCCTTTTTGCATAAAAAATCTTATTTTTGACAAATTTAATGCTTCATCCTTCATCCTTCTCCATGTCAATTCAATTTTTGACACAAATGCACCTAGGGTTTAACAAAGACAAAATTCCAGAAAAAATCCATCCAACCAACATGGCTAAGATGGTGCTTTGAAATTGTTGGGACAAAGAAATTAAAATCACATCTGAAATACGTAGATAAGGATAACATATTTTCTTTCCTTGACTTTGAATACCATCAAGGCAATAAATTGCAGTTTAGAGTATATAGGAAGGACATGCATTCTGACAATGAAAATAGTTTCAATCCCAGAACTCACAAACATGCAGTTCCTAAACAGCATAGTGCATAAACTGGTTAATATATCTATGAGTGAGTTTGAATACATCTACTTACATACAATACAAAAGGCAGTTTTCAATAAATATAGCAAAGAAA
This sequence comes from Metallyticus violacea, assembly GCA_030762175.1. Lineage (NCBI taxonomy): Eukaryota > Metazoa > Arthropoda > Insecta > Mantodea > Metallyticidae > Metallyticus > Metallyticus violacea. Next base: position 13,126,414 of record CM060835.1, on the reverse strand, counting down.
CTGGACAAAAAAATATAAAAAGCAAAACACAGAAGAATGGTTGGTTACTAGTGGCCATTGGGTGATATTTATTATTTTTTCCCTAGCTTCCCAATAAAGAGCTTCCATAGTATTTTTCATTTGTTTATTGCTTATCAACTTTGCTGCATTTCAGTAGATGTTCTTTATTTAGGGTAGTATTCACATCATTACACAGTGGGCAGTGGCTGTTGACTAATTTCATCCTTTTTTTTTAATAGTGTTTAATGCCCGTTTTTACTACTGAGGCACCACAGGTGGGGGACACTAATGATGTATGAGAGAGTATATTTTTTAAGGAATGAAACGCTCCAGGCCTACGTTTAGGGTACCTCCCTGGCATTTGCCATTTATGAGAACTGAGGAAAACCTGAAAAAAAAACCCAATCAGGGATGATAGTCTTGGTGGGAATCTAACCCCAGGCCTCCTGTTCACGAGTCTGCACCTCAATGACCTCGGCCACCCATGGCAATAATTTCATCCTGAAGAGATGTTCTAACAGGAATCATGTCCAACAATTAAGCGGGATTGGGCAACTCCAGTTTTTCTTGGTTTTAATAAAAAATGTTAGAAAGTTTGTAGATATTCATATAATTTTACTTCAAGTTTTTATTGATATTTTGTTGTTCTAGTTCTAAGAATAAAATGGCCCTAGATCACAGAAAAAAATTTAAAATGTTAAACTGCTGTCGTGTAGCAGACAAGTGTAGACAGGTTATAGTATAAGATAGTAGTGAGGGTTTAGTGATGGAAATGTGCATTTAAATTGAATAAATGAAGAATGTAGATGTATAGGTACATATATTTTAATGTTTGGAATTAATTAGTGATAAAAATATATATGCCTTATTAATATAATAAAAGTTAGGATATAATTATATGTTAAAATTAAAATTTGAATATTTGAAGTACTGGGTACCAGTACATAGCTGCCACCGATCCGCAGCAATTTATGATAGGAGGATATTTAATAGTTATGGCTGGCTACCAGTCATTTTGATACTGGGTACTAGTATCTAGATCTAATTAAAATTAATTGTAATACAGTAACGTTAATTTTATTATTATTTTCATTTAAATTGTAATGGATGTGTATAAATCATGAAAATTTGGAGCACATGCCGTGGTATAAGAAATAAGGAACCAGGCCATTACAGATTTTTTAATTTTAATTAAAAAATTTAATAATTAATTTTTAATTTTGTTGCTATTGTTCAGTTATTAATCTTTTTATGAGTTTCAATTGAGAGGGAAGTTCTAGTACAAAGGATTTATTTATTTATAGAATGCAGTGGCTCCTTTTTTTACTAAAGTATCAGCAATCTATGCCCTTTTAATCCCATATGCCTCAGGATCTCTTGTAAAACTATCTCTGTATTGTATGATCAAACTTTCTTATTTCATTAAAGTGTATGTTGGTGGGTAATTGTAATTATTATACTCTGAAGAGCTGTTTTAGAGTCATGTAATATGATAATTCTTTTATGTTAGGTCTATACAGTGATTTTCTATAGTTGCTCTAATGGTCATTATTTCACTATCAAATTGTTAGTATGCAGTTCCAAAGATGTATATTGTCAGAATTCTTCAACATATATTCCAAAGTCTGATTCTCCATTTTTTAGAGATCCATCTGTATGCACTCTACACCATGTATCAGTTGGTCCTGGCAGTGTAGTGGTAACCATACTTGCCTCCTAAACCCAAGATCGCAGGTTCAATCTCAGCCAGGATAAATGAATTTTTTTGGGTGTAAAAATACTGGCTCCTTTCAGAAGGGAAGTAAAGTTATGGGTCTCATGTCGTAGATTTACAGCATGAAAAAAACCTCAAACCTGTAAGAAGAGACCTCTGATCAAAATTTGTCGCCAGTTTCACGCCCTGATTTAAATGGGACACTGATGACCTGAGATGTTAAAGAGTATTCATAAATAAACCAAATCAACAACAACAAAAAGCATGTGTCAGTCAGAAAATAGTTGTTAAATCCTGTCAATCTTAAAATCCCAGCTAGGTCATTCTTCTTGGAGACTATTGTATCCAAATTTAGTTTCATTCACATATCTATATATTGTAAGGATCAGTTGATATAATGGATGGTTTGGTACTTATTTTTAAAATTTGGTTTAAATCATCTTTTTGTATATAATTTTTGAAGGTCTGTTATGTTTTTAATTGTTGTGTGCTAAACACAGAAGGATGTTAAACAGATTGCAACTTTGACAGCAGGAAAAGAAACAACCATTCAAAGGAAATTTACCTATTATTCTTGGGCCGCCAAAAATTTTCAGGAAATTTTCGGATATTACAATATTACCTTGTCTCCAGTAAATAAATTTAGACTAAATAATCTGCTTATTACCAGAGTTAATGATAAAATTTCTAATAAAAAGAAACCATGAATATATCAAATAAATTGCTCAGATTATAACAAAGCACATATCAGGAGGAAAAAAAAAAGATGTATAGGAATCATACCCAAGGAACACTGGAGGAACATTAAATACAAACAAGCAGACAAATTGATGGTAGCACATCATTTTTGGGAGGAGAAACATACAATACAAAGCATGTTACTGAAATTCATGGATAGACTGGTGGAGCTAGGAATATGGGAAAGAATATATATACAGAAACATGAAAATAAAGTTCTGGACTTTTGAGATCCCAACAGAGGACAAATTGATTCAAAAGTTCATTAAGTACCCACCAGAGCTATACCAAAGATGTACAATCATTAAGAAATCTGGCAAGTGACACCAGCTGATATTGCGGGCAAAGGCCCATGAAACATGTTCTGAGGAATTCATTGGTAAGTGGAGCATAAGAGCACAAAATCAACTCACTAGCCTACTACAACATACAAAATATATTTACCTGATTGTTGCTCAAATTTAGATACTTCAATGATGCAGCTAAGTTTTTCCCACCAATCCAACTCCATCCTGTGTCATTTGGCTTTATTTCTCCCAGTCTGTTGCATTCCAGGTTCAGTTCATTAAGGCATGGTAAACTTCCCAGTGCTTCTGGGAGACTAGTTAACAGATTGTTGCTTAAGTCCAGTTTTTTCAGGTTTTTTAATTGTAAAATTCTTTTATCAAAGACGGTTTGTCCAATATCAATTATCTGAAAAATAAACTAAATAAAATAAACTATCCTGTTAAATCAGTAATAATCAGAAATGTTATATGAGGATGTGGTAGATATCAAAGACTCCCGGTACACTTGTCTTTTTTTTTTGTAATGCTGTTTAACATACACATTTGTCAATGATTCACAAAATAAACATATCCAGTGTTAATGAATTACACCGAAATAATTTCAGAAAGTGTAGAGGTGTCTCCGACAGTAATCTGAGATAGAAAACATATGGCCTATCTGTTCAAATTTCGAAGTTATGGCTATAAGTTTCTAAAATTCCAGAAGCTACTGGCTAATGAAGATCCCCCTGGAAAGCATAACATACGATAACGAAATGAGGTTTCAGAATGCATTACTCTGGTGTATTGGTTATGACATTACCTTTTGAGTAAGAGGTGGTCATTTGTTTTCCATTTTGAGTCTCGTTCATCACATTTTTTGTTTCGCTTTCTGACTAGGGCCTAATACAGCTTTTAGCCCATGTTTTAATTTATACATTTAAATCTTAAATCTTAACATATCAATTCATATAATTACAACCCTTTTAGTAATTGCATTTACCAACCATAATAGTGCCCTGAGTATGTGTTATATAAATTAAGTTTAGGTATCACATTAGTGAATGAAACTTGAAAGCATTAAGTAAATTCGTTCGTAATTTTTTAGTATGCATAAAGCAGAACTTCACATTAAATAAAAAAAATTAACAGCATGACAAGGATTGAACCTACAACCTGCAGAATATTAGCTTTTGCATTATGCATAATGTCACACAAGTAGTTGAAGAGATCCCTCTAGAGTAGGCATTTACACTGTCGGTCTTGGCTAATAATTCAAGAAGGCAGTTAATAAGGTTCAGTGTCACTTTGCCAAATGATTAGTTCAAGATTTGAGGGATTTACATGGCACTAAATCTTGAAAATGCTAATAACATGTGGCAGAAAATTGATATTTCTATGCTTGCAAGACATTTTAAACCAATTTCTTACCTGGCTTTCCTTTAACACCAACTTATCAGCATCTGATGCCAAAATGTTTAACACATTGCCTATCTCAAATTGCTTATATATGGCATCTCTACACTCTGAAATTATTTCAGTGTAGTTCATTAACACCCTGTATGTAGATATATTGTACTACTGCAACATTTTCTGTTCTAAAGTTTGGCTTTATCTTCCACATGCAAGGCATTGTGTTGGGGTTATTGTTAGACCTTGATAATTCAGCATTCAAAATGGTAAACTAAACAGAATAGAAATGATTGCACTGTATATGTCTGGCAAAATCCCAAGTAGATTTTCAATTTGCTAAAAGATTTAAACTTTTCTTGGAATTCATCTATCATGCTGACAAAACATTGATTTAAGGAATTCTCCACTGCAGAGAATTACTCAATATCAAGCCACCTAGGATCAGCATAGTTCAAAATTAGGTAAGCACTAAGACAAAAGCACAGCTATGACAATTTTTTACATTAATATATAAAATTAGTTTTGTTACAAATAATTTTCATTTTCTACTCAAATAAATGCCAAGGGACATTACCTTCAAAATTTCTAATGTGCGTGGGAATCCTGCAGTATAAGGATAGTCTTCCCTTTTTGAAACCTGTAGTTTTGTTTTGGCTTTCAGAGCTGCCTGGCTAGTGGTTGAAAGACTGGATAAATTTAAGGTTTTGACAGGAACTTTGGGATTTAAGGAAAGCTTCAACACTTGTAGAAAACTTTTCAGTTGCACAGAGTCACATTTGATGTACATGTCAATTGGAGGTGCCTTGAACCTTAATGTAGTCTTTCCTTCATTCACAAAACGTGTAAATACATTTTCAATATTCTTTTTCACCTAAAAGAAAGGTTCAACATACAATTAACATTTGTATCTATACTCTTCCCTCACACTAAATGGTAAATGTGTCCAATGTTAAACTGTTATAATTATAAAATATTTTTAAAAAGTCTAAACTATGATAAGGTTTATAATTGAAATATTTGGCTATTCTTCTATGTCATTCTACTTGATTCAATTGCTTTTGTATTTAAAATTAGACTAGTTATATATGCCAAAAATGCTTAAATTTAAACTGATATTTACTACTTCTAATAAGTAATTTTGTATTTATCATGCTAAATTCTACATTCATGGAGATGTACTTGTTCTTTGGATCCCCTGGTGAGCAAAGCTCAAGGATATTAAAGTCATACAATTATAAAGCATTCAACTTGCAATAGATTATCACCATTTATAATAACAAGTATCCATGCAACTTTATAACCATTAGAAATAAAGACCCACCACCATATTAAACAACACTAACTTAGTGCAATATAATATATTCATTATTTTTCCTATACCAGAATTAAGATATTTGTCCCTGTTATAGAAGGCATGAGTATTTAAAAATTCTTTTATTTTCCTTGAAACATTTGCACTTCTGTAAAAGACCCACCACCATATTAACAAATCTAACTTAATGGAAAAACTTGTAAATATACACCTTATATTTTGTTCCCAATTTATTTATCAATGTCTGATGAAGTATAAACAATTCATTTTCAGTTCCAGGCTGCTTGCAAATAGCTAAAGAAGAACGCTGTGTCCTTCCTTTTCCTGAAATGTTTAACGAAGGAAGCAGACGATTAACTATTTCAACTTCTGCAATTATCTTCATTTTTGTATGTTTATTTTATGCAAAGTTCAGCTCTCCACAAAATTGTCATGTTCATCTGTTGGCGCGAAACAAATACATACTGTAGCCAACATAGCAGCATTGTAGTGAATTGCACAGCCGCAGGTAGTGCATCAGTACAAAAATATGAATTTAACAAAAACCCATCGTGGACGCAACGTTGTATGTTACGCCGTGTCATAGCGCTGGCATCGTTTTGCAGAACTAAATGGATATTAAAATAACTGATAATAGCGTATACATTAATTTCACAGGTGGCAATTTTTTTTTAATATTAGATCGCATACCTAAGAACCAGAATATCATATATCATAAATCGGAGTACAAACATTATTACCAAATTAATTTCTTTATAAACTCCCAAATAGTCACAATGTTGTCAACTTTACTTTCCCAAGAGGTTCTTATTCCTCTCCCCTTTTTTTAATTATAACGGATGAAAATGTGTACCAAAATATTTATTTTATGGTTAAAGTGAGTTGTTTCTAAATACTTTTATCGCAGTATAAGATATATTGTACTTTATTCATAAGTCGACAGGGTCGACTAACGGGAGCGAATGGACTTGTATTTCAGAAGCTTACCACTGGCAATTAGTTATATTCACTAATATTTTCTATGGTAATTTTTCCCACTAAATATTGTTAATAAACTATGAAATAAATTTTCGTTTTATTAATATTGTTGCCATGCAAGAGAGACCTTCCTTTGGCTCACCTTGTTAAATAATATCATTTTACGAACTGACTTTTGATAGCTAGGGCTATCAAGATTATCAAGATTATCAAGTTCGATTTAAGCATTTCTGCTTGTAATGCATTACCAGGTTCAACAATGTTCTAGTATAGCGTTATATTATTTTTCCCTCTATGTATTGCACAGTTCTGAAAAAAGGGGGCTTTTTCTTCACCACAAAACAATAATTTTAAGATAATTTGTACGTGAGAGTAAAATCATAAAACCCTTATCGTCATACTTGGTTTAATTATAACATGCTAAAGTTTACGCCTTGATTACAAATCTCTTCCTCCTTTTCATCTACAATACGGTTACTTGAGTTATTAGCTTGGCAGAGCACAACTGGGAGAAGTGCTCAGGTGGCCTGTAACTCAATAATCTCATTATGTATATTAAAAAAAGGTAATAAATTACTTTAGGGCACACTAAGCCTAACAAAAGACAATTTTACGTTGAAAAAATAGTTTTAGGCCACCATATATTCAGCATGAATTTTTAGAGCTCATTGAAAGTAACTAGGGCAGTTTTTTGCTTAACGATTTTAGTCCCCTTCTGTTCAACTTCCTTCCTACCTGAAAAAATAGTATCCATACCTCATTATGACGTCACGACATTAATAGCTATGTCCAATTACGTTTTTATATGTTGAGGATATGCGATAATTATTAATTATAATAAGGACTTTTACGCAAAATAAATGTGCCAGCAATACCAAGTTCAGGCACGAGAATAAAGAAATCCCTTATGTGCACCCTAATCCAAACTGAATTCTAATGTGCACACTACACAAGGTACACAAGTGAGCTTCGCAGGCAAACCCACCATTTACCTTATACACCGTTCCGAAACAAACACACCATATGTTTTATCTGCGACGGTAAAGAAGTATTATATTGTGTCGAGCATGCTCTAGAAGATATTAGTTTTTGGACAGACATTTATATAATTTTTATCTCTATAATGTAATTCTTTCATGTAGACAGAGATTCACCTTTAACTCTACCGATTTCTTTGCACATGACTAAGCAGCAAGTTTTATAATTGAATCTTCTGTGCCCTAAATTATACCTATACAATTGTCTAGTATAACCTTTTGGACGTCTCCACCATTCAGCCTTTCTCATGCTCTCATTGTGTACTTTCACTTTCCAACATGCGCTTACGTCTACAAATGCTTAGAGGAGTCACACTTCAAGAATGTCAGTACATTGTGTAATCACAACTCATTCATCTTCTGTGTTCCAATCTGTATGCTCATCATGCGATTCCCTTTAAAACGAATCATGCCTATAGTATTCTCAAAATGCAAACCCTTCATACTCATCTTAACTCTATTTGCACGTGTTTTCGATACTAGAAAAGAGGTTTAACATTGAAGTTAAAATCAGTTAAAATGCTTTATATGAGCGTCTCAAGGTCTCAACGCTCGAGTCCACTGATTTTTTATATTTGCTGACAACCGATGATGACCACATCGGTGTTGATTTGATGACTGAGTGATTTGGTATGTAATTTTGCGGACGTGTGTACAATTCCCACGCTATGATTTATTTTGCCATCATGGCTGACATGTGGAACTAAAAATACCTATAGCAATGTATTAATATCTTGTTTCTCGATACAACACGATGTTCAATACGTGATATTGTAGAGACCTGACAATACCTGGTAACTATTCTTTTATCAAATTGATAAATGAATTTCGTTGAGTGTGATAAACGCGAGGTAAACATAATGTGACACATAAGTGAAATGTGAGACAACTGGCAACAACGCAGTGTTTAGCATTTATGGAAGTGAGGGAGAAAAAAAAAATAGCCTAATGAGCTAAGGGCATTTGAGCAAACAAATGAGCAAAGAACTCAAACTCATAGATTAACCCTGTACGTTTATAACCTAATCTAACATGATCAGACCAGCGTATCATTTCCAGAATCATTCGGTGTATAACACTACAAATTGCATTTTGACATTTGAGGAGCCCTGTGATTAGTGTAGAAACTTAATGGGAATATATTGCCTATAGTATGCCAATAGGCTTCTACAGAATATATCTTAACAAGGAATGCATAAGGTTATAGGAGCCCAGTGTATACTTCAACAGAATTGAACAGTCTGGAAGACTAATGTGTATGTTATAATGTTTCTGTTAATTTTATGTATCACTGTGTCTTACTGTAAGGAATGATTACCAAATGCAGAAATGAATCATCACTTTAAATGTTAATGCACTTATACAGGGGATACTGCAATTTTGGGTCTATTATTTTATTACAGTAACATATAATTAAGTTCATGCACATTTAATCACTGTGCCTGGCAGAGTTTGTTGCAGATTTGCTAATTTCCTGTATACCTCTTCATTTCAGCTAGCATGCATTAGAGTGTATCTCAAATAGTTTTATTTAATCTAAGTTGTTAATTTCTGCTTTTTAATTTTATTTTTGTTTCAGTTTCAAATGCCATCATAGAATATGCCATTTAAACTTCGTTTGAAGAAAAGCCGTCAGTACAATGTTGTGTCAAAGTCACTGTTTGTGATATGTGTTGAGTTACTAGATGGCACATCGATAGAGTGCACACTTTCATCAGAAAGTAGTGGAAGAGAGTGCCTAGATAATGTGTGCCAAAGACTGGGTTTACAACAGGTAAATATATTTTGAAAATGTATTAATCATAAATGCAATATGCATTGTAGAGGCTAATTTTTGTAATAGAGATAGCTTTATTTATGCTATAATTTTAATGATAATGGCTACATTGTCTGTCACATAACTTATATAAACAAACTATATGATTTTTATTTCTATTGAGTCAAGCTAAACACACATATTTCCACTTACATTTTAGTACAATGTGCTTATAAACTAGGTAAGTGAAGCTTATTTATTAGATGTTTAATGCTCCTTATAATAATTAGGTAAGAAGAGCCAAAAGTGAAGCTTTACGAGTGTTAGGTTTGACTCAACACAATATAAATTACATTATTATGATTCTCTTCACTGTGCATGTTCCATATTGTGTATTGTATTATGTTAACAGTCTTCATCTGTAATAGAAATCTTGTATAGTAGAAAGTTCCTCTTTCCAGACTTAAATATATTTTACATAAACACATGCATAAACACTAGGGTGGATCATTAAGTAATGCAGAACAATTTTTTTTAATAGTTACAACAAAATAAATCTTTCACAATGAAGCCACTTCCCTTAGCCACTTTTCAACAAAGGAGTCAAGTCTCTCAACACATTCCTCCTATTGTGGCACTAGTTTCAATATACCCTGTTCATGAAGCTGTCATCTGTGCATAGCCAGATGGCTATGGCACTTGTTCATTGAAATTGAAGCATTAGACATCTAGAAATTACTTAATTGGGCCAAATGAATGAAAGTTTGAGAGTGCAATGTCTGGACTGTATGGTGGGTGCCAGCACCTCCTAACCACATTTCATGATTATGGTAAAGCAGAAGCTGTAATATGGGAGTGAGCATTGTCATGGAGCAGTCTGACATATACAGCATTGCAGTTAATCATGAAGGTCATGGCGCTTCTTCACCAATGTTCTTTCATACGATGCAGCATTCACACATAGGGTGTACAAGTAAGAAGCACCATCAAGAGATCATATGCATATCCCATGGTCACTAAAACTTTTTTCATCACTTTGAATTTCTTCTTTGCAGGGGAATTGGGATGTTTCCACTCCATTGAGGCTTGTTTTGTTTCAGCCATGTCAGGACTCATCACAGTCATGATTTCTACCAGAAAGGCATGGCCTTCAGCAGCTGTAAGTGATCCAAGCATTTGCTTGCCTTTCTGGCCATCCCTCAGTTTCTTCGGTACCAAATGGGCACTAAATTGACAAAAATTTCTCTCAGTTTCTTCGACATCCAATGGGCACTAAATGACAAACATTCAATACCTCATACATTATATTATATACTGTAAAATAAGAAATGTTGAACAACTCTGATTAGGTTCACAGTGGATCAGCCGGTCGTTTAGAATTGCATTCTTGATGGCTGTGACTTCCATTAAGTTGCAGCTATTACTGGTGCAGAATGTGATGAGTCAATAAGTTCATGCTGCCTCCTTCAAAGAATCTGCACCACATGGAGATGTTGCTACAGTGCAACAGTCTTCCCAATATATATATGTTCCCTTCATATTTCACTCAGGTTTTGTCCTTTCATGCACAAAAACGGAACTTTTGCTCTTCACAAGTTGTCTGATTGATTTTTTTTTTTGATTGATTTATTTATGGACACTCTTTAACAGCTCAGGTCATCAGCGTCCCATTCAACTTAGGGTGTGAAACGGCCGACAAATTTTGCTCAGAGGCCTCTCTTTCAGGCTTCAGGTTCTTTCTCGTGCCATAAATGTATGACATGGGACCCACGGCTTTACTTCCCTTCCCTTCCGAAGGAAGCCATACTTACGATTTTTACGCCCGATAAAATCCATTGGTCCTGGCCGGGTTCGAACCCGCGATTTTGGGTGTAGGAGGCAAGTATGGTAACCACTACACCACCAGGATCAACACAAGTTGTCTGCAATAACATGCATACCATCTTTGTGATGTAGTTTTCTGTTGCAAGAGCTATACTTGATCGAACAAACGATATCTTTAGTGCGAACTTCAAATCATATGTCTGCAAAATTTCTCCATCCCAGCTATAATGACATCATAGAAAAAAATTATTGTGCGTTCTTAATGATCCACCCTTGTATAAATGAAGTGGAAGTCCTTACCTTTATCTGTAGATCAACATAACTTCCACCAGCCGCTATCTGTGCAACTGCCGTAATTTGGGTTGTACATGAAGCTGGTTTGTTAACATTACCAAGAAATGTGTAATTACTATTTTAAAGGAAACTAAACCAGGAATAGTGTCTTTTTTTTTTTTTTTTATGAATAGTGTTTAATGCCAATTTTTAGTACTGTGGCACCACAGGCGATGGACACTGATAATACATGAGATGAAATTATATATTGGGAGAGGATATTTTTAAGGAAGGAAACATTTCAGGCCTAAGTTTATGGTACCTCCTCGGCATTTGCCAGTTATGAGGACTGAGGAAAACCTGGAAAAAAAACCTTCAGTCAGAGTGGATGGTCATGGTGAGATTCGACCTACCAGACCTCCCACTCACAAGTCTTATTAACCTTGGACCCCGTGGCAGTGGAATAGTGTCTTGAAAGACTAATACAGTCTTTAGAGGATCTTGCTCCTTCACATAAAACACTCTTTATGTGGTTCATAGAATGATGAAAGGGATTGAAAAATGCACTGAGAAGCAGAAGACCTTCAAACGTCATTGCTGTGGAGATGATGAAGACTCTCAAGTGCTCTGTATGTATTTAGAGAGATATCTTAATATTAAAATGGAAAATGTCTAATAAATTTTACATGATTATTAAACAGTTAGGAAAATTTCTTCATGCTGGCTGCCCCAAAATATCAATGAAGGGCAGAAGCTTGCTTGAGTAGAATGTTGCTGTGAAATGCTCCAAAGACACAAGGTGTTCTCTTGCTGTGTTTCTGAACATAACAGGTGATGAGACATGAATATATCAGTATGATCTTAAAACAAAGTGTTTGGTTTATAATGCCTAATGCTAAAGGCATGCTTCATTTGTCTTCTAGCATCCCAATACAGTTCCATTATGTTATTGTTATTAGTATTATGATTATTCAGGTTTTTGCATTTCAGTAGATGGTACATGTTCATAATTGTGTCTGGTTGATTGTAAATTGCACAGTGTTTATTTTTGGTAGATATTTATCTTGTGCAGGTGGATTATGAGGCAGTTATGACTGGTATTTAGTCTAAAGATTGTAGTTGATTCTTTTCTTGGTTTGTTCGTATTGTTATGCAAGGAGCCTCTTATGCTTTTTCATATTTTGCTATATGTTGTTTATGAGCTTTCTTTCAGGACTCATTCTTTAGTTCTATTTTAATTGAATTCTTTGTTGAATGTAGGGTTATCATTTTTTATTATTATAACATAGTATTTAACAATTGTTTTAACTACTGGGGCATCACAGGTGGTGGACTCTGATGATACATAAGATGAAATGATACCTTGGGATTTTTTGTTTTTTTAAGAAAGGAAGCATTCCAGGCTAAGTTTAGGTTACCTCCATGGCACTTGCCATTTATGAGAACGGAGAAAAACCTGGAAAAAACTTCAGTAAGGGAAACAGTTCTGATGAGAATTGAAACCCAGATCTCCTGCTGATGAGTCTGTGCCTTAATGACCTCAGCTACCTGTGGCAATAAGGGCATGATTGCTTTGATGGGTTCCATATTTTTCTTTTTTTGACAAGGGAATCTGCTGTTTCATTTTCTGTTAGACCAACATATGAGGTATCCAATGAAAGTGGATAGTTTTATTTAATTTGGTGAGGTTTTGATTATTGTATCTTATTGTTGAGGAGAGAGGACATTTATTGGATGCTATTGCCTCTAGTACTTCTATGGAATCTGGAAGGATTACAGCCTTGTTAAATGCTAGTGATCTGTAAATAATTTGTAGTAGGTAGTGTAGATTTCTGCATCAAAGTTTGTCTTGTTTTCACTGACTGCAATATAGTGAGAAAATTGTGTATAATACACTCTGGCACCTGCTCTTCCATTTGACTTTAGTGAGCAAGGTAAACAAATTATCAGTCAGTTTGTATCTTCCCAAACAACCCACCTCCAATGAAAACTAAGAGAGAAACAATGTGGGGAAAAATTGGTGGTGATATTCTTTTCCATTAATGGTCATGTGGCAACAACTTCTCTTGAAAATCAAAGGATTGTTACTGCAGAGAGGTACACAATAGTTTTTTTGTTCTGAAAGTTTTCCAAAAAGTGTGTGTGGGAAATTGCTGAGAACCAGTCTCAAAGGCATAAGACTGCACCATGTCATGTTGCCAGTGTGACACTTAACTTCCTGAAGGGTATCCGTATGGAGCTTTCCACCCATGTTCCTTAGTCCTGACCTCCCGCCATCATCTTGTCCTCTTTTGTGAAGGAATGATTGCAGGGAAAATTATTTTCAAGCCCAGTAGATGCTGTAGCAGCATATAAAGAGGAGCTTAGCATCAGGTACAAGGAGTGGGTGGTAGTCTTGGTTCTGAAATCGAGAGAATATGTGATATATTTCAGATTGTGATTAATATTCGACCCATATCTAAAAACTTTCAGATTGCCCCTATACAAATCCATATCATTTATTAATCAGATTTTATGTGTCATTGAAGTATAATAAGAGTTACTATTACTAACTGCTAATCTCATTAATGAATGATATAGCCTTCATTGTCAAAAACTTCTATTTAATTCTTTAATTATGAAATCATTATATTGTAAAATGTTGCATTGTGTATCACAAATTATAAGCTGTATTCTCGATACCAAAAATGACAAATTTTTATGGGCTCTGGGGTAAATTAGCATAATACACAGTACTGAATTGTTTGTAAATTCACTTTCATTTGTAAATTCTATCTAATCTGTCGTCTAGCACTTTCATTTCTTCACACTGTGGCACATAAGCAAAAGAGGAACACAGTGGCCATAGCAGTCTATTGTCTGCCTGACACTTAAATTCATAGCAATTTTATATATATTCTCCCATTTATCTAGTCGCTTCAGTGTATCTAATTTCACCTTTCATTGTCATATTCTTTTCTTTTCTTCGAACTCGACAATTTCACTACTCTTACAACATATGCTTCCATAAAACTTTCCTGCATCACAACATCTTTCTGTTTATAACAATTTAGGGTATTGGTATTAGATAATACAATACTTAACTAAAAATGTTAATTGGAACGTTCACAGTGAAGCCAATCATATAATTGAAATCATTTTATGATATAGTCGAACTACACACTCAAGTTCAAGTAAGTGAAGCATAAGAGTGTGTAGTTCGACTATATCATAAAATGATTTCAATTATATAATACAATACTTATTTAATTTTAGAACATGTTTCTTCTCCCATCCAACTTCCACAGTAAATGTGATTTTTTAATCTTGTATGTTTAATAATTTTAAAGCATTGTTAACTTGTTTTAGAATACTATAGCAAATATGTCATCTTCCTAGTGGAACCAAAATTTTAAAATGAGTGGGAAAACTTTTGTTATGCATGACTATTGCACTCATGAACAGGTTGGCTAAAAAGAAGAGAGAGGGCTAGCTGCAGCCAAACCAGAGTTCTCCTGGTAGATCTGTAAAAAAAACTTTGAACAGTGCAGAGTTTGGCTACCATTATCGAAACCTGGAGCATTTTTTGCACCATTCCACTCAAGTGGCCTTTTGGCCCTGTGTGAGGCTGTGGAGCACCCAGCAAGATGAAACCTTGCTGACCCTCAGGAAAACATGCAATCAAAGCTTCAAGGTTGCCTCATTGTCCTTCTTTGTGACATGAGGATCTTGTATCATTTCCTCATCATTAAGCAATGTTCAACCCCTTCTAAATTCTGCAAAACCAATAGAAAATGGTACCATGGAAAGGAGTAAGGTCCCAAAAGCCTGTGTGAGTCTTTTAAGGCACTGGCACAGGTTTAAACCACTTTTAAAATCATATAGGATCATTGTTAGAAAATGTTCTCTCTGCAGCCCCATTGTGTATAATAAACTCCTCAATGTTCCAACTGCTGAAGGCAAGAAATGAAGGTTCTAGTCAGGCTGAAACTATCATTATTGACTAACAAAGAACCGTACAAGATGCTTATAAAATTCTTTTCTCCCTATTGTAAAGCTCCAATGCAATGATCTGCTTAACTACCTATATTTAAAAACTATCAAGAAATGAAGCTATTCAAACATCATTTAAGACATTTTTAATGAACACTGCTACTATTCCATACTAGAATTCATGGACACTTATGTATAATCATTCTAATGCATTCATTATAATTAGTATGAAAGAGGGGGAAGGAGAAAAATGCCTGGAATGTAAGATTTTAAAATCAGTTCATGCATTTTATGTATGTCCATTGTGCTTGTTATGTTATGACTAATATTGGCAAATATCCGGCTACTTTTGTACTATTGTGATGTCACTAGACCAGTAAATAAATAATGTTCTTGCTTCTTTCTTTACAGAATATAATCTGAAAATCAGGAGTATCTCTTCTATTGTCATAAGTTTCTGTTATGTTTATTTGTTTTCTGTTTTATGTCAGCCAGAGTTTTTTGGGTTGCGGTATGTGTCCGCACATCCGCCTCATCCATTACGGTGGGTGGAGATGGACCGTCCATTAAAGAGGCAGCTGGATAAACATGCTCGAGACTCCAATTTGCTCCTGCGCGTCATGTATTATGTCACTGGAATAAACTTGATCCATGATGAAATGACAAGGTGAGAATCAATGACTTAGTACAAGATATGATCATAATGTTCTGAGATGAATACTGCAAAATTTTTAAAAAAAATTACAATCTGGTTTAAAATTTGCCAGTATTTCCTTCAAAGTAGGCAACTTGTGCAGCACCTCTGCTTGCAAGTAGTGTTCTTGAATCTTGTTAAGCACCATCTGTGATTCCTTCAGAGGGGAAGTAAAGCCATGGGTCCTATGTCGTAGATAACGGCAAATAAATGATGCTCAAGCTTGAAAGAAATGGCTAATAAATTTTGCTCAGAGGCCTGAAGCCTGAAAGAAGAGGGCTCTGAGGAAATTTATCGACTCTTTCATGCCCTGAATTACATGGGATGGTGATGACCTGAGATGTTAGATTGTCCATAAATAAACCAAATGAATAAATAACCTATTTTGTTTATAAATATTGTTCTTACGAAGCTGTTGACAATGGAATGGTAATATATCCTAAACGTAGGTATTAATTTTTTACACTAAACTCCACTTACATAAAAATAAGACGCGTTTTGGGAGAGATGGGAGAGATTCTCCCAAAATGCATCTTATTTTTATGTAAGTAAGTGGAGTTTAGTGTAAAAAAATGAATACCTAAGTTTAGAACCTATTTTGTTAATTAGCTAGTGAGCCATTTTAATACTCTTATGCTCACTTACCATTGAATTATACAGAACATGTTTCACAGGCTTTTGCTCACATCATCAGCTATGAGCCGACTGTCAGATTTGTTGTTGATTGGATGGACTTGGTGCAGCTCTCGTGGACATTTTATGAACTTTTGGATTAATTTGTCTTTGTTGGGATCTCAAAAATCATAACCTAATCTTCATATTTTGTATCTATGAATTTCAATAATTTGACTTCCATTTCTATATCACGTTTATCTCTCCAAAAGTGAAGTGCAATCGCTGACTTTTCTCCAGTGTTTTTGTAACCTAATTCAAATGCTTCTTTTGTTTTTGCCATTATATACTTTGTTACATTTTGAATAGTTGATTTTATACATTCCTGTCTTCTTCTCATCATGTATTCTATCATTATCATCAGAGTTGAGCAGATTATTTAGGTTGAATTTGTTCACTAGGGACAAAGTAATCCCAAACTCTCTCAGTATATTCTGGAATTTTTTGGTGGCCCAAGAATGATAAGTAAATTTTTTGTGAATGGTAGTTTCTTTTTACTGTTAATGTTGTAACCTGTTTTAACCCCTTCTCTTGTTTGAATTTCTTGATTTTCTTGTCTACAATTTCTTGGCCATACCCATTGATTTTTGCCATTTGTATTATGTGAGAGCATTCTTCGCTGTATTCAAACTCATTCATGGGTATATTAATGAGTCTGTATGTTTATGTGCTGTGGGATTGAAGCCACTTGCCTTTATGTAATTTTCTGTCTATGTATACTTTCTGTATATTTCAAATTATTGCCTGTTCTTGTAACCTTTAAATCAAGTAAAGGTATCATGTTGTCTTGTTCTGTTTCAAAAGTGAATTTAATTTCCATATCTTGTAGGTTTAGCAATTTTGGCAGTCAGTTTCAAGCTGATGATGTGGGCAAAAGCTTGTAAAACATGTTATGTATAATTCAATGGGTGAACATAAGAGTATTAAATCGACTCACTAGCTAAATAAGAATATATTTGTTGCTTCACTCTATTAGTTCTAACACAAAATTAATTTTAAAATTTATAATCATCTGTGATTTGGGCTGGATTTTTCCACTGGGTCAAAACAGTGACTTTTCAGCTTAAGCTTGGAGAGTAAGAAGACATTTCAGGGACTAAATCTTATGAGAGCTGCTCAATAAATCCATGCAAACTCAAAAGTTAGTATTGCTAATTCTTTTTTTCTGCTTTATTTTTGCAACATGGTGACAATTGAGGAATGATGAGCACTCATTGACAAAAAAATGAGTCATCCCCAGATTCTATGTGTTGATTGGAGAACTTTGGGAACATTCATAAATGCTGTATTTACAATGCACGTGCAGGAACTGCACACTGAAGTAGGCTTTTTGCATGTAAATGCAATGGTCACAATCATAAGTATCTGTACAGAGAGCATTAGAATAGAGTAGCAGTTGCCAAGTGGTTTTGAAGGCATAGCTGTTATGCATAAGCTCCTCATGTTGGAAGATAAACATGCACTTTTGACCACAGCATCACTGCACACTGTGCAACAGAGCTAATGGAACACACGCACACATGCTAATTAGCTTCTTTAGTGCACCATATAACACAACTGCTGCAGTAATTACACAGCTTTACTGGTTACCTTGTGAACTGCGCATTGCATCGAATTGAACTTAGAAGAATTTTGCATTCGAGAGATAACTCATTTTTTTTGGTCACCAGGGGTACAAGGCTATAAACAATTATGGAACTTAGTTTTTGTGTTTGAGAGTCGTTTTCCTGCTTAAAAAAATATATGAAATTGAAAATTTTATGTATTAATTAAACATTATTTTTTGCAATGTTAGGTTTGGTTTATTTATAGACGGTATTTAACAGCTCAGGTCATCAGCATCATATTCAAATCAGGAATGTGAAACGACTGACAAATTTTGCTCAGAGGTCTCTTTTTTCAGGCTTGAGGTTCTTTATCATGCTGTAAATGTGTGACATGGGACCCACGGCTTTACTTCCCTTCCAAGGATACTCATGATTTTTATGCCCGAAAAAATCCATCGGTCCTCGCCAGAATCAAACTTGCAATCTTGGGTTTAGAAGGCAAGCATGGTTACCACTACACCACCAGGACTGACTCTTTGAAAGGAGCAGCACCCACAGAAATTATAGCATAACTGGACAAACTTTATTATAAATCTCCAACTTTGCTTAGAATGGGGTATAAATCGTTTGGTCAGTTGAGATGTCCTGAATGAGCATAAGCATTCTGGACATCCTGTGGAGTTAACAACTCTCAAAATTATTAAAAAATCCACGGCATGGTACTGAGCGATAGAGGCTGAAGGTGTAGGAAATTGCTGAATCTAAGGGCATTTCTGGAGATCAGGTGCTAATATTTTGCACAATCATTTGCAAATGAAAAAACTATTGATGAGGTGGGTGCCACATTTGTTAATGATTGACCAGAAAAGAAAACAAGTTGTCATTTCTAAGCAGAATTTGGAGCTTTTATATAGAATTCAAGTGAATTTCAGGGAAGGTATATGACAGTTGATAACTCTTGTATTCACCATTACATGCTGGAAATGAAAGAGAAGTCAAAACAGTCAGTTACAACTAAAGAAAATGTTCCAAAGATAGCAAAAACAATCTCTTCAGCAGCATTGGGATTGCAATAGCGCAATTTTTGTTGACTTTTTGGAAATTGACAAAACCAAAACAGATGAATATTATGCTATGCTACTGAAGTAATTAAATGACACATTCAAGAATAATCATTCTGATTTGCCAAGAAAAAGTTCTTAAGTTAGTGACAATGAGGACAGCAGCTCAGTTTATTTGAAATGACACACATTGAAAAGCAACAAATCACATTACTGTGAACAATAAAGGTGAAGAAGGAATTTTTTTGTTTTGTTTTGGTTTATTTATTCATGCTCTTTAACATCTTGGGTCATCAGCATCCCATCCAATTCAGAACGTGAAATGGCTGACAAATTTTGCTTAGAGGTCTCTTTTTTCGAGCTTGAGGTTCTTTTTCGTGCAGTAAATGTACGACACGGGACCTACAGCTTTATGCCCTTCTGAAGGAAGCCATACTTTACTAACTGCAAACATAATTACTTTATACACTACAATCATACTATAGTAAATAAATATTTTGTTCTGTATAAAGATGCTTCTACATGATTCTCTCCTACTTACATTGTATATACATCTTATACATTTCTTTTGCAAAGCTAATAATCTATTCATATTCGTTAAACAAGTACTACCCCATACCTGAATGGCATATTCTAGATGTGTTCTGTATTTAAGTATCTTGCTAAGTTTCTTAAAAGGTAGAGATTTATACTTATCTTTTTACATATATAATCAACGTGATATCTGAAAGTTAAATTTCCATCAATAATAATTCTTAGGAATTTTATTTTGTCTAATTACTGATATTTTATAACATTTTTATTACTATATATATTTTATTGTGGTGTTGGAACATGACTGCTTTTGTAATCTTAAAAGAAGTTAGGAACAGTGAAGTTGTTACATATACAAATATACAAATGAGTCACTAAAGTGAAGTTTTAGTGTCGCCTAATACTGACTCATTTGTATATGACTGCTTTTGTTTTTTGAAGATTTACATTTAATTTATTATTTGTAAAGTAATTATATATTTCTTGCATTTTTGAAGCTATTAAATTTCCCAAATCATTTAGTTCTTTATTCCCAAATACTATTGGTGTGACATCTGCATATGAAATTGTTTTAGCATGTGTAATTTTTGGAAGATCATTGATATAAAGTGGAAAGAGAATCGATACAATTTCAGAAGTGTGTGAATGTCACTTTTCCAAATTTATGCAGGAAATGTGTAAATGTAGCAGGACAAAATTTCAAACATCTCCTCTCATACGGCACATTCTTACATTCATTATAATTGTAATTGCAAGAATTTGAATCACTTGCACCAAAATTAAATCCAATGTGCCAGAAGTTACCTCATCTGCAAATACATTAAAGTCTGAAATTTTTAGATGAGACATCTTGCAGTTGGTAATAATAGCATAATATTGTACATCTTTATCATTGTTTCTTTTGTTCTTTCTTTTTCCCCTTCTAGATATCATTATTTCCTCCAGCTCAAATCAGATGTGATAGAGGGACGCATGAACTGTGATGCAAAGCAAGCTATTTTATTGGCCAGCTACAGCATGCAAGGTAAGCAATAAACATTATTAGTAATCAGCAACATGCATTACCAAATTATTTGCTCTATGTTTGGATTCTAAAGTAAACAAAACAAATATATTCATTCATCTAAATAAAAAAATTGTAGAATCTGCCACATCTGAAACAAACTTTTATATAAATTGAGTTGAGAAAATTTAATTATTTATTCCAGTTACAGAAATAAATTATGACATATTTCATGGATTATAGTACACATCAGTTCCTCATTAACTGCTGGAAAAACCGAGTTGATTGTGTTTATCATTCAGGATAATTTGAAGGTTCAATGGCCTTTCGTTGAATCTTAAAATTGAATGTCAAAGTTCATTAGCCATGTTCAAACTTATTGTGTAAATTTTTTCCCAGTTGTATAGTTTCCTTGGTTTCTGAGCTGTTTTTTAGAACTTGAATTTTTCAGTCCCATGATTTACGCTTTAAAAATGCTGATTTACCAACACAGGTAACTGAGGTTTGTAGCAGCATATAGATATTCACCATTCAGTTAAGTTAGCCTGTGTTCTTTGCTCCATAAGGAATTTTGCCTTCCTCTTGAACCTTCAAGATCTTCCTTCATTCTCTTACTGCTAGTAGTATATTTTTCCTATTCCATATTGCTCTGCTTGTTAGCATTTACCAGTCAGCTCTTGTTCTGTGTAATTCAATGATAAGTGGAGCATAAGAGTATTAAAATGACTCACTAGCTAATTAAGAATATATAATATGAGTGTTGTGAGTATTCACAGACCATTTTGGTAGAACCATGCCTCATCTGAAAAGAACCCAAGCTGTGGGTCAAATAACCTTTCAGAATGAAAGAAACCATTCATGCACACATGCTATGGGATCACCTTGTCATAGACAATAAACATGTGTAAACTTGTAAGATTTGGGCTTTAACAGCATATTGCTGTATGTATAGAAGGTACTGAAACATCAACTTGTGCTACATTTGATAGTGATTTTGTTGGCGAACATTCAAGATTTGTGCCAGTTACAGCTAATTTTATTTCTGTTAAAATTGTACATCTTTGCAAGTGGTTCTTGTGTTGTATTTGACCAGAAGTATCAAATTTATTCACAAGATGTGAATTGCATTTCTGGAAGGAGGCAATTACACAAGGAACTTCCAAATAAACTCCTCAGTCAATGGACTGAACTCAGGACTTGACGAGCTGATTCGATTTGTAACAACATTTACATACAAAAATACATTGTTCTATAGTCAGCTGTCTTGCCATCTTTGCAAGTGAATGTAGACTGTTTACTGCTCTGAAGTTCAAAGACAGGTAAGTAAATGAGTATGAAGGGGTTAGGGAGCAAGCACACATTCTGGAAACCTGGTAATAGTGCCAGTGTTTGCATAAACATCCAACAATATGTCTCTATTGTTGGAATTTTATTCCCACATGACTTTTAGAATTCAAATCTTGAAAGTAGTCACAATCATTTCCAAATGGCCTCATGGATTTAGAATGTCACACTCATTAGATTTTCTTTTAATATTGCAGCTGAGTTTGGAAATCATATTTTGGAACGGCATACTGCTGAATACCTGAAAGATTTTGCTTTGTTTCCTAAGGTAAGTTATTAAAGAGTGTTTATTTAGAGGTATCATTGTTTGTAACACAGTATGTGTAGCTAAGATATGAGGCTTGGTGCATAAGTTTCCAGCCTAACCATTTACTAGGTATGGTAAAGACAAAAACTATATTTCACTTTTCAACATAGTTACTCTTTATTGCAATACACTTCTCGTATCTTTGAATTAACATTTCAATCCCCCCCCCCCCCAATAGTCAGAAATCTTGTCTGCAAAATGGGCATAAACAGCATCCATCACTTCTTCATCACACTTAAATTTCCTTCCTGGAAGGTCCTTCTTGAGTTTTGAGAATAAGAAATAGTCACTGGGAGCTAGATCTGGTCTGTAGAGTGGGTGGTTGATCTCCTTGAAGCCACATTTCACAGCTTCTTTTGCAACTAGAGTTGTGTGCACAGATGCGTTGTCTTAAAGAAGGCATACACCATTCAGCTTTCCCCACCTTTTCTCTTTGATGGAAGCACGTAGTTTGTGCAGTAAGCCAGCATAATACTCCCTGTGGTGTTCCTCTCCTTGAAGTCAATGAAGAGTATTCCTTCATAGTCCCAAAAGATTGTGGCCATGATCTGGTTGACTGAGTGACCTTGGCCTTTAGAGGCAGTGTTTTGCTGGGTTTAAGCCACTCCATTGATTCTCTTTTGGGCAGGGGATCATATTAGAGGACCATCCTCTGTAACTATGGTTTGCAGAACTTCTCTTTTGTTGTCGCTGCAGAGCTCCAAAAATGCCTAACATTACTTGTTGCTGCTTTTGGACTGAGGAAAGAAGTCTAGGCACCCATCTTGCACTAACCTTATTCATGTTTAAATGTTCATGAATAAATGGAAGAACTGTAATTTTAGAAAGGCCCAACCATGCTTCTATTTCTGTAACTTCTTCCTATAATTTCTCCTTCCACAAGAGTGATGTTTTCAGGAGTGAGCATCTCCAAGGGCCAGCCGCATGCTTTTATAGTAGAATATGAGGGGATGCTTCTCCATATACACTGTCCAATCGCTGTTTAATTTCATTTGGAATAAGACCTTCTTTTGTGAAGAACTTAATAACAGCTCGATACTCCATTTTGAACATGTCTTAATCTTCTACACATAGCCTTCTTTATGTAACTATCTGAACAACTGAACACAGTGGAGAGAAAGTTACAACTGCAATTATTTACTTAACAGATAAGATATGGCTTTTGTGAAGGCGATAATCCTTATCGGTGAGGTCGGAAACTTATGGACCTACCCTCGTATAATATGTATTTTTAATTACCATTGAAAAGTTTGGCTGATTGCATAACTCTTCAGGAAAGTGATTCTGATTATTATGAATCATTCCTGTATCTGGTCACTTTAAATACATGGTAAGGTTTGTCATTCATAAAATTTTCACTTTGAGCAGAGGGCATGGTAAGTCAAAACATTTCAAGGTACAGTGAAGCCATCTACCCATTACTACATTTGTAGGTATGTTTATACAGTAGAGATTGTGTTAAGTTTAAATACTGCCATTCTGTGCAGTACCTCATTCATAATTCTAGTCCATCCCCTGTAGCATATAATGCTCACTACAATGGTTAATCAACTTGCCTGAAAACAATACTTTCAGGAAAACAGCCAAATAGAAAATGCATTTTGAATTTGTAACAGAAATGAGAAATTGACAGAAAGGAAACTTGTGTTAAATGATAATATACTTTCAGAAAAAGTTGCCAAACAGAAAATGCAGTTTAAATTTGTAACAGAAATGGGCAATTGCAGAAAGGAAACTTGTGTTAAACGAATCACCTATGTACAATGTGAAGGAATAAAATATCATTAAAGTATTACTATTAATATATTTTCTAAATCAAGTACCAAAATCAATATTTCCAGTTATTAAATTTCATTTCATCTAGCAAAATACATACAGCTTGTATGTGAGCCAACATAGGGCAGTAAAATGATGTCTATTTAATGAAGCTGCTTGGAGATTTCCTTTCTTAGATGAAAGAAATATATTAAGGAAATTATTTATTTATTTGAATGCTAAGAAAATATAAACTACAAGAGACCTCCATCTATCTGGCCCAGGTCATTTAAGATATACTGCTCATAATTACAATTTTTACAATAATTAATGATATACTAATGCCTTAATCTAAAATCCAAATAAACAGAATACCAATTCTTCACTTCTATTGCATCAGACCCCAGTCCCCGGTTCTTCAGCACAATGTACTGAAATTCCAGGAGACCCTGCTCTTACTCGACCCCAGGTACCAAAATGATATCTAACTTACTCTGTCTATACCATTATTTTATCAATTATATACTATGATTTGTGTGAATTTTTTTCATCTCCGTTCACTGTCCATTTTTATTTAACTTTAAATAAATGCTGACCCATACTCCTGCACACTTTTATGAATTTTCTCTTTGTTATTCTATTATCCGTTTTAAATTTTACTTAATGAGTTCATTTTTCCAGTTTACAGTTTCCTTACAATCAAACACTATATATTCTAAGTCTTTTTTCCCTCCACATAATGGGCATTCCCCTTGTGTAAAACCTCCTCTTTCACCTTTTAACTGCCACATGCCTGCTCTCGTCCACACTATACCCTCTCTTCCCACCTTATTTGTTTTATCTATGTAAATTTCCCTTTCCCTTTCCCATGCCCATTTCATCTTAACATAAAATTCCAGTGATGTCTTCCCAGTTAAATTACAAAATTGTTTTTGTATCTTTATATCTTTAAAATGTCTTCTGGCCTCTTTCCAAAAACCTCTAACATTTGTATCTCTTTTCCTCCATATACACCCTAATTCATTGCTCTCTACTATATTTTTTAAACTACTCAACCACCCCTTAGTTAAAAATGAATCTTGATATATCAAATATTGTTTTACTAGCTCATCCTCATAGGAAATGCTTAGAATTTCAAGAAAAGAGTTTAAGGAGCATTGGGTAGAGTAATAGCCTTAAGCTAATTTTGGAGAATGATGGAATGGGGGACATTTGGAGAAGGAGGAGGGAGAACAATGTAAAAGGTTTTTGTAAAGTTGCAAGAAAGAGGTTGGAAGATATAGAAATACAAAAATTGTTTACTGAGATAGCAGGTTAAAAGATTTTTAGTATTTTATATACCAATAAAAAACAATGGGAAAGAGACACATATATTGATAAATCAAATAAAGAACAGAGAGGGCATTACATGGTTAAGAGCAGGTGTGTGGAGATTAGAAGGAATAAGGAAAGTGTTTCCTCAGAATCATTGTCCAATATGTGGGAGAAAGGAAGGTATGAAACATAGTCCCGTCCCTTTGAGTGCAAAGGAACGGGACTCTGGAGGAAAAAGTTGTAAATGTGAAATGGTTTAAATTAGATAGAAAAATAGCCTTAATGAAAATCTTTAGTAACAATAGCAGGAATGTAGGGGAGTTCCTGAGCAAAGTTAAAAATAAATGTAATTGGGTACTAAGAAGGGAAGTAAATCAAATAATTTAAAGGATTGCATTTGTTTAATTATATTAGGATTTAGATAAAGGTGATTATGGTTGGGAGTTGATTATATTTTTATTAAATTTGATTAAATTATTCAGTTTGGAACTGGAAAGTGAACAAATGTAAGATTTAGTATGCATTTGAGAAATAAAGGCATTAGTAGTTTATAAGAGCCTGTAGCTAGCTAACAAAATAATGGTATTGGTAGAGTAACGAAAAAATGTTATTTAGAACCTTGGATTGGATCCAGTCTGGTCCCCTGGAATTCCAGTAGACTGCTGCTGATGAACCAGAGACTGGGTACTGATGCAATCAGGGTGGAAATATATTTGTTTAATTATATTAACTTAGATAAAGGTGATATTTTTTGTATTTTTTCTTAGCATATTAATTAATTAATTCACTCATTCATGCAAGATTTCCTTTTTGTATATTTTTCTGTGAATTCCTTGAAAAGTCTCTTTTTACTTTTTTAAATGGTATTATCAGCTAATATAAACTTTTTTACATGATTCATTGGAAAATTCTATCCCATTAGTAGGAACATCGAAGTGAAAGTCTTGTTTCTGCTCTTTATAGAAAATTCCTCTACATTTGTAACATGTGTTTTTGTATTACAAGTTCTGTATGAAGGGTCTTTATATTTATTTTTATTTCAGTTTGGCATACCTTAAAAACATATTTTCCTCTTTCACAATGAATGCTCAATACCATATCCTTGAATAGACTGCAAATCCTCACACATCTAGCATATCTTTTGTATTAACATGTTCAACTTCACCTGCTGAACTGTAGTAAATGGGCCATGCAATACTCCAAGCACAACTACACTGTTGTGGATTTCTTGGAGCTCCCCATTGTCCAAGTGCAAGACTCTAATTCTGATTAATGAAATATAATCATTATAAATTTAGTTAAATTTAGATTTTAGAGCATTCATGCAACATAAGTTCATGCAACAAGCATTAAGACTTGCAAACATGGAATTTGTCAGTTACAACAACTACTTACATTTTTTGGTGCTTATATAAAGAATAAATATATATTTTTGTGCATGTTTACACGCTGATTAATATAAATGATATACAAATGTTATATCTAAAGTTGGTATATTATAATAAATAATATATTTATTTATTGCCAATAGACTAGTAATACAAGTTTCCTACATTGTCATATGTTTGTTACAATACTACTATTATATTTAGGTCCTTACATACAGTTGATTATTATAAATATGCCTCTGATCTTTACTATTTTTGGTATTATAACTATGAATCTCATTATTTTTCATACAATTCTTTGCTTCATTTCATAATCAAGCCTTATACACATAGAGAGTAGACAGTTAATAATTCATGTTACATAAATGTATCCTTACAAGACTTTCTAATATAGAAATTAATGTAATATATTTTTTTCTGCAATATAAATAATCTAAAATATGTTTTATTTAGTGTAAATAATCTATCCATATGCACCTTTGGTGCAACTCCCCAGATCTGAATACTATACTATAAATGAGGATAAATTATACCATAATAAATAATTTTTAACTCTTTGCAGCCAAATACATTTTTAAAAAATCTCAAAAGATTGATTTATTAATTGTGCTATATATATATATTTCCCCCCCTCCATGTTAATTTACTATCAACTCATATCCCTAAAAATTTATGTGTAAATTTTATTTCCATTCACACAAATTCTCTAAAATATTTCTTTTAACTAATAATTTTTTGTATCTTATTTATTACACAACATGGTTCAATGCACAATATCTCTCAATATACTCTCTACCAATGTCAATGCACTGTTGCCATGTTTTTAGTAACTTCATTATGGCATTGTGAAGCCACTGTTTGGGAGCACTACATTTCTGGACTGCTGCCTGAATTTCCTCATTATTGCCAAATATTTTACCTCACAGCAAAGTCTTTTGTGTTGTCGAATAAGGTAAAATCAAACAGAGTGATATCTGGTGAATATGATGGGTGTGGCACAACAATGAACCCCTGCAATATCAACTTTGCTTATCGTCAAGTGTCTGTTGTGGGGTAATGCATTAACATGTTGGAGGAACCCTCTTATTGACCACTTCCCCTTTTGCCATTGCTGAATTCTGCATGTAAGCCTGTAAAGGTCTCACAGTACACCTCAACCAGAGGTCATTAAGGCGCAAACTTGTGAGCTGGAGGTTTGGGGTTCGATTCCCGCCAGGACCATTCTACCTGATGGATGTTTTATCCTGGTTTTCCTCAGTCCTCATAAATGGCAAATGCCAAGGAGGTACCCACCTGAAACATCCTTTAAAAAAAATCCCAATATATCGTTTCATCTCATATATCATCAGTTTCCACCACCTGTGGTAGTGCCTCAGTAGTAAAAAGGCGCACTAAACACCATTAAAAAAAAACAGTACACATCGCTGTTGACAATCCTTCCTTGAGAAACTGCCACGGATGGCCGAGGTCGTTAAGGTGCGGATTCGTGAGTGGGGGAGGTCTGGGGTTTGAATTTTGCCAGGACCGTCCTCCCTGACTGAGGTTTTTTCCAGGTTTTCCTCAATCCTCATAAATGATAAATACTAGGAAGGTACCCTAAACTTAGGCCTGGAACGTTTCCTTCCTTTAAAAAAAAAAGCCTTTCCCAATATATTATTTCATCTCGTGTATTGCCGTGGATCTCGTGTCGTACATTTACGGCACGAAAAAGAACTTCAAGCCTGAAAGAGAGGCCTCTGAGCAAAATTTGTCACCCGTTTCACGCCCTGAGTTGAATGGGATGCTGATGACCTGTGATGTTAAAGAGCGTCTGTAAATAAATCAATAAAAAAAAATCTCATGTATCATCAGTGTTCATCACCTGTGGTGCTTCAGGAGTAAAAATGGGCATTAAATACCTTTGAGAAAGCCAGTCCATTAGCAGTATGCCCGAAGTGTTCCAAGGTGATCACGTGCTTGCCCATGGATGGGGCAGCACAAAATTTCTTGGACTGGAGACTCCCTGAATTTTCCATTGCATAGATTGGACTTTCTTCTCTAGCATATGGTAGTGATACCATCACTCATCACCATTCGCCAACTTCTCCAAAATATCCAGGTCTTCATTATGCATTTCTATTGGCCAATTACAGACATCAACTCTTTTGTTCTTCTGTGCCTCTGTCAAGTCCTGTAGAACCTAGTTTGCACACAGCTTTCTCATATTTAAATCATCATAAATAATTGCAGAACCAAGGTTTGTCTGACATTCCAGTTCATCAAAGGTTATGCATGTATCATCCATGATTAATTCAGACATAACTTTAATGTTCCTGGGAGATCATGATGTTGATTGACGAACAGTACTCACATTTTTGTGTGCAGATTCCCTGCTGCTGGCAAACCCCATTGAACTAGTTGTAAATGATCTATGCAGGAGCTTTTTGCAGTTAAATGCAGTTCCTTCCACAAATATCATGCAGCCTATTTTTGTTCATGATATTCACAAAAGGACGAGTGCATAGATTGTGCAGTATTAGTAAAATATTGCTATTGTAAATCATTTCTGAATGCCCCTCATAATTTTGTCTATTTCATTATTTGACACCCCACTTAAGAAAAGAAGTTTTAACTGCTTCAGTCTGCAATACCACACTTTCATGCATATGTGGTTTTTCATTACAAAGTAATTATTAAATATATGGCATACTTTTTGCAATTTATCAATATTTTGGCCTTTAGTACTTAATGATGTAATTATCTTCTTGAGTTTTATTTAAGCTATAATGTTTTACTATCTTTCAAGCTGTCTTTGTTATATTTTAATTCAGCAATCGTATTTGTTGGCACCAGTTTCTTTAAATTAAAAGTAATGGAGATTTATTTTCTTGTGTTCATTTGGCAAAGCTGTATATTGGTAAATTTGTAAAATAGATAATAGTCTTTCATCATTTCCCTAAAATTTTTCATTTCATCCAGTATTCTTACATAATTATCTCCTAATATATTCAATGTTTTTTTCTTTGATGAAAATGTTTATTTAAATGTGCAGTTAAAATGTTAAAAAATGTTTCTCTTTTTCAGATCACATCCTGAATTTTATACTCTCTTTCCGGTTTATTTGTTTTAAACTTTCACATGGCTTGTTTTAATTTAAAGTTTTAGCGGGTCTATTTATTATATATTCCATTTGTGTAGAATTTAGTTGCCAGCTACTTCTGGTCTTCATTACTGAAAGAAACAAAGTAACAGCTTATATAAGCCGTATAAATGCTGTGTATCACTAAAACAAATTTATATTATCAGCACTTGACAGCAGATGGTAATTTGGAGACCTTGACAGAAGCAGTAATACTGCAGCATGCAGCATTGGCTGGGCTGTCACAAGGAACTGCAGAGGAATATTATATACTTGCTGCTCAACAACTGGAAGGCTATGGCCAAGAAATGTTTTTTGCTAAGGTAAGTATAACAAATGAAATGCACAGGAAAGCTGGGTTATAAGTATAATGTATCCCAAAAGTCTTCATACATCTATAAGCCTTGTTAAAAAAATATGGTGTAATATGTTACAAGTTTGTAACTTGTAGTTATCAATGAATTCAGTTTCATAAAGGTTTCCTCTAAACTTGTAGTTTACAACTCCATACTTACAAGAGGCAAGTGATTTTTATTATTTTGTTTAGCAAAAAGTATTAATATTAGTCATGCTTTTGTAACTTGTATGCATTTTTCTACAAGTGTGGGAATATTGGTAACTTCAAACTCTGGCGCAATTTTTCAATAATATAGGCAAACAGTTGACCTAAATATCTAAAGTATTATCAAAGTGATGATAATGCGAAAATTAGGAGTATGTATACAGAAAGAATAAATCAGTATTTTAGCACATGAAAAGTTTAGGTTAACTGCAATTTAACTATACTTGACTTTACCAGCAGACAAAAGTTTTGAGCAGTACGGCTGCAGAGTGCAAAGAGCCAAAATGAATGGCAGCGGGGGGCAACTTCACTTCTGATGTTGCCTGGTGACTGCACAAGCACTTAATCTGCACGTAATTGTTTTCTCTTCATAGTGATGATAGGCATACGATTGCTGTCTTTTTTAGATGCACTCATTGTTACACAACATTTACACTTCCTTATTCACACTGAAGTGAACAACAGTTGACAGAATGGAACTCCTACTATACTTTTCAGTCCTGAACATTGGTATTGAACAAAATTACATCTGGGCAAATTTACCCCATGTACTTGTGTTTCTCTTACAACTCATTCTGTCATTATTCTATCATCAGCATTATTTTTATCATTTCAACCATTAGTTCATTTATAGTTCATTCATACATATCAACTTCCTCAAGTGTATATAAACTGGTTATAGTATATAAACTGTTAATATCTACAAATATTGGTATATTAGTTCCTTGCTTCAGTAATCAGTGTGTTTTATTTGAAGACAAAAAAAAACTGTTTTCCTCTTCAATAAGATACAGGTTTTTATTTGCTGTGATTTTTACATCTGTGTTAGGATGCATAAATAGCACAATTCGGATATAAAGAAGTGGAAATACAGAATTAAGGAAAGTTGCATTGTTATATTTGATTCTGTATTATGCTAAATATTAAAATATTTTTCAATTGGATTGCATGAATTCCCATTGAAACTAGACAAATTCTAAGGGAAACATTTATAAGATTACACCATGCATCCCATTCAAACCAGAGGATTGAGATAAAGCAAAAATTGTGGCTGCTAAGAGTGATTTTTCATTTTTCATTCCCTCCCCGCTTTAGATTAACTCCCACCCCAGTAGTCCAGTTTTGCTCATTAACAAATTTGACAAATCATTCATTAATTGATAGCTATGTGCCAAGTTTTGTTGAAAAAAAATAAAAAATATTAATAATTTTGTCCTTGTTTATTTCCAAGCTTGCTTTGTGAACCTATGTCTTTCATTTTGCTTGTGAGCTTTCCTTTAGTAATTACAATTAGCCTCCACTTCCTTATTCACACTGAAAGCAAGCAAAATTAACAGAGAACAGTTCATCTCCACAATTCCTTTCCCCCGTTCGTGACTGCAGCCTTGCCTCTCAAGAATTTAGTCTGCTGGTAACGTTAGGTTTTAACTATAACTTATGATTGACATTGGTATTTCCCATTTCAAATGCGCATTTCATGCAGCATCTTAGTTTGTTGTTTTTAAGACTTGTCATGAAAATAATTTATTTTACTGCCTTATTCTTTTTGCTCAACATATGCTGACTTAGATGGTTTAGTAGTAAACCATATTTTCCTCAAAGACCCAAGAATACAGTTCATTCCCAGTCATTGGATTTTCTTTGGGTGTAAAAATCCTAGTATGGTTTCTTTTAGAAGGGAAGGATTATTTACAGACGCTCTTTAACATCTCAGGTTATCAGCATTTTAGGAGGGAATAAAGCCATGGGTCCTATGTTGTAGATTTATGGCATGTAAAAGAACCTCAAGCCTGAAAGAAGAGACCTCTGAGCAAAATTTATTGATCAGTTCACAGCATGAATTGAATGTGACACTAAGACCTGAGATGTTTAAAGAGTATGCATAAATAAATAAAATCATGTATTGAAACCAATGGAGCATATTTTGTAAACATGCAAAAAGGGAATTCAGTGGAAGTTGCATAGGCTTCCACATCTGGATCATATTGCAAAATAAATTCAAGTTTGGCTTTGGCAAATACATCAATGTTGTTCCTCACAGTTGTCAACTTTCTCCACTGTTCCTCCTTCTGCATACCTTCTTCTAAACTCTAAATCACATCAGGCTAATACCTGTGGTCTAGCAAAGTTCCAGTTCTAGGTTTTTGTCATTGAGCAACTGTTGAGCATGCTTGATGCCTGTTATATTTATTGAATTTAGAGTACAAATGAAGCTTGTAATTTTTTTGGAAGAGTTTTCACAAGAAAACTGCTTAACTTATTCAAATATCCCACTTATTTTTTACTGTAGTTGCCAACTCTTTCTTTTTTTTACAAAAACACGAGAGATTTTGGCCTGACAAAATGGTTCCTGTAAATGAACAATTCTTTTTTTCCTTACAACAATATAATTAGATCAAACTAGTCTAGTACAGTGCATAATGGTCACAAGTGCAATAGTGCAATACATGTCACTTGATGGGCTAGATTTTGATATGAATTCCATTTTATTTTGCACATTCCTATATTTAGTTATATTAATAATATTACAATCCATACACAGTTCCCCCCCCCATAAAGTTCCTTCCTAAATAGTTGTGTTACAGAATTTTTGTGCTATATGTAATACATTAAGTGCAAGTATCACAGATTTTAGAGACATTATTACAGTACATAAGCGTGTAATATCTGACTTTTGGCATCACAATGTATAATGCATATTTGCCTGACTGCCAATTTTTCAGGATGAACTGACTGCTATGGGTGGCCGAGTTCATTAAGGCACAGACTTGTGAGCGGGAGGCCTGGGGTTCGAATCCCTCCAGGTCTGTCCTCCCTGATTGAGTTTTTTTTTTTCCCTCCCTCCCCCAGGTTTTCTTCAATCCTCATAAATGGCAAATGTGAGGGAGATACCCTGGACTTTGGCCTAGAACACTTCCTTCCTTTAAAAATAATAAAAAATAAAATAATAAAAACTTTCTCATTTTATCATTTCACTTCATGTATCATCAGTGTCCACTGCCTGTGGTGCCTCAGTAGTAAAAATGGGCATTAAAAACTAATTAAAAAAGGGGGGATGAACTGAATTACTTGCTATACATATTTAGAAGAAGTGTGGTAATTTTATTTAGAATTAATGTATGATGCACTATCTTTCAGGATGAGAGTGGTGTTGAAGTAATCATTGGAATATCACTGATGGGTGTTCTAGTGGTCTATGAGGATAAACAGACCTCAAAATTTTATAGGTAAATATATTTATTGACTCGAGCACATTTCATCTAAATTCCTTGTACTTAATAACTTTCACTTCATTGTATAAATTTCTGTTATTAACTTTGTCACAGTCACAGATGGAGCCATTCTGTGCCAATTTCATTTTATGGACAGAAAAGTTCATGCACTGTTATTAGTGGTCAATTTTTTAATACACATTCTAAGCTATGTTACTTCATTAAAGTGTATTGTTTATTATATAGATGTGGGATAGATATATTCTTAATTAACTGGTGAAGTATTTAATACTCTTATCTCTACTTACCATTAAATTATACAGAACATGTTCCTTCATAGGCCATGACCTGCATCATCAGCTCTGAATGCTGGATTTGTTGATGTTTGGGTAGACTTGGGGTAGCTCTTGTGGACATTTTATGATGTTTCTCCAGTGTTCTTTGGGCCTGATTCCAATGCTTCTTTTTATTTTGCCTATATACACTTTGTTGCATTCTGGTTTCATTGCTCCCCAGATAGCTGTGATGATTAGCCATTGGCATTTAATGTAGTACAGAGATCATCAAAATAGTGAGAAGTAAAGGTGTGTTTCCTAAACTTAGGCATTCATTTTTTACACTAAACTCCACTTACTTACATAAAAGTAAGATGCATTTTGGGAGAATCTCTCCCATTTTCAGTGAGCAACTGAGTTTAGTGTAAAAAATGAATACCTAAGTTTAGGATATATTACCACTCCATTATCAACAGCTTCGTAAATACAATATTTATAAAGGTGTGTTGTCAAAAATTTTGACCATTCTGTATTGAAGAGCAACCATCTTTCAGCCTACATTTAACTTTCATCGACTTGTCATCATCTGGGAAGACCCAGGTCAACTACCTCTTTTATTTCTGGTAATATTGGTAAATCCAGCTTTCATCACCTGTGAAGATAATGTGGATACATCAAGAGCTGAAATGGCCAAAATGATTAATCATTCCCCAGCACAATTTTACTCTGCTGCCTTTTGTTCCTCTTGATGATGTGGAGTACCCAAAGACAACAAAGATTCCTCGCACAAAACTTTTTGATACCTGCAGAAAATGAATGTAAACTCCTCTACCGCCCTGTAAGTCACTTGCAGATCATTCTTCATTATTTCTTGAATATGATATATTTTTATTTGTAACAATTTTTGTTGGATTCCCTGTTTACTTATCTTTCAAAGCTGCTCTTCTTATCTAAACTCTGCAAACTAGTTATAGACTTTTGTATGTGAAGGAGCAGAGTATGGAAAAATAACTTTTCCAGGCATTCTGTTTTGCTATGCCCTGCTCATAATTGTACAAAATCATCACACAAAAATGCCCTCAAGTCACTTTCATCTCAAATCAGATAGCAAGCTGAAAATCACAGTATTTTGCAGCAGCTGCAACATTGAGTGCATTGCACTAAAATCTGTTGTGATTATTAATCAAGACAGCTCTTTCCGGTGTTCATCAGTAAATTTTTCTGAAGATTTAAATAGGGGTTCTTAGGCATCCTACACGGGAGCTTAAAATGTAAACAAAGCTTACTGAGAGATTCTTAACCTCTTTTGAGGGGATTTGAACCCTAATACTGCTCAATTTTAATGTCAAAGGATATGCAACTGTAATATTTGCACAAATGTACTGTTGTGAGAAATGCTGATGTCTTATACTTTTCCATTCTGTCCTATAGTTTTCATTTCATAATAATT
The DNA here is from genome assembly GCA_030762175.1 of Metallyticus violacea. Taxonomy (NCBI): domain Eukaryota; kingdom Metazoa; phylum Arthropoda; class Insecta; order Mantodea; family Metallyticidae; genus Metallyticus; species Metallyticus violacea. The sequence continues at coordinate 13,090,895 of CM060835.1, read as the reverse complement.
GTTCTCTTTCAGGTGGAAGGATATAACAAACGTCATTAATCATAAACGCAACTTCGGTATAGAGAGCCAGATTCCAGAAGATACCGTGCAATTTCAATTCAGTGACCCAGAAGCTGCTAAATATGTGTGGAGGATGTGTGTTCATCAGGTAAGAGGAAGTCACATTCACTGCAGTTACAGTTTGTTAAAGCTAGTCACCAAACCTTAAAGTATCCAGGATTGGTTCAGCCATGGTAATTACAAAAACTTCTGAAATTTTTGTGGCAATGTGTGGTTGTTACATCAACTGGCCAGACATCATCTCATGCAAGCTAGCTAGAGCCACCATGATTCTAATGTTGGTAGCTGGTCCGCACCTACTCCCCATGTGAGATAATCTGCAGGATTTTGGTCTCCAGGGCAATGAAGCCATTAATTTGGAGCAGTGTGATTAGCTATTTTCTTAACACAATTGCAAATGAAGGTCTTCATGTTTTTGGGTTATTCTTTCTATAACCATTCCAGTATTAGAGTCACTTCATAGAATTGTCTAGTTCACATCTATACAGGTTTCCTGACAAAAGTAGCAAAGGAGGTGTGTCCCTATTAATATGACTAGCTGTTCCAGTCTTGGGAATATCACCTTTACTGGTGCTAACCAGTTTTTGCAGCAGAAAATTCACATCAAACTGGAATTTTCATGTGTCAATCTTTTATTTTTATATATATATATATATAATACTTTTAATAGAATTATAAAGGACTCCTATGGAGGCATAGCAAGCTCTTTAAAATGCACTAGGAATGACATGTTAAAAAAAATTCAAAATTAAAACTTTAAAATCACTACTAAAAGGCACACAATATTTTGAGCTGCCGGCTCTTGATTGCAATACGAGAAAATAAAAACTTAGATGGGCAGTATCCCACCTGGTTTACCTTGGAGGTTTCTGAGAAGGCTAGCAGGGTATCCAACATAAGCAAAGCTAAAACAGCTAGTTGCCCATAAGGGAAATATTAAAGGGAAAGATTAAGGCCCAGAAGGGTGCGAGCCTTGTGCAATACTATGACTACCATCTCTCTATCTTTGAGTGTACTGGCAGAGGAGTATGGAGATGTGGCATCTATGAGATCTAAGGAGAAACACTCATCAAAAGCAGATTGGTGAAGACTGGCATGTTGAGCTAATGGCAGTGGAGAAATCGGTTTTAACAGAGCATCTATGGTTCATTCGATGGATGTAGTATTGTAGATTAATCAAATATAAAATGCAGGACAAAATTTGCACTTGATCATATAAACAATGTTCTTAGAAGCACAGTTGGTGAACAAACAAATTTTGAAGTCTAATTTTAGTGTCAGACTAAAGAATGAGGTACTTGTACTATCAGGGCACAGTATTTTCTGAGTCATTAGGGCTCCTTGGACCTCTTCATCAAGGAATTCCATGAGATGTGAGAGATTTCTTTCCTGTATTTTCTGTCTCTTGGCAAGAATGAGCCAGTAAGGGTGTAAAGTCCTCCAGGAATGCCCGTATGCTTAGATGCAAGTATTTGACCATATGCATCTGTGTTCTTGTACCCCAGTGACACACTATGTAGGCATCATTTAATGTCTTGGGATGATTGATATAACAGCTTCCAGATGTTCTAAAAAATCTAAGTGATTTTGGTCAGTCCTGTTCTTATCACCATATCTTGAAAGAATATGTATCTGCTGTTACAGGAATTTTGTTGATAAGATGCTTAGGTTCATTGTCTAAATATTCTCGAAGAAATACGTGCTTGTTTACATTGGAAACTGCTGAGCTTTTGCCTGTCAATGACTGAATTGTTCCAAGAATTGAAGATATTTTTCTTGGAAAATGAATGCAATTTGTAGTGGGTAGCTTAATTTGAGGTAATTGTAAGCTGTGCAGTTTTAGTTGTTGTAGTAACCATTGTGCTTCTTCCAGTATGCCTACGTTCTTTGAGAACTTTTGCATTATGAATGGCCTGCCTGCAACTGTTTATGTATACTTTGCAAGTCTGTACATCTGCACATATTCTGTGTCAAGCAGATTTTGAATGGAGTCATCAAAAAGAGATAAATTAATCTATCTTGTAGATGGTCGAGAAATTCTCTATTTCAGATCATGGTGAGAACTGTCAAAGGTACTAAGATGATTCACAAAATGAGTGGCATTCTAGATAATGGTTATGATTTAAGTGCACAAAACTGTAAAGGTCATTAGCATTCAATGGCATTTGAGCATTGGGTAGTATATTTGCATTTCAATTGCGAAAGAGGTGCTCTGGTTTATTGGCCATGGTGGAAACTGAACCGTTGTGGTTTAACATACAGCTTGTGATGTTGCTCCACATTGTGTGATGACATGACTTGTAGATGGCAATGGCCAGTTTTTTTTTTGTAGTGTTTTTACTACTGAGGCACAGCTGGCTGATGGTACAGGAAATAAAGTGATAGATTGGAAAAGGAGAATTTTTTAAAGGAAGAAAGCTTCCAGGCCTTAGTTTAGGATACCTCTCCAGCATTTGCCATTTATGAGGACTGAGGAAAACCTGGAAAAAAACCTGTCTGGGAGGATACAGTCCTGGTGGGAATTGAACCCCAGAACTCCCACTCAAGAGTCCATGCCTTAATGACCTCAGCCACCCATGGTGGTATGGCTAGGTTGAACTATTTAGTTCCTAATGGACAATTAAGTGGCATGGGTGAAGCTGAACTGCTTTATTTCTTCCCTTTTTTTTTTATAGGAAGAAACGTTCCAGGCCTAAGTTTAGGGTACCTCTCCGGCATTTGCCATTTATGAGGGATACCTAAAAATCCTCAGTCTGGGAGCACAGTCCTGGCAGGATTCAAACCCCAAATATCCCACTCATGAGTCCACTCCTGAACGACCTTGGCCACACATGGCAGTTTTATTTCCTAATGGACAACTAGATGGCAACTGGCTTATTTATAAAATATATTGTAATTATAATTGCAGTTCCAATCCTTTGTTAATGCATACAGCAGTCTACAAAATATATAATGGCCTTGTTACTAATTTCTTGGGATAATATACTTGTAGGAAGATTTATTTGTATTGTGTGCAATCAGTGGCATCTTCTCAATGCTTCCATCAATCTGAGCTTCAGGTCGCTCAGGAAACTGCATAGTGTGAATTCTCTTCAGTATAATAGTCCTCTCCTCACAGCTATCTCCCGAGTTTCAGCACCAAACATGTTGGGCTATGGGGGTGAGGTGTGCAGTATCACTAAAAAATGAGGGATACTTTCTTTTACACAACTCTTCTGCTTATATTGGTACACTAGTCACTCGATTACAACTTGTAGGCTTGCTTGCTAGTGGCAGGCTCTGGAATAACATGAATTGCAATTAGTTAAAAAATGGAACAAGAGTATCTATTTCACTATGGTTCATTGACACGTTACCTTGTTTAAACTCTGTTATGCGCTGAAAAACTGTTAAATTAATAATGGAAAGGACTCCCCTATAGTGCCTCATGCTATCCTCATACCATTCTTTACCAAGTACTCAATTACCGCATTTCATTTTCTAATGTATATACGTCTGCACTGCAATAGTTAGCAGAATGTACTGTTATATTCTATTGAACAGAGAATTATTGTACAAATCTTCCTAGGAAGGATGGCAGAGTTTGATAACATGAGAGTGAACCAAATATAAGCTGGAATTTTTATTTTATGGGTAGTACAGAATGAGACATGCCTTTGAGACATTGTATATATAGGCTTCAGGAGTAGGAGAAAACCAATTTGCCTCATATGGCCATTTCATTTGCCTGAGCATCATATCTAAGCAAAAACTTGTGTATTGTGCAATACATTGTTTATTAACTTTTTGGCATAGGATGGCATAAAACAAAACAATGTTTCAAAGATTAAGACCATAGATTCAGAACAAGTCACTGCCTAAGACACAAGTGTATGAATGGCATAGAAGGCTGGGATATTAAGTCATTAATATCAACCTTGGATCAACTTTAGGAAAACACATTCAGGTTGTTTGGGATATTATCAAGTGTGACCAAAGTTTGATGATTTCTGACATGTCTTCTGAGGTTCGAATAAGTTATGCAAGTGCTCAGTCCATTATTTCAATTGACTTGGATAGCCAAAATATCTTTTCAAGATAGATTCCTCGAATTCTCACTGAGTAGCAAAAAGCTACACCTGTGGGTGTGCAACAGAAGCTTTTGGCTCAACACTGGGTTCAAGGAGAAATATTTCTTCATTGAATCATAACCGGTGATGAAACATAGGTACATCACTATACTTCTAAGTGAAGTAAGTAAGCATGGAGTGAAGGAAAACAGGCGAATCAACTCCTATTGTTGCAAAAACAACCTGTCAGATGGAAAGTTCTTCTACTCCAAGACAATGCCCATCTGCATACAGCTGCTCTCACCAAGGAAAAGCTAAAGGAAATACATTGGACAGTATTGTACTCTCCCTATACTTCAGACTTACCACGTACAATTACTATATGTTTGGACAATTAAAGAAACGAAGGGAGGTTGGCAATTTGATAGTGACTGTGGTGAGAAAATATTTCTGCACAAATAACTAGAAATCTAACTGCACACTTTCTTTGATAATGGAATAGAGAATACTTCTATCTGCAGGGGAAAATGTGTTTTTAAATCAGAAAATTATGTAGAAAAATGAGCTGTATCACACTTTTAGTTAATATGGTTTCAATAAATTACAAAAATACTTTTTTAAAAATCCTACTTTATATTTGATTCACCTTTGTAACAAGCTTGGAACTACCACATATATAGATCATGCTAAGAACTTTTCAGATCATATTTGTTGTAAGAGGAGAAGGAAAAATGTTATTATGTGCATGTTTATACTGTTTTGTTGAAATGTAACACTTACCATACAAGTAATGATATTTTTGCTTATTTCAGCACACATTCTACATGCAGAATGACCAGGCATATGAGCAGGGACAGAACACACCATTGGGGGAACAGATAACAGGTCCATTTTTCCATGGTGCTGCTTCAGAGGTAAGACAATCATATTGGCCCTAAGTTAAAATATAGATACATTAAAAGAATGAGCTTCCTACTGTGTGTTTATCTGATTGTATTGCAAACAAGAAATATTAGGAAGCCATTCAATTTTCCGGATTCTCCTAAGTAGAAGGCTGTAACTCACCAATGCTGTTTATTTCTTTTCCAAGTAGTCGCCCTCACTTTCAGAACCCTGGAAATTGCTCCTATAGAGATGGCACCAAACTTTTCTAGGATGCAACAGCTTCTTCCGGACTCCCAAGCTGATGGTCTCTCAATTTTTCCTTAACATTTGGAAACATTAAAAGATCATGAAGCCAGAAAACTAGACTGTGCAGAGGGTGGTTTACTAGTGTCTCAATTCTTGCAGAAATTCCCATTGCATTCAAAATTGTGTGTGCAGAATTTTTGCCACTTTTATATACAATTGTCCACTGTGCAATCCCTAAACCATTTTATCATTCCCTGTATTTTGTGGCAAACATGCCTTCTCTAACAACGAATCTGCTTTGAATCTTCATCAGTTAATAAATATATCATCAATAATAATGTAAAAAAAAACGTCCCACTACAGACTTTCCTTAAGGGCCCACTTATTGGATACAGGACATAGCAACCCTATGGCACCAGAACTGCTCCCTCTGGTTTATGCTTAGCGTGTTTGACTATTTTAATTTTGCCTACATTTTATTTTGATTGTTCTTACCTCCCTGTTCTTAGTCCAGTAGATGCCCCCCTGTTTGACAGGTAAAAGCTGGCAAGATTATAGCATAACTTCCAGCACGGGGTTATTACGGAGGACGAGAGTATCTCATGGTAAAGGCCAGGCCTGGGGAGGGTCCATTTCATGAGCTGTTACCTTCCTGGAGGCGATTAGATCCCTCTATCTCTACCTGGGAGGTGTGACCCTGAAGTGATTTGTTCAAACCATCTAAGCCGGGGTGGCGCTCAGGAAGAAGCCTGCCATCGGAGACATTTGCAATTTTGAAGAATTTGCTATGGTGCATTATAATTCTTACCTTCAAATTAAGAGAAAGAGAGTGGTTGAAATAGAAGTAGCAGAAATGTCTTTCCCTCATTACTTGGTAATAAGCAGAACAGAAGGAGATCAGTTTTGTCATGTCAGTCCGTTTATTATTCAGAGGGGTATTGATAATATCTTTGGCCCTGTCATATCCTGATGCGATTGAGGAATGGATCTTTTTTCGTAGAGACATTAGGACTAAACCAAACCAATTCAATATTTAAGGCGGCAATTCTCTATGGATACCTGATCTGCGTCAATCAGCATAAAACCCCGAATTTCTCTCGCAGGGTAATGAACATCAATGCACTCAACAGTTTGTCTGATACAGAAATTCAGGGCTATCTGGAGGAGCAAGACTTCTTATCACTTGCAGATGAATGAAAGAGAGTTTATCGCTTACAGGCGAGGAAGGGAGGAAAAGTACAGCTGATCTGTACTATCTTCCTCTCTTTTAATAGAGCCAATTTGCAGCAGAGAATAAAGGCTGGTTATGAGGTTATAGAGGTGTACTTGTAAATTCCCAGCCACATGCAATATTTTCAATGCCAATGTTTTGGTTACTCTTGCATGTCTTGTAAGAGTGCTAATTCAGTATGTGCCACCTGCGGAAATGATAGTCATGAAGGAACATGTCAATCTGCTCCAGTCTGTGTGAAACTGCCATGGAGATCAGTTTTATCCCACAACTGTCCTTGCTGTCACAAAGAGCACTGTATCCAGGAGCTTCAGCTAAAGGAAAAGCTTTCCTTTTCTGAAACCCAGAAACACTTAAGTTTGCCAGTCTGTGATTCCTAAAACCAGTACATACAGCTGTGTAGCCTCTTCTGCATTTCAGAAGCATGACAGCAGCACTCAGACCTGCAACCTCTTTTAATGCTCCAGGGACGACATATACAAAGACTGTTTTCTCGCAGATGTTCACTCCGACTTTGAGCCCTTCTCCTCGGAGGTCAAGCTCCCATGATGGGTCTGGGAGCAAGCTTGCAAGGCAGCCACCATCACCATTTCTAACTGATTGCAGGTGTTGGAATCAGTTCTCTTCTCAGCAGGAGAGGCCTCCCTCTAAGAATATTATGGAGCAGAGTATGCCTGCTCCAGTTAAGCTACCTAGTGGCACATGTCTTAAGAAAGGACGGCTCATTTGTCCTGCACCTGTGGAAAAGTAGGACTCTGGATAAGCTTATCCCCTTCTTTATTCACAAGGCCATTCTATCATGGAATGTACATGGACTCCACAGTGGAAGACCTGAACTGGAGTTGCTTTTACAATCGAATGGAGAGGTACTTAAACTTAGGCATGGAAAGCTTCCTTTCTTTAAAAAAAATCCTTTCCCAATATATCATTTAAACTCATGTATAATCATTGTCTGTCACCGGTGATGCCTCAGTAGTTAAAATGGACATTAGACAATATTTAAAAAAAAATGCAAAATCCTTTTTGATCTGGACCAACAGGCTTTCACTATATCACTTTTTTTTTTTCTCTTTTTTAAGGATGGGCAGCTGACAGAGAGTAGAGAAGAGCTGGACAGTAGAGAATCAAACAGTGGGACAGTGACTATGTGGAATATGACACCAGCTGCAGTGCAGAGAGCTCAGTCAACATCTTGCCTTGACCTCACTACGCCATCAGATGTGGACAAACTAAGGTTGTTTTTTTATATATACATATATGTCATACTTGTTCTTTAATACCACAGTCTCTTATGGTCAAGCTTTTAATTTAAAGAATTGTCATGGATTAAAAATTAAAAGCCATATTCGTAGATGTTCTTAGTACAGACCAACTAGAGCCTTCCAATTTAGACTTAACATTTTTCATATTTACATCGTAAGTTACGATGGTTTGACTTAAATTTTAGTCCCACTTGAGAGGGTAGATTAAACACAAATTATCTTTGCAAATTGGATGGCTATGGAGCTATGAATGTGGCTTTTTCTATGTAGAATTAGCAAAAAAGATGGCAGAAGAAAACATTTTTATCAAAGGGGATAGTATAATTGAAAAGCATGATTGAGTGTCTTTCAGAAATAGATATAGTTTTACCAAAGGAAATGTGAAAAGACTATTAAATCTAGTTCCACTATATATCAATGAAGAAAATTGGCACTTGCAAATTTCAATTGAGATGCAAGTCCTAAAAGCACTTTATTGTTATTCTCAGGGTTGATGTCAAGATAAAACTGCCAACCTAATTAACATCAATTAGATCAGTTAGATATCAGTAAAACCACATAATAAAAGTTTCATAAAACTTTCTTACAGTTTAATAAACCTCTTCTGTAGAATTTTCTTTATTTTTACATTATATTGGCATTTTCAGTGTATTATCCACTTACACTTGTTGAGTGATTTTAAGATTTTAATTAATCATGTAACCAATCATATCCTCTATGGTGCTACAGTGATTCAATATGAGGGTGTTGGTCCTGGTGGTGTAGTGATAACCATACTTGCTTTCTAAACCCAAGATTGCTGGTTCAATCTTGACCAGGATTGATGGTTTTTTTCTGGGTGTAAAACTCCTGAGTGTGGCTTCCTTTGGAAGGGAGGTAAAGCCATGGGTCCCATGTCGTAGATTTACAGCATGTACAAGAACCTTGAGCCTGAAAAAACAGGCCTCTGAGCAGAGTTTATCGGCTGTTTCACACCTTGAATTGAATGCAATGCTGATGACCTGAGGTGTTAAAGAGCATCCATAAATAAACCAAATCAACAATATGGGGAAACATTATGCACTACTACTTTTCTGTAAGCTAATTTCATCACACTAGTTTATAGCACATACGAGGGTAGGTCCATAAGTTTCCAGCCTAACCATTTTCTAGGTATGATAAAGATAAAAAACTATATTTCACTTTCAATATAGGTACCCTTTATTGCAATACACTTCTTACATCTTTGAATTAACATTTCAATCCCCCCCCCAAAAAAAAAATTAGTCAGAAGTCTTATCTGCAAAATGGGCATAAACAGCATCTATCACTTCTTTGTCACACTTAAATTTCCTTCCTTGAAGGTTCTTCTTGAGTTTTGAGAAGAGGAAATAGTCACTGGGAGGTAGATCTGGACTGTAGGGTGGATGATCAATCTGCTTGAAGCCACATTTCTTCACAGCTTCCTTTGCAACAAGAGCTGTGTGCACTGGTACATTGTCATGAAGAAGGTGCACACCACCACTCAACTTTCTTAGCCTTTTCTCTTTGATGGAAGCATGTAGGCTGTGCAGTAAGCCAGCAAAGTACTCCCCATTTACTATGAGGTTTCTCTCCTTAATGTTAATGAAGAGCATTCCTTCACAGTCCCAAAAGAATGTGGCCATGATCTTCTTGGTTGACTGAGTGACCTTAGCCGTTAGAGGCAGTGCTTCACCAGGTTTACGTCACTCCATTGATTCTCTTTTGGACAAGGGATCTTAGTAGAGGACCATACTTTCATCTCCAGTAACAATGGTTTGCAGAACTTCTCTCCAGTTGCCATGGCAGAGCTCCAAAAATGCCTGACAACAGATGACTTGTTGCTGCATTTGGACTGAGGAAAGAAGTCTAGGCATCCATTCACACTAACCGTATTCATGTTTAAATGTTCATGAATAATTTGAAGGACTGTTGTTTTAGAAAGACCCAACCTTGCTGCTAATTCTGTAACTTTGAGCAGCCAGTCTTCCACAATTTTCCTTCCACAAGAGTGATATTTTCAGGAATGAGCATCTCAAAGGGTAGACCTGCACCCTCTTCGTCTTCAATGCTTTTTTGATCCATTCAAAAAAGATTGACACATTCTTTTACAGTAGAATATGAGGGGGATGCTTCTCCATATACACTGTCCAATTGCTGTTTAATTACTTTGGAGTAAGTCAACTGGATTCTCCATTTTGAACATGTCACAATTTTCTACACATAGCCTTCTTTATGCAACTATATCTGAACAACTGAATGGATCAGAAGTTACAGTGCAATTATTTACTTAACAGATAAGATATGACACTGGATAAGGGTTTTGTGAAGGAGACAATCCTTATTGGCAAGGCCGGAAACTTATGGACCTACCCTCTTATCTTATAGTGGTCTCATATGTATGCTTTTCTAGCATGCACACTGGAAAGCTGCAATCTTTGCACTTATGAGTTGTTAGCAGATACCAGCATTTCACTAAAGTTACTATTTGAATGAAAAAGTAAAATTGCTCCAAATGAGAAAAATATGGAGATTGTGATATGTTTAAAAAAATCTGCACAATTCATATAAAGGACTGTTTACTTTTGACAAACATGGTAAAAATAATTAAGTGCTCTTTAACATTGCTTGTACATGTAATCTAATATAACATAATTTTAATATGTTAACATATTAAACAAATTTTATATCTGTGCCTATAACAGACACATTTGAGCATGATATAATTTTTTTTTCAAAAACAAGATGAGAAATAAAAAACTACTGTAAAGAATACCAATTGCTTATCACACATCTTTTGACATTGCATGCAATTCCTCTTGCTCCATTATACTGTATGCAAGAAAGGCATATTTATTTATTTATTTATCTATACAGAATGTGCCATTAAGCTGGCAGCTCTTAAGGTGGTATTGTCGTTTACAAAGATACAAGGCAGCTAAAAAAATCTACTGGCATAAAAAAAACCCTTAAATCTTAAAAGTAGTTGGCATGGATTACAAAATTAATCAATCAGGTATCACATATGCTCTAGAATTGATAATGATATTACAATAAGATATTTACATAACTTCTTTTTGAACTGATTCACATTCCATGACCTCTTAATTACTAAAGAAAGGTTGTTATAGGTTTTGGCAGCATTGTATAATATACCTTTTTGAGTTTACAGATTCTGTGGAAATTTGATCAGCTGACGTTATTTTGTAGGAATGTATATTTTTCTTATATCTATTAGAGGAGTTGTCCATTAGTGGAGTTGGTACATAGGAGATTATTTTCATATTCATATATAAATATTGATTCTTTTTGTAAGCAAAGCATAGGGACTGACCGGGCGTTTGTTTACTTAAATATATCTTTTGAGGGTTTATAATCATTAAACCAAATATTATTTTGATAATGTTAATATATAGTGGTTTGATGACACTTATACTTCACTACTTTTTTTTTTTTTGTGTGTGTGTGTGTGTGTCATCAAACCAACTCTATATTAACATACTGCCACAGGTGACGGAGGTCGTTAATGTGTGAACTCATGAGCAGGAGGTTGAGATTTGATTCCCATCAGGACCATCCTCCCTGAATAAAATTTATTCCAGATTTTACCCATAAATGACAAATGCTGGGAGGTAACCTAAACTGAGGCTTGGAATGTTTCCTTTCTTTAAAAAAAAATCCCTTCCCATTAATCATTTCATCTGAGGTATTATCATTGTCCATTGCCTGTGATGACTCAGTAGTGAAAATGGACATTAAATGCATGCACACGTGTTTGTTTTTTTTTTTTTTTTTTTTAGTCAGCAATCTTGGAACCCACCATGCACAAGCACATTTCTTGTTACAGCTTTTCAGTTACCAATATGTGGGTGGTACCCCAGCAAAATTTTCAGAATTTCTGAAAGTGTTCTAAATGATATTGAATGATCCTCTCTCATAATGACAGCAACGTATTAATGTTTTCAATTAGAGCACAAACTGGAGTGCAAGATCCACCTTCCTTAAAAATTGATAACTTCCTCTCTTTAAAAATTTTAATCCATCTTTGAACTGTTCTATAGGGAAGAACAAACTCTCCATAGGCCTCTTGTAATATTGCATAGGCCTCAGTTAAAGATCGGAATGGTAGCAGGATTTCAGAGCAACATATTGTTTTTCACATGTTACCTCCATTTTGTTGTAGGAAGAACTGAAAATGTCTCAACTTGCACACCTTTCAACTGCAGGAACCAGACTTGACAACAGTGAAATTAGTACCATGTTTATATCATACATAAATAAAAAAAAATATTGTAAAGTTAAATTTTAGCATGAGAAATTACGCCTATAAAAATTATGATTATTCTTTAAAGCTCTCGTATTTGCATGTAAGGGAATATCTCTGAAATACGCATGTCAGAAATAATTATTAAAATTGTTCCTTTCTGGGCTATTTCAGCACAACTTTAAAGCAGAAATACAGGAACAGGTGCATTGCATCCAATAGGGACTACTTAAAGAGCATTAAAATTATAAGGATGAGTAAACGTTTGTTGTCAAAAAAATAAGATATGATCCATTCTTTATTGACCAGCCTTTGTGTTTCATTACAGTTCTTTGTTCGACATGCTCCATTTCCTAATGAGTCAGCCCTAGTCATTTGAATAACTGCTATTACATAATGCAAAAATATATGAACTTGAAAACTTCATATGTGGCATTTAAACATATCAGGCATTCTTATGCCATGAAATAGAAAATTTAGATCAGCAAGCAATGGGTCAGGTGTGAAGCATGGGGATCAACTTTCATATCATTCTTCTTGCTATATATTCTTGGCAGTAAATAATAAAAATATTATAAATATGCAGCTTGAACTTGTTTTTAATAATTCACTAATAAAGTATTGCTTTTATCAAGTGGTATATTAATAAAGAGGTACAAAAAGGAATATATGTTAACAGGGCCTTACTACCATCGTATCGGCCTGCCCCAGACTATGAGACTGCCATGCAACAAAAATATAGAGGTGCTGCACAACCTACAGGTAATCTGAACATGAGACCTAGTCATCAAGTTGGCATCCTTTATAGTAGTCAGCCTGAAATACATCAGACACATGTTCAAGAGGTAAGTAATAGACAATTTTTTTGTTTTTTTAAAATTCATATTACATTAAATTTGGACACAATAATTTTTAATTAAAGGAATTGAATTTGTTTGTAAATGAAACCTCTTGAAACAAGAATTTATATGTGTATTATTTTAGTTGTGATCAGCAAATTCAAAAGTATTGTAACCATTTTATATACAGGGTGATTATAAAGTCCTTCCCTGATTTCTGGGTCAATAGAATAGTAATCATGACAGACCTAGGTGAAACTCTTTTATTGGATGTTATAATATATTTCTCCAAGTTTTGTACATAAATACCTTACAGATCCTAAACTTCTTCTGCTGCTGCCCCTCCTCCTCCTCCTCCTCCTCCCTCTCCCCCTCCCCCTCATTTTCTTCCTCCTCCTCTTCTTCTTCTTCTTTTCTGTCCAGATTTTAAGCAGCAACATTGTAAACATGGTGGCAAGCATTGCCATGGTGAAAGCACCAACCAGCAGCTCAGGGCATTTTCATTGCATGTGTTCCATCAGGATGCTGAAAACAGTCTGTAACGCTCCCTATTAACAGTATTTTGCAGGGGGACTTAATATTGATAAACCATTCCATGACAGTGGAACAAAATCACATAATCTTTCCTGCCTTCTTTGGTGTTGAAGAACCAGGTAACTTGCTGACTGAGCTCACCTAGTAACTTTCAGGATCGTAAAGGTGAAATCAAGTCTCATCACTTGTAATGATGGAATTGAGGTATGCTTCCCCATGCTCTGCTACCAGATGCTGAAGCCCCTAACACATGTCCAAGTGCACCATCTTCTGTTCAGTCGTTAGAAATCTCATACCCATCTGGCACAGATGCGTCTCATGTGTAATTGATTGTGCAGAGTGGGAAATCTGTAACATGTCTACCAGTCTATTCACTTGTTATTTGTCGAGCTTCCCAAACTGTGATGGCAATTGTGTAAGTCATGGATCGAATTCTACAAAAGTGTGGTCCAGTACCTTACAAGTGTATTAGTACAAGTTCTTGTAACTTTCTGTTCCACAAAGCAAAAGATTTGTAAAATTTTAAAATATTAGTAAAAAGTTACAAGTGACATATAAGAGCAAGATGGAGGAACAGGTGTTTGCCACAAGCTGCCATACTTTGAATTAGATTATCTCCACTTCATAGTAATAAATTCACATTTTTTAATGTACAAAGCAGATTATTGTCATTCCTGCTAAATGGACCTTGTATTTTTTCTTATATATATTTATTTAAATACTTTATTATGTGTTTATCAATATTCATGCTTAATATGCACTTTGCACTTTGCATACGGCTGCTTTTAGGAGCATCAATTAAGAATCAATTGTGTCAAAAGAGATGATTTTAAAAGAGAATGAAGAACGAAAAGAAAATATTTTTGTTGTTTGTAGCAAGAAACATAAAAAAACTAAACTATAATGCTGAACTGAAATATGCATTTAAAACAGGAAATGCCAATATAAGTCATAATCCGCACTTTAATTACACAAATTCCGAATTATTCTTTCTTTATGCATATTCCTACTCTCATCATTGTCATCACATTTGTTAACACTTTGCATATTTAGGTCAACTGACTCCTAATGTTATTAAAAAGTTATAACATTTTGTGCAAGTATTTGAAGTTACCAATATTCCTATACTAGTGGAAAAGTTTATACAATTTACCAGTTGTAAAGTACAAGTGTAGCAGCAACCTTTGTGAAACAGAATCTTATTAACAACTATAAGTTGCAAGTTCATACACTTGTAATGTATTAAACCAAACTTTTGTGGAACATGGTTATATTCACTGCAGTAGTTGAAGTACCTGGATTGCCCTGCTTTGTTGTGGAAACACGGCTTTTCTTAAACTCTTTGAACTAGTGGAATGCATTTGATTATGGCAGAATCTCATCATCATATGCTCGTTGTAACATTATGTGCACTTCAATACCAGATTTCTGCAGACAGAAGCAAAATTTCTGTACAAAGCGACTCCATTTTAAGCAGTGAACTGGCAAATACTCTTTGCTGACATCCTTTACTGAGACACAAGGGTACATGCTTCTAATTTTTTCCAAAAATGATGTGAGATCTCTTCTCATGAAAGATTATTTCACTACCATATCTCCACTTTGTAATGAGAAAAGAATCATTCTCAGTCTTTATTGACTGCTAATATTTTAATGATCTTATATATACTTTTCAAAAGAAATAGACAAACAAACCTTTAATGTCAATATTAATTCAATTTGGAATCGAACACAGTGAAACACATATTAACAATCTCTTCTGAGTCGAAATATTTAGAACACTCTTCATGGTTCCATTCATGTGAGATTTATTCAGGCCATGATACTTGTCCTGAGTAAATCTCAAGTAATGAAACCATAAAGAGTATTCTAAATATTGGATTCATAAGACATTATTAAACCTTTAAGGATTGGTTTTTATGTTGCAGAATATCAACACATATAATCATTATAAACATTATCCAGATGTGGCACAAGTAGAAAGATTATATTTGGATACTAGAAATGAAGAACCACAAAGAATCCTGAAAGGGACTGCAGATCATAATTCCCATGCTTTACTTCCTACATTACACACCTACAGGTAAGTAACTCAGAGAATAAAGTGCTTTCTTTATTTGAACAATTTGGCATTTTTAAAGACAAGATATTAAAACTGAACGAAAATATAGAGTTGACCAAAAAAAAAATGGGGTTTTTCACCATGCCTAAATTTCAAGATTGGCAACAATTAAATGTGTAAAAAAATTCAGTTAAGGTTGAAATGAATGGTTGCCAAGAGTAGATTGTTAAGCTAACAGATTCAATTTTTATTAGTACGAGGGCGAGGTGAAAAGTTCTTGGCCTGTCAGTAAAAGACTGTGTTTTCTAGGTCAAAAATGCACATATTTTTCTACGTAGTTCCCTTTGAAATCAATAAACTTTGACCAATATTTTTCCGGTGAGTAGATTCTATCCCTGAAGTGTGATGTTGGAAGGTCTGCAAAATTCCCATCTATGGTTCCAATAATCTTTTATGACACAAAACGTTTTCCAACCAAAAATTTCTTTAGATGTGGGAATAGGTGGAAGTCAGAGGGTGCCAAATCTGGTGAATAGGATGGATGTTTCAACATTTCATCTTCAAATCCTTCAGTTTTCCATTGCCAAGCCACCTTTGTGGGCAGGTGCATTTTTATGGTGAAAGAATTTATTTTTCTTTTGCAATCCAGGCCTCTTCTCATGTCATCAGTTGGTCCAGAAGGCTTGCATAGTATATGCCCAGTTATTGTTTTACCCTGTATAAGATAATCAATAAGAGTGTCCCTTTTGCATCCCAGAAAACAATTGTCATTACCTTTCCAGCAGATGATATCAATCACCTTTTTTGATGCAGGGCTGTCGGATTCCATCCTCTGCTTTGAATGCTGTTTTGTTTCTGTAGTGTTGTCTCATCCACAGTAACAAATCAGCACACAAAATCAGTTGGGTTCTTTTTAACATGGTCCAAACACTGCTGTGAAATTCATTTTTACTTTTGGTCAGCATTCAACAAGTACAGCACACATCTTGCACAGAGCTTTCTTATCTTTAGTTCTTCATGTAAAATGTACCATCACAATCTTCTGATATATCGAGTGGCGTCAGCTATTTCATGCACATATAACCACCACTCGTCCAACACAGTATTGTGAACTTTCTCGATATTTCCCTCTATGTTGGAGTTTTTGGACGTACTTCATGTCGATCATCTTCAAAAAAAGTATGGTTGCTTTTAAGTTCTGCTACCCATTTCTTAAATGTTGAAAATGAAGGAGTGGATTCCTTATAAATCTTTACCAACTTTGGATGAATTTCCATTGGCCAATAAATCATCCAAAACAAAGAACTTTATGATGGCCAGTGTTCCAATTTCTTCCAAGTTCTTCACACACATTTGTTTTCAACAGCATATAAACAAAACTATTTGGTAGATCAATGTGACAATCAACTAACTTATTGCAAAACATGTAGCAACATGACAAAAAAAAATTTCAATGGTATGAATATCATCTCTGTGCATGTTTGAAAACTTTTCTCCTTGCCCTTGTAGTTTAATTTATTAATAACAATTTTCTTTGTTCTATTTAGCACACCAGAATTGGATACAATGGAAAATCATGTGATCCAGGAACTCCAACTTCTGCATCTGTACAAACCACCACCTCCATATCCCATTAACAGGCCAAGTAGCAACAGCACTCCAGATTTAGCTTCAAAAACACTGACTCCACCAAGACCTACATTCATAAACCCACAGGTAAGCAACAAATAAACATCTATGAAGTTATAACCAATGTAATAAAATTTGTTCACACTAACTCCATTCACTTACATATGTCCAGTTTTTATGTAAGTGAATGGAGTTAGTGTAAACAAATTTTATTACATTGGTTATATATACCACTCCATTGTCAACAGCTTCGTAAGTACATATAATTGAATCAATGAAGTTTCTTCTAGTTAAAATATTTAAAAAGTTTTTATGGCTTTATTCCATAGGATAAAATCAGTCTTGAGTTAAAATATTCAAAACACTGTTTATGTCTCTCATCTGAAGATGAGAGCGAATGCGAAACATGTTCTGAAGAATTAACCAGTTAGTGAAGTTTTAGTGTCACCTAATATTGACTCATTTGTATATGTAACAAGTTCACTGTTCCTAACTTCTTTTAAGATTATAACTGTTTATGGTTTCACTCTCAAGAAATAAAAATCCGGGGCATGTTTCGTGAGACATTTTTCACATCGTCAACTATTAAACAACTGACGGATCACTCATGGAAGTTGGAAAGGTAGGTATCTGTGAGAACTTTGGTGGTCTAGTGATGAACCTAAACAGGGTGCTGTCTACTTTTTGAATATCAAAATTCATGAGTTTATGTTCGTATTTTTTTATAAAATTCTTTTTCCCTTTGCAAGTTCCTTGGGTTGTTCAACAGCTTTTAATAACTTTATGCCTTTTTCTATTTAATAATGTTCATTCCAGAAATGTGCTGGCACAGCCGATTTGTCTATCTGTTTATAATGGATGTTTCTCCAATTTTCTTTCAACCTAATGCCTATATTCCTCTTGGTCTTGCCTACATATATTTTGTCATAATCTTTGCAACTAATCTGGTATGTCCTACACTTATGTAATCAATTTGCTTACACTAAAACTCCACTTACTGAAAGTAAGTAAACTACACTTATGTAATAAATTTAAACTACACTTATGTAAGCAAATTGATTACATAAGTGTAGGATTTATCCACACCATTGTCAACAGCTTTGTAAGTACAATATAATTTAATCTGATATGTACTTGATTTTTTCTCTTTGGTTCTGGAATCTATTTTATTTAACTTCAATAATTTAACATTATATCTGTTTTGAGATGCTAATGTAATATTATACTGTTTAAACCTTTCTTGAAATTTATTATTGACTGATGGGTGGTAAGTGAACTTTTGAAGGTTTTTTTCCCCTGATAATGTACTCAAAGTTGTAATTTGTATTATTCTTTTTTGTTTCTGGAATCTTTTTATTTTTTGGTTGATCATCTGTATTTTTGAACCCATTGGAAATGGCTATTTCTATTATGTGCATATATTCTTTCTTGTAAAATCTCTTCTAGCTAGTGATCCCTGAATGTATTAAAAACTGGAATTCTTTCTTGTATTCATCTTTATTGAATGGCATATTTAGTCACCTAAATATCATGCTGTTTGAGATCTAAGATTAAAACCAAGGGCTTTAATATAATTATCTGTATGTGTTTCCTTTCTGTAAATTTCAAATTCAAGTTGTTATTACATTTTATTACCTTCAGATCCAGAAATGGCAGTATATTATTAGTTTGTTTCAATAATAAATTTTATTGTAGGTTTTTAGTGCATCTTCCATATGTTTTTATGCACAATGGTGAATACATCATCTACATATCTGTACCAGACCTTTAAAATGTAAATGTAGGGGAAATGTAGGAATGGTGATAGAGGCCTACCCATCATTAGTACTGATTTTTTGTTTAATTTTTTTTCCCTCAAAAGTAAAAAAAAAAAAACTTGATTTATGCATAGTTTGGTGAATTCAATGTATTCATTAATATCCTACTGTTAAAAAATGTCACCTCCATTTTGCTATAGGTAGAATTGAACTTGTCTCAACTTGTCCACCTCTCACAGGCAAGAACTGGAAGTGACAACAATGAAACTAGTATACCATGTGTACATTAAGCATTAAGCTAACAAAATAATGTAAAGTTATATTTGAGATTATACCTATAAAAAATTATGATCATTCTTTATTGAACAGCCCTCGTAAATACAAATAATATATGGTAATAGATTCACTGTATAATTCTGTATGCTGCATTTTTATATTTTGTATTAAGTATTAATAAATTCATTCATTCATACAACCATCTGGATCATAACCAACTGCTCTAAGCTTAAGGCATAAATACCTGCTCCAGTTTTACAATATACAAATGTTGTAGAAAATAGTTAACTGTGTTTTTAAAATCCATAAATTTGGCTTTTACAAACTTTTCATTTCATTTGTTTATGGGATGTATGGGATGTATTGACCCATTAGTTTAAAGATACAGCATTCTTTCATTCTTATAGACATTTCAACTAATTAGGTCAATATTCTTCAATTTTTATGTTAATATCTACTATCTGGTAATCTTCACTGTAACAATATGTTAGCCAATAACCTGTCTTTGAAAGAAGCATTTCAGCTGCTTTAGATACTGTATTGAGAAATCAGATTTATATTTTTCATAAATATGTGTTTAACTATTTTTACCAAACTTTTCAAATGACATTTGTAAGATGACTTTTAATCCTGTATTTACAAATGAATATAAATTCATCGCCATTATCTTCATCACTGTCAGCATAATTGCCATTAGCAAGAAGCTACAGTAACAATCGTAATATTATTTCAATTTGAAATCTAACTCAGTGAAACATGCATTAATAATCTTTTCTGAGTCAAACTATTTAGAACACTGTTTTTGGCTTCACTTACTGGAGATTTGCTCAGGACATGTTCCATGGACCCTTGTCCATAATTCTCAGCTGTTAAACAACTATAGGATCATTCGTAGAAGTTAGGTTGGTAGGTGTTTGGTTGACTTTGATGGTCTTGTGATAACCTTGAGTATAGAACTGTCTGCTTCTGGAATGTCAAAATTCATTAAGTTTGCTCATGTTTTTTTTTATATAAATCCTTTCCCATATGTTTAATTTTTTTGGTTGTTTAACTGTTTTTAATAACTTGATGCCTTTTTCTATTTATATGTAATGGATGTTTCTCCAATATTCCTTCAACTTAATGTCTATATTTCTCTTTGTTTTTCTTATGTAGATTTTTTCGAAACCCTGACAATTAATCTGGCAATTTCCATATTTTTTCTCTTTGGGCCTGGAATGCATTTTGATATTTCAATAAATTTTTTACACTGTTTGGTTTTGAAGTGCTAAGATATTATACTGCTAGAAAAATTTTTGAAATTTCTTATTGACTGATGGGTAATTTGTGAGTTTTTTAAACATTTTTTCCCAGCTAAATCACTCAAAGTTGAGATTTTTATTATTTTTTGTTTCTGGAATTTTTTTTATTTATTTATTTATTGTTTTTTAAATCATCTGTTTGCTGAACTCATTTGATTTAGCAGCTTCTATTATATATGGTATTCTTCTTTTTTCAATGGTATATTTACCAGTCTGTATTTTTGCTGTTGAATGCTGCTTCTTTATGTCATCTAGGATTGAAACCATGGGCTTTGATATAATTGTCTGTATGCATGTTTTTTCTGTAGTTGCCAAATTCAAATTTATTCATACATTTTATCTTCAGATCTGAAAATGGCAACATATTTTTTGTTTTAGTTTCAACAGTGAACTTAATTGTAGGTTCTTGTAATGTATAAAAAGTTCACATGCTACTCATCAGCCAATAAGAAATTTCAAAATATTTTCTAGTAGTACAATATTATCATAGCACCTCAAAACCAATACAGAGTAAAAAAATTATTAAAATCAAACAAAAGAGATTCCAGGCCCAAAGAGAAAAAATATGGAATTTGCAGATTAATTGTCAGGATTATGAAAAAATTTATGTAGGAAAAACAAAGAGAAATATAGGCATTAGGTTGAAGGAACATTGGAGAAACATCCATTACAAACAAATAGAAAAACCAGAATTGGCAGCACATTTTTGGAATAAAAAGCATGAAATAGAAAAAAGGCATCAAGTTATTAAAAACAGTTCATCAACCAAAGGAATTAAATATATGGGAAAGGATTTACATAAAAAAACATGAGCAAAACTTAATGAATTTCCACATCCCAGAAGCAGAGAGCTCTTTATTCAAGTTTATCACAAGACCACTGGAGTCATCCCGGGCCCCTACATGTAACATGTCCTGAGTAAATCTCCAGTAAGCGAAGCCAAAAATAGTGTGCTAAATAGTTTGACCCAGAAGAGAATATGAGCATACAGTAACTTCAAAGGGGAAGTTCATGTTCACTTTTTAATGCTTAGTCACATGCTTCTGCAATATCTAAAAATATATAAATGGTTTCTTAAAGGTGAGTGGATCAAGTCCAGATCTGGTATCATCAAGAAGCCTGGGTCCTGGCAGGCATCATCCTCATCACCATCGTCATCACAACCAAGTTAATCTTCGTCACCAGCACCAGTACCTTGAACCTGCACAACATCAGCTTCTTCCGAATCCTGAGGCTCATCGCACATATACTAACCTTGCTGCTGTTCTGGATACGCAACAACAGCATCCTCATCTTGACGATCTGAGGAGAGCATTTGCTGCATCTGAAGATCCAAATCTTATATACTGTTTGAGTGCAAACAATGGGGATGTAGGAGTGTTACTGGAGAACAGGCCGAGATCAACAACTGTGCCTTATCATTCTGTGAATTCTGTGTCAAACGGAAATCAATTTGCTGGGGGTGCATCAGAACCAATTTATGAAAACGTTCCTCTGCCATGGGCAGCAGATGTTAGAAATACAGGTGTGCAGAAAAGAATTTTACTATCATGCTGTTTGTGGATACTTTACAGTTCCCAATTAATAACATTGCACATACCTCTTATCTGTTGTGGCAGAGATAGAAATTTTCTAATTTATAACCTAGTGTGTTCATTAGTCTGTGCCAATATGCCATGTTTTTCTAACCAAAATGTGCTGAAATAGTTGATTTATCAATTTGTTTTGAAAATTTTTGAGTCATAATAAAATAAATTTTGGAACAATATCAGTATTCAAAATATAAGACAAAATACACAAAAAGGTAAATTTCAGAACTTTTACTGTAATAGTTAGACACTTTGTACATGGAGAATAAAAAAGAAAAAGAACACTGCAATAAGAAAATATTAACACTTTAATTCAATTATGCAAAGAGGTAAATCACATATATCAGACTTACGCAAAAAGATAAACCAAATATATCAGCACATTTTCTGCTAGAAAAGGCCAAATGTCAAAGGAAGTTCAATTTAATTAAAGCAAATGAATGATGGGGATGAAGTTTCCAGAATGGGAGAAAGGTATTCCATATTTACAAATATTTTAGGACAGGCGTACTGAATGATAAAATTTGTTCAGATTTTACCGACTCAGCTTGAATGGATGGTGTAATTGCTAGTCAGCCCTCCTTGCCCTAAAGGGGTGATGAAAGGGTTCCAAATTCAAGAGTACAATACTGTGCAACTAGTGAGTGGTTAAAGAACTAACAAATCACACTTATAAACAAACTGACTTATTATGCAACACTAAAAATGTTAATTGGAACTTGTACAGTGAAGCTAATCGTATAATTATTACTGTTTATTTTATGTTTGTCAATGGCCAAAGAAGGAATTATTGTTATGAACCAAGTGCTGACAACAACACACAAACATGAGTGTATATAATCAACTACTTGTCGTCTAAACACTCTTATGCTTCACATTATTTTTGAATACGACGGAATGAAGAGGAACACGGTTAAAGGAACATTTCAGGAACGTCAAGTATAAACAGATAGATAGGTCGGCAGTTGCACACCATTTTTGGATTGATAATCACGACATAAAGCAAGAAATAAAGTTACTGAAAGAAACACAAGGATTCATAGAATTGGATACATGGGAGAAGATTTTTATTTATAAACATAGGGATCATCTGTTGAATTTTGACATGACGGAAGAATGCAATACAAATTTCCAGTTCATAGAAGTACCACTAGGGCGGAGCCGCAGTTCTTAATAGCCGTTGATTTTTCTCCAATTAGTCGTCGAGTTGGTCGAGAATGGAGTGGATGTCGCTCCGAAACCGGTCCCATCGTATTCAAAAATAGTGTGAAGCATAAGAGTGTTTAGATGACAAGTAGTTGATTATATACATTTCAAAAGCTTCACTGTGTGTAGTTCCAATTAGAATTGTTGAATTTGTGTAATTTCGATAGTTCTTAAAATTTTACACAAACATGAGTGTTTCTGAGCTGAGTTGACATCAAGGAAGGGCCCTATCTGCTTAAACTGAGCCTTAGCTGGAATTAGCTTTATTTTATTTATGTCCTTTAACAATACAGCCTGTCATTTGTCTCTGAGTTTGTGCCTTCAGTTAGCATTCCTACAAGGCTGCACTAGCATCATGTCATGTTAGTGGAGAAGGTACCAATAGGGCTGGATGTAAACAATTCCCAGCACACAAAATCAATAAATGTAAAATAAACAGGTAATATTAATTTTTTTTATTTTAATATCAATTCAATTTGGAATCGAACAGTGAAACACCCATTAATAACCTCTTCTGATTTGAATGTTTAGAACACTCTTTATGGTTTCGTTTAAAAGAGATTTCTGAGGACATAAATTTCATGGCACTATTGTCCACATCATCAGCTGTTAAATAACTGTTGGATCATTCGAAGAGGTGGGCTGTTAGGTATCCGGGTTGACTCTGATGGTCTACTGATGAACTTAAATAAAGCGCTGTCTGCTTCTGGGATGTCAAAATTCCTAAGGTTATGCTCATGTTTTTAATATAAATCCTTTCCCATATGTTTAGTTCTTTTGGTTGTTGAAAATTTTTTAATAACTTGATGCCTTTTTCTATTTCATAGTTTACAGTTGGCATTCCAGAAGCAGACAGCATTTTATTTAAGTTCAACAAATGGATAAATCAGCTGTGGTAGCACATTTTTGGAATGAAAACCATGAAATAGAAAAAGACATCAAGTTATTAAAAACTTTCATCAACCAAAAGAACTAAACATATGAGAAAGGATTTATATAAAAAACATGAGCATAACCTTATGAATTTTGACATCCCGGAAGCAGTCAGCATTTTATTTAAGTCATCACTAGACTGCCAGAGTCAACCTGGATCCCAACCTACCCAGCTCCTACGAATGATCCAACAATCATTTAACAGCTGATGATGTGGACAATAGTTCCACAAAACGTCCTGAGTAAATCTCATTGAAGTAAAACCATAAACAAAAAACAAAAAACCATAAACAACCAACTGTATATCGCATAATGTGCACTTCTGCCCTCAACAGCAAATTCTCAGAACTAGATGAAATGGCAGCTGATTAGAGTTATAGAAACTCACTCTGCAATCTAATGCCATTCAGTTCAAATATCTTGCGGTAAAATACGAATAAATTTGATCAATCAGCATATTAAACAAAATAAAAATGGTCAGTAAACAGTAACGCTATACTTCATTTTATATATTTGCACAGAGCATTGCTTCCATCATCAGCTGTAGCCTGACTAGCATTGTTAATGAACAATTTGGAGACATCTGATGGTTCTAATAAAAGTCATCTCAAGATTTCCATTGGAGGACTTTCAAAATTCATTAGGTGATTTTTATTTTTCAGAATTCAAGTTTTCTGCCAAACTGCTAACTGCATTGGATTCATTGTGCCCTAGTTTAAAATGCCTTTCATTCTGCTTATAATCCTGACAGTTGATTTAATAGGCTTCTTGCTACTTAACTTCATTGCTTTATTATTGGCCTATTATTGCATAGAACATTTGAATAGTAGGTAGAAATGAAATGGAAGGCAATTTTATGATGCTGCATCCAAGCGTAAAATACTTCTTTATGCTGAAAAAATGGTAACAGAAAGGCAGGAAGAGAGTTCAATGTAGTTGAGAGCAACATTCACTTGTGGTAGCAACAGAAATTTACATTATTTTTAACTAAAGCTAGTAGGAAGAAATTTACTGGTCCTTGTAAAGTAAGACATTCTGACATTGAAGAAAACATTTTGAAATTCATATATGAAAGGAGGAAGAACAGGTAACTTGTGACCAGTGACTCTATAAGAAATAATTTTTTCTTCTTTGACCTATGCCAATTGTCCTGGCAACAGCATGAGTGATGGATTTTGTCCGAGATGAACAACAGTCTACTTATAAATTCTATGTTCTGATCGTTTTATGAAGGGGACAGGCTTATCTCTAAGATGCTGTACAACAATATGCCAAAATCTTTTTTTATGACTATGAGTTTTAAATTTGGGGTGCGCATTACATTCATTAGTGCATTAGATTTCCATAAATACAGTATATTATATTTATTAAAAATACTCCTGTATCTTTAAAATGATTCTGATACTGTGACCACACAATATTCTGGTACTGGTTTCTATTCCACTAAATTTGTTTATTTTCTTATCCATTATTTTATAGCTAAAACCATTGTCAAATAAGGTCACCAGCTGAAGAAGAAAGCAAGAGCTCTCAAATTCTGCAAAAAAGTTAACTAGTGAATATTATTAATTGATATCATTGTATGATTCAGTTGAACTACACACTTTGAAGATGAGAACTAAATGTTCTGGAAACCGGTTCCATATATTTATGGAAAGTAAGTGAAGCTTTAAGAGTGTGTAGTTCAACTGAATTATACAATGATATCAATTAATATGATTGGCTTCACTGTGCAAGTTCCAATTTACATTTAAGTAGTGAATATTATGTTATTAATTACTGATCTTTTGAGCCTTATAGAGCTTTCTGTATGTTAAATCTGTAATGAAAATATTTATAGCTTATAACAGAAGTATTATAAAGAGTCAAATTATATATTATTCGGTAAACTGTCTTCTAGCAGCAATTAACCTTGGTTTGTTATTATCAAGCAGGTATTGTAGACGAACCAGATATGCGGAGTCGAACATCCAGCATCCAGTCAGCGCCAGAGATGGGTCAAATCACAAGCCATGAGCACAAACTAGCTATGCATGAACCTCAGCAACATGTCTACAACAATGGAGGAGTTGAGCAGTTTTTCTCAAGAAATATAAGCAATAGGATTACACAGATTAATAATACTTCATCACCCCATGAACTGGCTTCATTTTCATTACCTTACCCAACAAAGAATAAATTTGGCACAACTACCGAAGCAACAAACACAACAGGTATTGATTTTAGCAACTATATATGTTTTTGTAACTTTCTAGGATGCTTTTTCACATTCTTAGCATGTTCAACATTTTATTTATCAGATCTGCTTGAAAAGTATCTAACTTCAAGTATCCTTCAAAAAGCAATGAAAGAATGAAACAAAGGGTACACTTAAGATGTTCAAAAAGCAATCAATTTGGTATTCCAAATTGGGAAATTATTCATCAATTCTTGGCCCACTGTTTTTTTTTTTTTTTTTTTTTTTTTTTTTTTTTTTTTTTTTTTTAATGAAGGGTGTTTGGAAATAATTTTAAATAGATTTTTGTATCTTTTACTATACTTCATGCATCCTGTCAAAAGAAATCAGGAAATAAAGGGCATAATTAAGATGTTAATTTGGGGAATTATTTAAAACGGAGTTCTACAGGTATCAATTCTCGGCCTACTGCTTTTTTTAGTTTATATAGGAGGGATGATTGGAAATTATTTCAATAGTAGTTTTTTCTACCTTATTTACTATGCTACATGGTTCAATGCAGATGGGATCTTTCAGCATTCTCCCCAGGAATGTCAATGCACTATTGTCATCTTCCTGGTAACTTCATAATGGCATTGCAAAACCATTGTTTGGGAGGCTATGCTACATGGACAGCTCCCTGAATTTCTTCATTATTGCCAAATTTTTAATCTTGCATTGGGTCATTCATGTAGTCTGATAAGACATATAAGACAGAGCGAGATCCAGTGTATATGGTAGGTGTGTCCCAACAATCCAGCAATGCCACTTTATAGTATAGTGTTGCTGATGTGGAGCATGCTGGAGGAACACTCCTGTTGACCAGTTCTGCATTCTTTGTTGCTGAGTCCTTGTATAAGGCATATAAGGATCTTGCTGGTGAGCAGGTTGCACAGCCGACGTCTGTCTGACATTCAAGTTCATCATAGGTTATCAACCATAATCAATTCAGACATACCCTCAATGTTCCTGGAAGACCGTGATGTTAACAGACAACCAGTACTCATATTACTGGCAAACCCACTGATTCAGTTTTAAATGATCTTCTGGGCAGGAGCTTCTTGACCACATACTGCAGTTAAGTGTCAATGAATTTCAGTAGTTTTAATGCCTTCCTTCCACATAAACCATGCAAACTTTCTTTGTTCATGATAGCCATCTTCCATCTTGTCCATGTCCTTGACAACAAACACTCCTACATTGCTACACACATTGCTTACAACTGCCATCTAGCATCTACATGATGTATTAGTATCAGTTCATAGATTGCACAGTATTTGTAAATAATTTCCAAACACCCCTCATAAATGATCTTACATTGTCATTAAATAACATTAATATTACGTTCTGTTTGCTTTATTACTAGTGTAATAGTTTCTAGCAATAACTTTGATAATCTGATAGAAAAAATTAATTATGATGAATTATGTGCTTAATACATTTGTAACTGGTTCATAGTCAACAAAGTATCATTAAATCTACATAAAACAAACAATGTGAAATTCATAGCATATAACTCATCTGATCTGATCTGACTGCTAATAATCAAATACTAGACAAGCACGATACCAAATTTCTAGGTCAACAAGTTGGCTGATTGTAAATTCAGTAGGAGTTAGAAACAGTGAAGTAGATTGATTATATGCATAAAGAAGTTGGTAGCAGTTTATCCCCACCTGAAAATGAGAGTGAAAGTTCTTGAAACATATTCTGGCAAATTAATCAGTTAGTGAAGTATAGTATCACCTAATATCAACCCCTGTATGTTTATAAGTTGACAGATACTTATATTGAAAAGCATGTATATGCCAAAATTATAATCAGCAATCTATACACTTTGCTCATTGCATCATATTAGTTTTGGAGCTACACTCAAAACAGCCTATTATGCATATTTCTTGTTGATTATGAAATATGGTTTAATATTCTTGGGAAATTGCATTTAAGTAAACATATTTTTATTACAAAAGAAGGCAATACAAATAATTTGTGGTAAAAATAACAAAAAATCATATAGAGATTTATTTCAAAAACTAAGAATTATAACACTTCCTAGTGAGTATATCCTTTTCTTATGAAATTTAACCTTAAAAATCAAGACCATTTCTTTAAGAATATGCAAGTACATAATTAAACACTAAACAAAACAGTAATTTGCATATGCCCATTGCAAATCTATCTTTTTATCAAAAAGGAGTTTTATGAATGCATCAGAATATATAATGCTCTTCCAGTTACTCTGCAATTATCATCATCTGATTGACACCAGTGGGAGGTCACATAATAGGGGGAATATTTATATAAATATAATAAGAAATTAATCTCATTTCATAGAAAAATGGCTGTGTTTGGGAAATGAACATTTAGGGTCGTTTCACTGAATAGTGTTTAGCATATTAGCATTTTGCTGACTTCTTATATAAGGGCAGATTGATAAGTCTGGTAAATCACATGTAACTACCTTTTTTTTCCCCCTCCCAAGACAATTTATTTCTCAATATAATCTCCTTTAAGCTCAATACATATTTGGTCCTGCAAGATTCCAATTTTTTTATTCTTTCAGAAAAAAAAATCTTTCAAACTGTGCATAATATTCATTTACAACACAGCTAACCTCTTCATTTGACGAAAATTTCTTTCTCCCAAACCACTTTTTTGAGGTTAGAAAAAATGTCACATGGGCCAAATCTGGGGATTAGGATAGGTGTGGAACAATTTCGAAACCCAGCATGTGGACTTTTGCTATTGTACTAGCTGACACATAAGTTTGTGCATTTTTTTGTTAAAGGAGCACTTATGAGCACCAATTTTGGTCACTTCTGCTTCAACTCACTATGCAAATTTTCCGTTAATGTTGCATAATAACAACCAGTTCTGTTTTACCCTTTTCCAAATAGTCAATCATGGCGATACCCTGGGAATCCCAAAAAAAAGGTTGCCATCACTTCATCAGCAAAAAAAAAAAAAAAAATGATTTTAAATGAATAAATTGTACTTACGAAGCTGTATATAATGGAGTGTTAATATATTCTTCATTAATGTATTCACACTAAATCCATTTAACTTACATGGTTTTATTTGGTGGGGGGGGGGACACTTTCACCTTTGCCATCCCACTATTTTGACTGCAGTTTTGTCTCTGGGATGTAGTGGTGGATCCAAGTTTCATCTACAATCACATAAAGATGCCAGAAGTCAATCAGATTATGCTGCAACTTTTCCAAACACATTTTTAAAATGTCGTAATCTAAAAATATGGAGCTCTTTTTCTTTCTATGGTGATATTTGTGGTTTTCTCTTGTAAATTGAGGAGTTTTAGAGCTTCTGATCAATATTTCTGTTGAACTAATTCTTCTTTTTCGTTTTCTCCTCCTCCTACTCTTTCAGGTAGTTGTATTTTTTCACAAAACTTGTTTTTAGTATAACTTTCTTTATTATACTAACACACTTTTAAATTTTTAATTCTACTTTTATTATTACAGCAATTCAAGAACATGCTGAGCCAAACAAAACAGAAATGTGTGTAAGCACTTCCAGTCTTAATACCGGAAAGCAAAAACCAAAGAGAAAATGGGGATTTGTTATGGGAGGTGGAAAGACAAAGTCTGGATCTTCAAGTTCCAAGTCCTCTAAAAGTAACACCCTTGGAAAGGACAAAACTTCTGATAATGTGAATGATTTGCAGCATAGATGGAGCACAGGGCTTCCTAGATTACCACTGCCAGCAACCATATCAAAAGAGACATTGGTAAGAAAGAATGTCATTATTGACAGTAATATAATGAAACTTACGTGTATTTTTGCATGAACCATAAAGACCTTTCATCTGGCACTTACCTAAGCAAACAGTGTCTTAAATTATGGTTTTTTATTTCTTACAATTTATACAAATGCAGATTAGAAATTTACTAAAGAATAAAATCTGACAATTATATGAGGTGTTCTAGTTTAAATTAGCACTTGGTAAATTTATGAAAAACAAATGTAATAGATTTAAATAGCAGAGATTTTCACAGTGAAATATAGTATAATATAACAAATTATTTATGAATTTCACTAGTTTTGTTCCACTTATTTGGACATGTTTCGGAGGCTTCCTCATAAATAATTTGCTATATAAACAAATGTAATATTTATATAAATTTAAAAGCTATTGACAATATAAACACTGAAATATTCTAAATTGAATGTCTCAAATGGTGGCATGAACTTACAGGGTTTTAATTAGGACATGTTTTGGAAACCTTCATTCCCATCTTCAGCTGTTGATTAACTGCTTGGTAAGTTATAGTGTGATCATCATGGATATAGTTTGCTTCTTTGTTGACATCTGTTGGCTAGAATAGGAATTTACTAAATTTATCTGCATTTTTTAAAATGAAAATTTTTTGCCACATGTATGGTTCTATTTTAAAATGACTTCTTGCTTAATTTCATGGTTGTGTTCCCAAAAATCAGTTGATACTGCCTATTTTTCCAAATGTTTTAGCCAGACATTTCTAAAATGTTCTTTCTTTCTGGTTTCAAATTTTTCTTATTTTTCCTATGTATTTTAAATGGCAATCTAAGTATTTTATTGCATATATGCCTGCCCCCCCCCCCCCCAGTGTTATACTGTCTTTTAGCAAAGAACCTGGTAAGTTAATTTTATTGTATTTTTTGTGCTATTAATTTTATGCCATGTTCTTTGAAGATCTTTCCAAACTTGTGATGATACTCTGGATGATATATGAATCTGCTTATTTGAATTCTCTTTGATATTTTTAAGTTTAACGGTGTCTTTCGTGGATTTTTGTCTTTTGAATTTCTTAATTTTTTTTATCTATTATGTTGTATAATGAGAGAATTTTGAAATATTGGCACAAATGTCTCAAATTAAATAATAACAATGTACTAAAAGAATGTCTTAGATACCGGAGATGTACTGGGAAGAGAGATTTGGTTTGGGGAGGTGGGGAAACATATTAGAAGAATTGGAATGGCGGATGTATAGTTACTGTGTGAAAGTAATGTCAGTGGATTTTGGAAAGGAGTGAGATAGAGGGTGGAAGATAATAGAGAAGCAAGAGATTTGGGTTAGCTTAGGGTATAAAACTTCTTTAGACTTATATAAAGTAGTTAAAAGAAATTGGGGACCAGAAAAATATACAGATAATTCTGATCAGTTCAGAAGAATATGTCTTTCATGGATGCTTACAGGATTTTATTTCTAAAAGGATTAAGAGTAAATTTTAAAGAAGGATGTATTGTGTGTAGGAAATTGTCCCACTGTCTAATAGAACGTGAAATGGTTAAGAGGTGATGAGATAGCATGTGGGATAAAAAATGGGACATGTTACAACAAGGCAATTAAAATGTTTCAAACATAAAGTTAGAGAAAATAAATAAGATTGGGGAACTCTTAAGGAAAAGTAAGGGATAAGTGGAGGAGAAGTATAAGGAAGGAGCTTGAGGTCATACACAGCTGTGAAAATGGTGATTTATTGTAGGGGTTCTTTACCATACATAT
Source organism: Metallyticus violacea (assembly GCA_030762175.1). NCBI lineage: Eukaryota > Metazoa > Arthropoda > Insecta > Mantodea > Metallyticidae > Metallyticus > Metallyticus violacea. The sequence continues at coordinate 13,059,048 of CM060835.1, read as the reverse complement.
AACCAGGTGGTTAAGGTATGAGAGAACCTTAGTTTTGTTACTGTAAATTCTTGGATGTTTTGTTTCTTTATGTAAATTTAATTGTAATGATATTTGCAGAAATTAACTAATTCATTCAACTACTGTGTTAGTACTTAAATGTAAATTGGAACTTGCACAGTGAAGCCAATCATATTAATTGATATCATAGTATGATTCAGTTGAACTACACACTCTTAAAGCTTCACTTATTTTTCATAAAAGTAAAAGTGAAAGTAAGTAAGTGAAGCTTTAAGAGTGTGTAGTTCAACTGAATCATACTATGATATCAATTAATACTGTGTTAGTGCTGTATCCATTAATTATTGCTATACTGAATGTATATTGTAATTTTTATTTTGTATTATGTTGTGAGTGGGAGTAACTAGTCTGCGTACGAAACTATTAAAAGAGGCATATTTATATGGAATTTGGTTATAGCCATTGTTTTTATGTAGTTATCTGTATGTTTGCCTTTTCTATAGGTACCAAATTTAAGATTGTCTGAATTTCTAATGATTTTTAAGTCTAAAAATGGGAGCTGTTTTTCTTTCTATGGTGAAGTTTATAGTTTTCTCTTGTTAATTGAGAAGTTGTAGGGCATCTGATGAATATTTTTTTAACTACTATCAACACCACAACCACCACCATTACCCACCCACTACTACTTTTTCTTCTCCTCTTCCTCCTCAGGAAGAAAAAGAAGGAAAAGTAGTGGAGTGACGCCAAGGAGTTTAGATAGCCTATAACTTGGTGACTGATATCCTGTGATCAAACATTTTTGCTCTCAAATTGATGAGAGTTAATGATGGTTGAACAATGTGATTGAAATTGCAAATAAATTTTTATGTAAATTATGTTTTCTATATTTTATAGCATGTTTATTTTGTAAATTTGTTTCTTTTCTTTATAGTGTCAGTTACTGGAACGGAAATTAGTGGACAGTCAAATATTTTTTGAATTTGAAAAGATCCCAAAGAAAAAGGCAAATGCTGATTTTGGAACAGCATTACATTCAGATAATGTTGCACGAAATAGGTGAGTGTTAAATCATGTGGAACAAGTATGCTCTGCCTCATGCACAAGGCCGTCGGTCCTGGTGGTGAAGTGGTTACCATACTTGCCTCCTAAACCCAAGATCGCGGGTTCAAACCCGGCCAGGACCGATGGATTTTTTCGGGGCGTAAAAATCCTAAGTATGGCTTCCTTCGGAAGGGAAGTAAAGCCATGGGTCCCGTGTCGTACATTTACGGCATGAAAAAGAACCTCAAGCCTGAAAGAGAGGCCTGTGAGCAAAATTTATCGGCTGTTTCATGCCCTGAGTTGAATGGGACGCTAATGACCTGAGCTGTTAAAGAGCGTCCATAAATAAATCATTCAAAAAAAAAAAATTCATGCACAAGGAAATATTACCCCTTAAAATGAAATGGTCTAAACCAAGTCAACATGATCTCTTTTACCACTGTTAGAGGCATGTGTTCTCTTCTGTGTTAGAAAGAGCCTAGGTACTAAAACAAATATATGACTGAATATTTAAATTTAATACAAAATTTTAAATACTAGGACTGTATAAAAAGTAATGGCAACATTGGCAGCATGCAGTGGTTGCATCGTTTGTTATTCATAGCGTATTGTGAATCCGATACTGGAATGTTTGATGACTTTCAACAGCAAGTGGCGACAGTTGTTCAGTTATTCAGTGACATTCTGTGGTGTCTTGAACTAGAGGTGTATAGTGCATGTGCTATAGCAATATATTTTCAAAACTGGAACAATTATATCAAACAGTTTGTAAAACAACTTGGCAGAGAAAAGGGAGAATTGAAGAGATTAGCAACAAATTATGGAGAATGAATAAAGTAAATTAAAGCTGAAATCCAGACTAATGTTTAAAAGGAAGACAAAACAGAAGAAATAGTGATACCTCTGTGCATGTCAAAATTATCATTCAGTGTAAAGGACAAATGCAGTAAGATAAGGTAGACTTCTATTTACAATTTGAAGTGCTAATTGGAACTTGTACAGTGAAACAAATCATATAATTAAGATTAATGTATGACTGAGTCAAACTATATGCTCTTATTGGCTCCACTTGTTTATGCCTAAATATAAACTTCTAACTTATCAACATGATTGGCTAAGAATCATTTCTGGATAGAGAACCACAACATAGTGAAAAACCCAAAATTATTAAAGTCAGCACAGGGACCCACAGAGCTAGCAACATGGGAGAAAATGTAGATTTATAAATATACAGAGACAGATTAGTGAACTTCAACACTTTAGGGGATGAAAAAATAAACTTTTAAGTTCATAACACCTCCACCAGAGCAGAATTGCATCCCCAAAGGAATACCGTGAATTATCCAGCAGTCAACAGCTGAGGATGCAGACTGTGGCCTGCTAAACATGTTCTACATATAAACAAGTAAGTGGAGTCAATAAGAGTATGTAGTTTGATTCAATCATACAATAATCTTAATCAATTAATGCTTTACACCAAAAAGAGAATCTTTGCAATGGAGGAAAAATTCAGTAAGCAAAATAATTTGGTATGTACACACACCCAAGAGGAACCGGGTCCAATGTGGTCACTCTCAAATGATGCTACAGCTAGAGATGTTCTAATGTGGCGCTACTAAAGTTCTTTGGAAATAAGAGCTAGGAAATCAGTGCCAAAGTCTAGAAGGAGACTGTTGAAGATTGTGATACCTTTCGGCTGGACCATGTTATAAATCCAAAATTTAACCTTCCAAAATATTCAGCTTCAGTAAATAAGGCTGTGACCATGCAAGAGCATCTTAAGAACAACTATTGTCCACAAAGACTGGTTATTATCAAGCCTAGACCTGAACCTCCTTGACTAAAAACTGTGGTACATTTTGGAGAATAAGTTCTCTCTTCCAGGTTTAAAAATGTAATGAACTTAAAAAAACAAAATCTTTTATGTAAGCATTAGCTGATTTGGACATTTTATATGTGCAACATTAGATGATGGCTCTGTTGATGAAGGTTTGTAAAGGTTAGGGTTGACAATATAAAAATGATGAATTAAATGGTGTTTGAAATTGAATATTTTCTTTTTCATTCTATACAATTATAGCTTAAAACTTAACAAAACTATAGTACTAGTAGGTATTTATGTCTACATAATATTTACATTGCATTTTCTTCATTTTTACAGGTATAAAGATGTCTTGCCATATGAAGAGAACAGAGTCAGATTAACTCCAACCAAGGAGAATAAACATGGCTATATAAATGCATCACACATTACAGTAAGTATATACTTGAAATTTTGTGTCGGAACTATTACAGCAATTATATATTCTAAATTAGACTGATGAGTTGGTTTTATACTCTTATGCTTCACTTACCATTGAACAGCTCAGAACATGTTTTATTGGTGAAATATTTCCTTCCACCAAGGAATCTTCTTAGTTTAGGGAACAGATGAACCCAAGTCAGAAGAATAAGGCAGATATGGTAGCAATTCGTACTCCTATTCATTGATTTTTGCCATTCTAATAATATATGTGTGAGGGAAAGCATTGCCTTGATTTAAGGTGACTTTCTTCTTGGATAAACCCAGCCTTTTTTTTGCATAATTTTGTCTTCAATAAGTCCAAAAAGTTAGTATAATTTGCTCCAGTGATAGATGTTCCAGTGGGAAGATTGTAACCTATTAGCAGTACACTCTTGGCATCCCAGAAAACTAACACCATGATCTTTCCAGCTGATTTCACATACTAGGCTTTCTTTGGCAGTAGAGAATTGTGATGCTTCCTTTGTTTAGACTGCTGTTTTGTTTCAAGTCTATAGTAGTACAACCATGTTTCACCATTCGTCACAAATTGATGCATAAAGCCAGGGGGATCTCTGAAAGAGGCCAAAATTTGCTAAAAGATTTACACTCCAATTGGCGTTTGATCCTGGGTTAACAGTTACAACACCCATTTTGCTTTAATTTTTTCAAGTACAATTCTTCCCTCAAAATGTGAAATGTGCATTCCCTGAAGTGACCAGAGCTTCATCAGTTTTAGATGCCTTTAGTTGGAGATCCTCCAGAGTCATGTCATTCATCTTAAAATAATTTCTTATGTTGTGACGGATTTGGTTGTCAGCATTTCTGTGCTATGATTTTCTACAACATCAAAGTCAGTTTAGGGGAGAGAGAATGCCTTGAAAGATTGCACCATGCATTTGGGGATCTTTGCCCTTTGCAATCCACTATTTATCGATGGTTTGCATATTTTAGAAGCGGAAGGGAATGAATGAAATGTTCTAAAGAATGTAATGGAGAATACTTTACAAAGGTGTGACAATCAGATCTAAATTTTTAGAATTTTATTACATCTATTCTCAAAACTTTTAGAGTTACCCTCGTATGAATCTAAACTGGCAAACAGTACAACTTAAGCAATGCAGAAAACATTTCGATGCTGATGCTGTGAATGAATGTACGTTGCAAATGAATTGCAAACTTTCAGGAAGGCAATCAAACCTTGAGGATGAAGGGATGGAATGTAAATTTCTTCTCCTTTGTCGCCTTTCAGTGTGGTGATGTCTTTTATTTGTTTTTGTTTTTTGAACTTTTCTATTTTCTTCTTGACCAAACTGTTGTGTAGTCATTTTTCTGTGCTATTTCTATGATTTTTTGGTACTTGCGATTCGTATTCTGTCTTGCTTATTGGTAGGTTTGTTAATCTGAATGTAAGGCTATTGATTATTGCCATTGTATGTTGTTTTGGATTGTAGCTGTTGTTTTTTATACAATTATCTGTATGGGTAGGTTTTCTGAATATGCCAAATTCCAGTATATATTCATTTTTTATAATATAAACAATGTAATACAGTTTTTTTCACACTAACTCCATTCACTTACATAAAATTTGGAACATATGTTTCGGGAGCGATCCCTCCCATCTTCAGCCTGTTGACAAACTGTTGTTAAACGTGGCGGTTGGGTCTCTTGATGTTCTTGTGGCGGTATCTGTTGGTTCTATTAGGAATTTGCTGAGTTCATCCAATGGAGGGATATCGAAATTCATCAAATTATCCTTATTTTTTGTAAATTTTTTGTAAATATCCTTATTTTTTGTAAGGGAATTTCGATATCCCTCCATTGGATGAACTCAGCAAATTCCTAATAGAACCAACAGATGCAGCCACAAGAACATCAAGAGACCCAACCGCCACGTTTAACAACAGTTTGTCAACAGGCTGAAGATGGGAGGGATCGCTCCCGAAACATATGTTCCAAATTTTATGTAAGTGAATGGAGTTAGTGTGAAAAAACTGTATTACATTGTTTATAGATATACCACTCCATTGTCAACAGCTTCGTAAGTACACTTAATTTTTTATAATGTTTATACAAGGAAAGAATCTTGTTGTTTTTGTTTTTATTGTGAATTTAATGGTGCTGTCTTGTAGGTTGAGTAATTTAATTGCATCCTCTTTCCATTTTTCATTTATTATTGCAAAGACATCAATATAACGGTAGCAACATTTGCGTGCGTGTGTGGGGGGGGAAGCCTCAACTAATTTTGTTTCCAAGAAACTCATGTACATATCTGCTAAGAATGGTCAGAGTGGATTTCCCATTGCTAAACTCTTTTTTTGTGTATATACATTGCTTCTGAATGTGAAGTAGTTTGACTGATGCTAGGCATACTAGGAAACAGAGACCATCCTGGCTATTTAAATTCATGTTAGTTATTTATATTGTGTCCATATTGAAGACATTTTGGATCTTTACAGTATGTCTAAATATAATAGAATGTCCAATAAATTCAAAACATTTTCCTGCAATTCTTGATTTAATAATCTACCTTATCTAGATGTAATATACTAGAAGGGAAGGGTAAACTAAGGTCACAGAAACAAAAAGTGCACATCTATATTTCTTTTGTTGTTACTAAAAGGAATTTAGCAGCATTTGAATTTTAAGTTTATTGCACATTCTTAGCATTATATAGTAAATATATATGGCATAAAATCTCTTCTAGTTAAAATATTTATAATATCTAAAAACTCATTATGGCTTCATTCCCATGGGTCTGAGTTAAATATTTAAAATATTTCAAACACTTTATGGTTTTACTCTCAAGAAATAAAAAACCAGGACATCTTTCATAAAGTACTTGTTCATATATAATCAGCTGTTAAAGGACTGACATGATGGATCACTCGTTGAAGTTGAACAGGTAGGTATCCGTTAGGACTCTGGTGATCTAGTGATGAACGTAAACAGGGTGCTATCTACTTCCAGAATAGCAAAATTCATGAGTTTATGCTCACATTTTTTTTATAAAAATCTTTTCCCATGTGCTAAGTTCCTTGGGTAATTGAACAGCTTTTAATAACTTTATGCCTTTTTCTATTTCATGATGCTCATTCCAGAAATGTGCTGCCACAGCCGATTTGTCTATTTGCTTATGACGAATGTTTCTCTCCAGAGTTCTTTTAACCTGATGTCTCCAATGGCAGCTATCCGAGCTTAGGAATACAATAAATATCTACCAAAAATAAACACTGAATTAAGTTCATTGATATCATTGTATGATTCAGTTAAACTACACACTCTTAAAGCTTCACTTACTTTTCATAAATGTAAGGAACCAGTTTCGAGAACATTTATTTCCCATCTTCAGCCAGGCTAAAGTTCAATTGTCGGATCATTCGTTGAGCTGTGGGAATGTATATTCTGCTCTGGTGGTGGTGTGATAAACTTGTAGTTTATGTTTTCATCCCCGGCAATGTCGAAGTTCATTATGCTGTCTTTGTATTTGTGGATGTAGATTTTCTCCCAGGTTGCTAATTCCATAGGTCTTTGTACTGATTTTAATAATTTTGCTTTATTTATTATGTTGTGATTTTGTGTCCAAAAATGATATGCTACTGCTCATTTCTCTATTTGCTTGTACTTTATGTTCCTGAAATGTTCCTTTAACCGTGTGCCTATGTTTCTCCTTGTTTTTCTAATGTAGATTTTTTCACATTCTGCACAGTTTATTTTGTAAATACCTGATTTTTCTTCTTGAGGAATACTGTCATTAACATTATCTATCAGTAAATTTTTAACATTTGAACTTTGGCTGAAGATGGGAACTAAATGTTCTCGAAACCAGTTCCATACATTTATGAAAAGTAAGTGAAGCTTTAATAGTGTGTAGTTCAACTGAATCATTGATATCAATTAATATGATTAGCTTCACTGTGCAAGTTCCAATTTACATTTAAACTGAATTAAGTACTGAATAATCATAATTGCATCAGATTGATGCAATGGTGATTGATGATGGTAGATAACTAAAATTGTTAATTGGAACATTGCACAATGAAACTAATCATATATTAAGATCATTGTATGATTGAGCCAAACTAACACTCTTTTGCTCCACTTGTTTAAATATGTAGAAGCATTTTCACAAACACTTTGTTTGCATTGTCAGCCCCATTGTTGACTGGAGGATAAATTTTTATGCTGTGGGGATGTGTAATCTGCTTTGGTGGAGGTAGGTGTGGTATCTGGTAGATAACTGTTCATGTGACATGAAACCGATTATGTTGATGCCTGGAGGAATATAGGATCAGTTTTTGCATTCTGGGATGTATATACAGTACATATTAATTAAAAGTTTGTATCACCTAATAATGTATACTTGGTAGAATTGGGTAGGTCAACTAGCAAAGGTAAAATAATTGAAAGAATTATGAAATGCCTATGTAAAATAAATTTGTTAGATAATGGACGGATTGTCAAGGAATATCTTGGTGTACAAGAGAAGTTTAAATGGAAAAGGCCATGGGGTGCTTGAAAATCAGAATATTGTTTAAAAAATTGGCATGGGCATTGCTGGGTAAATAAGCAAGATAGATACAGGGGGTTTTGGAAAGAAGTAAGAGAAAGAATTGAAGATATTGAGAAACAAGAAATCTTTGCGAGCTTTGGAGAAAATAGTTCACTGAGAATATGTCAAGAGATAAAAAGAGTTTGAGGGAGAGAGAAGCACCTACAAATTTGTGATAAATTGAGGAGGGAGGGTTTGTTTGGGTCAGAACAGGAGGAATTTAAGAGGACTAGAAGTATTTGTGGGAATGAATGTTCCATGTTTGGTGAATCTGATAATGAGTACCATAGCATATTATATTATGAATAAACAAAGCAGTGGAGACTACAGGTATGAAAAGAGAAATGGAATAAATTTGAGGGAGAAATTTTCGAAATTAAAGGAAATAAAAATATAAAAATAATAAGAGTATACTTGAGCAAAGTTAGGGATAAATGTTGGAGGAAGGTTAGAAGTAGTACATGAGAAGAGAATTTAGATATAGAGGATTAGTAAAAATTTGAATATTGGAATAAGTAATGGAAGTAATGAAACTGATTTATGGTTTGATCTGCAATACATCAACAACCTGGTGTTACAAAGTTTGAGACTGGAAACAGCATAGGTATGTAACTTTTGAGTTGACTGTAAGATGCTGGGTATGTTATCTATTTTGTAATATAATTCTTCTCTTCTTCTCACTTGGCGCTACAGCCCAGGGTAAGCCTTGCCCTGCCGCAGTGACCTCTGCTTTCTCTGTCTCCATTTTATGACTTCATTGATAGAGGGCAGTTGTAATATAATTGGTGCTAAATAAATAAGTAAAATATCAAACCATAATACAACTAATATAAATTTCCTACCAGCAACTTGCCTTCTTTAGGTCCTTAACCACTTTCTGTCATTTACTTAGTTAAGGTGTTTTTTCTAGTTTATAAGCAACTTAATCAAAGAATTATGCAAAATCAATAATTCTTATTTTATTTTCATTGCTATGCTTACAGGCAACAGTGGGCAACAACCAGAGGTTTTATATAGCAGCCCAGGGGCCACAGCTGAGCACAATTAACAGCTTTTGGCAAATGATCTGGGAAGCCGATGTTTATTTAGTGGTTATGCTCACAGGAGCACAGGAAGAGGGCACTACACTTTATTGCCCTGGACTAGGGGATCGGTGTTTAGAGATTGGTGAGGTAAGTTGTTTGTAAATCAAAAGAAAATTTTAAGCAAATATTTCTGCAGTCCCAAAAGACTTAACAAAACTTTCATTCTGATCAATGTATTGCATACATATGTTCCATATATGCTGTTTAAAAAGCTCTCAGGCTTATAAAACATAAGATTTTTTTAGCTTTTATTATATAGAATTTATGGCATTTTTATGAGTCATCTCAGACAAGGTATTTAAATATATTGCACTGCATCTCAGATGGATTTATATGCTAGATTATGTGTCTATTTGTGCCCTTTCAGTATAATTGTTATTGTAATTAGAACAATTTTGAAGTTTTTGCCTTTTAATAAAAAGTATATTTTTTGTTAAAGTTTTGTACATATTAAATATAACATTTAATTTCGTGTCAGAACCAATACAGTGAAGCGACTATTATGTTCTTAATTACCTAGTGAGTCGATTTAATAATCTTATGAATTATGTTTGTTATTATGTTGAATTATGCATAATTCAACAGTAAGTGGAGCATAAGATTATTAAATCGACTCACTAGGTAATTAAGAACATTTTGTACATATGTTGAAAGTATTCAAAAACTTAAAATATCTGTAAGATATAATAGTGACACTTGCAATTAACATTAGTTTTAAATTATAGAATGTAGGCTTTCACGGCCAATATCAATTATGATAACTGAGTCTTCTGGGCTGTAAGGCCATGGTCCAATGGGATTCTTTTCCTTCCCAAACATTTCATCCACAACTGCAGTGAATATCTTCAGTGGGGTGGTCACTGTAATCTTCATGAAGATGAGGCAGTGACTGACTCATTGGAATTGGCAGCATTATATACAGTAAGGGTGCCTGTAGAACTGAGCTCTGATTTATTTGCTTGGTTCAGGGGGTTGTATTTAGCCTGGAGCTCCTGGGCATGGCCAGCAAAGTGTTGTTTGTTGATTGATTTGCATTGTTTCTTTGGTTTGGTGTTTTTTAAGGCTGGATACCATGCTGAGTGCAATTTCAGTGTTTTTTCTTTCTTATTAAAGTTGTTTTTATGTTGGGAATTTCAATTGCCTCCCGGATGAAAATGGGATTTTCCTTCACTTGCTCCAACAGTGCTATATAACACTCTGTATTGGTGATTTTTGCCTTTTTCTAGATAGTCTTATGAGCACAACACACTAAACTTCCCAGAAAACAATAGTCATCACCTTTTCTCCTGCTGGAACATATGAGGGATAAATCTTAAATCGTGGCAACTATTTTTTTTTCTTGTTATCAAGGGACAACACGAAAAATCAAAGATAATAGGATTGAAAGTACATGATATATACAGCTGAGTGGTGCCATTAACAGAAGGCTGGATGTAGGTGGCCCTTGTGGGGAAGAAGCAAAACATATGCAACTGAACACCATTGGTTTATTATGACATGAGCATAGTCAACATTCTGCTCCATTTGAAGGTTCTGTCCACCTTATCATGTTTGATAGGGCAAGGCATGCACAAATGGTGCTTCCTGTAACTCTGTGGCATTCTTGTGCACTTCTGCCATGGAGAAATGCTATTTTCATATGCACATTATTCACTCTTTGTGACCTCCATTCCTGACCACTGTTGCTCACCAATAATAACTATTCCTAATAGTGCTTAATCAATTTAATGTTATGTTGTTAATGGCTTCATTCAAAAGAACATTCCATACACTTTCAATCTTATATCTTATTTTTCATGTTGTCTCTTGTTCACGAGAAAATAAATACCATATTTACGTGAATTTAAAGCAGACCTTTTTTTAGAATTCAAAATTATGGTACACATTAGATTCGATGTCATATTAGATTCAAGTGCATATCCGTTCGATAGTTTGCTGGTAACTTCATTCAAATTTATCGTTTATTAAGTCATATTGCATAACTGCTATTCTTGACTCTGTTACATTTATGGTTGGCCTATTATTGCACAGAGCAGTTGAGTAGTAGGTAGTCAAAAGGAGGGCAGAGAGAGAAGGACATCTTATGATGCTACTTTTAAGTGTAAAGTAATACTTTATGCTGAAAAAAATGTTAACAGAAAGGCAGAAAGATAGTTCAGGGCATCATACGCTTGTGGCAGCAACAAAAATTGGCATTATCTGCAACTAAAGCTAGTAGGAAGAAATTCCTGGTCCTCGCAAAGAAAGACATCTTGAAATTTAAAATAGCAAACCTTAATGCAAATAGTCTACTTTGATAATTATATTTGAATATGTACCACATGTAAACTTTAAAATTGTAATTCTAAGAATAATATTTTGTGAATGATTTTACATAGTACACATATATGTGATGAAGTCTTGTAATTTTTATAACATATGGTGAATTAATCTGAATATGTTTCTACCAGTGTCACAATAATAGGAGAATACTTAAGAAAAGTAAGGGGAAAATGGTTTAGAATAGTTAAGAAGGATGGGAGAATCGGGGTATGACTGATAAAATATAGTGCTAACAAGGGAAATAAAAGAAGTGACGGGTTTTGTTATGCAGATAACCTGATGGTTATGTATATTGATACCTCATATTTAGATTTATGTTACATTTATTAATAGTAAAATGTAGGATAAGTACAAGATACAAAGCAGATTAAAATATTTTGATTGAAAATGTTTGTGTAAACTTGATAACTTTTAAATATTATATGTATTTTGTAAACATAGTATGTATATTCATTTAAGAACTTTCGAAAAATAAGACATTTTTAAAAAATTCTGTTGGAACTCACACAGTGAAGCTTGTTAAATGTAAATTATAATTAATCTGTTGTCTAACACAATCTTATGCTTCACTTACTTTTAATCACGGTGGGACCGGTTTCGAAGAGACATCCTCTCCATCTTCAACCAACTTGACAACTTCCTTGCTAAAGTAAAACATCACATCATATAATGCTTAAATTTTAATATAGCAAAACAAGTTCAAGTGACGTACGTTGAATTCTGATATTTCAGTTTCAGATCTGGAGGCAGTTTTCTCAAGAAACTGGTCATTGTATTACTACAAAACTACGTCTATATCACACAACATCCCGTAGATTAAGGGGTGTGTGGCATCTACAGTATTTGGAATGGGGTGACCAAGGTTGTCCAAATAGTGTTGGTCATTTCCTTGGTAAGTATTTATTCTTAGGTTATTTGTAATATTAATAAAATTATTAATGTTAATTATCATGCATCCCAGTCAGTCAACTGCTGGCCACTTCTACAGGCTGCAGTGGCTGACTCACCAACCTAATACTCAGCATTATCAATCTGTAAATGGGCATTAAACACTTAAAAAACATATTAACTTGGTTAGAATGTCAGTGAGGGTTATTGAACAATTCTAGGTCAAATAGTGTACAAGATATCATCATATGCACAGCTCACTCTTTCAAACTCTTTTTAGAGATTTTTTCATGATCAATGGGCAAAAAGCCCTGATTGTAAGGCAAAAACAGTGCATGTCTGTTCACATTTTATCTACAATTTAGGAAAATTATCAAACATTATGTTGTAGTTTATTTTGAATAGATCTAAAAATTTGAGCCCTGATCACATGAAGCTGTTATTTAACTCCTTAGTATACTGCACATAAATCAGTAAATTCTCAATAAGAACAAGAGTACTGACAGTTACACTAAGCAGGAATGTGCTGTACAGTTCCAGTCTAATACGTAAGCAGTTAAATGGAACAGACAACTGTAAAAATTTCATATGGTCATGTGAATTTTCCAAAAAGGGTCTGAAAATGCAAGCCCTACATGACATCATCTTGTAAACTATTTGGCCTAGATTCATGCTAAAAATCACATTGACCTTCTAATTTCATCTAGTTTTACAACTAAGTCATTAAGTAAGTTACAAATTGAAGTGGCTACTATATGTTTGAATGAGAAAATTGTGCTTTTGCCACTAAATGACAGCATTAGTCTGGTGGTAATTGGTAACATTTGAAGGTATAGAATCAAAAGAAGGTTCATAAGAAATGCTTTCATCTATGGTGAGAAGTACCTGTCAGGTCAAGCTGTTTACATTTGGATGCAGAAGTTCTATCAAGGGCAGATACATATCGAAGATGAACACTGCGTCGGCTGACCAACAGAGTTTGTCACAGAGGCAAAAATGCAACAGGTTCTTAATCTAACAGACAGAAGGGTAATTATAGACACTATAACTACTGCTGTTGGTTGTTCTTGGCATGGCCTACCTGCATGAGAGGATAGATTTTCACAAAATCTGTGGAAGATGAGTGCTATGCATGTTGACTCCATAACACAAAAAGCAAAGAATAAGTTAGCATTACAACATTTCAACCATGATGAAAGACACAATATGCTAGCCTGAGTTGCTCAGTTGGTGAGTTTTGGGTTCATCCGCCTGAGTTGCTCAGGTGGTGAGTTTTGGGTTCATCCTTACCTGCCTCAGATAAAATGCACATCAATGCAGTGGAAACATTCTGCGTCGCTTGCAAAAAAAAAGTGATGCTCACAGTCTTCTGGGATCATGAAGGCATACTGATCACCACATTCCAACCTCAAAGATAAGCCGTAAAGCTGACTCCTACAGTAACATCCTCAGGAAGCTTCGTAATGCCATTCAACAGAAGCATCCAGAACTTCTCACCAAAAGCGTGTTGCTCTTGCATGAAAATGCACATCCTCATGATAAATTAGACTCTGCAAAATTTCAAATGAGAAGTCCTTTAGCATTCTCTATATAGCTCTGACCCTGCTGCAACTGTCCTCTTAAATATTTTCTTGATAATGAAGCTGTAGAACGGGAAGTCACTGCCTGGTTCCAACAGCAGCCTAAAGAAATTCATGCTGCTGGATTAAAGAGGCTTATGAAATGATGGGACAAGTCCCTGAATGTACAGGGAGATTATGTTGAGAAATTAGAGTATTTTTCAAATCAGTACTATTATTTGTTTAAGTTGTATATCTATTTGTAACTTACTTAAATGGTTTATTTTTGTATTTTCTTGAAGTCATTAGACATTGTTCCATTTGAAAATAATGTAACTTGTGCTAGAAACACACTTTCTAAAAATCATTGGAATTTTTGTATCAATTATATTGATGAGTGATTATTTGAACTTCATTTTGATGAAAGCATCACTTCACTAACATCATTCATTTCAGAGATATCTGTGATGGTAGGTTCAAGTGATTCACCTATATATTAAGCAATAATTACCTAGTTAGAGATGCTAATTGGAACTGTACAGTGAAGTCAATCATATGCTCAAAATCATAGTATGATTGAGTGGAACTAAACATTCTTATTGCTCCACTTACTTGTCTGTAAATGTAGAACCAGTTTCACGAACCTTCGTTCACATAGTCAGCTAGAAAGTCGACTGCTGGATACTTTGTTATACTGTAGGAATGTGTATTCTGCTCTGGTGGATTTCATAAAGTGAAAGTGGATGTGTCGAAGTTCATTCAACTGTCTTTGTATTTGTATATGGAGATTTTTTCACAACTTGGAAAAAAATCATCTCAATCATACTATAATTTCAATTAAATTACCAAGTTATTTACAAAAAGTATATAATGCTAATAACTTGCTTCTAACAATAAGGAAAATCCCATATCATTTTTAGCTCTTATCTTAAACAGATTATAAAGAAATCTTTTTAGATGTAACACATTCTTCAGATAATCATGGTTCTATTAATTCATATACATTCCAAAATAATTTTTGTTGAATGTTACTATAGATTGTATGTAAAAGATATAAATGTCATTGTCATTATTGAGAGATCTAGAATGACAGACAGCTAGTAATATTTATTCATAATTTATTCTTCAACCACTAGGTTTCCTGGAAGAGCTCAACTCTGTGAGGCAACATACAGTTAGTGAAATTCCAGCTGGCCATAATCGCAACACTCCAGTTTTGGTTCATTGCAGTGCAGGTGTAGGGCGAACAGGAGTTACAATTGTCAGTGACCTACTGCTGTACACATTGGACCACAATCAGGTATGTTGTTAATTTTCTCTGAAGTATACATTGGTGCTTGCACTAAGCTATGCAAATCAGCATAAAATTTAGCTAACTTTTGTTGTCTTGACCACAGAAGAGGATGAAAGGATTAATTTATATAAAATTTATTGCATAATAAGAGGAGAGAAAAAATAATGACAACCTATTTGCTACTGTAACTGCCACTTGTTTATGTTACAGCATTTTTTTTTTATATTACCTGTAATTTAACACCCTCCTGTTCATACTGAACAGCGTTTAAATTAAGAAGTATGCTGGAAGGAAAACCCCTAAGATGTGATTGGAGAAGAATAAATTAAAAATATAGTGTAATTTATTCAACAATAAGCCAGAGATATAATTAATATGTAAAATTACATTCACTCTGATGAATGCACTCATGTAAAACAACAGCAATATAACTTTTAGAAACAAAAACCTTTAAATTAATGCCACATATAAAACATGTTTCCTTTTAAAACTTTAAATCATAGGATTGAAACAATGATGTAGATATAGAGTTGTTTTGGTGATACGTATACTTCACTTAGTTTTTAATTGGTCAGCCGAAGACCAACTGGTAAAAGCATCTCTTTAGACTGACTGAAAAATTTATTCGACTTATCCAACATTTGTGTCTATAGTTTCATGATGCAATTTTTATTTTTGATGATGTAAATGTTTTCCCATGTCATAGTTCCAAAGTGTTGCAAGTATGTTTCAATAATTTTGTTTTTGTGTAAATTTTATGGTTTTTTTAATCAAAATTGGCTACCATACTGATTTCTCTATTTGTTTGTAATTGATGTTTCTGAAATGTTTTTTGGTATGGGTTTCCTAAGGAGAGTGAATTCCAATGAAAAACTGAGTAACTGAAGTGTATCAACATTATATTTTACTACTTCACTGTTAATAAGTTCAAGAGTATAAGTTCATAAGTTGGCTTTATAAAATATCACATTGAACAAAATTATAGACTTATTAGTATACCCTCAAATTGCAATAATTTCAAGAACTTGCATCAACCATGAATGAATGAAAAGCTGAAATGTTCGGTTAAGGGCTAAGGCCTCCTTTACAGGGGTTAGCTCATACTGAACGAACTCAAATGGTGAAATAATCCACTTAAGTTGAATTACACTCTATATATGGTGATCATCCAGTCTGAAAGAATGATGGCATCATAATTGTATTGAGCCATGATGATCTTTCATGCACTTTTGCATTGATACTGCACACCAAACATTTCTTGTTGATTCAATGTCTTCTGCAGGTCTTGCCAGGATATATGTTACATGCTGTACTGGTTGTGCTCTAGCTACTTTCTTGTAGGAGTCTGCCTACCTTGTTCTTGGTTATGTCTCTTTCATTTTTCCGATGTATGGATCCCATATGGTGGAAATATGTGCCCATCTAGAGTTCAGCAGTCTTGCTACATGCCCCTCCCATTTCCATTAGAGTCTCCTTGCATATTAAGCTACATTTGGTGGTTCCAGCATCTTCATTAGATTTGTAGTGGATCACCTACCTGTTCCTAATACATAAGCAAAATACAAAGGAACTTAAAGCCAATGTTAAAAGGCATTAATCACACAATAATAAAATATGAACAAACCTTAAAATACCTGGGTCACTGAGTTGGGATATCAGAGAAAGCTTTGAACCTACCATTTTAGAACAGGAGCCAAAAATGTGTCTATTCACCCCACAGTACCAAAGCAATCTCCTTATTAGCAACAGAAGGAGAAGCAAACAAACCATAAAGATTGTGTCACATTCTTCTAGAAATTTCTTTATACTTAATTCCAACCAACAGGAAGATAGGGCAATGAACAAAGCCTTCTGTTGTGAACAAGGATGAAGATTATAGGAAGAGATATTTTATATATGCATTTATAAATTCTGATAGAGCTAAGGCCATTAGGTTTTCTCTTCCTCTCTACCAATTTAATAATAATAATTACATGAAGTTATAGCGACAATATTGCAATCACAACATTGATAATAAAGTTGACAATACTAGTACACATATAAACCAATGTAAAACATGATGTATATAAATAAAGTATGCTAATACATAAATATTGATAATGAAAGAGATTAATTTAAGAAGAAGAAAAAAATGAGAAAATAAAAGAACAATAATATACGAGGGCCATCCAGAAAGTAAGTCCCAATCGCGCCTGGAGATGGAACCACTTGTCAGATAGGAATGTGCATGCGCAGGAGAAGAGAAAGAGGAATATATGTGGGAATAATGCATTAAAGTTTCAGCCTTGTGAAGGCCGTGGTTACCGCGCTGTGCTAGGAGAAAATGGCTGCTCTGATATTGTCTCCCGCCAACTGCGAGGTTCGTGCAGTCATCCGACGTTTGCTCGCTCAAAAGCAAAGTCTAGCAGAGATCCATCGCCAATTGTGTCGAGTGTATGGACACGATATTTTGGTAAGACGATGGTGCAGGCAGTTCACGAAGGACGAACCAATATTCACGACGACCGTAGTGGCCGACCGTCCCTGGTGACGGCAGAAGTGTTGGAAAGTGTGCGGCAAGCAATTGAGCAGAACCGGCGCTTCACAATTTCAGAACTCTCTTGTCAATTTCCCAGATGTCTCGCTCCCTTGTGCACGAAATTGTCTCCCAGAAGCTTGACACAATTGGCGATGGATCTCTGCTGGACTTTGCTTTTGAGCGTGCAAACCTCGGATGACTGCACGAACTTCGCATTTGGCGGGAGACAATATCAGAGCACCCATTTTCTCCTAGCACAGCGCAGTAACCACGGCCGTCACAAGGCTGAAATTTTACTGCATTATTACCACATACTTCCTCTCTATTCCTGCGCATGCGCATTCCTATCCGACTAGCGGTGCCATGTCTAGGCGCGATTGGGACTTACTTTCTGGATGCCCCTCGTACAATGACCACCAACAATGACAATTTATACACATATCAATCTATGTAAATCCTGGAGGGGAAATAAATATGAAAAGGCATTTCGCACAGCAGAAACATGTTCCAGAACAACACAGTTGCATAGTATAAGTAAGAACACTATCATTGGTAGCAGCAAGGCAGACATATTAAGTGTATCCATTGTCACTACTGCAGAGCATAAAAGATGGCTTGTATGAAAGTCAAAATAGTGAGTCAAAGATCATTGCTGTAATGATGGGTTTTCTAAGTATGAACAAAAGGTATGAATTAAAATTAAGGAATGCCTCAAGAGTTTATGATACTCTATATGAGAGTTTACCTTGTGTTATGTTGGGTGTTCACATTTTGGCATGGACATGGTAGTGTGGAAGATGCGTCATTTGCAGGTCACCCTGATACTGCAGCAAACTACATGAAGTTAATTCAATCTCTGTTGGAGATGTATAGGTTATGGACAATTAAGGAGTTAACTACATAGGCAGGGATAACTAACCCAACAGTTGAAAAACTTGCATTGATATAGCAAAATTGCTTTGGATGCCTCATCTTCTTACAGGTATTCAGAAATGACACCCTAATGCCCTCTTAGGCAGATGTATTACAGTAGCTCAGGACATTCATTCTTTGATGAATTAAAGCACAGCATACTGACAAAGGTGGCTGAGGTGCTAAGGCACTAGTGAATGGGAGTTCTTTTATTTAAATCTCAACAGGACTTCCCTCCCTGACTAAGGATTTTTCACTCTTCATATGTTGGGGAAGTATCCTAAACTTTGGCCTGGAATGCTTTCACAAAATTATATTCTAATTTTATCATTTCATCTCATGTATCACCAGTGTACTGCTTGTAATGCCACAGCAATAAAAACGAGCTAAACAATATATACAAGATTTAGAAAGAGAAAAAGTTACATGGGGCCATATCTGGGGAATAGGATGTATAGGGAACTCATTCTCTATTATAGATTTATAGCATGTAAAAGAACCTCAAGTCTGAAAGAAAATAGCTTTGAACAAAACTTATTTATTTGTATATTTATGTATTTATTTATTTATTCTGGTAGAGCTAAGTTCATTAGGCCTTCTCTTCCACTCTACTAATCTAATAATAATTGCATGAATTTATAGTGATAATATTACAATCACAACATTGACAGTAATGTTGACAATACTCGTACACATATAAACCAATGTAAAACACGATGTATATAAATAAATGTATGCTAATGCATAATTATGGATAATGAAAAATATTAATTAAATATTAAATAAAATAAATAAATATGAGCAAAGCATAAAATTAAAAACCCTAACAATACAATGAAGGAGATAGGAGGAACATTTATGATAGTTATAAAATAATTGAATGAATAATTCTACAGCAGGATAAAAATAATAAATACATATATTGTAACAAAGGAATATGACTCTAGGGTAATCGATTATTTCTAATAGCATTAAACAATTTCTTATGAAATGCTCCAAATGTTGGCAGTCTCTGACATCTTGTGGCAATCCATTCCAGAGATGGACAGTGATTATGGTGAATGATGATGAGAAGTATGCTCAGTGCAATGGTAATAATAGTACATGTCAGGATTCAGAATGTGTGGTAAGGTTATGAGAGGAAGACAGATATTGAAAACGAATAGATAAGATGGAGATGATGTATAGATAATTTTGAAAAGTAGTGTGAGACAATGAATATTTCTTCAGTCTTTCAGGCGAAACCAAGACAGCTTATTGAGGGAGGGTGTGCTCTATGATTGAACAGATGCACATTGCAGATGTAACATATGCACATATTATGAACATGCTGTAGATTTTGTTAGGTTAGAGGTTAAGTTTGTGAGTAGAAAATCGCAGTAGTTGAAGTGAGGCATCACCATTGCAGCAACATCTTTTTCAAGGATCTGGGTAGAGGCACATTTAATCTTTAAAAGTGTGCATTAGAGAACTTACCTTCCTACAAATTTCAGCAACATGATTTTCCCAACAGGGATTACTGTCCATAATAACTCCAAGGTTTTTCGCAGAATCAGTGAAGGGAATTGCTGTTTGATTGATATTAAAAAGAGGAATGTTGCCTATGTCTATTAGCAATTGCTGGTGTCCCACGACCATAGCCTCTTTGATACATAGACATCTTTTAATGCATTATTACTGTCTAATTTCAGACCTCCATACCAATATTTCAAAATTATCTTCACTATTATACCTTTTCTAAATCAACCAAATTTATTATTTAATGTTGATTATATGTTAAATATTCAGTAAGTCATAAAAGTTATTATAATATATTTTTAAAAGTTTGTGTGGAATCCAATTGGACTCCCATTGGTAGTTTGCTAGATTCCATACCATAGCTATAGGAAGGTTAATCCTTAAATAGTGTCCAAAGTGCATGCTTTCATAAAGAAAGAAGATGACAAAAGATGCATTGTTCCACTTTTTTCCTTGTACTTTGATGTTTTACATTATATAAATATGTTATGTTTTCTTCATATAGGAGTTGGATATTCCGAGAGTAGTGGGACTCCTCCGCCACCAGAGGATGCTGATGGTACAAACAGTGGCTCAGTATAAATTTGTTTACAGTCTTCTGATCTACTATTTGAAACACTCACGCTTGATATGATCTCATCCGTCCCATAGAGTGCTTTCTCCACTAAGTGCAATTGCATTCATCTCACTATGGTGCCTGTGACTGAGATTTAGTGTGTATGTTACTATGTTTTTTTATAAATTATTATTTTAGAAATGACAGAATGTTGTATAGAAATGTGTTTTTGCAAACATGTTTTGCATTTAAAACAGAAATATTTTATAGCATGTTTGCCTAGAGATGCCAAGTATTTTGGCATTCAGTCTATAATTATAAGACGGAAATATTTTATAGCATGTTTGCCTAGAGATGCCAAGTATTTGGCAATCAGTCTATAATAATTTATAAAGTTTGCTAACATAATTATTAACCATACTAGTTAAATGCCATCCCAAGTTAAGTTTTGCCATTTCTATTGGACCATATTCATAATCTGTTTTCAAAACTAGAGAAATAGCATGTTGCCTCTTGCCAAATTGTTCAGCAAAAGAAATCTTGGGGGTCTCTTATGGCTCCCTTACCTGTTTAAAATGCATACAGGGACAGAAAGATAAGAGTTAAAAATAGTGCAGTTGAATTATTTGGAGCTAAAAGGCATTATGTAAATTTCTTTCTGTGCTACAACTCGATTTGCAAAAGAGGTACTTCAAAGGGTGAAAAAAATAATTTCTGCAGACTTTTCCTTCTATTGTAAAACATTCTCTAATTACATACCTTTCAACACTTTCATACCTGTAGTGTGCCAGCCCTTATTACAGGCCTTGCTCTAAGCATTTGCAATTAAATATTAAATTTTGATATCTATTTAAAAATAAAAACTAGATTTTCCTTCAAAGGTTCAAAATGCAACAGTTCTCCTTTGCCTTTGTTAAGCAATTGCAATATTTGTTAACAAGCCAACTGCAACGTAGCATATATAATAGAGACTGTTTGTATATCAAATTTAAAAACCATAGGGTCAGAACTACTACAGTGAAGCAATTGCATATTCTAAATTAGGCTGGTAAGTTGATTTTGTACTCTATACTCCACTTACCATTGAATTCCTCAGAACATGTTTCAAGGACTGTTGCCCACATCATCAGATATGCATGTTAAACTGCCAGATTGGATACACTTGGTAATAGCTCTAGTGAGCACTTGAGGAATTTTTTAAATAGTTTGTTCTCTGTTGAGATTTTGAAATTCATAACCTTATATGAATATTTTTATATATATCTTTTCTCAGATTCCCTAGCTTCATTGGTCTATCAGGTGTTTAAAATATTATGGTACAAAATTTATGGGTGAGAAGTAAAAGCTAGAAGAAGCAAAAAATTTCAGTGAAAATAGGTCCACACATTAACTGTTTATGAGATAGACATTTTGTATTAAGGTAAAAAAATTACGGGTGAGAAGTAAAAACTAAAAGAAGCAAAAAAAGTATAGGTCCACAAATTAACTGTTTATGAGCTAGCTAGATGTTTATTTTGTTGATTGGGGCCACCACTGAACTAAGCATTTTAGCTCAGCATCTGACAACGTGAGGGCTAATTCCAACAAAATATATGACAATTTTATTTAATTTACCAATAAATAGAGAGTAAACTTTTTAAATTTGACTTCAACAGCTAGAAATGTGATTGAACATGTACAAAATGTACTTTTTTTCAACAACAATGAAGTTTGTGCTAATTTGGTATACTAATGAACATCATGTGAAGACTTTTACAGCAGGTGTTCAAAATGCTATTCATGCACTTGAATGCAACTCTGTAGTCTTCTCTGCAAAGACCTGCAATTGTGCTCAAATGATCCCAGGTCATTCTTAATTTTTTGGAAGACATCTACTAACTAATATTGTAATTATTCATGTAAGGTGATGTTCATTGTTTGCATAACCCCATACACAAAAATCCAAAGAATTTAAATCTAGTGATCTGGCAGGCCACAGCACAGGTCCTCCTCTACCTAACCACCATCACCATATCATCTGTTTAGATATCTATAGAGAGGGAAATGTACTGATGCATCATCATGCATAAACCACATCTGCTGGTGTTGTTGCAATGGAACATCGTCCAGAAATTTGGAAGATAATGAGCAAGTTACTGCTCTCTGGTTAGCTTGTTTGGGAGAAAATGTGGCTAAATTAGACAGATGCCAAGCATTCCTGCCCAAACATTGTTGGTGTCATGCCTTTTACACTGCATAAGGATTGACATCGGCCTACAGTGACAGTTGTGGAAATTAAAAATACCATCACAAGTAAATCCAATTTCTTCATAAACAAAATGTTTAAAAACTGGTGGTCTAGGGCTTTCTGTTGCTCCATCTGCTGGCAGAAAGTTGCTCTGGGAAGGAAGTAAATTTTTTGAGAACTGTACTCGCTGGATATGGTATGGGGACCGTAATTCTCAATGTAACATTGGCCATACACTGCTTGTACTTATTTGCTCTTGCATAACCTTCCTAGTTGAAGTACATGGATTTACAGCTACACTTTCTAACATCCTTTCTTCTACATCTGGTGCTATGGATCTCAGTCTACCTAGTTGTCCTTGATTTGTAAATGTCCCATTTTCCTGAAGGCATTGGTGTATCCTAGTGACTGTTTGGCTGTTAGGAAAAGATTCTGCTTCTGCCATAGGTCATTGCTATACTTTCTTTCCATGTTTATAAATCTTCATATAATTGCAATAGGCAGAACAATTTATTAATTTTTGTTTATTACTAAGTCTCAAGCAATGAGGGCAGAGTTAAGAGGAGAGTGCAGCATGCTTAAGAAGCACGAATATTCTGGTTTACAGTATCCAGGTGCTTCGTTAATTGGCGGTCCCAACCAACAAAAGTGGTGTCATTATCTCACAAATAGTTAATTTGCAGACCCATGCTTACTAGAACTTGTTTGCTTCTTTTAGCTTATACTTCTAACCATACATTTTTACTATCATTTTTTAAATACCTTGTTATATTTACAGGAATGAGCATGCGTGCGCGCACACACACACACATATATAATTCTAGGTCAGACATTAGGTTAGAAACTTCAGCAAGGACATAAATGAACACTTTATTGCTCATAGCAGATGAATTGACACATTAATGGAGCAGACTCTAGGACCTGCTGTTGGTAATACTTGTCGAGCCATATAACCACCAGGTTTCTACTCTGCCTTAAATTTACTATAAGCCAGCAGTGCGCTATAAAATTGAATTCTACCTATGGAATGAACCTCTGATGGGCCCATATCTAAATGCTACTACAACTGAATTAAGAGTTGGTCATGAAGCTGTAAATCTGAATATCATAAAATACTTTGCTAAAATGGAAACAAACTTGTTTGAACATTATTAGTAAATACCTATTAAATAACTGATATGCTAATAAGGAAAATGTTAATTATCACCACTGTCATAGAATAAATCTAGCTCTAATACAGGAATTATACAAAAATATGAATTGTTAACCATTTTATTTTTAAATACTAATTATGAAAAATTAGCAAAGCATTGCAAGCAAAAGCACAGCTTTATATTGCATTCTTCCCAATCAGTGAAACAAATCAAATCAAAACAAAATCAGTGAATTCATACTAATCTTGTGAATTATCGCAGATTGCTCTGCAGAACTGCTAGCCCCGTAAAATTTCTTCTTGTAGCTAGGGACTGCCCAAATTATTTTTATAAAAATTGCCTATAAATGTTTTCAAAGGACTAATTTTGGCAATAAGTTAATATTTTTATGTTATATAAAAAATTATAATAGATCTCCTTTTTCAATCAAATACATACTGAACTCGTTCATGCTATTCCCCATACCTTAAAGCAATATGGCATTTGTGATGGCATTTTGTCTAGTATTTAAAACAGACAAACTGTTTTAAGTTGTATAGGAAAGTTGTAAGAAAAGAAGTATATGTTTTCGGGTTTTATTGTGCGCAAATATGATTTTCTCAGACATTTTACTGCATAAGAAGAAAACTTCTAAGCTTGTTATTTTTAGTTATAAATACAACAAAGTCCTGCAAACTTAACTTAATGTGACTTCTTAACTCATAATCTGTATTGTTAATTAATCTCTTAAGAATTCAGGATCAAAGTAACACTGGTAATTTAATGTAAATTATTTACAGTAGAAGTTAAAGCAGAGGACTATTAATGATGCGGCATAATCTCACACACTAGCTCTTTTTTGTGCTGCTTGAAATTCCCTCAAAGGCCAACAGTCTGCAATGAATTATTTTTTTAACTTTTCCATCTACAGAAGAGCACCTGTTATTGTTCATCATGTTTCTCTTCGTCTCATTTCACTATTGCTTCAATTTATTATTTTCTAAGGCTTTGTTAAGCCTCATTCTTTCTCTAAAATAACCATCTGGAATCAGTATTGTGTTGGCATTTATTTTGCTATTTATTTTAAACAAAATCCTGGAGACAAATTTTAGAGAATTTCAAGTTATGAAGAGTAAAATTTGCAAGACTCTGTTGTATTCAGTGTGAGTTTTCTTGGTAATATTAACAGTTGTAGTAGAATGTGTAATTCTACTGTTTGAGCTGCAAGTATTACTAAAAGTAATGAGTGACAATTTTTATAAATTTTCATGTTTTATATTGAAAACCAAGTACAACATTTTAATTCGCAGACTTCGTTTATTTTTCCATATAATCCCCATATCTTTGTGCACATTTTGCCCACTGTTTTGGTAACCATACTTGCCTTGTAGACCCAAGATCATGGGTTCAATCTTAGCCAGGGGTTGATGGATTTTTTTCAGGCATAAAAATGCTAAGTATGGCTTGACTTCCTTTGGAAGGAAAATGAAACTGTGGGTCCTATGTATAAATTTATGGCGCATAAAAGAACCTCAAGCCCGAAAGAGGAGGCCTCAGAGCAAAATTTATTGGCCACTTCATACTCTGAACAGAATGGAAAGCTGATGATTTGAGGTGTTAAAGAGCATCTATAAATAAAACAAAATAAATCCACGGTTTTGGAAGTTCAAATATCCCTCTGTTTCAGCCTGTCAAAACATTAACACACTGCTTTCTAATTTCCTTCATTTCATAATGTTGGCCTTTGGTTTCAATAAAAGATGTTTGAAAGCCTTTATCTCTTCATAAGGTTTTTCTTTAACTTTTTTGTTGGATATTTTGTTGTTCTTGTTTAGTTATTAGTCTTTTATGAGTTTCAATTTAGAAGGAAGTTCAAGTTCAAAAGTTGGTTTTAATTTTATGGTGGTTGCTTTTTTTTGCTAAAGTATCAGCAATCTCATTCCCCTTTAATCCAACATGGCTCGGAATTCATTGTAAAACTATTTCTGTATTTTGATCTCGAATGTATGAAATAGTTTTCTTATTTCATTTATAGTTTTATTGGTACATATTTGTAATTAGTTATACTTTGTAGTGCTGCTTTAGAGTCACTCAAGGAACACCTCTTTTATTCACATTAGGTCTATACAGTAGGCTTTTGGGCAAGATTGCCTGTCATAACATCTCCTCAGGATGATATTAATCAAGGACTGCTACTGCCCATTGTGTAAGGATGTGAATACTATCTTAAACGAAGAACATCTACTGAGGTGCAGCCAACTTCATAGCAACAAACAAACAATTGGGAAGCTAGGGAAAATTTGATAAATATCAGCATCCCCAATGGCCACTAGCAACCAACCAACCAACCAACCAACCAACCAGCATCTGATTCTTCACATAGATAATCTGAGAGTGCCATATTAGAGCTGTAGGAGGTGGGAAGCAAGAGGGGTAGAGCCTAGAAGGGTGAGCTCTCTTCCAGGACATTTATCATGCAATATACAACGGAGCATTAATACTTAAATGTAAAATTGGAACTTAAACACAGTGAAGCCAATCATATTAATGGATATCATTGTATGATTAGTTGAACTACACACTCTTAAAGCTTCACTTACTTTTTATAAATGTATGGAACCGGTTCGAGAACATTTGTTCCCATCTTCAGCCATGCTAAGGTTCAACTCAAAAAGTAAAAAGTAAGTGAAGCTTTAAGAGTGTGTAGTTCAACTAATCATACAATGATATCCATTAAGGAGCATTAATAGTTTGCCTCAGAAAATAATTGCTGTTTAGGAAATATTACAAGATTATTTTCTTAATATATAATTATATAAGAATTCGGTCACAATCTACTGCTCTGTATTCCAGAAGAACACAGTGCCCAAAATCTTTGCAGCTGATGGCACTGTCTTTGTTTTCTTTCTTGCTGAAGAATTCAGAGGAAATCGTTCCATGCTCTGCTATTTCATTTCAGGCTCAAAATGATAAATGGTTTTGTTACCTTTCACAGTGTTGAGCAAAAAGTGTAATATCTTTATTTTTGATATCTCCGAAGCAGTTTTGAGGTAATTTTATATTTTGTGTTGAAATTTGTGGTCTTTGGTTAATATGTATGGTACCCGGCAAGAGCAGATTTTCGTATAGCCTAAGCTTTTAATCAGTGCCTGGATTGCATTATGTCCTGTTCCAAGTATTCTTGCTATTTATCTCTTTGTCCATAGTACCAAACAATGCTAATCTTTGATACTGTAATCTGCATCTTTGAAATGTTTCACCATTTTCTAACACTGATACCACCCATGCACATATTATTACATGACACAATCAGGAGGAGCCTTGGATATATTGCAGATAAAAGGAGAACTAAATACAAATGCTTCAGTGGCTAACCTGTCAGATCTAGCACTCATAAGCTTATCCAATGATTATTTACCTAAGTTCACATCAGTTCATGTATTGTAATCATTGGGAAATCCATAAATCAAAGAACTGTCATCTATGAACAAGAAAAACAAATTGTTTATATTATTGTTAATATTAAACATATTCATATACATTATATTAAATATTTTAGCTGATGAATAGATTATGCACTCTTTACTTCGCCACTTAGCAAACTTTATTGAAAGAATATATTCCGTGCACCCTTGTATACATCCTTTGTTGCTAGTCAATTGACAGGCACTTCACATTGCATATTCCAGTGGGAGGTTATAAAATTTTGTTATTAATCTATCATCTTTTTGAATTTTGAAATTCATTAGGCTATCATAAGCTATGTTCCAATGGTTTTTAAGTCTGATATTTATATTTCTTTTTGTTTTCCTAGTGTATATTTTATTATAATGTGAATCATTAATCTGTTAGACATCTGGTTTCTTTTATAGGGGATTTTTGTCTATATAATTTGCTCTTTGAGGCTCTTTATACATAATTTTCTGTGGAGGGAAGGTGATGTTTAATTTTGAAAACCCCAAGAGTGTTATGTGACTTTTTTTAACTTCAGTTGCTCTATCTCTAATAAATTTCATTTCTTACATGGTAAGATAAAATAGTTTGTGCACATCCTTAAATGTAACATACTTTTCTAGTAGACCCAAGATCATGAGTTCAGTCCCAGCCAGGGGTTAATGAATTTTTTCAGTTAAAAATCCTAAGTGTGGCTTCTTTTGGTAGGGAAGTAAAGCTGTGGGTCCCATGTCATAGATTTATGGCATGTAAAAGAACCTCAAGCCTGAGAGAAGAGGCCTTTGAGCAAAATTTATTGGCCATCTCACACCCTGAATTGAATGGGACATTGATGACCTGAAATGTTAAAGAGCGTCTGTAAATTAACCAAATGCTACTACTTAAATGTAACATTTAAAATCAAAAAATTATCTTTACTTACATTTAAACTTTGACCTATGTTCACATTTCAAAATCTAGATATAAAAACATCATATATCATCTTCATGAAGATAAATTTCATGTTAGGTAGTGCAAATATTGTTATTGCACAATGATCTTAAACTTACCAAATTTTCAGAATTTCAATAAGGAATTGTGAATTTTTTTTTTCTTAAAGGCTGCAGCAGCTATTCTGTAATTATAAAAATTACATCCAATCAAGTTAATACAATATATTTATTTTGTACTACATATTCACTGTCAATATACTAAATACATACAATAAAATAATCATGATGGGCCATCACACCTACAACTCTTGTTGCATTATTTCATAAAAGACAACAGACAAAATCAAACAAGCAAGTTATACTGTAACATGAGACAACTGTACACTATAGTGACTGGAGCATAAAACATACTGGTTCAACCAAGCAATGCTATTTCCCCCAATATTCACATTCATACCTACAGGCTACAGGCATTAGCAGTTTATTCCTATTTTTGTAAACATGGAAAATTTAGAAGAAGTTTTTACGAGTCTGCATGATTTCAAAATGCAAAAATCAGAGATTAAATATGAAATTTTTGACATCCATTATGACTTTCAAATAGGACACAATTTTTTCCTCCTCAAATGCGGTATATTCCATATTACTGGAAATGCCTGGCAAGTCTAATTGATTTTTCTTGACATTAGAACTGTAATTAAGGTTGGTCTACAATTTATTGCTTGAATATATGCAATTATTCTATGTATGATACATGAAAACACTGGTATCGAAAAGAATAAGGTAAAGATGTATAAAACAGCTGCAAAATATGAAAGGTCAAGAAAACTACAACTTACAACTGGAAGAACTATCATAGTTTGATAGTCCTTTTGAAGCAAAATATGAAATAGCAGATACAAAAGTTTAAAAAGCAAAATGATAAAGAAAGTTATTACACTATTGCTAGAGAAAGAGAAACTGAAGCTCAGAACATTCACATAATTTCCTTGGTTTGTCCATAAATTTCAAAAAAAATGTTCAAAGAATTTAAATTCATTTGGTTACATAGAAAAAGTATAGCATATAATTTTATACCAAATAATTTTTCAGACTGTAATACTTAAGGGAATCGAAAAGAAATGTCAAACTTAAGAATCTTTTAGGAATGTCAAATATAATCAAACTGATAAATCAGCTGTGGCCATTCATTTTTGGGAAATGAATCATAAAATAGAAAAGAAATTAAAATTGTTAATAT
Organism: Metallyticus violacea; assembly: GCA_030762175.1. Classification (NCBI taxonomy): domain Eukaryota; kingdom Metazoa; phylum Arthropoda; class Insecta; order Mantodea; family Metallyticidae; genus Metallyticus; species Metallyticus violacea. The sequence goes on along the minus strand of CM060835.1, from coordinate 13,029,537 downwards.
CAGCATACACACCATTGGAATTTAGCTTATGGAAAAAGATCTACATTAAGAATTAAGAAGGCAGCTTAATGAATTTAAAAATAATTCCAATAGATGATGGATCAATTACAAAATGTTATAACTTCTAACAAGAAGTCAGCTATAAGCATTCAAGATGGAATTTGAATTACCTATCAATCAACTACCAGTCAAGCATCGATGAAATGTATTCAAAATGCGCAGCATACTACCACATGCATGCTGATGAAACAAAAGATTGTCACCCATTTTGTTGGGAGTCCTTGTTGATATGTGTGAAAGTTATTTACATTATAGGGCATTTAAAGATACCACAAGAGATGTAACATTCATTCTTTTGCTGATGCTGATTTGTATATAAATAATTGTTTCTCATTACTTTTGGCACACTCCTTGTAGTTTTTAGTTAAACTAGCATTTGTTTGTTTTCAGCAATATTTCCTTACCAGCAATGAATGTAAAAATACACATTTAGTTTTTATATTCTTTGATACCAGTATTATATTTCCCTTCAGTGTAACTAGTATTATTTTTTCTGATATGTATGATTATTATTTTTAGCCATAAGGAAAATTTTTTAATTCAAATTGGGTCACCTGATTAAGCAAAATTGTGCAATAGCTACTTCTAAGTAATTATGAAGGAAGAAATTAAGTTATGTTTTTCATTAATGCTCAGAAACATCTTCAGTTATTTAGTTTTAAAGATGCTTGGATATGAAATAAGGCATTTGCATTAGGTGTGTTTCTGCAGAGTTTATGATATTCTACAATGGTTTCCCCTTGCTCCATTGTAACTAGTGAGGGATCATTTGCAGTTTCAGTGCTCTACATGCATAAGTGCAGTCTTTATGCAATTTGTTCATATTTTGTGATTAAACAGCTGACATGAATATTAACAAAACAAAGAAAACTCATCAATGGAATTGTAAAAATAAAGGAAGTTTATATTAAGTGACACAACACTTTACTAGTTTATTTATCATCAGAACATGTTGGTGGAGACCAACTAAAAACATGATAAGTGAACTCTCGTGGCTTCAATATGAACTGATACAAGTTGTCCAGTGGTGGGATATCAAAATTCATAACTCCATGTTTATTTTTTAGGATGAAAACCTTTTCCCGTATTGCTAACTTCAAAGAATTTAAAATTTACCTACCATCCTTGGGCAAACAAGACATTTAAAAGTATTTTTAGAAAATATAATATTGTGTTGTTCTTGCAGAATAAATATAACATCAAAAACATTGTAAATTGTGCAACTAAGGATGTAATCTCATCTGGCATATTGATTGACTGGATTGTAATCAAATCTACATAGGCTGAACGAAAGGAATTGGAAACCAGGATATTCAGAAATGTTTGATATAAACAGGTGAAAAAATAAGCAATTGCAGCTCATTAAAATAAAATAAAATAAAATAGAAATGGGAACCTCTCTTCTTTTTCACCAGGACTATTACAATTATTAATATATAATACAAATAATGACATTAATAATTTGAGTATTGTATTTGTTAAATATTGCATTTTCCATATAAATAAGCTTTGAGCAATATTCTAAATTGTCATGACCAGCAGTCCTTGACATGAGATGACAGGGCCGTTTCAGGGACAAGTAGCGACAACTATGAAGAATAAAGTAAAGTGAAATTTTATTTAATAATCAATTTATGATAAGGTCATTTTATTTAGCCTGTGTTGACATTGAATCTAGATCTTCATTAAGTTCAGCTTTGGAGTTGATGAATTAGTGATATGGGATAAAATATTCATCCTAAAAATAAACATTAGGCAATGAATTGAATCTGTCGCCTTAACACTCTTCATGCTTCACTAACCTTAAAAATATACTGAACTGGTTTCAAAGATATATTATCTCCATCTTCGGCTGTGGACAACTGGTGTGACAGGTTGTTGTTGTTGTTGTTGCAACAACAGTGATGTATAAATTTCAAAAAATATTTAATGATGTTAATATAAAATTGGCTCCCTCTAATAGAATTAGTCTAAACAACGTTTTGAAAGACAATGCTACAGATAATACCCCAAAGGAGAAAAAAGCAGGAATTTACTAGATTTCATGTGCTGAATGTGATAAGATCTACATAGGAAAAACTAAGAGGAATGTGGGGATACGTCTAAAAGAACATATGAGGAATTTAAAATACAAACAAATAGAAAAATCAGCGGTGGCTTATCACTTTTGGACCTAATATCATGATATAAAGAAAAAAGTTGAATTATTGAGAGCTGTACAGGGACCAGTAGAATTGGATATTTGGGAAAAGATTTACATTCACAAACATAAGGATCATTTGATGAATTTTGACATTCCAAAAGAAGAAAATATAAATTTTAAGTTCATAAAAATCTCACCAGAGCGGAACATTACTTCTGATACTACGCAACAGCAACCTGTCACACCAGTCGTCCACGGCCGAAAATGGAGATAACATATCTTTGAAACCGGTTCCGTATATTTTTAAGGTTAGTGAAGCATGAAAACTGTTAAGATGACAGATTCAATTCACATGAGCTTCACTGTGTTAGTTCCATATGAAAACTTTTTTAAAGATTTATTTAAAATTTTTAAAAAATTTTAATTAGGCAATGAATTTTAATATTGTACCAATAGACAACTTTTGGCTCATATTGAAGCCACCAGGGGTTTCCATTTGTCACATTGTTAGTAAATCTCCAACGGATGATGGAAGCAACAATTCTTGAAACATGTCCTGATAATAAATACTAATGGCGTATACATAATACAGATGTCCTATATTTTTATAATTGTTTTGTTTCACTGTTATTAACTTCTAAATAAGTTTCCACTTTTCAATGGAATATGAGTAATGCCAGCAGGAATAACAGTAAAGGTGTACTATGTACCTAATATCTATAGAAGATGAATGGGGTAGCCTAACAGTCAGAAAAGAACCTAAATAGTATATGTTACTGAAAGAAATGGTAGTAAAAAGAGAGTACTTTATAAATAAAATTGACTGGAAAAGAATGCAAATAAATAGTGCCAATCAAATGGATTGACATACATAAGGATCAGTGGCACAAGATCATTGGGTTCAAACCTCTGACTATTATGGTTGTTGGCAAGCAGTTTGAGTTTGAGGGAATCATTTCAAGAACATAAAATTTTAGAAAAGCTAATTGGAACTTGTACAGTGAAGCTAATCATATAATTAAGATCATTGTAAGATTGGGTGGAACTACACATTCTTATTAGCTCCACTAGTTTATATGTAGTATATGTTTGACAAGCCCTTTTTCGCATCCTCAGCTATCCATCGACTGCTGAATAATTTGTTATGCTTTGGGAATGTGTATTCTGCTCTGGTGAAGGTGTGACAAACTTAAAGTTTATGCATTCATCCCTAGAAGTGTATTTGTAAATGTAGATGTTGCTAATTCTGTAGGTTCTTGTACTGATTATAATAATTTTGCTTTATTCAATATGTCATTTTCTGTCCAGAAATGAGATGCTACTGCTGATTTCTCCATTTGTATTTTATGTTCCTGAAATGTTCTTTTAACCCTTTGCCTTTGCCTTGGAGAAAATCTATGTTTACAAATACAGAGGCAGATTAATTAACTTTGACACTTCTGGTGATGAAAACATAAACTTAAGTTCATCACATCTCCACCAGAGTAGATTACACATCCCCATAGCATAATGGTTTATCCTCCAGTCGACAATGGGGCTGACGATGTGAATGAAGGGTGCATGAAACCAGTTACATATTTAAACAAGTGGAACAAAAGAGTGTTAGCTGGACTCAATCACACAATGATCTTAAATTTTGATTAGCTTCACTGTGCAATTTTCCAATTAACAATTTTAGTAATTTATTTATTAGCAATGTCATTTTTAGTCTGTATTCTCTTTAAATACTTGACATAATTTGCATTCTTCTTTTCTTCTTTTAAAACCTATCACCACTAAAAACCATGGGCAGGAGCTCATTTAAATTCACTGTACATTAAAAGATATTCTGCTTCAGAAGATATGGGAAAAAAATTGAATATCATTAAAAACTGTTACTGAAGCCATTAATAGCTGAAAATATTTTTACGAAAACAAAATTGTAATTTTAATAAACTCCCTTTCAAGATGTAAAATTTGAAATCTCAGAGATTTTGCTTAAAATTTTCTCCATCCAAATCTAATTGAAATTATGCATTTTTGCTAGTAGTAAATGTGATCTTAGCTTTACCGATCCCAGGGATAGACCACAAAAACATACTAAAGAAGAATTGCATTCTTCTGCATTCGTTATCTTTTCATAGTCATATTAGTTCATTGGTCAAAAGTTCCATCATTTACTTAGTTTGGTGCAATACCGAGCTTCAGCTCTCATATTCAGCTGTGAAAGCTGGTAGTGAGAGAAGCAACACATGCTTCAAAACCAAAAAACTGTGTTCTTTTAAATGAAAGCAATGTAGTTGTCGTCAGATTAATAGTTTAAAAGCAGTTAAAAACTTTTGACATGGCCCTCTAAGTATTAAGAATTGGTATAAATATTGAAGTATGGTTTCAGTATTGCTAAATGTAGAGAATGTTGTATTTATGTTAATTTGTCAAAAAATATGTCTAACAATTAAAGGCCATATATTTTCTGTTTTTAATGTTTGCCATAGAAATGCAATGCAGAGTTTTACAGAATAGCATATAGGACATTTAGATTTGTGAATTGAGAAATATAGAGTTACCATGAAATAAAACCTTATGCACCATTAAAAATATTCAGCAGACAAGAATTTGCAATGTGGTTAGAATAATGATCATTACCATAATTTTTTTAGACAGCACATGTTTTGTTTTAAGCATCTTAAACATAATCAATAAAATACAGTGGTACATGTAGCTTAAATAAGGCAGTAACACCAAATTTGACAGTTAATATGCTTTATTGGTAACTGTTTATTCAGATAGCATGTTTTTTAATTACAGTATGAAACCTAATGCACTTTCCGTTACTAAGCTCAGGTTGGGTCTCATTTCAAACAGATAGATTAGATATAGTTTTCTCCTGTTGGCATTAACATGAAAAGAGTATTCTACTAAACTAAAAAAAAGAATTCTCTCTTTATGTTATTCACAGATAAAGTTGAAACTGTGTGTTAAATGTATGCATGTAAATTAAGTAACAGGGATTAGAACCCAAGTAACCCATACAGCTTCTTGGTTTTTCAATTTCTGGCCTAGAAGGTGTTTCTCAGTATATTTTTGATGTTGCATTTGTTCCTGAATTGTATACATTGTCTTCTTCTGTCACAGAACATTAATCAAGATTAAATTTTAGGAGTATTTATTTAGCAGAGATGGTGAAGACTAATGTCATTTTTTAATAAACAGGAAAATTCAGATTTGTAATAAGTTAATAAACTAGCATATATTTTTTTTTATATCCACCCCTATCTTTACTCTCATAACCTAACCTAATTTAAGTTAACTTAAATCTAATGAATGTATAGTAAATGCTTTATCTAGTCTATTTTACTAAGCATTAAATGTAACCTAAATCAGATGCCAAAACTGCAATAAATCTCCACCACCTCTGGCAATAATTGCCTATTCATGAAGTCTTATTCAGCAATCAATAAAACTTCACCATTAATGAGATGTTTAGATACAAAGCCCTACTAAGTTCATTTTTATAAAAATGTTACTTATATATATTATCATTTACAGAAGAGCTCCAGTTTTATAGTATGGGACAAAAGTCTCTATTTCGTACTAAAATTATACATTGAAATTTTTACCAAAAATGCAAAAATTATCAAACCCATAAGCCTGTGGCATGCAAAAATCACTTAAGTATATGGACACCTAAGACATTTACTGTTGAAAATATTGATAAATATTCAAAATATTCATTCATTTCAATTAAACAAGTGAATAGCTCTTGCTTCAGTAGATAACAATAAGTTGCAACCAAAACAAGTCTAAAATTTCATTCATTTTAACAACAAAATTTGAAAATGTGCAGTTATTTTCCATTCAATTACGCATTGTAAATACAAAAATTGGAAAGCATAAAACTATTTGGTGGATTTCATAAGATGATGAAATAATGAGTGATATTTGCTAAGACTATTTAAAATAAAATATTTCATAAACAGATAACTTGAGGTCGAATGGTTAGACTGCTTGCCTCCCATCCAGGTGACCAGGGTTCATTCCCAGTGGCTGCAAGTGTGATTTGTGGCAGGCGAAGAAGCATCTGGGAAGGTTTCCTCTGTTTTCCCTGACTTTTGTTCCATCATTGCACCATCATCATATCATCTTCACCTTCATCCGCTTCATAAAACGATCAGAATATAGATTTATAAGTAGACTATAGTTACTGATGAAGCACATAGGAAAAATTCATCACTCGTGCTATTGCCAGGAGAGTTGGCATAGGTCAAAGAAGAAAAAGTTATTTCTTATGGTGTCACCAGTCACAGGTTGCCCATTCTTACTACTTTCATGTATGAATTCCAAAACTTTCATCAATGTCAAAATGTCTTTCTTTGCAAGGACCAGTGAATTTCTTTCCACTAGCGTTAGTTGCAAATAATCTCAATTTCTGTTGCCAACAAGTAAAGCTACATTAAATTCTCTTCTTGTCTTTCTGTTACCATTTTTTCAGTATAAAGAATTACTTTATGCTTGAAAGTAACATCACAAGATGTTCATCTCTTCTGAGTTGGATGTTTAAAACACTCTTTATGGTTTCACTTAAATGAGATTTACTCAGGACAAATGTTTCGTGGAACTATCATCCTCATCATCAGCTGTTAAACAACTGTTGGATCATTCATAGGAGCTGGGTTGACTCTGGTGGTCTAGTGGTAAACTTTTAAGTGCTGTCTGCTTCCGGGATGTCAAAATTCATAAGGTTAAGCTCATTTTTTTATATAAATCCTTTCCCATGTGTTTAGTTCTTTTGGTTGTTGAACAGTTTTTAATAACTTGATGCCATTTTCTATTTCATGGTTTTCATTCCAAAAATGTGCTGCCACAGCTGATTTATCTATTTGTCACGGTTGTTTCACGGTGTTTGATTCCAAATTGAATTAATGTTAAAATCATAAGATGTTTTTCCCTCTTTGCCATCCATTTTGTTACTACCTACTATTCAAATGTTCTGTGCAATAATAGGCAAATAATAAATGTAACAAAGTCGAGAATTGCAGCAGTGCATTGTGTAATAAACAAATTTGAATGAAGTTATTGGAACTACAGAACAGAACCAATTTGCACTCAAATGTAATACTATCAAATCTAATACACACCATAATTTTGAATACTACATTTGGACAAAAAAGTGCACTTTAGATTAATATGGTATTTAATTTATTTGCATATCATCCTTAATTTTTGTTTAGAAATGTGATTCTGATATCAAGTATTGATTGCCTTGTAAAATTTTTGCATAACCATATGAACTAGGAACAATTGCAAATCAATTGTAACAAAATGCAGACTATTGCAAAAAAGGTGTCATAATTCCACTTCCACAATATTGATGATTGGTTGAAATTTTATGAGTTATAAATTATTGGTCTATATTCAGTGTGAGGTAAATGGTCTGTGAAATGTGATTGCAGTGACGAGTTCATGGGCACTCTCTTGGCTGGCTAACAGTATTGCAACACAAGGGTAACTATTTCCACTTATAAAACCATGTGCTCATCATTTCATGCAAGGAAATGCTGTAACTGCCTGCCTTCATTTTATGCACCTTTCTAACAGCTGCTTAGAAAATTACCTATTACCACTGGTTCTTTTACAGAAATTAAATAAATCTCATGATGGATATTGTCCTTAAGTTCATTTAAGATATGCAGGGATTTGCCCTTTACACTTCACCTTTTAATGTTCCTCAAAGAATATAGCTATAAGGAGCAACATCAACAGATTGTCTATACCATATGGTGTTACTGTTGGACACTTTGTGAATTGCCAGTGTAGAAACTTTAACTGTTATGTATCATCACATAGTCCTGTTGGAAAAGTGCAAAATTGCATTACCATGCAGTAAATTCAACAAAAAATGGTTGCTATAAGTTTTGTACATAATTATAACTTATTTCCTCAGAAAAATTGGTCCCATTGTTACTGCTAGTAACCATACCTACAAACCATACTCCTATTTTTTGGTCATAAAGGAATTCTCATGGGGCAATAAGATTGTTTGGAACTCCAGAATTTGTGAATTAACATCCATGTTAATAGAACCAAGCTTTTGCAGAAAACAGAATGAGGTTAGAATCAATTTCTCTTATGCATTTGAGTTAAAATCTATTGGTTACAGGATCATTAGATTTTGAGTTCTTGCACAGTGGTAATTTTATAGAATTTTAACTTATTTAACTTCATAGTCAGCAGTTTATGGAAATGCTGGGAATTTCTGTTTGCTAGAAAGGACAGTGAAGTGATCTTTACAGATTTTTTTCACAAGGTCCAGAGTTTCTTGTTCAACACAATTCTCTTCACTCTTTATCTTTAATATTTCATGTTTCATGAAATTTATTGACCAAGTTATGAATTGTAGTAAGGCTTGCTACTTAACATTTGAATCATAAATAAAAGTTTGTTAAGGCATAGAATAATTAGGCTTATACCTTTTCTAGCAGACTATGTACAAATTATCAACAAGCACATAGTGTCCATTTTTCTGAAAGACTGCATACCTTACTATTCCTGAGACAATTATGATAGGGCTCCTCTGCACTTTGTTCCCTTGATAAACTAGCCACTCAGTATATGGTATTTAAATTTAAACTTAGTAGATTTTGCATCTAAATGCCTCACATATATTACTTTATACTTATATTACTTTTTGGTTTACAGTTTCCACTTTGCAATTAAATAATGAGACTCAAAATGCAAGTACTGACTTGTTATATATTATTATTGAAGTTTATTTGCCAATTTTATTTTTACCTATTCTGAACACATTTTTTTTTTTTTTTTTTTTTTTTTTTTTTTTTTTTTGGGCTATGTTAGAAACTGATCGAATGAAAATAAAGATATTATTTATTTTGGTTGCATGGAAGGTAATGATTCTGAAATGAAAAAAAATATTAAGAACTGTTTAACACCTCACAAAATTTCTGTTGGTTTTCAGAAATGTGTGCTTGCATTTTTTTTATTCAGTAAAGTTTTTATAAACCAGTGCAAAAGTAGTGCCTTTGGATTATATTTACACATGTTGAGCATGTAAAAATATTAAATTTTATAGAGCTGTTTAGGATTTCAAATGTATTATTGCAAAGTCTGTTTAAGTGTAAGTGGTGAAAATGAATGTAAAAAGTGTGGTGTATAAAGATAGATTTTAGTTTGAAGTGTAGATTAGTTTAATATAGTATTATGTAGTAATGAAGTGAAAACCTTGGTTGACATTGTATAGAAGTTTTCTACTTGCCCATTCTGCCAATGGCTAATGTACTTAACATATTTATTGTTGTTTTTTTTTGCTGTGTTTTGATGAACTCTTGAAATAAATATTTAAATTTCATTTTATTGTTATACTGCTAAAGTATGCTCTGGTAAACATTTTAATGCATTTTGTTAAAAGCAGTGTCATAAGAAAAATATTGCATGAAACTGCAAATAGAACAATTTTAGGAAGATTTTAAAAGATAACATTTTTTATAGAGCACTAATACAAATTTTTAAATTAATTTGTGTATTAATTACCCTCAATAAATTTGTTATGCTTGCTGTGTCAAGATTTGAGAGATTTAAAAATGATTAAAGGGAAAGTTTATGTATTTCATTGTGTTAAAACTGCCATCAAATATAATGAACCTCTCATGTACAAAGATAATAAAAAAAAAGGTTAAAACTACAGAGCAGTATGAATTGATGTTCTGTGATTACCATTGTTGTATTAAAATGTATGTAAATAACATTTTATAGACAGTCATGATTTGAAACTCAGACTGGTAATGTAAAATGCAAATGAACCAGAAATATATCCAGTATGAATAGATTGTACATGTAGTTTTTTATTGTATTGGCTTTAAAATATATCCTTTAAACCTGTTATCAGAATACATATTTATGTAACAAGTTGTGAAATGTGCATAATATCCATATTTCGAACATGTTGAATACGAGAGTTTTTAAATAGCTTCCTCCTCCTCTTCTCCTTTCTTTATTTTTCTCTTCTTTTTCTTCCGCTTCCCAGATATCATTGCAGTAGAAACCTTTCAAATGTTTCAACTGGATGCTATACATTTGTTAGAAAGATAGATAACAGGCGATTTGTTGCACATTTATTGATGTCCTGCACGTCAGTCTAAAAGATTTATTGTGCAACTGCATAGGAAGAGACACTTTCATTGTTTCCCAAAATCTGTTCTTTGAACAAGTTGCAGTATTTTGGTTGCAATGTCAGCATCCATTCCCAAATCTTCCTTGGTTATGCAAAGAGTAAGCTTCTTTCTTACCAGGAATGAGCAATTAAGATATGCAAAGCAGTCTTCTTATCCTATTTGCACATTCTGTAAATGTCATGTTTATAGAGTCTCACTTTACACAGATGCTTTCTGAAGTGACCATGTTCAGTAATCTGTTCAATTTTAGAAGAGATGAGGAAAGAATGTAGCTTAGACCTAGGACCAGTTTCCTAGCTTATTTTTGTCCAGGATAGCTTTGCCACCTAATTTGGTGTTTTTGCCCAATCCATGCTTTCACCGCAGTTTTAGTAGTATGTGTACTGATTCCATCTGTGGGTTCAGGGCCAAAAAAGGGTATATCAGTACCCTTTTTTGCCAACTGATCTGCATTTTCATTTCCATAATTGCCCCGATGCCCTGACACCCATCACAGCTCAAGCCTGTTGTGAGAAGCCAGGGAATTTTGGCATTCCCATACTAATTTAGATTTCACTTGGTCAGAAAGAAGTGCTTTTAAAGCAGTGGCTATTGGGGTTGAGAATTTGTGTATCGTGGTAACCTTTCTCAATTCCTCTTAAGAGGGATTGAAGGTTCAGGATAGCGACAATTTATGCCTGAAAAACTGTGCAGTATTTCCCAAGACTTGTACTAATATCTGTCCTTGGAAATAGGCCATATAGCATTCACCTGATTGTGTCCCTTTGTAGAATCAATCAGTGTACCACACGAGCTGGTCACATCCTTTTTCAGGCGTTGTTCCTTCCATCCAGACTTATCAAGATCCAAGAATTTCCATAAACGGTGGGAGAGAACAATGTTGACTATTCATGAGGTCGGATCTCATGCTCATAATGGAATATCCAGAAAATTTATAATGGAGGTGTGTCCAGTTGTTACAAATGCTTCTCCAATTCCCTGTCTGCACCAAGCGATATGCAGTAAGCCTAGCTTCTGCTTGTAAATAGATATCCATGGGAGGGAGACATAGCAAAGTCTTCAGCACAATGGTTGGAGTACTTCTAAAGACCCCAGTTGCATATAGATATGCTAATCTCTGTAGCCAGGTAAATTTAACCTGCTATAGTAGTTTGTAATATTTACCTCCACCAGACAGTGGCACTGTAAGATGTAGCCAATGGCTGATGTATGGCTTTAAGCCCCAGGTTGCATCGATAGTGTGTTTGAAGGTTTCAAAAGACCACCTGGCTCTATGGAGAATGCTGTCAATATGATCAATTTTTTATTTAACTGACTCATAATATTCTAGGATTGAATTTGCCTAGTTTTAAACTTCCTGGGCCATTAAGATCTCGCCTGTTAGTGAAAGGAACAACTGTTTACTAAGATAAATAAAAAAACCCTCCTGTGTGCATCAGCTGTAATTTTTTTTCGACCCACAGTTCATTATGCCTGAGACTATTGGGAAATTTCCCAAAAGTAAAGCGCTATGTCATCCATATAGTCTTGTATGTAATATCCCTCCTGGGTCATAGATCTAAGCAAACCTCCCTGATGAGACTCCAGAGCAGATGAGAAAGAACTCCTCCTGTGGGTAACCCCTCATGGTGACAATCTCTTTCATTTCCTCAAGAAGGCTAGCCTTAATATTTCTGCTCCTAAACATGGAATTTATCCAACTCCAAAGGGTGTAAATTTGCCAAACCAACTTCTTATAGCAGTTATCCATCTGAAATGACACCTGAGCATATCACAATACCCTTAGTCTCATTGCATACTGCAATTCTTCAACAGTTATGGAGGCATAGCATACATTATATTGTTGAAGACTGCATACTGTTTATATTGATATAAAACAATTAGAACTTAAATATTTTTACATTTTTTTACGTATTTAAAGCATTTTAGTGCATAAAAATAAGTATTTTTCAGATTTTAGCACCTAAAAATCAGAGCCTTATTCATCATTATTATAATATTTAAACTGGCTAATGTGTGGAAGTATTGAAGTGATGATCCCATTTTTTAACCTGGAAAATTTTGTCAGCCCATCTAAGGAGGCAAATTTCCTGGTGTAGAGAAAGTACAAGAGTAAGAGAGATCATAGAGGGTAGCTCATGTGCCCTACCAAATGGCAACAAGGCACTCTGCTGATGTTGCTGTTGCAGTACTGTGACAATAAGCCTTTTAATATAGTAAACTGGGTCCAAGATGATAGGTAATTTTCTTGTATGGCATGGACCTCCTTTATTACAGGTCATTGCCTTGCTCTTATTGGTTGCGTTTACCACTGAAATGTGATGTGTAAATAATTTATATACTGATCATTTAGGTTGTAGTATCAAGGAGCATATGTAGTTCATAAATGATGACGCACCATTTCCTGCACATTGTGAGACAATTCCTAGCCCAAACTTTTAGTGGGTAATAAATTCATTGAGGAACCAATAACATGACCACCCTGATCACCTAATCTCAATTCTTTGTATTTTTCACTATGGGGCACTTGAAAACCTTAGAGTATGCCATATTCATTGACAGCATCAAACTTTACAAGAAACTATATGCTACTTATCAACAAATCCAAAAACAATGGTGTGTACCCACAAGTACATATTCTCTAAAATGTCAGGGTGAAGAATGTGATGATGAATGGTAACCAAATAGACCACCTCATATGGTGATTTCTCAATGAACAGTTAAAATAATGGTTCAATACAACAAGGCTCCTATCTCCAAAGGTATTTATTTTCCAATATACAACAAATTCTCTCGTATCCGGCAGGGACAAATCTAGTGCCGAATAACTGGAAAGCGCTGTTATAAATATGTAAAGACACATGCACGAGCATTTTTTTCTATTCAGAAACTGAGGATCTTTATTGTGGATTTTTAAAAATGAAATGTTGAAATGCAAACTTTATGTAACACTGTACATTCACTATATATTTTTTATAATGCAAACATGCCAAAATTGTCGTACCTTACGATGGCTCTATGAGATCGAGTTCAGGGTAGTCAATATTGCAACCATGAAGACGAAGTTGTAGCGCGCAATGATTTTTCTATTAATTGTGTCCTACTTACACCCTTTTCCGTTTTATCCAACAGTTCCAACTTCTATTTAAGCGTATTATAAGAATATTTCGCTTGCGCTTCAAGGAATCCATCGTCCAGCAGCGGGTAAATTCACTTTGGGTATTGTAAAGAAAAGTATAGAAGCAATGCCGTATTGGCGTGACCGGACTCGCTATTGTGCAGCCACGCCGGTTCCTTACGCTGATAACTATCAGAAGATTATTAAAATGTCTCCAAAATGACCGAGTGTCAAAGCTGCTATATGTTGTTGTTGTTGAAAAGTCCGTAGTTTTGATGCTGCTGGTTATTTAGAATGCCGGTTTCGCGGAGTTTTACAAGCTCACTGAAACTATTTTGCTAGTTTTGACAAACTCTATTTGTTGTGAAAATATGTGACCCTTATTAATGTATTGTGCATCTAGAGGCCACTAGATGCCGTTTTAGTGCAATATGATAGTCTAATTTTAAAAGAGGTCAAATCTGAAGAAGCATTATAAAACTTTAACTAATATTTTTTGGAATCTGCATTTTCATTTGCCACATTGAAATGTGAATTTAAAAGAGAGTGAAAACACTTAATAAACAAACCTCATCTCATGCAGTCATACACAGCAATTATGCCTGAATAGCAAACAGGGTAATGAGATAGAACCCTAAAATCTACATTCTATGGATAAGGTTCTAAATACCTCTATGACAGTTCGTTATGTAGTAATATTTAATATTAGTAATGCAGACGTCTATAAAAATTATAGATAACGAAAGGGTTTACTAATTAGCAAGCATAGGTATGTTACTTTGAGATAAGAAGGACTAATGCATTGAGGGAGAAAGAAATGTCACTTTATTTTATTCAGAACAGGTTGCAGAGCAGCAATCCCACTTGGAAAATCAACATACGGGTACAATAAGATCTGCTTCAAACAATGAAAGAAGCATCACCCGAGATCAAAGATGAGAACCTTTTATGTTGAATTATGACTTTTAGTGAATAGACCCAGAGCTCTATAGCGTCTACCCTGTTCTCCGGACTGTTAACTCTATTGGAAGTGAAGAATTAGACGAAAAATTCAAGTCGCGGCCGAAAAGTCTAATTCAGCCATGACCCGAATTTTTCAAGTTTGATTTTTCATTAACAACTTATGTCCTACACACAGCTAGTGTAAAATGGTTTTTATATATATTTTAGCGTTATATTTTCGCGAAAGTGAAGGAAAAGGTAAAGGTGTAAAATGGCCAATTTTCACTGGTAAACCCATGGCAGGAAATTGGATGGTATTTGTAGAACAAAAAAGATGTCTGTGGCAATGCATTTTAGAAGTGATTCATAACAATTAACAGACGGTTGAATGTTGCTGGGAATCATCGTAAAATACTGTGAAGGGTTTTTGAGTTTAATTGCTTTTGGGGGAGACGGGGAACATAAAATATTCGGTATGCCACCATATGACTCTTGAGATCTTCGAGAGCTTGTAAATATGTCGTTTGTACTGCAAGAGAGGCTAGCATATAATAGCGCACATTGTTAATGATATTGGTAAGCAGGATATATAAGAGTTTTAAGAAAGAGATACTCAATAGCGAAAAATAAATAATGACCCCACCCCTTGTCCTGCTTCTGTTATAATTGACTGGAGAGTTTAGCTCAATCGTACATTTAAAAATTAGACCTTTTAAAAGCGTTTCATATTTTTGTAACTTTTAAATTAAGACATACTTTTATGGTATTTAAAACACGGTTTACATTTAGTGTTATATTTTTCATATAAAAGAATATTTGTTTGTGGTCTTCCCAGATTCTGTAACACAAGAACTTACATAGGCACAGAAGCTCCTTATAAAAATTCGTATATCTGATCCCAGTTCAAATGATCCAGCCGAAAGCTCACGTCGAAGAATATCATCACTGCTGCTGCTACTACTATATTTAAATTATAATGTATAAGTCGATGGTTAACAATTGTCAGGAATTGTCAGAAATGGGTCATCAATAGGAAATTAGGCATTGAATTAGGTCTTTTATAAGAGCAATGTTGGCTATACAGACTTATCTGACTTAGGGTAATCTGTGCGAGCACGCCTAGAAGCATGGAGGAAATATTTACTAATTATTCCATGGTAGAAGTAACAACCTGTGGTAACAACTTAAACAAGCAAGCAATGTAATCAATTGCTGAAGCTGGCAGCCAAAACGTATGAAAGTAGCAGTTTTTCATATATCGTTATTTGGAAATTAGGTCAGTATATATAACTTAATGTAGATAAATAAGCATATTGTCTATGGACTCAACTAATCAAAGATAGTTATAGAATTACATGCTTATGGATATTTATTGATATTGGAGGTTATGTCATGCCCGCCTTGGCACATTAAAGGCCCTAAAGTTAGTTTACATTTATTACTAGAATTGCTGATAATGCATATTTAGAATGTTGAGCTTTTGGTTCTCTATCAGTCTGTAATTCGATAATTATATGCTTATGTGGCAGTTATTGTTTTAGTTTGTGGAAGGTTATACAATAAATCTGTTTATTCATACATGTATCACGTATGATATAAAAGCGTTTGTAGTAATGTTTATGTACTGTTAATATTCAAAGCATGCATCTAATTTGGAAGCTGCCATTTCTCAAATATCAATGATTTTTTTCTTTCTTTTTCTTTTTCTCCCCCCCCCCTTAATGACGCTTTAGTAATTTTGGAGAAAGTGATCTTAAGTGAATTTCATCCATTGATATTAAATCTGTGTTCATAGTTTAGTGTTGAACTTTATCTGTTGTCATGTCAAAGTTGAAAATAATGTTTTGATTCTTCCCTTAGCTTTTCAGAAATGCCATGTTGGTACTATGAAAAAAAGGAACTACGCAATACGCCATCCATACAGGATGGTATTGATTATGATACAGAATGCCGATATAGGAAGGAAGGTGCAAGATTCATAATTGACACTGGAACCAAAATGGATTTGGGTTACAACACTACAGCAACTGGTGTTGTGTATTTTCACAGGTTTTACATGTTTCATTCCTTCAGAAACTTTCCACGTTATGTAAGTGTTAATTTAAAGATATCTTGAATCAGATAGAATATTTTAAGCTTTGTATTAATTTACTAGTTGCTTTTAGAATGTATACAAGCTACAGTTCAAACATAATGTATAAAAATGCTGAAGATAATTTTTTTGAAAAAAAAAGTATTTTCAGTATGGTTTCAGTTTATTTGACCATCCATGTCATCAATTAAAAATATTTAAGCATTATATGTAACTTGTTTTTTCTCAATTTTTATAACATATGCAACAGTGGTTGATGCAGTTTACCACTTAATGAATTTTTCCATCGTTTAATTGAAATTTATAAAACTTTTCATGTGCCTCATGTATTATTTTTGCATTTGTTATTTTTAAAGATTTGTCCTTTATAAAACTATCAAAGTTAATTCCTAAAAACTTTTAACTTAGACCTTAGTACATGTATTTAAAACTTCTAAAAGCAGTATAACAAATTATTGTTGAGGAAATCACTCAAATTTTACTAATTTTGCTCCACTTAGTTGGACATGTTTCAAAGGCTGTTACCTTCATTTTCAGCATGGTTCCATTGTCAGTTTCCGAGCACTGCATTAAGGTGTGTCGCTTTGTGGATTTTACATACTTAGTGATGAAGTTACTGGTGTTTGGGAGATCAAAATTAACCAACTTTTCCTTGTTTTTGTTTATGTATATATTTTCCCACCCTGTTAATTCCATGGGTTTTTGAAGAGCTTTTAAGAGTTTTGGTTCCTTTTGGAATTCGTAGTTCTTTTGCCAGAAATGGTCTGCAATTGCTGATTTTTCCATGTGTTTAGACTTTATGTTTCTCATGTATTCCTTAAACTGTTGGTAATATTTCTTTTTGTTTTGCCTACATATTTCATATTGCAGTCTTTGCAACGGATTTCGTAAATGCCTAATTGTTTTCCTGGCAGAATTTTGTTTTTTGCTTTGGTTTTTAGAATCATCTAATAAGCAAGACAGAATACAAACTGGAGTACCATAAAATCATAGATATAGCACAGAAAAATGGCTACACAATGGATCTTGTCAACACAAAAATACAAAAATTCAATAAGTAAAAACAAATAAAAGATATCACCACACTAAAAGGCTACAAAAGAGATCATATATATATAAGAAATTCATATTCCATCCATGGACGGCATACCAAAAATTCCAAACCATTTTTAAAGAGGCAAACATTTTGGCTGCATTAATTAAATGTAGCTTAAGAAACTTCCTAAAACCAACGATAAGATAAAATTCTGTCAGGAAAACTATCAGGCATTTAGAAATCAGTTGCAAAGACTGCAATATGAAATACATAGGCAAAACAAAATAAATATTACCATACAGTTTAAGAAACACAGGGAGGGTTTTTTTTTTTTTTTTGGGTAGTGTTTAACGCCCATTTTTACTGCAGAGGCACCACAGGCGGTGGACACTTATGATACATGAAATGAAATTATATATTGGGAAAGGATTTTTTTTTATAAGGAAGGAAGCGTTTCAGGCCTAAGTTTAGGGTACCTCCCTGGCATTTGCCAGTTATGAGGACTGATGAAAACCTGGAAAAAACAGCAGTCAGGGAGGACTGTCCTGGCAGGATTTGAACCCGTGACCTCCCGCTCACGAGTCTGCACTTAAAGACCTCAGCCACCCTTGGCGGTAAGGAACACATGAGACATCAACCATAGTTAGTAGACCAGTTCTAGCAAAAGAACCACAAATTCCTAAAGGAACCAAAACTCTTAAGAGCTCTTCAAAACCCACATAATTAACAGTGTGCGGAAAATGTATTCATAAACAAAATTTGGTTAATTTTGATCTTCCAAACAACAATAACCACATCACTAAATTTGTAAAATCCACAGAGCGACATCTTAATACCACGCTAGGAAGCTGAGAGTGAAAATGAAGGCAATAGCCTTTGAAACATGTCCAAGTACATGGAGCAAAATTAATGAAATTTGAGTGATTTCCTTATGATTTGTTACATTGTACTATATTTAACTGTGAAAATTCCCTCTATACTAAACTACTATTAAAAGCAAGTTTATCACATTTTCACATCATTTGTTTTAGTTGATGTAAAAAGAAAAAATTAGAAAAAAAATAAACAAGAATTTTATTTAAATATTGTACTTAACGCAACTGTTGACAATGGAGTGGCAATATAACCCAAACTTAGGTATTAATTTTTTAAACTATAGTGTAAAAAATGAATACCTAAGTTTAGGTTAAGAATTTTATTGCTACTGAATGTGTCATTTATCATGATCATAGCTTAAGGATGTATTAAATTTTAGGGATAGAAACAGGGTTTTATTGTGAAATCAAAGTACTTCGATTTAAACATTTTCAGGTCACTGCTTGCTGCTGTTTATTCCTAGCAGGAAAAGTTGAAGAGACTCCAAAAAAGTGCAAGGATATCATTAAAACTGCCAGAAGTCTGCTCACAGATCAAAAATTCTTGCAATTTGGAGAGGATCCAAAGGTCAGCAATATGAACTCATTTTTATGTGCTCTGCTTTCATCTCATTTTAATTGGCTATTACAATAACTGGTCATCCTGCATGAGCTTTATCTTCGAAGGAATCCCTTCCTGTTGTTCTAAAATCTGTAAACAATTGATAAATGCTGGATTGCCAAGGACAAAGATCCCCAAATGCATGATGCAATCTTTCAAGGTATTCTCTCTCTTATACACCGGCTCTAAAGTCACAGAAAAGCGCAGAAATGCTCTCACGTCAGACTCATCCTAACATTTGGTATGGCAACAGCTGTGCACTCAGACACGCATATGTTGCTATCTAAACTTCAATCTAAAGCTAGCAAAACTGCACTGTCTTGTAACAACTCCTTGTTGTCTATTCTCAAAACTTTTAGCATGGCCTTCATACACCCAGAAATAGATCTTAACATTCAAGGCACCAAAATGTTTTTTGGCCAGTGGTATTCATTTAAAATTTCCTAGATTCTCCCATGCCTTCTAAGAGAACAATTTACAATTTAGAAGAAATTTAACCCTCAATAGCCCACCAAAACTTTCATATAATAACTGCATTTAATTCTTTTCTAGCACGTTCAAGTACATAATCCTTTGTAAAAATCTCTTTGCATCAGGATGTTTGAACCTTATACTCAGGTATAAATTGGGTTTCCTGACCATTATTCCTTTTCACTAGCAATCTTCTTTGCAGTAGTTATTCTAATTGATCTTTCCATTGTAAGAAAATTATTTATGTAAGAATTTGCATGATTAATTGGCTAACTTCTGCACAACGTTGTAGCCTATTTTGCATTACCCAGGGGACACCATGTGGAGGCAGGGGGATAGGTAATGAGAATGCAGACTTTCTGACCAAAAAGGGGGCAGTGCTATATTCAAAACCAATAAAGCCCTGTGGACTAAATGTAAAATTAAAAAATATCAAAACGACCATAGAACAAAAATATCAACATAATATTCAAGTGGAAATATGTAATAAAATTTATTCTAATATAAAAGAAACAGTACAAAAAATAAAAAAATCTATCAAGGAAGGAAGCAGTTGCTCATTTTAGACTGGGCACTGAACATGATTGTGGCGGAATATCTACACAGATTTGGTTTTATGAATGATAACATATGTAAGATCTGCAATACTGACAAGAATCTAAATGGAGAACATCTATTGGAATACACAGAACTGAGGAAAGTTGCACCTGACGGGAAAATACACAAATTATATTGACTGGCCAGGGAAAAATTGATGGATCGAAATCCTGCACATTAGATCAACAACAACAGCAGAATTTGCATGATTTCTTGAATGGAAGAGCTTTACAATGTTTTAGAAAATCAGATTTGTTTGGAAGAAGGTATAAAAATCTATGATTCTGAAGTTGACTGGGCTGAAACATGAAGGCTTTCATGGCCACAGTCAATGAAGTGAGGAACAATTTCTGGGCTTTGTTGCTGAGATCTACTTGTTAACTAGCCTTTGTGTTAAGCTGTTGATCACTGCATGGTTATGTGTTTTGAGATTAAATCCATCAGCTTTGATGTGAGTTTGTGTGTGTTCTTCTGGGATGATAACATCAGCTTTAACTTCATCACACTTCCACCAGAGCAGAATATACATCCCCAAAGCATAACAAATTATCCAGCAGTTGACAGTTAGCTGATGATGCAGACCATTGTCTGCAAAACATGTACTAAATTTAAACAAGTGGAGCTAATATGAATTTCAACTCAATCATACAGTGATCTTAATTGAAAGACAGATATCTTCAAATTAGCAATACATGGAATCTGTTACTGGTCAACAAATAATGTCTCACTAAAATTCTCCCATTGCTCTCACACCCCTTTCACTTCAAAGAGTTCTGTCCCTCCATTACTCCAGATACTTTCAGTCCGCTGTGATGCTAGTCACAGAGCCAGCCAGCGTAGTCTTGGTTTTTAATTTCATTTAAACTAACAACAATAGCAAAATGCCAGATAATGATAAATTTGAATAAAAACAACATTGGTCATAAAAATCTAAAGCTTATTATATTTTCTTACAGGATGCACAATATACTTAATCTTTGTACTTTAATGTAGCTGCAATGCATTTTAATAAAATAAAATGAATGTTTCAGGAAGAAGTGATGACACTAGAGAGAATTTTGCTACAGACAATAAAATTTGATCTCCAAGTTGAACACCCTTATAGCTATCTTATAAAATATGCCAAATGTCTGAAAGGTGAGCAATAGCCAACCAGTTTCAAGCTATACAGTTTGAGAATCAGTAAATAAACTATGTGTTTATATCAAGTTTAAATTGGATCATAGAGTTTTTGATAGACAACTGCAAGCTTAAAGTTATTCTGTTATATTTCAGGTGATAAAACAAAGCTACAAAAAATGGTCCAGATGGCATGGACATTTGTTAATGACAGGTATGTTCACATTAATAATAACCAGAGTCTAGAAGTTAGGCAAAATACCTTTTCTACCTGGATGGATGTATTTAAGAGTGAGATAGAAATGAACATGTTTCCATACATTTTGGGTTGGTAGGACCAGTTTTTATTTTGCTTTAAGGTTTAAAACCTTTTTGTGCCGGTTTTGGATTTTTATGATTTTTTTTTCTGCAATTATTTACACATTTTAAAAAGCACATGAATTTTGGGATAGGAGACTTTTATTGGGTTTTCAAAGTTGGGGAAGAGTTAATAAGGAATGAATGGGTGATGCAAGGTAAGAAGTGGTTTGGAGGAAAGTTTTTGAAAACAGGTTAAAGTGAGATTTGAGGATATAGATGGACAGATATTACATTCTATAATGAGGAGAAAGAGGTCACTAATATTCTATCAGGAGATAAAAGGGGATATTAAAAGAGAGAGATATATTAGTAAATGTAATAAGCAGGATAGAGAGGGAATGGCAAAGTTTAGATTAGGAATTTGGAGATTAAGTGGTTTTAGAAGTAATTATGAGCATGGAGTTTGCCCTATGTGTGAAAATTTGAAAAATATAGAACACATTCAATTTGAATGCTCACAAACAAGTGAATGGAGACAACAAGCAATATATGGCAAATAGTTGAAGTTAAATAAGCAAATTGGAGTAAAGAAATTGTTTTGTGACTAATGACAAATTAGGAATCTTGGGGAATATCAGTACAGAGTTCAAAACAAATGGTTATGGTCAATGAGAAGAGAGAATCTGTGAGTTGGATTGCATTTGCCTTGAGTAACTGGCTGATAGTAGTATTGTAATTATATATGTAGAAGATATGAAGTTTAAATGTATATGGATGTAAGTTAGTTAAAGACAGGAGTTTGTAAATGAGAACAAATTCATTGACAATCTTGGGTAATTATTAAATTGTAGAAAATATTTTGGTTGTTATAGTGTTTCTCCACTTAGGAGAAGGGGTGGGGGGGGGGGGTATGGAGAGTCTTCTGGATAACCGAAGACTGGGTTTCAACAAACGTTAAACATAGTTAGTTGAATGGTATAAATTAGTGTATTAATGAGTAATCGGAAGCTTTCATGGCTGGAGTCAGATTTATAACTAGAAGTTTCTTCTGGGCTTAGGAGCCGTGGTCTCTTGGAGCTAAGGAGTTCAAACATTTCATCCTCAACTGCGGAGGACATCTTCAGTGGCGCGGTCTGAGTCTTCTGGGCGAAGGTCCTGGCACGACTGAAATGCCAGCTGGAGGTGCTATTTATATATGAACTGCTCAAAGGGGATTGGTTCGGCTGGAGCAGAGGGGTTGTACTCGGAGGGTGGGACATCTCCGTTCTGATCGGTGATTGGTTCGCATGAATTTTGCAAGTGTGGGCTTGTTTTATGTGCTCTAATATCGGATGCCAGGTTTTGCTCAGTTTGAGAGCCTCTCCCTTCTTGTTGAAATTATTAGGATGCTTGTAGATTTCTATGGCTTCGCGTTGTAATCTAGCGTGGTAGTATGGTACTGAAGATAGGACAGATTAGTGTGTTCACCGTCTGCTCACATAGCATGTTCTGCGACCGCGGACTTGTCCGAATGGCCCAGACGGCAGCATCTCTTGTGTTCGGAGATCTGTGTGTTGACGCTTCATTGAGTGGTGCCTATGTATACAGCACCACAGGAACAAGGAATCCGGTAGACGCCGGGCGAAGCGAGTGGGTCCCTGGGGTCTTTGGCCGAGTGTAGTAAAGTATTGATTTGTCTGGTAGGCTTGAAAATGGTTTTGACGTTGTGGCGTTTGAGTAGGCATCCAATTCTGTCAGTGACCTTGTTGAAGTATGGCAGGAAGGCAATACCATTGCTCTTGGGCGAATCATGTATGGCTGGTTGGTGTGTGGATGGGCGTATAGCTCTGCGTACTTCTTATGCTGTATAACCATTTGCAGATAGATCCCATTCCAGATGCCGGAGTTCCTGTAGCAAAGAGTCAGGCTCGCAGATGCGAGCAGTGAGGTCAGTCAGGGTCTTTATCATCACATGTTTCTGCTTCGGGTGATGGTTGGAATTTTGGTTCAGATACCGGTTGGTGTGGATGGGTTTGCGGTAAACTGTGTGTCCCAGCTTCCCGTCTGGTTTTTTGGTAACCAGAACATCCAAGAAAGCTAGTTGGCCATCTTTCTCTTTCTTTCTCAATGGTGAACTGGATTTGTGGATTGATACTGTTGAGATGCTGTGTATTGCTGTGTGCTATGTTAGTGTATTAAGTAAAAATTTTGTGTTGGAGTGAGTTAAAATATTGGCCTGAAAGAGAACTATGCATATTGTAATTTTTGTGTACTTAGTACTATTTAAATAAATAAACATTTAAGTATTTCAATATATCAACGTGAAAAAAGACTTCTGCACGATACTCACCTGTCTACCTTATATAAACATCTCAAACAACTTTTTTGAAGGATTAATAGTAAATTCATATTTACACTACATGTACTTTTCCAAACCTCAACTGTAGCACAAAAATAAAGATAGATTAAACTTTAATATACTAATTTAAATATTATGATAATTTCATTAATAAATATATATATTTGCCTACTTTGTTACATATATAGCCTATGTGCCATTGAAATTTAATTGATCATTACCAATGACTCCCAAGAAATTTATATGAATAACCTGTTCTGTTGCTTCTCCATTAATTATAACATTTATGTCTAGATTTTCATGCCTATCACTGCAGTAGTGCAACATAAATGCTTTAGTTTTTTGCATAATATTTATTGTTAAATTATTATATAATAGGTATTTGTAAATGGTATTTGATTGTTCTGATATGATTTGTTCTACTACAGTAAGAGATTTACAAATAGCACAGTTGTAAAATCAGCATATGCTATAGTGTTAGATTTGCCAATATTAGGCAGATTGTTTACATATATCAGAAATAATAGTGGGTCAGTAAAGTCCCTTGATGTACCCTAACTTTAACTAATTTACAACTTAATTTTGCTGAAGTTATGGACATTTTCATCTTTATAGTGAATTTCTGCACATCATTTGCAGTTTTGTAGATATGATTATAGAGTCTCTCTGGATTTTCCCAGAATTCCATATTTATGCCTTTTTCCCTTAATATTGTATGAGACACAGAGTCAAATCCCATCATTTTATCATCTAGAGCTTTAAGTATTGAGTGAAAACGATCTGCTACTGCTATTGTTGTGGATAAGTCTTTTCTAAAGCCATGCTGCGATTTGCTAGTACATTATACTTTAAAGAAATCTAATGCTCTTATGCTTAATATTTTTTCATATTTCAATATTAATTCAATTTGGAATCGAACACAATGAGACACACATCAGTAATCTCTTCTGAGTCGAAATAAGAACACTCTTTATTATATAAATAATAACATTTTTATATAAATCCTTTCCCATGTTGTTGAATTCTGAGTCGAAATAAGAACACTCTTTATTATATAAATAATAACATTTTTATATAAATCCTTTCCCATGTTGTTGAACAGTTTTTAATAACGTGATGCCTTTTTCCATTTCGTGGTTTTCATTCCAAAAAGTGCTGTCACAGCTGATTTAACTATTTGTTTGTAACAGAAGTTTCTCCAATGTTCCTTCAACTTGATACCTATATTTCTCTTTGTCTTTCCTATGTAGATCTTTTCACAATCCTTACAATTAATATAGTAAATTCAAGAGTTTTTCTCTTTGTTGTTGGACAACAGAAAAGAATAAAACAAATCACAACTTTGAGTAATTTATCAGGGGAAAAAACATGTAAAAAGTTTGCTTATCATCTGTCAGCCAATAAGAAATTTCAAAAAAATTTAAGCAGTACATATTATCTTAGCACCTCAAAACTGTTACAGTGTAAAAAATTATTGAAATAACATATTCCAGGCCCAAAGAGAGAAAAATCTGGTGTTTATCAGATTAATTGTAAGAATCATGAAAAAATCTACCTAGGAAGGATAAAGAGAAATATAGATATTAAGTTGAAGGAACATTGGAGAGACATCCATTACAAACAAATAGATAAATCAACTATGGCAACACATTTTTGGAATGAAAATCATGAAATAGAAAAGGTCATCAAGTTATTAAAAACTGTTCAGTAATCAAAGGAACTAAGCACATGGGAAAGGATTCATATAAAAAAAACATGAGCACAACCTTATGAATTTCGACATTCTAGAAGCAGACAGCACTTTATTTAAGTTTATCATAATACCGCCAGAGTCAACCCAGATACATACCTACCGAACTTCTACAAATGATCCAACAGTCATTTAACAGCTGATGATGTGAACAAATGTTCCATGAAACATGTCCTGAGTAAATCTCATGTAACTGAAACCATAAAGAGTGTTCTAAATATTTTGAACTCAGAAGAGATTACTTTTTCATATATTTTGGCAAAGATAAAAGTTAGCATAATTGATCTGTCATTTCCTATTTCCTTCTTGTTACCTATTTTATAAATTGTTCTGATTATATTAATTTTCAGTATATCTGGGTAAATTCCTTCACTCATAGAGGAATTTATCATATGTGCTAATATTCCACCCAGCTGAAGTTTTATTCTTGAATCAATGGTACGGTCTTGCTACTTGCAGCATTTTACAATCATTGATGCACTATAACCAGCATCAGAAATTCTAACAATGTGCCCTTGCTACAAATTCACTATTTTTTTACAAGCTCTTGCAAGCTACTATATCAACCGCAGATGAATCGTTCAAGGTTGTCTGAGCTTAGCTGGGAGAAGCAAACAAAATGTATTATTTAATTTTATTTTCTGATTTGCTTTTAGCATGTGTACAACTCTTAGTCTGCAGTGGGAACCAGAAGTGATAGCAGTGGCCCTCATGTACCTTGCAGGAAAATTAAGCAAGTTTGAAGTTATGGACTGGTCAGGACGTAACTCTAAACATCTTCGTTGGTGGGACATGTTTGTTGAAGATGTTACCATGGATCTTCTTGAAGGTGAGAAAGGAAATAAACTTTTTCAATATTCTTACTGTAAGAGAATGTATTGAAAACTGTACCTTCCTTCCATAATAATTGAAAATTACCCTATTTAGGCCTGGTTTCTGAAATTCAAGATATATATTCAATAACCCTATTTGCTTTGATAAACTATTCTGAAAGTCTGATAGCAGTTATGAAAAAAATAGTTGTGCAAAAACTTATTGCAAGAAAACTCACCAGATATCAGAGAGGTATCAATAAGCCTTGATTAATCTCTTCAACAATATGGACATACCATATTTACATGAATTTAATTGTAATGAATGTTGTTTGATGAAATAAAAATTCTTTCATAAGAATATGTTATGATTTACCAGTTAAAAGCTTTTGATACATCACAGAAATATTTCTTGTGTTTAAATTTATCATTAAGGGATTTGAGAACATCATCAGTTAACTTGGAAGTGGCATCATTTGTTGACTTTTTCCTAAATCTGAACTGTTCCCTTGCTAAAATATTTAGCATTTTTGTGTTATTTTGTCATATCCCAATAAATCACTTTTGAGGGATGTATTACATTTAAGATCAATGTATGATTGAATCAGACTACACATTCTTATTGCTCCACTTGTTTATAATATGCAGTACTAGTTTCACAAACCCATTGTACGTATCCTCAGCAACCTGTCAACATGCAATGATCAACAGCTTAACACACAGGCTAGTTAACCTACATATTAGCAAAGAACAATACTTTAAAGAATAGAGAGAACAGCAATTAAAAATGTTTTAATAAAGAACTAGTACTCAAAAAAGTATAGAAATTCAATAGGCAAGAACTTATTAAAGAAACCACAACAATTTCAGCAGGAAAAAATAAGCTAAAAAATTCATGTCATCTATGGGCTATGCAAAAAATTCAAAAAATCCAAAAAGAGTTTAATATCAGGTTGGCACTTGTAAACAGTTTTAATGTTAAAAATCTCCGGATAAGACAATGTTGATGACAATATTCCACTGGAAAAAAAAAGCAAGTATTTACAAAGTAAATCATGCAGAATGTGAAAATATCTACACTGGAAAAACAAAGAGAAACATAGGCACATGGTTAAAAGAATACTTCAGGAACATAAAATACAATCAAATGGAAAAATCAGCAGTGGCATCTCATTTCTGGAAGAAAACCAAGACATAGTGAATAAGCAAAATTATTAAAATCAGTACAAAGATCTACAGAATTAGCATGGTCAAATTAGGAAACATCTCCAGAAAATGGGACTCTTCTAGGGAAAGCCCATATGTAGACTTTGTGGTGAATCTCACTAGACTGCACTGCCATGGATGGCTGATGTCGTTAAATCGCGAACTCGTGAACGGGAGGTCTGGGGTTCTAATCCCGCCTGGACCGTCCTCCCTGACTGAGTTTTTTCCAGGTTTTCCTCAGCCCTCATAAATGGCAAATGCCGGGGAGGTACCCTAAACTTAGGCCTGGAACATTTCCTTCCTTAAAAAAAAAAATCCTTTCCCAATATATCATTTCATGTATCACCAGTGTCCATCGCCTGTGGTGCCTCTGTAGCAAAAACGGGCATTAAACACTATTCATTCATTCACTTGACTGCTAAGCACTTACTTTTTGAATGTAAAGCCCTGGAGAGAAGAAGATATCAACTCTTTGGTCCACAGCCATATCCCAATATGGATGATATGCTTATAGGAAATAAGGTTTTGGATCTCATCAAGAACACAGAGTTTGGAACAGTATAAGGGACTTGGGGGTGGCACAAAAAGCCTATGGCTGAAGTGCAGGAGTTCTCCAAAACTCTCTCCAATACCCCCTCCGATACTACTACTGCTGCTGCAGCTGCTACTGGGGTGACCACTGCCACTACCATGAATTAGCAACATGGGAAAAAATGTACATTTACAACTACAGAGACAGTTTAATGAACTCTTCAACACTTTTGGGGATGAAAACATAAACTTAAATTTCATCACACCTCCACCAGAGCAGAATACACATTCTGACAGCATAATGAATTATCCAACAGTCAACGGACAGCTGAGAATGTGAACTATGGATTTGTGAAACTAGTACTACATATTATAAACAAGTAAATGGAGCAATAAAAATGTGTAGTTCGACTCATACAATGATCTTAATTATATGATTAGCTTCACTGTACAAGTTCCACTGAACATTTCTAGTTAATGTATTACTTTATTTACTTCAGTGTACTTGTGGGTACAATCTCTAGGGAAGTACATTTTAATCAGATTTCATTTAGGAATGAAATTAGATTTTTCTTGTGTTGTTTATCATAAGTGTTGTGGTTAGAAAGTTTTAATTACATAAAATTCAACTATTTTTACAGATATATGCCATCAGGTATTGGATCTCTACTCGCAACCACAACCAAGTATAACTCCAGACTCACCCCCACTTGTGCCTTCTGTACGCTCACCACCCACTAAAAAGGAAAAACATTCAAGACCTGTGTCCCCAGTTGCAGTGTCTCCAGCTGCATCAGGTAGGTGCGAAACTCTTGTTCATTATACTGGTATTTTGCTGTACTTGAATAGCCCATTTTAAGCAATATAAATTATTTCAACATTGCATTTTTTAAGTATTTCTTCCGATGTACATAGAATCACTGATAGGTAGCACCATAAGCATTGTTAAAAAATTATTATTGTGCATAATGTTATCGGTGTAAATCCTGCTCTTAAAAAGGCAGGTATGGTAGAAACTTCACTCTTGCATACACTTACATAATCTGGAAATTTATAATATTTTGCATGTCATTTCATTTTGCTCCCTCTATTTCTAATACACTTAATACATAAACAATGTAATACAGTTTTTTTTTCACACTAACTCCATTCACTTACATAAAAATCTGGACATATGTTTTGGGAGTAATCCCTCCCATCTTCAGCCTGTAGATAAACTAAACACTTAATACACCTTACTACTTGCATCTACAAAACAGTCATGCACAAAAGGAAACTCATTTTTCACCAAATTTCTCTAATTTTAAATAAATCCATTGATTTTAAAACATATCACATGAAAAATTAAAAAAAAAATATATATATATATATATATATGATTATTTATCAAAAGAGAAACAAACATAAAATATAACTTCATTTGTGGTTTCTCATGGGATGAATAACCATAGATGGTCTATTAAAACTAAGTCTATTTGCTGTTGCTCAACATACATTATCCCATAGTACTTCCTTTGATGATTGTTTTTATTAACTTTAATTGATGCTTAATCTTCTCTGGCTTCTGAAAGTACTCCTAGGGACCAGGAAATGCTGCCATAGCTTTTCATAAAGCATACACTCTGTCTGGTGCCATTTATCAGACTTTTCAATTTTCCCTTTTTCACACTAATCACATACATTTTATAATGTTTGTTAGTGGTCCCTTATCTTGACAAGTGCATCAATATTGTCTTCTAAAATATTTGGTTTTGTGAATTCTCCTGTTTTGTGATCAAGATGATATTAGTTGCTGCCCACTTCAGTATTTTCTTAATGGTATACTGAACTAATGCTTCTTATGGAAAAGGGGCATTCATTCAAAATATAGAATGTTTAAGAGTTTTTTATCAGTTAAGAACAATTGTATAATTAATAAAACAGTTGATTATATATATAATAAAATGAAAAATAAAATAACTCTTGAAACAATATAGCTGAAATAAAAACACTTAAATAGTAACACAAATATTGTGATATTTCAAGCAACTTTATTCTTCAAAGGCAAAGATAAGATAATAGTTATATATATATGCGCTCTAACTCTTTCTTGTGAGTTCACAGCTGTATATCATATCTCCCTTTGATAGTTCACAATAATAATCCTACCTTGAGTTCAAACACTGCTTAAACAAAATTTTGTGATTGCTTTTTTTAAAATGCAAAGCACTTTTGTTAAGTCCTCCCTGATGATGTCGCTGGAACACTCATTGTTAAACAGCTCAGACCTCTTGCGGTATGATACAAAATTAGCAATAATATACCATAGGCCTATTACTATGTTCATGCCTGCCAACATGATGGCTCCCATTAATGCCCTGTCTCTGTTCTTAAATTCTTCCTCTGTAATACCAAAGATTCTAAGACACTATGCTGATATTGTTTTAGATAATCTAGGTTAGATTTTAGAGCTTTAATATTTCTGTTAAGGCACTCCAAAGAGCTTTAAGTTAAATGATCACTTTATTGTTTTCCTCAACCTTCTTCTGAAGCTTGGTAAGAATCTGCAGCATAGTATTGTCCTGTAGTGACTCCTTCACCACATGTTTGATCTTTTTCTGGATATTGTTACTTTTCTGACTTCCTATGAAGCAGGATTGATCAAGAGTAACATGCAATGTAAGTTCAATCCAATGCCACTTCTGGCATTTTGATGATGTTCTTCTGCTTTGTATGCTATAGCAAATCAGAGTCATTAATATTTATGACAGCCATAGTGGGGTCTGGCTCTCAGGTGATAGATCTAGCATCCTCCAGTAAAACACTCTCTACAGCTTCAGAAACACAAATGGATCATGAACCTTACCTTAGAGTAATGTTGAAAGTGTCTTCATTCCGCTGTAAAACATTATAGTAGCTCTGTTAGAACAAACAATTACTTCTTATTCCTGACAATGAAGCACTGTACAATAACAGAAAAAATGGAACAATAGTAATATATATATAGTAATAGTAATATTAATAGTAGTATTTCCCTTTCAAAGGAAACCATACTTAGGATTTTTATGCCCATATAGGAAGTTTCTGTACTTTATCTAACTTTTCTTCCATAATAATATGGTGGTTTTATGTCATTGAGAGATACTGTCTCTCATTATTTTTTTAACAAGTTAGTGAACAGCTACTCTGCCTGGAACACATTATCTTGCAAATTTCCATATCACTTCTCTGCAAGAATCAGTTTTCATATTATTCCATTCTTCAAGACTGTATTTATATAGAAGCATAACTAAAGAAGAAAAATTAGTACATATTTACACACAATGAAAGCACCATGTAATACACGAATGCAGTACTGTTAACTGACAAAGTCTCTCTCAACTGTGTATGTGCATTAGTATGGCCTTGAGGACTGGCTTCTAATACACAGCCTGGCCTGCCGGCCTGTAATTCAAGTAACCTTGTTGTACAAAATTTAAATCTTTGAATAATGTATAATATTTCACAAATATCACTTATGTACATTTAGAACTTTTCTGGTGGTCACCACTAAAATAGACATTTTACCCTAACTCTGGGCTTTATTTATGATTCATCTGCCCTACAGTCTTACACCACATTTCTTGTTTGCAGACATCAAGAAAAAATGTGTTATTTCTTAACGTGCTTGAAGCTGTGATTGAGTTCTGTAACAAGTTGTGTTGTTAGCAGTGCTTGTTCTTTGAATGAATAAATACTTAAGAATTAAAATGTAAATTGGAACTTGCACAGTGAAGCTAATCATATTAATTGATATCACTGTATGATTCAGTTGAACTACACACTCTTAAAGTTTCACTTAATTTTCATAAATGTATGGAACCGATTTCGAGAACATTTAGTTCCCATCTTCAGCCAGGCTAAAGTTCAACTGTTGGATCATTCGTTGAGCTGTGTGAATGTGCATTCTGCTCTGGTGGCGGTGTGATAAACTTGAAGTTTATGTTTTCATCTCTGGCAATGTCGAAGTTCATTAGACTGTCTTTGTATTTGTAGATGTAGATTTTCTCCCAGGTTGCTAGTTCTGTAGGTCCTTGTACTGATTTTAATAATTTTGCTTTATTTATTATGTCATGATTTTGTGTCCAAAAATGATATGCTACTACTGATTTCTCTATTTACTTGTACTTTATATTCCTGAAATATTGCTTTATCATGTGCCTATGATTCTCTTTGTTTTTCCACTGTAGATTTTTTTACATTCTGCACAATTTATTTTATAAATACTTGCTTTTTTCCTCTTGTGGAATGCTGTCATTAACATTATCTATCAGTAAGTTTTTAACATTAAATTTATTAAATGGTACCAACCTGATATTAAAATCTTTAAGAATATTCTGAAATTTTTTTGTAGCCCATGGATGATATATGAACTTTTTAAAAATTAGCTTATCTTTTCTTACTGAAAGTGTTGTGGTTTCTTTGATATGTTTTTGTCTCTTCAGAATATTCTTAAAGATTTTAATATCAGGTTGGCACTGATTAATAAATTTAATGTTAAAAACTTACTGATAGATAATGTTAATGACAGCATTCCACAAGAGAAAAAAGCAGGTATTTAAAAAATAAACTGAGCAGAATGTGAAAAAATCTATATTGGAAAAACAAAGAGAAACATGGGCCCATGGTTAAAGGAACATTTCAGGAACATAAAGTACAAGCAAATACAGAAATCAGCAGTAGCATATTTTTGGACATAAAATCATGGCATAATAAATAAAGCAAAATTATTACAATCAGTACAAGGACCTACTGGGAGAAAATCTACATTTACAAACACAAAGACAGTCTAATGAACTTCGACATTGCCAGAGGTGAAAACATAAACTACAAGTTTATCATACCACCACCAGAGCAGAATGCACATTCCCACAGCTCAACGAATGATCAGACAGTTGAACTTTAGCCTGGCTGAAGATGGGAACTAAATGTTCTGGAAACCGGTTCCATACATTTATGAAAAGTAAGTGAAGCTTGAGTCTGTAGTTCAACTGAATTATACAATGATATCAATTAAATACTTAAGATTTAAAGGAAAAAAAAATAAAGAAACAACAAAGCCAGAAACAAGAATAATTTGTTGCTATTGCATATTAGTTTGCAGAAACTTTCAGTGTGACCTTCATATTTATTAACTTATGTTTGTTTTTAGCAATTCCGGTGAAAGTGAGTAAGGATAACAAGATACACGCTGTTCCTAGTAATGGGGAAGGAAGTTTGGATAAGTCAGAAGCATCTGCCAAAGTGTCGGACGTAGGTAACCATTACCAGTATAGTGGATATTCACATTCCTCCCTGACGCCTACATTTCCACCAACATATTCATCCCAGATACCCAGTCCTGCAGCACCACCCTCAGCAGTTGTAACAGCAGCTCCGCCACCATCACACACCAGCACCACTGCTACATATAGTGCTTTTCCTCCACCTACTGCTCATCAGTATCCATCCTCACAATACTATCAAGCGCCATCAGCTCCTCCAGCAAGTAGACCATACTATCCTGCCTCAGGACCTACATAAACTCATCTCTTTGCGACTGTATTTACTTGTGATCATCTGGTATTATAATAAAAAGTGTAACAAATATTATTGCTTTTTTTTTCCTGTTCATCAAATCCATTTCTATAATAATTTAGGAAAGTACAGGGTGATTAAAATAAAATGCATGGCTTTTAAAATACCAAAGTTTGTGCTTATTGGATCTTTTGAATTGAAATTGCTTGCATGTTAGTAGCTGTCATCAAACAGAATTTTCATCAACTAAGTAGCCCAGACATTTTATATGAATCATCCTGTATAAGACATTAATGCTTATCTCTTTACTTAAAGATACTGAAAATAATGAACAGCAAAGCTATGCATTTTCAGATATGAGCAGAGGACCTGAAAATATAGGCATCCAAAAGTGGGTTAATTGTAAACTAATCTAAGATAGACAGCCAAGAGTGGGCCAAACACAAATGAGGCAAAAATAGGCTAAGATAAACAGCAGAGATTGGGCCAAAGGCAAAGATAGGCTAAGATAGGCAGCCAACAATAGGTAAAAGGCAAAGATAGGCTAAGATAGGCAGCCGACAATGGGCAAGAAGGCAAAGATAGGCTAAGATAGGCAGCCAAGAGTGGGCCAGAGGCAAAGATAGGCTAAGATAGGCAGCCAAGAGTGGGCCAGAGGCAAAGATAGGCTATGATAGGCAGCCAACAATAGGTAAAAGGCAAAGATAGGCTAAGATAGGCAGCCGACAATGGGCAAAAAGGCAAACATAGGCAGACAAGAGTGGGCCAGAGGCAAAGATAGGCTAAGATAGGCACCTGACAGTGGGCAAAAGGCAAAGATAGGCAGCCAACAATGGGCAAAAGGCAAAGATAGGCTAAGATAGGCAGCCAAGAGTGGGCCAGAGGCAAAGATAGGCTAAGATAGGCAGCAAACAGTGGACCAGAGGCTAAGATAGGCAGCAGACAGTGGGGCCAGAGGCAAAGATAGGAGGCAGCCGACAGTGGGCAAGAAGGCAAAGATAGGCTAAGATAGGCAGCCAAGAGTGGGCCAGAGGCAAAGATAGGCTATGATAGGCAGCCAACAATAGGTAAAAGGCAAAGATAGGCTAAGATAGGCAGCCGACAATGGGCAAAAAGGCAAAGATAGGCTAAGATAGGCAGACAAGAGTGGGCCAGAGGCAAAGATAGGCTAAGATAGGCACCTGACAGTGGGCAAAAGGCAGATAGGCAGCCAACAATGGGCAAAAGGCAAAGATAGGCTAAGATAGGCAGCCAAGAGTGGGCCAGAGGCAATGATAGGCTAAGATAGGCAGCAAACAGTGGACCAGAGGCTAAGATAGGCAGCAGACAGTGGGGCCAGAGGCAAAGATAGGAGGCAGCCGACAGTGGGCCAGAGGCTAAGATAGGCAGCCGACAGTGGGCCAGAGGCTAAGATAGGCAGCCGACAGTGGGCCAAAGGACTATATTCCTTTAGTTAAAGACAAAGAGAAATATAGGCATTAGGTTGAAGGAACATTGGGGAAACATCTGTTACAAACAAATAGATAAATCAGCTGTGGCAGCACATTTTTGGAATGAAAACCATGGAATAGAAAAAGGCATCAAGTTATTAAAAACTGTTCAATAACCAAAAGAACTAAATATATGGGAAAAGATTTATATAAAAAATGAGCATAACCTTATGAATTTTGATATTCCACAAGCAGACAACATTTTATTTAAAGTTCATCACAAGACCACCAGAGTCCACCTGGATTCCTACATACCCAACTTCTACAAATGATCCATTAGTGGTGAACAGCTGATGTGGCTAAAAGGTCCACGAAACATATGTCCTGAGTAAATCTCATTTAAGTTAAACCATAAAGTGTTCTAATATTCCGACTCAGAAGAGATTGTTGGGGGAAGAGATTGAAAGAAACATTAGAAAAATCAGCATGTGTGATGTATGGCAGAAGGAAGAAGATAATTCTATAGGTTTTTGGAAGAAAGTAAGGAGAAGAATAAAAGATATTGAGAGGCAAGATATATGGTCAAGTTTTGAGAAAAAAAAATTCTTTAAGATTGTATAAAATATTGTAGAAAGATTGGGGGAAGTATGTTGGCAGTTGTGATAAGCAAGGATATGCATGGATGCAAATGGGGACATTATATCTTAAAGGATTTAGAAATCAGGGTCTTGTGACTGCATAAAAATCATATCTGCCTGCTCATGATCTGAATATTCTGCCATGGTTAGCCCTCAAATGTAAGAAATGAACATAAATGTATACAAATAAAACATATAAACAAGTCTCCATGGCAGCACATCACCATCTAAGGGTATAATGTACATCAACAGGTGTTATATCAATAACATCACTAAAAGTTAATTATTTTAATAAACATAAGAATTTGTATCATACCTCAAAACATATTGAATGTTTTCTTTCAATAACAACTCAAAACCAAGCTTTCTAAGGTTTTTTTTTTTTTTTTTTTTTTTTTTTTTTTTTTTTTTTTTTTGTATAAGGAACTTGCCCCCAAAGTTGGTCCCTGTATTTCTGTTACACTTGTAAAAATTGCTTAATTAGGCCAAATGCTGACTATTTCATCTCTCTGCACTTCTCTTACTGGAGATATATCTGTCACGGTGTTCCATATTCCTTTCCTCATTGTGGTATTGGGAAAAAATATTTTCAATGTTGGATACAGTTTGAGATACTTCTGATACAGCAAGATTTTTTTCAACATTTATTTCCCATTATTTCCTAATATTTTTGTGTCTTTTTCCTGAATAGGATTGTATATATATATTTCATGAAATTGCTGTTTTATAGAATGAAAATTTCTGATTTTCTTTTTGTTATATTCAGAAAACATGCATATTAATTTCTTTTAATGACAATGTTACAGAATTTACTAAAAAATTAACTCTACAATGTTGGAAAATTTTAAAGTTAGTATATGAGGGTGTTCAAATAAGTCCATGCAAAAATAAAGAAGACAACTTTTTTTAAAAAAAAATGATTTTACTATAAAATGCATTTTCTTCAGCTCTGCAAAATGTGCATTTGTTTTGACAATACCTCCTCATTTGATACAAATTTATTTTTTGTTGGCCATTTCTATGTGTTGGATAACAGTAGTTTGAGGGAACCAAATTTGGATAGTAGGAGAGAGGAAGGATTTCATACCTTAAGTCCAATAATTTTGAGATCAAAATCGCAAACTTATGCACTTATGCATTATCATGATGGAAAAGGATTTTCTTTTTTCTCCCCAAATGACAATGATTCTCCTTGATTGTGTCGTTGATTGCTCCAGTAGCAATTAATTCACCTGTTATGATTTTGCACTTTTCCAAAAAATCAAATAAAATTATGCAATCCCAAAAAGCATTCACTGAGAGGATTGTTTTCACCTTCTTTGGAATGTTTTCTCTGGTTGCAATCCTCTGTTTCAACTGCTTTGTTTCCCATGTGTAGTGGTGGATATAAGTTTCACCAACTGTCACATACTGTTTCTGAAATTCACTTTAATTCCATTTAAAAGCTCCAAATTCTGCACAGAAGTGACAACTCATTCTCATTTATGGTCAATTGTTAGCAAATGAGGTGTTCATTTGACCGATAGCTTTTTCATTTGTAAACGATTGTGCAAAATGTTATGCAGCCCTCTCCAGAAATGTCCACAGCTTCAGCAATCTCCAACACTATCAGTATCTAATTGCTTAGCACTATGTTGTAAATTTTACAATCATTTCAGAAGTCATTAATCAAATTGGTTGTGCTCATTTGATCACATCTAAATTCACCAAACCATATATGGCCCCATTCTAAGTGAAAGTGTATTCACTGTAATGTTTGTTTAATTCTGTGGACATTACTCCTTTAAAAAGGGAATGTTTTATTAGCACACAAAATTCGTGTTTCTCCATTTTGATTGCTTGTTTACAAGTCTAAGTAGATAGAAAAATGGCTCTCAAGCACTAACTTCTTAACTATTTATAACCATGTACATCATCACATAAATCACCATGTTGCCAAAGTAATGTTGAAAAGAATCTAGTGCTACCACCTTTTGAGTCTGCATGGATTTATCAAACAGCTCTTTTATTGACAAAATGTTAAAAACTGGCTATTGACAGGAAGTTCTAATTTCATATTCCTATAACCTCGGTTCAAGGCTGAATTGGTGCTGCTTATCTTAGACTTCTTGCAACATATACCAAAAATGGAGAGTGTAATGTGTAGTTGTGTACAGATTAAAAAAACAAGGTTTAGAATTTTCATTTCTCTGTGTGAAAAAGGGACAAATGGTACTTTGAGAAAAGTGCTTTGGAGTTTGAAGGAACTCAATGTAAAAAGTTTAGCCCTTTAAATGAAAAATTATTTAAAAAAACCAAGTAAACAATTTCACCTGTAAAACCTTACCAATCTTTTTGAGTAGCCTGTATATAAAAATGTATGGTACGGATAATGATGAAATAAGAATTTTCTTTTCACCATTCTGCATAGCTTTGTTTTTATTAATAATGATTTCATTTTTAACAATGAAAAAATAACATTTTATTTTAATGATTTGTACATTACATATCTTTCCACTATTACCGGAAACATGAATGTCCTTTTTGTAGATCATATCTGATTAACAAAAATACAAAACAGATATTTTCAACATTTGGTATGACAGTTAATTCACCATATCAATATAAATGAAGTAATATATTTACCAGAAAGGGTAGTTACTCAGACAAACTCTCCAAGGTAAAGCATTTTTTGTTACTTATTTCTAGCTTTAAATAGGCAGATGATAATGGTTAAACTTTTCTGGATAAGTAAAAAATACACAGTGAACTTAGATATCTTTAGAACTAGCGACAAAACTTGCTTAAAACCTTACACATCAATATAATATTACACACAATGCTACAATACAAGAGTTGTGAAATGGCGTAAAGGAACTTAAGACAGCACTTGTGGTAAGGTTTTATTCATTAACTGCCAGCATTTCCACAACACGAACTCTGAATCTGGAATTGAATTTGATTGAAGGAAATTAAATTAAAAATGCAGAGAACTAGCTTAAATAAAGCAACATAGATAGGCAATTATTGGATAGAGATGCATAAGGTAAAATACGAGAAATTTTTTGAAAATTTAAAACCCTTTAATGTTATAACTTGCGTCTACCTGCCACAAGTGTTATCTGTTTACGTTACTTTTGCCAGTTTTTGTTACATCTTCTTCCATTGGTGCCTTTCCCATTACATAATATAGCACAACATAATGCTAGTGAATGCCAGCAGAAAGCAAAGACCCAAAAATAATTTTGATAGATCACATTGTTAATGGGTATAAACGAAATAAAGCTATCACCAGTTCCGGCTCAGGTTAAGATATAAAGTGCCCCCTTATCACTTGTTGCTAGCTTGATATCAACCAGCTCATGCTTGTGTTGTCACCAGCACTCACTTCTAAATAATGATAATTCCTTATTTGGTTGTTGACAAACTTATATTAAACAGGTAATATTTACTGAAATTAACAGATGTTCATGCTGATTTGAAAAGAACATTATGAAAATAAAACAATTTCACTGTCAAAAATTATAAAGAAAAATGCTGGTTAAAAGATCTGTTTTGTCTAGCAGATATGAATGTTAATAACAAAGACAAACCTTAAACAAAAGAAGAAAATATAGATAACAGATAAAACATACATAGTGCATTTTTGCTATCTGCATGAAGCTGGTTATTTCATATAAAAGAGGACATTTTGTAAACAGTAAAATATTGTAAATGAATAGCAGCCATTCACTTTAGCTTTACAATTAACAAATAAATTGTTTACTAACTTCACACAAAAGTGGATATTTTAAATTCCACTTCTATTGATATACAATTTATTACTGATTTTTTCAATGCTTGCCAAAAACAATGTCATCTACCATATTTACACATAAATAGGACAACACTTCTCCCTTAACTCTAAGTAATAAATTTAAAAACATTTACTGCATTTATAACAAAAAATATAAAGTGACATATTCTCTCATCTTTGCATTCACCAAAGCACGTGAGATGCATGTTACAAGATATTTAAGATTAGTGATCAATGTTTATTTTTTCAGTTAAAAGTATCTGCTTGTACAGGAATGGCAGCTGTATCTTTGTGCAAATTGCATTAGATTTTTGTTGTTCCCATCGCTTTAGTAATATGGTCAAGTGAATGTAATATACTATTGTTGGGTAAACTGCAACATCATGAAAATATCATGCTCAAACCATGAAATGTATTTCACATATTAGTAATAATGACATATTGCATGTTTCACATTCAGTCATTTGCTTTACACAGCCGGCTCACTGACTAGCCACAGTTGTAAAGTCACATATGGTTTGGTGCATGTTGTGGCCTTCAACTCACTCCCATCTCATGCAACATTAGTCATCACGCTTATAAAATGTTTATACTGTACAGTGTCACATGCTTAGCTGTAGTTTTTACAATGCCCTAAAATATATACATGTTACAATAAAGAATTATGTACAATTTTGTATGTGAAAACAAACTCCTGCATGGAAGTTAGAGGGTAGTTTTTAAAACAATATTTACTGTAGCCACACACTTCCATCTCAGATAGTTCTGATGAATGGTGTATGCAGGAATGAATGAAATACATTTACTGTTCATGAAAATTGAAATTACATTTTTAGGCTATGTGCTTATTAGAGCCTATTATATTTAAAGGTGGAAGTAAATATGCTATAAACTGTCACTTAAACTTGAGCATGTGAACAGAACTCTCTGGCAATACAAATTTGGATCATAGCTTGTTGAAATATAATAATGTTTAAGAACACAATGCCATTTCCATTAAGTAACCTTCAAGAAATTTATCGCATTAAATTAACAGTTTTAAGACATTTCAGCACCCTTCTAAAAAGTATTAAAATGTGTAAAGATGTAATGTCTGATGTGCATTACACCACATTATTATGAGCCATCAAGATGTAAAACCCACCAAGCCCCATTGTTTTTACATGAGTGGAATCAAAAATTAACTGCATTTATCCTTCAAAGTGGTCATGCCTACATCATTGATGTTGTTCTAATTTTCAGGAAATATAATTACTACTTATGTCTATAAGGGTATTATCACTTCATATGAGCATGGTTTAACAGTAGGAGTTTATGAAAAATTAGGAAATGTAGAGTTTTACATGATTTTGTTGCAGTGCTAATTTATCTAATCTTCTCTTTCTATTCTACTCATTTTGCATAAGAGAAG
Source organism: Metallyticus violacea (assembly GCA_030762175.1). Lineage (NCBI taxonomy): Eukaryota > Metazoa > Arthropoda > Insecta > Mantodea > Metallyticidae > Metallyticus > Metallyticus violacea. The sequence goes on along the minus strand of CM060835.1, from coordinate 12,988,589 downwards.
TAACATGGCAACTGTCTAATTTTTGGATATCAAGAAATAAAACAACACACAAAAGAAGTCACTCAAGTCATCTCATTAAGTGTTGATTTGTTTTATTTATGGATGTTCTTTAACATCTCAGGTCCCATTCAATTCAGGACGTGAAACGGCCGACAAATTTTGCTCAGAGTCCTCTTTTTACAGGCTTGAGGTTCTTTTTCATGCCGTAAATGTAAGACACAGGACCCATGGCTTTACTTCCCTTCCGAAGGAAGCCATAATTAGGATTTTTATGCCCAAAAAAATAATTTGATCCTGGTCGGGTTCGAATCTGCGATCTTGGGGTTAGAAGGCAAGTATGGTTACCACTACACCACCAGGATGCACCCTCTCATTAAGTGGAAAATATTATGAACAGGATGGTGGTAGCAATATTTTGTGTAACATGCACATGTATTATTCAAAAGAAAATGATATTTTGAGAATAAGAGGCTTTGGAGAACAATGACTTTTAAAATAAAGAATAACTTTGTGTGTGTGTGTTTTTTTACACCTGTTTTGGACACTGATGATACATGAGAGGAAATGATATATTTGGAAAGGATTTTTTTAAAGGAAGGAAACATTTCAGGACTAAGTTTAGGGTACCTCGCGGGATTCGGACCCCAGACCTCCCACTCACAAGTTCGCGCCTTAACAACCTCGGCCATTCTTGGCAGTAAACTTTCAGTGTACCAAAGAACATTTTGTATTTTGCTTACAGCAATCCTCTGGCATCTGGAGAAAAGCCCTTAAGTGGTTAGTCATGCAGAGAGAAATGCACACAATAGCATGGGATCTTAAGGAGATTTTAATTATGAGCAGCATGCTGACACACTTCAAACTGTACTAGCTTATATAGAAAGAATAAAGTCAACTAGAAAAAAAGACAAACCTAAAACATAAAGAATCTAAAAAGTTTTATGCTTTAAATTACCATATTTACGCAAACCTCAACATTACCAATGAATGTAATTTAAATCTTTAAAAAAAAGATTTTGGCATACTGTTGCATGGCATTTTAGAGATAAGTGCATCTGCTTCATAAAAGATCAGTTAATAGAATTTGTAAGTGGACTATTGTTACATCTTGGAGCATGTGGGACAAAATCCATCATTCGTGTGTTGCCAAGAAAATTGGCATAGGTCAAAGAAGAAAATATTGTTTCTTATGGTATGACTAGTCACAGGTTGCCCGTTCTTCCTCCATTCATGTACGAATTCCAAAATTTTTCTTCAATGTCAGGATGCCTTCCTTTGCAAGGACCAGTGAATTTATTCCTACTAGCTTTAGTTGCAAATAATACCAATTTCTGTTGCCGCCAAAAGCAAATGTTGCTCTCAGCTACATTAAGCTTTCTTTCTGTCATTCTGTTACCATTATTTCAGCATATAGAGTTACTTTACACTTGCAAGTAGAATCACAATTATTCTTCTCTATTTGCCCTCCATTTTGTGACTACCTACTATTCAATCATAGGCCAACAATATAATTGTAACAAAGTTAAGAGTTGTAGCAATGCATTATGATGTAATAAACGATAAATTTGAATGAAGTTACCAGCAAACTCATGAATGGATTTGGACTTGAATTTAATATGCCATACCACAATTTTGATTACACATTTGGACAAAAAGGTGTGCATTAGATTCATGTAAATATGGTAATCTGTGAACAAAATGTTCATATAGTAACCAATGGGTTAAATAAACCACACTGCAGCCCAATGACTTATTGGTGAACAAGCAAGCTTTTATACAGTAAGGCTATGAAAGCCATTCATCAGGGGGAGTTAAAATGATAATTCAATCCAACATTGCAGAAACATGCAGCAATTAGGTTTTATGTTCTACAGAACAAAACTCCTTTGCAAACTTCAGAAATAATGCACAAGCATTAGACTGAACACAAATCAAGGATGGTAATAAGACCTTAATGATTCTCTATGTATCTGAAGACCCATAATTACAAAAACTGAAATCAATATGAACACATTGATACTACTGTGTGAGAAGCACAGATTGTAAACTTAAATTACATATCTTATGGATCTGTATAAAATACAGTGAACTTTAGTAACAGTGATGTCAAATATTAACATTTTAAAAAAAATATTGTGCACAAGAAAATAGACAGAGCAAAGAATAAAAAGAAAATTAGAGACACCACTACACTTACTCCTATCAAAGAAAAAAACAGAACATACAAAAAATTCACATACCAACCATCAGCCTTTTATAAATTTCAAAAGATTTTTAAAAGATACAACATTGTTTTGGCTCCAAAAAATAATTATTCCATTAAAAATATCCTTAACTCAAAACAAAAAGAAGATAACCTACAATAAGAAGATAAATCAGGAATATATCAGATGAACTGCAATGATTGTGAAAAAGTTTATATTGGAAAGACCAAAAGAAACATAAAAACAAGAGCTAAAGAACACATTAGCAAAATAAACCAAAAACAAAAGAAAAATCGGCAGTAGCTTGGCACTTTTGGAAAGAACAACATAGCATTAAAAAAAAACCAAATTACTTAAAAATATTAAAGGGAAAACTGAACTTACAGTCTGGGAAAAAAATATATTTGGAAGAATAAGGAGAAAGTTTTTAATTTCGAAATTCCGCCAAGTGATGTACTAATACAAAAATTCATTAAACCTCCACCAGAGGCAAATCAATCTACTACGAACAGCAAGGCCAGCAGTCGACCAGGAACTGACGATAGGAGCAATAGCTCCCGAAACTAGTCTTCCCTTTTTATTGAATTTTAGTGGTGCGTATGTTACAATCTCGACTCAATTTTTTTTAAAAAATGTTCGTATGGATCTGTTTAATATATAATACATAATGTAGAAATGGTGCAGTAAATGGGTGCTGAGCAATTAACAAAAGGTTCATATCAGGTTTCAGCAAGAACCAGATTTTATATGAGACCTGGTTCTATCATTACAACCCAGTAACTAGACAGGAGAGTTCCCAATGGAAAAATTCATCAAGCCCAAGAAAGCAAAAGTTCAGTCATGTGTGTTGATCAAACAGCAAGTGGTTGCTATTAGTTACTTGTGAGGTGTACTTAAGGAAAAAAAAAAATTGTTTGCCCCTTTTAGTTATGCTTTATTAGAAATATGCCTGTTCCATTTTGTATTCACATTTTATATTGAAATTTAACCTACTATAAGTTTTCTGCTTATGATATGGAGAAACTACAGAGTATACAGAAGCCTCTTACCTCTTTTAAAATTTGGCATCATATTCTGTGTACCTTCCAAACTGTTTTTATTTTATTAGCTTACAAGATGCAACAGACTGGAACAATTTGTTGGAAAATAAAGTTAATATTAACTGTGTCACTAATTAAGTCCCCCATAAGAGAATTTGGAATTTCAGAATTTCAGATTTTACAAGGAAGGCACCAAAACCTTCAACAAGAGTTTGCTAATTGGCTACTTGTGATGAGTTGGAGGAAATGCATGCTTTACCTGAAAGTTTACAAATGAACTGCCCTGGATAATAAATAAAACCAACAGTAATGCTGTACCAACACTGACTTCACACACTGTCCTCGAGTTTAATGAGGAGTGCGCAAGAACATCTTCAAATGATAAAGGTCAGTGCAACATGACACCACAACTTCTCTCGGCAGTTCAAAGTTTTAGTGGAATGCTATGAAAGGTTTTGATCTTGTGTCAAACCAACAGGAAGGAAGTTCTGGAATCAATTATATCAGAGGATGAAATTATAGTACTTTACAATGGTCCACTTTCAAAAACAGAATCCATGGGGTGGCATAAACCTGGTGAGGCACCACCAAGGAAGGCCAGAGTTATCTAGACAGCTATACTGAGCCATGGTGTACACCCTTCTGTACAACAAGCACCAGTACAAACTGTCCACATAGAGAAAAATTATGTAAAGAACTCTGGATTCAGCAAATTGAACTATCCTCATACAGCCCAGATCTCAAAATTGAAGACCTACAAAGGACAAAATTTAATGATGACAATGAAGTGAAGGAAATCATTTCAGAAAATTTTTAGACAAAAGTTAAGACTATTTTTTCGCAAGCATAGAAAGATATGAAAAAAAGTGAAATAAAAGCAGACTTCATTGGAAAGTCAGGTGTGCTCTTTGCAGTGATCTGGTAACAGGTTCTTTAATGAGTGTAGGAACAATTATCACTAGAAGCTATAGGCACATTTTGTAGAGAATGGGGTCTCAAGATATTAAAATTAAATCTAAGCTTATGGTGATGAAAAGCGGTTAAACTTAAAAAAAAAAAACACACATAGGAGAAATACTGGTAAGAAGGCACAGAAATCACCTATGGATTAGATGTCTAGTAATGGGAAATGGAGCAATCAAAAAAGAAAAGCAATGGCAGAAGGAAAAATGGCTAGAGAGAGTATATGGTTCAATAGTAGAGAGCAGAATAATGCACTATGAAATAGAAATTTGGGGACCAGAGGGAGGATGAAAATCAATAAATGTGATAAACTATTTTATACATTTGTCTTAGATCTTCACCTAACAAAGTTTATCTAATGGAACTAGGAAGATTGAGCTATACAAGCAAGGTCATAGAAAGAGTATTGAAATATTGGTATAGAATAGGAACACTAGAAGAGAAGAATATGATCAAACAGTGTTTGTTAACATAAGAAAGAATTAAACGGAAAGAAACTTGGATATATGAAATCCAAAATATTCTACAAGAAGTTGGCATGGAATGAGGGGGAAAGAATGAGAAAAGGATTTTGGAAAGAAATAAAAACAAGAATTCAGAATATTGAAAATTCCCTGTTTAGAAATGCAATTTTCTTTCCCCAATCTTTCACTAAGTTCAGATCTTTTGTTGCTTCTGCTATATTTCTGGTGTTATCTTGGTCTCTTTTTAATGCAGATAATCTCTGATTACAAAAAGGTTTGTACCTAATGCCTTTTCCTCTGGGTATTGTTATTTTTGCAGCAGTTTTTTATTAACTTCAACTAGTTTCAGATATGGTAAGTAATCCAGTCAGTAGGAGAAACAAAAAAAAATCAGTGTTATCCAAAGGATTATTATCTTTGAAGCTAATTATGCAACGTATGTTTGTTGCACCAGAGATGAAGGTGAATTGGTTGGAAAGAATTTATAGGGCACCAAAGGAGTTAAGGTGGGTATTTGGCATTGAAATATGGGAGATAGAGGAAAGTTGGAAATTAATGGATAGGATACTTATTAATTTTGTAAGATTGTATTGAGAATTCCACAAAAATACTGCAAATGCAGGGGCACTGTTAAAAATGGAGGGGTTGATGTCAGAGGGTGGGTAATGGAGAGTGTTTTGAAGTATTGGTTTAGGATAATACAACAGATATTAAAGGTTTCTTTGTTAAATTAATGTTTAAAATTTCAGGAATCAAGGGTAGGGGATATCTACTGAATAAACAAAGTTGGGGAAGAGTTAACAAGGAATGGAATGGGTGATATATTGTTAACCAGAAGTGATTTGGAGGGAGGTTTTTGGAAATAGGTTAGAGTAAAGTTTGAAGATAGGGTGATGCATTGTTAACAAGAAGTGATTTGGAGGAAGGTTTTTGGAAACAGATTAGGGTAAGGTTTGAAGATAGATAGACAGATATTACACTCTATAATGAGGGGAAAGAGGTCACTACTGTTCTATCAGGAGATAAAAGGGGATCACATGATTTAAATTATGAATCTGGAGCTTAAAGGGTTTTCGGTAATTGTGAGTTTGGAGATTGCCCTATACATAGAAATTTGAAAATATAGAACATATTCTGTTTGAATTCTAATGAAAATAGAGACAAGTAATATATGATAAATGGTTGAAGTTAAATAAGCAAATTGCAGCAAAGAAAACTTTTGGTAATCAAACATAAATTAGACACCTTGGGAAATATTTGTTTAGAGTTAAGAACAAATAGTTATGGTCACTAAGGAGAGAAGATTTATTAGTTTGATTGAGTATGCCTTGTGTAATTGGCTGGTAGTGGTATTGTGATTATGTATAATAGATTAAAAGATTAAATGTGTATGTATGTAAGCTAGACAATGGCAGGGGTTCTATAATGAGAACAGATTATATATATACTTTATGTAATGCATTCTTATGGAATTAGATTGTGTTCTTTTTTTATTGCAGCTGTTGTGGTTTCTGATCCTGTGGTGTGAAAAAATCCATTTTGACCTAAGTTATGCCATCTGTATTTCATTGTTGTGCTAAAAGTGCTTGAAATATTGAAAGTGAAGAACTTCTGTGCAACAATGATGTTGACATTTCATTTTCAGAATCTCATAGAGCTTCCTGGGAATGCTCATCCTTAGAAGTGGAAAAATGAAGCTACAGAGATTTTGACTTGGATTAGGTAAGAGTGTGGTGAGACATTGATATAATCACTGCCTTATACACCCCATCTCGATTCCTATTTATTGGCAGGCCCAAAACCAACAACTGATTATGGCAAATAAATATATTTCACATGCACAAATAATTTCAGAACATAATACCATCCCATTTATACCCAATATTTCTACTTAAAAGTATACAACAAATAAACATTGTGAATTGGTTAGGATATTTTCTCTTAATAAATATGCAAAAACTATTGCACATATATTAAAAAAAATCACTTTTATACAAATTACTTAAATATGTATGAGGAGGGTTAAAGGGATGATTATATATAAAAAATTCATAAAAGATTCAGATTTCTTTAAATGTAAAAAAGGAGTTGAAATGGACAGTAAACAGAAGCAAGGGAGAGGAACAAAAAGACTGGAGCCATGTTTAAACCTCCTAAGTTGACTATAACATGCAGCAAGTAATGAAATTATTAGTTATTTGAAGAAATAAATTAAATTTCAACATTATTAGTATAAAATAATTGTAAATACCAATTTGAAAGCATATATACATTTTCTTCTTTCTTGGTAACAGTATTCATCTGAATTTGTTGGGATTTACTCTTGATGTTTCATTTTCAAGATTAATTTCTTTTTTAGAAATATTTTTATGAATCTAAAATAATGATTTGCCAAGAAAGCTATTGCTGATTCAGAGAGATCTCAATCATAATCAGGTTATAGGCTTTTGCTAAAATCAATGCTTTACCTTCCAGTTTTTATCTGAGTGAACTTTAGCACATTACAGGTATAACTAAAGGGATAAAAATTCCTGTCACTAAGGATGAACTCTGTATTTTCTGACCATATTATAATGCTCAATATGTACTACTTCACACAAGTTTTATTTTTATATAAATATTAAAAACACAGTCTCTGCACTTTCACTGCATATACATATATATATCTTTTTTCATAGCTCTTAATAGAAAAGAAAATGCATTTTAAGAAATACAAACATTTAACAATTGTGAATTACAAAATTTTCCTTCACTTCTGCACCTACTTTTTGACTCGGGAAAGCTGCTATGTCATCTGTCTTTAGCAGCTCCACCCATATACACTGTCTACTTTTATATCACCAGGAGCATGTCATTCACCAGCAGCACATTATGATATTTTTTCCCCATGAAGGATATCCAACAAATGATCTAGATTCACCTTCTTAAGCAGATCCTTTGGAACTTCGGTTCTTGGTCGCTTGTTTTCCTGTAGCCAAACAAGAAATATTTATATTTTCAAATTACAAGGTTCATATCAAAAGTATTAAGCAACAATTTCTATATTTTTATGGCCATGTGATGGCCATAAAACCTAACAAAATGATCAACAATATAATTTTATCAGGATGCACATGAATACCAGCAGTGTTGGAAAATGGTTCAATCATTTTAAAGATGATTTGCAACTTAAAATGAGTAATAAACTACAACAGAAAGAATGCACTAAAGTCTGATTTTTAAAAAAAGATATGCGACAGCTGTTACTATCTGCATGTAGAGCAAAATGGCGCTGCCAATAAGCAGAATTCCTATCCCCACTGTCAAAATGTTTATCTGTATTTAAATCCTCTCCTCAATAGTAACCAGTAGATGTAACCAGTATTAGCCCACTTTAATGAGAATAAAAAACATTTTTTTAGGTTATGTATTTTGATGCCTTTACAATGGGTTTGGAAATGTTTCATTTCCTTAACTTCATTTACATGGTGTGATATGCAAGCTAGAATGTCAGCATAGCTGTCCTGTGGCAACCCCACTATAGACCAGTTGCTCATACACACAATAATTAAACTTCACTTTTACCTCTAGTTAAATGAGGTGGGGATGATGTAACTACTCTTAGTTCCTAGGTAATTGGTCTGTACCATATAGTCTGCTTATCTACTCGCTTCATTGCTTGACATAGTACCAAGCATGTAGTGTCAATTCTGTATGCTTCTGGACCTCATTCCTGGCACAGCAAAAGAATTTTTAAAAATTCTGATAAATGGTATAGGTGGTGAAAAAGAGTTCTACCACCTGGGAATGTTTCCCTAATGTTTTGGAATGTTTTGTTACACTCTGTATAATTGTACTTCTTTTATTTAATTACTGCCATAAATTAATGCATTAACCTTATAGTAGGTGCGCTGTTGTAAAAAGTACAATACAAGCAGAATTTATGTTTTATCAATGTTTTAACCTGCAGTTATTGCACCACCAGTGCAATGTATTCCATTTTTGTTGCTTACTTGACAATGTAATTGCTCCTTCTTTGCTTAACGTTCTCAGCTGGCTTAGTGCATTCTAAGTAATGAAGTGTTGAATGTTGTAAAAAAAAAAACGAGCACCTTCTCATGTCATGGATATGTGCTTGATTCTTGAATCAGCAATATGCAAAGATAAGTGTAATAACCATTAAAATGCACTAAATCATTTCTTTTCTGAATAGCTGCACTTAATCATTCATTTTCCAAATAGTAGCACTTTTAATGTTTAAATCTGGCTATGTGGGAAAATGTATTTATTATTTATTTTCAGTTCAAAGTGTTTATCTACAAGGAGATTTGCAAACTACTTGAAGAAAGTGATAATGAATTGAGTGACAAGAACACTGAATTAGAAAACCAAGTAGTGAATCTGGACACGAAGGGGTGGATGCCGATGACCTCAATGAGCTAAAAGAAGTGCAGGAGTTCTTTATTGGAAGATACAAAGTTACACAGTGGTGTAAAAATGAGTGTGCTAGACCTTCAAAAAATGAAGAGAAAAAATATCATGATAAACTCTTCCAGGCTCCAAGAGGAGTGTAATGAATACTGCTGATGAAATTGGTGCTTTTCTGAAAATAATTGACATAACATTATTGATGAAATTGTAAACTATATGAATATGTATATAAATGGACAGCAAGACACACCAGTTCTCACATGAAAGGGATAATAAAATGACATTGAGATATGAAATAATGACAATACTGGGGATTCTTTTCTTCATTGGCTAATATGTAATGGAACTTTGGGCGGCAGATGGAACAGGAATGCAACTACTTAGGGCTGTAATGAGTTATAAAATGTTTCTATTTCTTTTATGTTGAATGCAGTTTCATGGTATAGAAACAAGGGATGCCAGTAGAAAAACTTGTAAGTTGGCTGCAATACATACTGTGTTGGAGGCTTTTGTTGCTAATGGTATGAACTCTTACAGCATGAGCGAATTTACCACAATAGACATAATACTTCAAGCTTTCAGAGGCTGCTGTGGATGGATACAGTAAATGCCCAGCATATATGGGCTAAAAATGTTTGCACTATGTGATGCAGAAATGTTTTACTGCAGTAACCTGGAGGTTTATTGCAGTATGCAACCAGAAGTACAATACAGAATATCTAATGCTCCTTAAGACATAGTGAAGAGACTTGCGCCAATAGAAAACAGAAATCTAACAACCAACAATTGGCACACAAGCTACTCCTTTTCTCTATATTTGCTGCAGAAGAAAATCATCTGTGTTGGAATAATGAGGAAGAATAGAAGAGAAATTCTGGAGGAATGTAACATCAAGAGAAGAGAAATTGGAAAAATTGTTGTTTGGATTTCAGAAAGATAAGACTCTAGTTTCATATGTGCCTCTCGTAAAAACCAATTACTACAAATATAATGAATTACTCACTAACGCACACTATAAATAGCGAAAACTATATCACATAATCCAGATCAGAAATGCAGAAATAGTTCTGAAATGGATCCTGAGCCATGTGGCGCATTATAGGGGAACAAGATTGCTGATTCAATTAAATGTACTTACGAAGCTGTTGATGTTCCGGTGATACTTTAGCACAAAAAGGAGCCAACATAGAAATAAAACCAACTTTTGGACTGGAACTTCCTTCAAAATTAAAAATTATAAAAAGTTTGGAGCCAACATAGAAATAAAACCAACTTTTGGACTGGAACTTCCTTCAAAATTAAAAATTATAAAAAGTTTAATAACCAGGAGGGGAGGATGAAGTTCTAAAGGCTTTCAAACATCTTTTACTGATAAATGCCCAAGTGGACATCATATTTAATCTCTGGACGCTCTTCCTACCACATTACCCAAGTCATCCAACAGATATATAAGAGTGTGCTTTGCTTTGAATGGAATAGCATAGTTTCCCAAACTTTGGGTCTTGGTCATTCAGAAGCAAGGAGACTATACTGAAGGACTGTAAAGAAATACTTTCCAAAAAATACATAAATGTTTAAAGTATTAAAAAAAATGCATTATTTATGAAATGATGCTCATAAATTGCTCACTTACCTTCTTTCTTCCCAATGACTCTATGTTTATAGTATCACAAGCCTTCTCAAAAACAGCAAAAAACTATTCTTCTGCTTTTATTATTTATATATTAACATCTAGAATCTGAATCGCCATGCTATCTAAAGCTCTTTTTCCTTTTCAAAATCCAGCCTGATATTCTGATAGCTTGACTTAAGTCTCAGCTTTTTCTAACACTTTCATAACCTGATTGCCTATATAAATGCTACCCAAAACAGGTAATAAACTAATTCTATAAATCTGCAGGTTTTTATGACCAGTGTCTCTATAGTAGGCTCAGGCTTTCGGTGATGGCTGCATTATGGTTGACGGGCATTCCAATGTTTTACTCATTCTTTGTTGAGCTTCTTCATGGGATCCTTCTGCATTGTGCAGTTGCAGAATTATTATACTAATAACTGAAAGGTTGGAGTTTAGATTACATGACAGGGGGTTTGTTAGAGTTTGGTTGACCTTCCATATGTCAGCCCAAATGGTTTATCGTGCAAATAGGAAAAAACACTTTTATTGTTCTTAATTCGCTAGTGAGTCGATTTAATACTCTCATGCTCCGTTTACCATTGAATTATACAGAACATGTTTCACAGGTTTTGCCAGGCAGTCTTCTCATCCAATTAGCACATTCTGTAAATGGATTCATCTTTATAGAATCCCAATTTACATATATATTTCCTGAAGTGACCATGTTTAGTAATTAATGCAACTACTTTCCTTATTCTTCTTCCATCCAATTTGAGGAGAGATGAGGAAAGAGTGTTGTTTTGACCTAGGACCAGTTTCCTAGCTTGTTCTTGTTCCAAGATAGGTTTGCCATGTAATTTGGTGTTTTTGCTCAATCCATGCTTTTACCGCATGTGTTTTGTTCCAACCATGGATTCAAGGCCAACAAAGGATGTATCAGTACTCTATTTTGCCAACTGATCTGCTTCTTCATTTCCATAAATGCTCCAATGCCCCGGCAGCCACAGCAGTTCAAGCCTGTTGCAAGATGCCAAGGCAGTTATGGCATTTAGGCATTCCCATACTTTGACTATTTGAGAGGATGAGAATTTGCTTACCATGGTAATCCTTTTCAAGTACTATAAAAGCACAGTTCAGGATAGCAAATATTTCTGCCTGAAAAATTGTGCAGTGCTTCCCAAGGTTATAATAATGTTTGTCCTTGGAGATAGGCCATGTATGCCTGCACCCGATTCTGTCCCTATATAGAATTCATAGGTGAATCTTACATTCTTTCCATCCAGTCTTCTCCAGACTCAAGAGTAACTTTAAATGGAGGGGGGGAACAATATTCAGTATTCATTAGGTTAGACTTCCTGCTCAGTACCGAAATATCCAGGAAGTTTAGAATGGAGGCGTGTCCATGGTTGGAGTTAGTCAGGCCCACATTCTATGCTGCTCTCTGACCAATAATAGTGCTTTTGTTTCAGCAATGTCATCTAGGTGGAGTCCAGAGGTCCATGTCCAAGACATTCTAGTGGGCCAAGCGTATTTTGTGACTCTAAACTTATCAGAAGAAATTAAATGAAATACTACCTCCATGATCTAGTGGTACCATTTATGACTACTAATCCAGAGGTCCTGGGTTTGAACTGTCAAGAACTGCCATGGGCGGCCGAGGTTGTTAAGGCTCGGACTCATTAACTGGAGGACTGGGGTTTGATTCTCATCAGGATCGTCCTCCCTGACTGAAGTTTTTCCAGGTTTTTTCCTCATAAATGGCCAATGCTAGGGAGGCATACCCTAAATTTAGGCCTGAAATGCTTCCTTCCTTAAAAAAAAAAAAAATTCTTTGCCAGTTCATCATTTTCATCTCGTATATCATCAGTGCCCACCATCTGTGTACCCTGAAAATGTGAATGCCAAATAGCTTTAAGGCATCAAGGACTCTGAGCTCATTTGCATCATTAATTCATTTCATTCATCCCTACAGACTTACAAATTGTATTCTGGCCACAGACTTAAACAGAATATAAGACAAGGAGATAGCTATAGATGTTCAGAACATCAGAAAAGACAGAACAAAATTTGCTTTAATACCTTACATTCAAGGAGTTACCTAGTATTAGCAGGAATTCTGAACAAATATAATATTAGTATGCTTCAGGTAAAAATTTTTACAAGCTCGTAAGAATATGTCAAGAGCTTCAAATTAAACCAATCACAAAATTCAGCAATAGCAGAACATTATTTACAAATGAATTTATTTCACAATTAATTTTACAATTTGTTACAACAATATACCCTCAATTTACAATAATAGCTATATCTTTACATACATTATTAACCTACTCTTTTTACTCTAGATTCTAGCAGCATTCTCCAAAATACAGTTTTATACCTCATTAACCATGTGGTTGCCAGACTGTAAGAAACCTTCTTATACTTTCTTCCTATTTTGTTCCCATTTCGCCTGAACTTTACCCAAAAACTCTTCCATTTTCTGTTTTTTTTTTTTTACACTCTTGTTACTTAACACTTTATTTAACACTAAATCCTTCTGTAGATTGTCCCATTTGTCCCAAATGTTTTCCCACCATTTTCTGGCATTCCAATAAATAATGGCATATTGACTACTGCCTCACACATACTACACCTATCATTATCATCTCCTCTATATCCTTTCATCAGTATTACTCCAGTATACATCAGAGCTCAACCCATCCTACCCATTTGATAACAAATTTCAATATATTTCTCTTGTCCCCAATTCTGTTTGATTCTGTTAAATATGACCAAAGAACTTTTATCATCTATACTAGCCCAAATCTTTTGCTTTTCAATATCCTGTTTCACTATCTTCCAAAACTATTAATATTACTTTACCTAGAGTACTTCTTAGGCTTTCACAACCAGTGTTATAGGAAGGAAGAAAGAAAGAAACAAAAAGAAAAGAGCAAGCTAGTGAAGTTCTAGTGTCAAAAGTAAAGTGTGTGTGTGTGTGGTTTTTTTTTATTTATTTTTTTAACTGTGTTTAACACCCATTTTTACTACTGAGGCACCACAGGCAGTGAATGCTGATGATACATGACATGAAATGATATATTGGGAAAGGATTTTTTTTTAAGAAAGGAAATGTTCCAGGCCTAAGTTTTTAGGGTACCTCATCAGCATTTACCATTTATGAGGGCTGAGGAAAACTTGGAAAAAACCTCAGTCAGGGAGGAAGGTCCCGGCAGGATTCAAACCCCAGACCTCCTGCTCACGAGTTCAGACCTTAACGACATTGGCCACCCATGGGGGCAAAAGTAAAGGTAAAATAATGTAATTTAAAATAATTTCACTATTAAAAATCTTCCTAAATAACACACTGATCTTTGAATTTATTTAATTAGTTTACAACCTAAGACGATTCTACTTAATGAACAAAAAATACCTTACAGTTCAGCAGATATGAAGAAATGTTATTTTTAGCATGAATTCTATCCTGCCATGCCTTCCATTTACTTGATAACAATCTGGTATGGATTGCTTGTTGGCAGTAGGTACCTGTAAGCAGTCATCACAGCCTACTCAAGGTGAACAGTGAGTCATGGAAGGTATGTGAAACTGATGTAATGGAGGACTATTGCATGTAGTGTCTTGTTTCACTCCTCCGCTGTTTCAGTCATGCTTCAGAGATTTAGTACAGAACAAGAATTTTTCATGGGCTATTGCACCCAGGAGGAAAAAGCAATTGAGTTCCCATCCTTCTTTGCCCTTTCATGTTTACATGATGTGCAATGTTTCATGTTTCACACATACAAATCACATGATGACTATTCCCATTATACATATCTATTATTATTAATTTTCTGATATCTGAAACCTAATGAAATATCAAGTTTAAACAGAGTGGGATAAAGTTGCTTTCTCCATTTCATTTTAACATTTAGTTTATTCTAGAACTTTCACAGTTTTATAATGGTTATTCATGTTACTAGTGTATATCTTGGTAATTATGACAAGAGCAAATGTTTAGCACATTAACTTCCACTCATGCATTAACTTTCACAAATGTTCAGAATGAAGACTATGCCATATATTGCCTACAACATTTCATGCAACTATGAAATATTTTTAAAAAGTATTAAAATTTTGCAAAATTTGATGTTATGACTTAGTAGATATATTATATTGCACAGTTCCTTAGTACTCGTTTCTATGATGATGATATTTTGTTTTTGTTTTGAAGAATTCAAATGGAAATGGATTTCGCAATGTTTGATATTGAAAGTATGGATATCGTTATAAAAAAAGCTGAGCGTTTGTAAATTTCTCAAAAATCGAAAGTGTATATGAAAAGGAATATAACAAGTTTTGTACACGGAGAAAAGAAAAACGTGTTAGTTCAACTACTGAAAAAATCTTGGCATATTTTTCAGAGCTGGCAAATATATAATATAACAATTAATATAGTAAGTAATTTAACATAATGATTCTTAAATTTGTTTATTTTTTCCAGTCAAAGATTTGTATTCATTCATTTTTGCTGGATTTTTGCCCCTAGCTAGCATAAATCTCGTTTTCAAAAGAACAGTATAATAACCAGCATGAGGTACAAAGTGTGCCTAACAGTCTTGAAAAATGAAACTTTCCATTAGTGGCGAAAGCACTGGGGGAAATGTATAATTGCAGGTTTAATTTTTTAAGTCAGATATATTATTTTATTATATAGGTGTTAATAAACTGTATCAAAATAATTTCAGAGCATAGTGGTGTGGTATATATATACTATTAATAGAGTAATAAAAACTTCTAAAAAGCATAAAAACTCATAAAAAACACTCAGAGTGCAATATAAAAAGGTTCACATAAAACTTCATACTAAAAACCGTAAAATTGAACACTAAAATCACACTATATTTCGAGCTTGGCTCTTGGTCACGTGATGAAAATGGACTCAGTCCATTTTCAGTCCATTGGACTGAGTCCATTTTCATCACGTGACCAAGAGCCAAGCTCGAAATATAGTGTGATTTTAGTGTTCAATTTTACGGTTTTTAGTGTGAAGTTTTATGTGAATCTTTTTATATTGCACTCTGAGTGTTTTTTATGAGTATATATATATATATATATATATATATATATATATATATATATATATATATAAGCAAATTGAGAAAGAAAACACACAGCGTATCTGTCCAAATTTTGAAGCTATGGCTTTAAGTTTCTACAGTGCCAGTAAGCCACTGGCTAATGAAGATGCACCTTAAAAGCATAATACATAACAAAAGGAGGTTTCTAAATATATATCTCTCTGGCACCATGGTTATGACATTAGCTTTTGAATAAGAGGTGGTCATTTGTTTTCAAGTTTGAGTCTCGTTCTTCACCTTTTTTAAAATAATAACTATATTATTATTATTTTATAATATTCTTCCCCATTTTCTGACTATGGCCTTTTAATACAGCTTTTAGCCTACATTTTAAGATGATATTTCAATTTATACACTTAAATCTCAATATCCCATTCGTATAATCACAACCCTAGCTTATAAAAGGTAGAATTAAGGGTAATCTTAATATATTCAAAGATTATGTAAATTTTTTCATAATTCTTTAGTATGCATATCACAGCACTTCATATTGAATAAAAAAAAATTAACATCATGGCAAGAATTGAACCTGCAGCTTTCAGAACATCAGTTTTTGCATTATGCATTACACCACACAAGCAGTTAAAAAGCTCCCTCTAGAATAGGCCACATAATGCACGAAAGCAATTAATAGATGTTCAGTGTCGCTCTGTCAAATAGTTTGAGGAATTTTTATGGCAATAAATCTTGAGAATGCTGATAACGAGATGTGGAAAATCGACTGCTTGCAAGCAGTTTTAAAGACTTTCTAAACAAATTTTTCACCCAGCATGGTTATAACACTGACTTATCACCATCTGATGCCAAAACGTTTAACACCATAAAACTGCATTATGTTAGTTGTGGACCATACATTGCCAATCTCAAATTGCTTATATATGACATCTCCACACTCTCTGAAATTATTTTGATGTATTTCATTAGCACCCTGTATATCAGCTAGTCTAGAATTTTTTTCTATCATTGTTTTAAATCAATCATAACATTTTTTTTTTCTTTTGAACATTATTCACCAAAAAGTGCAATTGTAACCTTCGCTTTGACATATTAAATTTTCATATGGGTAATAATTGCCAATGAGCTTATACCATGCCCTCATTCTGCTACGCAATCAAACTTTATATACACTAATGGAAACTGGTTGATCTTCAGTGAATGTGTGATTTTTGGAAAGACTGGCATTAAAGTTTAAGGATAACCTTTCTACTGTGTATCTGTTTATTGTTACTATACCAAGAGTAACATATATGATAGCAAAGAATATTTATTTGTGACTGTTATGTGCAAAAGAAATCATACAAGTACTGTAGGAGAGAATTTCATGCTTCATTTCTAGGAGTTAGGGGAGTGCAATTTTCCGATTTGTGAGCACAGTTTGAACTCAATGCACTTTCATTGGCAAGAGGTACAGATCATAAAACCGGGTTTTAACAGATGAGAAGCTTGATGGAATAGACTATTGGTTAGAAACTTCTCTTTTAAATAATTTAGCACAATTAGCCCAGCAAGTTGGTGTGTACGGAAGGTTGCCCCACTTAAACCTGGTGCAACAGTTATTCAATAATGGTTTAAAAAATTGTGAATTTGTACCAGGGCTACATAGCTCGACTTTCCAATGCTGATCACAGCCTTTCAATAATTGTAAAATGATGTTAAGAGAAGGGTCTTATCATAAGTAAATTGTGTGTGGGCCATATAAAACAGCTATACAAAAATGGATTCCCATCTGAGGTGAAATGTGAAAAAAAATAACAAGAAAAATGCAACCAACATTAGGCCTAGATGAGGGCTGAAATGACAAAAGAAAATCCAACACAAACAAGCATTGCCTACCAGTCCGTAGCATAATCCATAGAAATGGTAGCAGCATGCAGACATTTCTTTAGAGAGCAGCACTTCAGAGAAAACTTCACCAATGCAAGAAAATTGTATGACCATCTGACAAGTGAAATGTGGCAATGGCCGGCCGGCTTCTCTGGATGAAGCATGGATTTATTTAAATGACAAAACAAACTCTGTGCAATTTACTATGTTCAGTGAGCTAAAATGTGTGCTTGAAATTCATCCAGGAAAACAAAGCAGCTCTCTAAGAGGTTCATAGTGGTTGCAAATTGCTCAGAGGCAACTCAAGATTCACAGAATTGCCATTAATATAAAGATAATGCAGCCAACTTCCAAGATAAAAGTCATGGAACCAATTTTTTATGAAGAGCTTTCCCAGTTGTATGAAGACATACCCCAAATATTTGGACCCACATGGATAGGTCACACTGCCAAATCATCCCTTGTCTACTACTGCTGAAAAACTACAAAATGATGTCAATGTGATTTTTTTTAAGAATCTCAGTAAAGTCACCAGATGCATCACCCATAGATTTTTATGGGTTTAGTCTGCTGAATTAGGCCTTGCTTCTAGATGTCCCACGACAGTCAAGGGTACCTGGAAAGTATGCCAGAAGGCTTGGGGGAACATCCCCCTACTGTTCCATCGGCAGTCTCCTGCAGTGGAAATTGCATTGTAGGACAATAGTTAGCCATGGACATCACAATGAACACAATCGGTGGCAAAAGGGAATCTCACTGTGAAAAAATGTAAGCAGCATTAGGCCATATTATGTGGGGCAACCATCTGTATTTGGTGGCAATGCAAATAAAGCCGCTCAGCTGCTACATTTCTATCCATATAAAATTACTGCTATACCTGTAACAAAACAGTTTATAATATTTGGGAGGAAGAACTTTAGCTAGTGTCTCAAAATTATTTCTAAAGGTTTAGACATGTCTCAGAGTGGGGGTGTAGGAACTGTGAGCATCTACTATGATGGTGAGTACAATATTAATTACTACTTATTGCTAATAAATAACAAAAGAAAAAGTTATGCACTAAAAGTTCCAGCCTTGCAACATGATCTTCCTTAGCAAGTGGTGATGCCATTATGCAGTAGCTTCCTGTCAATTTCCAATTGCAACGGCACATAATAAAAAGAGTTCTTTATTCAAAAAATAAAACTAAAACAATTTAAAATAATAGAGAACCAGAAAATACTTAAAAAATGGGTTCTATTTTGTTCAATGCTGCATAAAGTAAACAAAATGAATTGGAACTTGTTACAGTGAAGCTAATCATATAATTAAGATTATCTTATGATTCAAACTACACACACTTTTACGCTCCACTTAACTGTTTAAATGTACAATATGCTTTACAGACCATTGTCCCCGCCTCAGCTAACTGTGATAATTTGTGTTTCTTCAGGGATGTATATTCTGCTCTAGTGGAGGTGTGAAGATCTTAAAGTTTATGTTTTCACAACTTGAAATGTTGATGTTCATTAATCTGTCTCTGCATTTATAAATGTAGATTTTCTCCATGGACTACACAGAAGTTTCAAAATATTCAATAAAATTTTAATATTAGATTGGAACCAATAAACAGATTTAATGTTAAAAATTGCATTAATGACAGTATTCCAAAAGAGAAAAAAACAAGTATATACCAAATAAAATGTGCAGAATGTGAAAATATCTACACTGGAAAAAACAAAGAGAAACTTAGGCACACAGTTAAAAGAACACTTCAGGAACATAAAATGCAAACAAATGGAGAATCAGTGGTAGCACCTCATTTCTGGACAGAAAATCATGCACGATATAGTGAATACAGCAAAACCGTTAAAATCAATACAGGTCTTATAGAGCTGGCAACATGGAAGAAAATATAAATACAGAGAAAAATTAATGAACTTCGACACTTCCAGGGATGAAAACAAACTTTAAGTTCATCACATCTGCACCAGAGTAGAATATACATCCCCAAAGAAACATGAATTATCCAACAGTCAACAGTTAGCTAAGGATGCAGATGATCTTTGATTTGCATTTAAACAAGTAGACCCAATAAGAGTGTATAGTTCAACTCAATCATACAATAATCATAATTAAAAGTACTTCATTTTACTAGTCATTATATACTTACACTGGTTTGTGCTTCATCAGATGAGGCTTTTCTCTTCTTTGGGGGCAGTGTGTGACTTTGCCCATGATGATCCCTGTAAAGTGAAAAAAAAAGAAAGAAAAAAAAAATTGTTGAATAGTTTGGGATTTTCACAGTGAAATATAGTATCATATAACAAATGATTTATGAGGAAGTCACTGAAATTTCACTAGTTTTATTCCGCTTACTTGGATATATTTCAAAGGCAAAGACATGTTTTGCCTTTGAAACATGTCCAAGTAAGTGATGTCTTTGCCTTTGAAACGTCCAAGTGGAATAAAACTAGTGAAATTTGAGTGATTTCCTCATAAATAATTTGTTACATAAAAAAAATCTTTAATAGTGCAGTTTTTTAATTTTAAATCCTTGCAGGAATAACATAAATGAAATGGTGAAAATCAGAATAAAATTTAATGCATTCCAGTGCTATCTGCCAACTACTGAATAGGCCACAATAGCTCTGGCTAACCTACCAAATCCTTAGCAATTTGTATCTCCCCATACAATATCATATATCAGACACAAAGCAAATTCGTTTGTGCTTGCATAGGATTAACCACTGCTCTTAATTTACAAGTGTCCTTGTATTTACAAGAGCTGGTCAATAAAGAATGAGAATGATTTTTTAACTAACAAAGCACACTAGTCAGGGTCAAGATTGGTATGGTCTTTTTCAAAGTAGTTCCCCCATTTTTTACACTGTCTTCAGAATCACTTACATCTTCTTCATGACAGTTTGTTTTTGAGACAAGAAAACAGATAAAGGTTATGCAGAGATAAGTGCAGGCTGTATAAAGGGTTGGGCACATATTGGTTGTTTTTTATAGCCAAATGTTGAGCAACAACATTGCAAATGTAAGGGCATGCTTTGTCACAATGAAGGCACTAATCAGAAGGATGCAGCTCAGGGCATTTTCATCATATATATATTTAGCCAGGATGCTCAAAACAGTCTCTTAATTTTCCCCAAAGGGTGGACTTCTTGTTGACAAACTATTCTATTACAGTTGAAGAACAAAATTGCCATAACCTTTCCTACCAACCAAACAACCTTGGATTTCTTTCGTGTCAGAGAGCAAAAAGATTTCCAAACTGAGCTTGTCTGCTTGCTTTTGGGATATAATGAAGCCAAGTCTCACCTGTAAATATGGGATTCAAGTATGTCTCGCAATGCTGGCTACCAGGTGCTGAAGTTCCACTTATACCATTTTGCAACCATCTGGTGCAGAATCTCAAGTGTAAGCTATCATGCAGAATGGTTAATGGACTACCATGGGAAACCTAACATGTTTGCCAGTTTTTTCACTGTTATTTTTTTGATCTTCCTGAATAATTATAGCAGCTGTGTTAATCATATTCCTGTTCAATGCAGTGATTGGAGTAGCTGGACTGTTCTGCTTTGTTATTGAAAAAGCGGCCCTTCCTAAACTTTTTGAACCACCAAAGTGCAGGGTTTTTTAAAATAGTGTTTAATGTCAATTTTAACTACCCAAGCATCATAGGAGCTGTAGACAATGATGATACATGAGATGAAATGATAAACTGGGAAAGGATATTTTTTTCTAAAAGAAGCGCTCTAGGCCTAAATTTAGTGTACCTCCCAGGCATTTGCCATTTATGAAAACTGAGTAAAACCTGGGGAAAACCTCAGTCAGGGAAGATGGTCCTGGTAGGAATCAAACCCCAGACTTCCCACTCAAGAGTCTGCATCTTAATGACCTCAGCCACCTGTGGCAATCTGTGGTTGGTTGTGACAGAACATACCCACCATATGCATACCGTAATATCATGTATGCTTCCATACTAGATTTATGCAGATGAAGCAACATTTCACACTACAAACAACTACATTTTACGCAGCTAAATGGCAAACACTAGCTCTTTGCTGGCATTCTGTACTAAGAAGCATGCACATATGCGCTTACAATAATTTCTATCAATCTCATGAAAAATAGTTTCACCAACCTATCTTCACTGTGTGAGGCAAAAAAAAGAGAATCATTCTCTGCCTTTGATAGCCTTGGTAAATACCATTCCACAAGTTAACACTAGAAAGGAAAATAACTGGCTAAAGAGTACATGTTCGAAAATATGCAAAATTGAATTAATGCCAAGAACATATTACATGGGTTATCCTGAATAAACTGTGCAGAAAGGTTATATCCTAAATATGCTGTATGGGGAGATGCAGGATTCAAAAATATAATACAGTGGAGTAAAGGTACATATTTCAAACATGAACCATTTTTATTCCATTTCTCACTGGCACCACAGAAACTTATAAGGATGATATCTTTGTCTTTTTATAACTGCATTGTTGAATACGTTACTTCTTTTAAGCAGTTTATTCTTAT
This sequence comes from Metallyticus violacea, assembly GCA_030762175.1. Classification (NCBI taxonomy): domain Eukaryota; kingdom Metazoa; phylum Arthropoda; class Insecta; order Mantodea; family Metallyticidae; genus Metallyticus; species Metallyticus violacea. Next base: position 12,966,425 of record CM060835.1, on the reverse strand, counting down.
TTGTCCTCAAAGAATATTATAGTATTGTTTAAGTTAATAATGTCATAAGACAAAAAGCAATAAAAGCAACAGAAAAATATTGTAAAAAAATGGGGCTTAACCCGTTGCCCCATGGCCATTTAAACCCTGCATTGACTGTTTCAAGATACCCAATAAGCAGATCTAGGTATTTAAATGGTCTGCAATTTAAATTTCAGGATTGCCTGAACAAACCTTTATATTTTGCTTATTTTTATAATATAGTGAAAAAAAATGAATTAAAGGCAGTCAATTGCAAGTTTGGTGGTGGCGGTGGTAGTAGTAATAGTTCAATTTTGGAGTCTATTTTACGATTTGCAATTGCAATTTACAGAGCTAAAAGAGTTCTCTAATTCTTTCTCTCGAACACTACCACCATTCAATACTCATGTTTATAAGCTTTGTAAGCTCTAAGCTGAGCCAGTACACAGCACATAATAAATATTGAAATATTTGATGCAACACAAAGCAGCCGCACACACACCCTTTATCGTTTGTACAGAGTAGGTTTTTATATACAACTCATGTATGGCTATAGAGGAAGTGGTTGAATCATATAATTGCATTTGCATAACACAATAAGCTTAGCCTGTTATGTTCAGGTTAGCTATATAATTTTCACCTGTTGAGATAGATAAGTAAGCAACTTGATACTGGAATCTTGTTCTTGGCACCATATGTTTGGGTTTATTTATTATGAATATTTTCATTTCAGCTAAATACTAATGAGGCAAGTTATGGATTCCAAAAACCATTGCAGCATGTGTACAGCTCATACACAGCTCACAAGTGACTAACAATCAATTGATTTTTTTAATGCAAATTTAGTAGCTTTCATAATTACTGAAACAAATTATATGAGCGTAAAGTGCACGAAGATCTGACCTCAAAAGACAAATATGCTCAAATTGTATTGGATTTCCAAAGTACAGCCTCTAAAGAGAGGGGAAATGGAGGTATGTCAGCTTACACCTTTGACTTACATTGCTTGGCATAATAGAAGGATAGTTATCTCTATCTAATTGCAGTTCCAAAATTTTGATGCATGATACAGGAAACCTATAGCCCAAACTAAAATGACAATTTTCAACCTTAAAATATTAAAAAAAAGTTGTTTTTGTTTTTTTTTTTTTTTACATTTTGGATGTCACATATATAATTGCTTGGTAATTTGGAGATCTCTAAACCTACACACACCAAATATATATATATATCTGAATTTCTGCTCATCAGTAGCTCGCAGTTTAATTGCAAGTTACCAAATTCATACGCCTGTAGACACAAGGGGTAGAAATTCTAAAACCCCTGCCACCCTCCACTGATGGAAAAACATTTCCCCAAAAAGATACCGTCTACAGGACAAAAGTTGCGCCCATTTCAGAAATGTGTGGTATGCCGAAAAAGGAGCACACACAAGGAAACCAATACAATTTGTGGTGATGGTGGAGGTGTGCCCTTATGTCACTACCCATGCTTTGAGGTTTATCATTCAAAATGCAACTTTTAAAGATAAAAGTTAACTTAATTTATAAAATTTATTTCAGTTTATTATTTAAAGAAATGTTAAAATAATTATGGTTTGGAAATCATTCGATTTGCTGAACATTTATACACATACTTATCGCTCGGGCCCATTTTACTCTGGACGTCTATACATGTCCATGTCTGGGAAAAGGTTAAAGATAAATAAAAGTAAATCTAAAATTTTGATTTGTAAAAAAGGGAACAAACTTACAGATATGAGAAATGGTGCTTAATGGGAAGTGAAATTGAAGTGGTAAGGAGATTTGATTATTTGGGGGTAAGGCTGAACAATGATGGAAAATGGACAGAACAAAGAAAAATGCACCAAAGAGAGGAAAATTAGCTACCAATAGTATAAGAACATGCTTGAAGAAAATATCAAATATGAGTGTAAAATGGCTAGAGAGAGTATATTTGACTGCAGTTGAATTGAAAATTAGGCATGGGATAGAAATATGGGAGATAGAAAAAGAGTGGGAATGTATAGATCAGATTTATAGAGCAGTTCTGTAAAATGACTAGAGAGAGTATATTCGACTGCAGTTGAATTGAAGATTATGCATGGGATAGAAATATGGGAGATAGAAAAAGAGTGGGAATGCACAGATCAGATTTATAGAGTAGTCTGTAAAATGATATTGGAATTCCCTAGAGCAGCACCCAATGGAGCAGCCCTGATGGAACTTGGAAGGGCCAAAAAGTTAGTAATAAAATGCATTATGAAATATTGGCAGAAGATACAATCACTGGAGGAAAGAAATATTCTCAAAGACTGCTTGGGGCGCAACAAAAAGGTAAATGGGAAGGAAGCTGGGTAGGTAGATTAAAGGAAATTGTAATCTGTCACCAAATGGGCAAGGCATGTGGAATAAAGTGAAAGCAAGGATTGATGATAGAGAAACAGAAAATATTTGGTAGGCTAAGATATAAGAGTACTCTGATATATTATAGGAATTTAAGAAAGTGGGGCAGGGAAAAATATATTCAGGTTGTGACAAAATGGGAAGGGAGAGTATGGCATAGACAAGAGCAGGAACAATGACGTTAAGTGCGGTAAAAGTTGACACAGAATTGTGCCCACTGTGTGGTAAGGTAGACTAGAATCTGTTAGAATGTACAGAGACTGAAGGATGGCGAGAGAAAATGTGGAACAAATGGTGAGATAATTTGCAGGCAGAAATTCTGGCATTTTTAATTTTGGGATAAGCAGAAAAGAATTTTTAATCAGTTTAGAAATTATGTAGGGAAATTAAGAGAAAAGTGGTGGAAGAAAGTGATCAAGGCAAAGGAAGAAGATAATAAAATAACAATGAGAGAAGACGATCACCTTAAGGGAAGTATTTGAAGAAGTTCATTTGATAATATGTGTAGTAAGAGTGATGTAGCGTCCATGTACACAACAACTGTGGTGTTAGTTGTACAGGATCCTGAACTAAAAAGCCATCAGGGAAATATTGTGATTGTAATGTGTAGAAATAATAATGAATATTTAATCATTCATATTAAGATAGTTATGGTTTTGGCCAAATAAGAAGAGTTAAGATTGATCCATAACTTTGCATTACTAAGTATTAATTTAGTTTAGATTTTGTAATGTATACAATTAATTTCTTTCAGGATATAAGAATGGGAGGGGAAGTTTGCCTCTTGAATGCCAAAGGTGCAGCTTCCCTCAATGACGAGTAGTGCTTTTGCATTATGGCCATCCGAAGGTGGGAATACTGACCATGAAATAAAGAAGTTAAAACATTTATTGCAATTTTTATGAGAAAATTTCTAAGTAATGAAATTTGAGTGATTTCCTCATACAAAATTACGCTATGTTTCACTGTGAAAATTCCTGCCATTTAAATCTACAAGTTAAAAAATATTTGAGTTTTTAGTTCACTATTTGTCAAATTAATAATTGTATCGTTGTAAACATAAAAGAAGTTAGTAACAATGAAGTTTGTTAAATTATACAACTAAGTCGGTATTAAGTGACACTGCACTTCACTACCAATTTTTCTCTTCAGAACATGTTTCAAGAACTATCGCTCTCATCCTCAGCTGGGGACTGACTAACACTGTGGCCTCTGGTGGTTCCAATAAGTACTGGAACAGGAAGTCCATTGGAGGGATGTCAAAGTTCATAACCCCGTGCTTTTTTTTAAAATGTAAATTCTCTCCCATATTGCTAATTCCTTGGGATTGTTCGTAGCGGATTATACCAGCCTTACAAAACTGCGTATAAAATATAACTTTTTTACATTTAATGGGAAAATTTAACAACAAACCTCGGCTTAACAATGGGTAACCCCCTTTCTCCATTTCTGGCAAATTATTCATGATTGCAGTAGAAACACACATTACCATAGCATTTCCACTTACCTTTAAATAATGGTTTTGCTATGTGGAAGACGTACTCGCAATAGTACAAAAAAAGCAAACAGATGATGCTCTGAAATTACTAAATCTACAGGACCAAAGTATTAAGTTCACTATGGAATTGGAAGAGGATAGTCGTTTGCCCTTCCTTAACCTAAAAATATACAGGAGAAACAACATAATTTTGTTTGGCATTTATAGGAAACCTATGCATTTAGATAATCACATAAAGAATAACAGTTTTAACCTGTCATTATAAACAGTCTTGCTCATAGATTGGTAAACATTCCACTCAACAAGGAAGAATATACAGCAGAACACCGTTACATCAAGACAGCCATCAATAATGGATTCAACAGTTCATTAGTTGATAAGAAGATCAGACATTTCAAAAGACAGAAAGATATTAAAAACACCACCACACTCTCTACAATAAAGAAGGCCCTAGTTTTTAAAAAATTCACAAATCAACCTTGGGCAAACGCTTTCATGTAGATTTTTAAAAAAATATGATATTGTGTTGGCAACAAAAAATAAATTCAGCATCGGAAACCTTATGAACAGCACCATAAAAGATGTTCCACCCAATAAAAAGGCAGGAGTATATCATATGGAATGTTTACAATGTGATCAGATTTATATAGGAAAAACAATTAGAAGTTTGAAGACAAGAACCAAAGAACACTTCAGAAATATAAGATATAAATAGGTGGATAAATCAACAGTTGCAGACCATTTTTTGAACTTACGGCCATGACATTGCAAAAGAAGTGAAACTGTTGAAAGCTACGAACAATCCCAAGGAGTTAGTAATATGGGACAGGATTTACAATTTAAAAAATAAGCACCGGGTTATGAACTTTTGACATCCCTCCAATGGACTTCCTGTTCCAGTACTTATTGGAACCACCAGAGGCCACACAGTCACCTGCCAGTGTTAGTCGGTCTCCAGCTGAGTATGAGAGCAAACGCTCTTGAAAGAAAAAAATTGGTAGTGAAGTGCAGTGTCACCTAATATTGACTTAGGTGTATAATTGCATAGTTATATGAAATATTTCAGTGGTCTATAGAAAAAAAATGGATGGCCAGAGCCTATAAACTTCGATTTCTTTTGCATTTTGTTTAGTACTCAATTAATAAATAAATTATACACTAATGTATTCAACACGTTCACACTAACTCCATTTACTTACATAACACTAGGACATGTTTCAAAATCACTTGCTCCCATCATCAACTGTAGAAAGAAACATGTTCTAATGTAAGTAAGAGGAGTTAGTGTGAACATGTTTAATACATTAGTGTAGGATATATTATCACTCCATTGTCTACAGCTTCACAAGTTCAATTTATTTATATAATAAATTATCAACATTGAATGTAAATATGTATTTTTCAAAAAGCTTTGCTTCAATGTATGCAACTATACAGCAGTTGACTCTTTACCTTTTAATTGAAAAAATTTTGGAGGAGTCATTAGTAAAATGAGATTCACAGATCTTTTTTTTTTTTTTTGAATAGTGTTTAATGCCCGTTTTTACTACTGAGGCACCACAGGCAGCGTACACTGATGATACATGGGATAAAATTATAAATTTGGAAAGGATATTTTTTAAGGAAGGAAACGTTCCATGCCTAAATTTAGGGTACCTCCCCAGCATTTGCTATTTATGAGGACTGAGGAAAACTGGAAAAACCTGTCAGGGAGGACGGTCCTGGCAGGATTCAAACCCCAGATCTTCCGCTCATGAGTTTGCACCTTAATGACCTTGGCCACCCGTGGCGGTCAGAGATCTTATTGTATGCAATTTTCATCTATAGGGGAACTTGAAAACTTTCTCCAAAGGGTGCAAAATATGTGGCAATACAAGCACACCTTTATAATAATAAATACTTGAGCCTGCAGGTGGCATGTTTCTAATAATTAAAAACAGCTGCAAACACAAGTAATCAACATTTTCAATGCAAAAATCAACAATATTTACAAATTATGGTATTTATGCTATTAGAAAAGCAGTTGTCAACTCACCTTGACTGATTTTGATTCTCCTGAACTGCTGGATCATCTGCAGTGCTCTGTCTTGCACTGCCAATCAAGGCATATGCCAAGAGTTCATTTTCTGAAGGCAATACATCTGAAATGAAAGGAGTTCTGAAAATTAGCAACATATCCATTAAATAATTGATATTATTGCATGATTTGTTGAACTACACACTCTTAATGGTTCACTTACTTGTCATAACATATAGAACTGGTTTCAGAACATTTAGTTCTCATTATCAGCTAGGCTAAAATTCAACTGTCAGATAATTCGTTAAGCTGCGGGAATGTGTATTCTGCTCTGATGGCAGTGTAATAAACATTCAGTTTATGTTTTCATCCCCGACAGTGTTGAAGTTTAATATCTATTAAAATTTTTAATATACATAACAACGAACTTGCTATTTATTATATTAAACAAAATCAGTGCTAACCAACGTTTTATTATCTTTGAAGCTAATCAAGAAATGTGTTTGTTACATCAGAGATGATGGTGAATTAGCTGGAAAGAATATATAAGGCACTGGTGGAATCAAGGTGGGTTTGTGGTTTTGAAATATAGGGGACAGAGGAAAGTTGTAAATTGATGGATAAGATACTCAGTTGGTTTTGTAAGATTGTACTGGAAATTCCACAAAATGCTGTAAATGCAGAGGCACTGATGGAAATGGAGAGGGTCAGTATGAGAGGGTGTGTAAAGGAGAGTGTTTTGAAGTATTGGTTTAGAATAAAGCAGATATCAGAGGTTTCCTTGTTAAATGAATGTTTAAAATTTCAGGAGTCTGGGGTAGGGGATTTCTATTGAGTAAACAAAGATGGGGAAGAGTTAATAAGGAATGGAATGGATGATGTATGGTTAAGAAGAAGTGATTTGGAGGGAGATTTTTGGAAACAGGTTAGAGTGAGGTTTGAGAATATATATGGACAGATATTATACTTTATGATGAGGGGGAAGAGATCACTAATGTTCTATCAAGAGATAAAAGGGAATGTTAATAGAGATAGATACATTAGTAAATGTAATAAGCAGCAGAGAGGAAGGGATAGCATGGTTTATAATAGGAAAAAAAGAGAGCTTAAGAGGTTTCAGAATAATTGTTAGGGTGACGTTTGCCCTATATGTGGAAATTTGGGAAATGTAGAACAAATTTTGTTTGAATGCTCAGGAACAAGTGAATGGAGACAAGCAATATAATATATGGCAAATGGTTGAAGCTAAATAAGCCAATTGCAGCAAAGGAAATGTTCAGTGACCAAAGAAAAGGCAAATTAGGAATCTTGAGGAATATTTGTATATGGTTAAGAACAAATGATTATGGTCGAGAGAAGAGAGGAGTTGAATTGTGTTCGCCTTGGGTAACTGGCTGGTAGTAGTATTATAATTATATGTGTAGAAGATCTTAAGTTTAAATGTATATAGATGTAAGTCAATTAAGGGCAGGAGTTTCATAAACAAGAACAGATTCATTGACAATTTAGGGTGATTATTGAATTGTATACAATGTTTTAGTATGTCGTCGTAGTGTTTCTTTGTTTAGTAGAAAGGGTGGTGCCAAAGTCTTCTGGACAACAAGGACTGTTAAATATAATTAGCTGAATGGTGTAAATTAGTATGTTAATTAAAATTTTGTATCTGAGCAAGTTAAAATATTAGCCTGGAATATAACCTGGGTAAGAACCAGGCCATATTGTAATATTTGTATACTTAGTATTATTTAAATAAATAAATATTAAAATACTATTTTATTTTTTCACAAAATTGTCAAAGTTGTTCAAACATTTATCATAGTATAAAATGAGCTTTTGCAATCAATGATGACAGAAAATGACATCCATCTTGTTCGGCCATTTAATCATTTTATTTGCCACTTTGTCATTACTGCAAAATTATTTGTACATGTTTCTTCCTTTTGCCAAATAGATGAAATATTAAGATTTTAAAACACCTTAATAATGAACAAAAAGATATCACTAACATCCAAATAATAGCAGATTAACAATGGCTACACTATGAACTCTTGAAGCCATTAACAGTCAAGCAGTAAAATAATGTTGATAAGTGTTGGTTTGGTGACATATTTCACTTACAGGTCCAATTAAAAAATAAGTAGGTGAAGTATGTGTCATCAAACCAATTCTATATCATATTAATGGCTACATTTTTCCAAGAAAAATGGACAATAGAAAAACGCTCCGATATTAATTAGAGGCAGCTAACATTTTTAATTACTTCAGATAGAAATGGGGAATTACGAGGGCTGTTCAATAAAGAACAATCATAATTTTTTACAGGCATAATTTCTTATGCTAAAATTTAACTTTACAACATTTTATTAACTTAATATATAATGTACACATGGTACTAGTTTCAATGTGGTCACTTTTGGTTCCTGCCTGTGAAAGGTGTGCAAGTTGAGACATATTCATTTCCACCTATAGAAAAAGGATGTTACGTGCACCAAACAACTAGTTACTCTGAATTTCTTCTTTCATCTCAATAAATCTTTAGCTGAGGCCTATGCAATGTGACAGGAGGCCTATGAAGAGTTTATTTTTCTTTATAGGATAGCTCAAAAATGGTTTAAATGCTTAAAGCAGGAAGGCAATCAATTTTAAAGGAAGGTTCCAGTTTGTGTTCTAACGGAAGCAAACATAATAGCACTGCTGTCATTGTGAGAGAGGATCATCACAAATAACATTAAGAACACTTCCAGAAATTCTGAAAATTTCATTGAGTACCATCCACATGTTGGTAACTGAAAAGTTGCACATGAGACGTGTTTGTGCATGGTGGATTCAAAGACTGCTGATTCCCAAACAAAAGGATGTTTGTATCCAGGTGAAGTCGATGTTACAGGAATATGTGCAGTTTCTTTATCAAATTAGGTGCATCATATCAATCCTGAGAGCAAACAGCAAAGCTCTGTGTGGAAATCTCCACATAAAAATCAAAAGTAGTTGCTACTGCTGGGAAAGTCATGGTCACCTCTTTTTTTTTTTTTTTTTTTTTTTTTTTTTTTTTTTTTTAAAGGAATGATTTACCAACATGTCATACCTGCACACAGAGTTGTAACTGAGGTGCCCTGAAAACTGTGTATGCCATATTTCTGTGCAACAAGCTCGTTGTACCATGATGATGCATGATCAGTTTCACACATCTCAAATGTTGTTGCTGAATGTTTCACAAAATTCAATGCAAAGTGTGTCCCTTATTAGTGCTGATTACTTGGGCAAAATTAAGTTGCCTTTCAGGGTGATATTATCTAGAAATTTAGAATTACTAATCAGACTTAAAAACTGTTAATAAACATTTCTAAAGGATGTCTAGAAGGTAAAGTAGGAGGTTCAAGATAACTTAATTTCATAAGTCAGACCTCTGGTACCATTATTTGGTTAACATATATTGACATATTCGTGCTTTGGATCCATAGCTCAGAATCTCTCAACTGATTCCTTACCAATCTTAATTCCAAATTTTAGTTAAGTTTACATTCTCTGTCTCTCCCATTGCTATTACATTCCTAGATATTGGTATCTCTTTATGCAATGGCTCTTTTCTTACATCTATGCACATTTAGCCCATCAATTTATAACAAAATCTTAATTTTGATAGCTGTCATTCCCTGAGTATTAGAGATCTATTCCTTTTCCTCTTTCAATCCATGGCCACTGTCTTTGTAACAGTTTTTTATCTCTTGATACCTATATTAAACCCTAGCTCAAAAGTTCTAAGACCCACAGAAGCAACCAGGGCTGCTCTTGCATGACATGCATCCTCATACTGCCAACATAACAAATGAGACACCGAATAATTTCGTGTTGGAAGTCATTGAGCATCCACTCTGTATAACCCTGACCTTGCTCCAAGCACCTTAATTTGTTCGGTTCTGTTAAACATCATCTTTTGAATGAACAAGGTTCTAGCGATGAAGCTGTAGAAAGGGAAGTCCCATCTGGTACCATCAGCAGCCCAAATAATTTATGCTGCTGGGATTTTGGGGTCTTGTGACAAATGGAATTACTGCCTTAATGTTCAGGGAGAATGAGAAATAAAAGCATTTTTCTATTTGTTTAAGTTGTATCCAATTGTAACTTACCTAATGATTACCCTCAATAGTTGCATACAATTTATGTAAAAAATATAATGAATAAATTATCTCGTCAAACCTGGCTGTGCACAGAATTATCTTGCACATGAAGGAATAAAAATAAACTTACTTTTAGTTTTCAGTCCTTGTTGCTCAGCAGAGGCAGATGTGCTATTTTGTTCTGCTGTGCCACTAACATCATCACTCGATTCTTTTCTTCTTGTTCTTTTGACTGGCTCTTTATGTGTTCTGCTTACTTGCCTCGAAACACTCCTCACTACTTTTGAGCTATCCCTTTCCTCTCGTACACATTCCTCATACAACTGATTGAGAGGTGAGATCATTGCAGTACACTTCTTTTGATTATATGAGGCTGGTCGTCTGGAAAAAGGTGAAGGTTTCCGTCTTCTGTGATATGAAAGCGATGGTGATCGTCTTCTACGATCCATTGAATGTGATCTACTCCTCCTATGCATACTAAATCTACGTGAAGCTGCAGAATCTCTTCTTGTCACATGGGCTGGTGATTGTGCACATTTATTTCGGGACTGCCATCTAGGTGGCGATGGTGACTCTCTATGTCTCCCAGAAGACCAATTTGAGGACTTACCCTTGCTGGTGCAGGGTGTTGGTGAGGGTGCTCTATCCCAAACTGTACTAGGTTTCAATAATCTCTCTCTTTGTGGTGATCTTGATTTTCTGTGATCTCTGTTTCGAACCTGGAAATCAGCTCTACTTTTCCGTTTGGTATACACAGGCACCGAATGCTTTTTAATTTCTTGACTACTTTGGTCTTCCACTGGAGGGATATAGCAAAAAAGTTCTTGGAAATCACTTGCACCAATTTTAATAATTTTATCTTCATCATCCAAAAACGAAGTTTCACACTGTGACAAGTCTGTATCCATGGTTTTGCCTTTTGGACCTTCATCCTGGTATATTATCTCCATATACAGGGTACCATCTACTAAAGTTCTTTTACTGCAAAAACTTCTTGAATTTTCCTTGGGTATTGAGTCTACTTTTGGTTGCAAGTCCTGCTCTATAACCTCCTTGCAATGTACTTTCTCTAATGTGCCAGTTTCGGCAGGAGCTATACCCTGTTTTTCCAATGTCTCTTTAACTGGTTTAGGCATTGTTAAAGTATCATATAAAATTTTACCAGAGTCCTCTGTCGAGTTTATTGGAGAAATATTTTCACCTAACACATCCTTCAACCTTCGGTTCATGTATCTGGAACTTTTACCAGTAACTTCTGTGCTGTCCTCTTGTTCAGTGTCCGACTTTGTTGGAGTTTCCAAATCATTACATAACTCTACTGCTGTGACTGGTGTAGAAGTGGCAACTGCAGATTTGCCAGTGGAGTCCAATTCATTTTCACCATGCAGTGCTGCCATTCGAGATTCCACCATGGCATATTGTGACTGTGGTTGTGATGCATCAGAATCCATCTCTTCATCTGTACTCAAGCGCAATGCAGGAAATTCTTCTGAACTTTCCCCAAGTTCAGCAGTGAGCTCTTGTACTGGATGAGGAGGAATGGCATTCTTTTCCCTTGCCAGTCGTTCAGCAATGGCTTCTACAGAATGTTGATGTAGTTTTCTTTGTGTTGTTTCTGAAGATTTGGCATCAGTGAGCTTTGTTTTAGAGATAAGCACTTCAACACTGCAAGGAATATTTTCTATGCTGTATGTCAAGGTTTGCTGCTCTACATGAGAAGTTTGTACTGGAGTGTTAGGAACAACCTCCGGGCTTATTTCAATTCCTTTCAATTTTGCTAATGTTCTTCTCTTCTTTTCTTCTAGTTCCAAACACATCTTGCCATCTTTTGGTAGTTGTGATACTAAAGGGAAAACCTCAGAACTCTCTGTGACTGCATTCTCTTCCAATATGTGTATATCTTCAGCTGGTGTAACATCCACACATTTTGTTGATTTTCTGAGGTCAATACCAAAATTCCCTAGGCATGATTCTCTCACAGCACCTTTTCCTTCACTGTCAGTATCCATTTTATCATTTACTTTCTCATTATGCTTTCCTCTTGAGCGTAAGGGATATCTGTGACACTTGGGAGTTTCTGTTTCACTTGTAGATTCATCAGAATCATCATCACAAGAGGAATGCTGTCCAAAAAGTTTTAGCTTTACATCCTTGATATGATCTTTTATCATTTGCTCTTTTAGCTTTTCTTCATTATTGTTGGTTGATTCTTTACTTTGTAATCTGGTAGAATGCCTGCTAGCTTCAGACACAGTACCAGTTGTACTTGCTCCAGATTTGGTTCTTTCTCTTTTTCTTGTTTTTGAGGAACTCGGTTCTGAATTATTATCATCATCTGGTACTATGCTCTGAGGTTCCTTACATGGAATATGTACTTGATCAGAGTGTGCTTCCTCTGCCAATGATTCAGGATTTGATGGAGTTGGTGGAATAGCATTCTCAGTGTAACATTCAGTAGTTCCAGTGCCAGCAGCCTCAGGTATTATATTAACACTCCCTTGACCATTAGCTTTATCAGCTTTGGACTCTTCTTGAGCAAGTGATGTTTCATCATTCTTCTCTTCAGATGTTTTGTCAGATTCAATTCTCTGACATTCATTTATGAGAACCTGCTCCAAAATAGTTTCATTGACATGATCATTGTCAGCTAATGGCTTATAGTATGAAGAACAAGATGAGTAATCTGTTGGTCTTGAATTATATCCTGGACTGTCATTGGTGGCAGAGTTACATGACTGAGGAGTTACAGCTATATTTGGAGTTGGAGGAAAACTAGGGGTCTGAATACTGGAGAAGTTGATCAAGTTTACTCGCTCTCTGACTAGCTTAGTGAGAGGAGTATCTTCTACAGAAGGACTTATAATGCGAGGTGTTATTGGTGCAGTCAATGATACATCTGCTCCCCATATGGAATTAACTGTAGCATCTGCTTTTCTAGGAGTATCCAAGATTGGTGATTCCTCAGATTCCAAATTTGTTGCTTGTGGTGCTTCTTCCTGTGTCTTTGTTGGTGTTGAGGCATCTTCATTCTGGGAAGCCACTGGCTCATTTGCAGATGCAGAAACATTAGCTGCAAGTATGGCTGTTTTTCCCTCTACTCTTTCCTCTGTTCTTATTACAAGAGTTTCTGTGTTATCTTCAGCTTCATCCATATTCAATTTTTGACTAAGTATAGAGTTTTGGTGCACTAACATCCTTTTTGATGCATTTAATTTAGTTGGGGATTGTATAACTTTACCTACACAAGACGAGGCATTTTCAGCTTCTGGTGTACCTTGATTAGGATCTGTTACATCCTCTTTTGAAGGTTCATTATCTTTGTCATCCTTTGCAACCTTATTTAGTTTCAGAATCCTCCTCTTTGAAGATCCACTTTTTCTTTTGGACTTTTCCCTTTTTGAATTGTTGGTACTTTTGGAGGTTATTGATTTGACATTGGTGTTCTCACACTTTCCATGTAATTCTTTTGCCTCATCTGGTCCTTTTTTCAACCCTTCTGCATTTGGAGAGTCAGGAATATTATCATCATTTCCATCCATTTCTTTGCCATTGTCCACCTTATTATTTGCATTGTCTAACTGCTTTGAACCCACCTCAGTCTCCTGCTGAGCTTTCTTTTCTTTAGCTGCTTTGAAAACTCTTGAACTTTTCTTTTTTTTAATTTTTTCAGGACTCTCTTGTACTCTAATGAATCTGTTATCATTTTTTAACACAGATCGCAAATGTGCATCCCAAGCTTCTTTAGGTTTGGTGATCTTCTCTCTGTGAGGTTTCTCTTCTTTTCTGGTCTGTTTATTTGCACTAGAGTTGTCAACATTTTCCTGGGTTTGTTGTTGGTTGTTAACATTTACTGGGGACGTATTTTCATTGAGAATTAAGCCGACACCCGTGTATTTGTCCCAGCCACCAGTAAGTTTTACAGCTGGACTACGAGTTGCTATTGGGGGAGCTTCAGTCTCTGGCAATTTAATTAATGATCTGTCACTTTCCTCTGTTTCTGTTGCGGCATCAATACTGCTATTTGGTTTAGAAGCATCATGAACATTATCTCCTTCTGATAATCTCTCTAACACTACTTTTGCTTCTGAAAAGGATGGAGGTGACTTGAAGAGACCTGTTCGCCTTACACACTTTTTAAACTTCTCTGCACATTGTTGTGATACCCGTTTACAATCTAGAAGTTTAGGTGATGTGTTTGGTCTTCTTGAGCTAATACCAGATTTAGGTGGTGTGGTGAAATCTAGTGCTCGGACATGATTTCTCTGTCTTCGTGGCGTACTTAAACTCAAGCGTTTTGAAGAAGCACCTAATGTTCTATTTTGTGACAAGCAAGTCTGTGGAGTGGAGCGTGACATTGTATCACCCATTCCTTTGTTTGGTGATTCCTTCTGTTTACTATTTCCTGCATTTCTTGTGCTTATGTTTACCAAAGATATTAGCTGAGGACTTAATGGTCCATTATGCTTCACAGTTTTATCATCACTTTTAGCACTTGTCTCCAAAGACATTGCAGAACTCTTATCACCACTCAAATTTTCATCTGTACTATTGCTGGTATGTTCAGTTTCTTTAGATGCTATTGATGAGCTATTTTTGCTTCCTGATGGTTCTGGATTTTCTTTAGGCAAATCTTCTTTCTCATTACTGGTCTTCTTGAATTCTGGAGACTCAAGGCAAATTGTTGGCAGACTAAGGGCTGAAGACATCTCCACAACTGCATCACCAGATCCATACAGTGTGATACTCTGCTCCTTTGTTTCCTTGATAGTTTGGACCTGCTTACTCACAGGTTTTTCCTTGAGGGAGAGTTTTGTTTTCTTTGCTGTGGCACTAGTGTAGGTGTTGGCACTATTGGAGGTGTTGTTTAAGATAGTCTGCAGTTCTCCATCACTTAGAGGATTTCTGATTATAGGGATTTGTTCTGAAAAATAAACAAATTATGAGTTTTTATCATTTTATTAGTCACATACAGATAGAAAGAGAAACATTTATATTTATTTTTTCCCGTTTTTAAACTGAATGTAATGATAAGGTAGACCAAACTTTCAGAATATATTTCCACACATGTAGAAGAAGAAAACATGTCATATGGACATGGGTTTGGAAACATTTTATTTCGATGTTTGAACTCATTTTTTGCAACTCTTCATATTGCATTAATTATTGGAAAACACACAGGAAACCGAATATACCATCATACCATATTGAATGTTCAAAATGCCCTCTTGTTTACCTCTGATTAAGTTGTAATTCCTAGGTTCACTGCCAGGGTTTTGTGTTCCATTTGAATGAAGGTAATGTTGGCATACGATTCACTTCTTTGCCTTACTACCATACCAACCGTTTAATGTTCATTATGAACTTTGCAAGAGGACATAACTGTTTATTAGTGTTGATCACGAACTTGCTTTCCAATACAGTGCAATGTAAGTGTATACAAATGTGTAGTTGGCAAATGCTCTTTTGACGTGCCTATGGATTAGCATATGGTAATGGTCGTGAGGCTCAATATTTTTATCAGGAGAGATTTCCAAAATGAAGGTACACCAACAGAAAGATGTTTGAAGCAATTGGCCATCTTTGGGAGCAATGTTTAAGCCTGCTACTCATTAATGGGGGAGCCCTAGAAGGACGGGAACACCTGAACTGCAGAAGGCAATTCTTCATGCAGTTGACAACTACCCTAGTGTCAGCATAAGAAATTAGCTGCAACAATTGATGTTGACCACAGGACTGCAGAGTGTTACATGACAACCTGCTATATCCAAACATTTATAGTATGTACAGACACTATCAGCAGCTGATTTTTCTGCATAGGTACACTTATGTGAATGATTTATTCAACAAGGCATCAACTCTGATTTTAGTGTAACTGTGTTATTCACGGATAAGGCGTCGTATCAATGTGATCATTTTGTAAATTTTCACAATCAGCATGTGTGGGCTGACTTGAATCCTCACACAACTGTTGAATCACATTATCAACAAAAAATTTCTGCCAATATTTGGGCAAGCATTGTTGGTGACTGTTTGTTAGGGCCTCATGTTCTTTCACCCAGATTCACTGGACAAACTTACCATCTTTCTTAGAGAATACTCTAATCTGTTCTGCTAGAAAATGTGTCTTTACTTGTATGACAAAACATGTACTTCATGCACAATGGAGCTCCTCCTCATTTTAGTGTTAATGCCCATCAGCTTCTAAATAACAGATTCCGTGACAGATGGATAGTTAAGAGGTGAACCAATTCCCTAGCCTCCATGCTCTCTGGATCTAAATCCACTAGACTTTTACATGTGGGGGCATTTGAAAAAGCTTTTATATATTGAGCCCCAATACAAGATGCAGAGAGTCCTTATGTCCATGTTGTGGAAGGCTGATAAACAATAAGTAATCTCCAAAGATACATCAGCACATCCAGAATTTAATGCGACAGCTAGTGGATGCATGTATCAATGCTAGCAGAAGGCATTTTGAACTTTTCATGTAAGAAAGAGTTTCATGTGTTATGCTGGTATATGTTCACTCTATTGAAAACTCCCACTCTATTGGACACGTCTCCTCTACAATAAATTGAGTTGGTATGGTACACAGGAGTTTGTCTCTATCATCACCCTCCGAAACTGCAACCCTTAAGTCACAACCTTAGTTGTGACAATATGCCTAGTGAGAAACTATATACATGCACTGTTTGTGTTAAAAAAAATGCAATTAATATGTTCAGTATTCTACATTAATGTATTCAACCTGTTCACACCAACTCCATTTATTTGCACAACACTGGACATGTTTCTGAAGTCAATTGCTTTCATCTTCATCTGTTGCACCAACTGCTCGAACTACTCCAAGAGTTTTGAGTAGTTGCCACCCATGGTGCCTTAGTACAAACCCACATAAAAAAAAAATTACAGACAAACACACCACAAGATAACTTTGTATGGCTCCAGGATTATATCTTATTGGCAAGAGATATGCATTGTTCAAATATTTTATTTTTTTTAAAAACAATTCAAATATATCTTGCTCAGTCTTTGGTATATTCTCATAATAAACTACATATTTTCATTAGCACACAGGCTTACTTCACTATTGTCTTGCGACAGACATCAATAGAGTAGCACACAGTGCTTCTCTCTACAGTGATGCAGTAAGACATGGTTAAAATCTCCATTAGACATAAGAATCGTCAGAATTGAAATTATCTACTATTAAAATTAAAACACAAATTTACTCACCAACAGGAGGACCACTTAAAATTGTAGTGCTTCCATCTTTGGGTGCAATAGGAATGTAGCGGTTGGTATTCAGCAGGTTGCCAACTGCAGCTGTAAAACAGTGCTCTTCTTTAAAATATAGTTGCATTTAAACATACTTATACAACTTATGTAGTATTAAAGTGAGTTTTCAATATTTATATCCCTTAAATCACGTATGTGCCTATTCCACTGGCCTGTAAGCAATATTAATCATAAAAACCAGACAAAGCATGTAGGGAGATTTTCTCATAATCAAAAAGAAAATGTATGCCATTCCTATTCTTTATAGTGTCCTTTAGGACACTAAAAGAATGTATTTAATCATGTCAGTGACAATTTTCGAAACTACAGCAGATAAGAGGCAGCAATGAGCACCAGGTCTAAATTTCAGACACATTTTGGTGAATATCTCCCAAAACACAAGGCACATTTTTATTTTCTGCACATGTTCCAATTACTACTCTTTCTGCCTTGTGTTTGAGAACTATTCAAGAGCTATTTTTTTTATTTTATTTACATGGCATATACAGAGTTTTGTTGCAAAAAAAACAAATATTGGTGCTGCTAAAGTAATTTTTAAATTTTGGATTTCAGGTATACCCGTACTCCCAATAATTTAATTTCATGATTTCCAGAAACTATTATTCCTATTTGATTTCAATGAGCTATACCAAGTTTTGTTGAGAAAAACAAAAATTGTGACTGCTAGAGTAGTTTTTAAATGTTGCTTTTGCTTTAACCCCATTCCTTAAGTTATGGTTTTCAGCTATACTCCCACTCCTAATGGCCCAATTTCCCTAATTTTTGTCGGTCCTGGTGGTGTAGTGGTTACCATACTTGCCTCCTACACCCAAATCGCGGGTTCGAACCCGGCCAGGACCGATGGATTTTTTCGGGGCGTAAAAATCCTAAGTATGGCTTCCTTCGGAAGGGAAGTAAAGCCGTGGGTCCCGTGTCGTACATTTACGGCACGAAAAATAACCTCAAGCCTGAAAGAGAGGCCTCTGAGCAAAATTTGTCGGCCGTTTCACGCCCTGTGTTGAATGGGACGCTGATGACCGTAGATGTTAAAGAGCGTCCATAAATAAATAAATCAAAAAAAAAAAAATCCCTAATTTTTAGAAACTATTTTTCTTATTTTATTTAAATAGTATATACCAAATTTTGTCGTGAAAAAACAAATATTGCTGCCGCTAGAGTAATATTTAAATTTTGCACTTCAGGTAACCCCCCCACTCCTAATGATCCAATTTCTCTGATTTTCAGAAACTATTTTTCTTATTTTAATTAAATGGTATATACTCAGTTTATGTTTAGTAGAGAAGTTCTGGGGTTACCAAAAAGTTCACCATGATGGGTTAGTATGGTAAAATTAGGAAGAGTAGGAAGGAAAGGAATAATAGCGACAATAATCTTAAAATACTGCTATAGATGTTTGAAATTACATAATAATGAAGTACTAAAAGAATGTCTTATGTGCCAAAGAGCTGCTTTGGGAACAGTGTTGGCTTGGAGAGGTGGGGAAAACTGTTAGAAGAAATTAGAATGGGAGATGTATGGCAATAATGTTTGTGGATTTTGGAAAGAAGTGAGACAGAGGAGAGAAGATATAGAGAGGCAAGAGATCTGGAATAGTTTACAGAATAAAAGTTCCTTAGATTTACATAAAGCAGTTAAAAGAAATTAAGGACAGGAGAAATATAATAGACATTTGTGAACAATTTGGAGGAACAGGTTTTGAATGGATGCATACAGGGATAATATTTTTAAAAGGACTAAGGATAACTTGTAAAGAAGGATGCATTATGTGTGGGAAAGTGGAAAATGCGCCAAATTACAAAAAGAAATAGTGGCAACAAAAATGTTATCAGAAGCAACAGTAGAGAAAATGATTGAGACGGGAATTTTTAGCAAAAGTAAGCGATAAGTGGAGAAGAAGTATAAAGAAGGAGCTTGAGGACACACACAGTGATGAAAATTAGTAGTTCATTTTAGGGCTCCTTTATCATTCAATAACTTTGAGGTTGCAATATAGGAGGGCTTCAGTTTTGATGCTGCTGAACTTTTTAGAGATTTTGTGGTTATGTAAATTAAATTGTAATTGTATTATAATCTTGTAAACTATATTTTGCTTATTTAAAATGTTCATATAGGAACTATCACAGTGAAGCTACTGATATATTCAAATCATTGCATGGTATGTCAAACTAAGTCAACATATTGTATAGCAAGTAAGTGGACCAATAAGAGTGTTTTACTTTGACATATCATACAATGATTTGAATATACTACAGCTTGATATTTGTAATATTGAATACTGAATAAATTCATTCATTCAAATTTATACATTCATATAACCAGTTTCATTGCAAAGAAGCAAATATTGATGCTGTTAGTGATTTTTAAATGTTGGGTTTCAAGTAAACACCATTCCTAATAATTTGATTTCTTTGATTTTCAGAAACTATTTTGCTTATTTTATTTCAATGGCATATATTGAATCTTGTTTAAAAACATTCGATTAAGTTTGCTAGAGCAATTTTTAAATTTTGCTTTATCCCCACTCAATTTTCAGGTACACTCCCTGCCTTAATGGCCTGATAACCCTGGTTTTTAGAAACTATTTTTATTAATTTATTTTAATGAATTATAATGAGTTTCATTGAGAAAAAACAAAATTTGCAACATCTAGAGCAAGTTTTAAATTTTTTTTTAAAAAATTTTTTGCTATAACTTAACCCCCAACCCCAAAGGTCCAATTTTGCTGGTTAACAAACTCGACGAATCGTTTGCAAATTGACCGTTATATTCCAACTTTCACTGAGAAAAAATAAAAATTGTGACTGCTAGAGCAATAACACACACACACACACATATATATATACATACATTTTTTTCATTGTCATTTTTGGTGCTGAATAGGTATGATATGAAAGTTTGAAGAAATGTTTCAAAAATTGTTTCACAAGTATAACAAAATAGCCTTAGTCCTTCAGAATTGCTAAAAGAAACATTCACATATAATATTGGCCTGAGTGTATCCAAGATAATTTGAAAAGTTCTCAGAATAAAGAACAAAATGATGGTATGGCTATTTTAACTTATTCTTATTTTTCAACATACTCTCTTTGACACTAATTCACTCTGTTTAGCGATACTCCAAAGTCTTTTCTACCATCGTAAAAGTCATATTTGTTTAGATCCGCAAAATACACTTCAAATTATGATTTAAGCTCTTCATTGGACAAATATTTCTATCAAGTAATTTTCTCAATTTAGAGAATAGATGCAAGTCCAATGGAGCTAAGTCAGGGGAGTAAGGCAGATGTGGCAAGCAAATTGTATCCTAATTCATTGATTTTTACCATTGCAATGACACATGTGAGGGAAATTATCTTGATGCAAGAAAATTTTCTTCTTTGAAAACCCAAACTTTTCTAACATTTTTATCTTCAATAGGTCCAAAAGGTTAGCATAATACACCCCAGTGATAGATGTTCCAATGGGAAGATAATAAATTAGCATCACACCCTTGGCATCCCAGAAAACCAATGCCATGATCTATCTGGCCAATTTCACAATCTCGGCATTCTTTGGTTGTGGAGAATTGTAATGCTTCCCTTGTTTAGACAGTTTTGTTTCAGTTGTATAGTAGTGCAACTGTTTCATTAATGGGCACAAATCAACACAAAGTCAACAGGACCTCTCTGAAAACAGGCCAAACTTTCCAGCTTTTAATACATTCAGGAATCAACAAAGTAAAATTAGCATAAAATCTCTTTTAGTTAAAATATTTAAAAGCTCTTTATGACTTCATTCCCAATGGATAGAATCAGTCTGAGTTAAAATATTTGAAACACTCTTTATGGCCTAAACTTAAGTATTCATTTTTTACACTAAACTCCATTCACTTACACAAAAGTAAGATGTGTTTCGGGAGAATCTCTCCCATATTCAGTTGCTCACTGAACCGCCGTTACTCGAAACGATGGCTGGACAAACAGATGTTCCTGTGGTGGCCTCTGTTGGTTGAGGTTGCTAAGTTTATCCATAGGAGGAAACTCGAAATTCATTAGGTTTTCTCTATTTTTTAATATGAAATTTTTTTCCCAAGTGGATAACTTCGATGGGTTGTGAAGATGTTTCAGCAGTTTAATTCCCAGTTTTATTTCATGGTTTTTGGTCCAAAAGTGAGCTGCTACTGCTGATTTATCCACCTGTTTAAACCGAATATTCCTAAAACGTTCTTTCCTCCAAATTTCCAAATTTCTTTATCTCTTTATGGTTTCACTCTCAAGAATTAAGAAAAGCAGGACATGTTTTGTGAAACATTTGTTCACACCGTCAACTGTTAAACAGTCAAACTTTGCTGAGAGATTTGGAGACTCATTTGCTTTTGATCCTGAGTCGGCAGTCATGGTAGTCAACTTGTCAATAATTTTTCAAATACAATTCTTCCCTCAAAATGTGAAATACACATTCCTCTGAAGTGCCCAGTTTCAGAAATGTCTCACATCTTTAATCAGTGATCCTCCAATAAATACACATTATCAATAATTTCTGATATAAAACAGATTTTGGTGATCTGCTGCAGGGATATCTTTCAAGGTTTCAAGGTTGCATCAAAACTCCATGGTCTACTTAGAAACAGTTGAAAATAATAGTGCATGTGTTTGTCATATCTGCATAAATTTTAGTTGCTTTCATACTTTTCTTTAGCAAGTACTTGATGAATGTAAATTCTATCCAATCTGTTGTCTAACACACTCTTATGCTTCAGTGAAGCATAAGTGTGTTAGACGACAGATTAAATAGAATTTACATTTAACAAGCTTCACTGTACGAGTTCCAACAGAATTTTTTAAGCATTTCTTATATTTTCGAAAGTTCTTAAATGAATGTTTATTTCCGCAAACAACATTACATTTAAATTTATGTAAACAAACAAAATATCTAAGAATTTAGCAATACCAAAACTAAGATTCTCCCATACCTTAAGCATATTATATTTATGGTAAAAAATCCCTAAAACAAATTACCATTTTCACAACTATGCCCTTGAGCGCCTTCCTTATATTCTTCCTCCTAATCTTCTTCCACTTATCCCTTACTTTTCTAAAAATTCCCCAATCTTATTTATTTACTCTACCCTCATATCCGACATTTTTATTGCCTCTATATCTTCTTACAGTTTGTTCCATTTTTCATCTCAGATACTATCCCTCCATCTTTTTAAAATTTCACAATCTATTAGATGGAATGCACCACTTTCCCACATATGTATCCTTTAAATTTTTTTCTTAATTCTTTTACAAATAATATACCTGTACATGTAAGATCTATTCTTCCGAATTGATTATAATTATCTATATATTTCTAAAGAAATTTTATTCTATAAGCTAGCCTAAATCTCTTGCTTCTCTGTATCTTCTACCCTCTATCTCACTTCTTTTGAAAATCCACTGACGTTAATTTCACCCAGTTGGCATACATTCCACATCCCAATTTCTTCTAATAATTTCCTCACCTCCCCAAACCAACTCACTCTTCCTAATGCCTATCTTTAGTATATAAGATATTTTTAGTACATTGTTATTATCTAATTTTAGACCTCTATCCAATATTTCAAGATTCTCTTCGCTATTATACCTTTTCTTTCTCGTCTTCCTTCTTCCTCTCATTTGGTGCTACAGCTCAGGGTGAGCCATGGCCTGACGGGCCAACCTTTGCTTATTCATTGATATAGGGTAGTATTGCAAGAGGGCATGTGACCAGCATCCCTGCAACCCATTGGTTGCCTATCACCCGGCTTTTGTGATTGTCAATACTCTTCCTAGTTCTGTCAAACTTATTTTTTGGTAACCCCTGAACTTATCTACAAAACATTCTATGTACCATATCAATCTTTGTCCACCTCTTTGACACTCTCCAAATTTCTACTGTATACATCATCTTTGATTAAACCACTGCCTTATATAATCTCTCTAGCTATTTCATTGGCAATGTGGGAACTTAATACAAACTTATTCTGACATAATAAATTATAATTGAGGAACTCACTCAAATTTCAGTAATTTTGTTCCACTTACTTGGACATGTTTCAAAGGCTGTTACCATCATGAACAACAATTTGTTTTATTAAATCATAATTCACTGTGAAAATTCCTGCTATTCAAAATTATTCATTCTGACATCTTTCATAGCTAATTTACCTTTGGCTTGTGCACATTTAGACTGTATCTCCCATCTGTTGTTAATCGTAAATCTCACTCCCAAATAATCAAAATTCTTCAACTACCTTTATTAGGTTTCTATTTATAAACCATCTCTCAACTTTCCTTTCCTTAATTTTGATCCTTTTTTAAATACTATTAGCAAGCACTTAAATACTGTACAATGTTCAATATTTCTCTCACCTACACATCTCAGCACTGCAAAAACATCTACTATAGCTACTACATTTTTTGACTAGTCCATACATTATTGCATAAATGTTTCAATAGAAAATGGCAGTTTTGTTAAAAAAAAAAAACTGCTGCTGCAATCTGTAGGTCATTCCAAGAACTTTTCAAACGACTCTCATAGTTTTGCTGTAGCAAACTACCAATCAAAATGTACTAGCATGAACTTATCACCTATAATTTATTATTTTCTTATGATGAAAATGTTGACAGGCTTGGAATACAAAATGCAAGGAAGCAGGAGAGCCAGACCAAGGAATGCATGTAAAAATCATATTTTAAAAGGGACTGAAGGAAGCAAAAAGGACCTGGAGAGATTAAAAGTGATAACAAGGGATAGAATTTGCTAGAGAAATTTTGGTGATGCCCTATGTTCCATAAGGAATTACAGAATTTGACTAATTGCCCAAAATTTTGGCCACCTATAATCAAATTGTTTAACCCTACCAGTATAACAGCATTGTAACTTACATCCAGGATTGATAAGACGTGGAACGGCTGGTTCACTGCCACAGACAATCACCGTGGGCATTGACATGATGTCTTTTTCATTTATAGTGCACGGTTTTGTTGCAATAGCAGGTCCTGTCACTGCTGCTGTCATGGTGGTAAAGGTGGCTAAGTGAGGAACTGTTTCTATGGTACTTGGTATTGTAAATGCCATCATTTGTGTGCTGGCAGGTTGTGTCATTGTCATAAACAATGGTGCAGTAAGCTGTGACATTGTACTATTCAGTGGTTGTGAAAGTGGCAGTGAAACTGCTGCATCTACACAAGCAACATTCCCATCAAACACCACAAAAGGCTTGTCACTTTCTGCAGTAATGCCACTCAATGCTGCAGAGGCAGAAAGGATGTCTGCAGTCATAACATTTTCAAATGGCTTGGAAATCTCTGCAACAGTTTCTGTGCTTTTGGTTGGCTGAACATTTTTTAAACTGCACTCTACAGCATTCTGTGCAGACAATACATTGACATTCCTATTTTCGATGGTGGTAGAAGAGCCCACTATTTCCTTCTCTGTTCCTTGCTGAGAGGTTATGTTAACATCAACAATACACTGAATAGCTGCAGCATTCTGGTCCTCCAATGAAGTGGCAGATGCTTCCTTTTTCTTTTCTTTTACTGCACCAGTTGCTGGACTCACTGCAATATGTGCAAAAAATATCACAGATTAGCTCATTTACACTCTTAATAGAAAACTCCATCATGCAGGAGCTGCATTAACTATGCAAATTCCTCACTAAGTAGAATAACTTTAAAAATGTATATAAAACCCAAATTAAGCCTTACTAATTAATGAAATAAGTTATGGCATTACTGTGTGATATTAGGGGAACAAAATTAGAATTTTTGCAATCTATAAGTATTACAAAAGATAAATCATGATTTTAGAATAATACTGATTATTATTACTATTATTCAGATTAAATCACAAAAATTAATGATATAATATTAATTAAATGAAATATATGATAGACAAAGTTATACGGTATGGGTATTTTTAAATATAATCATGTTTATGAACTGAGCCCTTGATATCATCTTTACATTCACTAAAACACAGAGAAAAATAACAGAAACTTTCCATTTATATGTCAGACAGGAACATTGGGACAGGTGCACATTGCATCAAATGGAAACTATTTTGAGAAAGATTGGAAATGGCAACCAAACCTAACATGCCAACAAGCACAATGATAAACACAGCAGGACCATCAAGTGCTTTAGTGAAAACCTCCGGAGAGAGAAGTTATGCTTTACGTGATGCTATGTGAAACTGCAGACAACAGGAAACTCCCACCATACTGTATTTTCAAGCAAAAAGCTCTATCCCATGTACAGGAGAAAGGGCGGATGGAGGTGAATCTGATAAAAGACTGGCTAAGAACTGTATGGGAACGACATCCAGGAGCTTGCCTTAATAAAAAGTCTATGCTTATACTGGACAGTTTTCACAGTCACCTATTTGAAGGCATTAAAAAACAATTGGTACAAACATACACCTATCCAGCGATTATGCCAGGACTTACATCAATAACCATTAGGCATCTCCAAAAACAAGCCTTATAAAGGCCATATGATACGTTTTTACACTACCTGGATGGTGGACAACATGTGTGAGACAACAAAAACTGGAAAAATCAAATTTATTTACAAATGGTTTACGCATGCTTGGGGACTGATCACTCCTGAAACTGTTTAGAAGAATTTTAAAACAACTGGATTAACATGTGTATCAGATGGCTCTGAAGACAATCTTCCGTGGAAAGAACGTGAAGAAAATGAAGACCCAGACTATAGCAATGATGACAGCAGTGAAAACCACGTAATTCCAACAATATAGGTATTGCATTATTAAATATTGTACTTACGAAGCTGTTGATAATGGAGTAATAATATATGCTAAACTTAAGTATTCATTTTTTTAACTAAACTCCATTTACTTAAATAAAATAAGATGCATTTCCGCAGAATCTCTCCCATCCTCCATTGATCACTGAACCGCCACTACTCGAAACGATGGCTAGACACCCGGATGTTCCTGTGTTGGCATTTGTTGGGCTGAAGTAGGAAATGGCTGAGTTCATTCATAGGAGGAAACTCAAAGTTCATTAGGTTCTCTTTATTTTTAATATCAAAATTTTTTCCCAAGTGGATAACTCCATTGGATTGCGAAGATGTTTCAGTAGTTTAATTTACAGTTTTATTTCATAGTTTTTGGTCCAAAAGTGAGCTGCTACTGCTGATTTATCCACCTGTTTAAGCCGAATATTCCTAAAGTGTTCTTTCTTCCGAAATTTTAAATTTCTCTTTGTCTTGCCTACATAGTTCTGCTTATAATCTGCACATTTTATTACATAAATTCCTGATTTCTGTTCTGTTGGTATGGAGTCTTTTACTGTGCAACCTAATAAATTCTTGATATTATATCTGTTCTTTGGGCATATAATATCAAGAATTTATTAAGTTGCTTGATATTGTATCTGTTCTTTAGGGAGAGAGACCTACCCTCATAACCTAATTAAAGTTAAGGTGCTATGTAACAGCTGTCCCTCTACTTTTAGCATTAAGATGTCATTTATAATGCATTACCAATACTGTACTATTATTGTACATAATTATGGAACAAAAAGTCACAATTTCTTGCTTTATAAGAGGGTTTGCTAACAAATTTGTAGAATAGGACCGTGGTGATTAATTTCCAGCATAAGGAATATTTATTACATTATTATTCAAGGAGACATTCAAATCCTCAAAGCTGTGCGTCTCACCTGAAACTGATGTATCTATATCTGATTTCCGCTGCCGAGCACTGCGAAGTCGTTGCTTGAGAGGCACATCTGTAGACTCCTCTGCTTCCTCTACTTGAGGCTGGCTCCTTGCTGGGGTTACTGACTTTTTCTTTCCATTACTGGCTTTAGCACTTGGCTCAGTTTCTTCCTCACCAGAAACTTTGGTGGTTCCAGTATCATCACTTTCACTTTGTCTTTCTGCTGGACTAGGTGTCATCTCTTCTACTGGTCCTGTAAAATTAAACATTCACATTTTAACAAATAAAATATGACATACTCTGCCATGGATATCCATGATATTGGAAGATTCTTTGCAATATTTACGATCAATGATCATGATATAGATATAAATAATAATTTATAAACAAATCATTTAATATATAAATAAACAATGTATACAGTTTTTTTCACACTAACTCCATTCACTTAGTTAGTGTGAAAAAAACTGTATACATTGTTTATATATATACCACTCCATTGTCAACAGCTTCGTAAGTACACTTATTTGAAATCATTTAATGTTAAATCATCTATATGACAGTTGCACATAATGTCTATGAACACTAACTCATTTTATGAGGGATACATCACAGCTGCTTTCAATACAAATTATACAAGATGGAACCGAAATCAGTCAATAAATAAATTTGATAATGGAACTTAATAACGGGAATAAAAATGTCTAAATACCTTCAACATTGAATGTTTCCAAATATTGACATTAACAACATGATCCGATTGCAATTTTGTTTTTTTATTTGGTTTATTTATGGATGCCCTTTAACACCTTAGGTCATCCATCAGTTTCCCATTCAATTCAGGGCATACAATGGTTAATAAATTTTGCTCATAGACCTATAATGCAAATGGCCATAATTTTGCTCTAATGGCCATTATTTTACTATCAAAATTGTTAGCCTATGGTCCCAAAGGTATATATTGAGCAATAAGCTCAGTCAGTGGAGCATTAGGGTTTTTGTCCCACAAAAGTATGGCCTATTACATTACAAGAGTATGGATCAGTAGCTTGTAGTTATTAGTACAAATTCTGTTCCACAAAAATTTCTGCTACACTTGTACTTTATAACTCCATACTTACAATTGTATAACTGATTTTTCATTGTTTTGTTCCACAGAAGTATTAGTATTAATCATGCACTTATAACCTTTATAGCATTCTCTAAAGTGAAGGACTGTTGATAATTACAAATATCAATGCAAGTTTTAAAATATTTTTAATAATTTTTGGAATCAGTGGACCTAAATATGCGAAGTATTGGTGAAAGGATAGTGTGAGTAGAAACATGTATAAAGAAAGAATAATTCATTATTTCAGTCTAATGAAATAGTGAGTTCAAGTACAATTAAAGAACAGCTTGAGATTAATATTTGCCTTTCTTATTTCAAATACATATTTCACTTCAGCATCACAGTTTATGTTCTTTTAAGGTTCTTACTACATCCCCCTAAAATAATTTTCTTCCATTCTTCATTCTCTTTTGACACCATTTTACCAATTTGTTGCTTATGATGAAAATGTGACTGCCAAACACTATAAATATATAGAATGCTTAGACTGTGAATCGAAATACATAGGGTAAAGTAAAAGAAATCTGACAATTCGGAAGAAAGAATATTTTAGAAGTATCAAATTAAAACACATGGAAAAATCAGCAATATCACACCATTACTGAACCCAAAAACAAAACAAAAATTCAGAGATAAAAATTCTAGAAGAATTAAACAACCCATGTGAACTGGCCACATGGGAGAATATCTTCATTCTAAAAAACCGAAAAATCGCAATGAATTTCAAACTTCTGCCATGGGATTACCTTTCTAAATTCATTTCATATCCACCAGAGGTCACCACATACAACACAATAGCTTCCACAGAACCAACACAAGCACATGGAAATAGTGGGTCAACAGTTGAGCATGGGAACGCTGGTTACCAAAGCATGTTCTAATTTAAATACAAGTAAGTGAAGTGTGTACGAAATTTACCTGCATAGTATTAATATAGGTCAAATAATGCTCTTTCCAATTGCAAAAAGGAACTGAGGTGCACAAATTGCACTGACCTTTTCAAATTGTTAGGGCTAAGGATAGATATAGGAAGATCCTTCAATACCTTGACCAGTATTAACTGAGTCTTTCATACCTATGCCCCGTGGGAGCAAAGGATGAAATGAAGGATAAGTTGCAGTCAGAAACCCAATGGGATGATGCATGCATAAAGATGAGGTCCCAGTTTCTCATGAATGACTTAAAAGATGATTGTAATAAAAAACTCCAGACTTCTGCACATAAAGAAGTTGGTATTAGGTTACATTAACTTCACTAAAAAGATTTTCCTTTTAAAGAGTAAACATTGTGTTACGAATTTTGACATCCTGCCAATGCACTTCCTGTTTTGCTGTATATTGGAACTACAAGAGGTCCCTTATCACCTGGCAGCATTAGTCAGTCCTCAGCTGAAGATGAGATTAAAAGCTTTTGAAATATAATTGAAATTGAAATCATAGGATTAAGTGGAACTAAACACTCTTATTGCTCCACTTACTTTCAAGTGACACTCATACTGTGATTTATGACTGACTTCATTGTACAAGTTGCAATTAGCATCTCTAGTTACTCTTGAAATATGTTTGAGAGATTAATTGGTTAATGAAATAGTGTTACTTAATGTTGACTTCTTTATGTGTATAATCAGGTTAGTGAAGTAGTACCATCTAATATTGATTTCTTTATGTGACGTATCCATCTACTTTACTGTTTCTAATTTATATTCAGTTTACAACCTCAGCATGGCTGAGATTTCTTTGATTGTCAGCCACCTGCACTAAGTACAAGAGGTGCTCAAAGTTTTCCCATGGTGATACATTGAAACACATACTTTTTTCTGAAATTTACATTAAAACATTGTGCCAACTTTCCTCTACAGATGGTAATGCCAAGCGTAGGTATGGTATAACCACTAATGCATGCATATTGGTTTTATAAAACAAGTGCAGCAGTGACAAATGCTTGCGAGGTACATTAAAATTAGTCAAATGAACGCAGGTAAGCATCATGGCCAGATGATGCATTCAGGAATGGATTAAGGGGTGGGGCAGTCTTCCGTTACGAGCATGCTTGTGATTTATCAGAATTAAAACATTCACAGCAGGCTCATTGAGATGTGATGGCAGTACAGATAGTGTGCAAATGGTATCAGATGTTAGAAGGATGATGGGTGAAGACAGACAGAGTAAGGTGCAAGATGTGGCCAAGCATTTCCATTGGCACAGTGCACCACATTATTCAAGATGTGTTGGAATACCGAAGTGTTTGCTCAGTGATTGCCATGTCCATTGACTTCTGATCACCTGAAGCAACAATGGGAGCAGTCTGCAACATTTGCTTAAGTTTCACAAAGAGGGAAAAGCTTTTCTGGACCAAATTGCATTGGGGAATGAAAGATGGGTGCACCATTACTCTCCTGAGGCAAATGTGACATCTATGGAATGCAAACATTCAAGAGCACTCCCTTTACATGGAAAGTCATGTTAACAGTGTTATGGGGTTACAAAGGAGTTTTTCTTGTTGACTTTCTTGAACCACAAGAAACAATAAGTGATGATCATTACTTCATTACTGTACAATCTTACAATGTCTCAAATCTGCAATCCATTACAAGTGCCCTGCTCAACCTCAACTGAGGTGTCCTCCTGGATGATAATGGTCAACCACATACTGCAAGACAAGCCTAACTCCAAATTGCACTATACCTTGGGAGCACCTTCAACAGCCACCTTATATGCCCTGATTTGGCACCTAGAGACATCCATGTTTTCCAGTGCTGAAAAAGAATTGGGAAGATCAGCATTTCCAGGACAACGGGCAAGTCAAAACAGCTGGCAGTATTTTTTGTATAGGCAGACCATAGCTTCTTTGTAGAGGGCATTTATAGGCTGATACACAGATGGGTAAATGCCCTAACTTCGAAGGTTATGTGGAGAAGTAGTTATGAATGTTTATAAAATAGGTGAATGTAAAGTTATAATAATAAAGTACACGGCTAAGGAAACTTATTAATAATAATACATTGTTAATAGCCTCAAGAGTGTTAAGTTCATATTGCATGTGTTGTCAAATGAGTGTCTTCAGCTAAATAATGAACATAGAGATCCTTCCCATTGACTGTCCTATCTGTCACACCAAGGGCCAGGAACCTACCTCATGCTATTATTAACATTTCGTGTATATGACTTACCTATAATTTCCTCTAAGAGCCTTTCAAAGAGAGGATCTGATTCTGTACGTGAAACTATTGTTTTAATAGCATTGTTCAACTCATTTATCATACCATCACAGTGAGTTGTTTGAGGGGCAGGATCCACCTGAGTCTGCTCTGTACCAGGATGGATAACACTGTTTATGTTCTCTGCCAATTTCTCGTGCAGTTCTGTGTTACCCAAAAGAGCTTTGGTCAAGACCTATAAATAGTTTAAAGCATCACTCAACAATTGCTAACATAATACACTGTATCTGGTACAAGAAATAGTAAAAAGTGTACCTTAAGTCTAAGTCTGTGCTTAGAACAATAAGAAAATTTTCTCCCTAAAAAAATAACTTAATTGAACAGTTTTGATTGGGGCCATCACACCACTAATATTTTTAAAGAGCGCATAAATTTAGATGTGTAACATTTTTCTTACCGAAATATCCACACTCTCGTTAGAATCATTTTCTTCTGAATGAGACCATCTTGCTTTGGGTGGTGTCTGGTTCTTCACAGGCGTAGGATTAGTACATTTTCTCTTGGAGTTTGCATAGCTGTAACATTAAAAAAGAATACTTATATGAATATTAATGATTCACAGATTCTATTCTATTTAGTTAAATAATTAATAGATGTGGATAAAACAAAGTAGAAAATAAAATAAATGCTACTTATTTAAAGAAATCTTAACATCATAAAATTCTACATTTACTTGTAAACAGAACCCCACCACATAATAAATCCTAATTCTCTAAATTATTTGTGAAGTTTAAAAACATGTTTTCATCAATTACAAAACCCTTTAACAATTGAACTTTGAAAGGAACTATGACCTTAAACATGCCTTTAGAAGCTATTTAAAAACAAAGCATTGATATCTTCAAAATTGAATGTGTTCAAATGTTGATACAAACTTCACTCTCAAGTTTTTTAATTAGGACATGTTACAAGAACCTTTGTTCTGATCCTCAACTGTTTGGTAAGTTTAGGACTGTCTGGTGTGGCTGGATCTGAATTGCTTCTTCGTTGACATCTATTCGCTGATATAGCAATTTACTGAATTTATTTAAAGGTTGAATGTCAAAATTCATGAATTTATCTTCATTTCTTTTTAATTAATTTTTTTTTCCCATGTGGATAGCTCTACCAGAGTATGTATTTCTTTTAACAAAATGATTATGTGCTTAATTTTATGGTTGTGTTCCCAAAAATGTAGTTCTACTACCAATTTTTCCAATTACTTTAAGTGGATATTTCTAAAATGTTTTTTCCTGGTTTCAACATTAATCTTAATTTTTTCCTATGTACTTTAAATTATGATCTGAGCTTCTATTCAGTGTATGCCTGATTTTTTTCTCTGGTGATATACTGTGTTTAAGTTAAATACCTAATAAGGTATTTAACCTTAACTAATAAGGTTTTATTGTATTATTTTGTAGTGCTAATTTTATGTTATGTTCTTTGAAAATCTTCCCAAACTTATGACATCCTGGATGATTTGCAAATCTGCTTTGTATGCAAATCTCTCTGATATTTTTAAGGATGAAAATGTCTTTAATAGATTTTTGTTTTTTTGAATTGTTAATCTTCTTTATTATATTTTATTACTAATGTATCCATTGATTATTATTATTACTATTATTATAATGAATATATATTGTAATGCTTTTTTGTATTCTGTTTTTATGACATTAACTAATCTGTGTACAAGCTAATGAAAATGAGTGTAATAGTGTGGAATTAGGTTATAGCTGTTGTTTTTATGTAGTTATCCATGTGTATACTTTATTTAGAAGAGTGAGTTTCTAATGATTTTTATGTCTAAGATGGGCGTTTACACTTATCTTTAGTTTTCATATTAAATTTTATGATTTCTTCCTGTAAATTATGGAATTTTAAAGCATTAGATGAATATTTCTTTGCCATTAATATATAGACATCATCCAGAAAGATGCTTACGATAAAGTGTTTAAAATTTGTATACAGGTCTGCCAGAAATAGAGAAAGTGGGTTTCTCATAGCCAATATTTAAAATTGTATGTTGATGTAAAGAGAAGTAAATTAAATTCAATAGTATATTGTCAAACACTATTTACTTACATAACACTAGGACTTGACTATGACTAGGAAGTTAATTGCTTTCATCACCAGTTGTTGACCGACTACCTGTTATGTAAGTAAATGGAGTTGATTTGAACAGGTTGAATACTGTACGATATATGTTAATCTAAATTTGTTGAAAAATCTATGCATGGTTTTAAACCGTGTTTAAGAATTTGATTTTATCTTGTGTAAAAGTGGCAAAGAAAGATTACAGTACTGTTTTCTGGATGTTGTGGGCATTTGGCTAGTTAATTTTGGTTTCTTTTCTACACAAATTTTAAAAGCTTGGTACACTCTTAAGACAAAAAATTTATCATACTTTTGATGCATTAAGTTCCGTTTGGCTCAGCGGTTGATTTATGGCATGTCTCTGCACATGAGTCTTACAGCTTTTAGCCTCATTCTGTCTTAACCAAGTTCTCCACATCATATGTATGCTGATGGTAGTCTAGCAATGAGAGCTACCGAAGTTTGAACCCTTAGATGAAACAGGGTATAATAAAGTCAAAATCAATGATTTTTTTATTTAAATCACATTTATTTTATTTAAATCAGATTCTTTTTTACATTTTTACTAGGAAATCATTTTATATTATTTTTAGATTGATGTATACTTCCTTGTTTATTAAGTTTCTAAGATGAATAATGAAGATTCAATCTGAATACTGGTCCTAACAATATTTTAAATCAGGGTATGATGTATTACAACATGTTAAAAACAAGTTTTTCTGCCTCATGACTTATTCTTTAAGTCCTTAAACAAGCACACAAACTAGAAATTTTGTTTATATCAAGTCCGTTTCTAAACTAATTAATCTTCAGTTACATCTCACATTTACAGCTTCCTTATTTAAGTGCTTACATGTACTAACATTACATAATTCAGGAATTTATGATTTAATGTGCAAAATGTGATCAAAAATACAATGGTAAATAAAGTGAAATTTAGGAATTCGAAGAAAGGAACACTTTAGGAATATTCATTTTAAACAAGCAGATAAATCAGCAGCAGTGGCACATTTTGAACATAAAATTACAAAATTAAACCACAGGTTAATCTGTTGAAAGAACTTGACAATTCAGGGCTACCTACTTGGGAAAACATTTTAAACTTGAAGAATAGAGGAAAATGAATGAATTTTGTTGTTTCACCCATAGATGAATTCAGCAAGTTCATTTGAGCCATCAGATGCTCACAAAGAAACACCTCAGAATACAGTCATCACATTGAGTAATTAGCCAACAGATTTATGATGGGAATGGTTGACCCAAAAATGTCCTGATGTGTAATGGGCGATTTTATCTTTGCAGAACTGCTGCATGCAGTAAGTCTGTTCAGGCAGATACTGCAATGAATGGAAATTTGGGAGTCTGCAGCTGTGAGTCTGTGATTGTCGATACTTAAATGGTACATTTATTTACGATTATCAAGCAAGAAATGCTAGAATTGTTTCCCTTCATTTTCCATACATTTTTAGCATCAGATTATGATTTTAACCATTACTCTCTGCAGTTCCCTTTAAGAAATGGATGAAATTTCTCATGAATATTATTTTTCACTTTATCTAATGTGTGTAGGTTTGTCTTGTACACTTCTCTTCTAATGCAAGTCATTAAATCGAAGGACTGCAGGAAGCGTTTGTTGTTAGTGATTACTCTTATTCCCAAATATTTCATGAATTGCATGCAAGGAGACATGATGTGCCATTTTAGAGTCCTGTTGGAAAGTCATGAACCAATGTTCCCTCACAGTTAATTCAGGGAGAAAGGGTTGCTAAATATTCTGCACATATCACTACTAATTTTTTCTTTAAAAAAATAAACAAATAGGATCTATTATCCTCTTGCTGCCAATGGTGCACCACACTCTTTTCTTTCAATCATGCAGAGGTTCCTCGTAAAGCAAGTTAAGATTTTCTGAACTCAAGTAACGGTTGTTTTACGAAATAACATACACACTTAGGTGGAATCAAGATTTATCCTTAAAGAAAATTAGTGTCATGCACACTATTTAAAATCCATTTACAAAATCTCTTCCTGGATGTAGGATATCATAGCTTTGTAGCTATACAAACAGAGAAATAGGAAATTTCCGTTTTCTGAGAAATACGTGATTTTTAGAGGAATGCTCCAGAGCATGTCCAAAATAATCTAAAATTTCTTTTGTGAGTACTGTACGTGGCTGTGTAGACTTTGTATCAAAAATACTTCCCGTTTCACAAAATTAATTATCAATCTGTGAATCAAACTTCAACTTGGAAGTCAAGCATCAGATCTCTCTTCAAACAATATTCATGTATCAGCCAAATCATAAATATACAAAGGGAGTCAAAAAATGTACGCACACTTCAAGCAAAGAAAAAACTGTGTTAATATAACAAAACTGAATTCACAAAAACAGAAAATGATGAGCACTAATCATCTTAGACTTTTACAGTTACAACAGTTGCTCAAAATACCCATCATCAGTGTCGATACACTTCTGAGTACTTTGAACTACTGATAGAACAACATTTGCAAAAGTATCCTTAGCGATTGCAGCACATGCCGTTTCAATTTCTTCCTGAAGTGCTGCCAGTGTAGCTGGTTTTCTATGGTATACAACATCTTTAAATGTTCCCCATAGGTAGGAGGAAGGTCAATGGAGTTACATCCGGAGAACTTGGTGGAAATTCAATTGGACCTCTTAGTCCTATCCAGTGCTTTGGAAGATTGACATTAAAGTATGCACATACATTTCAATGGTAATGTGGTGGTGTACCATCCTGTTGAAAGTACAATTTCCCCTTTCCATAGACTGTATGAATGTAGGATAAGACGGAATTGTTACTTGCATTGGCGGTTCTGTTCTATACACGTCTCCATTGCCTTTGAACTTAAACAGCATTCTTGGTTTTCCAATACCACTTCAAAATTGTTTTCTCCTATTCAAATGATAATCTTGGCTCAATTTTGCTGTAGCAACACTAGCCTAACGTAATGTGAGTCACATCTGATTACAGAACATCATATGAAATCTTGGCTTCATTTGTTCAATGTTGATTTACCCATCACATATCAATGCTATCATAATGTATGTGAATCACATGTGTTTACAGAACACCATACTACACATTACTGTTTGTTTTTAGATCCAACTTTGAAATATATTAAATAGATATCTACTGTGAAAGTATGTATACATTTTTGGCACCCTTGGTATACTTTTTGGAGAATAAAATACCAGCACTGAGCCTTATTAATGTAATTAATAAATTGTATTATACCACCTAATCAAAATACTTAATACACTGTCACACATCACACAAGAACGCCCCGCAAAGGAAAAATCAGCCAGTAAGTGGAGTCGGTGTTAATATATATTTATTAAATTTTAATAAAATTCCTTTTGAAATAAGATTGAAATATCTTCAGAATTAATATCACTATATGAATGAGTCAAACTACAAACTCTTATTGGCTTCACTTACTTGTTGAAATGTAGAATATGTTTCGCAGACAATCGTCCACATCCTTGGTTAACTGTTGACTGCTGGATAATTTGTTATGCTTTGGAGATGTATATTTTACTCTGGTGGGGGTGCAATGAATTTAAAAATTTATATTTTCATCCCTAGAAATGTCAAAGTTTATTAATCTGTCTCTGTATTTTTCTCTCAAGTTGCTAACTCGATGGGCCGCTGTGCTGATTTGAATAATTTTGTTTTTTTCATCGTGTTTCGGTTTTCTATCCAGAAATAAGATGCTACTTGTGTTTTTCCATTTGTATTTTATGTACTCGAAGTGCTCTTTAAACAAGATGCCCATTTGTTTTTCCAATATAGACATTTTTGCATTCAGTACATTTTATATAGTTAATACCTGCTTTTTCCTAACAGAACAAAGTCATTAATATTGTCATTCAAAGATTTTTAACATTAAATGTGTTTATCAGTGTCAATCTAATATTAAAATCATTCAAGAACATAAAATACTAACAAATAGGAAATCAGTGGTAGTATCTCATTTCTGGATGGAAAATTACAACATAGGGAAAAAAGAAAAATTATTAAAATCAGTACAAGGACCTATAGAGTTAGCAACAAGGGAGAAAATCTACATTTATAAATAGAAACAGATTAATGAACTTCCGACACTTCAGGGCATGAAAACATAAACTTTAAGTTCATTACACCTCCACCAGAGCAGAATTTGCATACCCAAAGTACAGTTAGCTGAGGATGTTGACAATGGTCTGCGAAACTGTTCTACATTTAAACAAGTGGAGCCAATAAGAGTGTGTAGTTCAACTCAATCATACAATAATCTTAATTATATGAATAGCTTCACTGTACAAATCCCAATTAGCATTTCAAGTTGAAATAACCTGTTTGGAAAAACATGTAAATGCTAATTAGCTGGTTACTTTGGGCTTACCTAAAAGCCTGGATTTTATTAATAATTATTGGATGATTTTTGGTTATTTATATAATTAATTTATTGAATTATTTGATTGGAATCTATGTAAATTTGAACTGTAATGTCTTTTGATTGATAATAATAAATTCTTTCATACAAAGGTAATTTATCTGAAAAATCCCAATCTGTTACTCCACAGATTCCAAAAAGAAAAGAAACGTACTATTTCCGCTTTGGTGAGGAAGTATACATATTGCCCTCTTCAGAAAAGCTGCAACTGGGTAAAGAATCCTGCAAATCCAAAACTGATTTTGATGGGGTTGAAGTCTTGGGCATAGGCTTCTCATTCTCCTCTCGGTCCTTCCTTGCACTTGTTTGTGTACTCCGACTGTCTATTAAACCTGGGAGACTTTCCAATGGAGTAGCTTCAACAGCTGACACATTATCTGCCAAGTTCATCATAAATATTTATTAGCAATTTATAATAGATCAAATTTAACATTACATATTCAATGATAAGTGGGACAGGGCTTGACAATTTATTTAACAGTAGAACTGCCAAAGGGATAATTTTGACTGTTGATATTACTAGATATTAACATAATAATTATTAATTATATTCTACAAGGGTGGATTTGATAAGTATGGTAAATAACATTCTTTTTCTGAAAGCAAAAAAATTGTTATTCAACGTAATCTTCTTTGAGCTCAAACCAACATTAAAGAGAAGAAGAGATAAAAGTGATGTTATGTGAAACCTATACATCTGCATTACTTAGTTCTTATCTGTGGAAATGCTATACTTTAGTTACACTGAAAAAAATTAAAAAGAAAAATTTTCATTAAAACTTTCACAAGAGGGCTCATATTATTCACAGCATTTTGCAAATTATCTATGATGATAACTCAAGAATCTAAACATGAATGCACATAGGTTGCTCTGGATATTCATATATATCATGTCCATTGATTTATGGCTGAACTCTGTGTTCTACCATTTCTCTTTGCTCTTAAGATCTAAAACCACAAAATAACAATTAATTTGCAACTTAGCACTTTTTATACTTTATAAGCTGGAAATTGTCCCTTTTTTTTTTTCCCCTCCTCCAAAGCTGACAATTTTGAGATCAGATATTATAGTTTATTTGAATTTTGAAAAACTACATCCCAATTATTTTTTTTTAGTTTGCACTTTGGAACATGCCAGGATAAATGCTTTTAGAAATGCATTACTACAATTATTATTTGTACTATAATAATTAAAAAAAAAATATTTTGCATATAAGCATATTTTCCTCTTACTTTACAGAAGAGGTCCATGCTAACAATGCCTGTTACTAAAATGAAATATAGCAAATGATAGTAGTGAACATAAATCTGTTCTAATGCTTATTAGTTATATGTTCTGAATGGCCAGAGTTTCAGTACCAAAAAATCTTTGAAAATGCAGACAATAGAAACTTTTAACTTTCTTGTTAATTTCTTTAATTTTCCTGTATAAATTCAT
The DNA here is from genome assembly GCA_030762175.1 of Metallyticus violacea. Taxonomy (NCBI): domain Eukaryota; kingdom Metazoa; phylum Arthropoda; class Insecta; order Mantodea; family Metallyticidae; genus Metallyticus; species Metallyticus violacea. The sequence continues at coordinate 12,927,098 of CM060835.1, read as the reverse complement.
AACAAAAAAAAGGTATGGATCTGATACATTTTCCATTATATTCTTAGTTCTAATCTAAACCTGCGATTATTAACTTTATTTTCAATAGTAATTGAATTGGTAAGCGAACACAGTAAAACACACATCAATAATCTCTTCTGAGTTTAAATATTTAGAACACGCTTTATGGTTTCAGTTACATGAGATTCACTACGGACATGTTTTATGGAACATTTACCCACATCGTCAGCTGTTTAATGACTATTGGATAATTTGTAGAGATGGATAGGTAGGTAGGTTGACTCTGGTGGTCTTGTGATAAACTTGAATAAAATGCTGTCTGCTTCTGAGATGTCAAAATTCATAAGGTTTTGCTCATGTCTTTTTATATAAATCCTTTCCCATATGTTTAGCTAATTTGGTTGTTGAACAGTTTTTTATAACTTGATGCCTTTTTCTATTTCATGGTTTTCATTCCAAAAATGTGCTGCCACAGCTGATTTATCTATTTCTTTGTAGCGGATGTTTCACCAATGTTCTTTCAACCTAATGCCCATATTTCTCTTTGTCTTTCTTACGTAAATTTTTTCACAATCCATATAATTAGTTTGTTAATACCAGATTTTTTCTCTTTGGACTTGGAATCTGTTTTGTTTAATTTCAATAAATTGTTTACACTATATCAGTTTTGAGGTGCTAAGAACTTAATTGTAAGGAATGTGAAAAAATCTACTTAGGAAAGACAAAGAGAAATAGGTTGAAGGAACATTGGGGAAAAATCCGTTACAAACAAATAGATAAATCAGCACATTTTTGGAATGAAAACCATGAAATAGAAAAAGGTGTCAAGTTATTAAAACTGTTCAACAACCAAAGGATGTTAACATGAATTGTTAACTGTCTGCCCTCTATGTGTACAAGGCTATATCATGTAATTAAATATTCTTCTTTCCTTTACCATTCATTAATGTTTGTTATTTTATATTTTTGCCCAATATGATTGCTTTGGATTCTGTCTCTTAATGTTTTCCTGTCTATGCACTGTAAAATTTTCATCTCAGTAGTTTCCAGAATTTTTTATGTCTTTCTGTTCTACTGATAGTGGAACCATGCCGATGATGAAGGCAATAGCCTTTGAAACATGTTCAAGTATGTGGAACAAAACTAGTGAAATTTGAGTGAGTGCCTTATAAATATTTTGTTACATTAAAGAAAATTTGTTAATTTTGATCTTCAAAACAATAACATCTCTAAATTCCTAATATCTACAGAGTGACATCTTAAACCCACTTTGGGAAGTTGACAGTTGAACCATTCTGATGATGAAGGCAACAGCCTTTGAAGCATGTCCAAGTGGAACAAAAAAGTTTGAGTGATTTCCTCATAGAAAATTGCAAAATTATATATGTGTAAGTTCTAAATATTTTCCCATTATCTTTAGATTTATTTATATATTTGCACTAAGCTCATTGCTAAGTTCAAATTCACGATGAAGTTAACCCAGGATCTAGTCCAAGCCTTATAAATAATAATTGAATTCCTCAGCTCATCTATTAACCTTCTTGTTTAAGTACTTTTGAATAGCAGGAATTTTCACAGTGAAATATAGTATAAAATAACAAATTATTATTCAGGAAATCACTCAAATTTCACTAATTTTGTCCCACTTACTTGGAAATGGTTCCACTGTCTGCTTCCCAGCATGGTATGAAGATGTAACTCATAAGGAGGATAGTAAAAGAAAACAACAGCAAAACACAAATAGCCACCGAGAAGAAAGTGTTGAAATCCACAGAGCAACATCTTAATACCATGCTGTTAAGCAGACAGTGGAACCATGCAACCATGCTGAAGGTGAAGGCAAGTCTCTGAAACATGTCCAAGTAAGTAGAATAAAATTAGTGATATAAATTTGAATAGTTTGGGATTTTCACAGTGAAATATAGTTTCATATAACAAATTAGTGATATTTGAGCGATTTCCTAAATAATAATTTGTCATATTCTTGTTATAAATTTAATTTATCTTGTACAGTTATGATCTATAAATTTTATAACTAATTTATCATATATGAATGTTTATGAAACAAATCTACTTCTTTTTTGAATCTAAATAGATACTCTACTATACTATTAATCTGAGATTGTTGATAAAAAAATTTCAGATTGCTACTGTTTTTGCCGCCATCAACCATTTCTTTTGGATTTATTCTTTTCTCCAGATATTTGTGCCTTTGCACTCTAACAAGACCAAGGCATGGATTGCATCTTCTTTTCCCCACATATAGGACATGAACCTTCTTCATTCCCTCAACCGTAACCTTTCAATCTTCATATATCCAATTTAAACCATGCAATATCCCCTTTCTTTGATCTTTATTACATTTCTCAATATACATCTGTTTTCCATCATTCATTCCAAAATCCTTATAAATTTTAGAGAACTACTTTTTTTCATCATTCCTCTTAAATTCTGTCTATTCATATTTCCCAAAATCATGTTCACTTATACCTTTTTCCTATCCATATATTACCCTACCTTTGTTAAAAGTTGATATCTGATCTAACATAGCCTATTTTTTGAATATATGTCTTTTCTTGCACACTTAACAGTCTTTCAAAATATGTTCCTGAGGTAATTGATAAATTCTGAACTGAAATTTTAATATAATTGAAATCATTTTATGATATAGTCGAACTACACACTCTTATGCTTCACTTACTTGTCACTATTGTAGACCGGTTTCGAGAACAGTTATTCTCATCATCAGTTCAAATCTCCGACTGCTGGATAATTCGTTGTGTTGTGGGTATTCTGCTCTGGAGGAGGTGTGATGAACTTAAAGTTTATATTTTCCTCGCCGGAAGTGTCAAAGTTCATTAAACTGTCTCTGTATTTGTAAATGTATATTTTCTCCCATGTTGCCAATTCTGTAGGTCCTTGCACTGATTTTAACAATTTTGCTTTATTCACTATATCGTGGTTTTCTGTCCAAAAATGAAATGCCACTGCTGATTTCTCAATTTGCTTGTATTTTATGTTCCTGAAATGTTCTTTTAACCTTGTGCCTATGTTTCTCTTTGTTTTTCCTATGTATATTTTTTCACATTCTTCACAACTTATTTTGTAAATGCCTGGTTTTTTCTCCTGTGGAATACTGTCATTAACATTGTCTGTGAGAAGATGTTTAACATTAAACTTGTTAATCGGTGCCAACCTGATATTAAAATCTTTAAGAATTTTCTGAAATTTTTTTGTAGCCCATGGATGATATGTAAATTTTTTAAAAATTTGTTTATCTTTTTTTGCTGAAAGTGTTGTGGTTTCTTTTATAAGCTTTTGCCTCTTGAATTTCTGAAATTTTAATACCTACTTTCTCCATAATTATCCCTCTTACACTGACTTTATCTAATTCTCCATAATTCTTTTGGGCATTATATAGTACTATTAAATCAATTTACAAAACATTTTCAATAATAATTCATCTTATCCCATTCTTCTTCTAATCCCTAAATCTGACTCCATAGTGACATCTCAGTTCAACTTATGTCTTGTAAATACATTCCAACCATTTTACATTCATAATGGGAGGTATGTATAAGCATTTACCCACCAACCTTAATGCAGTTTTTCCTTTTCCTATGTGCATTTCTTTGTGTTTCTCCTATTCACCTCTGCTATTAAATTAAATTTAATGTCTAAATGTACAAAATCCTCAACAATTTGAATTTCTTTGTCAAGGAATAACAAATTCTCATCTTTTCTTAATTTACCTTTTTTTTTTTAAATACTATGACTTTAATCTCTGTGAGTCGGAATATTAGAACACTCTTTCTGGTTTCATTAAATGAGATTTTACTCAGAACATATGTTTCGTGGACATTTTTCCCACATCATCACGACTAATGGATCATTCGTAGAAGTTGGGTAGGTAGGAATCTGGGTAGACTCTTGTGGTCTTGTGATGAACTTAAATAAAGTGTTGTCTGCTTCTGGGATATCAAAATTCATAATGTTATGCTCATGTTTTTTTTATATAAATTCTTTCCCATATATTTAGTTCTTTTGGTTGTTGAACAGTTTTAAATAACTTGATGCCTTTTTATATTCCATGGTTTACATTCCAGAAATGTACTGCCACAGCTAATTATCTGTTTGTTTGTAACAGATGTTTCTCCAATGTTCCTTCAACCTAATGCCTATATTTCTCTGTCTTTCCTACATATATCTTTTCACAATCCTTACAATTAATTTGGTTAATACCAGATTTTTCCTCTTTGGCTTGGAATCAATTTTTTTAATTTCAGTAATTTTTAAGTTAAACCAGAAAGAGTGTTCTAATATTCCGACTCCCAGAGATTATTAGTGCGTGTTTCACTGTGTTCGATTCCAAATTGAATTAATATTGAACTATGACTTTTAGTTTTATCAATACTTGCTTTAAGACCCCATTCTTTGCAATACCTTTAAATTTCATTTATTCAGTTTCTTAAATCTACCAACAAAAATAAGCTAACCAACAGACCATCTGCATATAACAATCCTGGAATTATCTTGAAATAGGACTAACAAAAACACAAAATATAACAATGCAACACTATAATGATTCCAGTGTGCCATTTACATTAAATATAAATCTTTTTTTACTGTTCTTTTGCACAGGTTTCAGAAACACTCTTTTTGCATTTATTGCAATTTGTATTTGTCTTGTTTCAATATTTCTTCATTTGGCACTGCTGTTCCCAATTATCCTTTTTGGATTTTTTCAGTTTATCTTCACCTACTTCTTTTTTTTCTCCATCATCCTATTTGTTTGATTTTTAGCTTCATATAATTTGGTGTGTAGCTCTTCTGCAAGTTCTAAGGTAACACATCCGTGACTTATTCTACTTCTTGTTATTGCTTTAAAAATAATTCATGAATTAATGACAGTTAAGTCTGAATGTTGAAGAAAGCATTCACTGACTTTCAACATGTCCCAGAATGCAAAAAATATTTTCTTTCTACCAGGTCCATGACATTGACTTCAAACTTTGTTCTGTTGTAGAAACGAATGGTATCAGAAGTTGTTTTTCATTATTCTGTTTCTCAACACCAGGGTATACTGAATTGTACAGAGCAATTTTGTTTTCTTTCTGTTGATAAACAGCCAGGACAGTGTCTAAATTAGTTATGAGAATTGAGTATATAGAGAATAGAATTAAATAGTGGGGATTTTCACAATGAAATGTAATAATTATAACAAATTATTTATGAGAAAATCACTCAATTTCACTAGTTTTGTTCCACTTACTTGGACAAGTTTCAAATGCTGTTACCTTCATATCATCAGCATGGTTTTACTGTCAGCTTCGTCGGTCCTGGTGGTGTAGTGGTTACCATACTTGCCTCCTAAACCCAAGATCACGGGTTTGAACCCGGCCAGGACGGGCGTAAAAATCCTAAGTATGGCTTCCTTCCAAAAGGGAAGTAAAGCTGTGGTCCCATGTCATACATTTATGGCACGAAAAAGAACCTCAAGCCTGAAAGATAGGCCTCTGAGCAAAATTTGTTGGCCATTTCACGCCCTGAGTTGAATGGGACACTGATGACCTGAGATGTTAAAGAGAGTCCATAAATCAATCAAAAAAACTGTCAGCTTCCCAGCTTGGTAGTAAGATGTTCCCTTGTGGATTTTATGAATTTTGTGAGATTATTGGTGTTGGATGATCAAAAATGACTTAATTTTCCTAGTCTTCATTTATGAATATTTTTTCCCACACTGACAATTTTATGGGTTTTTGAAAAGCTTTTAAGAGTTTAGGTTCATTTTGGAATAAGTGGGGTTTTTTTTTTTTTTTTTGCTGATTTTTCAGTTGTGTTTATTACATTTATCATGTGTTTCTTAAACAGTAGTGTAATGTTCCTTTTGTTTTACCTATATATATTTTAGGAACAAGTGAGAAATGTAAAATATAAACACACAAAAAAATCAGCAGTAGCACATACCATTTATATGAACCAAAGCTCTTCAAAAACCCATAGAAATATCAGTGTGGGAAAATATATTCATAAACAAAAACAATGAAAAATTAAAATTTAAATTGGAACTTGCACATTGAAGCCAATCATATAATTGATATTATTATATGATTTAGTTGAACTACATACTCTTGATGCTTCATAATATAATGCTTACTTGTCATAATATATAGAACTGGTTTCGAGAACATTTCGTTCTCATCATCAGCCAGGCTAAAATGCAACTCTATTATGACAAGTAAGTGAAGCATCAAGAGTGTGTAGCTCAACTAAATCATACAATAATATCAATTAAAGGAAAAGTTAGTTAATTTTTATCTTCCAAACGACAGATACCTCATCACAAAGTTCATAACCTTAATACCATGATGGGAAGCTGACAGTGGAACCATGCTGATGATGAAGGCAACATGTAGTAAGTGGAACAAAACTAATGAAATTTGAGTGATTTTCTCATAAATAATTTGTTATACAGAAGTTTTCATGAGTTTTATAACATCAAGTATTTCACTTCTTGTACATTTCATTGTACCAAACAAACTAGTTCCTTCAGCTGAAAGCCTGCCACCAAGTTTCACTATTGTAAAAAAAGTTATCTGTATTAGCTCCCCCCTTAACGCAATGATGAGACTAACTTATTATTATGCACTCAGGAAGTTAAATCAGATGCTCTTTGTTCACCTTTGCCAATATATTTTGTGTCAACATTTACTAAAAGTCAGAATTTTATACCAAATATTTCAGGCTTGTTTGACATGTATTGCAGATAAAGGCATTGTGCTCTGCTGAGGAAAAGTAGTTAATCTACAGTGACTTTGCACCCAGATTGTACACAACTGACAATTACCTCTAAATTTGTTCCAAGAATTTTATATTAATGCATATTTACTTGTTTTCAAATCAAAATGCAGACACCTAACTATTGCGCAGAACCTATTCCTACCCATAGTCTGGGTGAACAGTGGAAGTTCCCATTACTACTGGCAAGCCACTCTCATAATTCAAACTGTTACTCTGTAAAACAATTACATGATGATCATCTCATCTGAGTTATTACCATGTTTTTCAATCATATCGTCTATGTTTGGAGCATCCTCCAGATCCAATAGAGCCTTGGAAATATCACTGACAATCCTGAATATTCCTTATCAGTGAGGAGATATATTTACTCTTCAGATACTACCAATCAAAGGCTTAAAATTTCCTTATACTCGTCTATGCTTAAAACACATTGCTGTGACTTACATATAACTGCTTAAAGTGGATATTTTGAAGAGAATTCCTAAGAATTTTTTTACTCGTTTACTGGTACTATTCCATGCTATCAATATCTCTGTCATCACCATTGTCTTTAGTGCTGCTGCTTTCTTCATCTGAACCCTCTTTCCATAAGATGTCATCTTCAGACACATTCATGGCATTCAACATGCAACACTTTTTGAACCCATTCACAATAGATTCTTTGGAGATTATTCCCTAAACTGTAAGGAACCATTCCCCCAGAGTGGTTATTGACAGTTTCTTCAGTTTCCGAACTGGAGTAAGGGCAGGTCTCCTTGAAGAAGTCAATCATTATTGAGCTGATATAGATTACTTCATTAGGAATGGCGGTTTTTAGCATTTTATAAATTCTGAAATTTAGCATTTTGTAGTGTTTATATACAAGGGTAGATCCACAAGTTTCTGGCCCAACAATTTTCTAGGTATGATAAAGACAAAAACTATACATCACTTTTCAATATAGTTACCCTTTATTGCAATGCGCTTCTAACATCTTTGAATTAACATTTCAATCCCCCTCCAAAAATAGTGGTCTTATCTGCAAAATGGGCATAAACAGCATCTGTCACTTCTTCGTCACACTTAAATTTCCTTCTTTAGTTTTGAGATGAGGAAATAGTCACTGGGAGCTAGATCTGGGCTATAGGATGGATGGTTAATCTCCTTGAAGCCACATTTATTCATATCTTCCTTTGCAACAAGAGCTGTGTGCACAGGAACGTTGTCATGAAGAAGGCGCACTCCACCACTCAGCTTTCCTTGCCTTTTCTCTTTGATGGAAGCACAGAGTCTGTCCCTATTTATTGTGGCATTCCTTTCCTTGAAGTCAATGAAGAGTAATCCTTCACAGTCCCAAAAGATTGTGGCCATGATCTTCTTGGTTGACTGAGTGACCTTGGTTTTTAGAAGCGGTGCTTTGTCAGGTTTATGCGACTCCATCGATTCTCTTTTGGACAAGGGATCATAGTGGAGCACCATAGTTTCATCTCCTGTAACAATGGTTTGCAGAACTCTCTCATTGCCATGGCAGAGTTCCAAAAATGCCTGACTAAAGATCTTTTCATTCTATTCTCTTCTCTTCTCCTCTTCTCATTCAGGTTTAAATGTTCATGAACAATTTTAAGGACTGTTGTTTTAGAAAGGCCCAACCTCGCTGTTATTTCTGTAACTTTGAGCTGCCGGTCTTCCATAATTTCTCCTTCCACAAGAGTGAGCATTTCCAAGGGCTACCTGCACGCTCTTCATCTTCAATGCTTTCTCGACCCATTCTTTTATGGTAGAATATGAGGGGAATGCTTCCCCACATACACTGTCCAATCGCTGTTTAATTTCATTTGGAATAAGTCTTTTTTTTTTGTGAAAAACTTAATAGCAGCTCTAAACTCCATTTTGCACATGTCACAATCTTCTACACATATCCTTCGTTATGCAACTATATCTGGTGAAACACTGTCTAGTGATGCAATAGAAAGTGAGGGGAGGAAATATTTGGGTTAGTAGAATCAATAAGATTATGGAAAAAATTAGCTTGGGTATGGTATTGCATGATACAGAAAGTAAAGAATGAGGTTTTGGAGAGAAATTAAACAAAGAATTGATGATATGGAAAGACAGGAGATATTAGGTAGTTCTAGTAGTAAAAAGCCATTGAGGGTTTATAGGGGGTTAAGGGAAATATGAGGTAGAAAGAATTATGTGGATGAAGGTGACAGGTAGACGAGGGAGGGAATCACATTGGCCTAGACAGGTGTAATGAATCTGAAAGGAATAGCAGGAGATTTAAATGTAGAGAAACGTCCAATGTGTAGAATGCAAGACAGTTACTGGCATGTAGTGGGATGTAGTGAAACTAAAAAAATAAGCATAATAAAATATACATTTTTCATTTTTAAGCACCTAAAATTCCAAGTCCTAATCATAAATGTTTCTAAGACAAGAATATTTCCAAAAAACTCACAATATTTATTCACTAATCAACCCTGCAAGAGATTATTTATCTTGTCACAAATAACTGATGTAAAAGGTGCTAAGAGAGCTTTCATACTTACAAGGTGTGCAGTATTCTTCTATATCTTTAGTATGTTGCTGTTTGTTTGACTCTTGCCCAGGTCCAAGCCATCTAATGGAAGTTCGCTTTGATTTATCTGAAGTACTACACACTCTTGCTCGGGCTCTGTTTGATAATACTGATGTCGGCAAATTACTGCTAGATTGAGATGAACTTCCCTAAAACAAAACCCTCTCTCTTACACAATTACATTCTTACAAAACTGTATTTTGTTCAAATAGTGATTTTTCACACCCTTGGAAGCTATATATTATTTGCTTTAAGACACATTCAATAAAATCAATTCGGAATTAAATGTGTTTTATTTATATTTATCTATGAAAGTTATTTTGTGTTCTTGTATGATACTTATGATTGGCTTGTCTAATCCATCTTTGCTAATTATAAACATAATTATTTTAAACACATACAATGTACTACAATAAATATTTTGCTCTCTACAAATATGCTTCTACATGATTCTCTCCTATTTACATTTTGCAAAACTAAATATCTGTTCATATTTGTTGAGCAAGTACTACTCCACACCTCAATGGTATATTCTAGATGTGGATGTATAATTCCATAGTAAGTTAATTTCAGGTGTTCTGCATTTAAGTATGTTGCTAAGTTTCTTAAAAGGTAGAGATGTGCACTTATCTTTTTACATATATAATCAACTTGATATCTGAAAGCTAAATTTCCATCAATAATAATTCCTAGGAATTTTATTTTGTCTAATTGCTGAATTTGCTTACCATTAATTACAACATTTTTATTACTATACTTATTATTATAGTGTTGGAACATGACTTCTTTTGTTTTTTAAACATTTACTTTGAATTTATTATTTGTAAGGTAATTATATATTTCTTGCATTTCTGTAGCTATTAAATTTCCTAAATCATTTAGTTCTTTATTCCCAAATACTATTGAGGTGACATCTATGACATCTATGAAATTGTTTTAGCATGTGTAATTTTTGGAAGATCATCGACATACAGCAGAAAGAGAACAGGCCCAAGTACTGATCCTTGTGGTTCCCCAGCATTTACATTTTCATAGTTGGATGAAAAGGATTCTATTTTATGACTATATTTATATCTCACAACTGTATGTTGTTTCCTAAGTAAAATTTTAATAGTGCATGAAATTTCCCCCTGTACCAAATTTCTGCAATTTTATCAGTAGCATTTCATGAGTCACACTATCGAAAGCCTTAGATAAGTCAAATAAAACACCTGCAGTCTTCTCATCATTATCAAGCCACTGAAGAATTATGTGGTAAAGCTCTGCAATAGCTGTAGCTGTAGAACAATTTTGCCTAAATACATGCCATGATTCACTTAACACATTGAATTTGTTTAAAAAGTTTACCAATCTGTTATTTAGGACCTTTCCAAATACCTTCGCAAATATAACATAATAGGTGTACAGTTGTCTACTTGTGTATTGCTGGCCGATTTATAAATAGGTGGAAATATACTTATTTTTAAACAATTAGGGAATGATTTCTCTATTAGCGAGGTATTTATTAGATGTACAAGTATCTCAATCAAGGCATATTTACAAAGTTTTAGAATTTTCGCGGCAACTGGAAGATAGTCCTGTGTGAGCTATATATCTGAACTGGTGTGTGTTCTGCTTTCACCATGCTGACAAAATAGGAACAGCAAAGTTGGTTGAAGAATCAATGTACTTGTAGTCCACAGTAAGACAATGTTATGCAGGTCTTGTTGAGGCATGTGGGAAAATTGCATTTTCGTACAGAATAGTGGCTAGATGTGTTAGAGCTTTCAAAAAGGACATGAAAATGTAGCCGACATGGTTCAGTTGGATCACCCAAGAGTAAGTGAAGAGCAAATGTAGACTGTTAGACACAGATTGACGTGAAACCATACTTGAGTTAGGCCAAGAGATGGGATTATAGCATACAACTGTGCTGCATATTCTAAAGAATCACCTGAGAATGAGGAAAATTGCATCATGGGGATTCCCTATGATTAGGTAGAAGTGCAGCAATGGATACGATCTCAAACTCACTAAGGGCTGCTTGTATAAAAGTTGCTAATGGAAGATTACTTTTGACTGCAATTTAAAAGATTACTAGAGGTTTGTCATTATTTCTGTTGCATAAAAATAACCTCACACTATATAATCTCGAGTTTGCACTAACCATTGTACCTATGGCAATTTGTGTTTAGAGCAAGCTGATGTTTAACCTGAGTAGATCAATAATTATTCAATTTTTCTGCCTTGTCTTCAAACATGGATAAGGAAAAGTCAAAGCACATGTAAATGACAACTTTTAGCAAATGTGAGGATATTATTATTGATTTGGTGCTAAAATAAAGGAAATAATTGAAAATAAAAAAGCAGCCTCGATCTCAAATAAAGATAAAGGACTTAAATGGGGGAAAATTGCCAAAAGGTACGTATAATTTTATTTTTAAGACTTGCATTATCATTTCCATTGTGTGCAGTCTATAGCACCTAAAACTCCAAGAAAATTGTGAATGTTATAGATGCCTAGCATCACTTTCCATACATCCATGTTTGGTTGGCATTTTAATGAAATGAGTCTAAGAGCTGCAATTGCTCTAGTAACTTTATGTATGGTTCTGCTGGCAAAGCTTTCTCCACTTTACATCCAATAACTATTTGAAATTTGAAAATTTGAAAGTTATTATGAACATCCAATTCAAAGCATGATTATGCTTAATTTGTGATTATAATCGGGGATATAACATCTATTCCAGTTCTTCAACATCTTTTGCTAAACAAATTCACATTTTGAATCATTTGTCACCTAGTTCTAGGAATTAATTTTTCTCCCTGATGAAATACAAGAGCAGCACAGTGAAATTTATCATCAAATGCATGTATGAAAAATAAGAAATTCTCTGCAATGTACCACTCGTAAGGTTAGCCTAGCATAACCTGCAATTGAATGCAACTCTGTTATTATTACATGGAAATGAAAAGTGAAACACTGAAGAAATTTTATCTACATAAAATTAAAATAAATGTTATTCGGCATTTTATTTATAAATGAAGTTGTTATGCTTCTGTACTCTGGAAAATGTTTTATTTAACAATTACTAAACTCTGATTAGTGCTTTAACTTGTGAACTTTCTTGAGTTAGATTTAATTTGAGGTTAAGATGAAATACTCTTAGATTAATGTTTATACAACCAAATTTTCCAAGCATAAATGATGTTTAATTTTATGCTTTAAACTCAAGTTAACTCTTTATACAACTGGCCCTTAGAGTCTTAAGACGATGGAGACACTTTCTTACACCATGTTATTCTGCTTGAGATGAGACATCAGTCAGATCATACAAACCTCAACTCAAGTTAACTCTTTATACAACTGGCCCTTAGAGTCTTAAGACGATGGAGACACTTTCTTACACCATGTTATTCTGCTTGAGATGAGACATCAGCCAGATCATACAAACCTCAACTTAAGCGCCAATCCAATGAGTGGTGTCATTATGGGTAACCGTGTAAAATGAAAGTCTGCCAAACCCCTACTAATGTGAAAGCTATCGTTCTTATGTACACGATTACGATGGCATCATCCTAACACATTACTGTATTGCAAGGACAGAATATTACTGCACAGTATTTCTGTCATTTTTTGGAATTTAATCTGAGACCAGGGTTGCAAAGAAATCAGCAACACATTTTGCAGAATCCTCCCATTATTTTGCAGGACAATGCTCGGGCACATGTGACACCCTGATGAGGTTTAGCTCATCTAAAGCACATTGGGAAGTGCTTTTCCATCCACCATATTTATCAGACCTATGCCTCTGATATTATGATTTAATCCAAAAGATGAAGGAACCACTTTGTAGAATTTGAATCAGAACTGTTCCTAAAATTTTGCAGGCATTAGATCACTCCATCAGAAACATCAACAGAACAGGTGCTGCAACAGAGATCCTATGACTTCCACATTACCAAGAACGGGTTATTGACAATGCTTTGATTACTTAAAGGACTGCAGTAGTTTCAGACATGTAGCACCTTTGCATTAATAATAAATAAATAGTTGCCACTATTAAAAGTTCCAACTTATATATTTTTCTACATTCATTTCTCACTTTGAGCTTTCAAAATTTTCCTATCTTATGGCACTAAAACAGTTTGTGAAATTATGATGAAGCAAATCATATAATTTGATAGTACAGGAAGCAGCTGATTGGTATTTTTAGCAACATGAGAAACAGTTAATTTCACATTATAAGTGTATTCTTTATTCCTGAAACCATTTATCAAAAATTCTGTTATCCCTTGGATGATGATAAATCATACGAGGGTGAACAAATATAAATAATAATTTTTTAAATTTATTGAAAACAAAATTAAATAAAAATTGGATACATCTTATTTTTCTAAATAATTTTCTGATTTATAACACATTTTCCCCAGCAAATAAGAAAATTCTTATTACCATTATTAAAGAAAGTGCACGGCTGAGTTTCCAGTCCGTTACGTAAAAATGCTTCCACACTGTTGCTGCTGAATCACCAACCTCCCAATACTTCTTCTAATGATCCAAACATATAGTAATCAGATCACCTCCGAGGTCTAGCAGTAAAATTTGTGACTATTAATTATCTGTCTGGGTTTGATTCCCAGTCAGATAGCTATCTGGGTAAGATGAGTTTTTCCTTACCTTGAGAAGATAAATGCTAGATAGCTTTAAGATGCCAACGACTCTGGGCTCATTTGCACAAACATTAATTAATTTCATTTATCCATAGGGTTTAAGGATAACCTGATTGGTGCATCATAATCATATCACCTTCACCATCATCTCTCCCGGGACAACTTAGCAGCCCTCTAAGGGCATCCTAGCCTCAGATGTCTGTTACAATTCTGCCACGTCAAGGAGGAATGTCCACAAGATTACGAGACAATGGGCTGAGGGGAGACAAAAAATATAGTAATTGCAAGGTGATAAGCGTGGACTCTAGGAAGTATTCCAATGCAGTCCGGTAGATTTCCTTGAGTTTTCCCTTGTCAAAGTAGCTATATGTGTACAGGCATTGTCTTAAATGAGCAGAACTTTTCAAATCACTGGTTGATGTCTTTTGCCTCAATCAGAAACTGGAGGTAAGCATGATTGTTCAACATTCATGGAGAAAATTGATGAACAAAATGCCTTGGGAGTCTCAGGAAACAGTCAAGGGAATTCTTTCCAGCTGACAGGCAAGTTCTTGCTTTACCCCTCTTTCCTCCACTTCATGATTGCTTGTTTTGACTAAGGAGTGTACCTAGTGGTGTACCCTGTTTCATTGCTACAATTCTACTTAATCCCAGTAATGAGCCAAAACCTCCCACATACTTTCACATATACTGCCTTTTGATCCTTAGTGAGAATTTGAGAAGCCCACCTTATAAGATATTTCAGTAATCCAAGTCATCTGAAATGATGAACTGAACATATCCATAATTTATCCTACTTCAGAAGTGATTTCAGAAATCATCAAATGTCAGTCACATTAGATAAGATCCTGAAAGACTCAAATGTCAGTTTCTGTTTTGCTCATCCAAGATTAATTGGTGACTCATTTTCCACAATTTCTCATTCTTATGTGAAATTTTTGTACCATTCTTACACTTGTCTTAAGACAGTATATTATCCCTAAACTGTTTCCTTCATATACAAATTATTATTGAGGAAATCACTCAAATTTCACTAATTTTGTTCCACTTACTTGCACATGTTTCAAAGGCTGCTGCCTTCATCATCAGCATGATTCCACTTTAAGTGAAACAAAATTAATGAATTTAGTGATTTCTTCAATGATAGCTTGTTATATTGTACTATATTAATTATGAAAATTTCCGCTATTCAAAACTACTTATGTTCCCTTCATCTTTGTAAAATTTTGACTGCTTTATGCCCTCCTGTACAAAAAAATTTAATATGTTGCACAATCCATGAGTGTATCTCTTGCTCTGATGTAATGTTACTGACATACAAAATGGCTGTGCAAGATGAGCAGATTTTTCCCTACCCTGAAATCCCCATATATAGTCTCAAAGGCATATCTTGCTTTGTACAACACACCAGCAGTAAAACAATTCTGGTTTATATAAACAATGTACTACAGTTTTTTCCACATTAACTCCATTCACTTCCATATGTCCAGATTTTTATGTAAGTGAATGGAGTTAGTGTGAAAAAAACTGTATTACATTGTTTATATATATACCACTCCACTGTCAACAGCTTCGTAAGTACATTTAATTGAGTTCTGTTTATATTTGATTCACCCTTGTATAATCGATGTATGCCTCATTCTTTATCCTACTAGTAGATTCTCATACAGCCTTATAATGTTTGTGTAACATTCTGAAATGTGATGAGGTAAAAATTTGTGTTCTCTGCATTTATAAGATAAAAATTTGTGTCCTCCACATTTGTGATGTTTTTCTACCTTAAAATTCTGGCTAATGAAAATGCTAAAGAAATCATTAGCTTCTGTGTGATTGATTTTTGTGGTTACCTGCCAAAGACCAATAAATTATTTTCCTCACACTATCTGGAGTTTGGCTAATGGCAGGTCAAGTTTATGCAAAATTTTTACCCTTTGGAATTAATTTCGCGCAATCCTTTTGCTTTTTAATTGAAAGACAGTTGATTCCCAGTAAAATCACTTCTTCATGCCTCTATTATAACAGGATGGTATAGTTTTTGTTGTGTTTGTAGAGAAGTGATGCAGCTTCCCAAAATGGTTCAAATTCCTTAGAGATGCTGAAATTTGATATGTATCACATAAGCAAGTGTATTTATCTATTGATTTGTGCCATACACTGAGCACTTATCTTGGGCACTGTGCCGTTGCATCGCTATCATTTTGGAAATTGTTCCTTGAGATTGCAAACAACCCTCCATATTACGGATGGCTGTTCCAGTTAAGTTTAGACATTTTTATATCCATTTTTCATGGTTTTTTCATTTTTCTTCCCCCCTTTTTAATAGTTTTTAATGCCTATTTTTACTACTGAGGCATCACAGGCAGTGGACATTGATAATATATGAGATGAAATGGTAAATTGGGAAAGGATATTTTTAAAGGAAGAAAATATTCCAGACCTAAGATTAGGGTACCTTCCTGGCATTTGCCATTTATGAGTACTGGGAAAAAATCCAGTCAGGGAGGATGGTCCTGGTGGGAATCGAACCCCAGACCTTCCACTCACAAGTTTGCATCTAAACAACCTTGGCCACCCGTACTGACATTCCTTTTCTCTGCCACCAATTCTACTCAACTCGGTGTCCATGGATTGAACTATGGCTCTGCAATGCAATTTCCATTGTAGAAGACTGCACTGTAGAACAAGAAGAGGAATGTTCCCACTCCTCCTGGCAGACTCTCCTGAGATCTCAATTATGGTGCAATGTCAAGAAGCAAGGCACTGTTTCAGCAGAGCAAATCCACAAAAATCCATTAGTAAGGCATCTGGTGACTTCACAGGGATCCTTTTAAACACTATCATGTTGACATTCGGTTCCCACAGCTTTCAGATGGTAGTGCTCCTCCTGGGATGATTGAGAAGCATGGCTGGATGCTTTATCCATGGATCATCCTTCCATACAATCAGGCAATATCTTCATCAAAAATTGGGTCCAAGATAATGCTTTGATAATATGCTGCAACAATCTTTACATTTTTGGCAACTCTGTGAATGTTCAAAATAACCTGCAACCACTATGAATCCCTTGAAAAGCTTTCCATTATCCTCCCAGATGAAGTTGGAGTGCCCCTTTTGGTCACTTGATAGTAATAAATAGCACAGGGTTTCTTTTGTCATCTAGATAAATCCATGCTGCATCCAAAGAAATCATCCAATGCCACTTTTTACCTGCTAGGTGATTTTCATACAGTTTTCTTGCATCGGTGAAGCGTTCTATGATGTGCTATTCTTTCAAGATGTGCCTGCAAGCTTAATGCAGCTGTTTTAAGTCCAAATTTTGATGAATTATCCTATAAATGCCTGCTTTAGATTTTCCAATGAGGTTGTCAATGCTTCTTTGTTGGAAACTTTTCTTGTGTCACTACTGCCTTCATTTTGACTACTAGTCCTTTAGGTTGTGCCTCTTTCTTGTAATTTTTTTTGCAGAATGAGCCACAGATGGGAATCCATTTTTATCATCTGTGTTATGTAGTCCACATATTACTTACCAATGGTAAGACATCTCTCTTTATACCTTTTTACTACTGTTGAAAGGCTGTAACTGGCTTTGGAAAGCCCAACAATGTACCCTTGCCGTAAATCAGAGAGTTTTGAAGTCATTACAGAGTAATATATCCTTCAGATTGTACCAGCAGACTGCAGGCACATACTGGAACTGACACGATAGCACACGTATGTATGTCACACTGGAAGGAGTTAGGAGAGCAATTCAAAAATCATCCGAGCTTAACTAGGGCAACTATCCTGTATGTAGTAATAAACTAATAAAAAATTGTATTATTACTCTAAAGCAAATACCAACTTATGATGCAGGCTATCAGTTGTATGTTAGCGGCAAGAGAGAATAACAGCAATGAAAAGAAACTACTCATAACTTATCAGCATATTTTTTAATGCTTTGCAAATAGATGCATCACCCCCTCAAAATTTCTGTAATATATAACAATACCCATGCAATGTGTGAAAATGACTTATTCATTCATTCATTTCTTTTTTTTTTTTTAAGATTGTTTAATGCTCACTTTTTAGTACTGTAGCATCATAGGTGACCATTGATAATACATGAGATAAAATGATAAATTGAGAAACAATTTTTTGGGGAAGGAAACATTCCAGGCCTAAGTTTACGATACCTCCCTTACATTTGCCAGTCATGGGGAATGAGAAAAATGTGGCAAAAACTTTAGTTGGAGAAGACACTTCTGGTCAGAAATGAACCAGATACATCCTATTCACAAGTCTACGTCTTTATGACTTTTGACAACATCTAGGTTGTTTATTCATTCTTGATTTAACATAAAGATTAATAATACTAGCCATCTTAAGCACTAGATTTCAGTTACTCTTTTATCTAACATGGACCGCGATTCATATTAAATAAAAGTGGTAACATGTCATTATGTGCATGTTTACCTGTGGAGGCACTGTAATGCTCACCAGTACCGTCTGTCCAGCCTTTGAGGCATCAAGGAGGTGACGCAGTTGTTCTAAAAGTGTTGCACAATGACGAATCTGTCCAGCAGTATCTTCTGGCATTTTCTGCAATCGTTCAGACACTGCAACAAAAATGGTCATCAAATTTTTAAGTTGGCCACATTATTTGTTTCAGTAAACACGAAAACTCTATAAAACACTATTTCCACCTTAAAAATATTGTTATAATAGTACAAATTATTTTATTTTTGGTGGCTAATTTTATTTTATTTATTTCATTTATTTATGGACACTTTTGAACATCTCAGGTTATCAGCATCCCATTAAATTCAGGGCATAAAATGGCTGATAATTTTGCTCAGAGACCTCTTCGTTTAGGTTTCAGATTATTTTACATGCCATAAATCTACAGCAAGCGGATCCACAGCTTTACTTCCCTTCAGAAAGAAGTCATATTTATGATTTTTAAGCCCGAAAAAGTACATCAATCCTGACTGGGACTGAACCAGCGATCTTGGGTCTATGAGGCAAGTATGCTTACCACTAGACCACTATGACTACTATACTGACTGAAGAAATTGAACTAAAGAAATATTTGGTGGCTTTATTAGCAAAAAAAAATACTTCAGTTTATATAGATGAATGAAAAATACTTGGGGTAAGGTAGAATATGTTAAATGTTGTAATAAGGATAACAAAAAAGGGTTTGCATGGGTCAGAACTAGAATTGTAAAGTTGAAAGAATTAGGTGGAAGGTTCAATATAGAAATATTTGTGGAGAAATACACAATTCTGGCATTCAATATTAATTCAACTTGGAATCTAACACAGTGAAACATATGCATTAATGTCTAGACTCAAGAGATCAATTCTGGCATAGTTTATTAGAATGTAAAAAAATAAGGTTATTGAGAGAAATTATTTAGAAGCAATAGAGTATTTTTCCAGCAGAAGTAGTTAAGAGCAAGATAATTTAAGCATGTAAAAAAAAAAGTAAAGAAATAGCAAGCTATCTGGGGAAAGTGAGGAAGTAACAGTTGAGAAGGATCAATAATTGAGTAAATGAAATAAATGTAGCAAATTATTAGAGAAGATAACTCAATGGTGTAAATGACTCCAATATTCTAATATCCATAGTGTTGTGGGTTTTGGATAAATAAGACAGTAAGAAAATAAACTGAGATACAATACTAGCAGAAGAATTTAAAATTAAAAGTAATACATTGATTGCATAGTTCTGTATATTGGATTTCACTTTTTATTTATTGTATTTTGTATTGTGTAAATTCAATCATTAATAATATTTGATAGGTGTAAATGTTCTAATATCACTCTTACATTAACCTTTAATTTAAATTTAAAACAACAAAAGAGTTTAAGAAAATTTAAAAAATAAATCTGAAAGGATACATTATTCTTAGAGGTAGGGAACAGTTTTGCATAAATTAGTTTAAACTACAGGAAAACTCACACATGTCTCAATTTTAACAAAAGTTATTACAATTTTAGCGTAATAAACATTGGAAAAATTATATTAGAGAAAATCACAGTTATTCATAACTTTCATTACTCACTTTTTCCCCAAATATCATGCCAGAAATCACCTGGCTTATATACTACTCCTTTCTTTGCAACAGATTTGTTCTCCCTTTCCTTGAATTCTCTCCACATTTTCTGGTCTTCAGAAAACTTCTTGCCACAATCGTCAATTGGGATTTGTCAGAAATTTTAACAGTCTTCCATAAACTTCACAGGAATGATTTTTAGCCTCCTCACAACCTCCAATTCTGACTTTATTACAGTTGAAATGACACACTGCACTCATTACAGTCACTTTGAGAATAAGAAGTTCATAAATAGATTTTACTGGTGAATAATATCCAAAAAGAGACCTTTTTTGGCTTTATATATGTGTAATTTTTTTAACCTTTGCTTTTTGCACTAACTTGCCTCACACTCTGGGGATACTGGCAGACTGAGACATTTTTGCACAGCAACAATATGGTAGCAATTGTCCACATTACAGTTTTCATTTTAGCTACACTTTCAATGTCTAAGTGCAATGCCAAAATAATTTTGCATTTTTTCCTTTTTTGTCCTCATCAGTTTAGCTTTACCATCATTTTTTCCTGAAGAAAACTTCCTCAAGGCTGTGCTGATTTGCTTTTGGTTAAATAGATAGCATTTATTGTCAATAGACACGTTACAGTTTCTGACATTGTCAAATAAAAGAATAAAAATAGTACACATATTATCTACATATTTATAATAACATTTAATACATTACAATTCATTCATGCTGTACAAGGTTTTATTCATTAAATAACTCTTCAGATTGTTTTTGAAAAGTATGCCATTGTACTGTTTTATACAGGCAGGCAGTTTGTTGTACATAAGTAAATCTATGAATTTGACTTCTTTATCTAAAGCAGCTTTATTGAATCCTTGTCTAAAATAGTCATTGTTGCTCTTGCGTTATGATTAGAGTTTGGAATTTTAGAAATGAAAAATTGATGTTTTAGATACCTAAAATAAGAAAATATTACTTTTTTGATATTCAAAATGGGACATAAAGTTATTAAATTGGGTACTACTTGTTTTAATCATGCAGGAAAGTAACTATTTTTACATTTTTATGAGTATGACTATAAGTGCTATAAGCATCACATGCTATTTGTTTTCATAATTTGCAGCACATATATTATCAAGGTTTTCTCCAAATTTTCAACAGTATGCTATATCTTTTGTCTGTTAAAATCATTTTAAAGGCTGAAAATTACCTTTCCACTGACATAGATGTTATAGGCTCAAATTTATACTGTTACATTTTTCATGCCCACTTCTACCGGAATTTCTTCACCTTACCCACCAAAACATTTATAAGGACCATTACAGCATATCCAGGATTTTTTTTCATTACAGAAGAAGCAAAAGCAGACAGCACTTTATTGAAGTTTATCACAAGGCCACCAGAGTCAACCAGATACCTACCTACCCAACTTCTACAAATAATCCAACAGTCATTTAACAGCTTATGATATGGACAATCGTTCCATGCAACATGTCCTGAGTAAATCTCACGTGAGAGAAACCATAAAGAGTGTTCTAAATATTTTGACTCACAAGATATAAATGTGTGTTTCACTGTGTTTGATTCCACATTGAATAAATATTGAAATTATTTCTTTGTTTGGGGAAATGCACATTTAAAGTATAGTTGAGCATCTTACCTATTCTTGCAAAAAAGATAACTGGCTAGATGAGAGACCTTAGAAATACAAATAAGCATTCTGATAATATAAATAGATACAGAAGTTTTGAAACAATCAACAAGAAAGATTTGGAATCCATTATTGGTCTCAACTCTCCCAACACCCCTACCCTCTACCACTTCTAATAGTCCTGTACTTCGGCCTTTCCAGATACTTTCAGTTCATCGCAGATGCTGATCATAGTATCAGTGAAAGCTCTGGTTTTAAAATTAATTCAAACCAACAACCCCAATAAAACAGACCAATAATGATCAATTTCAATAATGCCAATCATGAAAGCTTACATAAGAAATAATAATTTGTAAATAAAATATTGTGCTATATACATAAGCAATACATTTTTAAAAACTACAATTTCTATCAGATAAACTTAAAATAAAAAAACCTCCACAGTAAATTCTCTTAACTGGATCAACTGATTGGTGATTTGATGAGCTGCAGCAGTAACATCATTTATTTTAAATGATTCACATTAAAGTTAAAATAAATTTGATAACTCAGTATAAATAAAAAGGTCATGTACTTACCTAATCTACGTATGGCACAATATTCTTCAAGTATATCGATTAGTGTAGATTTTGCTACTGTTGTGGTAAATATCTTCCCTTGCCTTGCATATGCCAAACATTCTACCAAATGAGGCGAATGTTCCAGAAAGCTTTGTGACGCCTCACAGCATTTTTCCTGTTCTAAATAACCTTTAAACAAAATTACCCTCCATTAAATTTCTGTTTTTGCAATTAATTAAAATCTTATTCTACTGTGTTTAACCATTATAGAGTTATTTAGTTGCAATACACCATATTATACAACTATTCTAAAACATTTTTTTTTTCATTTTATTCTATACACTGTGTGCAAAGTGCAGCATCTTTTGACAATGAGCAGTCAGTCACAGATTTTAATGGCAATATCCCACGGTAACTACAATATGATGAAGTTGTAGTGAACTAAAGAATACAATCCCATTTAACACTAATATTTCAGCACATACAGCAACATGAGTAATTATTTATGTCATCCAATTATCTGATGACCAATGTGGGACTACATCAAACAGTACGTCATTACTCCAGGCCATCAGGATGGATGGGAACGGTTTCCTAAACTATCTTGCTTTACTTGAATCTCGCGCCATTTCATCAGTGGCATTTGAACAGTGAAAAAAACAACATGTCTAATTCTAAAGTAAAGCCTGCTATAAATACTAAATGATGACAAATACCAACCCTAAACTCATTTCTTTACTTCTCTCTGTGTGTAAACAAAGATAATCTCCTTCCCCTGATTGGTTAAAGCTATTCATACCATAGTTGTAGCTTGTCAAGCACATAGCAAAACATCACTGATAATGAAGTTGCTGCAATCAAGCAAAAAGCATGCCAATGCAGTTATAACCTAGAATAGAACTGTGTTAACAAACAAATTCAAAACTTTCTCTCTTCCTTCCAATGAGCAAGGTTGAGTGACAAACGAGTGCAGTAATTACATAGCATGTGTCCATTGTAGTGAACAAGCAAGCTTTAAAAGTAACCTAAGAAGTAATACTCCACTTTGTATGGCATGAACTCAAAATGTGTTGAAAGCATCTACTGAAAATTTTTATGACGCCTATAACTCCAAAAAAAACAAACTAATATTTCCCAGCTATCAATATTATACTTTTCAACAAAGTTCCACACAAGGGTCATGGAATTTTTTCTCTTTTTCTATCGCTGTCGTTCGTGGGGAGTGGTGGCTTCCTTAATGCTAGGGTAACTCACCCCTTAAGTGAGTAGGCCAAGCTAGTATGGCCTATCCACCAGTGAAATACTGGCAGCTAGGTGCACTTGGCTTCTGAAGCTAAGTTCACTTGGCGTGTCTGGGTGTCGCAAACGTCTGCAGCCAAATGGCAGGTCGGAATAGCTTCTAGGTGCTGTCCTAATGCAAAAACCTACGGGATGCGCAGACCTCTGTGAAAAGATTGAACACCACAACATCCCATGGTAATGGGAATGATCCCCTTCTGTGTCAATGTTATACTTTTCAACAAAGTATTCCACACAAGGGTCATGGAATTTTTTCTCTTTTTCTCTATATTAACTTCTTGAACTTGATTTCCTCCTTTTCAAAATGAATAATTGGATCAATGATTTGTCCCTTGTTTTTCTTTTTGTTAATTATGATGATTTCTGCTCTTTTTAGAAGATCCTGTGCTGGGATTATAATGTATCTCTTCAAAGACTTGACATTTGTTGCAATCTCTAAAACTGTTCACGATGGACTGGCAGACTTTATTATGATGGTTAATCCTAAGTAGTTCTCCCTTGTGACAGTAGCCAAGCACATAAGAAAGAGTTGCGATCTCGTTATATAAATGGCAATGATTTACTTAACTTGTAATCTGGACACTTCTAGCCACTACTATGTTGGAATTCATCTTGATTGCATTAGTCCAGTTGATGACAAAGGTTTTCTTTTGGTGAAGATCCATGGGTTACACTTTGACCATTTCTCATCCATGTGAGGAAGTTTCTTCCACTCTTTATATTGCTGTTCGCTCAATATTCCTTATAATTTTTTAACATTGGTTGTATTTTCAGTGGTAGGCTCTACATGTTGCTGACTTTAATTTCAGAATTGCAGAAATTCAGTATAATTGCTGACTACTAGCTGGCAGGTCCCTGGTACCTGCTTAGACATTTTTAAGGGGAGTTCTGTATGAGGGTTCACCTAGCCATGGGCAATTGGAAAGGAAGATAGAAAGGTAGCGACCTCTGATCAAACCTCCAAGTGATGGCAACTTGGGATGGTCACTAAAAATAAAAATACTAACTTTACACATGGCAACACTTTGTCTCCCTTTTTCTGGTTGCAGCAGCTGACTTCCTTAGTAAGTAGCCATGTTTAGGCAGTTCATTACTCAAATGACCTTACTGAGTATGTTGGTAACATCTTTGTTGCTTAATTTGTTATATTTGCTGTAATTTTTTAAATTTTTTTAATTTTAAAGCAACACCTCATGGAACACAAACTGGCGCTATACAATGCATCTGTTCCTATATTTCAATCTTCCTATATAATTCAGAAAGTTGGACACCTCTAAACAAACAGCAGCAGTAGACAGATGAGATATCCGAGGCAAAATTAAATAGAATTAGAAATGCCACACAACAAAGAATTTAGCACAGGAAAATTATAGAAAGCAAAAAATTAAATCATTTGGACATGTGGCAATGATTAAAGTTAACAGGGAGGAGCATAAGAGATGGTTGCAGACACCCCACACCTGAAAGAGCAAAATGAAAAAGTTTTTTCTTAAAAATAATCATTCTTTCATATAATTGGGAGAGAATAATATTTATACTATCTCTATGATTTAAAATATTTATATTATGAGAGATATATACAGTGCATTACAGGAAACCAGCTTTTGAATTCAGTGATATTTTCCCCTAAAAAATTCAGAATCAATGCAACAATTTCCAAGCTAGATCACTAAATAACAAGAATCTAGTGAACACATAAAATGGAGTGATGGTTGGCAATAGCTTCATTTTTCACATGCACTGTTAGTACATCATGTGATATGCAGACAAGTGACATTACTACCTTGACAGTCACTGATGATCACAATTCTTGCAACGGTTTATTTTATATCTATGAGGATATTAATAAATAGCTTATGCTTAGCTATACTGCTGTTCTTGAAAAATGGCATTTTGATACTTTCCTTGCATTTCTTCATATAAGTTAACTGTAAGGTATAATAAAGCTAAAGTGTACTGTTTTTTTTTCAGTCCACAATAAGTATTTTAACGCATGAATTATGCTTTAATCAACGGTCACGTTATAAGTCACTAAACACAAGCAACACTGTTACATTTACATGACAAACTATCGAAATGGGAAGGAAAAGCTATCAAATACCATCTACTACATAATTTTCCAGATAATATTGCAATTGTTTTGGTAACTGGGTACTGCTTTGATATTAAGGTACCTAATCCCCTACTCGACATTACAAGATAATATGTTGACAACGATGCTTTGTCGTTTAAATATTTTTTATGGATACAACAAAGAAATGATGGAGAGACTACTTATTACATTTTCAAGTGTGAAGCATAAAATTGCCTTATTTCTAAATTTAAGGATAGCTATTCTGAACAGTATTGGAAAATAACCACACTATTCCCAAGCCTTCCCGCCTACGGTGAATTGGCTTATAGTCAATTAATAGTCCAAATATAGCACTCACCATAAACAAGTCTTGCCACTTCCGACGGTAACAAGGATTCCATCGTTATCACAAAATGTAAAAACCCACACACCAAAAACGCGCGTGTTGTTAACCTTTCCAATGTAACCTCAAATCCACTTTTAGTTTATTCAAGTTCATTCGTTCAAGTGAGAGTCCTTGTTTTCGGCGCTGCCAAAACAACAAACATAAATATGCGTGGCTGAATATAGTTGATCGCGCATGCGCATATTGGTATAGTATATCAAAACTATCAAAAACTATCAAAACTATCAAAAAGTAAGATTTTCAGGTTGGTTTTGTAAAGTGTTAATGCCAGTGCCGCCTAAAAGGCGAATATATTCAGAAACAGAAGCTCCTAAAAGCCTTCTGCCTGGCGCGGATTCAGAGGGAGAGCCCCCTACTCCCCCCCCCCCCGCGGATCGTGCTATTAAAGTAAATTTTTTTCGCCATAAAATTGATCTGATCAGGAATCGAACCAGGGTTTACTCCGTGAGAGTCAAAGATGTTATTTTATTATTATAATAATATCTTAATATACTACGTTTTATATATTATAATGCAATGAAATATACATGAACACAATTATATTATAACTATGTTCATTCAGTTCGCACAGATGATTTTAAAATCGAAAATTATATAGGTCAGGAGGAAACACTTCGCAGAAAGCAGAGCTCTGTATTCAATAATGAAAAAGCGGCAAAGAAAAAAACAAAACTGCCGACTTGTGATATTTAAGTATCCATTTGAAACAGACCGTTTCATTAATTTTAAGGCTCAAACTGTGATCTGTTAATAGTTGAAGTAAAACATATTCCAGTTACCAGAACTTCTCTCAGCAGTGCTGTGGTACTTTAATGGATTGAAGTGAGCAGTTCGAAATTCGATCCTTGGTGCACCGAGCTTTTTATTGTAAGATATTGAAACGCAAAATTCAGACTAATTTATTACAGTTTGTTACAGTACCAGTAGTGGCAATAAGTATGAACCGGAAACATTTTTAGGATCTTTTTTTTTATTAGTGTTTAACGCCCGTTTGTACTACTGAGGCACCACAGGCGGTGACACTGATGATGAAATGATATATTGGAAAAGGATTTTTTTAAGGAAGGAAACGTTTCAGGCCTAAGTTTATGGTACCTCCCCGGCATTTGCCACTTATGAGGACTGAGGAAAACCTGGAAAAAACCTCAGTCAGGAAGGACCTTCTGCTCACGAGTCCGCGCCGTAACGATCTCGGCCACCTGTGGCGGTTTCTTTATGACGATTTGATTTATTTACGGACGCTCTTTAACAGCTCAGGTCATCAGCGTTCTTTATGACGAGGAACTGTATGATTGCAATGAACTTAACAGGACATTTTGTGAACCAAGATTTTCGCAATGACGATACTAATTATGGAGCCCTGACTAGTTCCTGGGTTCCACCAAAAAGTTACGACTTTCCGTTAACTTTAGAAGCCGGACATTGCAGGCGTTTCCAGAATTCCTGGTTTAGTTTCCCTTGGCGTACTAATAGTAAAAATGATGAAGTGCTTATTGTCGGGCGTGTGTTCTATTTGGTCCTAGGGAGGGGGATCATAGTAGGGTTCAGTCACATCTCTGATTTTTAAGCCTCTGAATAAGGCACTTCAAATGTTCAGGAAACACTCAGAGAAGCAGCCCTCGTTAAAAGTGAGAATATTGGAAGAGTATGAAGGGGAAAAACAGAATGTTGAATTTCAATTTATCGATGAAATGAAAAAAGAGTAAATGAAAATCGTATGAAATTGTTCATTGTTCATTGTGCGGTCGCCAGAATTTTCCACTTCGAGGGTACGGGGATGACGATGTCACGGATTTAGAGCACGGATTTGAAGGTGAAAATAGGGGGAATTTTAACAAACTTCTTGAATTTCGAGTTGACAACGGAGATGTTCTCAGAGGCCATCTTACAAGAGTACCTAAAAATTCTACTCTAACAAATAAAACAATACAAAATGATTTGATAAGCTGTTGTGCTGTCATAATTGAAAACAAAATTATAAATGATGCTAAGAGAGGGATATATTTTTCTATTCTGCTTGACGAAACTACAGACAGTACAAATGAACAATTAACATTTTGCGTGGGATTTGTTGACCTAGAAAAGTGTGGTGTAAGGGAGGACTTTTTAAGATTTGTTGTAACACACGATTTAAGTGGTGGAAGATTGTAAAAGTTAATACTGAATGAACTGCGAGACTTGAAATTGGACATTTCAAACTTCCGTGGACAAGGATACGATGGTGGTGCAAAATTTTCAGGACAGTTTCGTGTCGTACAAGCCCGCATTTTGGCAGTTCAACCTCTTGTGTCCTATTGGCATTTTGTCGCGCATTGCCTGAATCTGTTGGTTTCTTTCTCTCTCTTTTTGATTGGTTTATTTATGGACACTCTTTAACATCTGAGGTCATCAGCGTCCCATTCAACTCAGGGCGTGAAATGGCCCACAAATTTTGCTCAGAGGCCTCTCTTTCACGCTTGAGATTCTTTTTCGTGCCGTAAATGTACGACACGGGACCCACGGCTTTACTTCCCTTCCGAAGGAAGCCATACTTAGGATTTTTACGCCCGAAAAAAATCCATCGGTCCTGGCCGGGTTCGAACCCGCGTTCTTGGGTGTAGGAGGCAAGTATGGTAACCACCTGTTGGTTTCGTAAGCGTATTCTACCACTTCCATTAGACATGCTCTTGACATAATCGGCGAAATGGTGAATTTGATTAGTGAGTTAATAAGCAGTCATCGCTCATGAAAAACAAAATCAGTCAATTGTGCTCTCAGGATAAAAAAAATCTTAATTGGCATTTGTATGTGAAACTCGGTTGGCTGAGCGGCACAATGCTATTTTACAATTTAAGGAGATTTTTTCCTGCAATCGTGTTTTTCCTAGAAGAAGCAAAGTCTTTGAGCAAAAATGCACGTATTTTACTCAATTCTATCCTAAAGTTCAAGTTCAAAATTGCTTTTGGTTACCATAGCTGAAATATTTGGAATAACTGTAAACCTTTTCAGGTAACTAAAAGTCTAAGCATTGATCCAGTTCGGTGTTACGGAATGATTGAAAGAGTTAAAGATACCTTAAAAGAATGTCAAGAAAATCAAGCTTTTCCTTCTGTTTTTGAAAACGCTTTCACATTAGCAAAAGAGGTTGATGTAAAAGTTAAGGTGCCTGAACAACATACAAATTTATCGAAGCAATATTCTTACTACAGCTTCTCCAGAACATTATTATCACATTAATGTTTTTCTTCTATTCTTGGATTATGTTTTCAATGAATTGTCAGCTAGATTCTCGCGTGATAAACACCCACATCCTTAAACTTCAGTCCTTGATTCAATGACCTGAATTCAAATATTACAGATTTAGAAAAAGTGCAAGCATTTACGAATAAGACTTGCCAGGAACTATTATAGAGCTTTGAAGTGAATTAAAAATATGGTTTAACTTTTGGGAAATTTAACGGCTATTGAAGCTATTCTTCTCCACACCAAAAGCAACTTCTTTCCCAACACTAGGAAACTTCTTATAATCATGTGTGCCACAACAGTAACAACATGCATGCCGAAAGATAATTTTCAACATTAAGGCGTGTAAAAACCTATCTAAGATTTAATATGCAACAGGAGAGACTGAATGGTTTGGCACTACTTAATATCTACTGCAACATTGAGGCTATTCCAGAGTTAATCTTTTCACAAGAACACATCCCAGGAGGTTACAGCTTCAATGACATGTAAGTTACGACACTATTAATACTGTACAATTTTTTTCTGGGTGCAATTAATTTCTTTTTATTAACATATTGTATTCATGGTACTAATAATATTGTATTCATGGTACTAATACAACAGAGTCACATTTTTTGGAATGTAAACTAAAAGTGTGTCTTTTAAAAAGATTGGAGATTTTCTGTGGGCCTGTGGCTTATTATTTACAAGTAGAATCTGCATCACAACTGGTAATTTAAATTTATTTTATTTACTTTAATATTTAGTAAGCAACTGTTTTAGTATGATCTTAATTTGGATATATCCATATGGAATAGTCAATCGGACCCCTCTATCAAATATTTCAGTTCAGCTCCTGCGTACTGCAGAAATTACTGGAAATATTAATGCATTAAACAAGTAATCAGGACAAAAGCAGATGCGGCCCTGCATCTTTGCATTTTGGGTAATTCCCCCATGCCAGCTCAAGATCATCTTGGCTTCTCACACTTTCAAGAGTCAAAATTCTAAATATTCTGATAGCCTTCACTATTTAGTGGAATAATAACAGAAATCACTCATTCAAATTATGTATAAACTGTAATGCAAATGTTGAAACTTTGAAGCAAATATTTAAAAATAATCCCACCACAAAAAATGTACAAATGACCTTATATTGAATTTTCTAAAAGATAAAAAAAGTTGACTGAGCTAACACTAATTGGTACTAATTGGTACTTAAACAGTATACATTATGAGATTGATAAATTCCTACATAAAGAATTATTTAGGGGGCTTCAGAATTTATCTGGTGGGGTCAAAATAGTTCTTCTGAGTTCTTGAAAGGAATTTAAACCAAATTATATAATATTGGAATTTCTGATTGGCTGCTAGATGCAGAACCTTCCACCTCTTAGCATTTGCATTTTATTCTAATTTTCATTGGAAATAAATTTTCATACATCATTTAACAAACAAATGTGCATTACCATATACTGGTTGGTGGTCAATGGAACAAAGGTTATATATGAAGGCTGTTTAATAAAGAATGATCATAATTTTTTTTTTTGACAGCATACCTTGACTTCTCATAATTTTGATGATTTTTCTCAAAGTTGGTTTCAAATCACCTGTCCCAGCATATCTGCCAGTCTTTAAAGACTACTGGAACCATTTTTAACGGGTCCTTCAGAATCACCCCTGCAGCCTTCACCACTGCTTCTGAGATGAAAAATGCCTCCCACAAAGGTGTTTCTTTAATTTGGAGAAATGGAAAAAAAAGTCACATGGGGATAAATATGGGCTATAGGGAGAGTAAGGGACACACTTCACATTGTTTTTGTCAGACATTCAATAAAAACATTTGGGATGTGCAGCCATGCATTATTGTGCTGCAGTTCCCAGTTTGTTGCATTGCATATGATATGACCTTACAGGGTTTTCAGTACATCTCTGTAGTATTTCCCAGTTACAGCTGAGCTGTGTGTGCAGGTATGAGGTGCTGTAAACCATTTCTTGATTATTGAAAAAATGAGATGGCTATAATTTTCCCAGCAGAAGCAACTACTTTTGCTTTTTATAATGTAGATTTCCACACAGAACTTTGCTGTTTGATCTTAGGATCTAAATGATGTATCCAATTTTTATCAGCAGTTACTGCCTTTGAAAGAAACTCTGCATCTTCTTGTGAACATCATCTTTGATTTCATGTAAACCTGCAGTTCAAGAATCAGCTGTGTTAGAATCCTCGGTGCATGAACACGTCTCATTTGAAACTTTTCAGTTACCAAATGTGGGTAGCACTCAGTGAAATTTTCAGAACTTCTGAAAATATTTTTAATGTTTTTTGACAATCCTCTCTTACAATGACTGCACTGGTACATTTTTTTCTTTCACTAGAGCACAAACTGGAGCCTGATCCACCTTTCTTTGAGATTGATTGCCTCTCCTCTTAAATATTTTAAACCATCTTTGCGCTATGCTACAGGGAAGAACAAACTTACCATAGACCTCCTGCAACAATGCATAGGCCTCAGATGAAGTTAGGTTGTCAAAAAAAATTATGATCATTCTTTCTGCACAGCCCTTGTACTTTGAGTTACTCTCAATTTTCAGTTTATGCCATGAAGGAAATAATTCTTGGCTACAGATGCAGCAGCCAAAGTAGTAGTTTACTTTTGAAGATATATTATAAATTAAATAATAATTTTAATAAATTTGTAAAAGAATGTTTTATTTTTCAATTCTTTAAAAAAATAAAATTAAATACATCATATGCAATGTAATTCATAGTTACAGCCTTCAATCAAAGGTGTAAATAACATATAACATATATAACATTTTTATTTCAGTTCTAATCTGATATATAACTTCAGCATCATATTATTATTTTGCTTATTTTAATATTGTAATACTTAAATAAGTATACTTACGAAGCTGTTGACAATGGAGTGGTATATATATAAACAATGTATACAGTTTTTTTCACACTAACTCCATTCACTTACATAAAATTTGGAACATATGTTTCGGGAGCGATCCCTCCCATCTTCAGCCTGTTGACAAACTGTTGTTAAACGTGGCGGTTGGGTCTCTTGATGTTCTTGTGACAGAAAATTACATAAAAAATGACAGTTTTAACCCCATTCCACATAAATATGCAGTGTTTTATAGTTTAGCACACAGATTAGTTAACATTCCACTCACAGAAACAGAGTACAAATTGGAATACCAACAAATCATAAAGATAGGAGAAACTAATGGATACAACAAAGACACAGTAATAAAAATCATCAATAAAACCAAAAAAACAAAAGGCAATAAGAGATGTTTCCACTCTTAAAAGTGCAAAAGAAAGGTACAAATTCAAAAGTTTCACATATCACCCAATTTGTCACAATAAGTTCAAAAAGATATTCAAAGAACAAGGAATTATGTTAGCCCCAAAGAACAATTTTAATACAAAGAACTTATTAGGTTGCAGAGTAAAGGACTACATGCCAACACAACAAAAGTCAGGTATTTACGAAATAGAATGTGCAGAGTGCAACAAAAAATACATTGGAAAAACGAAGAGGAATTTGGGAATCCGGAAAAAAGAACACTTCAGAAATATTCGCTTAAAACAAATTGATAAATCAGCAATAGCAGCGCACTTTTGGAATAAAAATCATGAAATTAAATCAGAGATAAAACTACTTAAACAACTTCATAATGCAATAGAACTTTCCACTTGGGAAAACATTTTCATTACAAAAAATAAAGATAATTTGATGAATTTCGATATCCCTCCATTGGATGAACTCAGCAAATTCCTAATAGAACCAACAGATGCCGCCACAAGAACATCAAGAGACCCAACCGCCACGTTTAACAACAGTTTGTCAACAGGCTGAAGATGGGAGGGATCGCTCCCAAAAAATATGTTCCAAATTTTATGTAAGTGAATGGAGTTAGTGTGAAAAAAACTGTATACATTGTTTATATATTGTAATACTTACATAATATTGTCTATATTAAAACCAACAATAATATATTTCTTAACCAGCAATTTATAGTTACTTTAAATAATTGTAAATCTAATGTAACCATATCCAGATGTCAACAGCCAATTATTTTATAACAATTTTAAAGGCTTTCAAAGCAAATTTCTTGTTTTACTTGAAAATCCAATACATAGAATTCCTTCCAAACATTAACTTAACTTACAAAGTTTTGCATTATATTTTGTAAAATAAACATGGAAAAGCTAAAAAGAGGTTTGTTCTTTATAATGTTAAAGGTCTCTCATTATAGCAACTAAGGCTGAAGTTTAGGCACAGACTCGTGAACAGAGGATCTGAAGTTTAATTCCTGTTAAGACTGTCCTTCCTGACTGAAGTTTTTTCCAGGTTTTCCTCAGTCCTCATAAGTAACAAGTGATAGAGAGTTACGCTAAATTAGGCCTGGCATGCTTCCTTCCCAATTTGTCATTTCCACTGCCTATGATGTCCCAGCATTAAAAAAAAAAAAAATACACAAAATAATATCTCCAGAATTTATGAGAACACCATAAATGTATACATCAAATTCTTCTAAAGTCTGTTTCCAGTTTCAAATGGCTATAACTTTCACATAATTTTTATATTGTGCAAAAATAAAAACACCAAACTGCTCTAAATAAATGAAATTGCTCATAAATAAATGAAATTTTATTATGACAGCCAGAATATCATAAAAGAATAAACAAGAAAAACTCGATTATCTGTAATTGTATAAAGTGCACCCTTTTGTGTGTGTGAGATATAGAATTTTGATTTCCCATAATTATTTTCAGTTTGACCCTAATTCCATAAGAGTGAGGAGAAATCCATGATAATTATGAATAATCCATAATATCTGGTACCTTTGTAAATATGACTACTACCATGTTGCTCAATTAGAAATAGTCATATTTCCATGCTATAAACATTAGTAAGGGCATTATTTGTAATGCTTTCAATGGCATCCAATATTGGTTGTTTCATTTCTTCATGAGCAGTAGGTCTATTAAGAAATACTCTTCCTTTCAGATAACTTCACAACCAGTAGTCATTTCTGGTGACTTAGAAGGCCAACTTTTCAGAAAACTACTAATTAAACAATCAGCAAATGCATTGCTTAATAGTGTTTTTATGATATTGTGTATATGCAGTGGAGCATTGTCTTGCATAAAAACAATGTTTACGATACCAAGATTATGCAATGCTTTTATTATAGTCTTATAACATTAAAAAATATTGCTGCCTTTTTACAGTTTTTTAGAGAAATAATGTTCTATTATAAATGTGATGTAAAACTATACCTGGCAATAACCTTAAATCATGCTGAACAACTGTGTTTGGATATTTTCCATATCCTGCAATTGTGAGTGTCAACACCAGCACTGAATTCAAAATATGGCTCGTCTGTTCACAAGATTTTGTCTAGCCATTCAACATTATTCTGAACTTTTTGCCAACA
This sequence comes from Metallyticus violacea, assembly GCA_030762175.1. NCBI lineage: Eukaryota > Metazoa > Arthropoda > Insecta > Mantodea > Metallyticidae > Metallyticus > Metallyticus violacea. Next base: position 12,892,390 of record CM060835.1, on the reverse strand, counting down.
TTTGAAAAGCAAAAATGACGCAAATCTACTTAATTTCTCTTTGAGCTAAAAAATATTTTCATTTTATAGGGACAGACCTGAAGCTATCATCTTAGATTTGCCCCAATGTTGAGTAACTCATCTCCAAATACTTTGCAACTTTATTAGCAGTACAAACATTAAATGCAAAATTTTCACAAACTTAGTGGACTCCACATAAAACTAGAGCTGCACTAACTAATTTCAGTATACTGATCACTTTTTGTCAGTAACTGCATCATGAATTTGTTCACCAGCTTAAGAAAAGATTTTATAGAGCAGGTTCCATTTCCCAATCCACAAAACATTCAAGATCTTCTCAATGTATTGGGATATTGTCTATTGCATTTATAATAGCAATGAGAGATGCCAATATAAAGGCAAAACAGTCTAGTATACTATAGTTATATAGTTAAACATATGCACATTGAGGAGAAAAAAAACCAATCCCCCTAAACCATTGGTTTTCAATGTTTTTAAGTCTGCAGCTCATAAGTTAAGGGAGGAAGAGGAGGAGGAGGAGGAGGAGGAGGAGGAGGAGGAGAAGGAGGAGGAGGAGAAGAAGAAGAAGAAGAAGAAGAAGAAGAAGAAGAAGAAGAAGAAGAAGAAGAAGAAGAAGAAGAAATTTAAAAAATTTCTTACTTTTTTAGAGTAATAAGATTACTCTAATTAGGCTCATTCTGAAATTTTATTAAAGCATGTAATAGGATCGTTTTATGATTGAATTGAACTATACATTCTTATTGGCTCCACTTGTTTAAATTTAGTACATGTTTTGCAGACACTTCCGTATCATCAACTAACCGTTGACTGCTCGATAATTCATTATGCTTTGGAGATGTATATTCTACTTTGGTAGACGTGTTATTTTTTTTATCGATTGATTTATTTATGGACACTGTTTAACATCTCAGGTCATCAGTGTCCCATTCAATTCAGGGCGTGAAAAAACGGCTGACAAATTTTTCTCAGGGGCCTCTCTTTCAGGCTTGAGGTTCTTTTTCATGCCATAAATGTACGACAAGTGACCCACGGCATTACTTTCCTTCCGAAGGAAGCCATATTTAGGATTTTTACACCCAAAAAAATCCATCGGCCCTGGCCGGGTTCGAACCCGCGAACTTGGGTTTAGGAGGCAAGTATGGTAACCACTACATCAACAGGACCGACTGGAGGTGTGATAAACTTAAGTTTGTTTTCATCTCCAAAAGTGTAGAAGTTCATTAATATGTCTCTATATTTTATAAATGACATACAATGATCTTAATTATATGATTAGCTTCATTGTACAAGTTCCAACTAGCATTTCAAGTTTATTAAAACACTTTATATTTACAGAAAGTAATGTAACTATTGAGTCTGCTATTTCTGCATAAGCTGTATATGTTAGGTTCAATGGTATAATTTTTGTGGATATCTTGTCCCATTGGGAAACTTCATGATCCATCAAATGGTCTCTCATGACCCACCAGTGGGTTGGGACCCATATATTGAGAAACACTGCTCTAAAGCATAAACTGTTTTTAATATGTACAGAAGATACAGCCACTTCAAACTAGTAACTTACTTTACAATAACCTTGTATATAAAATACACTAGTTGCATAAGGTTTTACAATGATATGTATATGACACAAACGAGTATGCTTATAAAAACAGTCCTGCTCTGAAGACTATTTGATGACATATTTATTTATTTGTGAATACAACTTTCAGACATTGTCAATTTGTAATTAGAATTCAGTTGTATCATATGTTCGCATTTAAATGGGATCCTGTGTCACTTCATTGCTTTTTTTTTTTTTTTTTTGATTAATTTATTTATGGAGGCTCTTTAACATCTCAGGTCATCAGCGTCCCATTCAACTCAGGGCATGAAACGGCCGACAAATTTTGCTCAGAGGCCTCTCTTTCAGGCTTGAGGTTCTTTTTTGTGCTGTAAATGTACGACACGGGACCCACGGCTTTACTTCCCTTCCGAAGGAAGCCATACTTAGGATTTTTACGCCTGAAAAAATCCATCGGTCCTGGCCGGGTTCGAACCCGCGATTTGGGTATAGGAAGCAAGTATGGTAACCACTACACCACCAGGACCGACAACTTCATTGCATCAGTTATATTTACTGAGCCAAAATGAAACCAGTAATCTATTTCTTTTGCTTGATAAGGAAACAAAAATAATTTCTGCATGTGTTTTCTTTTGTTTCAAAGAATTCAGCAAGATTTTGTACTTTTATTATTAACCACTATCCATTTGAAATTGGGGTATAAAGCAGGATCTAAATTACTGATATGATGCAATATTTCACACAGACAAACTAGAACATTGCCATGATGAATGTTATTACATCAGTTGCTAAGTTATGAATACGATTTAATTTAGATAACCATTAAAACATTTTGTTCACTGCTGTTTATGACAATTAGTAAATGGAAGTAGCAAGCTATATTGTTGAAATTGTTGCCAATAGGCCAAGACTTCATTCACACATTGCACTATATTGAAATGATACTCCTCCTTAACCAAAACACCTTTGAAGAATAGATTTATAATATTCTATAAGAATGTATTAAACAAGTACACACTAACTCCGCATACTTGCACAACATTAGGACATGTTTTGGGGCAATCATTCCCATCATCAGCTGTTGACAGATTATTTAACTACTCAGCAATTTACATATTTAATACATTCTAAGAGGATATATTGCCACTCCATTGTCTACAGCTTCACAAGTACAATTTAATCAAATATATAAATGTTCTTTTGTAACACTCATGACATCCCTAAGAAATATTTTTAAAAATTTAATGAAGTTTTGTTACTATGGATGTATAACCTACATTGTTAATTTATGTCTTGAGGTTAAACTTGCTCCATAATAATTATGTGAATAATTGTACTTACAAAGCTATAGACAATGGAGTGGTAATATATGCTATACTAATGTATTCAACATGTTCACACTAACTCCACTTACTTTAGGACTAGTGTAAATATGTGGAGTTGATGTGAACAGGTTGAATACATTAGTGTAAGACATTTTAAGATCAAATTTTTTGTTCACTCTACATTAACTGCTATATGGTCTCATGAGTAACAAACAAAACAATAATTTGGCACTTATCATGCTTTCTGAGCAAGAATGCAATACAGGAAAGAAAAAAGAAAACATCCAGCAATTGGTCTAAACTGAGGATTCAAACATACCATTCTAAGTGCTGCAAGAAGCTTCAAAACATGAGTTTGATCCATTAAACTTGATTCTCTGAATCCTGTTCTGATTAACAAAATCATTTATGCAGCCCACAATTTCAGTTTAGCCCACATCATATGACCTGAAGGCAAACTAGATGACTAGAACTTGTGTTTTGGAAATAACTGTATCTTATTTTATATTCTTTTATATTCTAAGCAAAAAGTAATTAATGAAATGCAATCTTTAAAAATAAAATTCTTGAAAGTTTGGGCCTTATTAAAAATCTTTTAATTAACTTTATTTCACACTTGTTTTACAAAGATCATTCAAAAAGTAATGCCTCACATTTTTTTTTTCCTCAGTCATTAAGAAAGACAAAAATGCACTACTCACAGTTTTATAATTTGATCCTATTTCCCTAGTTTTAATTCATTCTTGCACATAGTGGAGTTGTAGTGAACTGTTAAAATGGCCTCTGTTGCAGACCCTCATCACAAACAATGAGTAGTGATTGAATTCTTGGTTCATGAGGGAGAAAGAGTGGTGAACATCCATAAACATTTGTGTTCAGTGAAATGGGAGCTATTTGGTCAATAGTAGCATCGTTGGATGTTGGGCTAAGCTAGTGGAAGCATCAGGAAGAGCACAAATTATCTGTCACATTCTGACTTCCTGCCACAACCAACACTCCATACATGTTGAACTGCATGGGTGTCATTATTCGTGCAGATCAGTGCTCACCACTCAATAATTGGCCTATAGCTCTCGATCAGTTTTGGAAATGTGTATGCAATCATCAAGACCTTAGGATATTCAAAAGTGTGCTCAAAAATAGTTTCACAATGTCTTACAGCAGATTACAAGATTCAGAGGAAAACAAATTCTTCTAAATTAATGGAGCACTTTGATGCTGAGGGGGAAGCCTTTTTGTCTCAGATCTGCACCTTCAGATTTCCACCTCTTTGGAGCTCTTAAAGATCCTTTGTATGGAACTCATTTTGAGGACAATGACAGTGCAGTTGATGCAGTGAAGAAATGACTAAGCCTATAGCAAAAGAACTGGTACTGGCAAGGAATATATGCACTTTTTCCATGCTGGCATCAGGCCATGCAAATTGATGGGGACTATGTGGAAAAATAGAATAAGCACAAGAAATATTGATTTTTTTAACTATTTGAATGAATATCTTGTAAAAAATAAATGTGCGGAATTATTTTTAGAATGACCCTCATACTCAAAGTATTTTATTTAATGATCTTTTACTTAATACTGTTAACATCATCTCTGGAATATCACTGATTTATCTGTGCAATTTAAATATGGAAAAATACTGCAACCATTAAACTGCAAACTTTGGATTAATGTTCTAATAATGAGACAGTAATCATCTTAATATGAATACACTATAAAGGTTCTTTAAAACCTTTAAAATACACAGTTGCCATAAAAGTTCTAATAATGAGACAGTAATCATCTTAATATGAATACACTATAAAGGTTCTTTAAAACCTTTAAAATACACAGTTGCCATAAAAGTTCTGCTCGTTTTTTTGCAATGTTCAAATTTCAGGCACTGGCAACAATTAAATGCATAACAAATAAAGTTAAGGCAGGAATGAATTACTGTCGAGATATAAGATTAATTTCGTTATTATACTTTGTATATTTCCAGTGACTACATTTCTTTCACAGCTTTACTTTCACCACTTAATTCTAGTCTTTTTTCACATGCGTTATTGTAGAGTAATACAGAAAGGCAGACAGTGCTGCTCCAAATCCTGTTGTTAGTATCTTGAGAGCATTACTGGCTGAGTGACCAATCATATCATCAGCAAGTCCAGAACAGAGTGGTGCACTAAATCTTGCAATAGCAGATATACTCTGTGCTGAGCCAATCAGTGAACCCCTTTGTTCTGGCAATGCTCGCTGTAGGATGATCTCTGAAGTGGTTATCCTCAGTAGTGAACCTGCTGCACTGAGTGGAACCAGCATTGGAAACACAACCCACCAAGATGGCACTGCACTTAGTATAATAAATGAAAACAAAAGTACTGCAAAACTATGAAGTGTTCTCTGATGATAGCATGAATCATTTTTATAGAACTTGCTTATCCAGCTGGCAAGGAATCCAGACAGAGCTCCTATGAGTGCTTGAAATGATATTATGTAACCAATTAACTTTGGTGAAACACTGTATGTGTCCATAAGAACCAGCGAGAAAGTGCTGTAATGTACCATAAGAGAAAAACTGAGTAGGAACTTTAGAACAAAGCCATCCCAATACATCATCCAGTCCACATTAGATAGTTCTGTAAATGCCTGTAACAATTCAGTCTTGATATTTCTAGTATGTGCTGTACTGCTTCTGTTGATCTTGTCATGTTTCTTAATTTTCTCGCTTTGTGGCACATCTCCAAGCAGGAAAATGATTACACCTGCACAAAATGAGAAACATTAAAAAATGACTTAAATGTAAATTGGAACTTGCACAGTGAAGCCAATCATATTAATTGATATCATTGTATGATTCAGCTAAAGATGGGAACAAAATGTTCTCAAAACCGGTTCCATACATTTATGAAAAGTAAGTGAAGCTTTAAGAGTGTGTAGTTCAACTGAATCATACAATGATATCAATTAATTAAAAAATGAATTTCTACTAACATAGACTAACAAAATTAATATGCTCTAACACCAACAACTATTCTAGTTTAGGCCTTATGGCCCATTCTGATTTCTGGAAAATACATCTGGGTCTACCCTGAGTTTGCATCACCTTTGTATTAGCAGCGGCTTAGGAAATCTGATTTTATCCGATCTTCAAATGTGATTGTACCAATTTATTTGGATTTCTTCTAATAAATTATTTAAATTATATAAAGAGCAGAAGTGAAATAAAGAGCTAGTAAATAAGATTGAGAATTTTTTTTCATCATACACTGGAGACATGATTGTGAAACAATGCACAGGGTGCCATCAAAAAGAGAGTAACACTTACTCATACAAACAAAGGCTCTTGGGCTGCAGTCATGTCTACTTTCACAAACAGCATCGGAGAAAGCAAAGCACAATTCCAGGTAGTGCGACTTCAACATATGTAGGAGGATAATTACCACAATGCTCATTTCCACCTGATTTATTATCATTTTTAAATTTTTTTAATTTTATTTTTATATATTTATTTTTTTTTATCCTCACATTTTTCTTTCTGTTCTTAATATTCTTAATATTGTAAATTTTACTTTTTAATGTTACTTATTAAAGAGGATAAGGCATAGGTTGCAATTTTACTTTTATTTCATGTACTGCAATGTACTGAAATAAAAGAAATTCCACTGTTGCTTCATGACTACATAAGCTACATGTTATTGCTTTCCTTGCACCATAGGTTGCAAATTTAGGTTAGGTTTAAAAAAATAATGTATGCTAAACTTATAGTGTTAAAAGGGTGTGCTTTTTCCCGTGTCATCATTATTTCCTTTATGTGTTACATTGCAGTTTCCCATTTCATTTCGTTGTACACTGAAAGTGATTAAGTATTAAAATGCATCCCAAAAAATTCATTTTTCATGTACAATTGCTTGTTTCCGTGAGTTACACGACTGTTCAATCTGCCAGCATTTGTTGCACACTTCCATACTTGGGATCAGCTCTATCTCGATTGCTGTTCGCAAAAGGAGACATGCCTGCAGCCCAAGAGTCTCTGTCTGTATGGGTAAGTACAGTTGACTGCAAAAAATGGAGTTGCTTCATAACAAGTAGTAGAATGCTCTGAAAGTTTGCTTCCATCTGCAGAAATCTGATATGGAAGCATATTCGATGTTACAGCAAGCATATGGTAAAAAAGTTCTGCAACAATCAACCATACTTTGGTTGTTTAAGATTAAATAGGACCATGTTTCAACAACAAAGCAGGGCAATGAACAAAACCCTGATTAACACAGCTGCCTTCATTGTTGGGAAGGAAACCATGAATAACAGTGAGTAAACTGGCAGATATGTTACAGATTTCCCAAAGTAGTGCATTCACCATTCTGCACAATTGCATGCACATAAGATGCATTCGTGCCAGATGGATGAAAAGAATGCTGATGCCTGATCACAAGATGGTACTAAGTGGATGTGTATCAGTAGCTTTAGCATCTGGTACTGGAGCAAGCCAGCTCTACCTGAATGCCATTATTGGAAGTGATGAGACTTGGCTCTACCATTACGATCCCAAAAGAAATGGGTGACCTCAGTTTGGAAATCACCTGGTTCTCAGACACCAAGTTCAATCAGTAGGAAAGTCTATGATGATTTTATTCTTTGACTGTTGTGGAATGGTTCATCAACATGAAGGCCCCTGGCAAACAATCAGTATTAGAAGACTGTTTTGAGTGTCCTGGCCAAACACATCTGAATTGCATCCATCTGGTTGATGCTTTTACCATGACAATACATGGCTACATGTTTACAATGCTGTTGCTTAACATTTGGCCAGAAAAAACATTGAATGTGTGTTACATCCTCCATATAACCCAGACTAAGCTCCATGCTACTTTTTTCTGTTCCCTTGTCCCAAAAATAAGTTGTGGGGGCAGCATCTTGGTTCATCAATGGCTGTCATGAAGAAGGCATAGGTAGTTATGAAGATGATATCAAAAATTGGTTTCTAGCACATCTTTCAGGACTGGCAGACATGTTGGGCCATAAGCATACATTTAAATGGGGACTACTTCTAAAAACATCATATAAATCTTCATCCTGCCTAGTGTACTTCATAAATAAAAAAAATTTCAGTCTTTATTGATTAGCCCTCTTAAGTACCCAGACTGAAGGGGATGATAGTTTACAGCAATAAGAGCAAAATATTTTTATAAATTTTTTAATTATATGCATGATCAATTATAAATTCAGATGCAAAATTTGCTTGATCTGGCAATGCTGCAGAACCCTTTAAGTGGCAACAAGCAGGTGCATGTAGCACATGTCGCTGATTTAGCATTTGTGGTAAACAGAACCTGGTCATCTAGCCTCTTCTTTATAGTCATACATTTATGAAGAGTTTAAAATGCCTCCTAAAAAAGATTTCACTAGGAAAACAATCAGGCATTTATGAAATCAGTTGCAAAGACTGCAATATGAAATATACAAGAAAAAAAACCATTACCCTACATTTTAAGTAACACATAAGAATGTAAGATATAAACACAAGGAGCAATCAGCTATAGCGTACTATTTCTGGATTAAAAAAAATAACCAAAACTCTTAAAAGCTCTTAAAAATCCATAGAATTAACAGTATGATAAAATATATTCATAAACAAAAACAAGGAAAAGTTAGCTAATTTTGATTTCCAAAATAACTGTAACCTCATTAATTCACTAAATCTACAGAGCAACATCTAAATACCACACTGGGAAGCTGACAGTGGAACCTGCTGATAATGAAGGCAACAGACTTCAAAACATGTCCAAGTAGTGGAACAAAACTAGGTAATTGGAGTGAATTCCTCATAAAAAAAATCGTAATAATGAAAATAAACTCTGTATTTCAAAACTTCATTTTTAAAAATTTACATGAAAAATGCTCAAGCAGTATGTCTTTACATAATCTATAAAAAGTATTTTTCACTTACCCAGCTTTGTCCCATAGTTGCAGGATACATAGATTTTACTTAATTTTGTTCTTATCCTATTATGTTTTCAATATAATTTTTAACATACATTCTATAACAGAATGCTTTATACATTACAAATATTATTATAATCAATCATATATATGTCTAAAGAATGATAGACTTTAGGATATATTCTTGTCTTACCCAGGTTAATCCAATTTGACAAAGTGACTAAAGCACAAGTGTAGAAGAATCCATTTGCTGCCTCTGCCAGATGGCCTCCTATGGTTGGTCCTATAATGAAACCTATCCCACTGACAGAGACCAGACGGCTATAGGCCTCCAGCTGACGTTCAGATGCCACAACATCTGATAGGAGAGTTTTACAGAGCGTTTGTGTGTGCTTAAATACTCCTGCAAAATATGACATGTAGTGTAGAGTTTATGAGAATATTATAAAATTAATTTAAACATTATAAGTTCAAAAGACTTGCTTCACATGAGCCAAATAACTGCTCAAGTTATTTAACAAGTGTCCTAAATCTCAATAACTTAATATTCTGCAAAACTGGATTCAACTGCTCAATAGTAACATTAGCATAATGAATACAAAATCTCAGTTATGATAAACTCATTCCTATCTTATTGATCTTTCAAACCTTTGCTTACTGTAGAAAATAAATTACTTATACTCTTCAATTAAGAACCTTCGAAAAATAAAATATTTTTAAAAAATTCTATTTGAACTCACACAGTGAAGCTTGTTAAATGTAAATTATATCTAATCTGTCGTCTAACACACTCTTATGCTTCACTTACTTTTAAATAAGGTGGGACTGGTTTCAGAGAGACATCCACTCCATCTGCAACCAACTTGATGACTGGTATGAGAAACTAACATCTATGAGGACCTGTGGCTCTGGCATGGTGGTGTTTTTTTCTTTATACACTGAAAAGTTGTATTACATTCAGTTTATAAAGAAAAAAATACCATCAGGACAGAGCCACAGGTCCTCTTAGATGTTAGTTTCTCATACCAGTCATCAAATTGGTTGAAGATGGAGAGGATGTCTCTTCGAAACTGGTCCCACCATATTTAACAGTAAGTGAAGCATAAGTGTTAGACGACAGATTAGATATAATTTACATACCTATACTCTTGTTCATCATCCGTTCTGAGTTGCTATCAGCAAGTGTACATGACAGAAGTTATTCTGATTGACTGCAACCTCTTTAGTCTTAAATTTATATACCATGTTAAAAAATAACTGACATTGCAATTTTTTTACTTTGTTTATTTATATTTTTTAACACCGATACTAGAAACACAGAATGTAATTAGATGTCTATACACCTTTGCAATCATTCTGGCAGATTCCATATTAAACCATTATTCGGGGGTATACTGGCTCCACTGGTGGACAACTGCTTGAAGCTTGTCCACGGTGACTAGATACTCAAAGAACCCTGCCAAATCCATGCTGAACAGTTGGCATTGTAAACTTAATAGAGGTTAGAAACAGTTAAGTTGATTGATTATACGCCTAAAGAGTTGGTATTAAGTGACACTATACTTCACTAACTAATTAATTTATTAGAACAGGTTTTAACAGCAGGGGACCGATTAACAGGCTGGTGGTGATGTGACCTCTGGTGGTTCCAATATACAACAAACAGGAAATCTATTGGTAGGATGTCAAAATTCATAACATGATGCTTATTCTTTAAAATGAAAATTTTTTCCCATATTACTGTTTCCTTGGGATTGTTGGTAGCTTTCAACAGTTTGGTTTGGTTTACATCAAACTTAGAAAGTTGTATAGACCAGAACTTTTTCACATCAACGGAAAAATTTACCAACGAAACTGGTTTGGCTATGGGTAATCCCCTCTTTCCATTTCTGGCAAATTTATTCATGAGTACAGTAGAAACACACATTACCAAGGCATTTCCATTTATCCTTAAATCATGGTTTCGTTGGATAACATATTTGCAATAGTACCAAACAAACAGAGGATGCCCTTAAATCTGCAAGACCAAAGTATTAAGTTCACTATATAAATGGAAAAGGAAGGTTGTTTGGTATATATAGGAATTCCACACATACAGATAATAATATAAAAAATAATAGCTTCCATCCTAAACCACACCAACACCAATTTATAAACAGTCTTGCTCATAGATTGGTAAACATTCCTTTCAACAAGAAAGAATGCACACGGAATACCAGTATATCATGAATCTGTCCTCAACAATGGATTTAGTTCATTAGTAGATAAGATCAAACATTTCAAAAGATTTAAAAATATTAAAAACACCACCACTCTTTCCACGATAAAGAAGGAGACTTAAGTTTCAAAAAATTTACATACCTTCCATGTATAAACAGGACATTCTTGAAAAGTTTTAAAAAATTTGATATTGTTGGCACAAAATAAATTTAACATTGGAAACCTTTTGAACAGTACCATAAAAGATGTTATTCTGTCCAACAAAAAGGCAGGAGTGTATCAGATAGATTGTTTAGATAATACTCAGATATATATAGGCAGAACAATAAGAAACTGGGAGACAAGGGCAAAGAACACTTTAGAAATGTAAGATACAAACAGGTGGATATATTGGCAGTTGCATATCATTTCTGGAGTACGATCATGTAATGGCAAAAGGAACCGAACTGTTGAAAGCTACCAACAATCCCAGCAAATTAGCAATATGGGAAAAGATTTTCATTTTAAAGAATAAGCATCATGTTATGAATTTTGACATCTCACCAATAGACTCCCTGTTTTGCTGTATATAGGAACCATCAGAGGTCACATCATCACCTGCCAGCATTAGTTGGTTCTCAGCTGCAGATGAGAGGAAATGCTCTTGAAACATTTTCTGATAAATTAATAAATTAGCAAAGTATTGTGTCACCTCTTCTTTATGTGTATAACCTTTGGCATGTCTCCATGCTTCTGTTTCTGTACAATAGTGAGGGAATAAGGCACCCCATTGCACACACATCTTTCTTATCTTCAAGCCCTCATGGATGATGGTGCAAACGGTTCCCTGTGATAGACCTGTTGCGTTCTGTAGTTTATCAAAAGTGATTCCCCAGTTCTCCACTATTAAATTAGATATGAAGGGTGTTGTCTTTGTGTAATGTTGCTGGATGCCCAGTGCTTTTGTGTTTTTTGGCACAGTCCCTGCCGTCTTCTTTGAACTGTGATATCCAATGAATAACTGATCATATGAATGTCAGAAGCAGCCACTCCTTCCTTCCAGAAAAACCATACTGTCCATCATTGCCCATGATTGCCTCCTTTCATGTTGTGTGTTCTTGCCCATGAGCTCAATAGCATGTCACAGCAAATGACACAGCTCTGATCTACATTTGAGATGTAGCAACAACATTTTTTGGCCGATGAGGGTTCTATATTCTATCTTGGCACATACATCAGCACACATTTCAAACTGCTACTTTTCCAGAGTTATGGGGGAAATGTCAATCATTTTTTAATACCCAAGTAGTTGGAATATTATCTCCAGTAGATAAAATATTTTAAAATGCTAAAAATATTTCTGTGGCTTCACTTCCAATGAACAAGGAAGCACTCTGAGTTTAAAAACAGTTAAAATAGTGATACAATGATAAAACTCATTTCACTCTCAAAATTAAAAAATTCAGGACATGTTTCATGAGACCTTCACTCACATTGTCAACTGTTCATTTGAAGTAAAGCCACAGAAATGTTTTTAACATTTTAAAATAGTTTATCTACTGGAAATTTTAGACTCATTTTCACTCTGATGATTCCTGAATATTTTAAAATTGAAACTTGGAATATTGTTTAATTCATTAAATAATTGTTTGATTATTTGTACAAATTAATTAGTTTTTAATACTAGAGTATTTTATTATACAAGCTTTTGGTTTAAATGTTTGCAAAATTATACTGTCTTTATAGATATGTGCACAACTGTTGTTTTTGTGATGCATGAAGTAATGATATATGGTTCATTGTCAGTAGTGATTTAACAATGCAAGCAATAGCAGAGTTTGTACTGATTTTCTCAATTATCAAATACAAACAAGGTAAACCATTAAAAATAAAGCATTAAAAAAAAAACATATTGCTTTGAACTTTTTAAATACATTACTGGAAAAAAAAGATCAATTTAGATGAAAGAATAAAAATAACCACTAAATTTCTATGTTTCCTGTTTTGAACTTTTTAAATTTAACATCTTCTTTAAGCTAAGGATGTATGCAGAGTTGAAGAATTGGGTACTGCTAAACCATACTGTTAAACTACACATTTTACAGTATATACATGGATAATCAAAATAATGAAAATACACCATAATTAAACTATCATCTATCCAATACAAACTGCTTCACTTACCAAGCACAAACCTCATGAATAATACAACTGAAATGGCTGTGGTGGCACCTATTACAAAGTATGCCAGTGAGCAAATGAAAATTGTCAGTTTAAGTACTGAGCAATGACCTCTGATGTCACTCCAGCTTCCCTGAAATTCATCACAACATACATGACTTACTTCCTGATTAAAATGAGATGCACATAATTAGATAAAAAATAAAAAGGTAATTTAAAATGTGCTGATATAAAATAAAATTAAAATTTGGATGATACTGATATAGAATTGGTTTGGTGACACTTACTTTGGAACCTATGCACAATGACAATTACATTAAGAATAATAGCTTTAATCCCATAACACACCAGCATGCCACTTTACAGATTAGTGAATGTTCCATTCAGAAGAAAAGAATACAAAGAAGAATAACAATGCAATCATTTACACACAATAATGATTTCCATAAAAAATTAGCAGAAATGATTATTACATACCACCATAGTATGTTCAATAAATTTAAAAAATATTTTAAAAAACAAACAATAATCTTAGCTCCTCAAAATCCCACAGTACTAAAAATTTATTGCAATCTTCCTGTAAAGAGCTTATATCTTCTGACAAGAAACTGGGTTTCTACCAAATCAATTACAAATAACAAGATCAAGTATACATTGGAAAAACAAAAAGAAATTTGGAAACCTGTTTCAAAGAATATTTCAGAAATAGCCATTATAAATAGATGGGGAAATCAGCAGTGGCAACCCACTTTTGGTCAGAAAAGCATGAAATTGATTTAAAAAAAAATAATTTAAACACACTTGCAAACCTTTGGAATTAACGACATGAGAAAAAATTTTCATCATCAAAAATAAAAACTGCATCATGAGCTTCCAGACACCATCGTGGATATTTCTCCAACCACCTACAGAGTATGCGTCTAAAAGTTAATATTTTTTTGATGATGAGGACAAATGTTCCCGAAACATTTCCTATTGAAAGAACCAAGTAAGTGAAGAATAAGTCTCATTAAACTAACTCTATATCAATATTACTACCTCACTGTTAATAGCTTCAAGAATATAAGTTTATATGAAATATGGAGTGTTTCAAAAGTAAAAAATAGCATTAATTACCAATATTATTTACATTTTCTTGCAATCTTAAAAATTCTGACACTGGTTTATTACTACAGTTCAGATTTTTATGTAATTAGCTAATTACATATTTTTTCCTTGATGTGCAGGTATCTGACTAAAAATTTAAAACATGCACAAATTGGGCTATAGGATCAAAGCTATATCTTTTTACATATTTTGCACTACACCATATATTTTTACATAAAATTCACTTCATACAAATGCAACTGAATGCCTATTATTTCACGATTCGGCACAATATATATGAGAGGTACTGACCACATTTATGACTCTGTGCTGTCTGAAAATACTTATAGGTGTATCAAATTATAAACAAATGAATTTAAACATTTTTCTCAACATCCTTTCAGTATTTGCAAGTGTAAGTCAAAAGACCATGCAAATAGTATATTTAGAAGTGTATCAAAATAATTACAAAACTGGAATTGAAGTTGCAATTTGGACAATCCTCTGTGTTCTTTACAAAGTCAAAAGGCATAAGCCCTGACCATATTTGAATTTGCAATTTGGATGTTCTGTCTGTTGCGTTCTTTCCTTCTCCACCTGTTTTAGGGTAGTGATCGATCGTTTCATCATCATACTTTCCCTAGCTGAAGAGGCGAACTGAAGCCGAAACAGAAATTACACAAAACAATACATTTAATAACAAGTGTGAGCATTCACCAAATGCAAAGAAATTTGATCTTTAATTTGCAATTTGGACTTTGTTGCGTTCTTTGATCTTCCTAAAGCGTTGCATGGTAATGCACAAAATGGGATAGATTTTCAAACCCAGTTTGTGATTCTCTGGTTTCAAACTGTCAGTTCTCATCAGCATAGCAAAGAAGTTGTGGAACAGTAATTATCAAAGTTACAAAGTCAAAAGGCAAAGCCCTGACCATAACAGATTGTTTTTATTGAAAAGTCAAAAGACCACGCAAATAGCATTTGTGGAGGAATATCAAAATAACTGCAAAATTGGAATTAAATTTGCAATTTGAACAATCCTGTGTGCCCTTTACAAATTTAAAGGGCATAAGCCCTGACCATAATAGAATTTGCAATTTGGATGTTCTGTCTGTTGCGTTCTTTCCTTCTTCACTCTGTCCTACAGAGTGATTAATAAAGTTTTATATCACATTTTTTCCAGCTGAAGAAGTAAATTGAAAACAACATAATACATTTAATAACAAGTTTGAGCATCCACCAGGCTCTAGTAAAGTAATTTGATCTTTGCAATTTGGACTTTGTCCGTTGCATTCTTTGTACAGAATGCAGAGGATTGTCTAAATTGCAAATTCAATTCCAATTTTGTAGTTTTATATGAGAAATAAAGAAAACTTATACAAAATCAAAATATTTCATGACAAGCATACTAGACAAAAAGCAAATGTACACAAACAGGTTTCAACACTTTCCTGGAATCAGAAAGGAGTTTATTACAAATGCATTTTAGTACAAAATGCTCTTCCCTCTAGCCTAAAAGTCTCAATAAACAATGGTAAATCCTTTAAATCTGCTCTTAGAAAATATCTGTGTAAAAGGGTTTATAATTCTGTAAAGGAATACATGAGTGGCAATAATCTTATATCAATACATATGTAAACATGTATATAGTAAAATTTGTATGATTGAGTGATTTGTCTGTTTCTGCTTCTCTGATTTTTGTTGTTTTAGCTGAATTGTTCTATGTGTTGCCTTTTCATTTTTATTGGTAACTATTTATGCTGATGCACATGAAATTTTTGTAAATGTAGAATATGTGCTACTGTGGTAATTGTAAATAACAAATTCTATAGTTTATTAAATAGTTAAATATGGTGGACTTTTGTAACAGTGATGTTTAATATTAAGAATTTAAAATGATTGAGTCAAATTTGTAACATTTACATCACTAATATTTTAAAAAAGGAAAAATAAATTTCTGGAGCTAATCACTCCCATCTTCAGTTCAGATTGACTGCCGGCCTTTGTTCTTTGTGGTGGTTTGGCTTGTCTCTGGTGGTGGTTGGATGAACTTTTGTATTAAGATGTTATTTGGTGGGATTTCAATGTTAAAAACGTGATTTTTGTTCTTCCAGATATAAATGTCTTCCCAGACTGTAAGTTCTGTTTTTCCTGTAATATTTTTAAATAGTTTGGGATTCCTGTTAATATTATGTTGTTCCTTCCAAAAATGCCAAGTTACCGCTGATTTTTCTTCCTGTCTTTGACTTTGTTCCTTTGCTCGTCTTTTTAGTTTCTTTTAGTCTTTCAAATATAAATTTTTTCATAATCGTTACAATTAATCTGATATATTCCTGATTTGTTCTCTTGTGGAATATACTCTATTAGTTTAGAATTTAGTATATTTTTTATGGAGTAACTGTTTTTTGGAGCTAAAATAACGTTATGTTTTTTAAAAATCTTTTGGAATTTATAGAAGGCTGATGGATGGTATGTGAATTTTTTGTGCATTCTATTTTCTTCCTTGTTAGAAATAAGTGTACTGATGCCTTTTATTCTATTTCTGTTCCTTGCTCTGTTTACTTTCTTTTATACCACTTCTGTTTGAAACCATTTTATATAGCTATATTTATTATATTGCTCAGTTCTTGATTATACTCTTCTTTGTTCATGGGGATATTTATCAACCTGTGTGCAAATTCTTAGACAAATTCTATGTTTGTAAATCTCTGTAACTGCTTTGGGAACTTACTGAATGCTCCAGGAGCTAAACTAATCTATGATTAGAAAATACAAATTAGTAAGATATTTAAAAAAAACCTTGTTTACTAATGTATGCAAAATATATAAACTTGGTTTCTATTGTTTTTTAATTTAGTATATATACTTCCAGCCTTTCATTGTAATATTATTTATCTTAGTGCATTTAACTATGACACTCATCACTGTAAATAATTGTACGTAACCCTTAGGCAAATTATGTAAGAAATATTATATGTTCTGTACTATATTGACTTATCCAAAAACATGTACATGTTACTACCGATGAAATGAATTGAATTAAATTGAAATGAATCATCATTATGATCATCAATGTTTTATTTATATTCTAGTAATCCTTTATTTTATTTCTAAAAAATAATAGTACAGTATAAGTATTAAAATGATAAGTGTTTTATTAGGAATTAAATTATTATTGTTGTTGTTATTATTGTTATTATTATTATTATTATTATTATTATTATTATTATTATTATTACCAGGGCTTAGATTTTAGAAAAATAAATGTTATTTTTATATAAATATTGTACTTACAAAGCTGTTGACAATGGAGTGGTAATATATTCTAAACTTAGGTATTCATTCATTATTCATTAATGTAAGTAAATGGAGTTTAGTGTAAAAAATGAATACCTAAGTTTAGGAAATATTATTTTGTTTAAATCATATTTTAAAAATTTGTTCTCTAATTAGGTAAATTCCTATTTTTCAGCTATTAGAACATATTTTTAACATTTTTTATCAATATGCTAGATCATTCAGTTTACTGCATTTTTGTTTTGCGTTACTTCAAAAGGGAAGGGCTTCTGACTCTACCTCATAAGCTATCTAATTTTAATATAAACATCAGCTGCCCTAAACACAGAGTGTTTGTTATTCAGTATTCTATTTCTGCATATCAGCTTGCAGCTGTATGTTTCTTTCTTATTGCACTCATCATAGGAGCTGTGGACTGCTTATATAGCGATATTGAGTCACATGTCTGATTTTCCTCCCCATTCTATGAGACCAGATCACACATTATATATTTTGTAGTTCATTTGTGGTGCCATGAAGTTGTAGTTTTTGCAGTTAAGTTTTCTTAGTTGAAGACTGCAAGGCAATACTATAATGCCTAAAGTAAGAGGAACAACAAGTTATTATTTGCAGCAATACGTTGCAGAATTTAAGGATAATTTTAGTTCAGATGGATGTGTCCTTTACTGCCAAGTATGTGGAAAAGCAATAAAGGCTTAACAGAAATCACAAGTTATACAACACCTAGAGGACAAGCAACATATCGCTGCGGTTTCATGCATGATGCAGTTCTAATTAGTGATGCAGTTCCAGGTTCTTGTGCAGGACCTTCAACATTTTCAGTTTATTGAGAAGATTTATTTAAGACATTTGCTCACATATCCTTTCTAAGGTAAATAATTCCATGTTAAGGAAGCTTTCCTCCAAATATTAAAAAATTGGAACTCCTGAGGAGTCAACTTTGAGAAAAAGGTATCATCAAAGTGTTACCAACAAACTACGCAACAGATTTGTTTCATTTGTGAAAATTATAAAAATCTGAGTTAAACTAGACGAGACTTCAGATTCTACTGGTAGGAAAGTTGACAATGTCATTGTTAGAGTATTAAAAATGATGAAGCGATTTCAAAGGAATTTTTTCTGATAACAAGCCAAGAAATGATTATTGCAAACCATATGATTGTTGCAAGATTATTTAATGAAGCAATTAAATTTTGTGGCCAGGTGGTGTGAAGTATGACAATGTTTTACTATTGTTGACAGATGCTGTTGCATACATGAAGAAGGCACAGGCAGGTCTTGGCAATAGTTATCCTAAAATGATTCATGTTACATGCATTGGGCATAGTTTACACAGACTGTGAAGAAATCAGAACAGTATATTCTAATGTGGATAAATTGATTTCTAATGGAAAAGAAGTGCTCATAAAGTCACTGACAAGAATTCAAGTATTCAAAAATAAAAATCTTAATGTATGTCTGCCACCCACCCCAGTAACAATACAGTGTTGCAGTCCAGTATTATGTAGAAAATGTTGATGGTTTTGCCTCAGTAGTTAATGAACTGGACATAGATGAAGTAACTTCAATTGGAATCCTTCAGGAAATGTTAAGTGACATCAAAAGAAAACGTAACAGTCTTAGTGGATCTACAGGATAAGTTACAAAATAAATTTAGGCATGTGTTTGAAAACAATAGTGCATTCCAAACTATGAGTAAAATTCCAAGTGAGAGAGAGTGTGAGTGTGAGTGTGAGTGTGTGTGTGTGTGTATGTGTGTGAGAGAGAGAGATAATGCCCGTTTTTTACTGCTGAGGCACCACAGCCAGTGGACACTGATGATGCACGAGATGAAATGATAAATTGGGAAAGGATTTTTTTTTTTTTTTTTTTTTTTTTTAAAGAAAGGAAGCATTCCAGGCCTAAGTTTAGGGTTCCTCCCTGTCATTTGCCATTTATGAGGACTGAGGTAAACCTGGAAAAAACCTCAGACAGGGAGGATGGTCCTGGTGGGATTCGAACCCCAGATCTCCCGCTCACGAGTCTGTGCCTTAATGACCTTGACCACCCGTGGCGGTAGTGTGTTAGACATCAAGAAGAGGACATTGATGTGAGTGTAAGTGACAGGCCCTACTATAAATATACCAAACTCTTGTGATGTGGATTTCAAGTATAAGTCAAGTGTTTCGCAATAATCATCATTCATTTATGATGTACAACTTCAGAATGAATCTCATTATGTATTGTAATTCTTCAGCAATCAGCAAGACATTGAACATTGGTGAATACAGCATATTGTTTATATTCACATAAACAAAGTGAAACAAGGAAATTTGCCTTTTAAACATGTCCAAGTAAGTGGAAGAAAACTAGTGAAATTTGAGTGATTTCCTCATAAATAATTTGTTATATAATACTGTATTTCACTGTGAAAATTCCAAACTATTCAAATCTAATAAACATAATTAAACATTTTTTGTCATATATTTCAAGTATTTTTAGCAAATAAAAAATAAATATTTTCCAGATTTTTGCCACCTAAAAATATGAACCCTAATTATCACTGTCATACTACAACAAGGGAAAGAAAAATAACTTTACATTTCACAATATATAGGTAAAAATAAAGATAAAGTAACCTAAGCTTAGGTATTCATTTTTTACACTAAATTCCACTCACTTACACAAAAGTCAGACACATTTCGAGAGAATCTCTCCCATCTTCCGTTGCTCACTGAACCGCCGTTATTCGAAACAATGGCTGGAGATTCTTTTGTGTGAGTGAGTGGAGTTTAGTATAAAAAATTAATACCTAAGTTTAGATTATATTGCCACTCTCTTGTCAACAGCTTCGTAAGTACAATATTTAAAGATAAAGTATTTTTTTATTTCATAAAACCGGAGTTTTTTCCTGATTCATCCACAGAAAATAAACACAAATTTTGTAAAAGCCATTCCTGTGAATCTAATAAGAAGCAACTTTTAAAATATTGCTGCAAGAAATATGAAATTTACTACTGCTTAAAGCATGCAGGACAGATTTGCAGTAAATAAGCCAAGAATTTGCAGTGAATCTTTTCAGTGGCATAGACTTAAAGTTATTTCATTACAGACTAACATAAATATGCACCCAATAATAATAATAATAATAATAATAATAATAATAATAATAATAATATATTCCCTGGGCTTTCTGTAAGTAATGGGATTAATTAAACATGGGCAACTTATAAATGAATTTTTTAAAGATCAAGCAAATGAACCACATTGCCTTGCATGCCTTAATAAATCTTAGACACTTCTTCTATTGCCCAAATGCCTCATTTTTCTTCCATTCCTATGAACACCAGAATGAATCTTCTACTTTCCTCTTTCAATCTTTTTATCCTATTTTGAATTTCATTCATTTTTTGCTTATTCCTTCAACTTCATTTTTGAGATCGTCCTTTATTTCTTTGGCTACTTTACTTAAGTGTTCATTAATTCTCTCCTCCATTCCCTTCACTTTAATCCTTTCCTCCATGATATTTTTCAGCATAGTTTGTATTTCTACAGGTCTTGGGTTTAATTCTATACCTCCTTTCACTAGCAGGGTTAAAATTACACTTTCTATTACTAAGATGATCATTATTATGTTGTCTCTAGTTCTGTTACTATTATAGCTAAATTTCTTCCTTCCAAATACCCCTATTCTCATTCGATATGCTGCAAACTCTATCGCCATTATTTGATTTACTCTTTTATTTATGATGCAGCGCTCATTGTAACACATCCTTCTTCCACCATTGCTTACTTAGCACTCCTGGAGGAAAATATAATTATCAGTAGAGCAGACTTCCAGGGTAAAGAAGGAAGTGGAAGATGAGAGATTAAACGGGGAAATACCAAGTTATACCTATATTATTCATCCATCTATTCCAGTGCACATTGACAACTTTCAATTTAAAATTGTGTAACCTAAATAATAGTTTATAATTTCCTATAGTGAACAAAAAGTTAATTTAAAAAAAGCTGATATAAACTGAAAATATGGAGTTTTTCAAAGTAAGAAGTAACTTTAACTGGCAATGTTTTCTTCATAAATGGCATTGAATTTTAAGAAATATTTGGTCATAAATGTTATTACAAATATGAATTAGCTCATCGCATTCAAGAGGAATTTATTTAAGAGTTCCCTGGGCAATTGCTTCCTTCCAGAACTGCAATTCATGATCTTATGAATAAATTTGATACTAATGGTTCAGCGAAACATGAAACATATGCAAAGACATACAGTTTTAATGAAAGCCAAATTAGGCGAAATTGCCACAAATCTACAACATTTACCAAAAAATTACTACCGAAATTAGCACAATGAGTTGGGGTTTTAATATCTTCTGCACTTACAGCAACAAAATTGTTAATCTTACAAATACACACATGTCCAATGTCTACAAGATAATCCTGTAGATGGTGTGCAATAATGTGAGTGGTTTCTTTCATCATTGACTGAAGGATTAATCACCCCACAGCTTGCGTTCTTATTAGACAAGGTGTGGTTCCACCAAAATGGTTGTGTGAGAATACAGGTGTGGTCGGCTATGCATGTTCAGCTGCATGCAAAACCCTGTGTATGCAGTAAGGACATTTCTTGAATCCAGTTTCTTGCAGTTGGAAAGATCAATTTAACACAATGAAATAATTCAGGATACAAATATAGAAAAGAACAATGTCACTCTATAACATGAGAACACTGTCCAAATTGCCCCAAGCGTGTATAATGACCCCTTTAATGAATGAAAATGAACACAAATATGTAAAGTTGAATTAGTCTTTGGCAGTATCCTTGATTAACTTTGTAATCTGCCATCTTTCAAATTCTATATTGCAAATTTGCACACATAGTTGCTGTTTGGAGTATGGTAGGCTGCTGTTTTGCAGTACATGATGATAATCCTGAATGGCTAGTCGTGATATCACATTGCATAGTTCCAGGTTTGGTTGAATTTTTTTATTTGTTTATCTAAGGATGCTCTTTAACATCTCAGATCAATAGCGTCCCAATCTATTCAGGGCATGAAACGGCCAACAAATTTTGCTCAGAGGCCTCTTCTTTCAGGCTTGAGGTTCTTTATCGTGCCGTAAATGTATGACATGGGACCCATGGCTTTACTTCCCTTCCAAAGGAAACCATACTTACGATTTTTACGCTGAAAAAAATCCATCGATCCTGGCCAGGTTCAAACCCAGGTTTAGTCGGTTCATATTTTAACCAACCAATGGCATCTGGTGTGTTATCTCTTCTCTTTTACGAGTTCTATCTTCTATTACCTTATTTGAGTTAATAATAGAAGTAGTAGGTTTCTTCTTAAATACTCAATGAGCAAAATTTAGTTTGGTTTAGTTTGCGAATATCAAGGGTGAGTACTTGGAAATTTCCAAGGCAGCGTTAAGAAAGCGCACATTCATCTTTTCTATTGTGTTCAAATCTTGATGTTAGCTTTTTCCATATTAACTTGTAAACCATAAGTTAAAATGGATAATATTTTGGCTCTGAACAGGAGGAGGGTTTTTTTCCAGTGAGTGCTATGTTTTTGATGGAATAAGTGGCTTTTATTGCAGTTACTGCTCTATCTTATAGGTGAATTTGGAATGACATATTGTTTGTAATGTCATATCCAGGTATTTCAAGGAGTCTCTTATTTGTAAGGGAACAACTTTGTGATTTATTACATCCTCTGGTTATCCCGTCTCCTTTTCTGAAGTTCACCTGCACAGTTTTACTTTTATTTATGCAGCCATTCTACCAGTGTCAAAAGACATTTTGAAGTTCCTGCTTACTTGCATATGCTAAGACTATGTCATTAGCATAATGCATATTGTGGTTTCTTTGGAGGCTCTATGGATGGTGTTTGGGATGTCTGCAGTTGCTATATTAAACAAGAATGAACTGTACACGTAAAGAAGCTGGTATTACGTGACACTATACTTCACAAATTAATTAATTCATGATAACATGTTTCAAGAACTTTCGCTCTTATCTTCAGCTGGGGATTGAAGATGTAGCCTCTGGTGGTTTCAATATAAAGTGGTAAATAGATGGTGAGAATGTGTTGATTATTCTATGTTGTAGGCTAGAATGTTTTTCTTTTTAAAATGTTTTCTAGTTTTTCCCTCAGAACATTTCGAATTAGTAGATCAAAAGTCTTTATTTAATCTATGAACATGCAGAACATTTTCCCTTTTGGAAGCTTTGTTGCACCTTCTATTTTACCTAGAAGTATGCTTATGATCTGCAGCATGTTTTCTTTCTTTCTGGAGACTATTTCGTTCCTTTGGTATGTGTTGACCTTTCATTGTCAATCATTTCTGTTAGTAGCTTGAAATGTTTTTCAAGGGCAATGCCCCTGTAAGAGTTTGGATCTTGTGTGTTATCTTTTTCTTAGTATAATGTTTTTATAACAGATGTTCTCCAGCTATCTATATTGCTGCTCATGGGTAGACATTTATTTATGAAGGCTGTCCATGTGTTCAGAAGAATCTTATGATGCTTCAGATGCTCATCAAAATGCATTTGGTCCTATCTTTTCCTATTTGGAAGGTTATCCAGGGTGTTTTTAACATTTGTATTATCTCAGTCTCCTTGGTTTCTAATGCTCTTATTTTTTCTGCAACCCCTTTATTGCAAAAATACAACCTATACTAACATATAGCTTAGAGTTAATATGGGAGAGTTTTACAGTAGTAATTTATAATTTTACAGACTTCAGAACAATAGAAAACATAATGGCTCATTTTATTAAAACTACCTTCCAAACTTTCAGCCACCTAATCATTCCATTACATTACAAAAGTATTTCAATATATATAGCTTCTATTCTTACAATTTCACAGTACATTTCAAGCAGTTTGTATGTAAGGAGTATTTCTATTAACTAAACTAAGGCTGGTGTTTTTAAGTGAACATAATGTAAAACACAGTTTGTTTTCACTTACAATGATAGGACTTGAAAGGAACTGCAGACCTCCATACAATGCATTCAGAAGTCCAATAGTAAAATGGGTTGCTCCTAGTGATCTTAAATGTGCTCCAAACACAGGAATCACCAAGGCTGCAGAAAACATATCCTAAAAACACAATTACCAATGTTTTAACGATCCCTTTATATTTTTAAAAGATTTTCCCCGATTGATTTATTGCCAAGCAATGTAAAACATAGCATTTACAAAAAGTGCAAATTTCAATTGATGAAATTAATACCGATAGCTTTTCACTGCTGTCCCACTACATTAGAAAAGGTTGTTCTTATTTAAATACTTTAAAATTGTCTCTCGATATTGACAGCTACAAAATTTTTATTTATGTTACACCATGTTTTCACTTCCATCAACTTTGAATAGCTCATTAATCTAGAGCATTAAACCTAACCTAAACTGACTTTAGCTCTAGCGGCAAAAATGCTACTCCGTTTATAATCTGTTCAACATTTTACCTTGTTCACTCTTTAAGTGTTAACATTGTACTGCACAATACTTCTATAAGCGATGCCTGCAGTGAAATATGAAATTCTGTAATTCCATCAAATTAATTACTCCAACCTATTGAGTGGCCGCACTTGCAGCAATTGCTTTACGAATTAGCATATGAATAGCTTAAAATACTTACCAAAAATGCTATGAAATACAGCAATTTTACTTTAGAAAGCGACATTATCGATGCTGCAAAATATTATCAGTAAATTAATGAATTACATAATCTGTTCTGTGTATCTGTAACTGTCTTGTTAATGCTTATCTCGTATTGATTTTAAACGTACTCATATTTTGATTTACAGTTCTTACGAACGGCTTAAACGTTTAAATTATTAAGAACGCAGGACAATAATAACAGCCCCATTTGGTGATCAACGCATTAATTTAAGAATACCGCTTTCGATTATTTTAAATAGCCCACCATGGAAAGCATAAATATAGGTATGCTTCCTCCAACTTTAAGTGAGGCAAAGATATCTAGAATGAAAAGTGTTTATATGCTTCTTTACCTCAAAAAATTAAATTTGCCCTTCAATTTTATGAAATTGAGTGGGAATAACTAATATTTCACATAAATGTTACAATTTATTGTTCAGTTCATGCGAATCTACTTCTTACTGCACTGAAAGTTTGCAGTTATCCTTGTTGCAACCGTTATTTCCATTTTCCTATTTTGTATTATTTAAATATTACCGACTTCAATTTTAGAAGAAAGATAAAAGCTAAAACTGCCAAGCACGAGGTACAAAAATCGAGGCTGTTCTATTATCGGTGAAAGGAATACACAGTTTCGATCATGTGCATACGAAACAAGAAATGGGAGATTGTAGCAATGAAGAATTGCCATCCATATACTGGTCCTTTTCTTTGGTTTTTATTGCAGTGTATTCCATATTTTATTTTTTTTATTGTTGACAAAGATAAGCAAATAAAGCTTCGTAATCCTGTACTTCGGTACTTCTTTCGTTTCTATATAATAGTGCAGTATATTCAGTAAGGTATGCTCATGGAAATGAAGAATTTTCCATATGATTATGCATGCAATGTTGCCAGACGTTGCAAAGTAAAGTAACCGTCTCACTACGTAGTAGGGCGAGGAAAATTTGTTTGGCTTTAAAGCCATCTTAATGTTATGTTATCTGATATTCTCACAACTGTAACAAAGCTATGTATATTGAATCACAGAACTTGCGATCATGTAAGCACGACTCGTGAGCGGGAGGTCAGGATTCGATTCCCGTCACTCTGAATGAGGATTTTTTCCAGATTTTTGTCCTCATAAATGAAAAATGCCATGAAGGTACCCTGAACTTAAGCCTAGAACGCTTCGTACCTTAGGAAAAAATGCCTTCCCAATTTCATCTCAAATATCACTAGTGTCAACATTCTTTGAGGCCCCAGCAGTAAAAGCGGACATTGCACCTATGAAGCAACCATGAAATTGCTCGACAATATCTTGCAATAAATGGCAGTGTGAATATTTTTACATAAAATTGCATTATAGTTCCCTCTTGACAGGCTTAGAGATTTATAGACTGCTGTCCTCCCTCTCCCGTTCATTGCAACGATGTAAAAACGTTTAAATAAAGAGTTGTGTCATTGTTGAGATTGATAATGTAAAAGTTGATTTTTAAATAAATAGCTTTAGTACTCTTATGCTTATTGAAAATCCTAATTATTATCATTATATATGTCTAATGGTGAAATAAACTAACAATGTTATATCAAGCTTCTTAAATACTGATACCAATTAAACATTGCATATAAAATATGGTTTTTACCTAACTCCCTAACCTAACCTTTTATTCCTGTAACAAGTTTTTTATGTAACTATAAAATTGTTCCTGATATATCAGGGTTCAGAAATTCAGAATGGTTGACCTTTGTTATTTTAAAAGCAAAAAAGTAAATATTGGTCAATAGTCTCAAAACCAAGGAGTTGAGATATTCCTATATTGTTTTATGAAAGTAGCACACAGAAATGACTTTATTACTATACATTCCTCAGGATGAATATACACATAGGAAGAAACAATTATATTAGCACAATTTTAATTGCAGATAAAGAGGAATTTCTTGCTGGAACAGAAAATGCTCTACAAGTTAACAAAACTAAATATTTTACAGTCTAATAAAATGAAAGTTTCTATCAATAAAACATGAGTAATGGCAATGGCAGGAAAGAATAGTATTAGAGTAAAAATAGTTCTTAATGTTTTTTTTTTTTTTATTGATTTATTTATGGACGCTCTCAGGTCATTAGAGTCCCATTCAACTCAGGGTGTGAAACGGCCCACAAATTTTGCTCAGAGGCCTCTCTTTCAGGCTCGAGGTTCTTTTTCGTGCCGTAAATGTACGACACGGGACCCACGGCTTTACTTCCCTTCCGAAGGAAGCCATACTTAGGATTTTTACGCCCAAAAAAGTCCCTCGGTTCGAACCCGCGTTCTTGGGTGTAGGAGGCAAGTATGGTAACCACTACACCACCAGGACCGACTTCTTAATGGTAAATTAATAAAGTGAGAATAATGATAACGGAAGGAAAGAATAATATTAGAGCAAAAATAGTTTTCAATAAGTTAATAAAATATTAACTATTTCAGATACCTGGAAAGTGACATTTCAACATGTTGAAAATATAATGAAGTAAATAGAAGTATTAAAATATATTTGGGAAAATCAACAAGGGGAGGTGCATTGATTGAAGTACAAAATTGATTCAGATGAAACAGATGTAGCTACTTAAATCATTCACTTAATGTATCCACAAGCGCTTAATAAGGAAAATATCTTTGGAATCTTCTTGATTCTTAATTAAACCATGAAATGTTAATGACAAAACTAAATTTTACAGCCTTCATGGTCTAGTAGTAGCATAATAGGTCGTGGATTTGAATACTGATCAGGTCAAACTGTCTGGATAAGGATTTTTCAGAGTTTACCTTACCCTGAGAAAATGAATGTCAGATAGCTTTAAGGTGCCAAGGACTTTGAGCTCATTTGCTCGATCATTAATTCATTTCATTCTTTCATCTATAGTATCCATGTCCAACCTACAGACATCTTCAGAGGACCAATAGAGTCAAAGCCTAAAAATAAAACATGAGGGGAGGGGCACTATATACTTATGACATTTAGGGAAATGCAAGTGAGTTTTTAAATCATATTTAGAAAATAGGGAAATTGTAGAGTTAAATCATAAGCAAGTTTATATTTTGAAGTTGATGAAATTTGTCTCTACTCAAAAAAAGATTTCCTCTAGGATATGGGCTGGATCCCGTTCTTTTTCTTATATAGGATTTTGCAAAAGTAATGCATATTTTATTTTAAAGATAGATGGAAAATTTTAGAAAAAATTGCAAACATGTCAAATATTTCTTAAAAGGATTTATTTATAAATGCAAAATCTTTCCTTAGTCATGTTGCATAAGCTCTGATGTCATTAAACAAAAGAAATTGTGGAAATATACTTTTAGTATTCCATTCCTTGAAACAGCTTAAGAATTTTCTCACATTCAATATGAAATAAAAATATTCATTATCCCACATTTCGATTACTGCTCCAGTCTGTTGATTGATATCATGACAAATCTTCAACATGTTCATAATGTCTGCATTTATTATATAAATCAGATCATATCATGCCAGCTTTTGACTTATTATCTTGCATCTACTGCATGCTATAAGGAAGTTGCACTCTCTCATTCTTCTGCATGGAATTCTACGCACTTCAACTCTACACTGTCTTTATTTTTACCCCTTATCTTATTATAATTTAAATATCAAATAAAAATTCCATTCTTACTGTATTCTTATGCTGAACCTCTCACTTCTCTTCATACTTCACAGTTATTGCCACTTGTCTCTGGAACTTTCTGCATCTCATATCAAGGACTGTTGATTACAACAATAATGTAGAATATTGCTCAAATGTTATTTTATGGAGAATGTAGTATTTAACAAGTATTATTCTCAATGTTAATGCCATTAACTATATTTTACATATTGTAATCATAACTGTCCCTAGTGAAGCGCAAGAAAGGACATTATGATCTTAAATTCACCAGGCAAAATAAATATATTATTATAATTTTTCCCCATTTTTGATAGAGAGCTTTCATTTTCAACATTCTGAAGTTTAATTTCTTTTATACAGAAGCATATGTTACTATGGCAGAAATATTTCTGTCACAGTAACACATACTTTTCTATAAATTTTTTATGTCTGTGTTTGGAAATTACCAAATTATATTTATGTAAAAACAAATACAAGCTCTGTATGAAAACAAATGAAGCTGTAGAATGATAAAAATGAAGAGGTTCTATCAGAAAATGTGAAAAAATATCATAGGTTATCCTTTAAAAATTTCAATAACATCCTAAATCAGACAACATTAACTATGAAAAAGTTTTGCATTTATAAAATAAATTATTTTAAGAAATTATGCATTACTTTTGAAAAACCCTGTACATATGTCGGTCCTGGAGGTTTAGTGGTAACCATACTTGCCTTGTAGAAACCAGGTCATGGATTCAAACCCAACCAGGTCAATGATTTTCTAATCCTAAGTATGGCTTTGTTAGGAAGGGAAGTAAAACTGTTAGTCTTGTGTCATAGATTTACGGCAAAATTTATTCGCTGTTTTTCATGACCTGATTTGAAAGGGACACTAAAGACCAAAGCTGTTAAAGAGCGCTCTTAAATAAAATAACCTAACGTAACCTGTGAATATCTTCTGTAGCAAGAATTAATCATCAATATTCCTTTGCAAACTAGCTGGGTTACTAATCTCCTTTGATGTTATGTTTTATTTACCAAGTATTCCCAGATGAAAATCATTATTTTAAAAAACTGGTTAAAGTTTGCAAACTTGCTAGAAGAGTTAATACCTTTCTTTAACCAAAATATGCATCAACCAAATATACTTCTCATTCAGAGATAATATTTATTCATAAAAGAATGGATTGGCCATGGGAAATCCCTAATTCCCATTTATAGCAGATTTATATATGAGTCCTCTAGAAATAAGAATTGTTGATTCCTTCCCCTTTTATACAATAGGTATGTGAATAACGATTTTGCAATTGCCAATCCAAAACATAAAGATGATACATTAAAATTACTCAACCTGCAAGACAACCCAGTTAATTCACAAAAGAAGCAAAAGTTAACACCCACCCCTTAACCAAAATATGCACCAACCAAATATACTTCTCATTCAGAGATAATATTTATTCATAAAAGAATGGATTGGCCATGGGAAATCCCTAATTCCCATTTATAGCAGATTTATATATGAGTCCTCTAGAAATAAGAATTGTTGATTCCTTCCCCTTTTATACAATAGGTATGTGAATAACGATTTTGCAATTGCCAATCAAAACCATAAAGATGATACATTAAAATTACTCAACCTGCAAGACAACCCAGTTAATTCACAAAAGAAGCAGAAGTTAACACCCACCCCTTAACCAAAATATGCACCAACCAAATATACTTCTCATTCAGAGATAATATTTATTCATAAAAGAATGGATTGGCCATGGGAAATCCCTAATTCCCATTTATAGCAGATTTATATATGAGTCCTCTAGAAATAAGAATTGTTGATTCCTTCCCCTTTTATACAATAGGTATGTGAATAACAATTTTGCAATTGCCAATCAAAAACATAAAGATGATACATTAAAATTACTCAACCTGCAAGACAACCTAGTTAATTCACAAAAGAAGCAGAAGTTAACACCCACCCCTTCTTGGGCATTAAAATCATTGAAAACCACAACCACAAAATAAAGTAACTTTTGGGACAATGTAGCTAAAATAAAGAACTAAAGAAGCAGAAGTAGATAAATGGTAACAATATTTTGAGTTCATCAAAGGCATGAGACAAATGAAATTGGGAAAATAAATATATTGAACCTCAAAGGTAGCTTAATGCATGGAAGCACATAAAACAAACAACACAGGGATAAGGACAGAGAAGAAAAAATGGGAAAAATAAGAGAAATATATTTATAAATGCAAAAAAAATTTAAAACAATAATAAAGTAGGAGAGAATTAACATAAGATTTAAACTCTGTGATGTACATGCTTTCTGCAAAAATATAACTGCTATCTCTCCATGTCTGAGGCAACTTTCAGGGACATGCATGAATAAGCGTTAAATTAAACACATCATTAAAATCCTGACAGTGAGACAAGACATGTTTTGGGCAAGGGAGATTTGATTTCAACAGAATGTCTATTGCAATTGTTCATTTGAAGCAAAAGAACAGTAGATGCTAATGCAATACAAAATGCTTTGCAAAACTTACAAGATGACATATATACAACATTCTTAGAAGTATAGTTAGCAAATGAAGTAATCTTACATTCTCTGGATAAACTAGGGCTGTAGAACATATGACATGGCATAATTAATGCACAATTTCTGCATTTAGGACATTGGCAAGGATATGAGCCTATAATTAGGGGGAGGGGGAGGGGTAATTTGGGTGGAGATAGGTTGTGGCAAAATAACACTCTTAAAGTTAGGTGGTATTCTAAAATTCAGACAGGGCACAAATTCAGAAAAATCACTTAAAGATGAATGTATAAATAAAAGTGTCACGATATTCTTTCAAAATAGGTTTAATGCTCTCAATTCTTGGAACATATGCAGTAACAAGGTTATTGAATTTCTTATTAGAAGTTTTTGGTTTACATTGGAATATTTTGTGTGCTAGGATGATGAGATTTTTAAAGGTAGGAAAGATATTTTTGGTCTTGGAACTTTTGGGCTAGATTTTTAATATAGGTGCCCAAGAGATTAACAGCTGTTACAGACAGTGACCATGGATTGAGAGGAAAAAATAAATACATATTAGTATGCAGTGCATGACAGCTATAAAAATGATGATACTGTTGTAAATAAGTGGCTTTAATGTACACGGACATAAGCTATTGGATAAAGAGATATTAATATAGATCAGTCCAAGGCAGGAATATATCATCAATATATCTCAACCATAATAATGGTACAAGAGGTTCTGACTTAAGAAATCCCTCCTCTAAGTGAGCCATGTAATAGACTGGCACAAGATAGTGTCATTCTGGTGTCCATTGCAGTGCCTTGTATTGGTAGATAATTTTTTTATCAAACTAAGTGCATTGTGAGTGAGAACCAGATAAGCTAAATAACAAATGAAATCCATGGATGGGATATAAGTTTGTGCTTGAGAGTCCAATCCTTCATATATATATATATATATAAAACTTTATTTTTCATTTTTATTATATATTTAATAAAAATGAAAAATACAGCAACTCTTGGATCAATGTAACTACAATAACAAGAACTAGATAAGTGGAACTATATAAAATATTTAATCACACGATTTTTGCTATATTTTGAACAAATTGTCTTCTTCTTCAAAGGCAGAAGACAATATATAAAGGTAATTTTCTGGACCATATCTCTTAAACATGTAAAAATCTCAAACTCAAAATTTTAACTACAGTGATATCATTCAGTATTTTGTTGTGCAAGCATTTCAGGCTTTTAAAGTACTGCCTACCAGAAATATTTAGTTTTGAAAACTGGTATTTTTTCAAATGTCCAAATTTCATAGAACTTGTATAAAGGGGCAGGGGCAAAGAGTCTGGGGGGGTTCATATTTGACATGTCAACTCAAGTAGTTTCTGCCTTTTTCTAAAGAAAAACACGATTTTCTGACTGCTTGCAAAAATGCCCTTATGAAACTTATGGTACATAAGTTCAAATTCATTCTTTTAATGTTTCTATTGATTTAAAGGACTAATAATCCTTAAACCTATTCTTTGTTTAAAAAAAATGTATTCTATGGTACATTGTTGGTAAGCCAAGCAGGAGGTGAAATAATATTTCATTTTCTAAACCCTTAAAGGGACACAAAATGTTTCATAAAACATTGTGGATGCCACATGAAAACTGCAAATGATTAGGTAAATTAAAATAACGGAAATTCTTAATTATCATGATATTAGAGAGAATGCCTTTTAAAAACATTGTCAAGTAACTAGTTAACATTTTGTGAATCGCATCATTTAGACTCACCAAAAGAATTATTGTACATGTCATTTTTGCAAGTTTGATGGCACTTGCAGCAGCTCCATTTATACCAACAAAACACGAAAAGTATTAAATAAAAAGCTGGTGTCGCTTAAAACGAAGGAAACAGAGAATTCCAAATATATTATTACAAAAAATCCACACATTGTTTCACACGTTGTTCCAAACAAGTGCCTTGATTTCAACTATTTCAAAATAAACAATAAATATGTTATGCATGTTCATTGTGGCGTCCGTATGGAATACACATATTTTAATTATTTCGGTTTGCGTATTTAATATACTTAGTTATTTTCAAAATGTGTTATTTATAGACAAGATGAACTATTAAAAACTACTGTAAAGAATAGAAATGGCCTATTAGCGTATTATGTACGATGCATTCAATTTTGTTATTGCATCATGCCGTTGCAAAAAAGTCATTGGTATTGAACTACGATTATTTACCACAGAAATCGAAACCATTTGAATGCGTTTACGCTTTTGGTTATATACTTGGAGATTGGGTACATGCTGTACACCAACATGGTAGATTTAAATACACTGATACTTCTTGGGCATGGCCATTATTTAGCCGAACCAAACTAAGGATTTCAAATTTGTCTAGCTGAGTATTTTTGGTACAGTCACTGTCAAACTGCATAAGGCAACAATGTTTAATAAATAAAAATTTCGGTACGAAGTGATTAATACCAAAGAAACGCCACGATTGATGCAATATTGTCACATTTACCAGTTGTAGTTTATGGATATTTATATTTTTTGTATATTATTTATCCATTAATAAGTAGATATACATTGATATTAGACACCAAGGGCTAGTCCGACTTGTATCTAATTACTTGTGATGCTCAGATTAGAAAATTGCATCATCACAAATATTTAATTTAATTGGGGTTATCCTTATGCACAGTTACACTAGGCATAGACGAATGTACACCATACATCATTTGGTTGTAGGGTGCATACAAAAAGAAAGGAAGTGCTATAGGACGATTCTTTGTAACTGCCGAGAAATGTTTGTCCACAATTAGCACATAATTTTTTGACAAATACTCATCTTTTAACGATGAATGCTCTTCTTCAGCGTTTGCATTGAGTAGACATTTGTAAAAGGTATAGTTTGTTTACATATACATTGGCCTGACCTGATTAAAAATATATATTACTTGCATCATTTTCCATTTTAATGTACCCAGCTACAATTATGAACATATATTGGTGATTTCACTCTGACACCCCTCATTTCAAAAGGTATGTTCCGAAGTTCTGAGAAGGCGGGTAATCTGATTGGCACAAAATAATAAACGGCGCTGGTTGGCATTTTGGCGGCAACGGTGTAATATTTTTTACCATAAAAGTATACAATTACTTTCCTTTTGAAGAATTAAAAATGCAAATCCGATAACAATAAATAAAACAGTATTGACTTTGTTTTCCTTTTAATATTTTAAGGATTTGTGAGTCTGTCATTAATCTCTTACTATGTATCCTCTTCCCCAAAATAAAGTTCAGAAAAGGCGTGACAGATGCACATAGGTATATAAAGGCGCGGATTTAGTGGTTCCCTTCTTTAGTCTAATTTCGGCAGCTTGCATGGACTGTGTGCGCGGTGAGAAGTCATTTCATAAACATTCAGGCTTGGAATCCATTATATACATTATTTTTCTCGAGTATTATTTCAATTTACGTTTGTAGCATATTAAATATTTAGAAAGAACTTATTTATCAAAAGGACGTAATGATACTTATTCTTTTCTTCTCGGCCGTGTTTAGGTAAAAGTTTAATTTCTTTATAATAATTTATTTACATGTTACTACTCAAATACCTGCATCAAATATATAATGAATTGCAAATGGAATCGACTGCTAAAAAATTTCAGAAGTTTTATTTTCTTGGTGAAGCAAACTTTCATTATTAATTTCCATTCAGTGTTTCCACATTTTCTAATAAGTACCAATTTGACTAATAATTATCAAGTTTGAACATGTCTTCTGAAATTCACAGATTCCATAATTTGTGAAGGCTGACTTAATTGCATTCCACTTTTCACAGTTTGAAAATACTGAAAATTCTCGTTTTCTGTAGAAAGTGTCTAGTGGTGATCTTTAAATAATATTTTTTAACCTAGAGAATATTTTTGATCCTGTGAGACCAGAACAACTCACTTGTGAATTCAAAACTGCAAACATTTTCTTTTTCTTCCAGTGCTGATTCATGATTAACTTTGCTGTAAGGAATCTTCTCATGTGAAAAGTGTCAAAACACTGCTGAAAATGATAACATCTATGTGACTTATTACTATTTTAAGGAATTTATTCCATTATTATAGAAAAAGATCGATACATGCCACAGAAAGGCTGCAGGTGTATTGCTGCATTAGGCAATTCCATTATATTTTTTAAACCAAAATTCTTTATTTTTTCCTAATCCAGGTGCCTTTAGGAATAGTTTCAGAACCCAACAGTTTCATGGTACCAGAGTTTTCGTCTGTCCATCTTCTAACTTTCTTCCCCATATTCTATCTAAAGTCATTTTTTTAAACAACAATTATGTTCACAAGATGTTAATACAATTTTGTATTTTTTGCAAAATAATTAAAAAGAAAGTTTTACATTTTTCATTTGATTTCAGATTCTGAAATGAATATCAAAATGTGTTGGCTAACCTTCATTTTACTGCAAAATGTTGAAGCTGACTCATTCTATTTTTAAAGTCTGCTCAAGGTCATTTTGTACAAAAATTCTACTTTTGGTGACTACTCTGCAAATTTCTTCCCTTGTCTCTGCAAAGCTGAAATTATGAGCCATTGAAATTTCATTTGACTGTCATCATATGTTAACATTTAGTCTGGTACTTCCAACATCTATTTCAATTTTCTCCTCTCATTAGTTTTTTAGTTGTCCTTCAACTAATGGACTAGTATTTGTATTTTCTCTTCCATTAATTTAATGTACAATTTCCTAAGAGACTACTGTGTGCATTTTCTGTATTAGTAATTATTGCATTAGTGGTATGTACTAGGGTAGTAGTTGTAGTAGTAGAAATAGTTGTAGTAAGGGTGTGTGTAGTAAACTAATTATTGACATTACTAACCTTAACCTGTTAACACTTCAACAAAAATGCACACAGAAGTATCTGCTCTAAATTAAAAATAGCAGATTTTTTTTTATATTTTTCTTTTGTAATATAATACAAATATTAGTACATTGACAGCATTCTTGCGGATTAGGGTGATGCAAGATATAAGGGGCAACTATTATTTTCACTTTTTTGTGAGATATACATGCCAGATTTTTTCTCTTTCAATCCTTAAGAATTTGTCGCTCTGTCTTTCTGTGAGTAAACTTCATTTAAAAAAAATGAAAAAACAAATAATACATATATTTTGATTTATATTTAAAATTGCATCTACTATTCTCCAGCATCTATCTTATTTTAAAATTATCTTCTAGCGCTTCTCTTGAAGTGTCAGTTATTTCTTGAAATATTTTATAATCATGTTACTATGTGAAAAAAATTTTCATTTTTACATTTCAGTTCTCATTGTTATCAAATTATTTGACTTCATTATTTTAAGCTAATTAAGTATAATCTGCACATTTGTTTTTTAGTGGAAAACATGGCTCATGTAGTAAATGTCAGTTTTTGTTATGAAATTTATAATTTGACTCCATCCTTATCTCTTAGAAGCTGTGCACCATTTATGATGTTCCTTGCAATTGACTATTGCAATATCATTGATTCTGCAGCTTTTACTGTGGCTTGAATTATTAAATATCTTCAATTTTTTTTATTTTAAGAATCCCTCTATATTCAATATTATTGAAGTACATTTCTGCCTTAAAAGTTTTACTACAATTATTGTGTGAAAGACAATTCAGCAAATGATCTAAAGGTTCTTCAGACCATATTTTATGCGCTTTTTTGATGCCACGTTATTCAGGTATTTTTGTTCCTGTGAAATTTTTAATCCTAGAAGGACTTGATCCTTTTATCATCTATAAACACCTATGTGGCTATTTCTCCTTCACTTTCAAGTATCAGTGTGCTTTAGTCAGACTTAATTGCAAGTAAATGTTATTTTCCCACCATCTGGAATTTTTGTTTCATTTCCACATAACTAAAGAACTTAAAACCAACATTGCTATATAGGAAGCAGGTTGCAATGGAGGAATTTCTTTCATTTGTATTTACCTACTACACACAGATGTTGCAGCTAAAGGTAACCATAGCCTTTCTTAGTCTTTGCTCCTATTTGTCTTTAACATAGGAGTTCCTTCCGCAGGTTGTCTCTGCAGTCATAACACATCTTCTGACTAGATATTTACATCTGATCCTGGATTTACCCTTGGATCTAATTTTTAAAAGTTCTTATTTAATACCTTATTTGGTATGCACTTATCCCAGATTCTTAATACAAGATATGCTTATTCCAGCTGTTTTTTCCTGATTTTCTGCAGTACATCTATGCCTCGTATATGTATTTATTTCATCTAATACACAATGTTCCCATTTCTTGTTTTGGCCTGTATATGATTTTCAATATATTCCTTTCAAAGACTGATGCCTAGGTTAGCAACCAAGATTTGCATCCATAGTTAAGCATTGATTTAATGTTTTACAAAATTTTGTCTTGTTATTGCAACTTATGGATTTATTTTTTTTTCTACAATTTTTTCTACAGCTAAATTTGACTTTTTAATTTATTTGCTTCCATTATTTATAAACCATTGTCTATTGTCAGATTTTCAAATTCAGTTCACCATACATTTGATTTTCTCTCTATTAATAGAATTCCACATTTCTTTAGATTTTTCCCAAAATTCATATTCCAATTATTGACTTTCATTTTCCAGTTAAATGTATATCAGCATTTTCAGAAAAATAATAATTAAACATTTGAATAAAATAATAACATATAAAGTATTTCAAGCCATGTTTGAATATGTTGGTGATAATATAGTCCGGTGCAAAATCAGGAAGTTCTTCCTAAAGTGCTGAAGTGTGTGTCCAA
Source organism: Metallyticus violacea (assembly GCA_030762175.1). NCBI lineage: Eukaryota > Metazoa > Arthropoda > Insecta > Mantodea > Metallyticidae > Metallyticus > Metallyticus violacea. The sequence continues at coordinate 12,854,192 of CM060835.1, read as the reverse complement.
GAAATATTGAGTGATAATATTGGGAAGTGAATGTGTGTCCAAGAAATATTGAGTGATAATATTGGGAAATGAAGGGAAGTGAAGTGTGTGTCCAAGAAAATTTTTGGAGTGAAATGCTTATGCCTACATGAAATCTTAGGCATATGAATAAATCTCCTCAGGTTGGTACATAAACTATGTAGATGTTGCTTTTGCAAACAATACATTACATTTTTATATTTTTCGCCTAGGCACTAACTTTAATGTTCTTTTCTTTTGTCAACAGCAGGTATTTTTCGTCAGAACTTCAGGTCTTCAAAAGGTAGGAGAAGAGATCTTGGTTATTTTCATGTATTGCCGCTGTGTCATTGTCTGTTATTGCTGTAGGACCTCCACATGCCTAATGTGACCAAGTTTAAAGATTTCTTTCCTGTGATTGGTCTGTTATATTAACAGTTTCATTCATGGGACTGCATCTGGGGGCCACAGGTGACTATCTCCCCAGGATCCTGCACCCGACTTGGGGGCTGTGGAGGATGTGTTAGGGAGTAGAGTAGACAGCCAATGGAACCTGTGGGGTGGGTGCTGAAACTAACCCAATCCTCCCACATGTCCCTGGTTAGGTTGCAGACTAACAGTGTATAGGATGCGCCAGGTCGTGCGATACCTGGAACCAGCTACCTCCGCGTCCCACTTGATTCCTCTGTTGGCTGGGCAATATCAGGGACATGATCAAGGACAATACATGCAGAGAGAAATGTACTGCCACCACATTGTATTCTTGTATTGTTTTTCTTCTGTTTCAGCTTTCAGATCATCACACAGGTATTTCATTTATTGTATTTGTGTTATTGTGCTTTTTGGTGGCATGCTTTCTCTTGTAAGTGCAGTCTACTTCGGTACTTGGCTTTAACATTTTTAAATATTTTCTTTATATATAAATTTTAAAATATTTTAATGTTAACAAATTGTTTTTAATTTTTTCTGCTGTTTATATATTTTTTTTTCAGACATGCTATCCAGGAGGCATGTTCTGTAGACCCTATCTTTTGCTTATTATCATATATGATATGTGAGCTCTGTGAAAGAGTTCAGGGTAGTGAAACGCTAGGTAGGGTCAGTTTAGCTAGCCGCTGTAAGTTAACAATAGGTGTTCCAGAGTTTGCATATCAGAAACATAATAAGCACTCCCTTTGTTGATAAATTAGTCATGTATTGTTAAATTTTCCTGGAAGGGGCACTGTGGTCCCAAAATTTTTCCCCCTTCATGCCCCTGTACCTCACCGTGGTTTGGGGGTGGCAACAAATAAAAGTTCACTTGTATTCTAAATTTTATAGCTTATCTGCCAAGATGACTTAAAGTCATGGGTTGTGTGGTGTTCAGAATTTTGTTTTGATGGCTATAAACATGTCAGTATGTGGTGAGATTGACTGGATTATGACTATCCCTATATTGTTTGTTGGACATCTCTTGTAGAAAAGATAACATCACAGAATGTAAAAACTATTTGTTCAGGAATAGAAATTTTGAGCCATCTGGAACTATAGAATACTTTTAATTGCATTTACTCAGAATTGAAATAACAAATTACTTTTAACTATTAAAGAGGTAGTTTGAAAAATATACAAAAAATGTTTAAATTTAGTAAGACTGGATACAAGTGAGCCTTTATTTGGCTAAAGCAGGGGCTGATAACACACTAATTTCTCTGAGCTTGTTGTAGAAAACAGTGCATATGCAACAAATTGGCAGGGACATGTATGTTACACAAGAGAGATCCAGATGAGGAATATACACCAGCTTTGGGTAATGTATAATTATCTGTATTAATACAGCTGCAGCCACTTAAGCATTTTTAACAATCTATATTGATATAGCAGGAACATTAAGAGCAAATATATTCAGCTTAAACTTTGATTTCTTTGCAATTAATATCAATGACTCCATAAAGCTCTTTATTATAGATATCAATGAAGTTGGCAAAATATCTGGAACTCTTAGTACAGAATTATAAGTGCAGCTCTATATAAGTTTTTGAAAAATTCTAACACTTTTGATGCAGTTTTATTTCCTACCCCCACCTAGAAAGCACTAGACTAAGTGTATCTCCTCCTCCTCCTATTATTATTATTATTATTATTATTATTATTATTATTATTATTATTATTATTGATTAAAACCATTTTTATTCAGTTGGTCATGGCATTTTATTTTGTAAAATAAACTGATTCACGTGTACAAAAAATTATTACTCTAAAATAGTTAAAAAAAATTCTCTTAACAATCTGAAAGAATATGTAGTACTAAAAGCTGAAAAATTAAGTGATTCTGTAAAAGGTGTTAGCTTCCATCACGATTCATACTTTAACTATTGGATTACATAATTTTTAGAAATGATATTGTTAATTTCAACTATGTTTGCTGATACCACATTTTAAATTAGCAAGTAAAAATTAAGCCCTCAGAGCTGAACGTGTTGAAAATTGGATTAAATATAACAAATGCATTCAAAACAAAATAGTATATATATTTTTGATTATAACCTACCCAATTTTTAGGCTAGTAATAAGCAATAAATTATCTTGGGCATCACATATTATTAAGTATATAACTTGTAAACTCCCAAGAGTATTACATCTAATTAGAAACTTGAAATTTCATATACCTGAAGCTTATATTAGATCAGTTTATTTTGCTTTTTTTCAAAGCATAATAGCAAATGGTGTTTGGAGAAATAATTCACAAATTAGTGCAATACTTGTATTGCAAAAAAAAAAAAAAAAAAAAAAAAAGAATTAGAATTATTTCATACTCACCAAAGTTAACTCATTGTAAACCACTGTTTATTAAATTGAAACTAATGTCTGTAACAAATATATTTATATTGAATTACTGTATATAAAAATTCATTTAACTGAATTACAAAATAGACTAGATTTACATTCTTATAATACTAGATCATGTCAACTTATGAATGTATCATATCATAGATCCACTATGTCTCGGAACAAACTAGGTATAAAATTATAAAATAATCATTAACATAATCAATGTCCTGTATCAATTTTAAGCATAAGCTGTATGACAGGCTAATTGATACACCTCTTTACTGAATACAAGAGTATTTTGAACTGTAATAGGCATGTAACTTTAGTTCATAGCATCTGTAGTACTTTGTTTGTAATACTGTGTGTGTATTTAGTTATATATTGTAACATTTGGACACGAAATGAAGTAATTTTGATCTGTGATCAATAACATTTCAAGTGCATATACTTTTGTTAATCTATATAAGGATATTTGGATATTTGGATATGTATTCTGATCTGCATTATATAATTAGCATTATATAATTGATATTCTATATATAAATATTGTTGTCTGTTGATGCTAAGCTCAATGTCAATAAAATTATTATTAAACAAACTTTATTTGATTTTAAAACATTTTACCATGTTATTTTACTTCATTCAAATAGTAACTTATTAAAATGCAATAATATTTATATTACTCTGCTGGAAGACCTAATTTTCATAAAATGCGTTGCTGAAATCCTAAATATATGCTGTAAATAATGGTAATATTATTTCCATTTTATATAAAACAAAAACAAAATATTCTAATTTAAGAATTTTTAAAAAGATTATATGTTATTTGTTAAAATATTCTTTGTTTTTGTATTTTTAATGTAAGAAATTAACTTAATAGAAATGGACTGTAACAATAGCAAATTATTAATTATGTTTAAAAAATACATCCTGCATAATACATAGTTAAGCAGTATTTATACAAAGAAATTATTTGAAATTTGGGCCACCTGATCAAAGCTGCTTACTGGAAAAGTCCAGTTGCTGACACAAGAAAAAGGGAGATGTGTTCAGTTAGAATTTCTATTTTTACTAAAAGCATAAAACGATAGTGTACTTCAATCTGATAATAAGCCCTAGCCTATTACAGAGATGTTGAAAATTATCCCCTTAGTGGAAATATATTGCCAGCATTTGCATAGGAGGTTCCTGAATTTCATCCAACTTTTCTTGTGTGGCAGTTCAGAACACATTTCTTGTCGTTGAGTAATCCTATCTCTCATAACTTTTTAAACAGTTTTTATAGTTGGAACACAGTTTCCAGGATATTTTCTTGCAAATAGCTCACTGCTTCTCTTCAAGCATCCATTTGTATACATGTATTGTGCATTAAAACCTACTTGAGACTATTTATGTAGTAATATAACTAACAAGGAACAATTTTCCCACATTGAAAGCATCAAGTAACAAATCACTGCCTGACAAAGCTTTCCTCTAACTACATGCTGCTATCTGCACATTCATTATGTGGAATTGCTGGTACTTTAGGAAAAATAAAAGGAACCATCTAAAAATTAAAACAATCTTTTGAACTGGAACTTTCTTCTAAATTGAAACTTGTCAAAAGATTAATAACTGAACAAGAACAAAATATCCAACAAAATCTTAAAAGAATATCATATGAAGATCTAGAGATAGCAACAAACAAATGAAAAATAATTATAAGGCTCTTTATTGGGAAGCTACAGAAAAAAATAAATATCAGCATCCCCAAATGGCCACTAGCACCCAACCAACTGATATGGTATTGACAATTGTCTTCTCTAGTAAGCGGGTGCATTGATACCCATAACTCACATTATCTTACTATAGAGAGAATATTTCTTGAGTAATTGATCTAAATATAGTTTTTTAGTTGTGTGTTTTTATTGTCTTATAAATCATACTTAGTTTTATTGTGTAATTCAGTACTGCTTTTAAATGAATGTGTAATGATTTATTATTTGTGTTAAATATTATGATATAGTCTTGGTAGTTTTGACTATTCCTGTATACAAGCTTCCAGGCTGATAGCAATCTTTATTATGAGAAAACAAATAATTAAACATAATAATCTCTTCTGAGTCGGAATATTAGAACATTTTTTATGGTTTCACTTAAATGAGAGTTACTGAGGAAATGCGTTTCAAGGATCTTTTATCCACATCATCAGCTGTTCAAGACTAATGGATCATTCGTAGAAGTTGAGTAGGTAGAAATCTGGGTGGACTCTGGTGATCTTGTGATGAACTTATGTTGTCTGCTTCTGGGATATCAAAATTCATAAGGTTATGTTCATGTTTTTTTTATTTAAAATCCGTTCCCATATATTTAGTTCTTTAGGTTGTTGAACAGTTTTTAATAACTTGATAACTTTTTAAATTTCACGGTTTTCATTCTAAAAATGTGCTGCCACAGCTGATTTATCTATTTGTTTGTAATGAATGTTTCTCCAATGTTCTTTCAGCCTAATACCTATATTTCTCTTTGTCTTTCCTACATATCTTTTCACGATCCTTAAAATTAATGAATTAATATGAATTTTAATATCTCAGAAGCAGACAACACTTTAAGTTCATCACAAGACCACCAGAGTCCACCTCAATTCCTACCTACCTATCTAACTTCTATGAATGATTCATTAGTCACGAACAGCTGATGATGTGGATAAAAGATCCATGAAACATGTCCTGAGTAAATCTCATTTAAGTGAAACCATAAAGAGTGTTCTAATATTCCGACTTGGAGAAAAGATTATTAGTGCATGTTTCACTGTGTTTGATTCCAAATTAAATTAATATTGAAATTAAACATAAATTTACTATGTGAATTTTGTTTACCTCAATTTTAAATGTGAATTTTGTTTACAGTGAAAAATGGTTGCATCCATTTAGTATTTCAACATAACTTTGGAAATAATACAAACATACAGTACAATTTGAAATAACACAATTTTATGTATTAAATGTTTGTGTATGTACTTTACCTGTGTAGCTCATAAATGTCCTTGTGATTAAAACTGTAAAAATTACGCCAAATTATATATGATTATCTGTAAAAGCTTTTAAAAAATAATTTCTAAATAATTAAAACTGACCTCTCTTCTTGTAGAGCGTAAAATTGATAAATGTTTCATATTATTATTATTATTATTATTATTATTATTATTATTGCTCTGGGTTCTGCACAGCCCAAAATTTTCTTACAATTCTATGTAAATTTGTCCAAATTTCTGCTAGGTAAGTTGTAACACACTGTATAATTCTAATTTTTTTAAATGTATTTTACTGTTTCATTATCAATGTTATATTGTAACTAGTATCCATTATTGCCGTTTCTCAAATTTGTAATTATTTACTGTTAAATAAGCAACTATTATGTAAATATACTTTTGGCAATGCCTATTGTATCTCTGGATATTTAACAATTGAATAGCATCTATAAGATCTCTCTCTCTCTCTCTCTCTCTCTCTCTCTCACACACACACACACACACACACACACACAATGTGTATCAACCTTCTTAATTATTGGCACAATGTACAAATTACAAATTAAAGGGAGTGGGGGAATGAGTAGGTAAGTAACAGTAAATGCATTAAATATTTTAATACTCTAATAAAAAAAACTCCTTTTTTGTCCAGAGTCGACAAATTCCAGGGGTCTCAGAGTCTCCTTCAGATAATGGAACAGAGGAATACGGGTTAGTTTATCATATGCATTTACCATTTAACTGTTACAGTAATATAGCATATTTTTCTCCCTCCTGCCTAGTGAGTATATGATGACCCTCGTCACAAACTGCCGCAGGGTAGTGACCTTGAAGAAAAAAATTGTACTATATAAGCTGACAAAACCCTGTTTAGTTTGGGCCTTTAGGGTTCAGGTTTGGGCAATGTAACAGATATTAATGGTTCATTTCTTGATGAAGGTCAGCACAAGGTGGGCAGTTTCTGAATAGATATATTCTCAATCTGTAGAGCTGGTGCAGAAGACATTTCTGCCGCAGTTTCTAAATAGATATATTCTGAATCTGTAGAGCTGGTGCAGAAGACATTTCTGCCTTGCCATCAGTTAGAATTCGGCCACAGCTTTTTAGTTTTACATGGCATAGGTGTGCATACTGTAGTAAGCCTACAGTTTCCCTGAGTTTGGAGGAATTTTAGTAGTGTTTGGAATTCTCCCACATTCTCAGATTCTGGAATTTCATTTTCAGTGATAGCTCGCTGGCAGTTTTGGAGTCTACTAGGATTATTACTTTAGGTTTTAAGTGAGAATTCAGAGTGTAACTTCTATAGTTTTAATATCTGCACAAGAAGTAAAAATTTTGGTACTAATGCTAAATAGTGGCCGAACAATTTGGAGTATATACCAGCTCCATTATTGTTTTCTTTTATTTTTGACCATTCTAGTTCTGGATACTTATATCCAGATACTTTTCATTAATTTTGAGAAATGTATTTTAATACCAATAGCTCAATGAGTTTATCTGTAGTTTTGTCGACTTCTTATGTTTCATAAGAAAGTTTGTGGATGAATTTAGCTTGGGTGGCTAGTTTTTATACTGACAAGATGGTGACTGTTAAGTAATTTTGTATAAAATTGCTAAATATGGTTGGTTACTAATGTCTGATTGTTGGCAATGATGCTGTTGCTCTCTTGCACTCTAGTATTTGGAAGGAAGGCTGGCAAGTTAGTTAAAAAATGGGCAACAAAGAAAATTGTCCCGCTCCATATATTTTCCAAGTTCACAGAAAGGGCATGAAGGAGATTCTGTTATCCCAATCCTGTGTAGACGTTTACTGTTTACATGGCCTGTTGGCAATCTAAAATTTGCCACTAATGATTTTCATGTCAATTAGTAATAATATCATATAAATTTTCCCATTTTTCTATTGTATTTGATACATATTCTTAAAGTTTGTTATACATTAATGATTATTTTTGATAGAGTAATAGGACAGAGGCTCAGATGATTTTCATTAATTTTACTACTTTTATTACCAGAATATCAACTGTTTCATTACCTTCTACTCTATGGGCAAGTATCCACTGAAGTAACACTTTTGTTTAATTTTATTGTTTTATAGTTTTGAGACATTAAGACTTTTGATTGTTGTCAGATGCTATGAGTATGATAGCAGTTTTTAAATAAGATACCATTACAGCTTTCTCAAAATTTTTGATATCATATAAGTGATTTTGTAAGCTCAAATAATTGCTAAAATTTCAATAAAAAAAAAGCAAATAATTAAAACATTTTGATATTGAAAAAGTCACAATATATGAAAAAATATCTCATAATAACTGAAGAAAAAGTAAATCACAAGTAGAGTTAAAAATTTCCTAATGAAGGTCTATGCAAATTGAAACTGTTGTTGTTTATCTAATGTGCAGGATTTTGATCCATCAATTTTTCCCTGGCCAGCCAATATAATTTGTATATTTTCCCGTCAGGTGCAGTTTTCCTCAGTTCTGTGCATTCCAATAGATGTTCTCAGTTTAGAATCTTGTCATTATTGCAGATCTTACATGTGTTATCATTCATAAAACCAAATCTGTGTGGATGTTCCTCCAGACATTCATGTCCAGCGCCAGTCTAAAATGAGCAACTGCTTCCTTCCTTGATAGATTTTTTATTTTGTGTACTGTTTCTTTTATATTAGAATAATTTTTATTAGATATTTCCACTTGAATATTATGTTGGTATTTTTGTTCTATGGTCATTTTGATACTTTTTAATTTTATATTTAATCCATAGGGCTTTACTGGTTTTGAATATAGCACTGCCCCCTTTTTGGCCAGAAAGTCTGCATTCTCGTTACCTATCACTACCACATGTGCTGGTATCCACAGTAGTAGTATTTGCTGAAATTTTATATGGAGTAATCTATAATAAGATCTCGCATTCTTTATATTGTAAGATTCATATGAACTATCATATCGTTCTATAGCTTGTATAGCAGAAGCTGAGTCTGTAAGAATCACTGCAAATTGAAATTTCCTTGCTTAAAAGTTAAATTACATACAGAACTAATTCTTTAGATCCCTTTGACATAGAATATTGTCTATACAGTTAATATAATAATCTCACTTCCATGTATTTTAAAACAAATTTAACTGGAAACAATAAAATTAAGATATCCTGGTAGTAAATGGTTCATTCTTTTCCTTTCACAGAAGATTTCATTTAAATTGCTAAATATGGGCATGTGTGTTTTCATATAGAGAAATCGAGAGGGGTGTTATACATTTTGATGCATTCTTAATAAACCCATTTTAACAAAATAAATGTTTTCTATGCAGAATACACTTTCTTCTACTGTTTATTAATATATTTCCTTTAATGTAATAGTTAATAAGAGAACGTACCGTTTGATCAGTTTTGTTTTCCCCTGGAGTGTTGCCTATGGGTAAGCAGGTTAGCCAGCCAGTCTGATCTAGGCGATTAACAGGATGGTAAAACAATAAAACAAATCAATTTAAGAGCCCATTACTTACCAAATTATCAAACTAGGTTTTGAAACTTCCAGTCTTCATTTTCCATGCATTTTTGGCATCTCTAGGACATTATTCATCACTTGCTGTAGTTCATTTTGAGAAATTCGGACTATTTCTGACTAATATTATCTTTGAGTTCTTGTATGATGTGCGGGTTCCTCTTGCACACGACATTTTTTAATTTACTCCAGAGATATTAATCGCAGGCTGTTAAACAGGGACACCAAGAGGGCCACAAATCCTTACTAATAGCTTTATCTTGTGGAAACGTAGTGAATTGCTTTCATGGAATTATTCGCACTGTGAGTAATGACAATGTTGAAAATATATACATGATCACACCCCATGTCCGTTAATTCTGTGAAAAAAGGGGGTTATATGGTATTCACATAAGTAACAGAATCAACTGTGTGCTAAAAAAGTTTATCCCATTCTTTCACCACTGAGTTTACACATATAAATCTTGCATAAAGACACCCATGCCGTTGTACACACACACGAGGCATAATACACTTTATGTATTCTATCGAATTAAAAAACACACGCACGGGAATGACTGCTCTACCACTGCGGCATTTAGCAAGGTCAACAAGTAAGAAAGCAGACTTGCTACATAATTGATCGCACAGTATAAAACTTGTTTGTTTTTAACAGAGTTTTTCCAGAATATTAAACCACATTTCTTAATCGAAGACAAACACACACAATAAGCTGTTTTGAGATTGACTTCTGTGCAATAAAAAGAAATAAATAAGGCGATCTATTCCCAAAAATTGTCCAAAAGGATATTACTTGGAGCAATTAAAAATTACTTTTGTAGCTATGCATTTCCTTCGTTACAAAGTTCACCGACACCTAGCTGCAAAGGCAAACAATAAACTGAACTGCTAAGTCTCTCTACAAATTACCAGGCGTTCGCAGTACAGCGATGCAAGACTATGGAAAAGTTACTTGAAATTACCTCATCCGAGTGTCGAGTGGAAGCTGACGATTGTGATTGACAGCGTTGTCACGTCTTTTACTTTTGGTGGCTATGGCTATGAGTGAATGTAACTCTGCTACAGAAAGAATTGATATGGTTATTATTGGTTAATAATATAGCTCCCCTATTGAATGATGCGCTACACGATGGTCACGTTACCTATGAAGGGTAAACTGACCAATAAGAAGAGTATTATCACCATCGCTACATAAATTAAGTTAATTCTAATTAACTTAACATTAACTTTAATATTTGATGGTGATACTTGTAATTTTAAATTCTGCATTTTCTATAGAGCTTTACACCAACTGCATAATAATTATCTTCTTGCATTTGAGTTCATAATTACTGCAGAAAACGAATCTTAAGTATTTTAAGATTTATGCTCTTTTTCATAAATGCTCCTCAATTACGCTATATCAGGGTGGGCACGCCGGGCCAAATCAAGAGTTATACTGTGTCCACAATGCACAGAATTACAGTGCGTTCGATAACGCACTGTAATGAAGACACTGGTCATGAAGACACTGGGTGAATCTTCACTTAAGGAGTTGCGGGTAGCAAACCTCTAGTTGCTCACCGCTGGTCACATTATACAGTGTGATCGGTTTGAGATGTCGGAAAAATAGAACTGTATAACACAGCGGTTATCTTTCATATCTCTGAACAGTTTGTTGTAAAATATGCATTTGTTTGTTTTAGTATTTATTTTTTCCAGTTTACATGCATATACATTTTAACATATAAATAGAATCAATTTCATGCAGTTTTAACAAACAAGTAAACAAGTTTAAATCAAAGTAAACAATTTACATTTCCATATTCTCAATACTTGTAAATTTACTGCTATTAAAACCTTTAAATTTCCCACTTAATAATCCTCAATTTGTATTAACCCATTACAATTGACACCAGGTTGTGCATGTAATGGGGATATTTATTCACTTGTCAATAGTGTCATTATCAACATTGCTATTACTATTTGTCTTGCGCATTATTATCTCGCCTTCATAATGTATTTTCCAATTTTTAAAATGTTTTCATTTGATTATAAATTTAAAATTCTTCTAACTCTTATTACATTTGGTAAGTTTTCCCACTTTCGCAAAGGGAACTGTTCCCTCTAAAACTTGATTTGTTCACATTCTAAAATACAAGATATGAAGCAATTCTCCGTTTAGATATATTTCACATTAGCCCTGTGTGGGACATAGTCGGAAAGGAAAAACAGACTTGAAATATTCGGGTCCTGACTGAGGTTCGAACCACATCTTCAGCCTTCGGCTCTAACCAACTGACCTACCACATTCTCCAAGCACGAACCTCTACGTCTCTCATCTGATTCTAGACTTCCCTCATATAGTTGGAAGTTAAACTAGAAGCCTCGGTCAAAAGTATCCATTCATTACGAATCTCCTCTTAAGGAATAAATCTCGTAGCAGAGAAAACTTTAGGGAGATCTCCAGGATATATATCAAAATTAGATGAGAAAGATTTGTGATTCCATGCTTGTAGGAGGACACTGCAGCTCAGTTGATCAGAGCGTCCACAGAAGACTAAAGATCTGTGGTTTTCCAATCCCGGTCATGCCCGAATTTTTTAAAGTCTGATTCTTCCTTTCCATTTGTCAGTATCAACCTACCAACAGTTGCTATATACCACGCTTCATCGAGATAAACTCATTACGGTCGTGCGCTCGATGACTTATCTCTAAGCAATGACGATTATGAATGGTGTTTAGGGACCCAAAAATGCTAAGGTTATTAGCGCCCAAACAAACTAAAACCGCGCCAATAATAAAGAGTAAACAAAAGTATATCTACACTGAAATGTTGCGCAGAAAACCAACAATACAAGCTAGTTCGATAGTAAAAGCCACATCAACAAATAACAAGGGCAAAAAACTCAACAGAGTACAGACAATAAAATACACCAGCAATAGCCGGAAACACAATAGGCTTAAAAAGTGCTAAAAGAAAATCGTCATCTGCAAAGGAAAATCTTACTTTGCTCCCGAAACTGGGAATACGAGGGTCACTAGATAAATATTGAGACACGGAACATTGGCCATCCCTGGGGAAAGCATTGTTGCTGGGTCGAAATTGCTGAGCCATTGGTGTTGTCATGGTAGCAGGCAGATCTGTGTTGTGTTATTCATTTTCCTGCATTTTATGTTTTAAGTCTGGAAAGTGTGAACGTTTTTGTAAGTGCAATGAGATTCAGAGAGGCATTTTCATACGAACTTGTGCGATTTCAAATGTGGCTTAAATGAAACGCAATAACTTGAGTGTTTGAGGGGGGGGGAGGCTTTCGGAGACTTTTCTCCTTCACGTACTACTGTGTTCTGTTGGTTTGGAGAATTAAAGAGGGGGTGGCAATCTCTTAAAGACGAAGGGACCAACAACGTCCCTTGAGAAGAACATCATCTCTGTGGAAACAATTGTCAGGGAAGAACTAGGACATTGAACTGACATTAGCAATTAGTTCGCAGAGTGTTTCAGCCATCCTTCATGAGCACCTTCGTGTAAAAAAAATGTCTTCAAGATGGGTGCCCCATAATTTGTCTGAAGCAGAGAAACTGCACCGGGTGGAATGGTGCCAAGAAATACTGCAAAGATTTAACTGTGGAAAGCCTTGCCTTGTTTAAGATATTATGCATCACGAAACATGAATCTATCAGTTTAATCCAGAAACAAAACGCCAGTTTTCTCTGGTGACCAACCAACAGTTAAAGTAAAGGAGTGTGGAAAAGAAAATGGTTGACTCTTCTCCACAAGCAGTCGCATGGCAACCATTGTGCTCGAAAATTAGAGAACTATTACTACAAAATAGTATACAGAAGTTATCTTCAGAAAATCCAACAATGGCGTCCAAAGACAGGACTAAGAGCCATTTTATTGCACCATGACAATGCATCAGCGCAGACCGCTAACGTAACAATGGAGTTTGTGCAAGGAACTGAGACAAAACTAATAACTCGTCCATCCTATAGTCCCGACCTGCCACCATTTTCTTTCTGTTCCCTACTGTGAAGAACCGACTTCGAGGTCACGGTTTTCTAGCCCCAAAGAAGCGGTTGCAGCATACGAGGGTTATCTGCAGCGCCGGAAACTGAGTGACGTGGATGCTTCCTGAAGTGGTTCCAGCGGATGGAGCGCTGCATACAGTGCCAGAGGGAATACTTTGAGAAACTGGGATAAATAAAAATTTTCTATGAGTGTTCATTGTCTTTATACTTATCTAGTGACTCTCGTGCGCATAAAACGGGAACTTGTCGTCCGCAAGAACCAAACACTGAGGAATTCTCAAAGCTTCTAGTTGATGACATTCTATTAAAATATGACTCACTGTATAGGGTAGCCACAATTTAGGCACGCTGGAGCAGATTCATCTTTAAAAATATGATGATGACTAAAAAAAAAAAGTTCAATCCGCATACTAATTAAAAGTATTTCTTCCCGCCGACCAACGCGAGACGAAGTTAAGCAAGTGAAGGGGACAGGTTTTTATTTCCCAAAGTTTGTTCTTTCGGAACATATTCCATTCTTTGCGCCAGCGCGATTGAATAGCTAAAATTCCCCAATTAAAAAACGTTGCTGAAATGTGGCAGGGTCTAAAAACTGATTTCTCTGCGACATCTGTCCAAGTAATGACGTCATTGTTTTCAACTCTGTCAGATTTCTTTGCTATTGTGCCCTATTCAAACCCCACTGAAACTAAAAGCCACAAGCCACAAGAAAATCATATTCAGTTTTTTCATGTATTTTCGTATATCCGTTCTACGCATCAAATTACAATTAAAATTATCGATACGATTAAATTATAATTTATTTCTGTTTACATGCTTTTTGCTGGGGTCTGATAGCTCTCTTGATTATTTGAACCCTTCATAAGTGTAGCAATTGCTGTACCAATAGCATCAGCGGTAGTTGGTTGAGATTTGTTATGGTAGAACACCCCCTTCATAAACTACACTTTTAAAAATGTTTTACTTTTAGAACATTGTACAGGTTGTTTTTTAAGCTTCTCACCTTTTCCTATGTCTTTGAGGGGGGGGGGGTCCTTTAAGATACTAGCAAGATTCAGATCTTCGCCTAAATTTTGTTTGCTGTTTCCTCGCCACCAAAAAAGAACTCCATATTCATACACTTGCTAAATAACTGCAGAAAACGTGTTAGACTTGGCAACCAAGCATTTTTTGGGAAGGGGGGGGGGCTCCTTTAAGATACCAGCAAGATTCAGATCTTCACCTAAATTTTGTTTGCTGTTTCCTTGCCACCAAAAAATGACTCCATATTCATACATTTGCTAAATAACTGCAGAAAAGTGTTAGACTTGGCAACCAAGCATTTTTTTTTCTTTCATTAACAGGGATCGAGAGGCCTCTTTCCATGCATGCCACTAAATATGGGGAAGAGAGGTTGTTTTCATATTCCTGGAAATACGGACAAACATGTGCTATCAAGCAGAAACGTTGTGTAAACACTGTGCTGGATAGGCGGTTTCATATTGCACGCTAGCACAGCTCATTTCAATATTAGACTGACATGGTCTCAAACGCAAATCCTTCAGAACTGGCTACTGATTTGTCATTAGCTCATTATGCATTATCATGTTAGGTGCATGTAACCATAGACCGACTCTTAGGAACCGTAGGAAGCTGAGCCATCTCATTATTTCGAAAGTTTTTTTTAATAGTATTTAACGCCCATTTAAACTACTGAGGCATCTCAGGCGGTGGACACTGATGGTACATGAGATGATGTGATAAACTGGAAAATGATTTTTTTTAAAGGAAGGTAGCATTCCAGGCCTAAGTTTAGGGTACCTCTCAGCATTTTGCACTTGTGAGGACTGAGGAAAAGCCCAAAAAAAAACCTAAGCCAGAGAGGACAGTCCTGGTGGAAATCAAACCCCATACCTTTTGCTCACAAGTCCTTACAGGTGCTTACGAGGGGCATTCAAAAAGTTTTGCAACCAATCTATCCATTGTTAAACAATAATGTCTACAAAAATATAACTACCACAGCTGGCAATAATAGACCTTAAGCTATCAAAATATTCATAAGTACAAGTTTAAACTTGCATAGTGACTGTCGTACAGTCTGTTGAGTTGTCCTGTGTCATTAGCTGGTAAAAAACATGAATATTTCTAAAGAAAACTTTACATTCTACATTTTCACACGCTATAAGCTTGGTGCATTCGATCATTTGCAGAAGTGGGAGAGACTTTGAAAAACAATTCTCGCTCTGGTCAACCCCGGGAAGTTGGGAACGAGGAAACAATTCAAAGAGTGAGGAACTTGGTGGAGGAAAATCAACATATTACTGATGAAATGCTAAATATGAAAGTGCGTATCAGTGTTGACAGCATTGACGGAATACTCTATGAACGTTTAAAGCTGCGAAAAAGCTGTGCAAAATGGTTTCCTCATACCCTAACCAATGAAGAGAAGAAGAGGAGAAAGGAATGTGCAAGGAAACTGCTGAGCATATTTCTACAAATGGTTCCAAACGTTTGACAGATATATGTACTGGTGATGAAAGCAGGTTTTATTACTATACACCCCAAATAAAGCTCAGAACTGTGTGGGTAAATGAGAATGACACAAGACCAGTTGTTCTTCGACAAGATTTTCGTTCTCGATCCGAATTCACTGTTTTCTTCAACTATGAAGGATCATTAATAAATGGAGAATACAATGGCACTCACATTTTGGATTCTTTGAAGAACAGAGTCGGGGGCTTCCAATCACAGAGACTTCAAGGCTGTTGCTTTTGCAAGACAACGGCGTCTCTCTCAGAATAGCTGCAAATTTGAGGTAATTGGAAGTCGGCGAAGTCCAGTTTCTTGACTGTCCACTCTATAGCCCCGATCTTGTGACTTCTTATAGTTTCTTTGAGTGAAACCTTGCATTGCTGGAAAATCTTTTAAACGCGTGCAGGACCTTGCTCAAGCTATAAATTCAGCTCTGTTGAGATATCTCAGTCCGAGTACCGTAGTGCTTTTGACAAGTGGTTGCACCGCTTACAACTGTTTGTGGAGAGAGATGGAGAGTACTTTGAAGAATTGTGAGAATAAGTTTTTGAATTCAGTCCTTAGCTTGGACTTCAAGGTGACACTTGCAGAACTATTTGAATGACCCTCGTAAAGACCTTGGCCACTCGTGGCGGTTTACAAAGGATGATACATAATTTGAACAAATATTATATTTTTTGTTTGAATGTGCTAAAATTGAAAACATATAAATTTGTTTGTAAGGAATTCACCTAAAAGATTTTATTCATCAAGCAGTTACAAGTAATGACATGTGAGCTGGCGCATTGTCCTGGTGGAGGAATAATTTTGTTTGCGCCAATCTTGGTTGCCATTACTTTTCCCGCAGAAAAAATCCATTTTAGCTTTTTTCGGTGCACTTTCACCTTCGCCAACCAAATGCTTTGACTGCCGTTTTGTCTCCGGGATGTAGTATCCGATCCAAGTTATGTCCTTCGATTGTTTTTGGTCTGTAGTCAACAAATGCGGCACCCATCCCTCACTCAGCTTCTTCATATGCAGAACTTCATGCAGGATATTATGTACCCGTTCATGTGAGATGGCTACCACCTCCGTAGTCACACGAATCTGAATGTGACGGTCTTTTATCACGATACAATGAATTTTATCGTAAATTTCTTCAGAAAAAAAAAACTCAATCGGACGATTGGAGCGTGTAGCAAATGCAGTGCTCGTATGATCACGTTTAAATTAATTATCCAGTGATAAATGATCTTGAGTGTTGTTGCAGAGTACCCATGAAGTTCCTTCAGCACAGTTTGAATTTGGGCCGGAGTCCACTATTTTTTTTAAATAAAAATGTTCTATCACTACACCAACTCATCTTTATCCATTTCTACGAAACGTGTTACACAGATCACTTAAGATAGTTCCAAATAAAGAATTGCGCGTTGCATCTGTTTGAAAATTTGAACAAAACCGTTACAAAAATCACCAACAGTCATACCGCTTAACAAAATTTACCAGACTTATCAATCCGCTCTCTTAACTTACTTTTTATCGAACTTTTTTAAACGACTCGTGTGTGTGTCACAATGTTACATAAGTATGTAAAGCAATTTTCAGAAAATATATTATTATTATTATTATTATTATTATTATTATTATTACCTATTATGTACGTTTTATCCCCCTTTATTGCTTATATTTCATAGTGTTTAACAAACATGTGTATTTATTTTTAAGAACAAAGACTATTATATTATTTTTTTTTACTATTATCCCTGTGTTTTGAACTACTTCCTTAGTTTCTTTGTTTTATCTCTAACAGTAGTCATATAAACATACAACCTAATTTTCATGAATGAACATTATTCAACAATATCGTGCGTGTTTTGTCCTGCCTTCATTTGTTGTTATCTGTAACGTAGTGTTATATAAATATGTAAATTTATTATCGGTCAGGTGAAGTAGGCCTTGAAATTGGCTTGACAGCCTTCGGACGAGCTAATACAGGTATCACTTAAGTCTACAACAGTCGTGGGGAAGAATGAAACCTCTCCACCCGTTGAGTTGTGATTTCAACTCCGGCTGAAAGTCTTTAATCCACGTTTCATCAATAGCACCAATTAGTCGAATCTTTGTTACAGCAAGTTTGCAATGTTATTGCGTTTCTGCTTCTGTTCAACAGTCAAGAAATGAGAGATCCATGCGCACACATTTTTCTTTGACAAAATACGGAATAGTGATGCAGGTTTAATCTCCGTGCCTTCTGAAAGTTCCTCACATGTCATCAACAATATTATTGAACAGAATCCGCCACAAGTCACTCTGAGGTCCCGGATTCAGTTTCCTCATAGGCGGTCATTCGTGATGTTTGGATTTTTTCGTTGTTTCCCCTGGTCACTTAGGCAAGTGCTGGGATAAATATTCACATTACATTTATAAATTTTCCGCTCTCTCATTTAATTCCATCAATGTCAGGGCTAGGTGGGCTGGCGCAGTGTGATGGTGGCTTGCTCTTTAATCAGGTCTGTCCAGGAGTCTGGGATGGAGGCGGACCTTCTGAGGAGCTCGAACAACTCAGGCGGGAGGGCTGCACCGACGTCGACGTCGGGATGTTTTACGAATGTCACACTAAAAGTTTTGAGAATGGATAACAAGGAGTTGTGCCGAGCCAGTGACATTTCCCTAGCTTTAGTTTGATGTTTAAATACAACATGTGCAAGTCTGAGCACGTTCCAGCACAGCTGTGTATGTGTACGCGAGTATTGCTGCGCCAGACGCTAGGATGGATCTCAAGAGAGAGTTACCGTGCTATGATTTTCTACGTCTTTAAATTCGTTTTAGGGAAGAGAGAATGCCTTGAAATATTGCATAATGCATTTGGAGATCTTTGCCCTTCCCTATCAAGATCGATGGTATGCAGATTTTAGAAGAGGAAGAATTCCCTCGAAGATGAAGACTACAGCAACAGCCGATGAAAATGTGACGAAAGCAGAGCGTGTGTTGCGAGAAGATCATTGTTACACACATTAGATTCAAGAAACCCCAAATATTGAGTCAGCAGTAGTGAAAACACTCCTCAAAGAAAATCTTCACGTCAGGAAGCTATGCAATAGTTGGATCCTCTATATCACAAATGAGCAGAAAAAAAAAAACACATGTATATTTGTGCCAGGAAGTGATAGAAAAAAATTATGAAGCAAGATCAAAATGCACATTTAAATCATAACAGGTGACGAAAGCTGGATATACCAATTGATACAGAAACTAAGCGACAATCATCGGTTTGGGTGTTCCCATGAGAGGATCCCCTAACAAAAGTGAGGTGAGCGAGAAGTGTTAACAAGTCGATGATCTGTTCCTTCTCAGCTGGTGGCCATATTGTAACAATTCCACTTGAGGAACAAAAGGCTGTCACTGTCAGATTGGTACACCACAAAATACCTGCCTCATGTCTTCAATGGGGTGGGAACGAAGCATCCTAACACTGGTCTGCCTCGCCCACACTGCACTAGAAACAACCAAATTTCTGCAGCAGTCAAATATTTGGCTCGTCCTCCCTACAGTCCAGATCTGGATCCTTGTGACTTTTTTCTATTTCCCAAAATTAAATAAAAATTCCTAGCCAACGATTTGAGCCACATGAAGCCACAGAAGTGCATACGAAGAATGTATTTGCACCTTATTTAAAGAAGCATGACGCTTATATTTACAAAATGTTGCAATGATCAGATAAACTTTTTAAAATTTTTATTGCGTCCATTCTCAAAACTTTTAGAGTGACTATTTTATCTGGAGAAGTGACAGAGACTTCATCTATGTCCGTGCTGTCATCATTCGTAGATTCTGACTGCCCGGTGTCTCCCTCACCTCATCCCTTCCTCCCGGAGAAGCCCCCATTAGGGACAAAGAGTCAGCTATGAGCAAGGCTCAAGTATCGAACGTATCCATCCCTGTCCATCCATCTATTTAAGTTGATTTGGTTTATTTAAGGACCTGTTTAACATCTCATGTCATCAGCGCTCCATTCATTTCAGGGCATGAAACGGTCGATTAATTTTGCTCATGAGTCTGTTCTTTAAGTCTTTTTACGTGCCTTAAATCTATGACACGGGACCCACGGCTTTACTTTCTTGGGATTTTTACGCCCGAAAACATCCATTGACCCTGGCTGGGACTGAATCTGCTATCTTGGGTCTATGAGGCATGTATGATTACCACTAGACCACCAGGATCGACCCCAACGATGAAGCTGTATAAAGGGAAGTCACCCCCTGGTTCCGAAAGGATTTTATGCTGTTGGATTTCAGAGTTCTGGAACGATGGCAAATGCCTCATTGTTGAGAAATAAAAGTATTTTTCATATTAGTACTCTTATTTGTTTAAATTCTATATCCGTTTGTAACTTAACGATTTTCCTCCGAAAAGTCCTCCTGAAATAAAACATCAGTATTATGATGAAAAGATCGTTTAAAATATTTTGAACTTGGAATACTGTCGCAATTGAATTATTATATAGGGTTTTCCAAAAATACCGTATAATTTGTTTTACAGGTAGATGGAAGAGTTTAGAGAATTAAAAATGTAAAGACACTTCACATCTTAGTTCTTAAAAGGATTTATTGTATAAATGAGGTTTGGCATTATTCTGATCGAGCGCCTTCACTTTTATCACTCTGACGGTCATTTGTTTTATATAGAAGCGTCATTTAGTAATATTTGTGACTATCATACCATTTTCTATAAAACAAATGAAAGAACAGAGTAATAAAACGAAAGCGCGCTATTAGAAAATGTGGGAACAAATCGTGTGTTCTAATTTTAAAATTTCTTTGATGACGTCATAGCTCGTACAATAATGCCTACGTAAAGTTTTCGCACCTATAAAAAAGACCCTTTTAAGAAACAGCATTTGGGGTGTCATTGCATTTTTTATAAAAAATTCCATCTAGACAACTAGTTACTAAAGCTTATTTTATAATGTGTTATCTACAATATTTTATCTACGTTTGGTATATTTAAAGAAATTTATTTTCAAAATTCAGGAAATAAATTTATTGAAAATTGCAGTTATTTCGACTCGGCCAAAACCTACTTAATCCTTAACATTTATATGATTAAGGAATAGTTTCCTGGTAACAAGATAAATCAACATTGTTGTTGTAGTCTCCATTTTAGATCTTGCTTTCCAGCTTCAAAAAGTGAAAATGGGGTAAGAAGATGATTTGGCAAGCAGTCTAACAGCAACTTTGCATATACTTCCTGAAAAATGTAAAATACTTTATATGAACAATTACACGAAATTTAAGGAGTTGGTGTGTAATGTAGTAAGAATAACTGTGATACTGTATTAATGTATTTTTGCAAAAAGTCCAATATCATTAAACTATTTTAGTCTCTGGTTTAAATATTCCATGATCAAATCCATTTTTCTGATTAACGATAATGTTGGCATTTGTAGCTTCGAAAAACTTTAAAATATTTTAAAGAGACACTGTGTTGGTTATCGTGCTAAAAAAAGTGTTTTTCTGTAAAGAAATTGTTAACAATAGAAAAAAAACCTAATTTCGTTAATTTCGTTTGCCTCCTATAAATATTCAGAATTGAAATTCAGTCTATTTATCCATCATTTCCAGCGAACAAAAGCTAAAGTCCAAGCTAAGGACTGAATTCGAAAATTTATCCTCACAATTCTTCGAAGTATTCTCCATCTCTCTCCACACACACACACAGTTGTAGACGGTGCAACTTGTCAAAAGCGCTACTGTACTCTCGAGATATTGTCAACAGAGCTGAATTTATAGCTTGAGCAACGTCCTGCTTCGTTTAAAAGTTCTCTAGCAATGCAAGATTTCACTCGATGAAACAAACAGAAGTCCCACGGTGCAATCTCAGGGCTGTAGGGTAGATGCTCAAGCAACTGGACTTTGACTACTTCAAGTTTCCTCAAATTTGCAGCTGTTCTGTGAGGAGATACATTGTTGTGCAAAAGCAACAGCTTTAAAGTTCTTGTCTTTGGACGCCTCCGCCTCAGCACTTCAAAATAAAGAATCCAAAATATAAGTGCCATAGTATTCTCCATTCATTGTCATTCCTTCTGGCATAGAGTCAACAACTAATGATCCTTCATAGTTGAAGATTCGCTTCCAAGAACGAAAATCTTGGAAGCGAATTGATTGATCTTGGGTCATTCTCACTTACCCACACGCAGTTCTTAGCTTTATTTGGGATGGTATATAATAAAATATAGTAATAAAAATATATATCTGTCAAACGTTTAGGATCGTTTGATGGAAACATGCTCAGCAGTTTCCTTGCACATTCCTTTCTCTTCTTTTCTTCATTGGTTAGGGAATGTGGAAGCCATTTTGCACAGATTTTTTCATGGAATATACTGTCAATGCTGCCAACTGATACCACTTCCATTTCAACAGTAATGTTTCGATTTTTCTCCACGAAGTTCCTCACTCTTTGAAACATTCTCTCGTTCACAGCTTCCCGAGGACGGGCAGAAAGACCTTTCAAAGTATCTCGCCCTTCTTCAAGTCAAATCCATTTTGCAATGGCATTGTATGAGCACACCTAATCACCATGAACTTATGGCATGTGAAAATGCAGAATTTAACGCTTTCTTTATAAATATTCATGATTTTTCACCAGCTATTGATACAGGATTGAACTCAACAGACTGTACGACAGTGATTATAAGTATAAACTTTCACTTATGCATACTTTGACAACTTAAGGTCGATTGTTGCCAGCTGCGTTAGTTACATTGTTGTAGATATTGTTCAATAATGTATAGATTGGTTGCAAAACTTTTTGAATGACTCTTATAATGTTTAGCTTTTGTTGCTTGGACACGAACTAAGCGTGAACTTTCGAAACTGCAGTAGATAAAAACATGTATATAAGAAATAATACTATGCATTTACGAATAAAAATACCATGTTAGAGCACCGTTCTTGAAAGGGCGTATTTTAACTGTATCATCAACAAGGTCTGTTCTTTTTATAAGCAATCTCTCTCAAGGTTATATTTTTTTCACTTGCTCATAACATTTAAGATAAAAGAAAAAAAATAATAAACGCGTCCATATTTCAGGCTCTTATTATACAATTCATTCTAATCGCAAAGGCATTAATAGTAAATGAATAGTAATTTGCCAGGTAGTTCAGAGCACTTTGAAGGTCACACTTATTTACATGAGCGCAGTCTGTAGACTTATATCACTCGCAGTCTCATTTTCTAAAGTTTATAACAACGCTTCTGTCGTAGCTTACTTAAAAGCTAATAATCCCCGCCTTTTCAATACAAATACTTTACACCTCATCAACCAACGTTCACCACCATCATTTTGTTGTAACCGCCATAGGTGGCCGGGTTTGCGCGGACTCGTGAGGGGGAGGTCTGGTGTTCGATTCCCACCAGGACCGTCCTCCCTGACTGGTTTTTTTCCCCCTCCCAGGTTTTCGTTCATAAATGGCACAGGTACCCTAAACTTATAAAAAATCCTTTCCCAATATATAATTTCATTTCATGTATCATCAGTGTCCACCGCAT
This sequence comes from Metallyticus violacea, assembly GCA_030762175.1. NCBI lineage: Eukaryota > Metazoa > Arthropoda > Insecta > Mantodea > Metallyticidae > Metallyticus > Metallyticus violacea. The sequence continues at coordinate 12,830,817 of CM060835.1, read as the reverse complement.
GTGGTGCCTCAGTAGTAAAAAACGGGCGTTAAACACTGGCAGTAGAGGGCATATGTCTTGCATGGCAACAGACGGAGTGTGGCCTGTCAAAGACGTTCGGCACTAGCGTCGCCTCTCTGGGAGTGAGATTTGCCCTCCCTCCCTTCCTACCCATAATTCCTAGCCTTTTAACGCGGAGCAAAACCAGACGCGTTCAGCGATAGATGGGAGCACTTTTACAGCAGCAGTCAAACCGGCAAGAACCATCGTTAGCATCATGGCCAACAAGAATCCTTCAATAAAATACACTCAAGTAAGCCTTATGTTAATTTAGGTTTATTAATTATATACAACTGCTGTTTTGTTAGTTAGAGTTGGTTAACATGCATAAAGAATGAAGAGGTGCTTAAGACTTGTGTTGGTATAAATAAAATGACCCGGCGTTTGTTTCTTATTATCCCTTCAAACGTGTCCTTAATCTACTTCTCATCATCAAAACCAAAATAACTACGAAACGTCTGGCAATTGACATTCAAACGTTTCTCCGCTTGAACATTTTTTATCTAAGCCACACTCTCCCTTGGTAACTATGCTATCTGTCCGTGCTCGGCCCAGTAAATTTTGGACAGCTGTAACGGAGGAGTAGAGGCGTGGCAACTACCGGCTTTATATATTCATTTTAATTATTAAAAATGTAGGAAAAGACATTTTACACTATTATGAGTAAACATTTACGGCGGAAATTCCAAGATAATAACGCTGTAAATCGGCATTTCGGTAAAAATTTACGACAGATAGATTTATTGCTAATAGATCTGTTACAGTTTCTGACACTGCAAAAAAAAAAAAAAAAAAAAAAAAAAAAAAAAAAAAAAAAAAAAAACCCCAACAACAACAAATAACCTTCACGCAAGGGCTGAGTAAACTAAGCGAATTCCTCAGCAAGTCGAATATATAAGGGATATTAGAGGACTAGAGCGCTTTTTAAATGTTGGTTTCCGGGTAAATCTCCACTCATAATTGTCCGATTTCGCTGATTTTCAGAAACTGTTTTCCTTGTTTTATATAAATGGTGTGCATTGGTGCCAGTAGAGCGATTTTTATATTTTGGGTTTCAAGTAAACCCCCCTCTTCTAATTGATTTCGCCGATTTTTAGAAAACATTTTTATTTGTTTTATTTTAAAGGAATACTTAATTGAAAAACAACAAAAATTGCGGCCAGTAGAGAGATTGTTAAAATTTCGCTTTAGAAACCCCATTAGAACGATTTTCACTCATAATGCTCCCATTTTCGATTTTCAGAAACTATTTTTCTTATTTTAGTTAAATGACATATTAGGGAGTTTCGTTGCGAAAAAACAAATATTGGTGATGCTTATATTTTGGGTTTCAGGTTAATCTTCACTAAAATAAGTCTGATTTCGTTCATTTTTACAAACTATTTATCTTATTTTATTTAAATGGCATATACCGAGTTTCGTTGAAAAAAAAAATTGCGACCGCTAGCGATTTTTAAATGTTCTCTTTAGGTTGAACCCTATTCTTTAAATTTGGTTTTTTAGGTATTCTCCCCCCATAATGGTCGAATTTCCCTGATTTTCAGAAAATATTTTTCTTATTCTATTTAAATGGTGTACATAAAGTTAAGTTGCGAAAAAAAATGGCGCCGCTAGAGCGATTATTATATTTTGAGTTTCAGATCAATCCCCACCCAATAGTCTGATTTCCCTGATTTTTCTTATTTATTTAAATGGTATATACCGAGTTTCGTTACGAAAAAAGTAATATTGGTGTCGCTAGAGCGAATTTTGGATTTTGGATTTCAGATAAACCCTCACTCCTAGTAGTCTGATTTCGTTGATTTTCAGAAACTGTTTTTCTTATTTTATTTCAATGGCATATGCATATTTTTGTGAGAAACAATAAAAATTGCGGCCGGTAGAGCGATTTTTAAAATTTCACTTAGGTTAATCCCCACCCTCAATATTTCAATTTTGCTGGTTAACGAACTCGATGAATCGCATGTTAATTGGTCGTTATATGCCGAGTTTCGTTGAGAACAAACAAAAATTGCGGCCGCTAGATTGTTAATATATATATATATATACATAAATAAATAAATTAACAGTAATTATTATAGTAGAAAAGGATAAAACACTAAGAAAAAGTCACACTTGAGATCGCTATATTTTGGACTAGTGGAGTCCTTCTATGTCAAGAAGACAAGGTCACACGAGTCCGAAATATAGCGATCTCAAGTGTGACTTTTCTTAGTGTTTATTCTTTTCTACTATTATAATTACTGTTAATTTGTTACATTGATAATAATGTTACTTTATTTTTCTTTTATATTATATATAATACACACGAAAAATAAAATAACACAATGAAATCTAAAATAACTAGAAAATCAGAAAAAGAATAAAACAATTAGAAAGTCAGAGATTAAGTACCGCAATATTTCGAACAGCCCATGCCCTTCAAAGGCAAGAAGACAGTAAAAATAAATAATGAATATCGAAGGTAACATAATGCATGAAAACAGATAAAACAAGTAACAAAAGTGTGTGCGTGAGAGAGAATATAAAATATATTAATACGTAAGATTTAAACCCGGTGGTATACGCGCGTAATGCAAAAATAACTTTAGTTGTCATTTCTCTATCTATGAGTAAACTTTCAGAGCTCCCTCGGTAACCCCTGAATAAGTGTTAAATTAAATGCATCATCAAAATCCTTAGAGTAACATAAGGCATGTTCGGCAACCGGTAAGGGAGACTGGGTTTTAACAGAACGTCTATGATTGTTCGTACGGAGCGAAATAACAGTAGAAGTCAAACCAATATAGCTTTTCTTTTTTCTTTATTAATTAATGAGTAACTTGACCTACTGCTTTGCAACGCTTATAAGATAACACATATACGACATTTTTAGAACAAGTAGCAAACAAAGAAAATTTAAATTCTCTGGATAAATTAGGGCTACGGGATAAATGACATGGCATAATTAACGCACAAGTTCCTTTTAGGGCGCTGGCAAGGACATGAGCCTGCAACGGGACGAGATAAATTGGAAGGAGATAGCTTGCGGCGAAATATACTTTTAAGGTATTCTGAAAGCAAGGCGCGGGATACAAATTTAGAAAAATCGCTTAAATATTAGTGCATTTTCGGTGCCTAGTAAGCACGATCGATGAAGATATGCAGAAATTTTTCAAAAATCTTCATGGACCATTCTAATTTACTCACACGCAGTTTTGAGCTTTATTTGGGGTGTAAAGTAATAAAACCAACTTTCATCACAGTTCATATATCTGTCAAACGTTTAGGACCATTTGGTGGAAACATACTCGGTAGTTTCCCTGCACATTTCTCCTCATTCTTCTCTTTATTAGTTAGGGACTGTGGAGCCATTTTGCACAGATTTTTCACACCTTTAAATGTTCATGGCGTGTACTGTCAATGCTGCTAACACTAATACCTACTTCCATACTTTGTATTTAAACAGTAATATATCGACTTTCTTCCACCAAATTCCTCACTCTTTGAATTGTTCTCTCGTTCACAGCTTCCCGAGGCGGCCAGAGTGAGGGTTATCTTTCAAAGTCTCTCGCCCTTCTTCAAATGATCGAATCCATCTTGCAATGTATCAAATGAACACACTTGATCACCATGAACAGTCACCACCCTTTCGCTAGTTCATCTGCTTACAGCGTGTTAAAATGTAGAATCTAAAGTTTTCTTTAGAAATATTCACGATTTTTCACCAGTTATTGACACAGGGCTGAACTCAACAGACTGTACAGCAGTGACTAAGCTAATTTAAACTTGCTCACATTCATATCTTGATAGCTTAAGGCTCATTGTTGGCAGCTGCGTTAGTTATATTTTTGTAGACATTATTGTCCAACAATGGATAGACTGGTTGCAAAAAATTTCAATGTCCCTCGCAGGGACCGGAGAGGCTTTGGTCTCCCAAAGTCCCCCCCCCCCAATATTTTTAAACATTAATGATAATATCTACATACATTTCATTTTTAGTTTAACTGTACTAAATATTTGACAAAAGATATACATTTGTTTGTGAAGAATTCGCCTAAAAGATGCTCATTCTTAAACAGTTACAAGCGATAATGTGGTTAACATAAAGCCATTCTGTACAACTAAATGGGCAGTTCGTTTCTCATTTTTGTCATTATTTCATTCAAATTATGAGCAATTGATTCAGTGTCATGGAAAATTCCAAATTTCCATTTCTACTTGTGTATGTTTATGCATCACATTGATGCAGTTAACAATGAGCTACAAAGAAAGAAGAAGTAAACATTTCAGTTTTAAGGAAACATGTTCTATGATTCATTGCCTGACATACACTCTCACATATCGGAAATACATATACACCTTTTGGGAAGAAATCATAAAAAGCGTCTAATCTCTTCATTATCAAAAACCACAGATAACTTGCCAAAAGTGTACTCCAAAAACATTGGATCCTAGAAGTACTCTTACAGCTTTGTCGTCTCTATAGACATGTACCGCCTAACGCTTTTTGAAACAATTGAGTTTAAGCCCATTGTCTCATGAACTTGGGCAAGAGTGATGTTGTGAGACTGACGTTATCCCTGTGGAGACGATGATGAAGATGACATGGCTATGATGCACCGGAGGGATATTTTATGATGAATGAAATGAATGAATGATAAAACACATCTTAAGTTTTTGCGGCCGCTGTTCATGATAAAAATAAAAACTTCCGTGCTGTTGTGCCGTGGTCTTGTTTTTAAAACTAAAACGGAGCTTTCGCCGGCTATCTACGTCCAGCATCATCAGTGTAGTGAGTTAATGATGAGGCAAATGGCCTCGAGATCCTTAGCGCCTCTCAGCTATCTGGCATCATCTTTTCAGGTTAAGGAAAAAATCAGAAAAATATTTTATCCAGTTTGACCTGTCCGGGAATAGAACCCAGGACCTGCGGACTAGTCTCAAACGTTACCACTAGACAACGAGGGCGGTCGAGTAGTTGAATATTGGAATGCAGTATTGGCTTTTATATACTAAACAGTATGATGAAATGTTTAATATTTCAGTAGAACTTTTTTTATTTGGTTTATTTACGGACGCTCTTCAACTTTCAACTCATCAGCGTTCCATTCAAATCAGGGCGTGAAACGGCCGACAAATTTTGCTCAGAGTCTACTTTCAGTAGAACACTAGAGCTATTTTAAATATTACAACTTACACTTACCATACAAAAGAAATGCGGTTCCACATTATTGAACAATTTTACATAATCCACATTTCAATCATGCAAAAGGTTATGTGACGGCTGTTCAATAAAGAATGACAATATTTGTTTTAACAGCATTACTTTACTCATCCTCATAACTTTGATGATTTTTCTCAAAGTAGTTCCCATTGAATGCGATGCATCTGTCCCAGCGTTTCTGCTGGTCTTCAAAGACAAACTGGATAACGTTTTTTAACAGGCCCTTCAGAATCGTTTCCGCAGCCTTCACCACTGCTTCTGATGATGGAAAATGCCTCTCACGGAGGTGCTTCTTCAATTTGGGGCTAAATCTGAACTATGAAGAGGGTAAGGAGAAACTTTAAATTGATTTTGAAAGATATTCGGCAACACCGTTTGCAATGCGCGGCCGTGCATGAGCATGGTGCTGAGCATGGAGATATTGCCTAAAGTAGTTTTGAGGACATGTCTGTAGTATTACCCAGTTGCAGTTGTGTGTGCAGGTACGACGTGTTGGTAAACCATTCCTTGAATATCGAAAATTGAGATAACTATAACTTTCCCAGCAGAGGCAACCACTTTTCCTTTTATGATGGAGATTTCCACACAGCGCTTTGCTGTTTGCTCTCAGGGTCGAAATACTGTAGCCAATTACCTTTGGAAGAAACTCTGCATCTTCCTGCAACATTATCTTCAACTATATGCAAAATTGCTCGTGCACGCCATCAGTAGTCTTAGAACCCACCGTTCATAAACACGTCTCATATGCAACTTTTCAGATCAATGTATGGGGTGGCACCCAATGCAATTTTCAGAATTTATGAGAGTGTTCTTGCTGTTCTCTGCAGTATTTTTTCACACATTTCGATGCGGGTGCGCTTTTGTGCCTCTGTCAAATTGTGGGGCACCCAATGGAAGGAAGCCTTCCTGACAAGATGATGAGCCTGCAGGATTTTTTTATAATGCTGAATATTCAATCAAAGAAGGCTGCTCGGTGTCCTTAAAGGTTACGCGATTGTTTTCACGTACCATTTTTTCCATCGCGACCATGTTTTCCTCAGTCACTGAAGCTGCCGGACGCCCGCTTCTCACCTCATCTTGCAGTGAAGTTAGGCATCTTTTATATTCCGCAAACCAGCGGAAAACTGTTGCTCTAGATGGACTAAAGTCCCCAAAAGTCTGTGGCAAGCGCTCAAGACTTTGGAACTCATTTAAACCTCTCTTGAAATCATAAAAAATGATCGCGCGAAAATACTGTCTCTCCCTCTCTCTCTCTCCAGCTCTAGCTCCATCGTAATGACTGGCTTGCCTGTGCAAGGGAGGGATTGTTTACCCTCACCTGTGGAATTTTTTTTTTAGTTGTGTTTAACGCCCGTTTTTACTACTGAGGCACCACAGGCGGTGGACATTGATGATACATGAGATGAAATGATAAATTGGGAAAGGATATCATTTTTTTTTAAGGAAGGAAGCGTTCCAGGCCTAAGTTTAGGTACCTCCCCGGCAGTTGCCAGTTATGAAGACAGGAAAACCTGGAAAAAACCCCAGTCAGGGAGGACGGTCCTGGCGGGATTCGAACCGCAGACCTCCCGCTCACGAGTCCGTGACTTAACGACCTCGGCCACCCGTGGTGGTCACCTGTGGAATGCGTGAGTGCTACCTAGTACCGTTTTACTCGTAAGGGATAGGGCTACCACATGCCATGTTCCTTTTAAGTGGGTCAACGTTCACTTTTCCTCATCTCAAAACTTTTGTACTGACCCTCATTTAAATTATTATATTCTAAGGAATAAGTGATGAAGAGATGACAAATGCTCTAATAGGGAAAATGGACATTAGTAGAATAGGAACCTTGATCAACCACAAAAAAACAGCATTGGGCAACTGTGGTGTTTAAAAAATTTATCTGTTTACAGAGTAGTTTGAAGTACGTGATTTTTGTAAGTTTATTGCAATTCGGAGTATCCAAATAATTTAGTGACGGACTATAATATTGCTTAAGTGCTAATAAAAATAATGTTTTACAATATGTGAAATATTTCGGAGTTATCTTGTCATCCGCTAGCAATTTTGTTATCCTTTCTATTAACGATTTCAGCCCAATGTTGTTATTTTTGATTGGTCATTGCTTAAATACGTCAATAAAATATATTTTCAGCTCCAATAAACATGCTTAACAGAGCATGGGCATTTATTACATTGGGTTCCTCATGCACTTAATATGGAGAAATCTAGCATAAAAGAATGGTATGCTTTATAGGGTTAAATTAAAAAAGAAAGAGAGCATTTACCTCCTTTAGGCATAAAGAATTCAAAAGGTGGGGTTAACCTCCCCTAACTTCTATGAGGTACACCCCTGATTAGATGGAGCGAAATGTGTTAATGAAATTGATGATTACCTGGATATCCCGCTATTGGTTTAAATTAATTAAATAAATGGTTCGTTCAGTCCAGCGATAAACAAACCCGATTACAGCATCGGCGAAAGCTCTGGTTTTTAAATTAATTGAAACCAACGACCGCGGTAATTTCGTATCTATAAGCCATCTGTCGTCCTCCTTGTATGTGCATGGAATTCGTGTGCTGCATATTGCATTTAGATAGAACGAATACTGAATACTAAAGGATATATATATATATATATATATAGAGAGAGAGAGAGAGAGAGAGAGGGGGGGGGGACTGAGAGTGAGAGGAGGGGTTTCATTTGGACGCGTGGCCGCCTTTACCGTTTCTAACCGATAACTGTTCCCACTCCACTTTCCTACCTCCCTGTGTGCTGACGCGAAGTCTTTGTGCTGTACAAGAGTTGGGAGACCAGGTATTTTAGTCTCATAGTGTGGATTCTTTTGTGACAACAAACTCTTGTAGAGAAGTGAGGCGGCGATTTTTACATACAGATACGCTGCCTATGCGCGCCTCACTGAGAAACGGTTATAATTTTGTGAAAGTTTTTTTTTTTTTTTTTTTTTACTGAGGCACCACAAGCGGTTGACACTGGTGATATTTGGGATGAAATGATAAATTGGGAAAGGATTTTTTTTAAAGAAGGAAACGTTCCAGGACCAAGTTTTAGGGTACCTCCCCGGCATTTGCCATTTATGAGGACAAAAAAAAAAAAGCCATGATTTTGTCCTACGACAAAATCATGGCTTCTATATCTTTTGACCTGGTATCTTAAACTTTAAACCAGGTCCTATAATCCCTTTATTATTCTTTTTTAATACAATCTTTTTACATTTTATATTTTTATAAAATATATACTAGAAATATGCACAGTGATATATGTGCCTAACTACTTCAACACTACTTAAAATCTAAGTTACATTGATTTACTACATTGTTACATTTATTAGTTTACTATTATTTAACTACTATTATTTTACTACATTTTACATATATATTTTTCCAACTATATTTCTAATACAATATAATTCTACAAATATTCAATTACTACTTTTGATTTATACTGATAGGTTAGTCCTACTTAATCATATATTAGTAAGTTTACTATAAACATATAATAATATATTACTAATAGATATATATATAGTCATAGTCGAGTTATTTGTGTGGCCTGCTGGAAAATCCCAGGGACCTGCACCTCCATGGTCTTCAGAAGGGCCTTCTGGTACTCCAGCAAATGTAGGATCCCCGGCGCGTCAGCAAGCACACACTTGAGTCCAATCAGATATTTGGCTAATTTCTATATCTTTTCAAGGAAAACCCTGAAAAGGAGTTAGCCACAGTGTTTACATGGTTCCAGGTTCTACTGTGCCTGATTATTTGAAAAAGTTGTTGGTTTTGAATTAATTTTTGTTCCTTTTCTCGTAAGTGTTTTGTAAAGTCACATTCCCATAAAGCGTGTTCGGGTGTTTCTATTTGTCCACAATCACACAAGTCATCCAGTCTTAAACCAAATCTGTGTAGATATGCTCGATATGGTCCATGTCCTGCGAGGTAGTGGACTAGACCCCTGGATGGTTGGAAGAATTTCATTTTTAATCGTTCTTCCACCGAAGGGAAGAAACTATAAGTTCTTCGTCCAGTTGTACTTATGTCCCAGGAGTCTTGCCACTCCTCTATTAATTTATAATCGATTTCAATTTCGTCCTGGATTTGACATCCAGTCAATTCAGATGCTTTAGTAAGATTATCTTTTCTGGCCCAATATCGAGCACCTCTTTTGCGAACTTCCAAATCTAGGGGTAGGATACCCATAATTACTGTAAGTGCGTCTGTTGGAGTTGTAGAAAAAGCTCCAATCATTCTAATGAGAATCTTTCTTTGGAGACTTTTAAGGGACTTACTAGCTCCTTGCAATAACAATCTGTGCGCCCAGACGCTTGCGCCATACCCTACAACCGCTGCCAAAATTGCATTATTATATAATTTTATTGCTGTATAAGGAATTGTCCCATAATCCTTTGAAAGTCTCGCGATCTTATTCATTAATAAGAATGCTGTTGCGGAGATTTTTTCCAAATGGGTTTTAAAATTTAGTTTTTCGTCTAGGTAAATACCTAGATATTTTACGCTTCCTACTCTTTGGATGTTCGCATTTTCAAATCTCATAATTGGAGATCTTTGCAATGTACCCTTAAACAATATGTAATTTGTTTTAGTTGCAGAGATTTTCAATTTTTGATTTGAGCACTCCGTCGATAACCTTGCGAGAATTTCGTTACATTTTGTTTCGATTATTTGTCTTGAGTTTCCTTCAACTAAGATTAGGATGTCGTCAGCATATGCAATAACCGCAAGGGTTTCCGTTAAATTGTTCAAGCTTTCTAAGGTGGGTTCGATCCCAATATCCCAGAAAACTGGTCCGCAGATAGAACCTTGTGGGCATCCCTTCGTCAACCTCCTAGATAATCGTCGTTGTCCAATATTATAATTCACATATCTTTCTTTGCAGTAGTCTTTCAAGGAATTATACAGCTTACTAGATACACCAATTTTTCGGAATTGATTGAACAACGCCGGCCACCAGAGGTTGTCGAAGGCGCCTTCTATGTCAATAAAAATGCCTACAACATACTTGGCCTCAGATGCTGATATTAAATTGAGTGAATTATTTATTGCGTCTTCCGCCGATTTTCCTGAACGAAACCCATATTGTAACTGATATTTCCCAAAAATCTCCCTGAAAATGTTCATCCTATTTATTAATAATTTCTCTTGCACTTTAGCTAGATTATTCAGGAGGCATATAGGTCTGTATGACTTCGGAAGCTGGGGATTCCTGTCTAAGCCCTTTTTCAACACCACTAAATTGGCTTGCTTCCATACGTTTGGGACTCTTCCCTGTTCCAAACACTCGTTTAGTAATGAGACCAGAGGAGGGATGATTCTTCCACCAAGAGCCTGAAGAATCTCCGCCGAGATTTGATCAGGCCCTGGTGCTTTTCTTGGTCTTAATTCGTATATTGCATTGGCAACTTCTTCCTCTGTGAAGATTGGAACTTCCTGTCTGTTCCGGACGGGGAGTTCCATCTTTTCTCGAAGTGCATGATGGTATGCAATTTCATTACTAACGTCATCGCTGGGTAATAATGTCGTCACCAAATATTCCACAGTTTCTTCCCTGGATGCCGTGTACGAACCATCCTCTCTAACCAGGGTAGCCATGGTGATCAAGTTAGATTTTTCTCTGACAATTCTGTATGGGAGACCCCATACGTTCCTTGTCAGACAATCATCTACAAACTTGGTCCAGCTGGATTTTATGAGGACAGAAAAACCCTCAGTCAGGGAGGACGGTCCTGGCGGGATTCGAACCTCAGACCTCCCGCTCATGAGTTCGCGCCTTAACGACCTCGGCCATCCGTGGCGGTCTTCTTTAAAGTGTGTGTGTGTATATGTGTATATATAAAATAATAATAATAATAACAACAATGTAGCTTGCTGTGTATAGGAAACAATATTACGAAACTAATTTGTAATAATATGTTATAAAAGCTTATTAAAAAAAGTTCCTCGTGCCGGAAGGCGAACCTGCGCTGTTAACCACGGCATCACTGCACACCCTGCCACAGAGCTAACGGAACACACATATATGCACACACCCTAGTCAGTGTCTTCAGCGCATGTCATATAACACAAAGGCTACACAGCTTTGCTGTTACCTTGTGAACCGCGCTTTGTTTCGAGTAGGAGAATTTTGGTTCAAAAGATGACTACTTCTCTCTCTGTTTGTCAAATAACAGTCCTTTTGGTTCACAAAGTGCAAATATGATCCACTCTGAGTGGCATTTATTTTCCCTGTATTCTAATATAGATAGGCTAAAGTTAACCTATGGACAGATTAAATTCCTTTTCCCCTTGAAAGTGAAGAAGGTAGGCCACAAATGTGGAAACCTGTCGCGCGTTAATTCCTGAATGGCGCCACATATCGCCTGACCTTGCGCTTGAGAGAAACCAGTTTTATCATCATCAAATAGAGATATCACATTCTGCACAAAGGTCACATTAGGTAGATTGCAGTGAAACTAATCTATTATATGAATATTGACATAGCATGCAGGTGATACCCCAGTTAAGTGGTGATTATCCTAATAGGCTCTCACGGTCATGAGATACTGTTGAGTGCTCACTTGTGAACTCCTCTAAATGAAGTGTGAAATTAAGAACTGCCTTTTTTTGAGACTACTTATTTTCTAATCGTTCGAAATCGGGTTCCTGCCGACTTCTGTAATATGTTGGAGGGCCTAATCTTCTTCTGTGAGACTTGTAAATACACACTCAGTGATTCAACCAAAACACAAAGGTTGTTAATGTTCATCCAGATGTAACTAAAAAGTCCGTAAACTAAGCGAATTCCTCAGCAAGTTTAATAACTTTAAAAAAGAGCATAAAATCCAAAGTATGGCCTTATTAATTAATGAAATAAGTTATAGCTTTACTTTATGGTAATAGGGGGAACAAAATTAGAATTCTTGCAAGCTTACGAAAGATAAATTACATTTTTAGATTTATTATTATTATTATTATTATTATTATTATTGAACTGCAAAAATTAATTATATACTATTTATTAAATTAAATATATGAAGTTACACTGGTGGGCATGACTGAGCTCTTGATATCTTAGCAGTTAATAAAATAGAGAAAAATAACAAAGTTTCGAGTTACATTCCGTATTTAATAAGATGTTCATATGTATTAACAAAACAAAAACATGTTACTATTTAAAAACAATTACGATGTACTAAGTAAATATGCAAAATCAACAAAATACGATCGAAAAGTTCCATTGATTTTCATTGAATTTGAAATTTAATTTAAATGTTATCGTAGTGAAAACATGTAACACAAACGTTTTTTGAATGTTATTACAGAGCGTTCTTACATACAAATATAATTCTTACACACATATTAGATTAATATTTCACATTTGCAATCTTCACGACGATGATTTTGTTAAATATAAAACATATGAATCCTTATAAATGCAGTTTATATGCTGAGTTAATTTGTCCTTTTATTTTGAAATAATATGGATACAATTAAACAATAGAACGCTTTTTAAATTTCTGTTTTCATGTATACTCCTACCTCTAATGGTCTGATTTCGCCGATTTTTAGAAAATATTTTTCTTATTTTATTTCAAAGGAATACTTCATTAAGAAATAGTAAAATTTGCGGTCAGTAGAGCGATTTTTAAAATTTCGCTTTAGGTTAAACCCCATTCGAACGTTTTTCACTCATAATGGTCCGATTTCCGATTTTCAGGAAAATTCCAGTCTAAATGAGGCCATTCCTGAACTTTCCTTTCTCCCGAGAAGGAAGTTTATTCGATAGGCCCAAGGAAACTTTCGAGTTACATTTTGCTTCCATTTCTTGCCTGCAGACATCCTCTAGCCCTGCTCTAACTTCTTCCATGCATATTTATTATTTTCATTACCTAGTTGCCATATTGAACCCGGGCCAATTCCTCTTGAGTCCTCGTTCCACCTCTGTAGCCCAAAACGTTGGTCTTGTATTTTGCACTGGTGTCTATAGCATTTAGCGTGAAGCGTGTACTGGTCTCCCTGCATTAGTCTAAGTCAGTATTTCACCTTTCTTGTTTTACTATTAACCATATCATCATAGCAACCCATCTCCCTCAGGACGCCATAGTATGACGTTCCTTTGAAGGGCCCAAGGATCATTTTCCAAAAAAAAAATTGACTTGAATTTTATTTATATATTCAGCACTGCCCCATATTCATATTTCATTTCCATATATCAGAACAGACTTAATCATAGCATTGTACATCCTCTCTAGTGTGAGTGCTGGTATACCTGGAACGCGAGTCAGAACATGTAGTAACTCATTTAGTTCACCTCGTGCTTAATAATTAATAACAGATAGGTTCTTTTTCCATTTCCCACTTAAATTAAACGTTTCTATCATATATAACATTTCGTATTTCTTGTCCACTGTAGTAAGGCAATTTTTTATCTCTGCCATACACGTAGCCATTTTTAAATATAATTGCTTTGCTTTGATTTTGTAAACATTTACTATCATGCTCTATTTTAAACAATAATCTTCTAGAATATGCATGCCTTTCTGGAGAGATGAAAGAATTCGATCGTCAACATACAAAAGTACAGGAATGCATGTACCATCCACTCTGATATAAGCTTTCTGTACAACAGCTGGTTCAAATTGCCTGATTCTTGCCTTCTCGGGTTACTAAGGCAATTCTACCTTAGCAGGGTTCATTGGTTTGGAACCAGATGTCATGCAATCAGATTTGTTAACATACTATGTAACCATAATACAATAATGAAAGCAAACTAGTTTCGTTCTAATTCGTGACTCGTGAGTAATGCAGTTTGCTATAAATAGTAAGAGAAACACTGTATATGTTTACAATTATCTTTTTCATTTCAGCTTTTCATTAACAACGAATTTGTGAATTCTGCATCTGGAAAGACCTTCCCAACAATCAATCCTGCCAATGGAAAAGTTATTATCCAAGTTTCTGAGGCGGATAAGGTAAGCACAAATTACTGCCCACGTCCATTTGATTTTCAAGATAATTGCTTATCTTGTTGAAGCTTTCATTGCATTAATTTTCTGGGTGATTGTTATTTTCTTCTCAGGCTGATGTTGACAAAGCAGTGTTGGCTGCCCGTCAGGCATTCAAGATTGGCTCTCCCTGGCGCACAATGGATGCTTCAGCTCGAGGAAAACTCATGCTAAAAGTAAGAATATAACCAGGGGCGTCCGCAGAATTATTTTTAGGAGTTTGCACAGCATAATTTTGAGATTTTCTTGACTAGGATCTGAATTATTATTATTATTATTATTATTATTATTATTATTATTATTATTATTATTATTATTATTATTATTATTGTTGTTGTTGTTGTTGTTGTTGGTAGTAATGGGTAGTGGTGAGGTAGTGATATTTTATTTTGTTACTATTGACATTTCCTTCGCGGGATCACTCAATGTACAACTGGCCGCAGTTGACAGAGTTCTGCAGTTCTCGTCTCGTTCCCGTGCTTGTAATCCTGCATGGGAGCCATAGGGGAGGTCAGTACGAATTTAACTGTAGGAACGTACGGACGTGTTATTGTTGTTAGTGTATTAATTATTCATTAGCGACGTAATACAGAGTATTAATTACGATATTATGGTTCAATTCAGATGTTCTATTCTTCAAAGAGTATTTATTTAGATTCTTATGTGCGTACAGAATCAGCTCATGATGTACGGAGATTGTTTCAAGACAGATTCTCTGACATTCAACTTCCAAGTCAAAGTTCGATTCACAGATAGATAAATAAACTTCGTTGAACGTGAAGTTCTTGATAAAAAAAAAAAGCGTACACAACCACGTACAGTATTCACAGAAGAAATTTTAGATAATATTGGAAATGCTCTGGAACATTCTCTAAAAATCACTTCGATGTCTTTCTCAGAAAACGGGTATTTCCTATTCCTCTGATTGAATAGGAGGTTAAAATCCTATAAAATTATTGTACTGCATGAACTCAAACGGGCGACCCTGCAACCAGGAGTAGATTTTGTGAATGGACTTTGAATAGTGTGCATGACGGAGAAATTGACCCTAATCTAATTTTCTTTACGACGAATCTTGGTTCCATCTAAGTGGATGTGTTAATACACAAAACAATCGATACTGGAGTTCAAGAAAACCGAATCTGCTTCACGCGGAACCCCTACATGATCAAAAGATACGAGTGTGTTGCGCTGTTAGCGGCGAAAGAATAATAGGCCCAATTTGTTTTAAGAAAAACTGAATAGCGATATATATGTGCAGAATATTTTGCGACACCTTTCCCATGAATTAACTTTGAGGGAACGGAGGTTCGCGATTTTCCAAAAGGATTCTGCAATGGCACATATAGCCCATGTCTCCTTGCATGCAATTCACAAAATAATTTCACGATAGAGTAATGCCTAACAATATATGACATCCTAGGTCCCCCGATTTAACGCCCAGCAGTTTTTATCTTTACGGGACATTAAACGAAAATGTGTACAAAACAAATGCACACACATTAGATGAACCGTAAAATAATATTCATGAAGAATGTCTTGAATTCCTCAGAGGAAATTGCAGAGGGTAATGGTTAATTTCATAAGCCGATCAGATATGTATGGAAAATGAAGGGAGGCAGTCACAGCATCTTCTTGCTATAATGGTGAGAAATGTAGATTTTTAAGTGTTAGTAATAACTTAGCGACAATCTGAGCAGAGATCTTTCTTACTTCCGTTCACCGAGGTACCAGCTTGAACACCAACCGGCCGTTAAGCGTGGAGCGGTCCCACGAAGGCAAAATCACCATTAGTTTGATTGCACTAATTGAACTTTCTTCTAATGCCTGATTTTCAGAAAGTGAGTTTTTCTGCTGAATTGTGATGTGCAATACTCTTGTTTTATTTATTTATTTATTTATTTTAGGGAGGAGGGGTAATAAATCATCATATATTGTTCATTTCTGACTTAACACTACTTCATCACTTATAGATTGTTATTGGACATGAAACGCCGCACTTGTAAGAAAGATTAAAAAAAAAAAAAAAAAACACGTGAATGGCAGTTAAGCATACAGCACAACAGCAAATAAATAAATTCTGGACATTCGTTGTTATAATGTATTTTTAACTCCATGATACAGAGCAAGCTCTCACTAGTAACAGTTAAATCAATATATCCTTTAACTCTAAATAGATCTTTACCTCAATCCCAGATTAAGAAGAAACAAATATTGAATAATTTATAATTTGTTAATTATTATATATACCGAGCGTACCAAAAAATGTATACACACTTTCACAGTGGATATCTATTTAATATAATTCATAATTGGACAACAACAGTAATGTGTAGACTGATGTTTTGTAAACAGATTTGACTCGCATACATTATGATAGCGTTGCTATTAAATCAACAATGAACAAATGAAGCCAAGATTATCGTATGATGGTCTGTAAACAGATGTAATTCACATTGCGTTATGCTAGCGTTGCTACAACAAAATGGAGTCAAATTATCGTTTGACCAGCGGAAAGCAATTTTGAAGTGGTATTGGAAAACCGAGAATGTTGTTGAAGTTCAAAGGCAATGGAGACGTGTATACAGAATAGAACCGCCAACGCTAGTAACAATTGAACACATTCCAGACAAATTTGAGACTCGTGGTACCGCATGCAATGTTCACAAGGGCAGATCTGGGATACCTTGCACAGCAACAAGCTCCGCGTCCTTGGCTATGGTTTTGGAACGTTTTGAGTACTCACCGCAGAAATCTACAAAGCAATGTGCACGTGAGACGGATTAGCAGAACCAGCGATTGAGTTTCCACCGCGTTCTTCGGATCTAATTCCGTTGAACTTCTACCTAAGGGGAACTCTTAAGGATGAGGTATACCGTAGAAAACCAGCTACACTGACAGCACTTCGGGAAGAAATTGAAACGGCACGCGCTGCAATCGCTGAGGACACTTTCGCAAACGTTGCTCATTCAGTAGTTTAACGTACCCAGATCGACGCCGGTGGTGGGCATTTTGAGCAACTGTTGTAAATGTAAAAGTCTAAGATGATTAATGCTCATCATTTTCGTTTGTGTGAATTCAGTTTTGTTATGTAAACAGTCTTTTCTTTGCTTGAAGTGTGTATACATTTTTGGGCATCCTCTGTATATAATAAAAAAGAAAAATAAAGTAAATCTTGGAACAATATAACTAAAATAACAAGAACTAGAGAAACAAAAATAGGTAAAACACTTAAATAGTCACACAATTTCCGTTATATTTCAAACAACTCACATTCTTCTTCAAAGGCAGACAAATGAAGGTGCTGAAAATAAACACTGAATCTTGAAGGTAATGCAATGAGTGGAAACAGATTAAACAACAATAAGAGGGAGAGAGAGAAAAAAAAAAAATATATATATATATATATTCATATATAAATATTAGTACTTAAGATTCAAACCTGGTGATATATGCACCTAATGCAAAAATATAACTGCCATCTCTTTATCTGAGTAAACTGTCACAGTCACAAGTCAGTGACACATCAATAAGAGTTCAATTAAAAGCATCATGAAAATTCTTACAAAGAGACATTGAAGAAGAACACAAATTTCGAATATAGTGAAAATTGTATGCTTCTTAATTTTTATCTATTTCTACATCTTTGGTTATAGCTGTTTGGAGAAGCTAAAACTTTTTATATCATAATATCTTATATTGAAATCGATCATGCCAGAGGGTGCAAGTACATCCCTCTTGTAGGCATCTATTTTGTGGAATTACTTAAATTTTTTCAGTTTTTAATATTATTTTGACTATGTCTAGAATTATAGGAGTGAAGTATTAAGGAATATGGCATTTATTGAAGTAAAAAAATGTACAACAAACAGTTTGGCCACCTACTCTTCTGACATCTGTAGGTGCTAAGTGTAGCTAAATTCAAATGGTTCATATGGTCCATTAGGACTCAGAAAAAGCCTTATGTCTAATCCTTATAAGTTGATCATGATTATGATGATTAGGATGATAGCTTTTTGTTGTCAATAGACTCATACATCGACATCATCAGCATAATATTTACAGTTCAGCTAACCACAGATATTACTGTTCAGACTTACTCATTGCAGCACCATCTAGTAGTGTTTTCAATAAATTTATTAATTATTTGAATTATTTTTTCCAGTTAGGAACTCTAATGGAACGAGATATTGAATACATAGCAAACTTGGAGACATTGGATAATGGCAAACCATATGGGGATTCTGTTTTTGACATTCAAATGGCCATTGACACTTTACGCTACTATGCTGGATGGTGTGACAAGGTTCATGGTAACACTATACCTTCAGGTAAGCATTCAGAATGCTTAATAACATTTGTAGACTATAGTATAACAGCATTAGTGAAATGAGTTTTAATCTTTGAAACATATTCCAAAAAGAAATAAGTTTCTTTTGCATGCATCAAGAAATTATTTACACAATTCTTAGCCCTGTACAGAATATGGTTGATTGCTAGTGGCCAGTGGGGATACTGATATTTATTTCTTTTCTCTAGCTTCCCAATAAAGAGCCTCCAAATTATTTTTAATTTGCACGTTGCTATCAATTTGGCAGCATTTCAGTATGTTCTTTACTTAGGATAGTATTGATGTCCTTACACAATGGACAGTGGTGTCCTTGACTAAATTCATCCTGAAGAGATGTTCTTACAGGCAACATGCCCAACAATGACTGTGAAATTTGCCTCATTATTTTTCACTGTGGTTTAACTTAACTTCCACGACTAAATTCATCCTGAAGAGATGTTCTTACAGGCAACATGCCCAACAATGACTGTGAAATTTGCCTCATTATTTTTCACTGTGGTTTAACTTAACTTCCACTTTGCCTCCAGTGATTTTAATCCCTTTGAAATTTAAAGATAGTATGTGATAGGATGTCTTGGTTTTCCAACCAACCCATTAACATTCCGTTCATGACATCATGGAACCTCTATGTCTATGAAGGACTTTTTTCCTCAAGTTTCAAAATAAAAAAATAATCACTGGGGACCAAGCCTGAACTATAGGGTGAATGTTTAGCTTCAAGTATCCACAATCCTTGATAATAGATCTTTCTTTATGGGATTTGGGACAAGATGCATTATCATGAAGCTTCAATTATCCACAATCCTTGATAATAGATCTTTCTTTTTGGGATTTGGGACAAGATGCATTATCATGAAGCAGTAACACTTTCACTGTTACTTTTCCATGTCATTTCTCTTTGATGGCTTCAAATAATTACCTCATTGTGCAAGAATAAGTCACTCCAGTGATAGTGAACTTATTTGCCATTAATTTCAACAGCAGAATATCCTCTGTATCGCAAAAATGGTTGCTTTGACTTTTCTGCTGAATGATGCACACAGATTTACTTCAGGGAGGGGGGCATTATGCTTTCATTGCACAAATTCTTGTTTGATGTCTGGATCATAGTGATGAAGTCATGTTTTATCTTCACTAACAGGCTTTGAGAAAAAAATGATCAGAATTTTATTCAAAGAGGTCCATATTCTTCTAACTGAATTTCTGGAGATATGCTTTCTGCTCTGGTGAGAACTTTTGGGGTAAGTATTGGGAATTGCTCTTTGGAATCATCACATGGATGTGATTAATTATAAAATGCTCATTGAAATACATAGTTCAAAGACTATTACATTATCCTTAACAGCACTATCTTGCATAAGCATAGCTTCCACTTTTGACATATTTCTTAGAGATGTTTTCTTAGGATGTCTTTAAATTTCTTAACCTAAAATTTATGTGGAGGTTGGAAGACTGAATTCTTTAAACTTCTTCCCTTCCTTTGTGAGGGATCAAATCAAGAAATGAAGCTCCAAATCACTCACTTTTCTGTCTGTTTCAAGTCAAGGCATGTCCCAACCTGCACATACAAGCTCAACTATCCAGCAGTAATATAACATACTAGCATAAATAACTTATTGAATGTCCTTCATATTTTTACACCTATCTTACATAAAATGACAAAGTTGGTAATTCAAAAAGTCATGGCAATCAATTACAATGTAACTTTTTCTCCAGTTGCCAGAGAAAGGTAAAACTAAAATATTTTTATGCACATAACGATTTTGTATTTTTCTGTCAGATGGCGAACTCTTCTCCTTCACTCGTAAAGAACCAGTGGGTGTAGTGGGACAGATCATTCCATGGAACTACCCAGTATTGATGTTGACTTGGAAATGGGGCCCTGCCATAGCTACTGGATGCACTGTAGTCCTGAAGCCAGCTGAACAAACACCTTTGACTGCATTGTATCTTGCAGCACTCAGCAAAGAGGTAAACTCCATTTGTTAGTACTATAATGCTACTATGACCTTATAATTGTTGTGATCATATACCAGTTTTTTTATTCAGTATTCACTATAGTTCAAGAGATTAGGTATTGTAAAAAGTGCCATTGAGTCCTGTTTATTGTACAAAAGCTATTGTGTTAATTGATGTTCACTTTTATCTTGGAAGTTTAGAGAAATTGTCATTTGGCAGCAGTTGAGGCTAGGAATCACCTGGAACAGAGCTGCCACAGGTGGCCGAGATTATTAAGATATGGACTCATGGATGGGAGGTCTGAGGTTTGATTCCTGCCAGGATTGTTGTTCTCCATGAATGAGATATTTACCAGGTGTTCCTCGGTCCTCATGCTGTGGGGGTACCCTAAACTTAGGCCTAAAATGTTTCATTGCTTTCTAAAAAAAATAATTCCATCCCCCATTTATCATTTCATCTCATATATGATTAGTATCTACTGCCTATAATGCCTCGGCAATAAAAATGCGCATTAAACACTGTTAAAAAAACCTGGATCAGAAACAAATATTTGCAAATGGAAATGTGGAAGAAGACTTAGAGAAGTAAATTTGAACTCAAGGAATTGAACCAGAATTAACTACAACACTGAAGAGACCATCTTCTATTTGTCCAAGATCTTGTGGAAGGACATTTGAGCAGTAGAGCCAGTTTTACATAGATGAACCCAAATTCAACCTAAGGTCTCCAGATGGAAAAGAAAGGATTTAGAGAAGACCTGGGGGAGCACTATGCTGCTTGTCCTTTTTGCCAAGGATGCCATTTGGAGGAGGTTCAGTAATGATGCAAATTGATGTTAGCTTTGATATACATGCTGATCTTGAGTCCCTTGAAAATTGAGGTTTTATGGCACACCACTATATTGAGAAGGTTCTCTTTCCACATGGTCCTCACATGGGCAGAATTTCATTCTAATACATGAAAATCCTGGCTCCCCATTGCTTGACCTGTGATAGTTTTGGAGGAAGTGGAAATTGTCACTTTAGATTGCCTACATGAAGTACAGATCTGAATCCTATTGAGCATGTATGAAATATACATGCACTTTGCATTTATCAATGAGTTTTTCATACCCTGGACAAACTTGGAATGCTAATTGACAAATTTCAAGTATGCCAGCCAAGATATGAGCCGTTATTCATAATACTATTTCATCAGTATACAAATATTTAGAATAACAATGACTTAGTTTATATAGGTCAATTATATGCTTTTTATCAAGAATACTTCCTGTTTCACAAAATTTATTTACCAATCTGTGAATCAAACTTTGACTTGGAAATTGAAACAATCTACATATATCATAAACTGATTCTGTTTAAATACTGTTTGGGGAAAAGAATACCTGCATTGAGCCAAATTAATGTAATACGTTCCTTGAGTTAAATTTGTACTGACCTCTCATCTGGCTCCCTAGCCGGCTTTCAAGTGTGGGAACAGACAAGAACTGCAGAGCTCGGTCAACTGTGGCCAACTACGTGTGGAACAGTACCATGAAGGAAAAATCATCCAGTATTATTCAAGTGCATATTTTATGTTTGGTAAATATGCAAATGGTTTACCTTGATTGAACATTAGTTATATGCTATTAAGTTGTTAGATTTTGTGACTGTTAAATTCTATTAACATATTAAATAATAATTAGCACCTGAATTTGTCTGCCACACTTTGTGTTTAAAATCAACCATACAAAACCCATCCATAGTCCATTGTGCTGGGGTTCAATGCATATTCCTTCCCCCTAAACCACTTGTCCATATTCACTCGTGAAATTACTCTTCTAGGCCGGATTTCCAGCTGGAGTGATCAACGTATTACCAGGTTACGGTCCAACTGCCGGTGCAGCCATTGCTTCCCATCCAGACATTAATAAAGTTGCTTTTACAGGATCCACTGAGGTAAGTTCATCGCAAATACAATCACATTTTTAACATTTTAAATATTGAAAGAATGAAATTTATTAATATGCTAAGAAAAAATACAAATACAAATTACCAAGAGTCCTCCCTCCACCTGTCTTGCCTAGGCAATTTTAGGTATGATCCCTCACAGTTACAAAAATATAAATACAATAATTGGTTTTGTACTATCACCTTAATCTAAGTTCTAATATAATTAAAATATATTTCTAACTTGATTGCATCAGTCCCCATTTCATCAGCAGCAGCCTCATTTCAAATATTTTAATTATGTAATAATAAGAGAAACTGTTGGATGTTTCTGGAAAGTGATTATTCCACCATATTCTTGATCATTATCATTCTTTCATATGACAACAATTATTCACTAGTTCAGTAGCTATTTTGGTGATAGCAATTGCCGCTGCATCATAGAATTACAGATGTTATTGTAAAATCAAGAAATAATATTTCACTTCATATTATTTCTACAGGTTGGAAGACTTATCATGGAAGCTGCAGCCAAGTCAAACTTGAAGAGAGTATCACTAGAACTTGGTGGGAAAAGTCCACTTGTAATCTTCTCTGATGCAGATGGTCTGTACCTTTAATAATAATTGGAAGTGTTAAAGAATTTAATTATTTAGGGGTGAGGTTGTCAAGTAGTGGAGGGTGGGAACCACAAGGGAAGAATGTTATTCTTAAAGGTAAAGTAGCCATGAGAGCAATTAGAATATGATTGAAGAAAATTCCAAATATGTCAATAAATTGGTTGTAGAAATTGTATGAAATGGTAGTGAAATCAAAAATGTTATATAGAATAGAAATATGGGGAACTTCTAAGGGATGGCTGAAAATTGATTTAATTCCTAGGATGTTTTATACAGAGGTGTTGGAATTGCATAAAGCTTCGCCGAAAGGAAGGGTGGGTGGGCAGTAGGTAAAATATTTCTCAGAAATATATGGGTGTGAAAGCTTGATGCATGGTAGGATAACTCAGGAAATATACAAAATAGTTATGTAGAGAATTTAGATAGTGATATAAGAGAAGTAGAAGTAATAAACGAGGTAAAAAAGTTTAGGTTTATTTTATTTAAGAATGCTCCTTAACTTCTTTGATCAATAGTGCCCTGTTCAATTCAGGGCATGAACTAACCAATACATTTGCTTGGAGGCTTCTTCTTTCAGGTTTGAGGTTCTTTTACATGCTGTAAATCTATAACCCTGCTTTACTTCCCTTCTGAAGGAAGCCAAGTTAGGATTTTTATGCCATAAAAAATCCATTAACCTGAAATGGTTTTGAACCCACAACCTTTAGTTCTATGAAACAAGTATGTTTACCACTTAACCACCAGGAAAACATGGGATACCCAGCCACAGTAGTCATAAATCAAAACATCACTCATGTAGAAGCCATTGTGAAGAATAATGTGCAAATGATTTAAATCTAGAATACAAGCTAGAAAAGTCTTTAAATATTAATTTGCACAGGAGCCATGTACCTGTTGACAATGGCAGCTCCAAATATGACCACAAGATCTTCACAGGTAATGAAAGCTGGATTTACGAATATGACCTGTAAGCAAAAAAAACCTGTCAGAAATCTGGATCTTCTGAAATTACAACCTCCATTGAAGATTAAGCATGTCAAAGTGCAGACTGGAAGATGATTTATTATCAGCAAGAGACCATAGTGTAACCATCAACTTCAGGAACAAAAAACAGTCACTGTCAACTGGTACAGGACAGTTTGCCTCCCCAGGGTCTTCAAAATGCTAACAGAAAGGAGACTGAAGCGTGAGTTGCAAGAATTGTTGCTTCACAAGAATTATGCCTGTGCACACACTGCTTTGAACACATTGGAATTTCTGAAAAGAATCAGGAGTGAAACTGTATCAACCCACTATAAAAGTCAGATCTAGCTGCCTCCAATTAAATCAGGAGTCCAGAAGAGACTGTTGCATCCTACAAAGAGGAGTTGGTACTTTCTCTAAAGTAGCATGATGTGGCTGCTTCCATTATTGTTTCTGAAAAGTGCAACTTTGTATCAAGAGAGGGGAAGATTACTTGGAAAAGAAATAGGCACAGTTGGTGGTCTATGGCTACCCCAAAAATTAAATGGTTACCTTTATTAACATTTAAAATGTTTATATTTGTTTTAAATGAAAAAATTGGAACCACCTTTGTAATTTCTAAGACTACTTTCATGAGGCTAAAAATCAATAATTGAATAAATACTTTATAATGGGATATGCCAAGTAGGGCAAGTAGTAAGGGAATTCAAGCTCTGTTTTTATATTTACATGCAGAGTAAGAAACTCATAGAGACAAGAAGGTCAGTGACATTTCTCTATTGCAGTGGATAATGCTGTGGAGATTGCCCATGCAGCCATCTTTGCAAACCATGGACAGAACTGCTGTGCAGGTTCAAGAACTTTTGTTCAGGAGGGCATATATGATGAATTTGTTAAGAAGGCTACAGCCAAAGCAGCAAACAGGAAAGTTGGTGATCCTTTTACTGATGGAGTAGAACAAGGTCCTCAGGTATGTACTATTAATTGGGGTAATTGTAAACAATTTATAAAACTTTTCAATTTGAAGTTTACCATGCCTTCTTTTCACAGTGGGAGTTTGTATACACTACTGAAATCCTGTCAATCTTCAGTGGACACACGATTTCCAATAAAACTGGAGTTTAAGTTTAGCTGATGCAGACAATTATGCTTGTTCATTCACATTTATCATGCCAACCATTATCAGTTGCATTTCTATACAGAGTGTATGTTAAACTTTCTACTGTGTATTATGGAGTGTGCTGAGAGTTAGAACAAAAAATATTTATTTATTAGATATTCTGAAAATGTCTCATATAATTTCCTGGTTTTGCACTTTTGAAACTTTATAGATAATTTATCACTGTATCTCTGGGTTATAGATATTACTTTTTCTTCAATTCCTGTAATGTAATGTCAGGTAATTTTAGCCACTTGTAGCCTGGAGTTATATAACTCATTTCACAAAGGTATTTTTTGTACATGTTTAAATTTTCATAGTATATATCACTGCCTCCTTTTATGCTGTTAAAAGTATTGTATATTATTCCTTATCAGTTTTAGCATGAGCAAATGAATAAATAATATGTTATTTATATCCTTTTATTTTCTAAAAACTCATACACTAACAATGATATATTTTTTAGGTGGATGATGAGATGTTTAACAAAGTACTGAATCTGATTGAATCTGGCAAGAAACAGGGTGCAAAACTGCAATGTGGTGGAGAACGTTTTGGAAAAGAGGGTTACTTTATCAAGCCTACAGTGTTCTCAGATGTAAAGGATGATATGAGGATTGCTAAGGAAGAGGTAAGTCTGCATCACTGTTTTATTTGTTGTTCTTCCCTTGGCTGCTAACCTGTATTCTGTATAAATGTGCAAGTATTAAGTAGAATAGCAAATTATTTAGAATGGAACGATATAATTACTTTTCACTAAAAAAACATTAGTTCTGTTTTATGTTAAGAGAGCATTTGAAAAGTTCTGGGAATAAGTACAAAATGACAGCATAGCTTTTTGAAGCTATTCTTAATTTTCAACATAATCTTACCTTGACACTAATGCACTTTGACCATCAAAGCTATAAACTCTTTATCCCATCAAGAAAGTCAAATTCCTTCAGTACTTCAAAATATGTCTCAAATGATAATTTAAGTTCTTCCTTTGAATGAAAATTTCTTTCTACTAAGGAATTTTCTCAGTTTAGGGAACAAATGAAAGTCCAATCGAACCAATTCAAAGAAGTAAGATGGATATGACAGAATATCATCTCCAATTGATTTTTCCTATTGCAATGACACATGTGTGAGGGTGAGTATTGATGCAAGATTACTTTCTTCTTTGATAAATCCAGCATTTTCTTGCATATTTTTGTCTTCAATTGATCCAAAAGTTAGCATAATATGCTCCAGTGATAGATGTTCCAGGGGTAAGATAATTATCATTCCATAAAACTGATGCCATAATCTTCCTGGCCGATTTCACATACTTGACTTATTTGACAATGAAGAATCGTGATACTTCCATTGTATGGATTGCTGTTCAGTTTCAAAAGTGTAGTAATGCACCCATGTTTCATCATTGGTCACAAATCAACACATAAAGTTGGGATCTCTCTGAAAACAAAAGCAAACTTGCTGGGAGATTGGCATTCTGTTTTCTTTTGATTCTGAGCCAGCTGTCTCATCACCCATATTGCAGATAATTTTTTCAATTCTTCCCTCAAAATGTGAAATTCACATTCCTCTGAAATTCCCAGAGCTTCATCAATTTCAGATAACTTATGTGATAATTCTCCAGATCCACATCAAGCACCTTAACAATTTATCAAGTTGTGATGGATTTTTGTCACCTGCTATATAGGTCATCTTCCAAGCTTTCATGGTTGCATTTAAACTGCATGGTTCATTTGGAAATGCTTGTAAACGATAGTGCAATGCCCCCTAGAATGTTTGTCATATCTTATAAATTTCGCTATAATTACTAATGAATACATTTGGTAGCAATTGACTAGCAATAGTCTTAAAGAAAAATAAAAAGGTGATATCTTTTTTAACCTTATAAGCTTTTTGCTGATAAAGAAATTTGATATGATACATAATTGACTCATAATATATTTATCTCCATATTTATTATTTTATATAATATTACATAAAATCTGGGTTCTGCTAATGAATAATGAACAGAATTTTCCATGAATTTAGCAAGAGAGAGAGCCATTCTTGAAACCAAGTGATATACCATTGCATTCTCCTTAGCATTAAGATTTGTGTACCCGTGGAAATGATACAAATGTTGTTACTCTCTGGTGTTATTTTATTAATATGTATTACAGATTTTTGGTCCAGTGCAGTCGATTATAAAGTTTAGCACACTGGAAGAGGTCATAGAGAGAGCCAACAACACAAATTATGGATTGGCTGCAGGAATCATAACAAAGAATATTGATAAAGCACTTGCCTTTGCTTCTTCTGTTCAGGCTGGTTCTGTATGGTAAGTGTCTCATTGCATTAGTTTTAGATTTAAGTTTTGGCAGTGTAAAATAAACAGCACATATTTTACATTTGCAGAAAACTAATATATTAATAATTTTCTGCATGGTTTAATAAATTATTTAATTTAATTAAATTAAGAAACAGACATGTACATGCAGGCTGTAAATGTGAAATAATTTATAAACTTAGGTTATAGCCGCAGATCAAAAGCATACATTTTAATGTAGTTGTATTTGTTATAACTATACACACATTTTACATTTTCCATTAATAATGAGATTGAGTCTAGGGGAAGGAAGTAGGGGGGTAGAGGAAATAAAATTGGAATATATAAGATGTTAGAAATGGAATTGAGTATGAACAGCACTTTTGGGAAATTTGTTTTTGACAATAGGTGTAATAAGGAAATATGGAGTTATGGTAGCATTGAGAACATGTAGGATACAGGAGGCAGTATTAAGGTTGGAATCCATGTGGGCAGGGAAAAAGATGGTTTATTAAAGAGAAAAAAGCAAAAGTTATGGAGGGTATGATCAAGAATGCGAATTAGCTAAGTATGAAGTGTTTAAGGAATTAAGTAGAGGGAGAATGGTTAGAACAAGAAGAACCAAAGTCTAAAAACATCCAAAAAATGGGAGAGTTTTTTGGAGTAAAGTTAAGAAGAAGTGGAAGCCAAATAGTAAGAAAGTAAAAGGAGGTTTCTTACAGTCAGACAACCACATGGTTAACGAGGTAGGAAACTGTATTTTGGAGGATGCTGCTAGGATCTAAAGTAAAAAGAGTAGGTAAATAATGTATGTAGATATAGTTGTTATTGTAAATTGAGGGCATATTATTGTTATAATTGTGCAGTAAACTGTGGAAAATAAATTCATTCATATAACTATTACACCTTAGCTAAAAATCGTAACTTCAGTGCAATTAATCCCTGAAGATTAATTTTCTATAAATAGCACTATGATTTAATGGTAAAAACACTAAATACTATTGGGCTTCCAGAATTTGTCTTCACTGCTCACACAGGGTTTTACAGCTTGGCCAAGGCTGGCTCCCCTCCCCACTTTGACTGACTGACTGCCTGCTTGACCTTTAACTTCAAAGCAGTTACCATTGCTTGCATTCATTTGTGAAGCAAGTGTAAATGTTATTAAAATATGATCAGCTTGTTGTGTTTATGAGTAATTGATTTGAAAGTTCATTGGACAATGCCTCCTTCCAGAACTGCAAATCATGATTTTGTGAATAAATGTGATATTACTGATTCAGTCAAGACAAGAAATATATGCAAAAATGTACAGTTTTAACAGAAGACAAATTAGATGAAATTGGTACAAATCTTTCACAACAAAATCAGACTGCCCAGCTTAGTGGCCAGGGCCCAATAAAATGGGCAGTCTAATATATGGATTAATATTAATAGTATTTGGTTACTTGTGAATTAAGAGTAATGTGTAATTTATTATAATGTTGTATGTTGAAAATAAATTTTAAAAAATCAGTGATACCATACTTCGCTACCTGATTAATTTATCAGAACATGTTTCAAGAGCATTCACTCTCATCTTCAATGGGAACAGATTAATGCTGGCAAGTGACGATATGACCTCTGGTGGTTCCATTATACAGCATGTTATGAATTTTGACATTCCACCACTGGACTTCTTGTTTTGCTCTATATATTGGAAACTCCAGAGGTCATATCGTCACCTGCAGCATTAGCTGGTCTCCAGTGAAGATGAGAATGAATGCTCTTGAAACGTGTTCTGAAAAACTAATTAGTTAATGAAGTATAGTGTAACCTAATATCAACCTCTTATAATCAATCAACTCCACTGTTTCTAACTTCTATTAAACAAAATCAGTACCAAAATTAGCATGTAAGTTGGGGTTTCAGTGTCTTCAGCACATACAGCAACAAAAGTGTAACTCAAACCTTACAAGTATATATGTCCACTGTCTATGACAAGGTGATCCCATAACACATGTGCATTATTGTGAGTGGTTTCTTTCATCAGTGACTGAAAGGTTAATCAACCCACAGCTTGTGTTTCTTTTTAGATGAGGCATGGGTTGTGTAAAAATGGTCATGTGAACACTTGCTTCACTATTGGTGTTCTGAAAATCTAACTTGCATAGAAGAAACCCCTCTTATGATAGGAAAATTGGAGTTTAGTATGCAATTACTGCAAGACACATAATGGATTTAATTTTTTTATTAGCAAAAGTAAATGGATAGAGATACCAAAATGATATCCTAATCCCATTTCTTTAATCAGCTGATGGAAGATGAAAAATTATATGGATGATTTCAACAAAAATCTGTCCCTGCTTATACAGCAAAGGAGTCCAAGGATAAATTAGGGAAATGTTTGAAGATAGAGTGATTTGTGTATGAACCACTTGCTCCTCAGATCTAACAGTCTGTGATTTTTATTTGTGGGCTAGCCTGAAGGACAAAGTACACAAAACAAATCATCATACATTCGAAGAACTCAAGGAAAATATATGAAATGAAATCAGAAACATTACAGTGGTAGAAATAAATCTTGCCAATTAGAATGTAATTACCCAGTACAATGCCTGTTTAAAAGAGGGAGGACAACATTCCCAGCATATGCTATAAAGTAAAAATTTACGAGTACAGGCTATGGTATGTCTAATTGGCAAGATGCAAAACTCTACAAGCTGTAATGACATATTCTGGAAATCCTGTATAGCAAAGACATTTATATTATAAGAAAGAAATATGTGACTTGTTTAGGTGCTTTTGTTATAATCTGTATCTTCATGTCTGAATACTTGTATATTTACATTGTTTGGTGATGATATTCTCCACAGTTCAATACCTGCCCCCTTCATTCAGTTTATTAACTAGTCTGTTCCAGTAAATGTTTACACACTTTCATGCAGGCACCATCACTGCCATTAAGTCAGGATTATAACTCTCCTGTCTGTTATGAATTTTGGTACCAAGGTCCCATACACTCATTTATAGTGAATAAGAACCAGCAGTTCCTTCATTTTCCATTATTTCAACATGCTATTCTCCATGCCTGCTGGGCGTAAAGAGCTCAGCTTTTCCTTTTTTTTTTTTTTTTTTTTTTTTTTTTTAAACACAGCACTAATCTGGCACAACCTGCATGGTCAAGTTTCTACATCATTAAACAAAAGAGGGATGATGCTTATATAACCTCAACATATTCCATTATCATTTCTATGGGTTCTGAAGGAAAAAAAAGTATTGTAAACCTATTTTCTAATTGTCCCTTATATAACTGTAGAATTTTAGTAAGCTATACCTGTGTAGATTCATTAGTATTCACAAATTTTACAAATTCCTTCCACAAATAACTGAAATTAACAGCTATCTGTAACTCTGCTTTTATAAACAGTAAAATTTAAAAAATATGTAGTCTGAGATTTTGTTTAAAACATTACCAAAATATCGGATTTCCTAAAAATAAACGATAGTTGGTAACTCTAAAAGGGTGATAATGTTTAAGTGCTTCTGATGTATTTCACTTCTTTTACAGGATAAACTGTTATGATGCAGTAACACCACAAGCTCCATTTGGTGGTTTTAAACAATCTGGCATAGGAAGGGAACTGTAAGTATTCATTAAAAAAACAAAATTTGTTAAACAAATATGCTATATTTATTACTAAAATATAAATTGGAACTTAACACAGTGAAGCCAATCATATTATTGGATATCATTGTATGATTCAGTTGAACTACACACTCTTAAAGCTTCACTTACTTTTCATAAATGTATGGAACCGTTTTCAAGAACATTTTGTTCCCATCTTCAGCCATGCTAAGGTTCAACGAATGATCCGACAGTTGAACCTTAGCATGGCTGAAGATGGGAACAAAATGTTCTCGAAACCGGTTCCATACATTTATGAAAAGTAAGTGAAGCTTTAAGAGTGTGTAGTTTAACTGAATCATACAATGATATCCATTAAAATGCTATATTTAACTGTATAAAAATACCTATTTTTGAAATAAGACAAATGCAATTTTGGTTTTTAAAAAATACTAACTTTATGGAGTTTATAAAATAGAATATGGCCTCTGTAAGGCCAACCAGGTCTGCCATTAGTGTTTGAATGAAACTGAAGTACTTCAGTTTTAAAAACAAAACAAACTGAGATTCATTTTTCAACAATCTGGATTTTATGTAATAACACTGCTCTACAAAATCAAAATTTTTCTTTGTCAGAAGAATAAAATAAGGTGGACTTAAAATGTATTAATACAGAGTTAAATATTGAATTATTCTGTTTTTAATTATATGGCAACACAGGTTATCAGCATTAGAATACACTATTATTATATTATTTTCAATGAATATATTTAGCCATTTTCAGTGCATATTCTAAGAGAATATGGGGTGCTGTAGGTGGTGCCAGCTTTGTCCAATTATTATTAAAGATGTGGAAGGATATATATGTTTGTCTAATGAGATTTCCTTTTAAGACTGGATAAGAGTATAGCAACTTTCCAGATTTAGAGCAGATCTCACCAATTTCGTACTAATTGAGAATTAACTAATTAAGATTTAAGTTAATTCCCAATTACATCTTTTGCATCTCAACAAACTAAATATGATTTAAGTCATCACAGCTTAGTGAATTATAGAAAATCCATGATTTAAAAGGCCATGGAGAAGCAAAGAATGCTCTATGCACCATTTGTAAAACACCAGAGATTGTTACTCATTCATTTTTCATGATAATTATACATCAGAAATGGAGGGAAAGAATTTAATGTATAAGGGAGGAAGATGAACAATAGCAACACTCACTCGATAAGCAAATTGTTGGGCCGTTGCTCTAATAAATCCACCGAAATCACCTGCTGCTATGCATGTACTGCCTGTACCTTAATTCGTAATGTACATTCATGCAGAATTGCCTTGATCCCTTAAATGAACAGAATATAGTACTTTCAATTACATTTCATTTATACTGAGTGTTTGACAGTTCAGAAAACCAACTTTCGAAATATGGGAAGACATAACCTCATAAGTATAACTTAATATAATCTACAACATAAAGATTCCTGTTTTATGTAATATTTACGGCAAAATAATAAGACCTTTAGCATTATTTAAGTATTATAAAAATTCACACATCTGTTGGGAATTCTAGGTCATATTCTATAGAACTTAAAATATCTAGTGCCGAAACTTTACTCAGCTGAAACCACATTTGGAAATCTGTTTTCTCCATACTATTAAATAAATCTTGTCTTTCGGAAATTATCCTCAGCTGTCTTGGAATAATGTAGTCTTCAAATAGCATATTCAACATTCGCCTTGCATGATAAAAAGTTAATTATGAATTAACTTGTTAAATGGCCCAATATACTCCAATTAACTTATTTGGAGTGTAATGATGGATTAGCATCCAATTGTTGATGGTGAGATGCAATACCCTAATTATATGAGAATTAAATAGGAATTAAAAGCTAATTGAGCTTGGTTAGATTGACCCTTATTCCTTTACCTATAGAAAGAAATTTTTTTTCCTTTTTATGCTTGCAGAGGTGAAGATTCTTTGCACGAGTATTTGGAAGTGAAGACCGTGACAGTCAAGATGCCAAAGATGTAAACTGCTATGATGAATGTATGGTTATATATCTTAAACAAATACCTCACTGATCTTTATGTTCCAGTTTCAACCCTCTTTTCTCAATTGAAAGAAATAAAAATTTTCTGAAATACTTGTTTTCATATCCATTATTTATGGCTTTCCTATTTTTTAATAAGTAATAGAATGAATGATGTAACCAGGTGGTATTGACAAAGTAGCATCATGGTGTAAGTTAAAAAAACAGCACTCATTCACTAACTTAATACAACCGCCACAGGTGGCCAAGGTCATTAAGGTGCAAACTTGTGAGCTGGAGGTTTGGGGTTCGGCTCCCTGAAAGGGTTTTCCCAGTTTTCCTCAGTACTCATAAATGGCAAGTGCCTGGGATGCTTCCTTCCTTAAAAAAAAAAAAAATTGTTTCCCAATTTATCATTTCACTTAAAGTATGATCAATGTCCACCGTCTGTGGTGCCTCTGTAGTAAAAATGGGTGTTAAACACTTAAATAAAATAAACAAATAAATGAAAAATAAAACCTAGCTAAATGGCTT
The DNA here is from genome assembly GCA_030762175.1 of Metallyticus violacea. NCBI lineage: Eukaryota > Metazoa > Arthropoda > Insecta > Mantodea > Metallyticidae > Metallyticus > Metallyticus violacea. The sequence continues at coordinate 12,797,123 of CM060835.1, read as the reverse complement.
ACTACATATATGATCTGTTAAAAATTCTGCACCAAAGAAATGTCCTAGCAAAATGCATTTGATAGAATTGATTAGTTCTAATCTTAACAAAACATCCCTCATTTGCCATGTGGTGTTATCTTTCAGTCAAGTTTCACACTGCTTTCTTTGGAACATTATGTTTTAGGAGTACTGAGAATGCTGGCCATCATAAGCAGCGCATTAACATTTAATTTGCATGAAACTTTGTAAATTCTTTACCAAGATTCATGAGGTTATAAGAGCATGTTTAAGAAAAATTCTAGATATAAGAGTGAATTGGTTGGAAAGAATTTACACAACCACAATAGAAGCAAAAATGTTATATGGGGTGTAGAGGATGCAGGGAAAGACGTTGATAAAATAAATATAAGTTTTTATAAACTGATATTAGGCATTCCCAAATGGTGTAGCACAGTTAGAATTAGGTAGGTATTCCACCAAGATAAAAATTATTACAGAATCATAAATTACCACTTTGGAAGAGAGTAATATTATTAAAGAATGTTTCAGTATTTAATAGAAATGTAAGTGGAAAGGATCATGGTATCTCATAAAATTTTACTACAGACAGGTTTAGAAAACTTATGGATAAATACGGAATACCAAAACAGAGAATTCTGGGACCAACATGGCTGGCTGAGGTCATTAACGTGCAGACTTGTGAGCGAAAGGGTATTCAAGTCAATAGATATAAGTTTAAACAATTTTATTTGCTGACTATTAGGTTATTTTTGAGGAAACGGAAGATGGTTTACAAAGAAGTGTTAACTTGAAAGATATCATGGAGACGTATAAATTAAAAGATTTCAACAACCAAGACAAAATCAATGGCTTTTAAAGAGAATAATCATGTATGATTAATGAAGAAATAATAGAATAAATCTTAATTTTTAATTAAGTTTTTTTAATTAATCTTAAGTTTTAATGTATCATACAGTAAAAATGAAGATCTGAATATTAAACTAAATAAATTAAGACAAAGGAATGGAACAATAAGGAGAATATTAAAGAACAAGGTAACAAAAGGAACACAAATGAAATTCTATATAGTAATGACAGTGCCAATGGCAATATATGGAAGTGAAAACTGGCCTATGAATAAGACAGATAGGAAAAGAATAAAAACCAATAGAGATGAGATTTTTAAGAGCAGTAGCTGGATTTACTCTCTTAGACAAACAAAGATATGAAGTAATTCAATAACAGTTAAATATATATAATTGAAATGAAAAAGTTAATAAAAACAATTGGTTATTATATGTTAAGAATAAAAGAGGAATGGTTACCAAAAATTTTCCCAAATCGTAAACCTAGAGGATATTGCCAAGTAGGAATACCAAGAACAGGATGGAGTGATATGCTTAATTGAGGACGGAACAGGTTGACAGGGCTCTACTACAACAACTATAATAATAATTTAAAAATTGTGAAATCCATAATTAATATATTGTTGTGATATGACTATCAATGTAAATTAAAGAGACATAAAATAAATAAACAATAATAAACTAAATTATATTAAATTAACCAAAATATATTTATAATTCACTGGTCATGTCACAGCTTTTTAGTACCCCTCATTTTTAAATTTTTAAATTTGAAAAAATGAACATATCGTACTATAACATTGACAAAGTTCAATGATTTAGTGTTTGCATTATGTTAAGAGCATACAATGTTAAACTGCGGCTTTGTAGTAAAATAAATAAAAGCTATTATGATGAAAATCATGTATTAAACCTTTTATGAAAGCAATATATCCCTTATTTGGTAACAGAGTTTTAAATAAGAAATTACACTTTCAAATAACAGAAATAAGTTCACAAAACAATGTCAGCTCAACATAGCCCTTTACTAGTATACTCTTGCTATACAACTGGATATCACTCTGCATCGTCTGCAGGTATGCCTAGCTCTTCATCTGTCCATTTTGAAGGATCTGGATACGGAAACTCTCCCTGGAAAAATAAGAACGCAATATTTCAATTTCTATTTTGCCATTATTTGGATGTTGATATTTGTACACAAATAAGTCTGGGAAATTTGTCAGAACTTAAGTCTACAGCACTGTTATGACTTAAAGCAGAAAGGTGAGTTAATATTTATTTCAGCTTCAGTTCCCCTGACTTAGTTGGCTCTTATTTGTGGTCTGATATTTGCAGTTTAATTTAAGAGTGCTGTTCAATAAAGTTATCAAAATTTTTAAAGGCATAATATCTTGCACTAAAATTAATTGAAATGTACAATATTTTGTAAGCTTAATATGTAACGTATATGTGATACTTGTTTTATTGCTATCACTTTCCCTTCCTGCCTATGAGAGGTGCGCAAGTTGAGACATGCTCACTTCCATCAAAATGGTTGATTGATTTGTTTTATTTACGGACGCTCTTTAACATCTCAGGTCAGTAGTGTCCCATTCCATTCAGGGCGTGAAATGGCCGACAAATTTTGCCCAAAGGCCTCTTCTTTCAGGCTTGAGGTTCTTTTTCGTGTCGTATATTTACGACAAGGGACCCACGGCTTTACTTCCCTTCTGAACATCAAAATGGAAGTGACATGCAATGAAGAATATGCTGCTCTGAAATTCTGCTTTCGTCTGAACAAGTCTTCAACTGAGGCACATTGAGTTTCCCTTTAGCACAGCACAAGATGGTTTAAAATGTTTAAAGAGGGGAGGCAATCAATTTCAAAGAGAGATGGACTCTGTATCCTTCTCTTGGGCCAGCTGGAAGATGGCCCATGGCTAGCACTCAGTTTTCTCTTTACTTAGAAACCAAATGTTGAGGGGTTACTGACACCACACATAACTAGGGGTTGTTTTCACATTTGTTTGATATTGGGTGGCTTCCTTACTGTTTTCAGTTAAAAGTTAACTTTCACAGTTTGAGAACTACACATTCTTAATGCTTCACTTAATTGTCTTAATATATAGAACCAGTTTCAAGAGCATTTTGTTCTCATCATCAGCTAAGCTAACAGTCAAATGTTGGGTAATTTGTTAAACTGTGGGAATGTGTATTCTGCTCTGGTGGTGGTGTGATAAACTTGTAATTTATGTTCTCATCCCCAGCAGTGTTGAAGTTCACTAGACTGTCTTTGTATTTGTAGATGTAGATTTTCTCCCAGGTTGCTAGTTATGTAGGTCCTTGTACTGATTCTAATAATTTTGTTTTATTCATTATGCCGAGATTTTCTGTCCAAAAATGATATGCTAATGCTGATTTCTCTCTTTGCTTGTACTTTATGTTCCTGAAATGTTCCTTTAACTGTGCGCCTATGTTTCTCTTTGTTTTTCCAATGTAAATTTTTTCACATTCTGCACAATTTATTTTGTAAATACCTGATTTTTTTCTCTTGTGGAATACTGTCATTAACATTGTCTATCAGTAGGTTTTTAACATTAAATCTATTAACTTAATGCTGCCCTCTATTAGTATGCAAACCAAGTTACTTACCAAATCATCTCTGTAACTGTAGAGACTACAGTTTCTAAGTTTAGCTCTACTGCTTTGCTTCAAGAAGTTTGTATACTCTTGAAACCAAAATACATTAAGATAATGTACTATGCATATTTGCATTCCATTTTGAGAAAAGGAATACTTTTATGGGGTAATTCTGTCCACAGCAAGGAAGTGTTCAACTTGCAAAAAAAGTGTGGGCTGATTCTTGACAATCTTATACATCATTATTTAAGACGACCAATATTATTTATTCTTACTTTTACTGGAGAGTACGTATATTCTCTCATGAGTTCTGCTGTTGGAAAGTTTAAAATGGATCTATCTTTACATAATAACAATACCAGGCATGCTATCGACTTGAACAGATCAATAAATTCACTAAATATTTACAGAAGGGCAGCATTACTCTGCAGTGCAAGAATATACTAATCTTCCAGCTTCCTTGAAATTGCTATGTAATAATAGCTTAACTAATTAATTTACCATGTTATTAGACAAGGTCAGCATTTCCTTTATTAGTTGGGGGGCCTTTTATCCATAAATTATTATACAGTACTATACTGGGTCTTTCACAGTTTTGTTCCTATTACACACTGAAGTTAGTGCAACTGATTTCAAGATACAATGAAAATAAGCACATACCTTATGATAGAAACGTGGATACTGTTATCCCGCTCCATTTGCACATTTCTGGCATCTGTTCATAAAACTGTCATTCACAGCATTCTTGCTGGAAATACCAAGTGGCATTCAGTATCAGTAACTTATTTAAAAATTGGTGAAAGTAATGTCGTTCCTGTACCTTACTGTATTTATGGTATTCTCAAGAGATAAGCACACTACTCTGTATTTATTTACTGTGCATCATACACCAATTTTCTCGTTATGTAACAGGGTTTCAAGTATATAATCAGGGTTTTCTGTACTCTAATACCTGTTATTTTGCAGTGAAACATGACCATATAAATGGAATCATGCTTCATCAGTAAAGGATATTAGGGATGGAGCAATTATTTAATTATGAACATTTTGTAACATCCAATTACAGAAATTTACCCGAGTATCTGGGTCACCCGCCTGCAATTCGTGGATAACAATAACCTTGTATACTTACAAGTTTAAATTGACTCAATTTCGAAAGGTGAACTAATGTATATGAATTACAATTTTCTAAAAATATGCCAGAAATGTGTGGATGTTGGATGTTTCCAACATCTCACGTCATAATGTAGTGCTTATTTTCATTGTAATTGTAGTTGCAATTGCGAGAACTTGAATCAGTTGCGCGAATATTACATCCGCTTCGACGGGAGTTACCGCTGTGATTGCTGACACGTCAACTGTCTTAAAACGAGCGATAAAACCAAGAAAGTCCCAGTACCCTTGAACAATTTTATACCTACCACAATGTGGTCGAAATCATGCCAAAGATGCCAGAAAATCCACCACCACATGAAACCTCCAACAGCTTCCGCTGTATATCGTATAGCCTTTGATTGTGGTGGATAAGGTTCTCTGTAAGCCCATCTGTGAAAACAGATATATCATCATTTTATGATGAATTCTTTACGCACATAACCTAAAAATAAGAAATGAGCAATGTTCACTTACACTCCTTCAGCACTGTTTCTTTTTTGTTGTATCCCTTGTGTTATTGGTTTCTTGTTTAATTTTGTTACAATGCAACGCGATAACGAAGCTCCACGAGACAAAATCATTTTTCTTATATGGTATGGTTACACTTCCATCCAACCAGCTGATCCGAGAAAATATTATCCAGCAGTAGGACAATCTTGTCTTTGCCTGCCCTCTACTGAGTCTTTGCTTAAAATCACGCAGAAGATGGCAGCACAAGCTACAATGCTTTAACAGCGGTCAAAACAAAACGAATAGTGCACACACACACACACACACATATATATGTTATTATGTATTATATATATGTGTGTGTGTTATTATATATACACATATATATATATATAATAAAATAAATCAAAATAATCAGAGACCCATGTATTCATATATAATCACACATCTAAATACCCAATAACATTTTTTCACAAATTATAAAGTTTTGTTTTGCTATGTTGCTTTTGAGGTTGTTATAGGTAGTGAAATAAATTTAAAGCAACCAACATATTTTCATTTAAAAATATTTTTGCTCTCCTGTTACTATTTTCCTTCATTACTGTTCCTGCAAAGAGTAGCACAATAAAGCTTTATTCAGGTCCAGAAAATAGTATACAAATTTTATATAAAATTAAAGAAAAAGAAGAAAAATGACTGTGAAACAAAACCAACACGAGTCTTTATAATACCTAGACATATATGCTGAATATTCAGATTTTGCACTTACCAGTTGCTTTGTAGCTCTCACTTACATGCGGGTCGCTATTTAATTTTCGGTTTTTGAAGAAACTCTAAGATGCATATGTTTTATATGGGAAGCAATAGAAAGAATATGTCTTGATTAGTAGCCATAACGGTAGTTTTACAGCTACAGCAAAACGTTGTCTTGTACATTTACGGCACGAAAAAGAACCTCAAACTTGAAAGAGGCCTCTGAGCAAAACTTATCGGCCGTTTCACGCCCTGAATTGAATGGGACGCTAATGACAGATGTTAAAGAGCGTTCGTAAATAAACCAAATCAACAAGCGCTCGCTGTCTGATGGGCTAATAAAAGTGATTCGAGAGCATTTTGTGATGATTTTTTACGATTATAAGTGCTGCTTGGCAAGAATGACTGGAAACATTGTAGAAATTTTCCCCAAACTCTTAATCTTCACGTACAAAAATTAATAACGATTTTCAGAGTTTGGACAAGGAAAAACAGTCTTACAACAACGGAAATGAAAAAAGTTGGTCACGCAGAGCTGCGTAAACTAAGTGAATTTGTGAGGGGTTATTATACGAGAACTCTATAGCAGAGAAACTGGTGCCGCTAGAGTGCTTTTTAAATTTCTGTTTTCAGGTATACCCTCACTTCTAATGGCCTGATTTCCCTGATATTCAGAAACTACTTTTCTACTTTTATTTAAATGCTATATACCAAGTTTCACTGCAAGAAAACATATTGTTGACGCTAGAGCTATTTTTAAATGTTGGGTTTCAGGTAAACCCCCACTCCTAACAGTCTGATTTACCTGATTTTTAGAACTATTTTTCTTATTTTATTTCAATAGCAAATACCGAATTGCTGTCGCTAGAGCGATTTTTTAAAATTCTCTTTAAATTAACCCTCACTCTTTAAATTTCAGTTTTCAAGTATACCCGCACTCCTAGTGGCCCGATTTCAACCGATTTTCAGAAACTGTTTTTATTGTTTTATTTAAATGACACATACCGAGTTTCGTTGAGAAAAAAGCAAAAATTGCGGCCGCTTGAGCGATTTTTAAAAATTCGCTTTAGGTTAAATTTCGGTTTTCAGACATATCCTCATTTCTAATGGTACGATTTCTCTTATTTTTAGAAATTATTATTGTTATTTTAATTCAATGGTATATACTGAGTTTCGTTGCAAAAAACAAATATTGGTGCAGGTAAGTGATTTTAAATTTTGGGCTTCAGGTAAACCCCCACTTCAAGTTTGACTTCGCTTATTTTCAGAAACAATGTTTATATTATTTTATTTTAATGGCATATACCAAGTTTGTTGAGAAAAAATAAACATTTCGGCCGCTTGATTTTTAAATTTTCCTTTTAGATTAACCTCTACCTTCAATGGTCCAATTTGTCTTAGATTTACCGCCACGGGTGGCCGAGGTCGTTAAGTCTCGGACTCGTGAGCGGGAGGTCTGGGTTCGAATACCGCCAGGACCGTCCTTCCTGACTGAGGTTTTTTCCAGATTTTCCTCAGTCCTCATAAATGGCAAATGCCGGGGAGGTACCCTAAACTTAGGCCTGGAACGATTCCTTCCTTAAAAATAATCCTTTCCGAATATATCATTTCATCTCATGTATCATCAATGCCCATCGCCTGTGGTGCCTCTGTAGTAAAAACGGGCGTTAAACACTATTCATTCATGTCTAGATTTTGAACTAGATGAATCGTTTGCTAATTGACACATACACTTTTCTTTCATCGTTATTTTTGGTGCCTAGTAAGTATGATCGATGGAGATTTGATGAATTTGTTCAAAAATCTTTTCATGGTTAATACTGCAATTCCTTCGGATTTCGCTAAAATTAATCGCTCATATAGAAGTCATAGAGAAGAAGATACGCGAGTGAAGGGATATGGAGGAGTATTTAAATCTGCGTTTGCCGCAGGTGTCAGAAACTCTGCATAATATCTTCATGTGAAGAAGTCTTGCTATCTTTGGGTGCACCATAACCTCGTAGAAAACAAACGGCAGCAAACAAGAAATGATACCTGGAAATTGTTAATCGTTTCTACAAGAAAGCTCCCGACGTTCCATGGTAATCTCCACAAATGACCAAAGCTTGGTTTATGAATACGACTCGGAATCAAAGAGCCAGATGGTAATCTGGGTTTCCCAAATGACGACACTGTACCCCCCTCCCCGCAATGAAGATTAAGCGATGTCGAAGTGAAGATTCGGAAATAGGAGCCAGTTTCTTGTCATTGTCAAGACAATGCCTCTGTGCACACTGCTTTGAAATCAATGGCCTTGCCTTCAATTGAACGCGTGGCCGGCCTATTGGGTATTTGCCTACCCTGTTTCTAACCGATTCTGTTCCCCCCTTTCCGTGTGCTGACGAAGTATTTATGCTTGAACGTTGTGAGATGACGTGTTTCCGTGTTACAGTGTGTTAATAATATAATGCCAAAAAGCCCGTAGCACGCAAAATTTTCTGATTCCTGTGTGACAAACTCATATAGAAAAGTGAGACGGCGATTTATAGATAGATTCCGTTCTGTTCGTGCGCCGCACAGAGAAAAGGTCATCTTGTGAACAGATTTATGGAAACCGCATCTCTTCCTCTTACAGAGGAAAAATTCGTTGACATCGGAGAAAAGTCAAAACAAAGTCAAAAGAAATCTCTGAGAAAGCTTGTACAGGAATCAGAAATTTTGTACACCTCGGCTTGTATGTGTCACTAAACTTTTAAAATTAAAATCCTATAAGATAACATAAGTTCAGGAATTGCAACCATGCGATATTATGAGTAGAGTTTTCAGTAGCTACAAGGTCATACTTCGTCCGTAAAAAAAATTAAACACGGGTCAATAGAGCGAATAATATCACTCAAACACCTAAATGTATTGTTAACTAGCGATTCTTGAATGCTGAATTTACATACTAGTTTACATATTTTAGGTTAGGTATTGATTCTACAATTAAGCTCGACACATTTTAATTATAAAACTCATTAAAAGTACTTTATGCAAAATGTGTCCCTCACATATGTGAAATGTTTCTCCGATATAATTAAACCCAACTCTTTCACATTTACATTATTACTTTTCCACATTTTGATTTTGTCTTTCTTCGTAATTTTGTCGTAGAATTGCCCAAATAGTACTACTTTATGCTCATTAATTGTTTCTTTGTTTGAATACTAGAGATTCTTTTTGATGTGTTAAACATAATGCTATTCCTTGGCTTGAACATACGATTTAAAATACATGCCGCGTAAACAAAATCGCATCAACAAGCCGTTACCCCCAAAAGTCTCCCTTCCAGTCTTTGAACATCGCTTCGAAGCAGTACAGTAGTTGAGCTTCGCCAAGATTGAACCGTTGACTCTAGAGTAGCGTATTTTTGTACGTAATTGTCACTGCAAATACGAATTTGTAGTTACTTGGTCGATAGTTTTCTTCCAGAAAAGCAGTTCACAGTATTGCGAATAAATGTATTTTTACTGTGTCAGTGCACAACAGAAAACACACGCGGAAACGTACAGTTTTAACAGAGGATAAACTAGACGAAATTGGTGCAAACCTTGACGCTCGGGAACAAAACCACTCCCAAAATAAGCACAATAAATTGGGTTTTCAGTGGGTTCTGCTCATAAAGCAACGAATTTATTAAACCTCAATCTGCACAAGTGTACATGTGCCCTTGTTTAAAATAAGGCGACCCAATAGCAAAAATGCGTTATTGTGAGTGGTGTTTTTTTTATCTGTGAATGAATGTTTAATGGACCCCAAGCTACAGTTCTTTCCAGAAGAGACCTAGTTTCACCTGAGCGGCCTTATCGGAAAATTTACTACTGATGTACCGAGAATTCACATCGTGTACAGGAAATCCCTCTTTATAAGAACGACATTTTCATTTTGTTCTGTGAGGTAAGATTTATACATTTTTTAGAAACGAAGCTAAAATACATTCTCGGGCGACCACGACACACCCTTCAACCGAGAATCAAAACACCGTGCATGTGGGATATTTTTTATGTGCAACTGTGATATTTTAAGTTATAGACATTTCTTTTATTGGTATTTTAAGTGGGCACTTCCGAAGTTTCTTAAACGGTTAGAAAAACTGGCTTCAAAACCTCGATATGAAAGGTAGGGTTTTAAGGTAGATACAGTTGTTGACAAAAGGCAATGAGGATATCTGGGTTTCCTTTTAGTTAAGGGCATGAAAATAAATAACAGCAGGACTTTAGCAGTCCAGTGCTGCTAAAGAGAAAGAAAAACAAATGACGCCTTGGTTACTAGGTGTGCCGTTTTGCTACTGGCGACAAGTTTTAACAAGAGATTTGACATAATATTTGCATAAATCATCCAGTGCTAAGCTATCTCTATAATTTAGGGGGAATATATTTGCTAGTCTCACTTTCTGACAAGAAGAAAAAAAGGAAAATAAGAGCTCTTAACTCCGCTTAGTAGCAATAATCTGTTGGTCCGACAGTAACATAAGCAACAAACCGCTAGCTTTCATTGAGCTTTGCTCTTCCGCGCCACTGATCAACCTTGTTCTTTCCTATCTTTTAATTTTAAAGATTTAATTCCAAGGTAGATTATCAACGGTAGATTATTATTGATTGATTTATTTTGACATTTTATTCTGCTCCTTTATATCAGCGACTCCCAAACAGTGGTTCGCGAAACCCCGGGAATTTGCGAGGCCCTCCCAGGGAGACCACAAACGTTAGAATACTGTCAACAGCAACAATTTATGGATCAAGGTAAAGTAAATTAGAATCAAATTTAAGGAGACTGTTTGTTATGGAGAGAAATTTCAAACACACAAGCCGAAAACGCGGATCAGACTTATGTGTAGTTTCGTGGCAACAGTACGCATTTCAGTAGCGAAATGTGTAGGCTGGTGCTCGCCCGCCTCTGAGCCCCAGTTATTCTCAAATTATTAAAAAAGGCCATTAAAGTATTGATATGTTTTGTAACAGTTACTTGTGTGATACATCATCAACCTCTTTTTTAGCAGGAGATCTGGGGTTCGTTTCGCACCAGGACTGTATTCCCTGACTGAGGTTTTTTTTTTTTTCCCAGGTTTTCCTCAGTCCTCATAAATAACAAATGCCTTGGAGGTACCCTAAAGTAGATCTGGAACGCTTCCTTCCTTAAAAAAAAAAATCATTTCCCATTTTATCATTTCCTCTCATCGCCTGTGGTGTCTCAGTAGTTAAAACGGGCGTTAAACACCATTAAAAATGCTCTTCTTTTTGGCACTACAGCTGTATCCATTCTTGTCTATTCTGTGCTTTCTCCCACCATCTTCCATTATTCATCATTCTCAAATCTTGTTCCAAATTCTGTATCCATCTGTTTATTGGTCTTACACGCCATCTCTTTCCTTTCATATTTCCATGCATTAACTTCTTTGGTATCCTTTCCTCACTCATTCTTTTTACATGTCCTACCCAGTCGGTCCTGGTAGTCTAGCACTTCATCCCTTTTCTCTGGTACTGAATTCAGCCCAGCAATGAACTGGTGGTAAAATTGATAACTGCTGGGGTTGATGCAATTTTTTTTGATTCGTTTTATTTACGGACGCTCTTTAACAGCTCAGGTCATCAGCGTCCCATTCAACTCAGGGCGTGAAACGGCCCACAAATTTTGCTCAGAGGTCTCTTCTTTCAGGCTTGAGGTTCTTTTTCGTGCCGTAAATGTACGACACGGGACCCACGGCTTTACTTCCCTTCCGAAGGAAGCCATGCTTACGATTTTCACGCCCGAAAAAATCCATCGATCCTGGCCGGGTTTGAGCCCGCGACCTTAGGTTTAGAAGACAAATATGGTTACCACTACACCACCAGGACCGACAGGGGGTTGACGCAAGGCAATAGATCCTTTAAATCTGTAATTTCTTTTGGGGAAGCGCAATGGGTCCCTCAAAAAGAGCAGGACAGTTTTTGCATTGTATCTCTACTTAGGCCACTGTCTTGAAAGGCTCTTCACTTAAATAACTGCATTTGTAAGACAATTTCTGGCAGTTCTGTGTTATACTTCATCCATTTTATTCTGTTCCAACTCAGATTTACACCTGTGTTTACATTTCTGTGTATATAATATCGACAATTCAACATATTTTTTGTTCCAACTCCCTCACACTTATGGGTGACACCCTGGGAACCATTCTCATTAAGTTAGCCTGTCTCTGGGAAGCTGAACTTCAACTGTCGTTGATTTCTTTGTCTTCTCAATTGCGGCATGGATAGTGTCAGCTTCTAAGTGAGTGTGTCCCACTTCAAGAAATTTATGGTAGCTTTCCAAGACTCTTTCCTTCAACCGTAGCCTGAGAAACACTGTGGCTACAAAAATATTTCTGTTCTGTACTTACAACTATCACTGAATAAGTTTACCTCAAGTAGTCATACGAACAGGAAGCAATTTCTTGACCACCCCTACCGGCTACAGTTTCGTTGCAGAGATAGCATAAAGAGCATTCTTTGTTTGATTTTGCATAAATGGTTAAATTAAATGTCTTTTGTAGAATGGAGTTGGTAGGCACTTCTATAAATCGAGAGCTAGTGACATTATGTGCGGGCATCTTTCACCTTTCTTCTTGTGACATTGCTTTTCAAAATAAGCAGATTCAGCTAAAGTCAAATGTTGTTTTTCTTCAATCTTCTGACTCTTTCTGTAGCTTCACTTCTATGTTCCTTACCTTTTTCTTGACAGAAATTTCTATATAGCCTGTACATGACTGCTATGCAAAAGTCTGGTGAAAAAACATTTCTTAGCAGTATGTGATACTTTCATAACAAGGAAATTTGTTATTTTGTTCCTTTATCAACTCTATATCTTCTTGTGGAACTTTAGGATGGGTTGCATGCTTTCCACGCCCATCTTCAGGACATATTCCGCCTTCAGAACCCTAGTTTTTTTTCCATCACAATAGCTATCACCTACTTCTGAGTTAGACATACGAGGGTTACCTTTTAAGTTTTACAAAAACTAGGAAAGAAAAAACATTTTTTGGAACAAACTGTTTTATTGTTTTTCAAAATAATCGCCTTTAAGATTTATATACTTTCGTATTCGTTCATACCAATTCTCAAAAATGTTTTCCACTCTGAAGTTGGTATCTCAAAAACATGGTTTTTAAAGGCTTCAACAGCTTCTTGAGGCCATGAAAATCATTATCCACTGGTTTTTTTTTTTTTTTTTTTTTTTTTTTTACATTCGGGAACAAAAAGAAATCGTTACGCGATAAATACAGGCAATGAGACATTAATTTGATGTTTTTCTCCTTCAAATAATCAATTGTTTGATCTGCTATGTGAGAGCTGGCACGAAGAATGATGCGACGTTTTCGGTTGTTTTCCCTGATTTCGTCGATGACTTCTGGTAAAGACATTTTGTATACCATTCAGCATTAACCGTTCTTCGATCCTCTAAAGGAACTTAACGGTTGCGACATATCCAGCATAACGGAAGAAACAAACGATCATTTTCTTGCAAGTGCTTCGTGAACGAACAACTTTGTGGGACTCGGTTCATCTTGGAACACCCACACAGTGGATCGTTGTTTAGTTTCCGGTTCATACGAATGTATTCAAGTTTTGTCATTTGTTACGATGTTGTATACGGACTTTGCAGTTCCTTAGCGGATTTTTTTTGAGTATTTCATTTCACCAATTAACACGAGCGTGTTTTCTATTTTCTTTTTAAGCTTCGGTCAAACTATGCGGAATTTATCGGAAACAGGTCTTTTCACGATGCAAAATCGAATGTACTGCAGTCTTCCTTATCATTAAGGATGCCTCTATCTCACTATAAGTCACATGCCGATCTTCTTCAATCATGTTGCACACAGCATCGACGTTTTTTTGAATGACAACTGATTTTGGTCGATCTTCACATTCATCACCGATGGACGCACGATCACGACGAAATTCTGCAAACCAATTGTAAACAGTTTTTTCTGTTGGTGCTTCATTATCAAAAGTTTAACGAAGCGATTCTATGCATTGCTGTTGAGTTTGGCCTTTACTAAAATCTTAAAAAATCAATCAACGAAAACTTTCACGTAAAATTTACATTTTTTTTTGTTTTGTTTTTGTTTAAACGCTGACTGTTAACAAATTACTATGTCAGTTTGTAAGCTGCAACTGTTTTAACAATAACAAATGTCAATTGTTGCAAAAATAGTAATGGCATATCTCAATAGCGTCATTTAGTATTCATTTGTAAAACTTAATTAACTAACATTGTCTCACAAACTTCCACTGTGCGCTGCATTGAAGGAGAATACAAGACATTTTCTAGTATTTTCGTCTATTTGCAGTATTTTCTTGATAACAAAACTGTTGTGAAACATAAGTAGTTACAAAAGGCTCTGTTCCTTACCTTCAATATGAAGAGCATATTCCACTTGAGAGACAAAAGACTGTCACTGCTAGATAGTACACCACAAAAGGCCCACCCCAAGTCTTCCACGGACTTAAGACGAAACGTCCTAACACTCGTCTGCGTGGTCTTGTTGCACAGTGTATCTGCCCGCACTACACCAGAAACGACCCAATTTCTACGGGGGTCAGGAATCAAATATTTGTCACATCCTCCCTACAGTCCAGATCTGGACCCATGTAACTTTTTTTCTATTCTTCCGCCAAAAATCATGGCCAACGATTTGAGCCACCTGAGCAAATACGAAGAATGTATTTGCATCCTATTTACAGAAGCATGATGTACAGTATTTAAAAATTATTTGAACGGCTGAGACGCTTGTATAGAAAGCAATGGAGAATACTTTGAAAAGATGTAAGTTTTATTGTATCCATTCTCAAAACTTTTACATGGAGCACATGAATATAATTAAAATCCACATTGCAGGAGAAATTAACGTATCGCGAAAGTTGAATATATCAAGCGTTGGTGTCATTTAATAAATGGGCATTCGTAGATGGAACAGGCTCAATTGCCAAATCCTTTAAATAAATGTTTGAAAAAAGTTCTTACTGAGCAATGCATAATTTGGGAAAGGTATAAGTGAGCGGTTCTCAAAATACGCTAAATCCCTTTAAAGATTATCGCTGTCCCTGATCCCTAAGATTTAACTCTTTGGTTCAAAATCCTAAAGTTGCAATCTATAATACGAGCATGTTTTCAAAGTTGTTCACCGCTGGTTTCCAAAAGCTCATAAACAAATAACAAATGTACATATTTTCAATACTTGCCTTTTTTATTGCAGTACGAGGGGAGTTTGCAATAGCAATGTTTTACAAGTATCACACACTCTTTGAACAAGTCCATTCGTGCGACGATAGTACGCCAAGCAGACGCTAGAGGATAGTTGTAAGCAGAATGTGTATTAAAAAGACAGTGTTCGTTTTTTTGTCAACTAGAGAAAGACGTGAACAAGATGGAAGACAACTATAATGAACAAAGATAAACTGCGTGGTTTTTGTGGAAGAAAAGCGTCAAAACTGCAGACATTCATAGACGTTTAACCGCGGTCTGCGGTCAAGAAGCTCCTGCACAGAAGACCGTTCACAATTGGCAGCGCAGGGATTCGCACACAAGAATGTGAGGCTGGTCGTCTCCCAGCAACATTGAGGTTATGTCTGAATTCTTTACAGCTGATAGGCGCATAATCTTGTTGAACAGGAATATCAGATAGACCTCGGCCGCGTAACCTTGCACACCATTACTTACATAGGAAGAAGGTGTGCGCCTGTTGGTTTCCACGGGACTTGGCACGGACATATAAATCTGTCGTCTGCTACTGAAATGCATAATGAAGATCCGGATATTTTTGGAAAAGCTGGTTGCTGATAACGGTCATGGTGTCACTATCTCACACCAAAGAAGAAAGTCCAGCCATGCTATAGAAACACTCAAGGAGTCCAAGGTTCAAGAAATTTCGTGCTGCTCCATATGCGGGCAAGCAGATGATCACCGACTTTTGAACACTTCAGGTAATGAACTGGGTTCCTCAAGGAACAACTGTCAACAGCGAAGTATACTGCGAGACCTTACACGTCTTAGACACAACGAAACACACAGTGGTTGGCCTACATGAAACAATGCGCGGCCCGCACAAGCAAAACTGCGACCGCAAAGTTGGCATCGCTGGTGTTCATTGTTGTGCCTTACCCACCATATTCACCGGATCTCGCTCCGTTTGAAGAATTCGAAAAGTTTGGCAACAATGGAGAAATTCAGGCAGCTGTCTGCGAGTGGTGGCGTAGTAGTCTCAATGAATTACCAGGAAGATGGACAACGGAGCAGAGACATTGATGAGGAATATACTGACATATTTCATGGGCATTGAACCATGTTGTATAATAAATAAGATACAAATAATACGATTTTAAATCATTTCCGAACTGCCGTCATAAACATTTCTAATTAGTGCGCCAATAATAAGCAAGAATGCGTAATTTCCGCTGAAAACAATTTCTAGTCTCGGATGCGCAAATCCTCAAAGATGAAAATACATATAATGTATATGTATTACTCTAGTGTTGTTTAATTACAGGCTGTTTACACTCCAAGACGATGAAAGGGTCCATGAATGAAGATCGCTGAAAAGAGGCTGTTCCTTAGAGAGAAAGCAAATGGATGATGTGCTGATATCCGCAGTAATGACATGACGACACTGAACACGCGCAGCCGCTGGGGCAGCGAGTGAACAAGACTACAATGGCCATTAATGATGATGATGGATGCATATCGCCAACTGTATCGCATTATTTGATTGATTAATTATCTAATGTTTGTACCTTTCACTTGCTTTCAGGTTTTAAAGAGCTCGTGATTTGAAAATAAAACTTTTGATAAATGAGACATCCTTCAACAGAACGCTCAGCGTCTACAAGAGCATTCTTTTCATGCAGTGATAGCACAAGGGCTTCCATAAATGGTGACTATTGACTGTTTGGAAAAAGTATTTTATTTACGTCGTATAGATTTAGAGCTCTCCGCATAGTACCGGGAGAATGTCAATTAGCAACAGGAACAATGCAGCCATGATTGCTTCACAGGTGAATGACGCTTCCGTCTGCACCCAGATTACACATATGGAGATAATTGGATATCGCAGAAATAATGAAGAAACACAAGACACTTAGAAAAGAGGTGTCTTCTTGGTATGGGGAGGAATAATGCAAAGGTGGGAGACCTTGTTTTGATTCGTGAAACAATGAACTCGAACAGGTAGAATCAAGACGTCTCCTTCCTATTGCTGAAGTGTATGTCCCTGAATTTCTTTACGTGTACGACAATGCCAAAGCACATGATTCAGGGTGGTTTGTACAACACATTGACCTTCTCAGTCCCAAGATCTAAATCCGATCGAGCATCTATGGGATCGTTTTAGAGAATACTGAAAACATGGAGACTGCGGATCAGCTATTCATGTGCCTTCATCATTTCTCCCAAAAAGAGCAAGATGAAATCCTTCATCACATTTCTTATATGTCAAGGATGTGTTGAGCGGTGCTCCTATACGAGGTAGTGGTAAAAAATCTGATGACAGAAGCATCATGTAAAACTTGGGAAACAAAAAGGAAAATTTACATTTTTCTGTGATACGAGGGTCACTAGATAAGTATTGAGACAACACAATGAATATCAACGTTTTGGTTATCCCAGTTTCTCAAAGTATTCCCTCTGGCACTGTATCCAACGTTCCATTCTCTGGAACCACTGCTGGAAGCATCCACGCCATTCAGTTTTCGGCACTGCAGATAACTCCTTTTACGCTGAAACCGCTAGAAGTCGGTTCTTCACAGTAGGGAACAGGAAGAAATCGCATGGTGCCAGATCGGGACTATAGGATTAATGAGTGAGTAGTTTTGCCTCATTTCCTTGCAGAAACTCCATTGTTACATTAGCTGTGTGAGCTGGTACATTGTCAAGGTGCAACAAAATGTCCCTTAGTCCTGTCTTTGGATGCCGTTCTTGGATTTTCTGAAACATTTTCAGAAGGCAAACTTCTGTGTACCATTTTTCATTAACAGTTCTCCGATTTTCGAGCATAAAGGTCGCCACTTGGTCACTTGTGGAGAAAAAATAAGAACCCGTTTTCTTTCCCACTTCCTTTGTCTCTTGACTTTGACGGGTGGTTGATCATCAGGGAAAAGTCAAATAGAGAACTAGCATTTTGTTTCTGAATCAAACTGATATATCCATGTTTCGTCACCCGTAACAAGATCTGACTTTGTCAACAGCAAGACTTTCCACAATTAAATCTTTGCAGCACTTCTTGGCACCATTACACGCACTGGAGCTTCTCTGCTTCATACAAACTATGGGGCGCCGAACTTGAAGACATTTTTTTTTTATATGAAGGTGTTCATGAAGGATGGTTGAAACACTGGGGAGAACTAATCGCTAATGCCAGCCAAATGTCCTTGTAGGTTAGTCTTGGATCTTCTATGATCATTGTTCCATAGGGTGATGTTCTTCTCAGTTACTGCGGTTGTTGGTCTGCCACTCTTCTCTTCATCTTTAAGAGATTGCCGCCCCCTCTTTAATTCTCCAAACCACAGGAACACAGGAGTACATGAAGGAGAAAAGTTCCCGAAAGCCCCCGCCCCTCAAACGCTCAAATGACTGTGTTTCATTTAAGTCACATTTGTAAGCATTCAAGATCATTGAACGAAATTGCTCTCTCTCTGAATCTCATACAAGAACGCTCACACTTTCCATACTTAAAACATAAAATGCAGCTCTGCCTGCTACCATGGTAACATCAATGACTCAACAATTTTAACCCAGCAACAATGCTTTCTCTGGGGTGGCCAATGTTCCGTATCTTAACACTTGTCTAGTGACCCTAACAGTAAATTAGTATCTTTGAAATTAGCACATTTGGATGTAAGTATTATAAATATTTTTACATAACTTGTAAAGTGAGATTCCATTATATAATTATTGGAAAAATGCTGACAGAAATTTCCTCCTTGATTTTGGTAATAAATTGAACGCCTCTCTTTCACGAATCTTGTATTCCGTGTTGCCAAACTTCATTATTTGAACTTTATCATTAAGAAACTAATCTGAATTATGGAAAGGCGAACTACTAAATATGTAGTAATAATGAACAACACTTGCCCATTTAAAAAAAGCAAATTGTATCATGACATTGACTGATATAATGTTAATCCTAGCTACAGAATTAAAAACTTCGTTTCCTGAAAGAAAACTAGAACGAGCAACTAGATTTGTTCTTAAAGATGCACGATCGATTCTGGGGCGTGGCATATCAATCTTCACTAGCAGCTCTAGTGTGCCCCGCCCAGCTTCCAGGTTGTAGGAAGTGCTTAAAACAATTGCGTGACTTACAGATGGTAACACTGACCCGCAGGAGAATGGCTGACAACCGCTCCAAATTTATGAAATGCTGTAGTTACGGCAGCGGCGACACGTGGGGCCAATAAACACATTTTCGATAACTCTAGAAAATAGCAAACGATATTTTTAATTTAATTTTATTCTGCAATGCTTGCATCTTCATAACTTGATTCTATATCAGGATATAAAACTTCAGATTACTTTTTATTTATTCCTCTTTTACATTTGTCAATACAATTTAAATTCTACAGATGTTAAATCAACAGTACTAATACTATAACTAAAACTTCAAAAAACCAAACCGGCGCTGTAATCCAGCACTGCTGATGTTTGAACTATAACATATAATTAAACCTACAGTTGTTACTGATAATAGAATTACATTTTTACACCTTGTTTAAATTTAAAAAAAAAAACGTACTTTTATATATCTTAACTTTTAGAATTAATTAATCTACAATGTTTTATACACTTTACTATCTAACAGCTTCATTTTTGCTGACGCTCGATATCCGGGCTGCTCCCGACTGGAATTCCAGACAACAGAACCTGGACATCAATGAGATAGCTGCCGGTCTCAAGCAGCAGCTACTGGGCCATGATGTGTTGACAGTGCAGTTTCCTTCTCTTCTCTTTTTCCTTCGTCTTCTTCTGCATTTCAACTTTTATCTGTACTTTCCTCATAGATTTGGATCGGTCGTTGGTGCTTTTTACTTCTGTGCTTCTTTATTCTTCCTCTTCTACTTTTTCCATACATTCCTTATATTTTCCTCCTTTTGTTTTGGGTCTACTTCTTCTTTCAATTGCTCTCTTTCCACCCGAAGACTACCATTATTCTTTTCTTTTGTTAATTCTTCTCTCTTCTTCTGATCCTGGTTGTGTAGTGGTTACCATACTTGCCTTCTAAAACCAAGACCATGGGTTCAATCCCGGCCAGGATCGATGGATTTTTTCGGCGTAAAAATCCTAATTATGGCTTCCTTCGGAAAGGAAGTAAAGCCGTGGGTCCCGTGTCGTACATTTACGGCACGAAAAAGAACCTCAAGCCTGAAAGAAGAGGCCTCTGGGCAAAATTTGTAGGCCGTTTCACGCCCTGAATAGGATGGGGACGCTGATGACCTGCGATGTTAAAGAGCTTCCATAAATAAACCAAATCAACAACAACACATTCTTGTTGTCATATATATATATATATATATATTTTTTTTTTTTTTTTTTTTTTTTTTTTTTTTTTTTTTTTTTTTTTTAGCCAACAAGAGGCTGCTCTTAAGCGGATTAAATAATCAATTGGCCATATACCCGAGAATAATAATAGTCTCATTGTAAGAGATGTGGAAAAATAGCAAACGACACTAAAATGTACAAGACTGAATTATAAGTTGTTGGTTAAGATCTCTAAGGACCTGAGTTCCAATTTCATTGAGATTAAACTGTCAGCAGAGTTTTATTTTTTTATTTTCTGGGTTATAAAGAACAAACATAAGTCTATCTCCGCAAACACTTCATCTTCCTGAATAGCTTGATCATTGCTGTCCAACACATATATGATAGTACTGAGTGATTTTTCCTTCGCGGGCCTCAGTTTACTGAGCACTGCGGTTCTCATCTCGTTACCACGCTTGAAAACCGGCCAGGGAGCTGGAGAGGAGGTCAGTACGAGTTTAACTCTAAGAATGTACGGATGTGTTTTGTGTAACGGAATATTAAGCATTCATTAGACGGCGTAATGCCATGTATTTATTATCAATATGACTCAATTCAAGTATTCTTTTCCCCAAAGGGTATTTATTTACCATTCGTATAGAATTGGCTCCTGATGTACGGAGATTGTTTCAAGAGGAATTCCCTGACATTCAACTTCCCAGTCCAAGTTCGAATCACAGATTGGTAAATAAATTTCTAAAAAGGTATTGTATTGTTGATAAAAACGTACACAGCCACGTACAGAAGAGACGGGACATGCTCTGGAATGTTCTCCTAAAAGTCACTTCTACGTCTTTCTCAGCAAACGGGAATTTCCTACTCCTCTGTTCGAACGGCTGTAAAGCTACTGAAGTTAAAACCCTAAAAAATGACTGTAGTGCAAGAACTTTGACCGGGTGACCCTGCATCCAGAAGTAGATATTCAATAGAAGCCTCAAGAAGTGCGGAATTCCGACTTCTCTAGATGGAATGCAGGTCGATATGCTATGGGAGGATAGAGATGGTGAAGTTTGACGATGACGACAAGGCCTCTCCTTGCAGTGATGATGATTAGGGGTAAGGTAGCGTGTAATTATATATTTTCTTCTTGCAGAGTCCTAGTTGGTTCCGCATCCGCAACGAATTTCTTAAATGCATTTATATTTAATTTAAAATTATTTGCAGTCTTTAATATTTTCAACGTAAATATTTAATACTGGTATATTTTCTATTTATTTATTTTTTAATTTTGTTATTTGCTGGATCTCTATTCACTTGACCAAATATTTTTGTAATACATGTCGTATTTCTTAAATTATAGTCTTTTGGTCTCTATTATGTAGGGCGAATCACGTAAAAATGTCACAACGAATGTTTCTGCAACATTTCACCGAAGTAAAGTTCAGATAACATGTAGTCGACCATCTATGTGGTCTAGCGTAGCGTTCGCGACTACTAATCCAGAGGGATTCGAATTCCAGTTAGGTCAATTTGCCTGGGTAATTATTATTATTATTATTATTATTATTATTATTATTATTATTATTATTATTATTATTATTATTATTTTCCTTTAATCTTATAATGTGCGAGATAACTTTCATTTCATTTCATTCATCTCTACAGGTTTACACCTATAGTACCAGTGCAGTTAAAGTGATAATAAATCAAATATTAACAGAAAATCAATGTAGCCTATACAAAGATTGCACCAATTATTATAAAGCTATTTTTAGCACAGTTATATATTTTATATGGAACAATGTCAATTTACTTTGCACAGTTTGTAGCTTAAATAGTTTATGGAAAATCGTTATATGTAGAACTTGGATTTTCAGACAATTTTTATAAAATTTCCATAATCTTTAGGCAGAAACACTGTACATCTTCTTTTTTGTCAGTGTTCTTGAAAATTCACTTTTTTTTAATAGTGTTTAACACCCGTTTTTGCTACAGAGGCACCACAGGCGGTGACGCTGATGATACATGAGATGAAATGATATATTGGGAAAGGATTTTTTATTTTAGGAAGGAAACGTTCCAGGCCTAAGTTTAGGGTACTTCCCTGGCATTTGTCATTTATGAGGACTGAGGAAAAACTGGAAAAATCCTCAGTCAGGGAGACAGTCCTGGCGGGATTCGAACTCCAGACCTGCTGCTCACGAGTCCGCGCTGTAACGACCTCGGCCACCCGTGGCGGTGAGAATTCACTGTATTTATGAAGACTGCAGGCATGTCTCTTCAAGAAGCCATGGAAATGACGGAAGATGTAGTTCAGAAGGTTAGTGTTGTCAGGTGAGGTGGGTGGTCATGCAGTTTCCACTAAACTGATAAAGGGGTCCCCGTTATTCAACTTTTCTTGCTTTGTGTCCCATGTTTAATGGCGAAGCTGTAAAAACTTCTCGGAATATTATTATTAGCACACTTTCTTTATATAAATATACACCGGTGACAGCTTGCGATGTCGAGTGACTTTTCTCTATGTGTAAAAATAGAATGTGCATGAACTAGTGCATTGCTTCAAAAAGTAAACTAGTCTCCATTAGTGTCACTTGTTTATTTTACAAGTACGTGTTTCTAAAACTTACGAGCGTAAGCTATCTACTAGTTACCAATGTGGCATACTGATATTATCAGCGAGCGATTTTGTTTTATCAGTGTTTTGTTTCTAGAAACATTTGATCTTGTAATATTGCGTGTTGTTAACTAATGGAAATCTACCCGCAAATCTCGAGTAGTGAATTTACATACTAGTACATATTTTAGGTTAGGTATTGCTTCTATCAATTAAGCTGGACGCATTTTAAATATAAAGCTCATTAAAGTATATGTGATCTCAAATCTACCACCCGTTCTCGTACTTCTAATTATCTATTTTCACCATAGAAACTGAGTTACTTACACCATTATTTGTAGATAATAATACGAATGGCGAATATGAATGTAAAATAAACACCTACCATTGTATCTCCCTTGATGTTTGACTATAATATGCCCCTCGCTTGTGCGAAATCTTTCTCCGATGTAATTAACCCTTACACTTTCACATTTACATTATTATTTTTCACACTTTGGCTTTATTTTTCTTCGTAATTACATGGGAAAATAGCCCAAAATAGTAATTCTTTTCGATAAGGTAGACATAATGCTATTTCTTGCCTTGAATATACGATTTAAAATACATGCCATGTAAACAAAATCGCATCAAACAGTCCACTGAGTAATACGTATCCTCGAAACAGCCTTATCGACCTCAGATAGACGCTACACTAGTAATTTTGAGAAGTAACTAATGAATTTTACGATTCTACCATTGTGGAATAAATGTTCGTGAAACAGGTTTTATTAGAACTGGTGGACTTAAGGGTAAAGTTGCCTATATAGACCCAGGTTCATGTTTAAGTAATAAATTTAATAATTATTTGTAGTCTTTTAACATTATTCCAATTTTTATTTTATTATTCTTTCAATTTAAGAGCACAATAATCAATAATTTTAATGTTTGAAAATGGTGCGATATAGGAAACTAGTTCTCTAAATTGTACTGGAGGCTGCCAAAATCGCACCTTATTAGTTTTAAAAGAAGTTTGTGTGCTTTAATATATTTAAAACATCAATTTATAATGTCAAAATGAATCTAACTATTTATGAATTTTTAATTAAACAAATGAGAAAGAGAAATACCTAGCATGTTACCTTATCTACATTAAACGATAAAGAAAAATATTTTGAATTAATTTACATTAAATATAAAACCATAAACAATTTTAGATAAGTCACAAAATATCAACTGGCTATAAACTGAAAATGCTACAATATTCATTATTAATTACTTACAGAAGTCACAGATGAAATATTTTTATCGCCTTCATCAATAAACTACGCACTCTTTATGAAACCATTTTTTTACATTTAGAGCGCATATTATTTCTAATTATGCTTCCCCATACATTAAGCAATTTCAGTGTTCTAAGGAGAAAGGCAAGATCAGGAATTGCCTGATTTAGATTGGAAGGTTGGAAGGCTCAAAAAATAACGGATAGTTGTGGTAGAAGAATTGGTCCATTTTGTGGAGAGGACGAGGAAATGGTACATATTTTGGCATAATATACGCACTAGAAACACCCGAGAAAAATGCTATTTACTGAAAACTTTTTAAGGCAATTAGAGGACCATTGGCATGCTGGAACCTGTTTGCGAACCACACTAATTGGTTGAATATGAGCAGTTTTCTAGCTAAAGTGCGCGATACTAGAAGCAATTTACTTTCTGGTTGGAACGCAATAACTAGTGTAGTTATAAATAATATGTAATATGATTACATTTATATATATATATATATATATATATATATATCTGTAAATGCCTTTCTTCACATTTGGTAATGTTTATTTATTTAATATTATTAATATTGTTTTATTTGTATTATTATTTGCCCCTCTTTCTAATTGTGTATATACTTAAACATGTACGGCCGACGATCCATACATAAAATATATTTGTATGTGCATATAGAATTTTGTAGCAATAAATATACACCTACAACTACTACTATTTTTGGTTTGGACGTTGAAGTTGTACTTATCGTTTTACCTGGCATCTCAGACGTCCCATGAACGTTTGTTTTTTTTTGTTTTTTTTTTTTTTCGGAATATTAAATTTTCTGCACCACTCATTTAGACCAACTTTCTTGCCTTTGAAATTCTAAATGGTGTTGATAACATCTTGAGGTTTCCAAAGAACATACGTTCTTTTTGCCTTGATCGGATTTATTCTGGGAAAAAAAATTAGGCTGTGCACGTTCCCCAGAAAGGGGTGATTTAAGCAACTTGACACTTTTGCAATAATATAACTGTAACCTAAAGTATACAACCTGATAATCAGCTAGGCACATGACATTAAAGTGAATAGGTGATTTCTTCTAGACAAAACAATAAAAAGTTTTAATATCCATTTACCAAAAAAACAAATGTGTTAGGAAAACAATTGAAAGTTACATACAGATAGATGCTTTCATTCGTGGGGTAATAACACAACAAATATTCTACCGATTGCTGTGAACTCAGAGATATGTTTAGTTTATAATAATGCCGCCAGAGTATTCTGCAATTAGCCGTTTCCCATAAACTAAAGCTGTTGCAATTTAAGAAGCTGTGCAATATCGGCACCTTCTCCTAACTAGTAACAAATAAACAAATAGACTCGTTGTTTCGTAAAACAAAATACAGATCATTTAGAAAAGTGTTTGATAATTAATTGTGAATGCCCTTCCAACATAAAGTCTTTCACAACTTTACACTAATTCCCATAGAAAAACTAATTGTTGATTACTTATTATTGCGAAATTACATTACGAATGATTATTCAAGAAAGTTAAAACCAATTTCAAACTAATGTATATAAATTGCACAGATTATCTCAGTTTATAACCTTAATATCTCAAATAAAAAGTCCAAGGTAATACATTTTCCGATTAAAAGGCTTTCAAAAAGATTCATTCGAAAGATGAGGTTAGGGACGTTCTTAAGAAATGGTATCGCTTAATCCGCTACTCTGGTGTCTCGATAGGGTAAATGTCTTGTTACTTGAAGCCCGTAACTTGATAATAACCTCTTTCCTATTTTTCATTTGAATGACCCCTATAACACGACATTTACAACTTTTTTACTGTCATTTGTTACTCCCTAATTTGTTCACATCAGCCTTTAGCGTCTCTCAAATAGACTAAAATGGATCTCGGTAGTCTTTCATGATATGTCTCACAGACAAGAGAGCCATCAATTACTTCCGATTTACTTCAAGACAAGAACCTAGTAGGTATATTTAGGTGACTGGTATATTTAAACGACACTATCACTGCTCAAACCTTCATTTTGAACTTTCTTCCCCTGAGGATTGTCTAATATATCAGAAATTACGAATAAATTTAATGAATTCAACCTTCAGCTGTCAACAAAATTCAGGCTGCAACTTATCTGATCAGACCTTTGTTGAATTGTAATTTTTAAGTGTTGGGTTTCAGATTTCAGGTAAATCCCCACTCCTAATGGCCCTATTTCCCTGATTTTCAGGAATTATTTTTGTGGTTTTATTTAAATTGTGCATACGGAGATTCATTGCGAAAAAAGCAAATATTGATGCCGCTACAGTAATTTTAAAATGTTTGGGTTTCTGGTAAACTCCCACTCCAAATAATCTGATTTCACTGATTTTCGGAAACTATTTTTAATATTTTATTTAAATGGTATACATTGAATTTTGTTGTGAGAAAATTATAATTGGTGCTGCTGTAGTAATTTTTACATTTTCGGTTTCACGTAAACCCCTACTCGTAATGGCCCGATTTCCCTGATTTTCAGAAAGCATTTTTCTTATTTTATTTAATTGGTGTATACAAAGTGTCGTTGTGAGAAAAAAGATATTAATGCCGCTAGAACGATTTTTAAATTTTGGGTTTCAGATAACCCCCCTCATAATGGTCCAATTTTACTATTTTCAAAAACTATTTTTATTATTTTATTTCAACGGTATATACAGAGTTTTCTTTAAATAATTTAAAATTGTGGCCCGTGAGAACAATTTTCAAATTTCGCTTAAACCCCCCCCCCCCCCCGCTCCTAATGGCCCGTTTGTCCTTATTTTCGGAAATTATTTTTATAAATTTATTTTAAAGAAATATACTAAGTTTCTTTGAGGAAAGTAAAAAATTGCGGCCCCTCGAGCGATTTTTAAATTTTTCTAAAAAGTTTCGCTTTAGGTTAACTTCAACCCTCAATGATCCAATTTTGCTGGTAAACGAAGTGAATAAATCGTTTGTTATTTGATGGTTATATGCCGATTTTCGTTGAGAAAAAAACTAAAATTGCGACCGCTAGAGAGTTAACAGACTATATATAAACATTTTTCATCGTCATTTTTGGTGCCTAGTAGGTAAGACCGGTGAATTTTTTAAGAAAATTTCCAAAAATCGTTTCATGGCTACAACAGCAACTACATTCCTTCGGAATTCGCTAAAAGTGGACCTTTAATAAGAAAATAATATGCTGTTTTTGGTAATCCTTATGAAACTCGTATAAAACACTTTGTCACATGTACTGTTCGCTTCAAATGTAAACAACTGGCTGCCGAATACAGGACGCTGTTACAGTAAGAACGTTACTTACGTTATTAATGCTATCTTAAGATAACTGAAATGTGCATCTGTTTCATGTTCAACAGCTGTTTGTTACGACGCGCTAAGTGAAAACCTCTTGAGAACTAAGTATGAAAATTATACAGGCTCCTTCCCATTAAACTATACAAGGCTTTGTTTTCTATATAAAAGAAAATTTAGCACACAAATAAGATACTATGAGATGTGTATAACTTTCTACCCTCACAAGGAAAGAATGCCAGAAATTTGACAACACAAATATCACCAACTTGCGTAAGCATTCGAATAATATGTCCAACGTGTGTTCACAGCACCTATCATCAAACTTTTAGATGATAGGGAACAGAACGATTCTGTCAGTTCAGTAAATTTGGCGGATGATGACCCATTTCGAACCCTCACTGGAGTTTCCACCGTTGCGTTGGAGCTTTAACTAGTTGCAGTTGCATTTCCTATAAGAATCCTTTCTTTCAGTTCCTCTCGCAAAGGCCATAGCAGAGTGGGGTCGTGGGTGATATTTTTTTTCAACATAGTCATCTTGTAAATAAATACATTTAGTCCAACGAATTTCAACTTTTTTTTTTTCACCATCAGTAAAATAAGATTTGTTTAACTGTGAAAAATTATGGAAAAAAAAAATGTAGCATTTATTGGAGAGAAAAAAATACTTAAGGAATCGAACTCATAACCTTCACTTCAGTAGCACGTCTCTCTAACCTACTGAGCCAATATAGATTCCTGATCAAATTGAAAATTACTTGCGTAAAGTAATAGCTATTACTAATATCGCAATCAGTCGGGAATCTTCGCTACCGTTCGGCACTGCAGCCTTCTCCACGTAAAGATAAATCACATTTAGCGGCTGGAAGGCAGTCACGGCGAAAATATAACGTCCACTAGAGCATATAAAGAGTTTTGCGTGTTACATTTCTCTAAATGTGAATTCGTTGTGACAGTGAAACGAAGATTTTGTACGAAACATAAGCAAGAACCACATACAGCCATGGGTCCCGTGTCGTAGATTTACGGCACGTAAAATAACCTCAAGCCTGAAAGAAGAGACCTCTGATCGGCCGTTTCACGCCCTGAATTGAATGATGACCTGAGATGTTAAAGAGCGTCTGTGAATAAACCACATCAACTACAACTAGTAACCATTAGACCTTACTTTTGTGGAATAGTACACTGGTATACCATCTTACGTTAATACTACAGGAAGGCGGTGATCACGGAAGAGTGGCAAGGTTACATTTAACTTCGGTTAATTGCATACCAAATATGGTTTGTTTAAAATACTGAAATGTTCATATCATAGTACATCTCTCAGTTGCGGTAAATGATCGTTGATCTGGCGTGAAAGAAGATTCTTCACGATCTCTACAAAGTATACATTTGTACAAGGATGTAGTGATGTAATTAAGAAAACCTCAACTCTTTAATGTGCAGTATATTAGTAAACAGACTAGCAAATAGTGTAATTATACATTAGATATATGATTGGTATATTAACGTTCTTTTATAAGACTAATAAAGAACTTTGAAAAATTGTAACAAATGTTCAATGCCAGATAAGTCCATTAATCTTAATTTTACAGGTAGTGAACAAATCTACTAGAGCTGTTCAATAAAGAATTGTGATTTTTACGACATAATTTCTAGCGCTAAAATTTAATTATAAATTATTTTGTTAGCTTAATACGCAATGTACACGTGATACTAGTTTCATTGTTGTCACTTCCAATTTCCGCCTGTGAGAGGTGTGCAAGTTGAGACATGTTCAGCTCCGTCTGCAGTAAAATGCAGGTGACAAGCGATCAACAATAAGCTGCTCTGAAATGTTCAACAAATCTTCAGTCGAGGCCTATGCATTGTAACAGGAGCCTATGAATAGTTAAAATATTTAAAGAGAGGCAATCAATTTCAAAGGAAGGTGTACTAGCGGCAGAAATGCTACTATCATTGTGTGAGAGGATCGACGAATAACATTAAGAACACTTTTGAAACGCTAACCTGTTTTTTTAACAGTGCTTAACGCCCGTTTTTACTACTATCACAGGAGGTGCACACTGATGATATGACATAAAATGATAAATTGAGAAAGGATTTTTTTTTATTAAGGAAGGAAACGTTCCAGGCCTAAGTTTAGGGTACCTCTCCGGCATTTGCCATTTATGAGGACTGAGGAAAACTTGGAAAAAACCTCAGTCAGGGAGGACGGTCTTGCCGGGATTCGAACCCCAGACCTCCCGCTCATGAGTACGCGCCTTAACGACCTCGGCCACCCGTGGCGGTAATTTCCCTGGTGTCATCCACATGTGGTAATTGAAAAGTTGCACATGAAATGTGTTTGTGTGCGTGTACAGGTTTTATGACAGGTGAAGATATTACACGAAGATGCGGAGTTTCTTTCAAAAGCAATCACTGCTGATGAAACTGTCTACATTTCGATCCTGAAGCAAATAGCAAAGCTGTGTGCGGTCACCAACACGAAACAATAAAAAGCAAAGGTTGTTGCTTCTTATGGGAAAGTTATGGTTATCTCTCGTTTTAGATAGTCAAGGAAGGATTTACCAGCATGTTGTACCTGCATACACAACTGTAACTGGGTAATATACAGAGATGTCCTGAAAACTGTGCAAGGCCATATCATACACTTGCAAAAGGATACATTTCAGTGCAACAAGCTGAATGCTGCAATGTAATAATGCGAGACCGCATATGGCAAATGTTGTTGCTGAATATTTCACAAAAATGAATGTAAAGTGTGTTTCTCACCGTCCCTGAAGTCCATTTGTGAACAGTGTAGGGGTTGGTTAGGGAATTTGAAGGTACAGGATCGACAGAGAACATCAAATCACTTGGACGTTCTCGTCTATAGGTAGAGAACGTTGCCCTCGTCAGACAGAGCGTTGCTACGAGCCCAAAGAAGTCAATTCACAGCCGTTCTCAACAATTAAAACCATTCCGAGAGGCAGTTTGCAGCGAATTTTAATCTTGAGTTTATGTGGGCAATCCCCGAACCATCCCTCAACTCAGGGCAGAAATTAGACGTATCATGGGTGAAATTCAGCCGGAACTTTGCTCTAAAGTCGTGGAAAAGTTTGCCAACAGTGAAGATGTGCTAACGAAGCCGTGGAGAGCATTTGCTTTATGTTTTCATTCATTTTTAATGGCAGTGCAAGTGCTTCATGTTTACTTAATAAAATTAGCACTTTTTAAATAAATGTGATGTTTTAGTATTATAACAAAAGGCGGTTTATTATAGGACAACATACATATGCGTGTGTGTAAACGCTCTAGCAGCCGCAATTTTTATTTTTTTCAACAAAACTCGGCATACAACGATTGATTAAAAACTATTTTTCGAGTTCATTAACCAGTAAAATTGGGCTTTTGGGGAGTGGGGTTTAATGTACAGAAAAAATTTAAATCTTGCTCTAGCGGCAACAGATTTCATTTTTTTTTAACGAATCTCGGCATATGCTAATGAAATAAAATAAGAATAATAGTTTCTGAAAATCAGTGAAATCAAGGTATTAGGAATGAGGGTTTACCTGAAACCCAAAACATATAATTTGTTCTAGCGGCGCCAATATTTGGTAAGTGTGCATTTATTTTAAAAAGGCTTCCAGATATGTTAATTAAATATTTATCCAGCGAACGGGTCTAGCCAGACCATTTGTGCTCCGGTTTACACATAAGAACTTTTGAGAAAAAGCACAGAAATACACAGAATTGCATATCTACAAACACGAAGTCATACACTAAAATGTTTAGGAAATAACCTTCCCCATCTCCCAGCCATGACGGAAAAAATTGTGCAGTTAATAAACGTTTTAAATTTGTCATTACAGGGCACCAAACAATATAAATACACAATTCAATATATACATAGATAAACACCAGAAAATAAAAAAACGAATAGAAGCACATTTAAAATATATAAGTACATTATATGCTATGTTCTCTCTAGCCAGAGATTTTCTCTTGTCCATTTTATCTTCTTAATAAATTTACTTAGCCCCCGCCAATTATTCTTATCCAGTATCAAATTTAGACATGCCGCGTACTCCTGACCTCACAAAGTTTTCGGAGAGAATCTGCGACCTCCAGCACTCTGTAGCGTCACATTCTGCAAGAACATGTATCCAAGTTTCTTTTTTCACAACCGAAATTTAAAAAGCGCTCTAGGCCACCAATTTCTCTGCTCTAGCGCTTTGTAATATCCTTCACAATTTCAACTTGCTGAGGAATTCGCTTAGTTCCCTCAGTTCCTGCGTGATGGTCCTTTTCCGGTATTTCGGCGGCTGCACTTCCCCAGTAAGCAGCCGCGCTAAGTCGGCCTGTAGCTCAAATAACCTCACTGTGTATCAGTAGTTACATATATAATGGAAACAAAAGAAATAGAAATGCGGCATGTAAATGAATTGAAAAGTTTGTGACAGTCATATAATGGTAAAATGTGAGTAAAAACGTTGAGTAAACTTTATAAAATCAAATTATTACGAAAAATGCTGGAAATTATATAAAATGTCCTAACAGATGACTTGGTTTTTCACAAACGTGTGTTTATATCCAACTCGGCATACATTTCAAAATCCTATTATGTAAGCGAAACGTTCTGGTGATGTTCAAATAAAGGGCAAAACGTGGTCCTCTCACGGACATGCAGAATCGCCGCGTAGCGGAGTGGAATGGAGCTGGAAAATACCTGGAGCAATGTTGGCGAGCGCGGCCGGTTGAATGAAGGTAAACGTTGGGAGTAAAAACCTCTGGCAGGAGAGGCGCCCACTTTAGTCTGCGGTCAGAGTCCGTGTGTGAAACACCTGTGTCTCGCGGTGCGCTCTTTCTGTGTTCTATATAGTAGCGTGTGCGTTACGTCAATTCTAGCGAAGCGCTCGATTGTTTAAACGTTAGTGTTTTTAATAAAGCCAAGATAGTTGCTCTTTCATTTGGCTGAAGCCATCTGTCTACGGGTTTGACCCCTGTAAGTGACTTTTATTTTCTAAAAACTTTTGTCTGCAGAGCTTTCAAAAATTTTTTCTGTTCCTCTTGTAGCTTAGGTGGATTAGTTTATCTGCTAGTATTGATATCTTCCCTTTAAAGTTATTAGACACTGTTGATTTATTGCATGAAATATTACGGTTTTTAATTTTTCTTTAGGCAGACATTTTCTCAGTGATATTTGCTTCTTTTTTCCATTTTATTTAAATTTTTTTAAATGTGGAATTCTTTGTTTTTCCTTGTTCGATTTTATGATAAGTAGGTTTACATAAATAAGAATATATGCTTTGCTGAGTCGGTAAAACTATTGAGGGGATGGATAAAATAATAATTACTGAAGTTTAAATTTGTTTAATAATCAAATTCACGTAACAGATTAAATTGACACACTGCATGGTTACGATTAAAACAGCAAAATAAAAACAGGCATTTCTCATGTTTAATATTATTGAAGATAGCTCTCATAGGCTAGTGGAAGAGTTTGCGACTAATTCAGAAGTCCTAGGTTCGAATTTCGGTAAGATCAGCTGTCTGAGTAAGGTTTTTACCGAAGTTTTTCCTGAGAAGGTGAATGCTAGATAAGTGCTCCGAGCTCATTTTCGTTATCACTAATTCATTTCATTTCATTTTTTTAATAGTGTTTAAGGCCCGTTTTAACTACTAGGGCACCGCAGGCGGTGGACACTGATGATACATGGATGAAATAATAACCTGGGAAAGGATTTTTTTTTAACTAAGGAAGCGTTTCAGGCCTAAGTTTAGGGTACTTCCCCTGCATTTGCCATTAATAAGGAATTGGAAAAAAAATTATAAAAAATCTCATTCCGGAGGACGGTCGTAGGTGGGAATCGAAATCCAGACCTCCCGCTCACAAGTCACGACCTCGGCTACCCCTGGCGGTAATTTCATTCATCCCTACAGACCTACACCTACAGTATTTACATCCAATCTTCAGACGTCGAGAGGAGACCAAAGCGACAATAAATAAAACATTAATATGGATGCTAATTAGATAATTGCTATGGATACTGGAATCATTTCGAGATTGGAGGGAAAAAATTGTAAATTAAATGTTTGCTGCATCTTTCTGGTTTAAAAATACATTTCTGTGTTTGAGCATAGAATTCACAGATGTTAAGGTGTTACAACAGCTGATTGTTCATACAGAAGATCGCCGTGTCGTATCTGTTGCTACGGCAAATATACCAAACCTTCAAACTTTTCAACCAGAGCAATATCGCTTGACAGGCAGTATTAATAAGATATATTTTGAAAAATTAAACTTTAATGAGAGTCAGAAGGCCTTATATTACTAAAGTTAAATTAGGTAGGTAAGTTTATATTCCTACTCTGACATTTTGACAAATTTTTTCTGTGTAATGAAGCATTGTTAATGGGATTTAAATACTGCAAAAAAAAAAAAAAAATTGAAAAAAAATTTTAGTTTAATTTTTTTTTTGTCAAAATTTTATACTCAAACTTCTTTTTTCTAAAGACACACACATGTAGGTAAGTAAAGTTTTGAGAAAATTGTGATCAAAGAAAAAATTGTTAAAAACTCACCCAAAGTTCAAACCCAAATCCTACTGCGCGCCTACTCCTTTTTCAGAAACTGTTCACATTTTTCACCAACAGCAAAATTTCCTCTAGAAAATGATAAAAATCATAACCCTCTAGCTCAGTTGGTTTGAAAGCTGTATAATTTGGAAAAAGTGTCAACATCAGGAGTATTTTAATCTATGCAAAAAAAAAAAAAAAAAAAAAAGTCGGAAATTTATACTAATTCATTTTTTGAAGAAAAAAAATAAAAAATTGAAAGTTTGTCTTCCAACTTCCCTTATGTAATCGATATAGTTAAACAGTGTTAATAAGTAATAAACTAAAATATAAAACTAAAATTATATACGATAAATCTACCGGTATAGATTAGATGCTGTAAGCTATTTCACGTAAACTGCATTTCCTACTGGTCTGGCACGGTCACCCCTTCTACTTTACTGTTAATATTGAAACACCACCTGCATATTATAGGTTGAAGGTTAAAACCCTCTATTCCACCCAAGTTAACTTTTAGATAGTGCATTACTACTATTACAGTATCGTTAGGAACCTTTTTCAGTGCTGTTAGTAACTAACACAATCGCAGTGGTCGATACAAGATTAATGCACAGCCTTGGGCTGCATGGGAAACGAACTCGTGTCCTGTGATTTAAATAATACATGTAGATACATGCGGTTGAAGCTTCAGACACACATGCAGAGAGGTGCTAATGACCCAGTGCTGGCAACAGGCGCCTCTACAGGTAGGTAGGTATCTGCTTGTTAGGACAGTGAAGAGTTGAACATCGGCTCACTTTGCGAGCTGCGTTCTCTGGGATTGTCACTCTCGTGTTTGTGTTCCTCGTTTGTTAAATCACTTACTTTGCTCCACCTTTCGTCCACCCAATTCTTACACTTCCTGAATCAAGATAGCTATTTCATTTTTGCTGAAATAGAGCGCGTAAATTGTTTTATTTCCCGATTACTTTTTAGAGGTTATAAAGAATATGGCATATATATTTACCTACATATTTACTTTACTAATAAAATAAATACATATATAAGAACACAATGAGTTTAAATTATGAAGCAAGTTACAAATTGATATGGGACAGTACATATTTGAATAAGACACATGCGTCTATTGCTACTAGATAACAGCATTAGTTCGGTGGCAACTTATGAAATTCGATACCAGTCAACCGATGTTTACAATAACGAAACAGAAGTTGTAAGATGGCGGCGCCTCTGAGAGAGAGAGTAGAATCATGGAGCAGCGCTCCGTTGTGCGAATTTTACGGGCAAAAGTTATGGAATCAAAGAATGTAACCACAATTTTCTTCTGGGCTGTTATGCTTTAGTCTGCTGGAGATGAGAATTCCAGACGTTTCATCCGCAACTACTGCGAACATCTTCAATGGCGTTCTCTCATGACTTGCCTCTACGGGGAGCAGATACATCATCTGATACGTCGACTTGAAGTGTTTCGCAAGCAGAAGTCTTCCCTTCTGTGCTCTCTGGCCTTTCTTCACGCCATTGAAGATGTCCGCCATAGTTGCGGACGAAATGTCTGGTATTCTCATCTCCAACAGACCACGCACAACGGCCCGGAAGAAAATTCTAGTCACATCTAAGACTCCAGCCGTGAAAGCCTACGTTCTCGCATGAATCAAAGAATGTTCAAATAAAGACGGCGAGATGTCAAGCTGTTTAAATTGGGTGCAGAAGTTCCCTGAAGGACGGACACATATCGAAGACCAACACACGTCCATCGGCCAACGGAGATTGCCACAAAGGCGAATTTACAACGAGTTGAAGACTTGATCCGAACAGACTGAAGGATAACCATAGACACTATAGCTACCGCTATTGGTTGTTCACACGGTTGGCCTACCTCATGTCATAATGCATAACAACTTAGGTTTTCACAAAGGCTGTGCATGACGAGTGCCGCGCATGCTGGCCCTACAACACAAAAAGCAAACAACGGGTCTGGCATTACAGCATCTCAATCCCTTCAAGATGAAGGACACAATGTGCTAGCGCAAACTGTCACAGGAGACGAGTCTTGACTTCACCGTTACCAGCCCGAGACAAAGCATGCGTCAATACAGTAAACACATCCTGCGGTACCTGTGAAAAGTGTTTAAGTGACAGCATCCGTCGGGAAAGTGTTGCTCACAGTCTTCTGGGATCACGAAGACACACCAGCCTCAAGAACAATCCGTACCGACTCCTACTGTAGCATCCTCAACGGAAGCTACCAGGACTTCTCACCGAAGGCGTGTTACGCTTGCATAAAAACGCGCGTCCTCATACTGTGAACAATACAAAAGTGGGAAGTCACTGAGCATTCCCCGAATAGTTCTGGCCTTACTACAAGTAACTTCCATTTGTTTGGCTCTCTTAGACATCATCTCAGGTGAACATTTTCCAGACGATTGGAAAGTAAAAAAAAAAGAAAAAAAAAATCGATCGCAGAATCTGGAGAACTCTCGTAAACACTGTATACACAACGCACATGCAGCCACTGGCACAATGCAAAGTTTATTAAAAAGTATTTTATGTCGGGAGACGATCCTCCACTTTTAACCACATCACTGCACACTCTACCGCAGAGCTAACGGAACAGACACACTAGACAGTGTCTTTAGTGCATGCCATACAACACAACTGTAGCAATGGTTTTGCTGGTTACTTTGTGAACCTCGAGGTTTATCGAATAGGACTTGGAAGAATTTTGCGTTCAAGAGATGACTCATTTTATTTTCAAAAGATGTTCGTAAATTACTAACAATTAAAATACACAATAAAGTTTTCATAATGGCTGGTGTCTCTCAAGATTATTACAGTTTCCACTATATGGTTTTCTCAATGAAAACTGGTCTTTATTAAAATTTAAACTGTAATTTCCTTTAGGAACTACTCTGCATAACACGGGGGTGCAAGTCATCCTGGAGTCAATGAAAAAAGAGCTGCACACCATGATTATATTTACGTTAGGAGAGAGGTAACAGCGAACATATAATAGTTTCTGTGTTTTGTAATTTGAATAGTTCTATCTTAAACTCACTACTGGCAGGAAGAATACACATTACCAGGGGCATTCAACATTTTTTTTTTTTATAGGATCACCTTAAAACCCAAGCTAAGCGCTAAATTCGAAAGCTTTCCTCATAATCTTTCAAAGTACTCTACCCACACAGTTGTAGACGTTGTAACTACTTGTGAAACTACGGTACTCGGAGTGAAATATTGTTAACAGAGCTGAATTTATATCATTAACAAGGCCCTGCACTCTTTTAAAAGGTTTTCCAGCAATGTAAAACAACTTCTGGTAACAACCAGTAGTCGCTCGGTGCAAGGTCAGGCCTGTAAGGTGGATGGTCAAGTAACTGAACTTGGCGTCTTCCAGTTTTGTCAAATTTTCAGATGTTCTGTGAGGAGATGCACTATCGTGAAAAAGTAACAGCCTTGAAGTTTTTATACATGAACCCCGCCGCCTCAGCTCTTCAAATAAAGAAACTAAAATATAAGTGCCATAGTATTCTCCATTCATTGTCATTCTTCTGGCATAAAGTCAACCACTAATGGTGCTTCACATTTGAAGAAAACAATGAACATTCGTTCGGAGAACGAAAATCTTGTCTTGGGTCATTCTCATTTACCCACACGCAATTCTGAGCTTTATCTGTGGTGGCATAGTGATAAAACAAACTTAATCACCAGTGCATATATCTGTGAAAAATGTAGGACCATTTGAAGGAAACTTGTTCAGCAGTTTCCTTGTACATTCCTTTCTCCTCTTCTTCTCTTCATTGGTTAGGGAATGTGAAACCCATTTTGCACAGATTTTTCGCAGCTTTATATGTTCCATACTGTCAATGCTGCCATCACTGATACCAACTTCTATACTTAGCATTTCAACAGCAATATGTCGATTTTCTTCCACCAAGTTCCTCGGTCTTTGAATTGTTCTCTCGTTCATAGCTTCCCGAGGCTGGCCAGAGCGAGGGTTGTCTTTCAATGTCTCTCGCCCTTGTTCAAATGATCGAATCCATCTTGCAATTGTATCAAATGAACACACTTGATCTCCATGATCTGCTAACAATCCTCATGGATTTTTTCGCTCTTTCATCTGCTTATAGCATGTGAAAATGTGGTTTAGAAATATTCATGATTTTTCAGCAGCTATTGACACAGGACTGAACTCAACAGACTGTACGACAGTGACTATGTAAGTTTAAACTTGCATTTATACATATTTTGATAGCTTGAGGTCGATTATTGCCAGTTGCCTTAGTTACATTTTTGTAGACATTATTGATCAACATTGAAAAGGCTGATTACAAAACATTTGAATGTCGCTCGTATATGCAGCAATGGTTTTAAAGACCTGGTCACTAAGTTTATTCTCTTATATTTGATAGCATCTGGCGCTAGGAGGCGTACCGTTTGGTACGCATAACTGTGCATTAGGAAGGAATGTGTTTCCACACAAAAACTAAATACATACAGATTTTTTGCACTTGCCCCTAGGGAACTTGTGGCTGGAGTGGAGTGTTACGATAATACATGTGTTTAGGATGGACATAATCGCCTTTATAAGAGAAAACCTATTCGCAAAAAAAGCCGCTGCTTGTTTTGTCCTTAAAACGCTTTCACTTGTACAAATAATCGTGCTGATAGTATCACTTTGATTTAATTTTTTCTGTTCATAATGTATGCATGTTGGAGACAGGGTGCAATTATTATTGGAAAGCTCTGTAGTACGGGCGATATTTGGGTGTTTCGTGCTCTGTTCGTTATGCCCTAATTGTCGATGTGCAGGTAACTCACGACAATCGGAAGTTGAACTTTCCCTGGCCGTGATAGTGCAGTGAGATGTGTTATTGTTGTGATTGTGAGGCTGCATCGCTCTGAGGTGGCCAGCACTTCTTGTTGGAGACGGCGTCGGCGTCGCTTCTTCTCACCGTTACGTCCTACACCACTTGTAAGTATTCAGAATTGCTTATTAAATATCTCTAAGCACAATAATTCTGAAAATATTTATTTGTATTCAGAAGAATGGCCAATAGTGTTACTTAACCTCACAAAGATGAATGTAGCATGTTTTCGGAACATGAACAAATGAAGAACAGTATGGAAGCTGGGATCAAGGTTGCCAAATAATTGCTAATGGCTGTTGCCAACTTTATATGAATGTCACCAGAAAGTAGCCAAACATTAGTAAATTGAAGTGAAAATAAGCTATATGGTGGAGAAATATATATGTATTTATTTATTCACTCTGCAATTGAGCTTAGCTCGGTGGGAGTGGAGAAATAAGAAACAATATTTACACTCTGTACTTATAATAATACATGTCAATCTAATTAAATAAATGTCAGGCTAATGTCAACAATTAATACTAGTCAAATTTATTAAATACTTTTCAAGATTATTAAATACGTGTTACTTAATTAAGTAATTAAATATACCCAGTCTAAATGTACATTTGTCAACAAAGCATGCCAACCTAATTAAATGCTTTTCAGCCAATTTAAATACATTTCGGCCTAATTAAATACAGTTCAATTTAATTAAGTAAATGTTAACATGATTAAATACACATCACATAATGAAATATGTACCAAAGTAATTGAATACATATCATCCTAATTAAATACATGTCAAGTATAATTAAATGCATGTATACTTTATAATTAAATACTTCCCTAATTAAATACATTTTAATACTAATTAAACGTAGTTCAATCTGATTAAATATATGTGAACCTAATTTAATACACTTCATACCCATTTAATACATTTCAGCCCCAATCTAATTAAATGCCAATATAAATAAATATGTTTCAACCTAATTAAATAACATGCCAACCTATTTAATTTCGCCACGGTTGGCGGATCATTAAGGCACGGACTCGTGAGCGGGAGGTCTGTGGTTCGAATCCCGTCAGGATTGTCCTCCCTGATTGAGAGTTTTTGCAGGTTTTTCTCAGTCCTCATGAATGGCAAATGCTGGGGAGGCACCCTAAACTTACGCCCGAAACGTTTCCTTCCTTAAAAAAAATTCTTTCCCAATTTATCATTCCATCTCATGTATCGTCAGTGTCCTGTGGTGCCTAAGAAGTAAAAACGGGCGTTGAATACTATTAAAAAAAACCTAATCAATTACATGTTAACCTAATTTACTCGTAAACACAATTAAATACACGCCAACATTATTAAATACGTTTCTACCTAAGTAAATACATTTTGATCTAATTAAACATATAAAAAACTTAATTAAATGCTATTAACGCAATTGCAAACATTTAAAATTAAGTAAATACATGTCAACCTAATTAAATACATTTAAAGGTAATTAAATTTATTTCAACCTAATTAAATATATGTGAAACTAATTTAATACACTTAAATCCAATTGAATACACATAAATCTAATTTAATGCACTCCAAACTAATTATAAATAAATACATTTCAACGTATTAAGCACATGCCAACCTAATTTAACACATGTCAAATCAATTAAATACACATCAACGTAATTTAATATACTTAACCCTGATTAAACGAATATCAATAAAATCTAAAACATGTCACCCTAATTAAATACATGTCGGCAATGTAACAACATCAAGCTGATTCTAATTTAAAATATATAAAGTGAATTATATCCATGCAAATATAATTTAATACATTTCAACCTAATTAAATATATTTAAAGTAAATAAAATATTGTAACCTAATTAACTACGTCTCAACCTAATTTAATACATTTCAACCTAATTAAATATATTTAAAGTAAATAAAATATTGTAACCTAATTAACTACGTCCCAACCTAATTTAATACAATTCAACCTAATTAAATATATTTAAAGTAAATAAAATATTGTAACCTAATTAACTACGTCCCAACCTAATTTAATACATTTCAACCTAATTAAATATATTTAAAGTAAATAAAATATTGTAACCTAATTAACTATGTCTCAACCTAATTTAATACATTTCAACCTAATTAAATATATTTAAAGTAAATAAAATATTGTAACCTAATTAACTACGTCCCAACATAATTTAATACATTTCAACCTAATTAAATATATTTAAAGTAAATATAACATTGTAACCTAATTAACTACGTCTCAACCTAATTAAATACATTTCAACCTAATTAAATATATTTAAAGTAAATAAAATATTGTAACCTAATTAACTACGTCTCAACCTAATTTAATACATTTCAACCTAATTAAATATATTTAAAGTAAA
The DNA here is from genome assembly GCA_030762175.1 of Metallyticus violacea. Taxonomy (NCBI): domain Eukaryota; kingdom Metazoa; phylum Arthropoda; class Insecta; order Mantodea; family Metallyticidae; genus Metallyticus; species Metallyticus violacea. The sequence goes on along the minus strand of CM060835.1, from coordinate 12,755,801 downwards.
TAAAATATTGTAACCTAATTAACTACGTCCCAACCTAATTTAATACAATTCAACCTAACTAAATACATTTCTAACTTATTAAACACATGTCAGGCTTTCATAGACTTCAACCTAATGAAATACATAGCAGCATGTTAAACTACTTTAATGTACTTCAACATAATGTAATACATGCCAAATACAAAAATAGTTTATGAACTACAATATTTATCTAAGTTTCTCTTAAATGTTTTAGCTGTTAGAGAACGTTCTGTAGAGAACGAAGTGTAGGTAAGTTATTTCAATCGTGGATGATTTTGTTTCAGAATGAAAGTTGTCCCCTGGCTGTTCTCTGTTTCCTTCCTTGATTTTTAAATGTGTTATCTTCACTTAATAACACGAGAGTGTGTTATGTTCAAGGTTAAGTATATTTATCATAAACTGTACTTTGCATTACTTTTAGTTCTCTTCTCTCAGCCTACTCTGTACAAAAGGCACATTTTGATTTGCACCGGAATGCTCTCGTTCCACCTTTTAACCAACGTTGTTGAGGTGCCATATGGCAAAATTTAAGCAAAATTATAAACAACGTATTCACCTCCACACGTTTCTAATCAGATGTGAGTTCATATGAGAAAGCCGGTGAGAATCAGTCACCGTATCAAATTCAATTCCAAAGGTAGTTTTCCCCATATCGTATTTTTTAAATACGTCAAGACATGACATTTTCAAGCACTTGCTAAGGCCTTCTGGTTATAATTAGCAGGTGTTACATTAACCACAAACGACGTAATACTGAAAATGATTATGTCGTACAGGTCGCGCTGGCGCCCCGTGGCTCAAGTCCGCGCTGCAGTGCCCCGCCGGGGCCCCCAGCGACAGGCAGTCCTACTGCAGTTTCCGCCGCCCCGGCTCCCTGCAACAAGATGACAAACCTGAACCGCATCAGGGTCGTCGTACTGGGCAGTCCCCGCGTCGGTAAATCGGGTAAGTAAAGATTATGATTTCTCTACAGACTTAAACATATGTGCACAGGTTTGTATGTATGCAAGGTGTCCCACAATTGTACAATTTTTCGGAATAGGCAACCCACATCACATTATGATTGTTAGGAAAAAGCAACAGCTGGTTTAACAACCGTTAACATCTGAGTACGGAGAACGTGTTTCAGATACTTCGTATCAGGGACAGTCCGTCAATAAGGGCCATGTCCGGCTCCTTCAAAGAAAATGCATTAATTATTTACCCTTTTCTCTTCTCCTAGTCAACTTAAAAAAAGCATGAAAACAGCGATGTTAGTCCTTAATTGTATTTCACACAATAAGTCAATTTTCTCCCTACTGTAGTAGCGGTAGCATGCGGATCCTCCGTTAGAGAGGGAAGTTCATGGGCCAGCCTGCAAAAGTTTACGCTTTAAACTGTTACCTTCATGGGTCAGCAAAGATTTACAAGGATTTATTTATCTTCCTCCAGGGTAGGTTAGCCTTTCTCCTGCTTATTTCTGCGTTCTCTTGGGCCAGCAGAAAGACGGCCCATGGCCAGCGCTCGGTATACTCTCTTTTCTTAGGAACCGGACGTTGAGAGGTTACTAACACCATGTATAACTGACTGAGGGTTGTTTCCTTTTATGAAATTGGGTGGCTTCCTCGCCGTTTGTCAGTGGGAAGTTGACGTTCATAGTGTTAACTGTAAGGTTACAAAATAGCGTAACTGTTTTGTGGCAATGAATGAAGTGAACGTTTTATTAAAGACTTCATTTTCGCGTATTAAGTTTAACTGTTAAGTTGGAAGTGAATCGATTTGGAGCTCATTAACTGAAAGCTATAGGAGTCTACTGAGTCATGGCACAAAATTAAGTTGTTGTTTTTTTTTTTTTTTTGTTTGAAAATGCATTTTGGCTGACAGCGTGTGAAGTGGGAAATGTATCTTCTTAATATGAATGAGGTTAGAAAAAAAATAGAAAAGGTAAATTTCGTTTCTGTACGGGCCGATAAAACGACAGATGTCACAATTTGTTGTGATATTACAATACATCAGTATGGGTTGAAAATATCATAAAATTCATTGCTGTTTCTGAATTGACCGCAGAAAGCTTAAGGCTTATTTTAACATCTGAATTAGAAGAGTTCCCATAAGCCTTAAGTTTATAGAGCTGCAGTTATGTGAGAATGTCGGGGAACAGCATGTCTTGATAAAAGACCTTCACATAAGCCATTTGCGTGTCATGCAGTTATGTCCCTGGCCCATCCTTCTATAAGGTCACGAGCCGCCACTGTTTCGCATATATTTTTCTTTGAAAATAAGTCTCTTTTTTCACTGTCATTGTTTATACTTTACCGATGTGAACTGACAGTGATTTCAGCACCACTAGCTAAAAAGAAATTATATATAATTTAGGTACAAAAGTAGAAGAATTACGCGAAGATTGAATATTATATTTACAGCTTAATTGCCAAGGAAAATATTTTAGAGAAATTTAATGGAAAGTTACAGTTGTGTGTGTAGATGCGACATGCTGGTAAACCATTTCTTGAACATCAAAAAATGAGATGACCATAACTTTTTCAACTGAAACAACAGCATTTTATATTTTTTGGTGTTGATGATGATAAAGATTTCCACATAGAGCTTGGGTGGTCACTCTGAGAGACTCAAAACGAAATAGCCAGGGCTAATCAGCAGTGGTTACTTTTGAAAGAAACTTCGCATCTTCAAAGCCTGGCAAGAAAATGGTTTTGTCTATTTCAAAGAGCTGCCACTTTGAAGTGAGTGATTCGCCAGGTCAACGAAGACCATTGGACTATGATGAAAACCTTCTGAACTCTTTAATCCATGATAATCCACATCAGAAAACGCGAAAATTATCAAATATGATGACTTGTGACAAATTGCGACCAAATGAAGAAAAAATACTCAGAAAACTGCATCAAATGCTACTGCAACACTTGCTAACAGCTGATGAAGCCACCCGGCTATTCAAGAGCTTGAGTAAGAGGTGTTTCCACATCCCCCATATTCTCCCAATCTTGCGCTCTCATACTTCCACCCTTCTCCTTTACAATAAGCAAACTAAGGAGCAGGTAACATAAAATTAACAATTTAAGTGCGCTACAAAATTACAAATGTTATGCCTTTAGTACCACTAAAGATTTATTCGAGGTTTGTTTCATCATGTCTACGAGGAATAAGTCATAAGTCATACCAACTATTTTTTTTTACCCGCGAACAAAGTACAATACGAAAAATCTGAGATGTATCATTAAAAGTGAATGGAATGTACTTTTGAATGAAACCACCAGGTGGTATAAGTGAGCAGAGGTGCGTGTCTCAGCACGCCCGGAAGTTCAGTTGGTGATCGACTGTGGTTAGGAATGGAGATCACGAAGAGTGAACAACGTGCGTATGTAAAAATAGTATTTATCCGCGGTAGGAATGTATGAGAAAGCCACAGAGATCTATGGGATGCACTGGGTCTAACACAGAGTGCGAGGTGGACAGAGGTCTTCAAACGCGATAGAATGTCGACTACCGATCTGCCGCGCAATGAGCGTTCTGTGTCTGCGAACAAGGATGTAGGGCAGTGGAACAGTCCTTACGTGATGATAGGCGCTGGACATTATGGAATTAGAAGAGCAAACAAGAATTTCGGCAAACAGTGTACCGCCTTTTATGGGAATACCGGAACATGCGGGAAATGTGTGCAAAGTGGGTGTCGCATCAACTAAGTGAGGTACAGAAGTGAACCTGCCACGAAAACATGTCACATCAATCTGGCGAGATTTCAGGAAGATGGAGATGTCATGTTGAATCGCATCATTGTAATTGATGAAACGTGGGCAAGGCAAGGGCGTATGAACCAGAACTGAAGCGGTCGGTGCAGTGAATGTCGTCACCCTTTGTCACCACGCTAACACAAGTTTCGCCAAACTCCTTCACCAACAAAAGTCATGATCATTATAGCGTATTGTCAAAGTATGATGTGTGTCATTCAGCGCGTGAGGAGACCACTGTGAATGCCCAGCATTAAGGTCTTTTTGTGTGTGTGTGTGTGTGTGTGTGTGTGTGTGTGTCACAATTGGCAAGAACTTTTGAACAACGCCATTATTCCCCACGATAACAGCTGACAGAGACAGAGTGTCAAGTGTCTTTTACAGCGGTGGGGTGGGGAAGTTCTTCCACACTCGCCATACTCGCCCAATCTCAGTCCCTGTGATTATGATGTCGTCCCCAAAGTGAAGCAGCCATTGCATGGAAAACGTTTTGCTAACAAAGGGGACATTTTGACATCATTCGACAAGAGGTGGCTCACATTAGCAACCCATATGCAGCAGATGGTGTTCAGCGCCTTCCACATCACTGGCAACGAACCGTCGATGTACTTGGAGACGACTTCGAAGACTGCTAAACATCTGGGAGATACGTCCTGTGTCGGATTTGAAATGTGTAAGTTGTGTGTTTTTTTTTTTTTTGAGTAGTGTTTAACGCCCGTTTTTACTACTGAGGCACCACAGGCGGTGGACACTGATGATACATGAGATGAAATGATAAATTGGGAAAGAATTTTTTTTTTTTTAAGGAAGGAAGCGTTCCAGGCCTAAGTTTAGGTACCTCCCCGGCATTTGCCAGTTATGAAGACTGAGGAAAACCTGGAAAAAACCCCAGTCAGGGAGGACGGTCCCGGCGGGATTCGAACCGCAGACCTTCCGCTCACGAGTCCGCGCCTTAACGACCTCGGCCACCCGTGGCGGTGTAAGTTGTGTGTAACTTTTGCTTATGTCGTAATAAACCAATTCCGGTTGTCTGTGTTTTGCTTCTTCCCCACCCACATCCAGCCTTTCGTTTGTGGTAACACCCGGGAGTAAATGGCATACCTTTCAGTCATATATATGTTATATACTTCGTGTTTTTCCTTGTTCACGAGATAAAGATGGTTGCCATGACGTATCTACTGTACTAAATGACCCCGTATTAAGGGGAGGGGCAACTAGACTTATCTACTGACAGGATTTGTAAAATTAAGAAAGTGTTCAACAACAAGCTATACACAGAAATGAATGTTTAAAATGCTTAAAATTCAACAAAATGTCATGGTACTGTTTTATTGCGTACTTAATTCATTAAATTATGAATATTATTAATTTATTTGAAATACTCTTTTTTACAATTTTACCAATGCATATTAGATCATTCTTTACTATTTTTTTGTACGTGTGTGTGAGAGAGAGTTTGGCTGACAGAACAAGCGAGCGTGCTAGCGAAGGAATGAATGGACCGGAAGGCCATCGAGTGAACGAACCGTGAAAAACATCAAAACAAGGTTAGCACTCAGCACATTTTTTTTTTCCATCAGAAGCGCGCAAGGAATTCAGAAGCAGCTGACAATACCCAGGACCATCACCCAGGAAATTAGTTTCGTTTGCTCGGCTGCCTCTCTGTGGGAAAGTTTGCATTCACTGGTAGTCTTCACTTTGTTGTTTCACCAGACTTTTTGTATGACGTATGTGTGAATTCCAATTAGCTTCCATTGTGGAAGTTTCTGTGTTATCCTCACCACCTCAAAATATGTTTGATTCTCTCAATTTCAGGGGCATAAGTAGTAACAACATTAATGAATTTCTAATTGGAAGTTTTTGGTTTGCATTGGACATTTTTGTGCGCTGAGATGATGTGGGATTTTAAAATATGGGAGAGATATTTTTGGTCTTGGATATAGATGTCAAGAAAAGAAACGAAAAGTTGTTATTCCACGGCTGTTTCGCTCCGTATGAACAATCATAGATGTTCTGTTAAAAGCAAGTCTCTCTTGTCCTGTGTCACTGTAAAATTTTGATGATGCATTTAATTTAACACTTATTGATGTGTTACCGACTCGTTCCTGAAGCTTACCTCAGAGATAGAGAGATGGCAGCTATATAGAGTGTACACAGTGAGACCGCAACATTTTAAACAAATTTTGAGGAAAGAAAAAAATTTATACTACTGGGTGAGCAATGCTTGACGCAATCTTGGGACCGGTCGGCAGCGCTATGTCGCTATGTAGGCGGAGGCGGGGAGTATATTTCTGCGCGAGGTTTCAATGTGAGTTGAAATCTTGCACAAGTAGCACGTGTTTGTTTGATGACACAATACAGTGTATTGGGTGAAAGTGTATCAAGTGAAATGAGACAATACAAGTATTCTATTCCCTAAAGAGTATTCATGTATTATGATGCGTAGGTGCGTACAGAATCAGCGCGTGCTGTAAGGAGATAATTTCAAGAGAAATTTCTTGATGTTCATGTTCCTAATCGGAGTTCGATTCATTAAGAAATTGTTCCCATTTCTCAGAGGGAACTGCAGAGTGTAATGAACAATTTCCTAAGCAGGTGTCAGAAATGCTTGAACAACGAAGGGAGACAGTTTCAGTATCTCCTTGCTTAATTTATTTTTCTTTTTAAGTTTTTATGTTATAATTAAATTACGCGTCAAATCGTATTATATTTACTGCGGACTTCCTGTCGCCTGTACCTCGGAAACGGCAGCCAACCTCGCCGGCCGGCCACACGCCGCAAAACCGGTTGCGTGAAGAATCGTTCACTCCGTACCATTATTATATATGAAAACGATAATATAACTCATCATTGCTATTCACTATGTTTTCATTGTGAGTTACAATGATGAGTTTTATTATCATTTTAGTTTTCATTGTTACTCACAATATTCAGTTCAGTACACTTGCACATGGGTACTTCGGATGGCGCGAAGAATGTCAAACCTATCATCCATTTCATGTTCAGCATCTCTTTGGTGACAGAGTTTACGGCACGTCTTATGCGATGTTTTAAGTCCATTACGTCTATAACTTTTGTAGCATATATTCTGTCTCTTACGTACTCTCACAAGAAAAATGCTAGTGGTGTAATATTGAGGGAACGCGGAGGCTAAGGAATTGAACCATCGTGGCCTATGCAACAATCGGGCAATTCGAACCACGAATCTTCAGCCTGCACGTTGTTCTTCTCCAAGCATGGAACCAAGAACCTCTCTTATCTAATTCCGCATGCCTCGGAGACCACCCTAAGGTTTCTGTACTGTGAGAAATTATTGGTTAAAAACCGACTCGTAATGCTACGAGTATTTATTACCAAATTTTCTGGTTTAACCAAACCATATAGGGGTTAATTTATAGGAAAGATGTTCAACAAAGAATGTTCATACTTTTTGACATTATACATATATTCATCCTCATAATTTTGATGATGTTTCTTAAAATAGTCCCCGCATCTGAAATTTAAGCATCGCGAGAAACCCTTTTGAACTTTTTTGTTCAAGCATAAAATTAAGTCAGTACTAGTGGTCTAGTGATAGCCTCACAGGCCCAATATCGTGGGTCCATTCAGTCAGGATAGATGGATTTATTTTTAGAGCGTAAAATTCCAAATATGGCTTCCTTTGGAAGGAATCTCGTGTCGTAGATTTACGTCACGTAAAAGAACCCCAAGTCTTAAAGAAGAGCACTATGAGCAAATTTATCGGCCGTTTCATGCCCTGAATTGATTGGGACGCTGATGACCTGAGATGTTAAAGAGCGTCCGTAAATAAAACAAGTCAATAAATTCAATATATAATTGTAGATTCTGTCGGTTTTACGAAGCTAAATGCATTACAAGAAAATAAGTTTTTGCACTTTTGTTCTATTAGTAGGTTGCGATGGATTTAAAAAATGGGCAAATTCTTTTGTATAAACCTTATAGTTTCAACTTTATCCAATATAAAATGTATTATAATGAATTGGTATTGTATAAAGCAGCACAAAGACATTGCAAGACGTTGGAAGTCAGATATGACCCGAAAAGATAGCAAATATACCCCTTTTGACAGCAGTTTTTACCACACTTCTAGATGGATGAAAAAGGGCACCCTCAAGAGAAAAGACTGTTCGCTAGTAGATTTCCAAAGAGAATGTTCAAGGAAACGGTACATGTCTTCTAATGGATGTGACAGAAACCCACTTTTCTGTCCCCGTACACATTCAGGGCAGATGGGTTTGCTAGATTTTTGGTTTCGCCCCCTGGTCATGATGGGAGGCAAAGTCGAACCCTGTATTCGTGACTCAGTGAAAGTGTTCAATGAAGCAGAAAATAGCGGAAGTCCTTGAGTGTTCATGTTTAAAGCGGGCCTTGAGCAGCTACCGACTTAAATTAGCGACTGGAATGTCATCTTGATGATTCGTGTTACTGAAGACATGAATGACGTGTTTGATTCCAGATCATTATAATATTTAACAGCTCCCAATACTCCACTGAGACAAATTACTCATCAGTAGAGATTGGAGTTTTATATTTTTGAACCGTTATTTTAGCTTTTATAGGATTTTAATGCAAATTTCTGCGCCGTTGTCGCATGAAAATATCTCCCCGAGCGATACTATCTGTCAGGTAAGTGTGGTGACATCCAGTTAATTTCATTGGTCATTATATATTTGGTCTTAAACACTTGGGGATTAACTTCTTTTGGTGACAGTGCAGACTTCTGAGCTGTCTTAGTGATAGGACACAGGTAAAAAGTTCCCAGGGAACTGGGGCTTATTTGGGGTTTCTCTTAGAAATTTAAGAGCTACTTATTGGCTAGTACGTGACCGTGGTTGTTGTAGGCGTTTAGATTTATTTTAATTATTCATAATGTTAATTGTGCATATGTTTCAACATCATCATTTTATAGAAATTATAAAATGTTGCTTCGGTAGTTACTGAGCTTTAACTTTCAAGCATAAAATTCCTAAGTATGGCTTCCTTCGGAAGGGAAGTAAAGCCGTGGGTCTCATGTCGTACATTTACAGCACGAAAACAAGTCTGAAAGAAGAGGCCTCTGAGCAAAATTTATCGGCCATTTCAAGCCCTGAATTGAATGGGACACAGATGACCTGAGATGTTAAAAAGCGTCCGTAAATAAACCAAATAAATAAATACCCTTTCCCTCTTCTAACGGCTCGGTACCTCTGCCACTCTAAACACTCTTGGTGTCGTCATGTTATAATATATAACTTTTATTACTAACCTTTGTAATTTGGAAGTTCTTGGATAAAAGATACTTTGAAGCCATCCGGCCCCACTTCCAAGAAACTACTAGCATTTCTAGTACAGATTTTCAGGTGGTTATGGGTGGTTATGTTGTATACTTAGCCAACCTACTCGAACACTGTTCAGTTTAGAAGCGTAAATTATAAAAAACAACAAGAATAAGATATAAATCAAATTGGACGGTACCAAAGCAATATATCCCAGGTTCTGTTCTTGTAGTAGCAAGAAACGTTTCAAGGAGAGAACTTTTAGCAATACTACATCACTCAGTCATTTTGAATAAGCTTCTGTTTATAAAAAAATCTAGTTTATGATAACCTAATAATTTTTACATGTTCAAATACTGGAATATTTAAAGTTCCGATTATTATTGTACGGCACACTGGAACATTGCAACAAAGAAATAAAATAGAGATTGTCTCGGTCTTCTTATTCATAGGGTGGAAAACGGGAGAAAGGAAAAACGTTGATGATTATTTCTACCTTTCCGAATCCGGAAGTGCTTGTACGGAAGATACTATAAAGCCATCCGCTCCCACTTCCAGGTAACTACTTATAGACGGCATTGCTATTATAGCAATCCAGGTCGGTACGGAATTTGGTATACTACTAAATAGCAACCCGTTCGAACAGAGCGTGTGGCCTAGTAAAGTAAGGGACTAACAACACAGGTGCCAGGGCTGGCACTAAGGGTCAAGAACCTTTGGACGAAAATTACGCTCAAAACTTTTCTGCGATTAAGCCATTAAAACCGGCAAGACCGATAAACTTAAAATATGCTGCGTGCTGTATCTGGTGAAAAGGCGAGCGCCCCTATTGGCTGTTCTGACGCGAAGGTAGTTAAGAGTGTTCCATCTTCTCATCTTCGCAGGTTCACAACGTTCCGCTATTCTAAACAACACGCACACTCTTGCACACATTGTCAGCAGATTAACTTTCAAGGTTAGCGATCCTAAAACTTTATGGCCCCTCATTGAGTGGCGCCTCCGGGCGCAGAATGTTAAATTATAGTCCGGAAACACTTCTCCTCGGTAATTATAGCGCCGGGGTGAGTCTGGGTGCTCTTCAACTTTCTGGCAGATTTTAGTCATTTTCCGTTACTCATAACAAAAGACAAACGTAGGTCAGACGCTTCTGTGATTCATCTGAAAAAAGTTGACAGTCGAAGAATGTGAAGCAATACACATCGACTGGTCGTAGTTGATTTGTTTTAAATTAATGATGCGTCAACTGAGGCTATTGACCTTTGGAGGTTCATGAAGCTTCATGAATTAGAGGTTGAATTATTTGGCACCTGGGCTCAGAAATAATAGATTCTACCTTACGGATGTCTTACGTAAGAAAAAAAAAATACCACAACAATAACTTTACTCCACATTGATACGAAAACACCTTGGAAAAGTTTTTCGGTTATTCCAGTGATATGTTTAAGGGAAGCAATGAGTAAATCAAAAATATTTTGGGGTTTTTACCAAAAATAATCTGTCAATTTTATGTTACCAGAGTTTTAATGCCCTACGACGCTTAAAACTTCAATTAATTGGATCACGTTTAAATGACTGCATCCTTTAAAAGTCTGTGCTGAAAGAAGTCTATTTAACTTGCATGTAAAGTTGTTTCCTGAACGCATTTTAGATTGTTTAAAATCTGTTTTGTACAAATTTTATGAAATAACTTTGAAATATTTTAAGTAAATACGTGATAACTGATGAACACTAAAAACAGTCCGTCCTGGTGAGCTAGTAGACCAAAAGTCGTGGGTTCAAAACCGATCAAGGTCGATGGGTTTTTAGGGCGTAAAAGTCTTATGTATGGCTTCCTTTGGAAGGGAAGTAAAGCTGTGGGTCCGACGTCGTAGATTTACGGCATGTGAAATATCCTCAAGCCTGAAAGAAACCTTTTGCGCATTGCACCAGGTAGTAGCTTGTAGTTAGTTTGAGAGAGACTTTGTCAGTGAGTTTATATGTTACACGGTGTTTTCATTTAAGTAAATTGTTCTTCGTTAGTTTTGCCACTACATAAATATAACTTGAAGAACGGTTTTTTATGTATAACACATATACGAAGACGAATTCTTGCAGAGAAGTAAATATCCTGACAGTCGTGTTTCAGATACAGAAACTGTTCGTTAACTAGTTGAAAAGTTACTAGAGACAAGATATCTCAGTGACAAGAAAGTGTTCCGAACCGCAGTGTTTTTACGAAAGAAAGTGTAGATGAAATACAAAAATTACTTACGCAATGTATTGCCGCTGAGGGGCATCATTTTCAAAATCTAGATTAATACTTATTACTATCGGTCTTAAATACTGTTTAACTTCATGCCTTTAGTAAAAATAAAACTATTAAAATAAAAGCACTAATTTTGCATGCGGGGATTCTATCTCTCTTTTTTCCGGTTGTGGCGGCTGCCCTTCCTCAGTAAACAGCGCACTCGGGCAGCCCATAACTCAAATAACCTCACTGAAAATTATATCGCATAATTTCTCAAATGTCTTCTTAAAATCTGATCAATTATTTGTTTTGTTGCAAAAATGTCAGATCTAGAACGCTTTTTTTTTATCTGAAAAAATATTTTAAGTAGAAAATAAATAACTTATAACTATCTATAATATAATGATGAAGTTTTGGTATATTGCTATGTATGTTATATAAATGTGTTTGTCACTGGCAATGGGCACTTGGTGAAAAAGGGGAGGAGGCATTATGTGTGTTTGAAAATGTGAGAAATCTGTCAACTATGCTCAACTTTAATTTGAGAAGCATTCACCTACAGAGCAGCCATGGTATGCATGTCTGGCTGTCGGTGCATAGAAAAATGCATAAACCATCGACACCAGCGCAGTCCCCAAAAATCCATCAACCCTGGGAGTCACATCTTGAAGCTCTGATACCTACGGATCATGATATGTTTCTGGTAGAGAAGATTTTGCTCCCTATTTGGTTTTGAAGTGTGGGGAAGAGAAATTCCGCATCAAGAATACTCTTTAAAAAGTGGTCACGTGAAAGATAGAGCGAGAAATGTTGCAAAACTGTCAGAGCGAACAGTTTTAAGAACGGCCTTTGATGAAAATGATTCCCGTACAAAAAGGAGGAAGGAATGGGGAAGAATTCGCAACAGCTGCCAAACGTTTTTATCTCCTTCTAAGACATTAAACATATTAAGACAGCTGCTTCCAAATACCAAGTGCTGTTATCTTCTTTGCAATACATTGGAGCGCCACAGTACCGCTCGCGGCTGCTTCTTCACCCACGTCCGGAACTAATTCTCTCTCGCTGAATTTAGCGTGGACAACCCTGGCCGTGCTCCACATCCGACTGGACCGCTCTCGGGGCGCCAACCAGCAGTGTGTCTAGGTCAGATGCGGGCGTTCGTGATTTTCCTCCGGCTGCTTCCCTCGCGTTGTTGCTTTTCCGATCAATTTCTGCTGAGGATCGTGTAGCAGAGAAAGTATTTCCGGCACTGCGGAAAACAAATGCTAAGGCATCATGAATAAAAGATAAGCCCGCGTTTGCAATTTCTAAGTACCAGTATTCCACTGTTGTAATGGATGCTTCTTAGGAAATGAACTAAAGTTTTATGACTTAAACTCAATAAAACACTATTCAATTAAAAATGATTAAAGGATTGGCAGCCTTTGTTTCAACTGACCAAACGCTCTTTCTATTACTGCCCCTTCTTTGGCGTGTTTGCAGTTAAACCTACGTTGAATAGCAAGTTTAACTGGTGTGATAAGCCAGGGAGATATACCATAAGCGTAGCCACAATGCAAAGAAGATTTCTTGAATCATGAACAGAGCCAGATTACTCGACACTAATGGTTGTAAACTTTTCTTTAGCCTCAAATGCGTCGGTCCTGGTGGTGTAGCGGTAATCATACTTACCTTCTAAACCCAGCATCGCGGGTTCAAATCCAGCCAGGACCGATGGATTTTTTCGGGCGTAAAAATCCTAAGTATGGCTTCCTTCGGAAGGGAAGTAAAGCCGTGGGTCCCGTGTCGTACATTTACGGCATGAAAAAGAACCTCAAGGCTGAAAGAAGAGGCCTCTGAGCAAAATTTGTCGGCTGTTTCACGCCCTGAGTTGAATGGGACGCTAATGACCTGAAATGTTAAAGAGCGTCCGTAAATAAACCTAATCAACAGCATCAAATGTCGCCTGAACATTAATAGTTCTTTAATTTCTGTCAGGGTTCAATCTAATGCACCTACAACAGTAGTTAATTAAAGTGAGTTTGCCACATCAACTCATTTCATGCATTGTACTGGGGAATGATCTTTTTCGAAATATGACCCATAGTTTTACACATCGTGAAGCGGTCCGCTCCAAAATCTTGTGGCACTACACTCTGGAATCCAGGATCAACAACACACCATGCGGGTTAATGCTTTTTCGTCGCTATTTGACAGAAATTGTGATGTTAAAAAAGCAATACTTTCAGTCTCAAAACGCACCAGCTCCTTACATCTACACATATTTCTTCTTTCACCAACCATTTTTCTCTCCCTCACGTGCATGAACATCGCCATGACAAATGGTATCACCTGATGGAGTGGAGCCTGCTCACCCTTAGACTCCAAAATATTGAAATTGTAGCTACACCTAACTAGTTGTACCTTCGCTTTATTCACATCAACAGTGAAGTTACAACTACCGAAGCTACAGCTATAGGGGGAGTGTTATAGCCACTTTTATTTACACCAAAGCAAGTTGCAACATCGTCTACTTTTTGTTCACTTTGCCCATTGTTTGTACATTTTAGGCATACTTGTGGCATGAAACAAACATTTCAGAGCTACGAATGGGTCAGAGAAAATGCATAAGAATCAATTTTCATACCGACTATCGAACGTGGTGATTCTGGCGGTGATAATTCGCACTCGGGAGGTCCGGGGTTCAATTCTTTAGACCGCCCATTCTGACCTTGGATTTTTACCTGGTTACTTCAGCGAATGCTGGGAATTATATTTACATTTTACGATTTACAGCTCTCCCATTTCATTCATTCAGTTGGATCTGCGTGCCAGGATGACGTAGGCTGGCGAGCTGTAAAGATGTCTTGCACTTTGGAAGGCTTTCTGCCCCGGCGTCCGGTATGAAGGCACACCTTTCCAGAGTCTCGTGCAATTTGGGGGGGGGGCTATATCGGCCGCCCCCCTCGGTGTCTCCCTCAGCTCATACCTTCCTCCCGAAAGTGCCCAAATAAGGGGCGTAGGCACAAACGGCTAGCTATGAGCAAGGTTAAACTACCAAAAGCCTCCTATACCCCAGACCATATAAAGTGAATAGACATTCCATTTTTTGCCGATTGTTGTTCTGTTATACCGGGTGATTCTGAAGCCCTTCTCTGGTTTCGGGGATCAATAGAACAGAAACCATGGCAAACATAGCGGAAACGTCTATATCACTGGATAGAGTATCTCTCCCAGTTTCTTTGTGGTATACTTTACAGGTATACTATATGGCCTCCTTTGGTGACGAGCTAGACATCAACCCTGTAGTCAAGTTCTTGCCTCACACGTCCCAACATCTGACGGTCGATACCAGCGACTACATACGTGATCCTCTCTCGCAGTTGTGATAAATCATGTGGCAAAGAGGGCACGAACATACGATCTTTGATATAACCCCATTAGAAAAAAAGCACACGGGGTTAGGTCAGTGACCTGGAAACCACAGAAGAAGATGAGAGTCATCTCGAGCAGCACGTCCAATCCAAAGACGAGGAATTTCAGTATGGAGGTACTCACCTTCGTCATCGTGAAAGTGGGGTTGGGACCCATCTTGCTGATAAATAAAGTTCTGGTTGTGTGCATGTAATTGTGGCATTAGCCACAAAGAAAAATTGACCGTACACTTTTGATAAAGAAACAGCATGAATGAACAGTGCTTAACGCCCGTTTTTACTACTGAGGTACCACGGAAAGTGGACACTGATGATATATGAGATGAAATTATATATTGCGAAAGAATTTTTTATTTTAAGGAAGGAAATATTCCAGGCCTAAGTTTAGGGTAACTCCCCGGCATTTGCCGAGGAAAACCTGGAAAAAACCTCAGTCAGGGAGGACGGTCCTGACGGGATTCGAACCCCAGACCTCCCGCTCACGAGTCCGCGCCTTAATGACTTCGGCCACCCGTGGCGGTAAGAAACAGCACAAAACACATTGGCTTTAGGGGAATCACGGAGTGTTCTATCACAACGCCAGGTTTTTCCGTGTCCCAAATGCGTACATTGTGACGGTTCACTTTGTCGGACACGATTTTTAATGACCTTGTCATTAAAAATCGTAAGCTGACGATGATTTACTCTGCTATAATATCTTCGCTAAGTTCGCTCCAACGATGTTTCATTTGCTTCAGTGCTTGCAGTTGTTCGTTAAGATGTAAAGCCTCGATGTTTTCTTGTTCTATTGCAGTTTCTAATGTAGGTGCATTATATTTTTAAGTTTTTACTAATTATGGTATCATTTCCGCTCAATTCCTTTATTTTTGATCTCAAACTCTTTACTTGAGTCTGCGGTTGCTCCGTTTTAAGGACAAGATTTGTCGGGGTTTACATGCAAAAAATCACCTGTGGTGCATCAGTAGTAGAAACGAGCGTTTAACACTAAAAAGATGCCAGAGCAGCTGATGGAGATTTATTTTCACCAGCGGTGTCATTTTCACTTGTTTTTCTTTCTTTCTTTTTTTTTTTTTTTTTTAAACCTCGGCAGCTTTAATTATTTTATGATGTCAAGGTGACCTCTTTGGTGGACCAGATATTCTTTGTTTGTATTTGGGATATGTAGGTAACACTGAAGGAATGCTATCTATTTTTATAGTTTTCTCTATAGTCTTTCTTCTCAAATGTTCACTACAACGCTTGTGCAAGGCAAGCGTATTACTGGTGATCGGCTCTCTATGTCATAGATGGCGCAGTAGTTCCGATAAGGAAACCTTTCGTCAATCAAAATGAACACATAAATTTTGGGTAGGCACAACCTTACAGCCTTCACAGACACTTTGTCCCTGGTCAAGGGTTCACTTGAAAACTAGGGTGTCATCACCGCGGAAGGGCACGTCGTACTTTCCACGCAGACTCCCAAGATAGAAACACCTCTTGCTGTCGACCACATCGCTGCAAGATCAGTGAAGAAGATTTCTAGTGCTGCCTTGTCAATCCTGTTCTCCAATTTGGTATCTTACGACCTATTAGCTTTCCGGAATGTGAAGGAAAAACTGCAGTAGCTCCACCTAGTTATGAGAAGGGTAAAGAGTCAATTCAATTTATGCCTGTTTTTCTTAGAACATCTAAAACTTTCAGCATATCGTCGTTACGATGACAAGCTCTAAATTTAACGTAGTATAATGATGGTTAACTCGGGGACAAATAACGAGCTTTTTTATAGCAGCAGAAAAGGATACCTAAAGAATTTATTGAGACATGCCATAAATTATGAACAAAGTACCGGGAGACAAGATCCTGCTGTGTTTGCACAATAAACTGCGGCAGAAATTTTGAAATAATACCCATAGCTGTACCACTTACAGTAAATTAATGAGGGGAGGAGTTTTGCCAAGACAAGAGCAGTTATGAATATGTAGATCTGATCCGGCAGTTAATCACTCAGAGCCGGATCTCAAGCTCACAATGACCGGCACATCTGCAAACTCCAAAGGGAGTAGGACATCGTTGTGCTTTCCAGTAATTAATTGGAAAAACTCTTTATTCACCTCATCTGCTGCGAAGATTGGGTTACTACTTGGGTTCCAAACAGATATTTGGAATCAAGAGTCAGATAGTTAATGGTCGGGTCTTGAAATACAAATCTTCCCCGTTGTATAGGGCGTAAGGCAAAAACGGTGACCTTTTGGGCGCATATAAATTATCTTTATACCAGCTACAAAATATACTATTTCCAGAACACATAACGCGATGGTGATTTAATTAAAATATTTTTTTACTATAAGTTTTTCTTTAATTCTGTAAAAATTCATCATTTAGTATTTTTCTATATTATCAGTGACTCCTTAATCTACGAGAGTTGGTCAATAAAAACTGAGAATGATTTTTTCCTCATTACACAGTGGAGATATACAGTTGTGAAATAAGAGGGAGTGCTTGTAACATGGAATCACTTCGTAACGAGCAGTATGCTGCTCTGAAATTTTGCTTCCGTCTGCAGTAATCAGGAATGGAAGCTTATGAGATGTTGCAGCGAGCATAAGGCGATGATGTTCTGCCACCATCAATCGCACTTTGGTGGTTCAAAGAGTGTAAACAGGACCGTGTTTCAACAACAAAGCAGGGCGGTTCACAGCAGTGAACGTGATGAACACAGCTGCCGTCAATGCTCAGGAAGATCGACGAATAACAATGTTACAGATTTCACACGGTAGCGCATTCTGCACGATCGCTTACACGTGAGACGCGTCTGTGTCAGATGGGCACCGAGATTGCTGACACCTGAGCAGAAGACGACGTGTGTCGGGAGCTTGAGCGTCTGCTGGCGGAGCATGGCGAGACATGCCTGAATTTTATCATTAAAAGTGACGAGACTTGACTTCATCGATTTTACTTGTTTATTGGTGATTTTGGAATGACGGTCAAGTTTTACTATTTTTTTCTCTTAAATTCCTACTTTATGTTTAGCTTAGAAATGATATAAAATGTTGGGTTAAGGAGCTGGTGAGCGTAGCGTAATTTCATAATTACCATAAATGACAGTTATCTGAAAAATGTATATTGTGTTTCCGGCGCTTTACAGCGTTTACTATAATCAAATAAGGGAACGAGAGAAGAATATCGTAAAGATATGTGAGTTGTGTTCTGCAAAATTAATTTCATAAAATATGCACTTATCCAAAAGCAAATTTACTGCACAAATACCACCTCGATTTGTTAATTTATTATTATTATTATTGTTATTATACTATTACTTCTACTACTACTACTACTACTACTACTACTACTAGTAGTAGTAGTATTACTGCTGTGCTCTACATTATAATACATAATTCCCAATAGTCATCGCTAGAGGCACTGTTGTTGTTGCTTTTCGAATGTTCTCGTATATAAACGTCTATATTCTATATACGAAACCAATGCAGCATTTTATGACGTCAAAATCGCGCCTTTAATAATAACTACACTAAGCAGATCTTAAGGCTAGATTAGTTGCTTCATGACTTCCATGAAACAATAAAAATAATTAAATGATAATGCCAAACGTAAAATTAATACTTGAGTGAAAGATAATGCACAAGGGGGATATAAAGCCCCTAGTCATTTAGCAATAATTTACATTTTTACTATCCTTAAGACATAAAACGAAAAAAACCAATCTGGGAATGCTTAAGTGACAGGTTTACAGACTAGAAACAAGCAATAAAACATATATATGAGCTTAATTTTTTTCTGCTATGAATTTTAACGATGTATTATGTAGATAAAACACCTAAAGACCAAGATTGTTTTTGTTCCTTCCTTTATAAAAACTAACGTTAAGTTTGAATGAACAGAAACGTCAGAATTTTCATTTCTTCTAAAAGTCTCAGGTTAATTGTTGAGCCCAATAAACTAACCGAAGATTAAATTGTGCAAAAGCCATTTCGGTTCTATATAGCGCAAAATAAATTAGCTGCTATAGCCACAAGCAAAGGAGGAAAAACACAATTCCTTTCCAGTCACATTTAATAGACCAAATAATGAAGCAAATTCTTCTTATTCTTCATCATCTTTTTGAATAGTTTAACGCCCATTTTTATACTAAGGCATCACAGGCTGTTGGCATTGATGATCAGTCTAGAAATTAGGCATTTATTTTGGTTGAAATAGGCAGGCAAAAAGGCATTTAAAATACTGAAAATAGGCAGTGATATATTTAAAAGATACATTTATTAATAGTTAAAACCCAGTATAATAAAACTCATTATTAATGAAAATATGTATTTAATATAATAATTTCTTTTATCACACAATTAAAGTACTCAATCTTACTTTTCTTGGTTACAAGCAACAACAAGATGTTTTCAAGGTATCAACTGTCATAGTCAGTCACTTGTCAGAGAACATTTTTCATTATAGAAAAAGAACGTTCTACTTCCACTGAAGTGACTGGAGCATATTTAAAACAAGCTATTTCTAAAGGATTCATACTTGTTACCACAGAAAACTTACCTTTTATGATATCATGGATGGTGATCAAGACAAAGTAGCGTAGTTTTGAATAGTCCTGAAGAATGAGCAAAAGATGCGCAGTAGTTCGAGTTCATTTTATGTTTATGCGTTTGTAGGGGAATCAGGTTAGTGTCTATTTTACTTCCGTACTGAACTCATTGTAGTTTATTACGCAGCTGTACCACTTTCATCTTTCTCGCTTGCAATTGTTTGTTACATTTATGCAACTGAGAAGTTACCCCCAACGCAAATTTCCTAGAATTGTCTCGCGCAGATCGATACAAGGGCATTCGCCAGGACTATTAAAAACAACAGCTTCCCTCATCCTCTCTATTTCCTGATATTCGCCTACCCGAAGTAACTGTGCGTTCTTTTCACTAATGAAGGTTCTGTTATTTAAAGAGATTAAGTGATTGGGTTGAGGAGAAAGTTTTTGACAGTTTGAAAAGATAGATATATAAATATAAGATTATCAATATATTTTTTGTGAGGCGAGGATACCATTTAATTTTTATAATTTTTTCACTTTGTTAAATTGAAATTCTTTATGTGTTTTATTAAAATAAGTAAATAATCGCAAGAAAAATCCATAACAGTCCAAAATAGGCAAAAAAAAAATAATAAATCTTAAAGTATGCAAACAGAAGCCAAACTGGCTATTGATGCTTAGCTGAATATGAAAAATTTAAAAAAAGGAGTTTCTTGTTTTGACTGAAAGATATACAGCACTGATGAACAGGAAGAGAATTTTGATGCAACTAAATAATAATAAATCCAAACAAACACAGACAAAAAATCAAGGAATTGGATGCAGTCGAACTTCTGCCAAATCCTGCAATCAGCCCTGACATTGTGCGTTTTCTCCGTGGAAGAAACTTTCAGAGCATGTCAGAAATTTAAATTATTGCCTGTGAACTTTTTGTGGTTTCTTTCGGAAGGGAAGCCGTTCGTATCGTGTCATAGATTTACTTGTAAAAGAACCTCAAACCTGAAAGAAAAGCAAAATTTATCGATTTTAGGTCCTGAATTAAATAGGACGCTAATGGGAAAGTGTCTTTAAATAGACCAAATAAAATAATAATTATAATTATAATAATAATAATAATAATAATAATAATAATAATAATAATAAATTCTATGTTGGTGCTGTACAACTAGATAAAATATATTAGTCAGAACAGAAGATACCAACCTTTGAACATTTCTTCCTAAAGTACAATACAGACACGTATAAGCCAGCCAAATAATAGGGACATGTGCTAACCCTAAGAAAGAAGTCATTTCTGTGTAATTAAACAGTCTTTAAGCCTTCTCCTTCTTTAAAGGGCATATTTAGTGTAATTATGGTTAAAAATTCAGTTATCCTTTAGGCAATGAAACATTTAATATGAACGTAAATCAAGGGATAATGAAACTACATAGATGTTTGTATATCCGAAAACGCAAAGTGATTAACCTTTTATCGCAATTAAAAGCCTTTTGAGTTGTAGTAAATCATATTTGGGTATGCGATATTGCTAGTCAGGTTTCAGACACATATACCTCCAACACACTCATACATCAAAGCAATGAATTAATAATTACGTTGAAAAAGCTACGCAAGAACCGTTACTGACTGTAGCCACAGGGCAAGGAGGGAGGAGGGAAAGAAAAAAAAAAGAGGGAACTAGCGAGTCACGAACTCTGCACCAATTAGAGGATGGACCGGTTATCTACGTAACAATGGTAGCTGCAACATCAGTCAACTTACGTTATCGTTTTTAGCGAACAGTTCCCCGTTACGTAACATGAACAAATCATAAAGTAGATTATGAAGAACTGGGTTCGATATGCTAACGCTACAGTGCAAATACTGGCTACTATTTCATTTTTCTTTCAACACGAGGAAATGGAATATTGCGCTCCTTATAGTTAGATTAATATTTAACTCATTCGTAAAACGACAGTTAATTAATTCAACTGCGGTAATGACGTTAATTCTGCACACTTTTCGTAAAAGTTTTGTACTTTTTAAATCTTACAAGAAATACAAAGACTGTGTTGTGCTAAATCAACAGATGGCATTTTAAATTTGCCTACGATGTTCCTTCACCTTATTTATTATCTTTAAGAAAGGTGGAACATGCTACATTCTGTATAAATATTAGAAATAAACTTAATTAACATCATTCAGTAACTTTAATAATTCCATCTTAGTGCAGCAGTAACATAATTGTTGTATTTTCAACCAACAGAGCTCTTGTGTGGGATTGTTGCATTCTCTCAGTACCTAAGTCAAGTGTGATCATCATTGTTGTATAGCAGTTGGCAACCAACTTTTGTCAAGTGAACAACTTTCAGAGTGAGTTGCAAAGTGATCCTGTAATTTGAAATAATGGCTCCTAAGACAAAATGCGCTGATTGATGACCAAGCAAAAGATATAAAGTAGCAACACTTCATGAAGAAATAACGAAAAGGTTGCGCGGTGGGGCTAAAAATCAGGTATTAGGAAAGTTTGCAAGCGGTACGAAGTAACTGGGAGCACATGATCGCCTCCAAGATGTGACAGAAAACAACATTGCCGCAGAATCTGCCGCTTTTTTCTACAAGATCGCCCGACCTACGGCTAAAGATATAAATAACATCTTGCTGTACAAGTCTCTGACCGAACAATCAGACAAACACTTTGCTAAAATGATGTACAAATGAAGACCCCAAGAAAGAAGCCTTATCTCAACTAAAAGCGTGTGGAGTTGGCTTTAGCACACAGGGATTGTACACAAGAAGACTGGGAATCAGATTAGTATTTCTCTTACTGAACACGTTGTAGTTTATTGCACAGCTGTACCGCTCTCATCTTCTTGCTTGCAATGGTTTGTTAAATTTATGCAACTGAGAAGTTACCCCCACCGCAAAGTTTCTAGAAATGTCTCGCGCAGAGCGATATAAGCCCATTCGACAGGACTATTCAAAACAACAGCTTCCCTCATCCTCTCTATTTTCTGATATTCGTATACCCGAAGTAACTTGCATTCCTTTCACCAATTGATCGATTTTAAGATGACGTCACATGAGTGAAATAATCTCTTTAAAAACGTCTTCATGTTTTTGAACTTCTAATACCAACGTTATCCTTAATCAGAAAAGTTGATTGATTTCATACCAAAGAGCAGATTATTTAATTATCTTGTTATTTTCATAAAAATACGCTAATCACAATTTATTCTTACTCCATTACTCACGCATCAGTCCTTGAGTTTCACGCAAATGCTCATATAAAGTTTTCAAGAATTTCAGCAAGTATATCTAAAGGTATACTGTTCGACTGTTTGTATGATTGCAGCAAGCAGACTGTCAATTTCGTCTTCTTATACCATTTTAACTTTTTGAAGCGAGACTACAACAATAATGTTTACTTCTCTTGTTACCAAGAAACTATTCCTCAGTCATATAAATGAAAAGCATTAAGTAGGCTTTGGCTGAGTCGAATAAACTGCAAGTTATAAAAAATCCGTTTCCTAAATTTTAAAAACAAATTTCGTTAAATATATCAAACGTGGATACATAATGTAGATAAAACGATATAAAATTAGGTTTAGTAAATAATTATCCAAATTAAACAATTTTAGATCTTGTAACTTAATGACAGGTTTCTATAAATCATTATATTTCGCAAGGTATGAACTTTAAAATGAGCTATTGTTCACAATTTTAGCAAATTCCGAAGGAATTAAAGCTATTGCGGATTAACGGTTTTTGAATAATTTCTTCAAATGTTCATTCCTCCTACCTACTAGGTACCAACAGTGAATTTTTTTTTACTTATGTGTGTGTATGATTCCGTTAACGCTCTATAAGTCGCAATTTTTGTTTCTTTCCCAATAAAACTCGTCTTATAACCATATTAACAAACGATTTGCCGAGTTTGTTAACCAGCAATTGGACTATATGGGAGGGGGTTAACCTAAAGTGATATTTTTAAACAAAAATTGAAAACCACTCTAGCAACACCAATATTTGTTTTATATCAAAACCGGTATAAACAATTTAAATAAAATAAGAAATATTAATGTCTGAAAATTGCGGAAATCGGACTATTAGGGGTAGTGTGGTATACTTGAAACCTAAAATTTAAAAATCGCTCTAGCGGCAACAATATTTATTTATTCACAACAAAATTTGGTATTTACAATTTAATTAAAACAAGAAAAGCAATTTGTGAAAATTAGGAAAATTGGCCCATTAGGATTAGGGGTATCCTTGTTAACACCTATCCGTCGTTTGATTTTCTCTAAAATGTATAAAAGGACAAATTAATTCAACATATAACTTGTATTTATAACGATGAGTATATTTTATATTTAACAAAATCATAGTCATGAAGATAGCAAATGTGAAATATTAATCTAATATGAGTGTGAGAATTATGTTTGTATGTAAGAGCGCTTTGTAATAACCTTTAGAAAACGTTTGCGCTCCATGTTTTTAATACAATAACATTTAAATTAAATTTCAAAAGACAATGAAAATCTATGAAATTTTCATTGTTTATTGTTGATTGTGTATATTTGCATACTACATTGTAAGTTTTTGAATAGTTACATGTTTTTGTTTTATTGAAACATATAAACTTCTTCTTATATACACAATGTAACTCGAAACTTTCTGTTATTTCTATTTTAGTGAATGTAAAGATGATATCAAGGGCTCAGTTCATAAACATGGCTACATTTAAAAATGTTTAAAAACATCACACAGTGTAGCTTTGTCTATCAGTGGTCACATATTTAATTTAATTAATAGTATGCCTTTCATTTTGTTTAACAACAACAACAACAACAATAATAATAATAATAATAATAATAATAATTTCAAACATTTTGATTCTCTTTTGTGATACTTACAGATTGCAAAAAGACCGCCACGGGTGACCGAGATCATTATGGCACGGACTCGTGAGTGGGAGGTCTGGGGTTCGAATCCCACCAGGACCGTTCTCCCTCACTGAGAGTTTTTACAGATTTTCCTCGGTACTCATAAATGGCAAATGCCGGGGAGGTACCCTCAACTTAGGCCTGGAACATTTCCTTCCTTAAAAAATCCTTTCCCAATATATCATTTCATGTATCATCAGTGTTCACCGCCTGTGGTGCCTCAATAGTAAAAACGGGCGCTAAACACCATTCAAAAAATTGCAAAAATTCTAATTGGTTCCCCTAATACCACACGGTAAGGCCATAACTTATTTGGTTCTGTTAATTAATAACGCCGTAATTTGAATTTTATATTTACTGTACTAGAAATGAAATTTGTTTAGTTTGCGCAGTTCCTGCGTGACGGGTCTTTGTGTGTGTGTGTGTGTGTGTGTGTGTGTGTGTGTGTGTTAATCGGTTCTCTATAAAAAGAGAATTTCAGTAAAATGGATAACTTTGATGAATTTTTGCTTGAAAATTATTAGAGATAGGAGTGTCATATTTCACAAAACACTAATCTTTATTTACTGTTTTTTTTAAAAAAAACTAATATTCACATAAATCATCAATATGGGAAGAGTGTGCTATTTAAAAGAACAATATTTATAATATGCTTTACTTCTTTTCAGTGATTCAGTCCCTTAAGAACAATTTTTTTTAAATAAAATAGTTTGTGGCAAATAATCGTAGATGTCAATGTAACGCGGGATCATTTGTGGTTAAACTCAGTTTTATGCACTAAATTCTCACAATTGTCAACTGTTTATCTCTCGTTCCTCTTGACAATTCGCAAATCTCTACATAGCGACTCTCTCCTTGACGACACATTCCGGATCTAATTTTAGTTTTACGAGCGCTGAGCAGAGTCTGCTAAGAGGAACTGCTGTGTGTGTAACGGGCTGCATCAGGCAGGGGAGTCTAGCTGGAGAGATTAATGCGTGGTAGAATTGAAACTTGCTGAGATTGCTGATTATATCCCATTAACCTCTTAGCTTTATATACCACGTGGATGCCCCCCTGTGCTGCCGCTCTTCAGAGTCTCTTAGCTTTACGGCCTTTAGCAATTCTTGAGATTCTTACTCGGAGAGAATGAGTTAGAAGGATGGAATATATATGTTTTAATTCTCTACCTCCGGCGCTATTTATTAGTTTTTCTTACTCCTTATTAATCATTAGTAGCATTAAGTATCATTTTCTCGTTCATTATCTCTTGGTAATGGAGGGGAAAAGGATTGTTAAAGTACATTAAAACTGTACGTGATATAGTTACCAGGGAATCCAGGTATAAACCTGAATGTCATTAAAGTTATTCATATACTGACGGTATAAAATAATGTGTATATATATATATATATATATTAATTTCCTACTATTATCTCTATATATCATTGCTAACTTTATTGACTGAAAATTGTCGTCTGGGTTATGAATGAACTAGTAAATTTAATCATGTGACACCCCTACGCAAGCAACTGCCATGGCTGCCTCTAAAAGAAAGCAGAACTTTCCATTCCCTCACGCTCCTGTTCAAAATTCCCCGTATTTCCACTCCTCAGTATATCGACTCTCGCTTCGTACATCTGCCCCTACCTCGAACGCCGGAATTTGACTTTACTGTCTATCTCTCGTCACCGAACACATTTCTACTCAACCTCATTCTGCATGTCAGTTCCCAGAATGTGGAACTCCCTTCCTCCTGAAGTGAAAGATTGCCCGAAAATGAAGCAATTTAAACGTAGATTAAATTGTCATCTTAACTCTAGGAACCACAACAGCTAGTCTCTCGCTTCTTCTTCTTCTTCTTCTTCTTCTTCTTCTTCTTCTCCTCCTCCTCTTCCGTCCTTCCCCATTGTACTTGAGAACAATTATTGAAGACTAAGTGAATGCTAACACTAAATCAACTTTTAAGTATATTAAATTATATAATATTTACATGCAATATATATATATATATATATATAAATTAACAGTAATAATAAAAGTAGATAAGGATAAAACACTTAGATAAAGTCACACTTGAAATTGAAATTATATATATATATATATATATATATATATATATATAATTTTGTTTTTTTTTCTGTGTTTTATGTTACTTTGTATGCTCTGCATTTCTGCAGTTATTTTTACCTGATAAAGTGAAAGAGAAGGCCTAATTGACTGAACTCTTGCCAGGGTATATGAATAAACACACAAATAAATTCTTCAAACTTTAATTTTGAAAAATATAATTAAGAGGGCTGTTAATGATTATAAACAATGATCATAATGTTTAACAAAAATAATTTTCCGCGCAAAAATTTAACTTTACAACATGTTGTTAGCTTAATGCGTAATGTTTTTGTGGTACTAGATTCATTATTGTCATTTTCGGTTCCCGCCTGTGAAAGGCGTGTAAGTTGAGACATGTTCAGTTCCGTCTACAGCGAAATAGAAGTGGCACGCGACGAACAATACATTGCGCTTAAACTCTGCTTTTCTCTCAGCAAGTGTTTAGCTGAGGCCAATGCAGATAGTCGGTCCTGGTGGTGTAGTGGTAACCATACTTGCCGTCTACACCCAAGATCGCGAGTTCAAACCCTACCAGGACCGATGGATTTTTTTCAGGCGTAAAAATCCTAAGTATGACTTCCTTCGGAAGGGAAGTAAAGCCGTGGGTCCCGTGTCGTACATTTACGGCACGATAAAGAACCTCAAGCCTGAAAGAAGAGGCCTCTGAGCAAAATTTGTGGGCCGTTTCACGCCCTGAATTGAATGGGACGCTGATGACCTGAGATGTTAAAGAGCGTCTGTAAATAAAACAAATCAACAACAGCCTATGGAGTTTTACAGGAGGCATTTTCCCCCTGTAGCACAGCTCGAAGGTGCTTTCAAATGTTTAAAAAGGGGAGGCACTGAATTTTAAAGGAAAGTGGACCCGCCGCTACTAGTGTGCTGAACAAAAGAATACATTAATACCGGTATTGCCATTATGAGAGAGAATCATCGAATACATTAAGAAAATTTTCAGAAATTTTGAAAATATCACAACCCACACGTTGGTAACTAAAAAGTCGCCCTTGGAGTATTTATGCACGGTGGGTTTCAAGACCACTGATTCCCCCCCCCCCGCACAAAAAGTTGCAGTTGAAGATGTTACAGGAAGGTGCGGAATTCTTTGAAGGTAACCATTGAAACTTGGCTACATCATTTCTCCTGAGAGCAAACAGCAAAGCTCTGTGTGGAAATGTTCATCATCATCAAAGGCAAAAGTGGTTGCCTCTGCTGGAAAAGTTATACCCTCTAACTTTTCGGTATTGAAGGAATAATTTAGCAGTATGTGGTACCTACACACACAACTGTAACTGGGCAATACAATAGAAATATCGTGAAAACTCTGCAAGGCCACATTTCCGTGCAACAAACTGGATGCTCCACTACGATAATGCACCGCCACACATCGCATGTATTGAATATCTCACCCTTCCCATATTTCAGACTTTTTCCTTTTTCCCATATTCGTGGGAGGCATTTTCCATCATCAAAAGCAGTGGTGAAGGCTGCGGAAGAGAATCTGAAGAACCTGTCAAAAATGATTTCCACATGTCTTTTGCAGATTGGCAGAAACGCTGGAACAGGTGCATTGCATCCAATGGGGATTAATTTTAGAAAGGTCATCAACATTTTGAGATGAATCAGCATATGTCATAAAAACAAATATGATCAACCTGTATGTACATAAAAGCCTTTTCTTTAACACTATATTTAGTAGTGCCATAACCTATGAATAACAATTAGCAAATACATTTTGACAAAATTTCTCTAAAAAGCTGGTACTTGCACATGCACATATTGCATTGATAACTGGCTACACCCAGCACGCAGCTATAACTCAGATAACCTCACTGTGCGTTATATATGTAACATGCCATTTGACGGCGAAAGCTTAATCATATTTCGCTTAATGAATCAATATTTTTGTGTATCAGCAAGTGCTTTCTCTAAAGATAGACATTTGATTATAAAGACTCTTACAGCTGATAATATCACCGTTGTAAAATCTAACGTATAATCAATACTTTTGATCATCTGAACACATTTACAATTGATATTCAGCTCATAATATTGCCGAAGTGGTAAAGATATTTATGATCTATTGTGATGCCTGAATGACAGATGGATATAAAAGTCAAAAGGCTCAGCATGGCTACGCATTTACTTACATTTAAAACTCTGCAAACTGCTGCCAAGCCTATTGTGAATGTGAGGTGAGGGTAAATATCTTGGAAATAGATATTGTAATTCTAAAAGAACGAAAACAAAATATGTTCTGATTACTCCTACCTTTAGTATAGAAGATAAAGAATGCAAACCCTTGACTGTTGTTCTAAGAACAATACTGAAATCAGCTGCACTAAGACTGGCGACCTGTGGATATTCATACTAATTTATAGAAAATCATCTGTCCTCCAGGGTGATCCAGACATTTATCATGGTTAAAATAGACAGATAAAAAGGTACTTTAAATACTCCAAATAGGTAATGTAATTAAAATAAGCATTTATTAAAAATTAAAACACGGTAATATCACTCATTAGTAATGAAAACTTGTATTTAAGATACTCAATAATTTCTTTATCACATAATCAAAGCACTAGTTACAGGCAACAAGATTTTTTTTCAACGTATCAAATGTCATAGCTGCTTGTAGAAAGAGCTTTCTACTTCCACTGAAGTGATTGAAGCATATTTAAGACAGGCTATTTCGGAAGAACTCTTACCAGTTAAAACAAAACATTCACCTTTCAGAATATCATGAAAACCTTGATCAACACAAAGTAATATAGTTTTGAATAGTCCTGGCGAATGAGCTAAAGATGTGTAGCTGTTTATGGTCGAGTTTATTTTCTGTTTGTACGTTTATAGGGGAATCAGGTTAGTATTTCTCTTACTTCCGTGCTGAACACATTGTAGGGACGGTTTATTGCACAGCTGTACCGCTCTCATCTTTCTCGCTTGCAAATGTTTGTTACATTTATGCAAGTGATAAGTTACCCCCTCCAAAATTTCCTAGAATTGTCTCTCGCAAACGGATACAAAGTAATTCGTCAGGACTATCCAAAGCTACAGTACTTGCCTCTTCCTCTCTATTTCCTGGTGTTCGTATGCCCATGGTAACCGTGCGTTCCTTTCACTATTGAAGTTCCTGATATGTAAAACTTTTTTCATTTTGATATTTTGAAATTATAACTTTTATTGATTTTTTTTTTTTTCATTTCGTCATTTTGAAATTCTTTGTGTTTTTTAAAATGCGCAAATGATCTTAGAAAAAACCCATAAACATGTAAAAAAAATAATGGGAAGCAAAATAAAAACTGGTTCTACCGACCCAAATGTATGGAAACATGTTCATTCTTATCTGACTCTTAAACATATTCACCCAGGTAGAAAAGATGTTTTGTCTAATTTCTGGGCCCTGCTGATCACTAAGGTGCAGATCAGTGAATACAAATATGCAATGTAGTCATAAAAGAGAGATATAAATAATATTAAGTTAATTTTTAAAGTAGAGATTAAAATGTAATATTTGAAGATAGTCAAGATTATACGAGGATGGTTTGATAACAAGTAATTCAGTTCGCATACTGATGTAGAGCAACAGCATCGTCTGTACATGTAGTCATAAAGTTTGCTTTCCAATTATTAATATTTATTAGTCACAAGACATTCTGATGTTAATTCATTGTTTGACAATTATTTAAACAAAAGTGTTTGGAGTTACAGTGAAAAATGGATAAGATTGTAATTAATGCTGTTATTCTATTATTATTATTATTATTATTATTATTATTATTATTATTATTATTATTATGGAAGGGAAAACAGCAAAGGGAATTCAGGAGAGGATTTTTGCTTACATTGACTGTTGTATTTCCCTCCTATGAAATCGTTCGATTTTGGATAATAGAATTCCAGAGTGGCAGAACAAGCATCGAAGTCGCTCCACGTCCTGGAGTTCCAAAACCAGCTATGAAGTCAATAATTATCGATTAAGTTCATGATATTGTTTTGACTGATAAACTCTTGTTAAGTATGCGATCTAGCAGAGGCCACGGTAATTTTAACTGAGATGTTTCATTTTATTTTGAATAATGAATTATACATGACTGACAGCCGACAGTTTGAAAATATTTCAGAAGAATCCGAAGGATTTTACGTCATTTTGTGACTATGGACAAAACGTGGACCTATCACTATATACCGGAAACGTAACAGCACTCTGAATTGTGCTTGCTTTCAATCGCGTTTCATCTTCTATAAAGATGATGGCTTCTGTTTTTTAGCAAGCAAAAGGAATTCTCTTAATTGACTACTTGGAGAAGGTGAAATCATGAATACTACACATTACTTTTGAAGACTGAAGACAGCGATCGCCGGAAAAAAGTATGGAAATGTCCAGAAAGAATTATGTTTTACAGGTGTCCCATATAAAACCGGTACGCCTGACAGTCTCATTGCCATTCACGTAAAAGGCATGTGCTCACTATATTATATTTCTTCCTATTTAAAGATCTGCACATATCTTGTGCTGTTGATGGTCTCATTGAAAAATGGGGTCAATAATGCGCATTTCGGACCATATCTATCTTTTCTGAAAAAGTTGTTCAATCGCAATACGCGGGTTATCCTGCGACCAATATCTGTATTTCTGTGAGCTAACATAGTCAGACAGTTCAAACCAGGTTTCTGTCATAATGAAGAGCATGGAGTCCAAGTAACGGTCGAGTTGCAATAAGTAATTCGTTTGTCTGATTCTTTCAATTAATGCACTACACTCACACCCGATGCTCGGCATTTGAGCTTTCTTAACACACAAGATATATTGTGCAGGATACGAAAATTTACTGAGACAATCCCTTTATCTATTTTTGGGGGCTTCTCGTTATGACCCTGCGAATTTTGACGAATACCACCGGGGTCTTCACTGTCAGACGTTTATTCCTCTTCATATTAGCAATGGATCCTGTTGTCCTCATACAGATCTTGAATGTGCTGTTGTGGAGAGCTTGATACCAGGATATTTCGTCTCAAACACATCTTTAATCTCCTTAAAGGAGGCTGTCTTTATGTAAAATTCCACAATATCAAGCCAGTGTTCAATTAAAAACTGCACAATTTCTCTCTCAACACTTGCACGATATTCCGACAATTACTGTTAAGCTCGGTTGTCGAACTCTAACATTTGCGTAAAACGAAGCGCAGTGTAACCAGATTCTAAAAATGAGCTCATTGAGGCGTAAATATTAGCGTCAAAATGTCAGAGCGGCCGTGAGAACATCTGTTGATGAACGCAGTGAGGCAGCGAATCTCACCTGTATCTGTGAGACACCTTGCATCATGACAATGCGTCGGCGTATTCAAGTCGCGTTGCTCTGGACAAAATGATTGAATTGGAGATGCTTCTGTATCCACTCTATTCACTTTATTTCGATCCCTGGATCACCCTCTTTTGTCGAAACTTAAAACCCGGGCTCGACACAAGAGGTCATACAGGAGGTGAATGGGCATTTGAGAGCCTCGGTGAAATCCACTTCCACGAGGGAACCGCGAACATGAGGAACGTTGGAGAGCTCAACTTTGAGGGAAGTATATCGAAAAATAAAGTAGTTGCTAGACTGAACTTGTTCTATTTAATATCAAACGAAGTTACTCATCAAAACACCGTCGAAAAACGGTTTGTTTATAAGGCACATAGCATTTGTTCCCAAAGAATGTACTTGATGTTATGTACTCTTAACCCGCAAACTGAACTGACCAACTGATGTTAGGAGCATTATATGGGCCTTCTAGAGCCGGTGAACTGTTAAGGTATGTTCTTCAGTTATCTTGTAGGGATGACATTTGACCAAAACTCTGATGACGTATGGCTAAGTTGCCTGCACTTATTTTCTTACCCAGCGCTGAAACCATGGTTTTGAATTTCAGCACTATTTTACCAACTGTAGATCTGCCTGGTGTATGAACCCTAGCAAAACTCTGCATTCTGAGCAGCCGACGCATTTATTGAAATAGTTGCAGCAAATGAAAATGCATTGTTCTTTATTAACTCTTTGAAGAAATGAAACGCAGTGACAAATAACTTCTCCGAAACTAAACATATGCTGACTGACCTTATCAGCGGCAATACGCGTCCTTGAATGTCTGCGTGTGCAGCTATGATCCTCCAGCTTCAGACCCGGTCCGTGTGCGGGGAAAAACAAAACGAAGACAAAATATTTCTCAGTTAATTACATCGTTTTGCTCTAAGAGTATTGGAATAAAGTCGACAATTGTAGAAGTTATTACTTTGCTTTTTATATTAAATTGCAGTTTATTGTGGGACACGATTCTTAACGTAAAACAACTTTTAATTGCATAAATTTTAACGGAAGGCGACAGAATAATTTAACTGTAACACAACAACTGTGTTTTTTAATATAAGGATTGGGTATGTCGACACACAACCCTCGTTAATTCCTGCGACAAAGATGTGCAGCGCAACGCAACCCCTACACGCTGCCAAACGGAAGAACCTGCCCCATGTGTTGACAAGGCTAAATTACCTAAGACTCCCCATGTTGGAGTGACAGGTGAATTATTACGGCTGATGAGATCGGACGCGAAACAGGGCTGTACAAAACGGGAAATCGCGCGGTTATTTTTTCAGAGGATTAGAGTTAACTTATTTGTTTCCTGCACCAGTGGAAACCCTTTAACCGATTTGAATGCAAACTGGGAAGCACTAGTAACGCGTGGCTTGGATTTGGCGTGTCTCTGCCATGGCGACATACGCGTACTAGCAGCAACTGGCCCAATATACTTCACCTAGTGATTATCACTATGTGCACAGCCCGGAAGTTCAGACATTTGTTTGTTTATTTTCATTAAAAGTAAAAACAGAAAGTAATATCACTCATTATTTATGAAAATAGGTATTTAAGATACTTAATAATTTCTTTATTACACAATTAAAGTACTTAAGCTTACTTTTCTTGGTTACAAGCATCAACAAGATGTTTTTTCAAGGTATCAACTGCCATAGTCAGCCACTTATCAGAGAGAACATTTTTCATCATGGAAAAAGAACGTTCTACTTCCACTGAAGTGATTGGAGCATATTTAAAACAAGTTATTTAGAAAGGACTCATACCAGTTATAACAGAACATTCACATTTCACGACACCGTGAAAATATTGATCAAGACAAAGTAAAGTAGTTTAAATAGTCCTGGAGAATACGCTAAAGATACGTAGCTCTTTCTGGTCGAGTTCATTTTCTATTTATGCGCTTATAGGGGAATCAGGTTAGTATCTCTCTTACTTCCGCATTGAACACATTTAGGAACGGTTTATCACACAGCTGTACCGCTCTCATCTTTCTCGCTTCTCCAGCTTATCTCCATAAATACTCAATGGGGGTAAGATCAGTACTCTAGTAGGTCAGTCATTGTTTGAATCTGAAGTTCCTGTAGGGCGACCGTGGCGGCTCTTGCTGTATGCAATCTAGCATTGTCTTGCGGTAAAACAAACCGGGGCCCCATTCCAACTGCAATAGACATAACATGCTCTAGTAGCATTTCAACATTAAGTCCGTTTCTGACCGCTGTAAGGTCTGTGTGGTCATCAACCCTACACCATGACTGACACACCACCAGATCTGTCTCTTTCCTAGACTGATGTTTCACCACGGTGACGATACACACGCAGACGTTCATCACTATGTGTTGGACGAAAACGAGATTCGCCATTCCGCCAGTGACGAAGCTGCCAGTTCCTGTATTTCTCAGTCGAACTCTCTTGTGAGCAGGCGTTAATTTCGGGGCTTTATGAGGCCTTCATGGTCTTAAACCTGCTTCTTCAAGTCTGTTTCTTATTATTTGGTCACTGACGTTTGCACCACTTGCCGCCCTCAGTAGCTCTGCACCGCCGAAGATCACAATTGACTACATCTCGGTCTTCTCTGACCGGTGTTTTACGTTTTTGGCGCTGGCCGGGTTTCCTAGAGTACGTACCTGTTGCAGTGAAGCGCTTCCATGCTCTACCAATAACAGCTTTAAACACATAAACTCAGCAGCCGCTGCAGGGATAGTCCAACCTTCCTGCAGCAATATGACCGACCGCTTGGACAGTTTCTACCTCAGTGAGGTGTCTCATATTGACCTTGTAAATGTAAACAAAGAGTACAAAGATGAACCCTTCACCTACAGGCACCAGATGTCATTTTCAAACAACGCTAATCGCTCAACACCACTTTAGTGTTCAACATTGTCTGTAATTTCGGCTTGCAGCATCCGTGTGTGCAGTGAGAAGCAGACCAAGGTGTACCTTGCTGTAAATAAAGATTTAAACTTTCTGTGCAAAAATCGTTACCATCGTAAACCCAACTACGGCAGAAATATATGTTCAAACTTTTGTCCCTCTATTTTTTTAGCAGTGTATTATAATATTCAGTTCGTACATATACGCGCACTCATTATAATATACTCTGTATTTCAAATCAGCGTTTTAAATTAGAAACAGAAAGGAAGAATATCAAAAGGAATTAAAGTACACAATATTGTCTCTGTAATGTTAAAGACGATAACTATACTTTAAAAAAAAAAATGTATCGCGTTTGTTTCATTCTTGGACTTTGAAACGTTCTTTCCGCCAAGACGGATCGATAGATCAGGTAGTGCTGGCGCAGTAAGAAACTTATTTTCTTCAGGCACCACAATCTTCCGCGATACTAGCGCTTCGCAGTGTACAGGTACTCCTTAAAATAAGGTGAAAAATGTAAGCTATTTTTAATTTGGACAAGGTTCACACTCCCCTAATTTCATCCCCTTTGACATAATCAATTGCAGCCAAATTAGATGGGGAGGTACCGAAAGGGGCAAAGGCCCCATGCCATATTATCTTAATGAAGTTTATAGACCGCCACGGGTGGCCGAGGTCGTTTAGACGCGGAATCGTGAGCGGGAGGTCTGGGGTTCGAATCACGCCACGACCGTCCTCCCTGACTGGATTTTTTTACGTTTTCCTTAGTCGTCGTAAATGACAAATGCCGGGGAGGTATCCTAAACTTAGGCCTGGAGCGTTTCCTTCCTTAAAAATAAATCTTTTCCCAATGTATCATTTCATCTCATGCATCATCAGTATCCATCATCTGTGGTTCCTCTGTAGCAAAAACGGGCGTTAAAAACAATTCATTCATTAATAAAGTTTATACATCAGTTTTTTCGGGGTACCACTAACATTATTTATAAAACATCATTCACATGAGTCTTTTGACCGTACATGTTATCCATTAAAGAGACACATAATTCAAATCAAATACGTTTACAGTTTACAGTTATCACGTAAGCGTAAAAGCTTTTATATATATATATATATATATATATATATATATATACGCTCACTTGGTAGCTCACTAGCACGCATATATGCACTCATACTCACACAAAGAGCTCCTAAGTCCAGTACTTTGCTTAATAAAGAGCCAAGCTTTGACCAGTTAGTTATCCTCCTGTACAAACGAATCCTAACATGCTAACCTACCCGTATTCTACTTAACAAACTTGCTCCTAGCGCAGTCACAGAATTGTATACGACGTAAATAAAGTATGTTTCGGTATTTTGCTTTAAGAGTATTTAAGAAAAAGAATTATACGAAGGCTTTTCGGTACGTCCGTGTAAAATAAAGAAGATGTAATTTATTTTAAAAAAATCTTGTTAATTCTCAACGTATTCTCCTATTAAATGTATACACTTATTTCAGCAATTATTGTAATTTGTACATTCTTCCTGTACTTTTATTTATAGTACACAATTCGTAAGTGTTCATAAAAACTCAGATATATACAGCAAAGAAACAAGAAACAGACTGGACTTAGACAGACCAAGTAACAAGTTCCAGGCACTACAGAAAGGTGTTTACTACAAATTTAATTCACTTTCATCTATAAAAAAAACGTATACTAACTAATAAAACAATAAAATAAGTTTAGGTTATCACTCACAATTTCTATACAGGGTGCTAATAAGTTTTGTAAATATACCAAATGTGTTTACTTTACGTTATCAATTTGTACATGTTCTAGATGTACTTTGTTACCTTTAACCTTCCGCATACCAAGCGGTGAAATTCTTTGACTGTAATTGTTGTAGTTCAAATATGGTAGTGTAAGTTCTTTACATTGTTAATTTATACGTTAAAAATAATAAAAGTAATTATTACTTCCATTTAGTCATAGCACTTGAAATACTGTGGTACAACTGTACCCTGCTTTATAGTTTGTGCTATATGAATTATGTATGGCATTGATAAACTAAAAGTCACAGAAGTTTCATTATTGCAGTTGATTTTACATTGAATATAAGGCATTGTTGGACTATAAACCGCTATTTATTCCTTATTTAGGTTACATTTGCAAACTGTCAGTATAATCGGAAAGAAATCAAAGAGAAGGAAGGTGGGGGAAAGAAATTATAAATTAGAATGTCAACGTGACATGAGGCAAAGAAAATATTGAAACAAGAAGGGAAGTGATGTGAGTCCTCTGTGTTCTGAGATTGAGGTTAACTTGACGACAGTGATACGGTAAATGACATTATTGAGAGCATCGATAATGAAGATGTAAGAGATAATTTATCAGCTGGCAATTAGTCCAACATACACTGATAAATGTGGAATGGTACGGGAAGCAACATAAAGAAAACCATGAAAGTACTGTATTGTTCAAAATAAAGTGCATTTTGAAATATGCTCAGCATGTATCTGCAACCTCGATTCGATAAAATAACTTTAAAACAAGATTCCAGTAACGTTGTTTTGCATTGTTGAAACATGTTAATAACCTGAAAATCTGTATTAACATTGTGTATTGAATTATATCGAGAATGTACTTGTAGTTTCAAACCATGACAATAAGTTCAACACATACTTTAATCTAGAGTACATTTGTGCCTCACTTGATATTCCATACGAACTGGCAGACCTTTGCATGCAGATAGTTAATGTCTTTCTTTTTTCTGAGATAGCATATTATGTAAAACAAACGACAATCTCTAAACTAGAGTTAAAAAGTTGCATGAAGCGTATGATACTTTCATTAAATGTACATCCTTTGATTAAAAAAAAAAAGTGTCGATGTGATAACTTCGGGGACATTGACAACGCGCATGCAGCGAGTGCACACACGTAATGGTCACAATCTGGAAAGAGAAGTTTATTCTAAAGTATATCGCCACGAGTGGCCGAGATAATTAAGGCGCGGACTAGTGAGCGGGAGATCTGGGTTCGAATCAAACCAGGACCGTCCTCCCTGACTGGGTTTTTTTCCCCAGGTTTTCTTCAGTCCTCATAAATAGCAAATGCCGGGGAGGTACCCTAAACTTAGGCCTGGAACGTTTCCTTCCTTAAAAATATCCTTTCCCAATATTTCATTTCGTATATCACCAGTGTCCACCGCCTGTGGTGCCTCAGTAGTAAAACGGGCGTTAAACATTATTAAAAAAAAATTGATCTAAAGTAGCAGTAGCCAAGCGGTTTAAAAGGCATTGCTCTTCTGCGTAAGCTCCTGGGTTCAAAGCCTACACATTTTTTATTATTTGTTTTATAAGTGTATATGTAGAACATCATGTTGTCTTAATAGCATATTGTATTTTAACGTATCATTTCAGTTTTATGACATTACCTATGCACATGCAAAAACGCTGTTAAAATCTGTTTAAAAAAGATAAATGAAATATTACTCACTTTGGTTTCAACGGTTTTTGAAACTTCACTAATTTAGTCAGAGAAAAACTAACAAATCCTAGAAGATATTTATTCTAGTTTTAAACAAGATTTCAAAACATAACAGCTGACTGTCGAAAATGACCTTGTATCAATATTTACTTTGGGGCTTTGATTTAAACATGTGTTCCCCTAATTTTTACAGCTGTATATATTATATTGCTTTTCACAACGAAAACACGTCTACTATCAACAAAGATAAGTCGACTTGTGTCTTAAAACTAAAGAAAGCGTGTCAAATAAACGTTTAACTTCGATTTGGTGAATTTGTCTTCCCAAGGCGAAGGTACTCTTAGAATGTTTTATTGGCTCCTTCAAAGGGCAATAAAGGTACTCGGGGAAAAAATATACATCGTAATTCGAATTTCATGCGGCGCCTTGAGAATAGCGCCGAATTATACCGAGAGAGACAAATAACACCTGTTTTTCAATCTTCCGATCAGAAGATGTGGGGAACAACCTCCTTTGGAGTATAAAAAAATTCTGGTCCTTAAGATTCGTGCAGGTAGAGAGATAATATCCCCAACCTCCCCTCATTTCTGTACAGTCTCTATAACGACAAATGTACCACACAGTGTAACAGTACCTCTCTTAGTAGAAGAAGCAGCATGTATTTATTTCAGTGCTACCAAAGCAATAAAACTTCAACAGGCGTACGGGTCCAATTGTTTTATAATAAACTAGGTTTGTTTGATTTAATACTAGATATAGATTAGATATTTCACAATAATATATATATATATATATTAAATAACAAAATGAAAATAAAAGATAGTAAAATAAAAAGAAGACACGCTAGGAACGACACACAGAGCTGGATTCAATCAGTTGCCCCCCCCCCCCGGATTATCAGCCTTTTCAGACCTGAGCTGTCTCACTTTCATCAGAGATTTATCTATCTCTCCTCTCCTTCCTTGCCTGCCAGCAAAGCCCAGCATGACCATCTCCCTCTGTTCGATCCTGTAAATGAGTGCGATAGATATTTATCTCTCCGTTCTTCCGTGTCTTTACATTCAGCTAGAATATGTGTCCATGATTTCTCACCGTCCTCATCTCAGTCATCCGCAATGCCGCTAGCCAGATCCAAGCAAGCCCCTGTTTAGTGAGTTTGGCCCGTTTTGATATACTGCTCCGTTCCCCATTCAGATTTTAGCCCCAATTGTACGATTATTTCCAATGCAATCATATCTCTATATTGCGCTAGTGCCTACTGCTTTCCATATCCCTCAAGTGGTTCTCAGCCTTCCTCCATGTGTTCTTAGAAGCTATTCCTATGAGTGAACCCCCTAAATGGTGCTAAAAGTAGGAACGTGAACGTGTGTCTGTTTTCCTTACTTTGTTTAAGCCAATGGCTTACGAGTTCTGGTTTGGGAGCATAAGAACACAAGAGTTTATGCTACTGACAGAATTATATACCTACTTAATCAGTTCCGCACCGCAGCCCTGACTTCATCGTTGTGAAAACTTTGTGTTCAGATGTTTCTTGAGAGGTCCGAACAAATGAAATTCCCAAGGTGATAAGTCAGGGCTGTAGGGACAAGGAGGTAGTCGTCAACATGTTACTTGTACCGGCACAGCTGTCGCAGAATTTGGAACTGGGCGTGGAAGATCGGCCATTTGCTGACGTTCTGTCTGAAGCACGCACTCGACTGATAGCCCTCCGCTGCCAGAATCGAACCACTTTTGACGGGTTCGGAATTACCGCCATGTTTGTTCAGCGAGCACACAGTCAAGTGACGCAATCCAGTTGTAGAGTTGGCGCCCAAAGCCAGGCAAATTCATCAATCCTAATTTTAAAAGCATTGGAAAGAACTAAAAATGATCCTTACAACAATAATATGAATTTAATACTTTGTCATTATGTTGAAAGTTATCTACAAAGTAATATTCTACATCACATTCTGTTTTACACAGAATGCCCTTGGCATATCATGAAAATCTGCAAGAGTTGCTCAATTTTGATTGGCTGAGTAGAACACTTTCAGTATTGGCTGGAAACTGTTTGGATATGTTCAGTTTAGGTTGAAAACAACAAAGTTTTTTCCAAAACTTTAAGTAAAAGAAACTTAATTTTGGTTTAAAAAAGAATACATTAGAATATATACATACCTGGCTTGTTTAGTATTGACTGAAATCAGGTTTCCAGTAAACGTGTTAGGTTTTGGTCAAAAACTCTTATTCCTTCCGCATCTTTCTATGGAATTTGTTCAAGTGGATTTAAAATCAATGTAGATATCAATAGAACGCAATAGAGGAAAAGGGGCAAATATAAAGTAGGGGTGCTAATATGCAATGCCAAGGTTTTTGACCTATAGGTGCTGCACTGTAATGGAGGTCAAACGAAATGGTAAACAGCGCAATTTCCGGTCATTGCAAGCCGCTCTTTTGGTGGTGGAAGCCATACTTTACAATCTGAAGTGTTTATTATTATTTTTTTTTTATTTTTGAAGAGTCGGTTGTAACATAATGTTTATTAATTTTATCGAAGTGAAGCGTATATCATGCTCTAGTACACTTATCAGGTATCATAATAATATATTCTTTGTTTGTCTTTCATACGCATTTCTGCATATTTTGAGGTTACAATTTTGAAGATTGTAGTGTCAGTCTTGTGATACAAAAAAAAAAAAACAAATAAAAAACGTAATACTGGGCAATCATGTGGTCCCCTCACGCACTGGATAACACAAAAGTACGCATTGTCTGTCTTACGCTAGAATATTACTTAATTGTGTATATCGGTATATTGTATACTCAAAATACATTCAACATTGTTTTCAAATTCAACTCCTTATTTGGAGATAGGGTTACATAAATTTTTGTCACAAGCCGCCACTGCAGGCGCTGCCACAGGCATCGGATTTTGCAGAACGCTAATGATTACAATGTATTATTTTGCGGTTGTGGTAAATAAATAGTTGCAATATTAAACTTTCACCTCTCGAATTAAAGGTATAAAATTATTGTATATACTGGGCCAATGACGGCAGATTTCATCACGACTTTTGGGCAGGATTGATTTATGGCTGCATCTCTGGAACTCTTAGAGGAATAATTATTGGAGAGCAGGATGTAAGGAAAATATTCGACAAAAGAGGCGTAGACATTATGACAGGGCCGCTGTCCAAATTAAATTTGGACATAGGAGAGCAAACTTCTACAGGTGATTTATAGCTTTGATATCAACACTTAAGCATTTTTCTCTCATCCCAGTCAATCAACCGCAACAAGATAGGGCATAAGATACATTTAATCTTTCCATCGACATTTTGGTCCTTCTGGTGTTGTTCATTCCGTATTCTTATGATTTATACCTATAAGACCTTACAAACCTCATTTTGTTTCCGTTCAAAAATATGTAGTGGTACAGTGTTAACAGAAATGTGATTTTGAAGGAATATCCATGTACATTCTCAGAAACTTCACACAATTCTATTCAAGAATCATATCTCATAATTATATAAATAATGATGTAATCTATCCTACATACTAGGCACCAAAAATGAACAATGAAAAAAATTATATATTTTATAGCGGCTGCAATTTTTGTTTTCCCTCAAAAAAACTTGGCATACAATGATCAATTAGCCAGCAAAGTTGGAACGTGGGTTAACACAAAAAGACAAGTCAAAACTTTGGAGAACCATTTCTCACATATACGTAATATGAACATGGGATCCGGAATTACTTTTATTTCCTTGTTAGAGCCCTTTTCATGCTCTTGCATGACATAGCAGAATATTTAAAACAGAACTGTGGAAAACAGAAAATGATATAAACTGTTCAAAATGTCCTCCGTTAGCATGGATACAACCATCAACCTGCCGTCGCATGGACTCCCTGAAGCGCTAATGTTTCCCGAGAATGTCCCGTATTGTCTGACAGCCTTGCAAAATACGACCACGAAGACACTCTACACCTTCGGCTAATCACAGGAACATCTGCCAACTCTGCATTTAAATACCTCATTTTACTATACATGGAACGAGGTTTGCAAACACACAGAACTGACACTACGTGCTTGGTGCCACGTCAAGCAATGAAGTGAGTGGCATAACAAGCGGATTGTGGTACAGAACGACCACAACAACGGTGAACCTTGAAACTAAGAATAGTTGCAACATCACCACCTCATTTAACTAGAGGTAAAAGTGAATGTTTACCTACTGTAAGTATTAAGCAACTGTTCCGTTGTGGGTTGTCACAGGACAGCTATGCTGGCGTTCTAGCTTGCATATCACACCGTGTAAGCGGAATTGTGGATAAAAGGTACTAACAAGGCAATAAAACATTTCTGAGCCCATGTTCATATAACCTATTAGTACGATTATATGCGTAGACATTTCTCCAAAGTTTTCACATTCCTTTTTGTTGCATCCTGTTACGTATATCTGTGTGTTTTTAGTGGTGTTTAACACCTGTTCTACTACTGAGGCACCACAGGCGGTGAATACTGATGATACGTGGGATGAAATGATAAATTGGGAAATGACTTTTTATAAGGAATGAAACGTTCCAGGCCTAAGTTTAGGGTACCGCCCAGGCATTTTCCATTCATGTGGACTGAAGAAAACCTAGAAAAAAACTTCAGTCAGGGAGGGCGGTTCTGGCGGGATTCGAACCCCAGATCTGCCGCTCACGAGTCCGCGCCTTAATGACCTCGGTCACCCGTGGAGGTGTATGTGTGTGTGTGTGTGTGTGTGTGTGTGTGTGTGTGTGTGTGTGTGTGTTAACGCTCTAGCGGCCGTAATTTATTTTTCAACGAAACTCTGCAT
The DNA here is from genome assembly GCA_030762175.1 of Metallyticus violacea. NCBI lineage: Eukaryota > Metazoa > Arthropoda > Insecta > Mantodea > Metallyticidae > Metallyticus > Metallyticus violacea. The sequence goes on along the minus strand of CM060835.1, from coordinate 12,713,075 downwards.
ATAACGATAAATTAATAAATGATTCGTCGAATTAGTTAAGAGTAAAATTGACTCTTTAGGAGTGGGGTTAACCTTAAGGGAAAACTTAAATATCAGCTGCCCAATTTTTTTTTCAACGAAACTCGGTATATGTCAATAAAATAAAACAAAAAAGTCATTTTTGAAAAGCAGGGAAATTGGACCATTAGAAGCGGGGAAGGAGGTATACCTATAAACCGAAATTTAAATTTTCTCTCGTTTATTTAAAAATAAAAGGACAAATTAACTCTGTATATAAACTGTATTTATAATGATGCATATGTTTTATTTTTGGCAAAAGCATGTCATGTAGATGGCAACTGTGAAACATTAATCTAATCGTATTTAAAAATTATTTAACCTCTCTTATTATATTGTGTTTCCGTTATAAATAAGCAATATCACTATCGCTTCATGTCAAAGTATTAGCAATTTTGGATGGATGATGCATTTCATTTATTTAATGTTATAAATTACAGTTTGAAAAACAAAACAAATGTTGACACTTTGTTGCATATGGTAAGTTGTAATTAATAATTTGTATATGCTGTTTACATGAAAGTTTCATTTGATATGTGTGTGTGTGAGAATTATATTTGTATGGAAGAGCACTCCGCAATAACCTTCGCAAATATTACATTAAATTAAAATTCCTCATCAATAAGATGGGGGTGTGAAAAACAACCAGTTTTACATTTATTTTACAGACAACTTCTGTATCTTCTATATCTTCTATGCTCTAGCGCTCTGTAATAACCTTTACAAATTCAAATTGCTAAGGAATTCATTTGGTTTACGCAGTTCATGCTTGACATGTTTATTCTTTAGTGTTATTTAAACAGTTTTCTTTGAACGGCGTTTAACGCCCGTATTTACTACTGAGGCACCACAGACGGTAACGCTAATGATACCTGAAATGAAATGATATATTGGAAAAGGATTTTTTAAGGAAGGAAACGTTCCAGGTCTAAGTTTAGGGTACCTCCCCGGCATTTGCTATTTATGAGGACAGAGAAAAACCCAGAAAAAACCTCAGTCAGGAGGGACGGTCCTGGAGGGATTTGAACCCCAGACATCCAGTTCACGAATCCGCACCTTAACGACCTCGGTCACCCGTGGCAGTGGATTAAACAGGTTGATAGGTAGTTAAAACGTTTAACTTTTTCAACGCCGTTACTTTTCATATTTTATTTGCATTAGATTTTGTAAATTAAGTGTTTCTAATACATTGCTGTAATTTATAATGCCTTTTATTTTACACTACATTTATGTAAAGGAATGACGCGCATCATTGTTGTCCACATACTCTAAGTATTTTTTTACATACCACACGTCATAATAGCTATTTTTTTTTCTCGTGAACAAGGGACAACACCAAAAATCTAAGATATACGATTGAAAGTATAAGGCATTTACCACCAACGGAAGGCTGGATGAAGGCGGGTCTCATAGGGAAGAAGCAAAACACAGGTGACGGGACAACATTGTTTTTGGCACGAGCAGAAGTTATACACGGTTACTTACACAGGGTTGCAAATCCGACACAGGACGGATCTCTCAGGTAATCCACGGTGTTTAGCAGTCTTCGAAGTAATCTCCAAGTACATCGACGGTTCGTTGCCATGCATGTGAGTTGCAAACGTGAGTCACCTCATGTCAAAATGCTGTTAAAATGTGCGCTTTGTTAACAAAACGTTACCCACGCAAAGGCTGCTTCCCTTTGGGGACGACATCATAATCACAGGGACTGAGATTGGGCGAGTATGGCGGGTGTGGATGAACTTCTCATCCCCATCGCTGTAAAAGACAGTTGCTGTATGAGCTATCGCGTTGTCATGGAGAATAATGGCTTTTTCAAAAGTTCTGGCCACATGATGCGTACGGACGAAGCAATTGTGACACCAAAAAAAGACGTGTAATACTGGGCATTCACAGTGATCCCCTCGCGCACTGGATGACACACAAGAACACTTGGCTGTTATACGGCAGAACGACCTTGTCTTTTGTTGGTGAAGAAGTTTGCCGAAAGTTGTGTTAGCGTGGTGATCCAGGGTGATGTCATTCACCGGACTGTCGCTTGAGTTCTGGTTCATACGCCCTTGTCTATGTTTCGTCAGTTGCTATGATACGATTCTACATGATATCCCCTTCTTCCTGAAATCTCGCTAGAATGATGCGACATGTTTCTTAGCGAGTTCACTTCTGTGCCTGACTTAATTCATGTGGCACACACTTTACACACATTTTCCGCACGTTCAGGTCCTCCCGTAAAATGCAGTGCACTGTTTTTGTTTGCTCTTCTAACTGCACAAGTGTCCACTGCCATCACCCGTACATCCTTGTCCGTAGACACAGGACGCCTACTGCGCGGCAGATCGGTAGTGGACATTCTACCCAGTTTGAAGGCCTCTATCCACCTCGCCATTGTTTATTAGAGCAGGGAACGTGCACTCAGTGTTTCCCGTAGATCTCTGTGGCTTTCTCGTGCATTCCTGCCGCGGAGAAATGCTATTCTCATATATGCGCGTTGTTCACTCTTCGTGACCTTACCACTGTCATTCACCAATTGAACTTCGGAGCGGGCTGAGGAACGCAGCTCTGCTCACATACACCATCTAGTGGTTTCGTTTGAAAGTATATTCCATACACTTTTAATACATATCTTAGATTTTTAAAATAAATAGTTAGCATAATTTGTGACTTCTCCCTTGTATATACACTTCTCCCCGTACATACCTCGATAACCGTTCAAATTATTCTGGGAATAGAACCAGTGACCTTCTACGCTCATACCAGCTCAATTGCGTTTAAGTTACAAAGTAATGGAAATAGCCTCAGTACTTAATGCCAATGAGACTTTGTAATTTTACCAGTGTAGTTGCACTGATTTAATGATTTCTAAAAGTATCGCCTTAGCTGGAACTGGAATCGGAATGTCCAAATCATATCTTACATGGAAGGTATCATGTCATTCTTTTTGACAGACCAAGTGGGGATGCTAATTTTATGCAGGGAGTGATACCATCCATATCTAGATTGTTGAACATTTGTTTCATGGAAATTCACTTTAAAAAATGAGCAAATCCATGTTCAAAAATATCTGCACTCGTCTCATCATGCGAGTCCGCCATCGAGTCGCTGATGTTCCTAGAAACTTGCAAAAACGCTTCCTGTGGGAAATATCTTGCATCGCTACTGTTGGGTGCACGTGGAGCTGAAATGTATGTGGCAGTGTTTAGTGTGCTTTCTCATTGACTACAATACTCCACCTGCTTGTGTGATTGGTACAAATCACTGAAGATGGGGCGTAATTATATCCCAAATATCAAAAGACTGCCGATTTTTAACGATATGAGTGCGGCAGTAATAAACACCGTACTTCCAGAAAAGATGATATTGGTGGAACAAATAAGGTTCTTGTACTATGAATTTCTTCCCAGGAATGAAGTCATTATTGATGACTGTTACTGCTAACAATTCATGAAAAATGACCAGGGAGACTACATCAAGTATATTGTTGCAAAGTGATAACGCTCGCCCTTACTCTGCTAATATGACAAATACAGCTATTCAAGAGTTTTTTTGGAGGGTTATTCCACACCCCGATATTGTTCCTTAGTCTTCTATCTTTTTGGCTTCCTAGCCAGCAATCTTTAAGAAAGTTCCTTTTGATTTCTCTAGGCGTGAGATGGTAAAACTACCCCAGATTGGCAGTTAATCACAGATAATGCAGGAGAATATGTTACAGACTAGTTTCTGTCTTATATTCATCTAACTGAGTATCAACTAAACATTTTGCACCAAAACAATGTATTTAAATCATGTTATGTGTAAAAGAGTTGAGGAAACACCTTGTTTTCTGTTGCCCGTAGCCCTTACGAAGAAACCGTACAAGTGGTCAATACTTGTAATGCTCTACTTGTGTGTGAGTTATGTTACATTATATATCGTATTTGATTTGACGTATTTAACACCCAACAAGCCTACTCTTCCGGAGTTACCGCGACTCATTCTCAGCTCCTTCAGACACTCACAGATGGTTGTTAGGGCATAGGAAGTCTGGCTTTCAACGAAGAGCCCTAAAGGGCATAAAGAAAATAAAACGGATGGTAATCAAGAAGGAGAGAAATACGAAGAAGAACAGGTGATTTCCCCTGACTGTACTCGATACAAGGGGAAGTTTTAAAATTAACATTTCGGGCAGCAGACGAGTAGCAAGGAAACAAAAGCCTGCGAGTTTTTGTGTCGGCGGGAGACGTCAAAGAGATGGTTGATACCCCGGGTCATCGTAAACCATTGCGACGTTCCCACACAAAGCTACCGGGGCAAGTTCCTCATACCTCTAACGATTTGATTAAACTGCCTTCATTTATTGGTGCAATAACACAGGGTAGTTCGTCTAAAATTGATTGTAAGCGCAGGTTTAGGAGGAAACGTGTGAAAAACGGGCAAGGAAGCTCTGAAACATTAGCTCAAAAACTTTGTTTCTAAATAAACTTGACCAAGTTTTAGTCTTTTTTATATTGCGTCCTCAAATTCATTTGCATGAAACAGAGTGACACTAAAATATTTTTGTGTTAACTTGGAATCTTGAGGGTTTGAACTGAAAAGTCTACTCAACCAAAAACGCACATTTTATATAGCGTAAGGGAAGGGTTTATTTGTCGTAATCCACGAACTATTTGATCTGGAGATTTAGGAAAATTGAATAAGATAATTGTAAAATCCGGGACAAATTTTACAGACATTATTTTTCGCACTATAAATTAACTTTACGATATTCTGTTAACTTGATGCGTGATATACACGCGCTTATAGCCGTTCCCTTTTGTGAGGTATACAAGTTTATACATTTTCTGTTCCGCCTGTAGCAAAATGGAGGTAATAATGCTGCTCTGAAATTCTACTTTCTTCTCAACATATCTTCACCTAGGGACCTATGCATGGTTTATTCTCCCCTAATGCACAGCTTCAAAGATGGTTTAAAACATTTAAAGAGGGGAGGCAATCAATTTGAAAGAAAAGTTAATCGGGCTCCAGCACTCTAAGGAATAAAACATCAACAAAGCTGCTGTCATTGTGAGAGAAGGTCGTCCAATAACGTTAGGAACACTTTCAGAAATTCTAAAAATTTCACTGGATGCCATCCACTTATTGGTAACTAAAATGTTGCACATGAGACGTGTTTGTCCCCGGTAGGTTCCAATGTTGATTCCCGAAAAAAGAAGAAAAAAGCACACACTAAACGAAACGAAAATAAAACAAAAAAAGAGCAAATGTGGTTCCTTCTGTTGGGAAAGTTGTGCTCTTTTCATTTTCCGATATTTAAAGAATGGTTTTTTTGAATGTCTTACCTGCACGTTCAACTGTAATTTGGCCACACTACAGATACGATATGAAAATTCTGCAAGGCTCCATATCACACGCAAAAGGGCACATTTTCTCCAACAAGCTGGATACTGCACCACGATAATGCATGACCGATGTCATAAATATGATTGCTGAATATGTCACAAAAATCAACGTGAATTGTGTTCATCATCCTCCATATAGTCCAGATTTAACCTCGTGTGATTTTTTGCTTTTAACTAAACTGAAGGAACACTTTGTGGGAGGCATTTTCCATTAGCAGAAGCGGTGTGTGGGTTATTCTGAAGGACTTGATTAAAAATGGTTTCCAGCATGTCTTTGAAGACTGGCGGAATCACTGGAACAGGTTATTGCATACGACGGGGACTTTTTTTTACAATATATTTTTATTCATCAAAATTATGAGGATAAGATATATTGTAAAAAAGGCTTTATTGAACAGCTCTCTAATTTCCAAATCGCATGTGGCAGAAGACATCAACACCGGTTTGCAGCAATTCCAATAAAATTCATTACGTTCGCATCAGATCCCAGATGGCGGAGTATTCCTAGGCACATGTTAAAGAGCCAGTTAAGAAAATACCTAGCTCATACTGAGCTTAGTTTTTGACTTTTATCCTGCGGCTACTGTAATTTTAAATTTATGTTTCACAGACGAGGCCTAGATCCAGTTTTTGGATATTTGAATTCCTAAAATATGCGCATTTGATCCTCACATAATCCACACGATAATCACAAATTGCTCCCGAACCCACGGAAGATTGGTGTCTGATAAATTTGTTTTGTTTACGGACGCTCTTTGATATCTCAGGTCATCAACATCCTATTCAGTTCATGGCGTGAAACGACTGACAAATTTTTCTCAGAGGCCTCTTCTTTTAGGCCTGAGGTTCTTTTTCGTGCCGTAAATGTACGCCACGGGACCCACGGCTCTATTTCCCTTCCGAAAGAAGCCATACTTAGGGTTTTTATGCCCGAAAAAATCCATTCATTCTGGCCTGGATTGAACCTGCGATATTTGGATCTACGAGGCAGATGTTTAGTTAAGCTGAATAATGGATTTTTTTTTTTTTGAATGCTGTATAGCAAACGGTACAAAAGCATTTTGAAAAGACCTTTTTATTTAAAAGATCTTTTTATTTAAAGTCGTAAAGGAATTGAAACTTTTTACAGCACTTTTGCTTTTGAAATGTGAATTTAAATATGTCAGGACCACTGTTTTAAAAAAATGACTTTAGCTTTTCTCCATTAAATCAGAATTTTTCCATATAAAGAATGAAACTTTCACATTTTTTTTTTTTTGATGATGAATGTATATAAGAGCACAGAAATATAATAAAAGTTAATAATGAAAGTAAGAAATTTTTATTATTCAATTTAATATTCCACATATTAGATATTAAACACGCGCACTAGCGATTTAGTAATTCTGGGGTTAAAAACCACTGAACTAAATAATCACCGTTTTTTTGTGGGCACGGGACTAGGCAATATTAAAATTACTTCTGTTTTGCCAAATACATTGCCATTCGTTTTATTGTGGGAAATGAGAAGTTTGCATTACAATTTCTTAAGGTATGTCAAGACGATGTCCTCTTTATTTCATTCCATTTATTTTATTTAGCGCATACATATGCTAAATTCAACAGCGCAGGTAATATTAGCGTAGACGCTTGCTTTTTATTTTTATTTTTTTTCCCACCCACGAAACTGATAGCGCATGCTACGCCGCACGCCCTTCCACCAAAGATGTGAATCTGTCGTCAAGCAGCACTGTACTTGCTGCGTGCAGGTGTTATTAGTACAGTCTAAATTTTATGTAATATCAATTTGAGAAATATGTACCCAAAATTGGTTAAATATATATAAACATATCGTTAAATAATTATACGTAACATAAAACATTTAATTTCTTTACTAGAAAACAGAACGTTTGAACTAGTGAAATTGAGATTATATTAATTAATGCTCTCCTGCTACAAATATACAATGACAATTACTTTTATAACGTCGGAATAAATGCAAAAATACTGAAAGACAGGAGCTCCATATTTAAGCTTTTAAGTTACATTGGAAGGGAACGCACAGTAAATTATAATATATGATTTGCGATAATTTTATCGAACGTGTCATGATTTTAAATGACGGGAGATTGATAATATGAATAGGGATTTTGATTAATTACAGGGTTGTTTCATTATTGGAGTATCGTAATTGTGGAAGTTGTAGTAGATATGAGGTTGAACTGTTCTTCTACTACTGATGATCCTCAAGTATCGCTGTTTGCCTCGCACTAGCTCAGTAGAGCGCTGGAATTTTGTGATCTTTTGACCAGAGGGAAAGGAATCGGGAAGTTAGTAGAAGATTAACAAGATTCGTGAATTTTACTTAAACACGATTAATTAAACTTCTTCTCAGCTATGGGTCGGTGTTAAGTCTGGAGAGTATAAAATGTCATTATGCCACTTTTGCGCGGTCTAAGCTGACTTATTCATAACAAGATTCCTCTTGCAATGCGCTATGTTTGCTCACGATGAACTATTCACTTATAGAAATTATTCGCGAGTGTTATGTTTCTATTCTTCTACTGTAAACACAAGCGCCTATTCAGTTGAGAGTAACTGAAGATAAACTGTCCATATATCAAATTCTCGCCGAACGAAGTATGCGCTGACTTATTTTGAACCAAGATTGTAAATTATGAGCCGTCGAATCTGAACTAACTATTGGAACTAAGACCGTATGCTGTAAACTAACTCGGAGCCTCGGACCGCCACGGGTGGCCGAGGTCGTTAAGGCACGGATTCGTGAGCGGGAGGTCTGCGGTTCGAATCCCGCCAGGACCGTCCTCCCTGACTGGGGTTTTTTCCAGGTTTTCCTCAGTCTTCATAACTGGCAAATGCCGGGGAGGTACCTAAACTTAGGCCTGGAACGCTTCCTACCTTAAAAAAAAATATCCTTTCCCAATTTATCATTTCATTTCATGTATCATCAGTGTCCACCGCCTGTGGTGCCTCAGTAGGCAAACGGGCGTTAAACACTACTAAAAAAAAAAAAAAACTCGGAGCCTCGAAGGTACCATCTTATATAAACATTACCGTCGGCCGGTCAGGACGCTACATTAACCTTTCAAAGTATGATTTAGAAATAATCCAGAACTGCTTCCTTTCTTTACGACTTTTTATTGGCTGTTACGCCTATATACAATCTTTTTTAATTCTCTGATTGGATACAGTCTTACGTCTTTTTCTGTTCGTGTTTTTGCCGTAAGCCCTTACTCTGCCCTGTTTGCAGGTTATTTGCCTATGATCATCCAAGCTTTAGTTGCATAAGAAAAGTTTATGATACGGTCTTTTACCTAACATAACTAAAGCTAAAGCTTCCTGTCCGGACACAAAGATAATCTCAGACTCTATACCTTCTTAACGATTCTCAAAAGATTGTGACCCATCTAGCTCAAGGTTTTCTATACATATTATTTACAAAGAAATACAAGTTCCTATGGTCCTTTTGTTAAGCCAAACTTAACAATTTTTGTTTACTTCAGTCTTGTTAGAAAGTAAAATGATCTTGGCAACACGTTTTCAATTATACATGAAATACTTAAAGAAATATGAGCATGATTAAATATGAAATACAAAATTTGATTATAATAACACTTATAATTTATTGGGCGGTTGAAACTATTAAAAACCGCTTCATTCTCCAAATGTTCTGTTGTCATGCACAGTCTTCTGTCTGACAGTATGTTTTTATAAGCAGAGAAAGAAGGCACCGTGCGCATTTATACAGAGGAATTGTATTAGCAATCAAATTCTCGGGGAGTTCTACAGTTTCGTCATTAAATAAACGAGGAATAAAGTAAGCGTTAGGTATCCAAGGTTTTTATTTAACACAGATTGCAGTTTAGTGGAAACTACACTACCCACTTCACCCGGCACATCATGTCCTTCTGAATTGTTCCCATGGCTTCCTGGAGAGTCATACCCGAAGTCTCCAGTTTCTTAATACTGTCGGGAAGTCAACTAAAATAACTTGCAATGTGTGAAACTGAACTGAGCACTTTAGAACTGCTGAAAGCTGACAAGTTCACTCACAGGCACTGCAAGATCAGAAGGAAAGTTCTCCATCACTGATCTAATAGCTTCGAAATGCTTACTGTGGAAAATCCAGGCTCCCCACCTTGTAATCACAGACTCCAGAGGCAGAGGTACATCAGGTAGTGCTGCTTGTAGCGCTGTACACAATATGCACATTTGAAGAAAACTTTTTCGTTGCTAATATCAATGTATTCACTTCCTGGAATACATGAGCCATACAAGTATCACTTGGTTTGGATAAAATACATTAAGCGATTTCCATACTTTCAAATGTGTACAGTAATAGGACCCCTCTTTTCTTTAACGCCAGTTGGCCGCAGCAATTGTTGAACTATTTTTTACTTCCAAAGGTTTACAGGAAATTAAATAGAGTTCAGATGCACTCTCAGAGTTCAACTTGCCCACAATTAGATTTGCCTGATGGTCTGAAATATCTATCGTCTCATCACCAAAATCACTATGTCAGCCCTGATTTTTATAAGGTGTAAACATAACAAGAATTCCAGCATTTCTTTCTGTGAGGTGACTCATTCGGAACGTCGTGCTGCAGATTTTATTTAAGAAATATTTAAATTCAGGCATTTGAAGTTTGTTCCAGCGAATGTTCACTGCAACCATTGTCATGCACATTTCTTTGTAGAAGTTATTATTAAATGATGTACGCTGCCCCTGCAACTGTTTCTTTGAAGAAATCCGTTGTTTATTTCAAATATGTAGATTGCTTCGTGAATGTTCAGTTTGGTATTTCATCATTTATCACAAGTTTGGCAAGGGACTGTTTCACCATGCGTTGTGAAAGCGCCATCAATAGAAATTCATGTTTTCAGCTCGGACCATAACGAAGATGCAATTAGTGCCATGACTGACACAAATTCTAATTCGTTTTGAGAATAAAAAAGGAAAAAGTTGTTGGCATCGAACTCGTGAAATTTAGTTTTTAATATATCGACAATGTATAAACAACACAATAGCGTTCAAATTAATTTTATTTTTCGCAACGGCATTTGGATAGTTCAATAAAAGCGCAAAACAAACGGAAAAAGTTCAATATAAATTATACAGGGAGAAATATATGATGTCATACCAAATGTGAAAACATAAAATATAATTAATGGAAAAATTTCTACACGTATATCTCGTCAACATTTGTCCTTCATTCGTGCATAAATGTTGTGACGGTCCGGGGTAGAAGCCCAGCGCCAACGCCATATGTAACGTTCCAGGGGTCGAAGCCCGGACGCCAATATCACCATATTATAACAAGTACAATTGTAGCTTTTCCTCAAAACCATAACGTATCGGATCACGGATTGGAAGACTAGTGGGGGAGAAGGGAGACAGCCAGATTAAGAATAAATAAAAACACTCCACTTAATTAGCAATTTATAAACACTTAAAAGTGCCTTTCTGGTGACCCAAGGAAGATGTGGCTCTGTCCCCATCCTGCCCTCTCCGCTCCTAGTTCCCGACTGGCGCTACAACAAACTCGACGCTAGCCCCTGAACAACTGCTGCTGGAGAAAGCTCTTGTTGCTAGTCTCCGTGCCCGAGTACCGGCGGAGAGAGCCGAAGGTAGTGCAACACAGCTATTAGCTAGATAACGCTTCGAAATCAACAGCGCAATAGCTTAGATGGTTAGAGCTATGTGAAGGCCAAATACTGCCATCTCATCCTTTTTTTTTTTTTCTGCAGGAGTTAAAGGAGATGTTCCACAATTTCCATGATTTACTCGTGAATTAGTTGCGAATTGGAATTAGAGCAGTTTACCAACTCGCTAAACCACTAGGTCCACCGGTTTCTAGGATTTGCCCCAAGTTAACCGACAGATTAGGTTAGCGTGTGTTATATGAATTAGTTGCGAATTGCAATAAAGCACATTTACCACAGTTACAATATTTCACCCCCCTGATAATGCAGACTAGCAGCAAGAGATTCGAGCAGCTCGAGCACAGATTGCTACATTTGTTCAGGGGCTAACGTCAAGTGTACAACAACACCCCAACATGGCACAATACGTAGATGGCGTTCTGTTATACAAAACAAACATCTAAACAGAGCCATAAATCCATTCAAATATTGCTACACATAATCGAAAAGTGATGTAAGCGTTCGCGAATATTATTAGCATCTCTCCTATCAATCCACACCCCCAACAAGTAACAATCTACTTTCACGAACAAGTGCGGAAAGCAGCGGGAAAAACCGAATGCATACTTCGTTTTAAGTCGCCTCCTTAGTGATTGTTTGCAGTTGAGAAAGTTATCGCACCTGTATCATCCCTATTGTAAACAAATCTTTCTTTTTCGCATCTGTTATATTGCCTCTTCTAAAAAAAATCACTCTCTTTTAGCGTGAAAGTGTTAATTTGGAAGTAGTTTGCTGTATGTTTTATTTTTTTTATAATGAGTGCATCAAAATAGTTCGTATATGTGGAAAGTCGGAGGTATATGAACACAATAGAAACCCAAGTGTAAAGTACACCCGGAAAATTTGGGTATTATCGCCCTGTTCTAGAAAGTATGCAACAAGAATTTCAATGATGCACGCAACTTAAAGCGCCATCAGTGAGATTACCATAGTGAGGGACCAGATAGAAATCAAACTATGACGTACAGCTTATGTAGTCATGAAGCAACAACGAAGGTTCTTTTATTTGAGCATTTACAATCAGTACATGAAATAAAAGTAAAATCGGAAGAACTGCAGTTTTCATCCTTTGATGGTTTTAAAAACTGAAAGCAGGAAATTGAGGAAACAACGGGATCGAAGTTTGTAAAATAAACTCTTTCTCGCACTATTTCTGGAAAAGAAGCCATTATCCCTACCTCAAATTAAGAAAGCTATCGCTTATACAGTTCGGAACACGTGCAAAACGTTTAGTGTTAAAAGCGCATGCCTTTTCCCTTAAGTGTTACATTGCTGCAGATTTCGCCGTATACTAAATGCATTACTTACTGTTATGCTTTCTACAAAGTTGCTTTTGTTTATGATTGATTACTTTCCTTGCGTCATGAATGTTATTTCCGCCTGCATTTGTTTAAGTCACTCTACACTTCTAGCTCCGTCAACGGCCGTTCCTGATCGCACTACAAGTCCATCTTCTCCACACTGATGCAGTCATGGCGCTCGGCTTTCTCCGTTGCCCATCGCACTTGTTCGTGAAAATAGGCGTGACTGCAGCAGCCGTTGCGTTCACACGGTAACGTCAAGTTCTATCACGTTGCAATTTGTTCTTTGTGCTAGCTTTGAAAGTACTCTATTACGAGATTTTGTGTTTAAAGTGTTTGTGTTGTTTATCGAGTGTTTAGTTGTGTTCAAGTAAACAAGGAAAAGTGGAAAACAAGCCATTTCACGAACTTTCTTGTGACAATGAATTGAGAGAAAAGTGGTTGAAATTTATTTATCACCAAGATGAGTGTTGTAGCTGCATACCAATACAGTATTTACAGCAAACTCTCATTTTTAGGTTTGTTTTTAATCAGGACAAGAGTGGTTGAAATTTAGTTATAGCCTAATACGTATATTATATTTTAATTTGTGAGATTCTGGTGGACTTTGGCAACCATTAGACCATAGTGTAGTTTGAGGTGCACATTTTACGAAGAATGACTACAAAGAAGACTGTAAAAGAAGGGTATTGATAGAGGTAACACTACTTCAGTGTTCTCTAAATGTCTAAAACACAAACAAGGGATATTTGTTCGACCAGGGAGACCACTAAATCGAAATGTAACACTCAACTTGAGGTAATTCACACAAATAAAATAATAATATTAATTTAGTCAATTCCGACATTTCTGCCGCAAGCCATGACGACAATAAAACAATTAAATGTCTAGGCGCCGAGGTTAAAGAACAATTGAAAGTGACACCGCCGATAAAAATAAATTTCCATCAGTTGCTCTTGCACATAAAACCCAACCACCCGTGTCCTTAAAAAGGAGGAATTGTAGACTCTAAAGTAAAGATTTTTAGATCAAAAATAAAGAAATTGACCTGAAATTTCTATCATAATCACTGAAATTTTTGCAAATGCTACTACACCAGTATTAGGAACTGCAATAGATCAAGAAGACATGGGCATTTTATTTCTTAACGAACAACTGCACTCTCTGGAGCAAATGGAACATGGCGGAGCGAACTTAGCGTTAGATATTGCATATAATAGCAGAGTAAATCACAATAATTATCTCTCGACTTCATTCGAAATCACCGTTGGTGACTCTTTCAAGCATCAACTTTGAAAAGATACACTGAGGTATGCACTAAAATAAATATCGTGCGTCTAGACCTAGATCTATATTATACATGTAGTTCATAATGTTTCGGATGGGCGAGCGGCATATGCCATCAATGGAAAAATGTATTAACATGATGTAATTGTTCACGACAAAATTTTGTAGTCCTGGACAGTGATCAAGTTCACATACAAAAAGTAGAAAACATGTGGACGAGGGCTAAGCGTGAGATTAGGAGACAGTATGACACTTCCGGTGCACTCTTCGCGTCTTATCTTCCCGAATAGCCATGGAGAAATTCATTCAAGCACACGAATGTATTTGCATTATTTATCACAGAATAGCGGTTATCTACAAGTGGTATAAATTCATGTCTCGATAAAAAATATTCTAAAAACTCTTTTAGTTAGAAGTATATTTGAAATTACTGCAACGATCCCCTCACTCTAGCAAGCTACCTCTACAGCATCTTCCAAGACCACCTGCACCTTTTAACTGCAATCGTGGTAAAAATGGTTCCTTTAGGAGTTACCAAATGTATCATAAAAATGCATTAGTCCATTGGATCGCGACCCACAGTGTACGCACCTTCATGGGTTCGCAGCATCAATAATGATTATGTGCCATTGTGCTCGGTGACACTTCTGGTGTATAAAGGGGGGGGGGAAACGAGTTTTGTTCTTATGGTTTTTACAAACTGCATACCCCGCAGCGTTAGCTCTGGAAAACATAAAACCTAAAACAAATAAAAAGGAAAAACACAGTAAACATAAATCAGCCATATTTAATACCCCTTTACATTCCTGTTTCTCTGGCCGCCTTTGTATTATAAACGCGTCGTCCCAGAGACACGATGGGGATATGGCTCGAGATTTTCAAGCCTTTCACCTGTCACGTAGTTCTGTTATCCTAATATGAAATCACCAGTTTATTTCCAGCGCGGCAGCACGGCAATTTTCACGTGGCGGGACGTGTCGTATACATTTTCTCCTAGGGCTGCAGAACTACTGTAGAGGTATGTCCATCTTTGAATCTCCTTATTAATCTTGTTCTCCTAATACTCCTATTCCCTGCACTTGTCCCGCAAAAGCATTGTCGGGTGTAAGGGGGCCCATGTCGGAAACTTTTCTACCAGGGTTGCAGAACTACTGAGGAGATATGCCCGCCTTGAGTCTCTTTATTATTCCTGTTCTCCTAATTACTATTCTCTGCACTTTGCCTTCAAAAGCACCGACGGAGGATGGCGGTAAAACACAGGATTCAAACAAAAATTGTTTTAAATTTTGACAAAATTGCCCGCCATTTCATGCCTTAGCATTACACAAAATGGCATTTGTAAACGATGGGCCAACCACCTATTTTTCTGACATTTGAAGGTGTAAGTGTTATTTTTTATTTTTGAATGGTGTTTAACGCCCGTATTTACTACTTAGGCGGTGGACACTGATGATTCCATGAGTGAAATGATATATTGGGAAAGATTTTTTTTTTTTTTTTAAAGAAGGAAGAGTCAAAAAAACTCAGTCAGGGAGGACGCACCTGACGAGTTTCAAACCACAGACCTACCACTCACGAGTCCGCAACTTAATGACCCCGGCACCTGTGGCGATCTAAGCGGTAGTAAATTCGAATATTTCATGTGGTCCAACGGAAAACACGATATTGATGATGATGATATGGCATTAACTAAATCGTTATATATGAGCTTTTGCCATCCATAGAAATATCCTAAAATTATTTGAAACACGCTCGCAAGCGCACTTAACAGGTGTCATTTATTATAAACCCATCATTGGTTTTTACATGGTGACCCAATGGAATGTGACGGTTTTCAGAACCTCCTTGTAGAACGCTCGTATAGAATTAAAAAAAAAATATACTTTTTCAGGGAACAAGTAGCACATTACAATTAATTAATCTGAACTTATTTTTTAAATATCTTTTTTTTTTTTTTTTTTTTTTTAACATATTCATATAGTCGGCTCGGCCAGCTTACCATAACTCGATGCATACTATTTGTTATGGGGATACTTGAAAATTAAAGTGTAAGGCGACAAGTCACGGACCATCATGCAGTTAAAAGAACACATAATTCGTGAAATTAGGGACATTGATCACGTTTTATTGCAACTCTCGGGAAGATAGAAGAATGCACTGAATTTACCTTCTCTGTTTGCTTGCAGCAAAATTAAAGACTTTCGTCGTAGGCACAAAGCAAGCTTGGATATACGCAAGGACAGCATTATTGAGGAAGATAGTGATTGGAAGATCCCGCCTTCATCGAAAGTGGCTGAAATACATTTTGTGCAAGATAATGGTCTGCACTGTAAAAGCAAATTAATCTGCAGTGAATGTAATACATGCCTACGAAGATACTCTTGCTTGTGTTGATTCCAGTATTAAATGGAATATATGCAAACACATACATAGCGATGTAAATTTCAGGTCCGCAATAAACACACTATAGGACATTCTGAAGGTATTAATGACTTGATAATAGACACTGAAGATGTTTCTGTTCTCAATGAAAAGGAGGAAATACTAGCCCAAGTGAGCAAACAACAAAGTTTGGGACGTCATTATGGGAATTTTGACAACAACGTAACTTGAAGTTGTGAAGAAACATGCGACAACCTTAAACGCAACAATAGCCGCTGTTCGCAACCAAAATGAACAAGATGCCCACAAAAAAACTAGTGCAAAAGAGGAAGACCATTCCCCAAAGAAGACTCTTCCCATCGCATTCCATTTGTAAAACCCAAAACAGAAAAACTTGTTAGCATCGCCTTTTCTTTGCTGCAAGCTGGAAAAGTGCAAGATTGCACTGCTGCCGCCGCCACAGACTTTCGGGGCTGAAAATTAAAGTAGGAGTTTCGGCTCTCTCAAGTGCTGTTAGTGAGACTTGAGTGTCAATAAGTGTAAATGTTGTGTAATAATGAGAGCATCATCAAAACAGTTCTCATGCCTGGAATGTGACACGCAACATAAGTACAATAAACATCTAGGAAATCATGTCTTATAGCACTCCCCGAAAACTTAACATGTCTTTGCGCCTCTTGTAAAAAAGACAGCAAGAATGAAATGAAAACAATTACTGCAGATTATGCAGTCACGAGGCAACATCGGAGTTCACCGCCCCTTTCTCCCGTTGGGGACTGAGGTGTTCGGCTCTCTCCGCTGTCGCTCGGACTGCAGCTCTCGCAGCCCGAAAATTTGTACAGGGACTTTCATCAAGTCTCTTTTGTGATATATTAGGTGGCTCCAAAAGGAACCGTTTTTGCCGCGATTGTGGTGAAAAGGTGCAGATGGTCTCTTGGAAGATGGTTTGTTGCTGCAGAAATGTTAGCTTGGTGAAGTTATGGAATGGTGACAGCATTTTTTACATTTCTTTCTAACCAAAAGGAAATTAGTTTTGTCGAGACAAGAATATATTCCACACGTACGAAGGCTAGTCAACAAAGACTGAATTATTATCTTTTTATCGCTCACAGCAAATAAACATTGTTGAAACAATGCTGCATAATGAAAGCGGATAAGCCATGATTGGTGAAGAAAACCAGAAGTTAGCTTGCGCATGTGGTTGTACACAGGGACTTCGCCATTTACCCATAGAGCAAGGTTCGTCCTGAGGAAAATCACGCCTCCTTTTCATGATCGGCAGTGGAGGAGAGAGTCCTTAGTCGAAGGTAGTCGGCAAATAATCAGCCCCATCTTCACCACTTTTTGTTAGCTCAGACGTTTGGAGCGTTGTGATATTTAAGGGAAGATCAAAGGAGGGCAGATAGTTCGCTTCCTCGCGGTGTAGCTGTTTATTTATTTATTTAATTTAATTAAAGGGGAAAACCACCATTACAGCGCTTTACCTACTTACATAATACTGCGCACACAATCCGTAATAAATTTATATGTATGATTTTTATTCTGCTGCAGTTAAAGGATATTTACCACAATTATAATGCTTTACCCGTTTTCAATTTATATTTAGGGGGCGAGCTTTGGCCGTCAGGCCGTAGCGAGTCGCAGCAAACCGCTAAGTTCATCGGTTTCTAGAATTTACTCGAGGTTAGGTTTAGATTACTATGTGTATATACATACATATATGAATTACATAGACGAAAGCGATAATTATTATGTGTATATATAATGAATTAATTGGGAATTCTAATAGACGAAAAATAGAAGAGGCACGATAACATTCGCAACTCCAAAATAACATAAAGAGGCGAAGTTTTAGCTTAAGAGGCGTTAGGTTTTCTCCGCTGCCGATCGTGAAAAGCAGGCGTGACTTTCCCCGGATCGAACCTTGCTCTATGAGCAAGTGACTTTGCCAGTCGCCTACATACAAAATGGAGTTGATTCGTGAGGAGCAAGATGCTGTGCTATAGTTTTACTTTCGTTTGCAGAAATCCGGCATGGACGTTTACAGATTGTTGTTGCAGGCATATGGCGATCATGTTCGGCCACAATCCACAGCATTTCGATGGTTCAAGGAATTTAAGTAGGCCCTTTCCACCAACAGCAGTAAACGAAACCATTATTAACACAGCTGGCGTCATTGTTCGTGAAGACCGACCAGTAACAATCGACAGACTTGTTACGCATTTCCCACGGCAGTACATTTTCGATTTTGCATGATCACTTGAACATGAGATGCGTTTGTGAGAGGTGGGTCCCAAGATTCCTGACTACTGAACAGAAGATGATGCGAGTGGAAGTGTGTAGGGAGCTTCAAATGTGTCCCCCATCCTCCATACTCCCCTGACTTAGCCCCCCTGTGATTTTTATTTCTTTCCCTGTCTGCAAAAGGAGCTAAGGGGGGGGGGTTGGTACTTCCGATGCTTCAACATACTCCTGGTGTATTTCAGAAAACGCGTTGACTCTTGTCACATCGCCATGTTGTTTGCCAGCATGAAAATAGTCATATTGGGCATAAATATTACGGCATGTTGATATTAATTAAGCAATTAAAATTGTAAGATATTTCGATACATCTCTGTAACTGTACATTAAGAAGCAAAAGCACTTGATTTATCAGTCAGAACTGTTGTACATGAATTACATACAGTATGTACAAACATTTGATTTTCTCCATTCAGCATTTTAAGATGTATTGTTCATACTCAATTAAGCACCCACATGTAATATTTAGTTTCTTATTGTGTACCCGTATTCATTACTTAAGAGAGTACGTACATGCTTGTCATGTGAGTTACATTTCATTTTGACTGGCAAATGAAGATGCTTAATGACGTCAGATTTCATTTATGAACGTACAGCGCTACTGTTATTATACTACATCTCCGATCCCGTGTTTTTAACCTCAAAATGCTTAGTTTGGTACTGTCTTTCTACTGTACAATTTTCTGTACATTGTTTTTCCGCACGCTGTATATACGTACATATATACGTTCATCGTCATTTATGATGCCAAGAATATATGATCGATTTAGATTTGAAGAAAATTTTAAAAAAATATTTCCATGGATACAACCGCAACAGCTACTATATTCCTTCGGAATTTGCTAACACCATTACAAACATATGTGTGCCCTGTAATGTTCAGTGAGATAAAAATGACTGAAAAGTCATATGATAAATATAATAAATTAATTTAAAAATATTAGGGTCATACAGTTAAGAACTGCAATTTCTGCTTAAAAGGTGTACCTATTATGGATTATCTTTTTAAATTTTGGGAAGAATGTGCATGTTCTGTAAACATTTTGAAGATATACGTAAAAGTTGAAATAAAAGAATGACCATTATTCTTGCAGAATAAAACACTAACGAAGAAACAAACAATTACCTTTATAAAGCAACCAACAACCTCAAAAATGAAAACGCAGTAAAGCATACAGCACACATGAGCTATCGAGACACTTTTTGTTACATCAAAGTCCTAACTGCGAAACTAATTATTTTCCAGGAAACCTCTATCATAGGTGGAGATAAGTATCACATCGTTATAAAGTGATGTATTTACGATCTTTAATAGAAATAATGTCATGTTCGTCATAATTGGCCAAGCACAAATCTCACTTTTTCTTCCCTTCTAATAAGCAGACACGAAACTTGGTAAATGAACTTTTCATTATTGTTTTCTACGGTATAATTTCCTACTAGTTCCACACTTACTTTTTCAGTTACATTCCAGGAGTGCCGGAACGAATTAGATTAGCAAAACCTGTCTTTCTTATTGCACAAAAATCACTCAGTGCGAATTGTGTTGCAAATTAAAAACTCTAATCACTTGCTTGATATATTCTGAAGATAGTTTATGGTCATCTAGGGAGCTATAGTGTTGATGGAAATTATGACATTTAT
This sequence comes from Metallyticus violacea, assembly GCA_030762175.1. Classification (NCBI taxonomy): domain Eukaryota; kingdom Metazoa; phylum Arthropoda; class Insecta; order Mantodea; family Metallyticidae; genus Metallyticus; species Metallyticus violacea. The sequence goes on along the minus strand of CM060835.1, from coordinate 12,693,026 downwards.
TACACACATAACCTGAGTTTGAATGCTACCTGAATAAAATAGGGCAAAATAATATAAAGAAGTAATAGCATCATTTATATTAATCTAATTCTATAGCAAGGAAAATGCAATGGCGAAGTGCAACTTTTTATATAGAGTAGGGAATGTTACAATTAATGGAATATATAATTTATTTTAAATATACCACTGACAGATTCTGTAAGGTTATCACAAAAATGTAATGTTAAGAATTATGACAATGTAACTATTAATAACATGAATGATTATTTAAATTAAATTTCATCCGTTATTAATAGAGTTCGTGTTTCATGCCTCACCCTTAAATCTGATTGCACGCGAGCTCAAACCTCTGATCCTTTTCAGCGCATATTCATAAATCACTCTTGAAATTAATTTTTGAGTTTCCCTGAATTGTTTACCGTCCCTTGCTGTATAGCCCTAGTAAGATACCGCGCGTTCTGCTACAGTTAACAATCACGTATAGAAGAGTTGCCAACATGAGTAACACAAAGAGTTACCAACCTTTGATACGGGCGCGGTTCTGCGTAAACTAAAATACGATTAAGGCAGTTTAAGAATGAGTTTTAAAAACAAGTGGTAGCCAATTATAGTTGAAATTAAAATAAAATAATTGCATACTATGTTACCATAATGCAATTAAAATAGTGAAATACTACATACTAAATTGAAAGTTTTGAAAACCGTCGTGCATAAACACGTTTTGTGTGTAGCTTTTCACTTTCCAACATGTGGGTGGCACCAATGTTAGTGCACAAACTGTAAGTTTTTGAGATGAGACAGAGTTTCAGAACAGTCGCTGTCTCAACTTTCAATGCCTCTCGTAGTCAGAAACCGGAAGTGACGATGAAATGTTTGCATTACGCAGTAAGCTTACAAAACATAGATGAGTTAAATTTCAGTTCGAGAAAGCGTGTCTATAAAACAATTCTTTATTAAACAACGCATGCATATCTTTTAATGAACAACATATATATTGAGCGTATTCCCCTGAAATGCACCTAATTTCAAATTACTGTGAAATGTTAGTGGTTAAAGGTATAACAAAAGAGAAGTACCATTTGAAAGACAAATTCGCCAATTTTTGTAATGTTTTCAAATATGAACAAAAGATGGAGCAGGGATCGGGTCATAAATGAAGTAATTGGGCCTTTCTTCTTCATGGAAAATTCAGTCACTGGCATCATGTACCCTAGAATGTTGAAACAGATATTCTTCCTTCAAATCCAACAACTATGCCTGATGTCCATTTTCAGTAAGATCGGGTCCCGCCCCATTGATACAGAAATGTTCGTAGTACCCTGAACAAGAAAGTTTCCGGCCGTTGGATTGGTAGAGGAGAACCGATCGCATGGCCCCCAAGGACCCTGGCCTTACACCCTTGGATTTTTCCTTTGGGAATCGTAAAGGACAAGGTTTCTGTCACTTCAGTCAGAGACTTTCTGGATCATCGACAGCGTGACTCAAAACATGGCAGGAAATTATCTACCGCCTCGGTAACTGCTGGGCCATGCTTAGAGATATGGCGATTTTTTAATAAGTTGTAAACTTTATTATACAAAAGGTATAAAACAATTCTGCAAAAATAATGTAACATATACATGACACTAGCAGCCCAGTCGGTCCTGGTGGTGTAGTGGTTACCATACTTGCCTCCTAAACCCAAGATCGCGGGTTCGAACCCGGTTAGGACCGATGGGTATTTTCGGGGCGTAAAAATCCTAACTATGGCTTCCTTTGGAAGGGAAGTAAAGCCGTGGGTGCCGTGTCGTACATTTACGGCACGAAAAAGAACCTCAAGCCTGAAAGAGAGGCCACTGAGCAAAAGATGTCGGCCGTTTCACGCCCTGAGTTGAATGGGACGCTGATGACTTGAGATGTTAAAGAGCGTCCATAAATAAATCAATCAAATCTAGCAGCCCTGCGACTGTCCTCATTACAATGTGCTCAATGTTAATCTAGCGATAAAGCTGAATGTGGTTTACGTTTCAGTCTTGGAAGTTGTCGCGATGGTGAGTTGGAATGTTGCTGAGAAGTTCATTGGTTTGATTTAAAAAGGTGCCATGAAGTTGATTGTAGCAGGAGTGAAGGACAGCGTTCACTGTTTGAATGTGTAAATCTTTGAGTTTCATTGTGGATGTACCTGGCGGAGAACCCGGTTCTGGAAGGTTTAGATCGTTTTCAGTTGTAAATCGGAAGCCGAACTCCATATTACGCAACCATATTAGATCTTATCGTGGAGAAGTAGTTTAATCTTTTTAAATAAACTGGTAATGTTGATGATTCTTAAACGGATATTTTAGTAGAATACTTTTGTGTCATAGTCTTGTTATTAAGCTATTTTTGTGCTGTCTGCAATTGAGTTTGTTATCCAGTATAATTCTGAGATACGATGTGGATTGTACTATGGGTATTCTTTCTCTTTCGAGAGAAATCATTTCACTCTCCTTTTTTGTTTTATGACTGAATTCAACTCCTTTGGACTTACAAGGGTTCGTTATAATTTTCCATTGTTTGCATCATATGTCCAACAGATTGACATATGTCTGAAGGTTGTCAGCTGATAACTTCCATGTGCTCTTGCTTAGAATAGCGATAATAACTGTGTTATTGTTAGATCATTATCTTTTGGGAGATCATATGTATACATTAGATAAAGAACCGACGCCCTTGAGGAACTTCAGCTTGTATGACACGAATAGGAGATCGAGTATTTTCATAACTAACAGAGAAAGTTCTGTTAGAGGTGAATGACTGTATTATTCTAAATAAGGTATCAGCTGTTAGCTGTTTTAGTTTATACAGCAGTCCAGTGTGCCAAACCTTATCAAATACCTTCTCAGTATCCAGAAATAACACGGCGATTTGTTTCAAGAAAATATAAAATTAAATTCTGTGTACAAAAACTGATGAGGTTTCCTTTCGGATGACACTTTGTGTTTCATTATATCTTTAACCATTAACATTTTATAGTAGCTTGAAATTAGGTACATTCAAGGGGAACACCTTGTATTTGAAATTTAAGGCTTTGTAGCTTAAAGTTATATTATCAAGTGTACACTAACCATTATTTTTTACTTGCAATGCAACAAAATAATTAACTCATGGGTACAATTCGAATTTCGACATTTCTCAATGTAAACACCTAATGTTTAACATCTGGACTATCAGCGTGCGTATACCGTGCAGAAGTCGACATGACTGGTATATGACAGAATGAAACTTAAGTCTGTTACCCGGCATACCCGGTGTAGAGACATACACACCCGGAACAACTGCGCTACAACTGTGATAGTCAGCAAGGTCAACAAGTAAGCAAGCAAGCTTGCTGCTTTCTCCACGGCGTGACATACGAGTGGAAGTTCAAAGGAAAAATTGATTGCATGATATAAAGAAGAATGGTTTTTATTCTTTGAACATATTATGTTTTACAAAAAATAATTTTGACGAGGTATTGTAAATAATATGTTTTTAAATACAACAAACATTTCATGCTCTCTTTCTGTTTCTCTCGTTCTTGTTATTTTAGTTTCGTTGTTCGAAGAGCTACTTTATTTTTCATTTTTATTAAATATACACTATAAAATGTATATTATTTTAAACAATTATGCAAAACTTGGCATGTTCAATGGTCAAAGTGTCTGTGGAACGCAATTAAATATTATGCTATTTGATGTCTGCTGAGATTAGTGGTAGCATTTGTTTATGGGTATGCAATCTTAGCGATATTTAGCAACTTTCTGCACACGTCAGAGTTGTGCTTTATTCCTAATAATAAAATGCATGTCTAATGTTCATTACTTGCACGTTTACTAACTGAAAGCGCATTAAGTCACATTATACACACGACTTAGGTAGCCTTCCTTGTTCGTGCTACGTGATGGAAGAGACGACATTTATGAGGCCTTGTTTTGTGAAAAAACACAAACACAGGTGGCTCAGATTTTTTTCCCCTCTCGGGTCGTAATTGGGTAGTTCTTTTTGTGTGCGTGTGCGTATGTGTGTGGGGATATTGAGAAGAGCACCTGCGCTTGCGTGTTGTGTTTAGAAGGTTCTGGGGCTGAAAATCTCTGGTAATTTTATTGCAAGCTGCTTGTTTTTAAGTTAATGTTTAAGCTAGGTATATTATCGACATTTTTGTGATGATGCATATAAGACATAGGTTAAGTCTAAGTTTTCTATCTTGAGATATTTATTTGGAAGTTTGACTAATATATGAATTTTCTTAGAACACAAATTAGAAAGTAAATATTTATTTAAAATTACAATTTATAGAAACAACAAAGAAGATAACAATGCCGATTATAAGTTCTATGAAATTAGAGTATATGGTCATTTACAATGAGCCTCGATTAAAAGGATAAAGATGTAAAACTGAACTACCCCAAATTCGTGCCTTGGTTTGTATTTATTATTTTTATTGATGAATTCAATATTTCTTTATTTATCTTTGACATAAAAAAACTGATTATCAAATGGCCGAAGGCTTAGTCTGTCTTGTACAACCGTAACAGTGATTTTTCAAGTCACTGCCAAGAAGGTGAAGGGGGTCTTTCATGGAATTTTCATTGCTGTATACGCTGGATTTAGTCTCAATCAAAATGTCTTCCCTATTCTGGAATTCTGCAGAATATGAAGCCCAACAGGAGGACTGGGAAGCAGACGATATCATTTTAAAATACAGCCGATTTTAGTAATACGGAATTATGCAATTATTTTATTTTAGTAAATACAATTTAGTATAACTTATTACTTTTAAAATTCATGCTTGAGCTTCCTAAACTATATTTTAGTTTACATGAGGCCGCAGACCATATGATAGCTCTTCATATGTTTTCCCCCTATTTCTACGTAATTCAGAACTATTGCAGAGCGGCGAAGCCCCTTAATAGAATTATAGAAGAACGGGCGGTAAAATGTTCAGTGAAACGTCAGGAATTCATTTCAAGAGCGATTAATGCATTTATACAGAAAAAGAACCGGGAGATTGAACTCGTGTATAAACAGATGTAATGATGAGTCATTCAATAATGCATATAATTTAATTAGATTATCACTTACATTATTCGACATTAAGAAGAAGCAAAATCTAGGGATTGGGGCAAATTCTCCAACAATTCATACATCAAATCCTTCACTTAGCTATAACACTTTTGTAAGCAGATGCAATACGATCCCCACCACCCAGACCCCAATGGAGAGAGAAAAAAAAATATTCATATTTGAAAAAGAAGAAGAGAATTCCCCATAAACTTTAAATATTTTGTATGAATTTCATTTTGCTTTACACTATCTTTAATAAATACTTTCTCACTGCACGACAGACAATTTTATAAATTTTATGAACATCCACAACAGAAAGCTCTAAAACTCTGTAAAACAATGACTCGGTTTTTAAAATTATGCTTAAGACAGACGTACCAACTTAAAAGTTAGTTTACCAATAGCATGGTCACCTATAGTCGAAACTCAAAACTTTTAGACCGTTCTTGTTGGATGTTTTAAGTTCTTTTATGGATTAGTGAATGAACTGCATTTTTGTTTACGCTTGTAATACTTAAGTTTAAGATTTAATCAGCCAATGGCATCTTACTCATTCGTTTATTTTGTTTCATTGTTATATAAACGCAGAGCGGAAAGTATATACAAGGGGTGTTGGAAAATGATTTACAGTTAAGTTAGTGCACGGTTGCTATATTCCTGGTAACTTCATTATGACGTCGCGAAACCATTATTTGCCACTCGTGGACAGCTGCCTGGATTTTCCCGTTGTAACCATTTTTTTTTTTATCTCGCAGTGAGACCTTCATATTGTGGAAAATAAGGCATAATCAGATGGTGCGAGGCATGGTGCGGCACAACAATGACCTCAGTGCTGCCAATTTTGCGGTCGCAGTGTTGCTGGTGTGTTTACATGTTGCAGGTACTCTCCTGTCAACCACTTCCTCTTTCGCAATTGCTGAATCCTTCGTGTAAGGCATATGAGGTTCTTGCAGAACACCTCGCTGTTGACAGTCGTTCCTTGAGGAGGCCAGTCCATTAGCAGTATGCCTGAAGTGTCCTAAAAGCCGGTGATCATTTGCTTGCCCAAAGATGTAGCAGAGAAATTTCTTGGGCTAAGGACTTCCTGGAGGTTTCCATTGCTAGCTTTGGACCTTCTTCTTTCGTGTGTGGCAGTGGCACTATGACTAGAAATATCCGGATCTTCATTAATAATTTCCAGTAGCCACGACAGACTGCAACTCTTTTGTCCTTCTATGTCTAAGTCAAATCCGTGGAACGCAACGTGCACACTTTTTCATATTCAAATCGTCGCGAATCATGCTGTACAGTGTTGTGCGGTCGAGGCCTGTCTGACATTCCAGCTTATCAACATCATGTGCCTATCAGCCGTAATCAATTGAGACACAACCTCAATGTTGCTGGGAGACCGCGATGTTAACGGACGACTAGCCTCACATTCTTGTGTGCAACTGACCCAGTTGTAAACGGTCTTCTGTGCAGGAGCTTCTTGACCACATACCGCAGTTAAACGTCTATGAGTTTCTGCAGTTTTGACGCCTTCCTTCTACAAAAACCAGGCATGCAGTTTATATTTTCCAATAATAGTCGCCTTTCATCTTGTCCACGTCTTTCTCTACTGTTAACAAACAAACACTGTCTTTGTACTGCACACTCTGTTTACAACCGCTATCTAGCATCTGCATGGCGCAGTTGTACCAATCACTCGTCCATAGAACGTGTCCATAGATAGCGTGATATTCTTAAATCACAGTCATTGTAAGTTATTTCCGGTGTTTACGCAAACGAATGGAAAATGAATGTGTAGTATATCGAACATTTAAATCTTCAGTCATGTTTGGCTTGCTAATTACAGTCAAATTTCTCTTGTAAAAGTTCCAATTTAAATGTTTTACCATCATTTGTTATTTTCCCTCTTCAGAAAAGTAATTATGCTTAGGTTGGCAACAAGTGTTTCCTCCTTACTCTGTAGTGATTTACGAAACGATTTTGGACCGACCAAGTTCACTGAAATATTTCTTTAAAATGCAAAATAAACTACGCGAACTAAGGTTTTCTACTCTAAAGGAAACCAGTTTTACGTTCTCGTAAATTTCTTCTGAAGTACACAACAATGCCTACGCAGGTCAGAGCCATCTTCTGTTGCAAAAGCAGCGTTCATTTTTTTTTTTTTTGTACGCTTGTCCAACAGTTTGGGCTATCGACAAGAATGCAATTGAAGATGGTAGCATCATATTATCTGTTTCGAATGACTCATCAAGGATTCTAAAGACTTTTTTTTTGGGGGGGGGCGACCTTTTCTTCCTTGCCCATTCAGAACTCTCTGAATGACCGTAAACATTCCAGTTTCCGTACAGAGCTATTTTCACTCTTTTAATAGCTTACCTCAAGTAGACATTCCCTTCTCTCTGAATCCATGACAGTCAAGTGCTCGTAAAGCGAAACTTTCTGAATAGAGCAGCCTTTTTTTTTTACTCCCCTGTTCCGAGATGGACTGTTTGGGGTCGCTCAAAATGAAACATCTACAGAGGGTTGGAAACGAGAAATGGTAACAAAAAACAGAACAAACAAGGAAAAAACATCTAAATGTCAAGGATGAATTATATGCAATAAATATATGAATGACAATTGCATAACTCTTTTAAATATTGTATTAAATGCTGCTATAGTTTTCCTATTATTGGGTGTAATGCATCCTACCATAGCATGAAATCAGACCGCGTTCCAAACAAGGTCCTAGCTTAAGAATGAACATCTTAAATGTAACCCCTAAGATAAAGTTTTCCAGTTTATTTATTTTTTTAATTTTTTAATTATTTTTTATTACACGACTAATTACCCGGATTAATGAGCACGCCATGCTGTAAAACTGTAATATCTTACCAAAAACCGACATACGTGTATATTTAATTCAAATAAACATAGAGAGGAACGACGCCATTCCGAAACAAAACCTTTCCACATCATCATCATTAATAATAATAATAGTAATGCATAAATAAAGAGGTAATGTAGAGCTACCAACGTAACGAGTGTCTCTAAATTTATCAAATATTAATAGTAAATTTAAACCAATATACAATAATCATACAAATAAACTTTATTGCAAATACAAAAGCGAAAAAAAAAATAATAACACACACGCTACCCAATTTAACCCCAATAATCAATCAAACAGAATTTTTAATTAAAATGGAAGCACTAACCTAAACAAAGCCCAACCTAATCTAACTGGTTAAATCAATTTCCTAATATAAAACGGAAGCATTAATCTAGTCCTAACCTAACCTAATAATGAACTAAACAACATTTCTATAAAAGGAAAGAACTGACCCTATCGCAATAACAAACTAAACACCCTTTATAATACAAAATAAAAGTACTAGGTACCTAAACTAACCTAACTCAGTAACCCACTGAAAAATATTTCTAATATAAAACGGAGATAGTAACCTAAACCTAACCAAACCCAATAATCAACTAAAAACACTTCTAAGTCGTCTAAAAAGTTTTCAAATATTAAACGGAAGAATTAACCTAAAACTAACTTGTCCCAATAATCAACTAAAAAGAATTTCTAATATAAAATGGAGAAACTAACTTAAACCTAACCTAATAATGTCTAAACACCTTTTCAAATTTAAAAAAAAAAAAACGGAAGAACTAACCTAAAACTAACTTGGCCCAATAACAAACTAAACGACTTTCTAATATAAAACGGAACTACTCTAAAATTAATCCGACGTAAAAATTAAATCCCTTTTAATATAAAACTGAAGTAATAACCGCACCTAAGGTAACCCAATAATCGACTAAATAGCATTTCTAATATAAAAAGGAAGAAATAACCTAAACATTGCCTAACCTAATATTCCACTTGCATATTTTATAATATAAAACGGAAGAACTATCCTAAACCAAATCCAATAACGGGCTAAACATTTTTTCAAAAGTTGATCTAATCCGAATCTAATCTAACTCAATAATGGACAGCATTTCTGATATAAAACGGAAGAAATAATCTAAGCTTTGCCTAACCTTATACTGGGCCAAACAGTATTTCTATATAAAACGAAAGAATAAACCTAATATAATTGACTAATTACTTTTAATATAAAACGGAAGAACTAATCACACCTAATCTAACCCAAACTAAACAGAATTTATAACATAAAATGGAAAATACCAACCTAAACTTAATTTAATAATCGACTGTATACGTTTCCAATTAAAAATCAAAGCATTAATCTAACCAAACTCAATAATCCACTAAATAGTATAAAACAGTAGAACCAACTAGATCTACTTGCTTTCATGTTAATTCGTTAGTTCTTAAAATTTCGACGAATGTAAATAATATAATTGGCATCTACAAACGCACCAGTAAAAGAATAAGTATAAAAGAAAAGGCAATTCCAAATAAATAAATAATAAATAAAGTCATGTTTGAGGCGGGACTCGAACCCACAAGCTTACATACAACAAACCTAAAGATCTAGCAATAACAAAAGATGCGGGGGGGGGGTGTGTGTAAAATATCGCCTACATTGTTTTGCTAAATGTAGAAGTTGGCAACGAAGAACAACAATTAAAGGTGTTCCTATATCCATCGGAATCTACCGCCAAAGTTCAGTTTCGTGCAAAGTTCAGTGAAATGTTGCATTGCTGGAGAATATTTTAAACGAGTGCAGGACCTTGCTCAAGCTATAAATTGAGCTCTATTGACAATACCTCAGAGTACCGTAGTGCTTTTGACAAGTGGTAGCACCGTCTACAACTGTGTGAGAAAGAGATGGAGAGTACTTTGAATTCAGTTCTTGATACTTGCAAAAATTTTTGAATGCCCCTCGTGGCCCCTTGATCCCCCATTCTAATCCTTTGAGACTTTTACCTCTAGAGTAAAATAAAAAGAATGTGGTATATAAGACAAACTCGCACGCCATGGACGAATTGAAACATTTTTTTTAAAAGAGGAGCCAAAAATGTATGGATAAGGACATGGCTAGTAGGTTCAGCGCCTACTTTCATAAAGTTGAGGTATAAAAAGTGTAAAAATATTTAAGAAACCTGATGCATTGTTATGGCAGCGCTAGTCTACGATACCCTCGCCGCTTTCGCCTATAGATAAAGCACTTTAAGTTGGTTCATACTTTATTGGGTCGCTGTGTATAACTGAAAATGGCATCACTACAAACTATACTTTTATGAGGTTTTCATAAAGTAAACGTATTCTTTAGAGTAAACTCTTCGGAAGAATTACATATTTATAATTGTTGTCATCGTGTATGCGCGCGCACGTATACACACAACGATTCTGTTGAAACGCAGCATTAAAGAATCGAAACTAACCATGTGGCGTTATAATTTTTTTTAATTGCTTTGAAACATTCGCTTTATTTTTCTATAGATAATACAGAGAAAGTAATGAAGTGTGGAAAAGCCTGGACAAACCAGCGGATTACTGTAGTAAATGGGGGGGGGGTGATAGTGAAAATTGCAAACAATAACTTTTTAAAATGAATGCGTCTATAGTAAGAATGAGAGGTGGAGAGAATGGAATTAACAAACGTTAAATGTTTTGAGTATTTGGGTGTAAAATTCAGAATGAATTATTACAAAAAGCACATAGTCACTGCACTGTATAAAACCTGGGGGCGTATGGCAGAAGTTCTACATCGCGGATACCGCACTTTCCAATGAGCATCATGGGAAAAAATGTCCGAAGTCATGATAAGGTCGACAATGTGCTAGGCTTGTGAGATATGGGGTTGGTGTAGAGTGGAACTGTTAGATAAAATTCAGAATGGTTTCTTCAAAAGGCTCCTCGGCCCGAGGAGGGGTAGAGCTAATTGTGACTTTTAAAGGGAATGTGGGCGCTTTGTAGAGATCATTCTCTCACTGTAAAATGTTGGTTACGAATTTTTAAGGGAGAACTAAGGGCAATTTGCTGCTTCATGAACTAAGAAACTGACACCATAGTTACAGGGTAGAAGCGTTGAAGTGGGAATTAGAAAGAATTGGAATGGTAATGGGATGGGTATGGGAGAGGAGAGGGGATAAAGAACAACAATAATGTATGGAGAAAAGCTATAAGATAGCTAATTGACTTCAACAGGCAAGACGTAGAAGCAGCATGCAAAGTAAAAACACCATTGCAACTTAGTAGTGAGCTAAAAATAAACCGGGAGAAGGAATTGTACACATACTTTGAATTTTAAGGTATAGACTGGGGGCTTGGAAAGCACAAAAATTACTATAGTAATAGGCGATACAGTTTGCTCGCTTTGTGGAAACCTGGAAGATTGGCAACATATGCTGGCACATTATCCAAACACAGAACACTGGCGGGTGAATCTTGGAGTCAAGTTTGCATACTCGAATAGCGGCAGGTTAGCATGCTGGGACTAGCTTGAGCCGGGAGAAAATTGGTCAAAGCTGGCTGAGTTTAATGTAAAATGAGCTTAATAAAAAGTTGTGTGAGTTTGATCAATGTATACTTGGGATGTGCAGACGTATGAAGGAGGGAGAAAGTATGTATGTGCTTTTTTCATATGGTATAATTATTTGTGTAGTAATTTTATATAAATAATATTGGTAAGTATGTGCATTGTCCACCGGTGTTGCGTAATAGTATGTATGCCCAACTTTCTAAGGCATTTGAAGAGCTAAATACTTGGGTTGAAGCTAGGTAAGCTTTCACAGTATTTTGGGAAAACAAATGTTATCCATTTTAGAATTAAAAATAAACCAGTATCAAAACTTACTATTAGTTACAATAATTACACTATTAGGAAAGTTCCCCATACCAATTTCTTGGGGCTAGATATTGAAGAGCTATATTGGAATAACATACAGAGACCACAGTTCCAAAACTCAGTGCTCCGTGCTTTGCTTTGAGAAACTTATTTAATTTTATAAACCAACAAAATGTATTAAGATTTGTGCATTATGTATATTTTCATTCCATTATGAGACATGTAATAGCTTTTGGGGTAATTCTGGTGATATTAAGAGAGTTTTCATCGAATCCACTGTGTTGTTGGTATTTAACAATCATGTAGACCATTATTTAAGAAGCTGATTATTCTAATACATATTTTTGCTCAAGAGCTTTAGGCGCAGGCGATGAATATAATGCAAAAGTTAATGTACCTCTTTAGTTTGTAAAATAAATACCGTCATGTATCTATCTATCTAAAAAAAAAAAAAGAAGAAGAAGAAAAAAAGAAAGAAAGTAAGAAACAGAGCAAATTCCACATTCTTCTAGAATCCTTACATTTACAACTCATTCAATTTGATGGTAGGAAACCGAAGAAACTAAAAATACAAGTATCTGATGGCAGATACAAAATAATACTACAAACTTTTGGGAGTAGAGATCGCGCGTGGTAGACTCAAGTTAAGTGCCAAAGCGACATATGTGCTACCTGTATCGAGCTGGTATGTCATGTTAAGACGTGAAAAAGCTAGTCAAACGACTGTTTCTTGTATGTCAGTTTTCAAGAATACGGGATTTGCCGCGTTGATTTCGTTCCCTTGTTAGCTGCTGGCTTTGCCTTTTTAAGAAAATGCTGGCTAAATTAAAGCAAACGATGTTAAAATGCAAAGTGCTGCATGCCAAAAGAATGTTGCGTAGCTGTTTACGTATTCAAAAGCTCTTAAGAAGTTTGATAAGACGTTCCTTCGCTGCTGAGTTAATTCCCAGAAGCGTCGCTCGCTCACGAAATGTGTCAGGTGGTGAGATGGTTGTTAATTAATCGATTGCACAGTTAGGCGACCAACATTTCCTTTCCGATAGCGAAATAAGCTCTCAATTTCATGCAGGCCTCGTACTGGTGTATCATAGCAACGCACGTGATGTAGCTTACCCAGCGAGTCGACCAAGTACTTGAATTACGTCCGCTATAAAACGAACATTACATGCAAAATAATTATTAAAAAAGAAATTGTTACACACGGTATTCCATGAACTGAAGGTGTCAGCCTTCATATCGCGAGTCCAACACTGTGCACCTGATATGTTCTTCGTGTAATAACATCCTGAGTGTCTGCAAAAAATACTGAGGAAGAACTTTAAAATGACAATAATACCCAAATTATCACTTTATCAATTAATGAAATGTAATAAGTTATGGCATTGCTGTGTTATATTAAAGGGAACAAAATTAGAATTCTTGCAATCTATAAGTATCACAAAAGAGAAACCACATTTTTAGAATTATTATTATTGAGATTAAACCACTAAAATTAATGGTATACTATTAATTAAATGAAATATATGAGATAGAAATAACAGAAAGTTTCGAGTTACATTGTGTAACTAAGAAGATGATGTTCATATGTTTCAATAAAACAAAAACATGTTACTATTAAAAACAATTACAATGGTGGGGGATGGAATGTTACATTCAAACAGGAGCCGAATTCTGCAATCTCCATTTCGAGTCTCTAATGGAACGGGTGAGCACAGAATACCGCCGTTTGAATTCTCCGACAACAAGGCCTTCGACTGAGAAGATAAAGGTATGCAGAGGGATTTGATTTTGGCTGATTTTCTGGAAGCTAGACACAGCATAAATACCGTCCTTTATATCCTGAATTTCCTTTACGCGATAAGAAAACGTTTCTGCAGTAGTACAATGCTCGGTCCTATTTTGCTCGCCAAACAATTGGGGGAAAAATTAGACATATTTCCGCGTCCCTCCTACGGCCCTGATCTGGCGCCCGTATGTTTGTCTATGTGAGGGATGGATCATGTGGGTCAACGTTACATATCGATGTCAATCTTCAGAGGGAGAATATTCAGACTCCCAGAACAATGCGGAAATGTTATACAAGTAGTCTGTAGATTAAGTTGGTGCACTTGATTTTTCAAAAATACAACACGAACCTGGTATTCAGCTTAGGAATTACGTTATTAGAAGTACTTAGTAGCATTGTTCTTAATTTTCCTGACTTACCACTAGCAATTTCCGGTATTGCATCACAGCGATTGTTAAAGAAAAAATGACGAACGGAGAAAAACGGACAATGAAGGCAGACTGGCGCCTGAAAATCGCTCCGTAGTAATTAAAACTTTAGAATTTCAAACGCTCAAAATTGATTCTAAGTAATGGCCGCAATTATCTTGTCTTATTAGGAAAGCGGTTACGTTATTTATGATAAAACATTACTCTTACATATCCATAGGGTGGTACTAAAGCAATCGCCTTGACATAAATGTCCTTGACTGCAAAAGTACAGGGTGAGCCATACAAACTTTTATCATGTCAATCAACTAACTTTTCTTGACAAACTGTGTCAAAGAGAAAAAGATAATATAAGAGAACTATCGTATTACGTGTTACAACGTATAATTATAATGGATTAGCCACCTTATATTGTTCATAATTGTTGACAACGTATCGTAAATTTTGTAGACTTTCATTTCATTTAATATTCATCGTAAAGGCCCCAAACTGTGCTCTATAAAAAAAGTATATCATTTAGATAATGACCTACAAACACCTTCAACGATGAAACCCTCACCATATCATAAACAGGGTCATTACATCTAGGCAAATGTGGTTCTAATATCGCATCAGTAACAATATTACACAAAGGCACATCGCGTATTATCGTTCGTAATTACTGACAATTAAAGCTAGCAAGGCGGCATTTCTGACTTAATTTGGTGAAAGACGCGTACCATCACAGCGTTAACTCCAGAGGTTAAAAAGCTAGAGACAGAAAAAAGCCTTCTCACGCAACAGTTCGGCTACCATATATTGACTAAAGATATATAAACTATGAAGTGCGATCCATAAGTTTCCGGCCTGATCATTTCAGATAGCTGATAAAATAAAGTAGTTTTTCACGTTATCTCCCTTTGCTTCAAGAATTTTTACATCTCTTATTTGTTTATTAATTAATTCATTTATTCGTCCTAGTAAGAGTTGAGGCCATGGGCCCTTTCTTCTACTCTACCAGGAGAATAAAACGACGAAAAACGGAGTATTATATACATAGTTATATAAAATGCAGAAAAAATATAAATTAAAGATATATAGTGTATGTAAATATTACATATAAAAAACCATTCCGCATGCACAGTATTTTGACTCTCGGCGACTGGTCGTGTCGTTCCTCCAATGTGTCAAGTTTGTTTTATAAACTCTGTCCTTAGGCAGATATAAATCACACACTATTAAATCTGTTCAGCGAGAGCACCACACACCAGCACTAATCACTCTATCATCAAATACTTCGTTAAATTTACTCGTTGATCCGTTGTTGTGTGAGCCATTGCAGAATCTTGTTGAAATCACCCACATGATTTCTCTTCTTCTTGTAAGCTGCTGGAAAAAATGGGGTGAAAATGTCCCTTCTGTACCTTTGTGCATCTATTGTCGCCTGGTAAAAAAATCGAACCGATAATACATCTTGCGCTAACATACACAAAACTCCAACTTTCCTATCATAAAGAGGGGTTTTCTGTACACGAGTAGCGCAAGTTTCAGTTGTTCACATGGCTGTTGAAGAAAACCAGGCCTCATCAGAAGAGAACAGAAGCATCGGGTCCATTCACAGATGGAAAAATCCACTCACAATAACACACTCTTACTACTGTGTCGCCTTGTTTTAAACAATGGAACGTGTACATTTGTACAGTTTGAGGTTTAATAATTTTGTTGCTGTATGTGCAGAACTCATTGAAACTCCCACTTGTGCTAATTTCGGGAGTGATTTTGTTGCGAACGTTCAAGGTCTGGACCAATTTTATCTAGTTTATCCTCTATTAAAAAGTGTATGTTTCCGCGAGTTTTTTGTTGTGCACTAACCCAGTAGAATGAAATTTATTCGCGGCATCTTGAATTGCTTTTCTGGAAGGAGACAATTGACCCAGAACTGCCAATGAAATTCTGCACGAACACGACGAGGTGACTCGTATTTTTGGTAACATTTACACACGATCACCACATTGTTCTAGAGTCAACTGTGCCATTTTTGTGAAGCTCAACTACTGCACTGTTTCTATGCGACTTTCAAGAATAGGAGAGCAGGCTTGTAAGATAAGAGTGGAGAGTGCCGCTCGCAGCCGACAGAATTCAAAACACCGCGCCTGAGGGATAGCTTTTATGTGAAATCTCTGCAGTTAGAAAGTTGATAAAGGCAGTGTTGGAATTCCACTTGCTCTTCAATAATTTTTCTCCAGTACAAGGGGGGAGGAAGGAAGAGGAAAAGAAGAAGAGGAAGAAGAAGCAGGAGAGACTGACTAACTGTTGTAATTCTTAGAGTTGAGGGGATGATAATTTTATTTATAGTTTATTTAAATTGCTTTATTGTCCGACAATCTTTATCTTAAGGAGGAAGAAGTTCCAGCTTCTGGAAAGTGAGTGGTACGCTGAATGAGGTTTGTAGAAATGTGTTCGGTGACAATAAAGTCATATTTCGGGTTCGAGGAAGGGACAGGTATACGAGGCGAGAGGCGATATACTGAGGGTTGGAGGTACGGAGAAATTTGAAAAGGAGCGCAAGGGAATGGAAGACCCTGCTTTCTTTTAGAGGTAACCATGACAACTGATTGCGTAGGGGTATCACATGATCAAATGTTCCAGTGTTGAAGACGAAACGAACACAGGTATTATGAACGCGTTGTAATCTGCCCAGTATTCAGATTAGAGTACAAGACATCACAATAATCAAAGCGAGGCATAATAAGCCCTTTTCGAAATTGAGAGGTAGATTTTTGTTACATGTTTTAATGTGTGAATCAAAGAAAATATTTTATTGTGTGTGTGGACTACCTGCCTGTGCCATGCTAGATCGGGAGAATAAGCACCTAGAATTTTGTCGTGCTTGTATAATTAATGGCATTGTTCATCATGATGGGCGGCACATCGTTTGAGTTTATTTTAGTATGCAGGTTAATTTTCCACGGCTGTAGCCTGACATTTAAGTGGATTCAGTTTTAATGCAAATTTTTGTGTCAAAAGTAAGATGGAGGTTTCGTTTACTACAGTCACGGCTTCATGGACAGAACGAGAGGCGGTGTGAATATACAAAAGTAAGTTGTCAGCATATAGATGGTAACACTGTTGCAGAGTTTATAGCTTTTAAGTTTGTACAAGGCACCATAAACTTAATGTATATGTGTTTGTTAACGTTCCAGCAGCCGCGATTTTTTATTTTTCTCAACAAAACTAGGCATACAATTATCAATTACCAAACAATTTATTAAATTCAAAACGTTGCCAAAATTGGTCAATTAGAAGTGAGGATTAACCTAAAGTGAACATTTAAAAATCGCTCTAGGGGCAGCAATTTTTGTTTTTTTCTCAAAGAAACAATGGTGTATGCCAGTGAAATAGAATAATAAATCTTGTTTCTGAAAAACAGCGATATCAGATTACTGGGAATTGGGGTTTAAATGAAACCAAAAATTTAAAAATCGCTCCAGCGGATATAATTTTTTTTTTCCCCAACGAAAATTGTTATATACCATTAAATTTTTTTCTACTGAAAATCAGGAAAATTGGGCCATTAGGAGGGGGGTTAACATGAAACCCAAAAATTCAACATCACTCTAACGACTCAAATCACACCAAAATATGGTATATACCTTTTAAATAAATTTAAAAAAATATTTGATGAAATTAGGGAAATCGGAACATTATGAGTAAGGTATACCTGCAAATAGAAATTTAAATAGCTCCTTAAAGTTTAATTTTGTCTATTGTTTTAAAATAAAAGCAGAAATTAATTCAACATATAAACTGTATTTATAACGATGCATATGTTTTGTATTTAACAAAAGTATCGTCGTAAAGACAGCAGCTGTGAAATATTAATCTAATATATGTTTGAGAATTATATTTGTATGTAAAAGCGCTCTGTAATAACCTTCAGAAAACGTTTGCGTTACATGTTTTTATTACAATAAAATTTAAATTAAATTTCAAAACCAGATAACATTGAATATGAAATTCTTCTTCCTAAATACACAATGTAATAGTATCCCATCCATTTTTATGGTTTAATCTCAATAAGAATAATAATAATACTTTTAAAAAGGTGGTTTCTCGTTTGTAATACTTTCTAATTTTGTTTGTTTTATTTATGAAAATTAGAGTTATTTTATTATAGATCTTTATTTTCAAGTGATTTTGAAGGAAAAAACAGACAAACATAGTTCATTAATATATTATGATTCAGTTTTATTTTATTAGTTACTTTAGAGTTTGTCATGTTAATTAGCATGCAATGCTTCATTCATTAATAGAGCCATAATTTTGATATTTTAAATTCTTTTTCGAAATTCATCTGAGAAGATTTTTTTCTCAATGAAACAGCCATATAATGATCAATTAACAAACGACTTATCGAGTTCAGAAACCGGCAAACCTAATGCTGTGTGTGCATGTTAACGTTCTAGTTCCGCAATTGTAGGTAATTCCGAACAATTTTAATGTACCCATGAAAGGATTTAAAAAAAAAGTTCTTCAAATCTCCATCGATTATACTTTGTAGTTGCCATAAATAATAAAAATCTTCACAAATTCAACTTGCTGAGGAATTCGCTTAGTTCACGCAGCTCTTGCGTGACGGACTTTTCCTTGACACTGCGCGATTGATGCAGCAACTCAGCACAGCACTTTCCAGACACCGTCGTGTCCCTTTCTTTGAAAGTGGCCTTGGTCTTTCTATGGGATGCTTTACCTTTACCCCTCTTCCAGCAATCCATTCCCGTAAGGGGGGGGGGGGGCGCGACTTCGGTCGTTGCTCTTCAGATGCTCCAGGAGCGGGCTCTGCGGACCCTGAGTACCCGTGGTACCTCTGACGCACTAGAGGAAGCCGGGCCGGACTTGAGACGAGCCCCTCCCGAAAGGGAGTTGTCCGGATTGGGTTGGACTCGGCGTGGCAGTGGTACCCGGAACTCACGGGTAATTGAGTACTCGCAAGAGCGGAGTGTCCCAGGGGAGTGCCCAAGGCGTGTACCCTGGGGGCCGGTGCGCCGGAATCTCCGTCTTTGTGAGGCGGTGGTGGCTTCCTTAATGCTGGGGTCACTCACCCCTATAAAGGAGTAGGTCTATGCTAGTACGGCCTATCAGCCAGTTAAATTCTGGTAGCTGGGTGCGCTCGGCTTTAGAAGCTGCAGTTCACTCGGTGCGCTTGGGCGACGTAATCGCCTGCAGCCGATTGGCGGGTCGGTTTAGGAAACAAGGTGCCGTCCTAATGCAAAAAACCACGGGGCACACAGACCTCTGTGATGTAGTGCGTGCGCTACGCCCCCCTGGACCCAGAGTCTGGTAGAACTCGCAATTACATTACAATCCATTGAGTCTCTTTTTAAAAGAGGGTCATAGTAGAGCACCATGGTTTCTTTCCTTGTGACGGTGAATGTCGGTCCTGGTGGTCTAGTGGTAATCATATCTACCTTGTAGGCCCAAAATTCGGGTTCAATCCTGGCCAGGATCGATGGCTTCCTTAGGAAGGAAGTAAATCCTTGGGTTCCGTGCCGTACATTTACGGCACCTGAAAGAAACTCAAGCCTGAAAAAAGAGGCCTCTGAGTCAAATTTATCAGCCGTTTCACACCTTGGTTTGAATGGGAGGCTTATGACCTGACATATTAAAGAGCGTCCGTAAATAAACCAAAATAAATAAAAAAAAAAGTAACGATTGTTTCCAATATTGCTCTCTCGTTACCACGGCAAAGGTTCAAAGACGTGTGCCAACATTCCTCATGCATTTACATTTGACTTGTTTAAACAATTAGGGGCACCCATCTTGTATTGACCTAGAGTATGTGCGAATATTGATGAAGGTTGCAAAGCTCTCTCTCAAGAAAGTCCCATGATTGCTGTCTCCAGACGCCTGTAACTTAGAACTTGTTTCTAGAAAAGGTTTTTTTTTCTTTTACTGTTCTGCCCTCATTTGGGCCATCTTCAAATCTCCGTCAAAGGAAATAATTTTTATCACTTCTTCATAGCGGAATATAAAGGGGAAACATTCCCATAAACACCGTAAGAGGTCTTCTTTTATTTAAAAGTTCGATCACTGCTCTGTATTCAATTTTAAATGTACTATGCAACACGTCTAACTTACATGAGCTTCTTCAAGCAAATGAATGGCGTGACCGGAAAGGAAATGCATTGTTTACTCTTCTGGAAGTGTAACGGATAGTGTGAAAATCGCAACAATGAATCATATCGGCCGGAAACTTATGGACCACGCCTTGTACGTGAAGAAGCGGTGACTGGAAGTCACTATGAAAATAATATGGAAAAAATTCCCAAGAGACTAATTTCCCATCTTCTAGGGTCAAAGAGCAGAAAAGAAATCAAAACTACGCGCTTATTGTTATGAATTGAATCTGATCAATAGGGCCAGAAGTTCAGTAATTAATTTTAGTGAAAATAGGCAAGCAAAATGCACTTAAAACACTGAAAATAGCCAGTAACATAATTAAAAATAGGAATTAATTAAAAGTGAAAACAGAGAGTAATATCAAAGATTATTAATGAAAATGGGTATTTAAAATACTTAATAATTTCTTTATTACATAATTAAAGTACTTAATTTACTGTTCTTGGTTAGAAGCAACAACAAGATATTTTTTCAAGGTATCAACTGTCATAGTCAGAGAGAACATATTTCATCACTGAAAAAGAACGTTCTACTTCCACTGAAGTGATTGAAGCATATTTAAAACAAGCTATTTCGGACTCATACCGGTTACAACAGAACATTCACCTTTCAGGACACCATGGAAATGCTGATAAAGACAAAGTAAAGTAGTTTTGAATAGTCCTGGTGAATGAGTAAAAGATGCACAGCGGTTTTTGGTCGAGTTCATTTTCTGTGTATGCGTTTTTGGGGAATCAGGTTAGTATCTCTCTTACTTCCGTATTGAACACATTGTAGAGACGGTTTATTACACAGCTGTACCGCTCTCAACTTTCTCGCTTGCAACTGTTTTTTACATTTATGCAGTTGATAAGTTACCAGAAATGTCCTGGAATTGTCTAGCACAGATCGATACAAGGTCATTCGCCAGGACTATTCAAAACAGCAGTACTTCCCTCATCCTCTCTATTTCCTGGTATGTCAGAGGTAACCGTACGTTCCTTTTACTAATGATGATTCTGCTATTTAAAGAGCTTAAGTGAATGGGGCGAGAAAAAAATTTGACTGCTTGAAAAGAAATAGCAAGATTATCAATAGAAGTTTTGTGAAGTTAATATGTCGTTTCATTATTATAACTTTTTTTACTTCGATATATTGAGGCATTTTATGTGCTTTTTAAAATATGTAAATAAAATCCATAACGATCCATAACGATCCAAAACAGATAAAAAAAGTATACTTAAAATAGAAAACGAAGCCCAAATAAGCAAAATAAAAACTGGTTCTATCGACCCCAAATATATGAAAACAGTTCATTTCTATCTGACTCTTAAATATATTATATCCAGATAGAAAAGGCATTTTGTCTTCCTGGCTCTGGTGATCAATTAGGGAAAACGTGTTTGGCTATACAGATCTCCTGATCTAACGCCTCCCGACTTCTTTCTTTTGGGTCTAATGAAGGGAGAAGTGCAAAAATTGTGTTGCACAATCGAATAATTCAAATAACCTATGAGGCAAGTTATTGAAATCGGTGGGAGAAATGTTGCAGAATTTAGAAAAACGCAGACGAGTGTGCTAGCTTGGTGATGGTAGGAGGTTTTCAGCATAAATTATGAAAAGATACTGCTTTGCATTGTTGAAAGTGTATGTATATAAATTTTGAAGTCATTATCTGAATAAGATATATTTTATAGAGAGTAGTTTTGGGTCTCTAGCGAGAGAAACATCGATTTTAAGTTGAATTCTAACGAAAACTGTGCACGCTTTTAAAAAAATCCTGTTTAGCTCAATGTTTAGGAATAACATATTCAATATTTTAAACACGATCAGAAAATCCCCAATTTTGGAAGTACTGTGAAAAGAATAAAAAAAAAAAAAAAAATAGGGCAGTAGGTTTGAATGATGCGTTCTTTGGTGAGCTTTCACCTTAACGAGAGGTGGACTTCAACTAGAGAGTGTGAAAAGTGGGACGGGCTTGTGTTTACACAAACAATCTATAATGAGTGTAAAGAAGTAACATTTCGGGGCACCCTGCAGCAGGAAACCTGTCGTACAGGCCGGCAGGGGGAGGGGGAGGAACGAATGACTTATTAATGATGCGACTAGCTCGGTCGGAACAACATGAAGGAAATTGACCTATCTCGCTATTAGCATGAGATTATTCCCTGACTCGCAAATGTGAGCGGTTGCCATAGATACAAACTATGAACAAAAGCCGAACGCTTATGTCCTAAAGGATGCTATGTGAATTTTCAGGCTCTGAAATTTTGATGAGCATTTTACTTCATATTTTTTCATCAATGAAATGTAAATAAATGTTTAATTTGAAACAACCACAGTCGTCCGTATATTCAGTAAATGTATCGTCATTTTTATCTGAATTATTTTACTGCACGAATACTATTTATCTTTTCAGTGTTGTAAACACTTATTTTGCTACAAATCCGTGAGCAAGAATCGATTAATATTCATTGTCGATAATCGCGTTTTTAATGTGTAACCGTAGCAGTAGCAGTAGTATGGAACTCCCGTATAATGTATCCACTAAAAACCCCCCAAATATATCTTGCAGCACTACGGAATCACTTCTCAATATTGCTTCTCAACGCAGCAACCGTGTTTATGTAACTTTCTCGTCCTTTTCTTTCGTTTTGATGATGGTGATTATCATCTCCTCAAGAATTATTCATTTGTCTTTATTTTGTAGCATTTCTCCTATTATATTTTCCACAGTTATGTCTTTACCAATTTGTTTGACACTTTTTTGTCTAATTTCTCTCTGTCACAGTCGCATGGGTCGCAAGACCGTTCGTGCTCTTCATTAATGAAATTAATTCAATAAAAGGAAACAATATTAACAAGAACACACTCACACACAAATGAAACAGATAGATATACATAAAATAATTCTGACATTCATATAAGTTCTTCGTATTATTTATGTACAATGTTTATAGACATTTCTTGTACCTAAAACGAATTATTTAATTTAAGAAAATGCCCAAGTTTAGCTAGTTCTGCCTATTTACAGTTCCAATATGCCAGCCTCCCTCTCTCGGTCCTGGTGGTGTAGTGGTTACCATACTTGCCTCCTAAACCCAAGATTGTGGGTTCGAACCCGCGATGGATTTTTTCGGGGCGTAAAAATCCTAAGTATGGCTTCCTTCGGAAGGGAAATAAAGCCGTGGGTCTTGTGTCGTACATGTACGGCACGAAAAAGAACCTCAAGCCTGAAAGAGAGGCCTCTGAGCAAAATTTGTCGGCCGTTTCACGCCCTGAGTTGAATGGGACGCTGATGACCTGAGCTGTTAAAGAGTGTCCATAAATAAATCATTCAAAAAAAAAAAAGCCTCCCTCTATTGAAAGTAAAAAAATTAATACGGGAGAATATTTATCCCTGCATTTTCTATCTGTGTACACTTAGTCAAAATGTGCAGCTAGTTTTCCGGTTCCGGGCATAATGGGCAAATTCTTCTGCTTTCCTCGTCAACAACCTTGCAACTTCCCAGTCTAGGGCATGCTATTCCCGATCTCTGTTTCATGCCTAGCTCCATGATGTAGGTCTCTTTACCCCATTTTAGTATTAACTTCGCTCTGCAGGTACAGAGATGACATCTACATGCATGGCGTCTCTATTTCCTGCCGGTTTATAACAGACAGGCGACTTTTCTTTTGTTACTATGCTATGCCTGTTTTCATTACTCTTCTGACAAATATCGTTTAAAACGATATTTGACAATTCGCGCTGTACGATTAGCGCCCACCATTTTAGATAATGCATGTTATTTAATTGGTGCCGCAGCATATTGCCTTCAAAAATGCCGCTGGGCCGCACAGATACCTCATGTATATTTCCCTGGTTTGGGGAGGGATTCCCGCATGCAAATGTACGACCACCGCCCACCATTTTAGGTAATGAATGTTATTTAATTGGTGCTCGCAGCATATTACCTTCAGGGTTGCTTGTTGTCCTTTAATTATTCTTAGCCAGAGTCTAATTACATTTATTTTGCTGTTGACTGCATCTTCTCACCTGTCATAGTACATTATAGCTCGATGTTCCCCCCCACCCCTAGAATTCGTTTCCATAAATCGCACTGTAATTTATTTAGACCCTCTATTTTATCCCACCCCAAAGCTCTTTACCATATAACAATGAGGGCCTAACCATTGCCTCATACATAGTTTTTAATGTTTTGATGGGCATATCCGGTATCCCAGCTAGAAGTTTCAGCACCTCAGAGAGTTGACCGTTCCCCTTGTGCTTAATAAAAACTGTGTGTTGGCTCCATTTTCCACTCATGTCAAAATTTTATTCCAAAATATTCAAATTATGAAATATGCTATAGCATCCTGCACACACCATTCATTAAAACTCGCTTCATCTCGCTCCAAAACTCTCTTCATACGTACTTCCAAATCTTTCCTTTCATTGGAAAGTCTCTCTGTCACATATGATGATAGTATAGGAAAAATTGCGAAGGAAAAATGTCCTCTCTAACCACAAAGTTTGGTTTGAAATGTTTATTTAATACACACTACAGTTTCATCATTAACTTCAAAATTTCCACGGTGTATACTCTTTATCCACTTATCCTTTAATGACAGCTCTTTAGGAATGTAAATGTGGTATTATGCGGTGCAGTGACATAATTAAGACATACGAGAGCAACCCATGTTGTACTAAACACTTTCTATTACTCAAGTTTCAGGTGTAATTTCACTAAATAAATATTAAGTTACTAGAAAAAAAGCGAATACGCTACTGACATTTACTTACAACTATAAACCACTGTGATGCAATGAACCAAATAAACAAACCCGCGTGTTTAATGACCCGAATTTCAATTTCCGTCATTTTGTATACTATTGATCCGCATTTAGGTCTGGGTAGTGGAGTGAGTCTAGGCAGGACCCCTGTGCTGTGGCATGTCGCTGGCAGCAGAGAAATTGATTGTCGCTCAGTTGGTAGACACTTGACCGGCTGGGAAAGAAGTGATAATATTTTGGGAAGGCACAGCAGTATTTGCTTGGATGAGTCACCTGGAGACGGGAAAGTGGATGCAGAGTGTTTACCGTTGGGATGGTTCTCCCTGCAGGTGGCTAGTCAGTGAGACTCCGAACAATTGTCGCTGTGGCAGCGATGCTAATGCTTCAGGGATTTTAGAAATACACGTGCATTGTAAAACATCCATTGCCTCTAATATTTAACAAAATAATTACCGTGCAATTGAAGTCGCTAATTTTTTCTGTATATAATAATAATAATAATAATAATAATAATAATAATAATAATAATAATAAAATAAAAATAAAGTGACACTATTAACAATGTAACAAATTGACAGTAATTATAATAGTAGAAAAGGATAAAACATTAAGAAACTTGCGATCTCAAGTGTGACTTTTTCTTAGTGTTTTATCCTTTTCTACTGTTATAATTAGTTAATTTGTTGCATTGTTAATAGTGTTACTTTATTTTTCTTTTTCTTTTATATTGTTTGCACCTATGGTGTTGCTTTTAGCTTTGCTTATTAACTTTAATTTGATTTTGCGTGTTTGCGATCTCAAGTGTGACTTTTTCTTAGTGTTTTATCCTTTTCTACTATTTTATATATATATATATATATATATATATATATATATATATATATATCTGAACTATTGCAATAAAGATCATGATCATCAAAGTTTGCTCCCTTAATACTTTCCTTCAGCTTTGGAAATTAATAAAAAAAAATCACTTGGAGCTAGGTCGGTGAGTGTTGCGGATGTCACCACTTTGAAGCCAGTATCATGTACTGCGTTCAATGAAACGAAACGGTTATATGGTGAATCCTGTTAAAATAAAAATCCGTCAAGCAAGAGCTGCTAAAACTAAGCGAATTCCTCAGCAAGTTGAATAGCTCTAAAAATGAATATAAATTTCATATTATTACCTAATTAATTAATGAAATGAAATAAGTTGTGACGTTACGGTGTGGTATTAGGGGATCAAAAATAGAATTCTTGCAATCTATAAGTATTACAAAAGGGGAAGATTTCGTTGTGTAAACTGTTTCGATTGTCGCGCGTGTCAGCAATTGTCAATAACGTCAGGCGCCTCATTCAAACACGTATTGTAACGTACTGAGTTTCCGTTGTAACTTCGCGTCTCATCACTTAAGAGAACTTGCCTAATTTTGCCTGCTACTTTTAAATTTTAATTCAAAATCAGATATAAATGTTCAGTTTTAATCATCACCCTCACTGAGTTTATTTGTGGATTTTTTTTTAAAAATTACAACGCAGAAAAACTATATTTCAATACGATACCTAAAAAATTAACACAAGCATTAACAACGGCAAAATACTACAACAGCCCACCGACTGAGTGTCACTTAAAACAGGATCGTAGTTACAAACGTTAATAATACATGTAGAAGGTTTTAAACAATCACTGCAAATACTGCTAAATTGTACTTCCAATCACTTTAAGTGGAATATAAATTAAATGTTTTTATTTAATTGATTTTTTCCTCGTTCGAGCCCCTGCGAGCAACCTTCAACACACCCCTGTGGTTACCAATTTTGTTGACGCCTTATGAAGTCCCAAATAGTGACTAGGGCCCGGATTTTAATGACTTAGTAACAGTTTAAAATAGCACATTATGATTTTAAAATTAACTTAACGAAATGTCTTAATAAAATTACCTTTATTTTTATGTTCGTACACAATTTCTTGCTTATTACAGCGCTGCAGTAAGGTGCACAAACGCAGTTTGTCCCGGAATTAAAATCAAATTCCCTAGTATAATCACTGACACGTTATTTGACATTCTGTTACTATTAAAATAAAGGAAATACATCAGACTTTCTGCCAACAGTAGCAGCCAGACGAGGTCTGAAGCCCTTGTTGCTCTCAGTTAGCCATTCTTTTGTTCAGGACCTTCTGCCCCAGACCGTAATTGGATATAACTTGAAACATTTTCAATTACTGCAGTACAATCAGAAATGTGGGTGGTCCACATGTTCTATACCTTAGCAGTTTCACCGCCATTAAAAGTACACTAACATAATGGGCTTAGAGCTTACCTCACTATTGGTCGTTCTAGAGAAAAGCATCTCACATTAGCAAACGCGCGTTATCAGTCACAACTAGTGGGTATAAAGACCAAGCAGGGAAAATATTCACCCAACCCGTTGATCAGTCCTGAAATGTATTGCAATTTGTATTCTACATTCATGGTGTAGATCTTCAAACCGTTTCGATCCAATTCCATCTCTTTTGGCGTATTCCGAAGGTATTGCGGTTGTACCCATGAAAAGATTTTTGGAAAATGTCTTCAAATCTCATCGATCCTACCTATTAGGCACCGAAAAGAACAATCAAAACGACCATGAATATATGTCTGTTAACGCTCTAGCGATTGCAAGATTTATTTTTTCTCAACTAAACTTCACATATAGCCAGCAATTAACAAGCGATTCGTTGAGTTCGTAAATCAGCAAAATTGGATCACTGGGGTTGATGGTAAACCTAAAGATAACATTTAAATATATATAAATCGTACTGTCCTTAATTTTTTTCCGCAACGAAACCAGGTATATTTCATTAAAATAAATTAATAAAAATAGTTTCTAAAAATAAGGGCAACCTAGCAATTAGGAGTGGGGCATAACTGAAAACCAAGTAGGAATATAAAGCGAAATTTAAAAATGGTTCTATCGACCGCAATTTAAAACAAAAAATTAAAGAAATTTCGGTATATGTCATTGAAGTAAAATGAGAAAAATCATTGAAATCATTATTATAAATGTTGGGTTTACCTGAAACCCAACATTTAAACATCGCTCTAGTTGCACCTTATTTACTTTATCGCAACAAAACTAGATTTAGATTCAGTAAATAAGAAACAAAATTTTGAAAATCAAGGAAATCGGATTATTAGGAGTGAAATTTAATGAGAACGCTATCGGCACCTACTTATTTCTTCTTGAGTTTATTTCTATAAACTTAATGTGCAGTTTCTTTGCTCTAACATTCTGTAATAACTTCACAAATTTGAATTGCTGAGGAATTCGCTTAGTTTACACAGCTCCGCCATGACGAACTTTTTAGTTCTTCATACTTTTCTTTTTCCTTCTTTTTATAATTCAGTATTTATTTACTCATTTTATTTCTTGGGTCATCCAACTAACTGATGACTACCGCGGCGTAGGGACTGTATACAACGGCAAATAGGCTACTATTCACGGATAGTCGGGCGCGACAATGAGAATTGGTGGTAGAAACACTAGAATGACAGTCCAATAAATTCTACTGCACTTAAAAGTTGTGTATTCACCCATATAACGTAAAAACAGGCTTGCCTTAATTTTCTACACATTTCAAACATACGCTTATGAAATTATCCATTAATATTTTTAATCCTCTTTGAGAAATTAAATTATCTCTTTAAGGATGTTATCCTTTAGATAATCTAAAGTGTATGCCCACCTCTTCTCCTCCTCTACAGCGCGACAGCCTGAGACAGGGTCATGACCTCTGCTTCCCCTACTTCCGTCTTACGACTTCATTGATAGAGGGCAGTATTGCAGAAGGGGCATGTGATCAGCATGCCGCATCCCGCCGGTCGCCTATCACGCGACTTTCTAGATCGAAGGACGCCACTTCTCCATCAGGCAGCTCATCAATTATCCTCACGAGACTGGGTAGACCCCTTTCCCCACCTCTCTAACTAGCAGTAACAGTAGTGGTAGTGGTAGTACTATGTATTTATGTATATGTATCGAACATACAACACAATAAATCTTTTATACATAAACTATTATTTCAACTAATTAACTGTACAGCAAAAATTCCCTTGTCCCTAAATGTCCCATTTACTCCTAGACAAACAAACAAAATATCTAAAAATTTAACTTTATCAAAACTAACATTAACCAAAAGACTTCTAACATTTCGCAAGTTACTACGCAAAGTTATTGCTTTCCCATGGAGCCCCAATAGTCTCTAAAACAGTAGAAATCTAGCTATTGGGGCCCTGCTTTCCTCATAAGCCTACTATCAAATACTCTTTTTTTACTTTCCTGAGCCATTTGACTGTCACTTTATCTAAATAATTTCCCGTTTCCTTTTCATTATTCTTTCTTGATTTTACACTGATCATGTTTTCACCTCTGATTTCTCTTGGCAAATTGGATCACTTCATTTCTAGTTTCTCTGTAAGAATTAAAAAAATATTAATACTTATTAAACATTTTAACTAAAATTTTGTAATCTATTATTTAAAATAAAATAATATCCAGTTAAATTAACTACAAAATACACAGTGAGGTGCATTTTAGAGAATTCCGAACGAATGAAGCTATTGTGGTTGGACCCAAAAAGCGATTCTTGAAAAGTTTCTTTAAATCTCCCTCGATCCTTCCTATTAGGTAACGAAAATAACAGCGAGTGAAATATATATATATATATATATATATTATGTGTGTGTTTCTGTTAATGTTCTAGCGCTCAAAAGTTTTGTTTCTTCTCAATAAAACTCGGCAATCAATTAACAAATGATTCGCCGAGTTCGTTAACCAGCAAAATTGAACCGTTAGGAGTGGAGGTTAACCTAAAGCGAAAATTTGTTAAAAAAAATTTAAAAAGTACTCTAGAGGCCACAATTTTTTATCTCTCGGAAAACTCGATTTTTTTAAATAAATTGATAAAAGTATTTTTCAAAAATCATGACAATCTAGCCATTAGGAGTGCGGGTATACCTGAAAAATGAACGAGTTTTAAAATCACTCTAGTGGCCGCAATTGTGATTGTTTTTAAAGGAAAATCGGGATGTGGCATGAAAATAAAACAGGAAAAACAGTTTCGGAAAATTAGTGAAATCGGACTCTTAGGACCGCGGATTTACCTAAAACAAAACAATTAAAAATCGCTCTATTGGCATTGATATTGGCTTTTGCCTAACGAAACTCCGTATACATAAAAATAGTTTCCGAAAATCAGGGAATCGGGTATTTAGGAGTGGAGATTTACTTAAAAATCAACATTTAAACATCGCTCTAGCAACAAATATTCGTTTTTTTTTTTTCAAAACAAAATTCGGTATATACATTTAAGTCAAATAAGAAAAATAGTTTCTGAGAAAAGTGGGACCTTTAGTAGTAGGAATTAATTAATTTGTAATTATAATTAGAGAAAAAATAATTTATAATTTTTTCTATAATGTACTAAAATAAAAGGAAAAATTAATTCAGCATATAAACTGTATATATAACGATGCATAAGTTTTATATTTAACAAAAGCGTCGTCGAGAATATATCACTGTGAAATATTAATCTAATATGTGTGTGAAAATTATATTTGTATGTAAGAGCTCTCTGTAATAACCGTCAGAAAATGTTTACGTTACATGTTTTTACTCCAATAGCATTTAAATTAAATTTCAAAGCCCCTGAAAATTGATGTAACTTTCGATTGTTTTTATTTGCTTAGTACATTGTAAATGTTTTTAAATAGTAACATGTTTTTGTTTTATTGAAACATATGAACATCATCTTAAATACGCAATGTTACTCGAAACTTTCTCTTATTTTTGTGTATTTTAATTAATGTAAAATGATACCAAGGGCTCAGTTTATACACATGGTTAAAAATATCCACACTGTATAGCTTTGTCTATCAGTGATCAAATATTTCATTTAATTAATAGTATACCATTAAGTTTGTGGTGTAATCTCAATAATCGAATTCTAAATAATTGGATTATATATAAATTATTCTACTCGGTGAGGAATTCGCATAGTTTACGAAGCTTCTGCGTGACGGACTTTTTTTTTAAATACATCCTTAGGACTGAAGGTGTTATCAACGTTTATGCGCTTTCTCAGGGGAGTCAGCCCTCGTATATCGCAAAAGGGTCATTCTTTGCACGATAACGCTAAACAACATACAGCTAAGCTGTTTCGTGAAGCCATTATCAATCTTGTTTGGAATACTCTTAACACACCTACCATGTTCCCTAGACATTGCATTATCCCCTTTTCATTTCTTTGTATAATCACTTCGGAAGACAGATATTCCAAACTTTTGCCGATCTGAAAATATGGACTGTTTGCTTCCTGTTCTAAGAATTCTAGCACAATGTATTTCAGTGTTCCATCATGTTGGCAGAAGACACTGGAGACCTTATTTAATATTTAAAATATTACTTTGTTCACTATTGCAAATGTCTGGTCTGTAATGTACAGAACCGGTTTGTTCACCTTACAATATGCAAGATTTACCGTATTTATGCGAATCTAATGCGCACCTTTTTTGTCCAAATATAATGTTCAAACTTTTGATGCGTGTTAGATGGCGCATTAGATTTGAGTGCAAACCCGTTCCTTAGTTCGCCGGTATCTTCATTAAAATTTATTACGTCATAATGTATTGCTGCAATTCTCGACTTCCTTGCTTTTATTGTAGGCCTATTATTGCATAGAGCCTTTGAATTGTCACGAAATGGAGGAGAAACAGAGAAAAACATCTTATGAAGCAACTTTCAATCTCAAAGTAATTCTTTATGAAAAATAATGGTAACAGAAAGTTCAATTTTTTTTTTTTTTTGAGTAGTGTTTAACGCCCGTTTTTACTACTGAGGCACCACAGGCGGTGGACACTGATGATACATGAGATGAAATGATAAATTGGGAAAGGATTTTTTTTTTTTTAAGGAAGGAAGCGTTCCAGGCCTAAGTTTAGGTACCTCCCCGGCATTTGCCAGTTATGAAGACTGAGGAAAACCTGGAAAAAACCCCAGTCAGGGAGGACGGTCCTGGCGGGATTCGAACCGCAGACCTCCCGCTCACGAGTCCATGCCTTAACGACCTCGGCCACTCGTGGCGGTAGAAAGTTCAATGTAGCTGAGAGCAACGTTCTCTTGTAGTGGTAATAGAAATTGACATTTGTAACTAAAGCTGGTAGGAAGAAATTCACTGGTCCTCGCAAAGGAAGACATGCGACATTCGGACCATGGCGAGGTCCTTAAGGCGCGGGTTCATGAGAGGGAGGTCTGAGGTTCGAATCCCAACAGGACCGTTCTCCCTGACTGAGATTTTCCCAGGTTTTCCTCAGGCCTCATAAATGGCAAATGGAGGAGAGGTACCCTAAACTTAGGCCTTTAAAAAAAATCCTTTCCCAGTTTCCCATTTCATTTCATATATCATCAGTGTCCACCGCCTGTGGTGCTTAATTAGTTAAAAAGGGCTTTAAACTCCATTTAAAAAAGTCTGGCACTAAAGAAAAACTTTTGGAATTCATACATAAAAGGAGGAAGAACGGGCAACCTGTGACTAGTGACACCATAAGAAATAACTTTTTCTTCTTTGACTTACGTCAACTGTCCTGACAACAGCACGAGTGATGACTTTTGTCCTACGTACTCCAAGATTTTTGCTCAAAGGACTCTTCTTTTAAGAGTGAGGTTCTTTTTCGAGCCGTAAATGTACGACACGGGACCCACGGCTTTACTTCCCTTCCGAAGGAAGCCATAATTAAGACTTTTACGCCCGGAAAAAATCTATGGGCTCTGGCCGGGATTGAACCCGCGATCTTTGAGTTTAGAAGACTAGTATAGTACTCCAAGATGTAAGAATGGGGCATTTATAAATCCTTTGTTGTGATCGTTTTATAAAGACGACGGGCTTATTTCTAAAATGCATACAATTATCCTCTTTTTTTTTTTATGATTTTAAGTTTCAAATTTGGGGTGCGCATTACATTCACGTAAATGCTTTTTGTGGTTCTATAAATTCTTTAGAACTAATGTTAATTAACTTTATTACTGCAAATGTTAAATTTTTCTCTTACAAATTATTGTATTTTTCTCCTAATAGAAGAAATGTTATACCTGGATACATATTTAAAATCTTTTAGTTATAATTGCACTAGGAAATACATACAAATGCATTAGCAACAACCACCAGGTGGCTGGGTCAAGAATTTTATGAATTTTAACTTGCATTTCCAAGACGAAAGCAAATATGTGGGAGTTTATTACGATTTCCTGTGAACAGGAAGGCATTCTATTTTCTCTCAACACACCAGAAAGGATGTGGACTATAAGGTAACACCTGAAGGTACGGAACTTTAGTTCTGCAGCAGGAGTAACAATTAATTCCTGGCGCCATGGAGAACATCCCGTGTGCATGTCGTAACGAAAGAAGATCTGTGGATAATATCGATATACCTCCCCAACTTTCCCCTTGATATTATAATGTTTATATTAACTTTCACTCATATCTCTCTTTTGTACGTCCGGTTGTCAAGGAGACATTCCGCTTGTGTTTTGTTTTGTGTACAGTGGCGGGCCCTGCCCTTCACAAAACTAATATGGCACTCCGTTACTTAAACAGTACCCAAACTTCACTGCATATCAACGCAAACAATATGTAAGTCGGTGCAAAATCATCCTTTTGTGATTTAGAATTGCAGAGTCAGGAGGGGAGGGTATTTCTGCAGCCTAAAATATAGCCCTTTAAAAGTTAATTTAAACTTTAAAGTGGTTGTTTTATAACAGTATGATGATTTGAGGTGGATTAAAAAACACTGTTTTGAACAATGTTTTACCAAACACTGGAAATACGTCAACCGTCCTTAGTTCTACATACACAGTTCTATGAGGGTAGGTCGATAGGTTCCCGGCCTAACCATTTTCTAGATATGATAAAGACAAAAACTATATTTCACTTTTCAATATAGTTACCCTTTATTGCATGTCACTTCTCACATCTTTGAATTAACATTTCAACCCTCTCCCCCAAATAGTCAGAAGTCTTGCCTGCAAAATGGGCATAAAGAGCATCCATCACTTCGTCACACTTAAATTTCCCTCCTCGAAGGTCCTTCTTGATTTTTGAGAAGAAAAAATAGTAGCTGGAACTTAGATCTGGGCTGTAGGTTTTTTTTTTTTTTCATGGTATTTAACGTCCGTTTTTACTACTGTGGCACCACAGGCGATGAACACTGGTGATACTTGCAATGAAATGATATATTGGGAAAAGATTTTTTTTAAGGAAGGAAACGTTCCAGGTCTAAGATTAGGGTACCTCCCGGCATTTGCCAGTCACGAGGACGAGGACGAGGAGAAAATCTAGAAGAAACCTCAGACAGGGAGGACGGTCCTAGTGGGATTCGAACCCCAGACCTCCCGGTCATGAGTCCGCGCCCTAACGACCTCAGTCACCTGTGGCGGTGGGCTGTAGGGTGGATGTTCTCTCTCCCTGAAGTCACCTTTCTGCACAGCTTCCCATGCAACTTCCTTTGTCGTGAAGAAGGCGCACACCACCACTCAGCTTTCCCCGTCTTTTCTCTTTGATGGAAGCACGTAGTCTTTGCATTAGGCCAGCATAGTACTCCCCATTTACTGTGGCGTTCCTCTGCTTGAAGTCAATGAAGAGTATTCCTTCACAGTCACAAAAGATTGTGACCATGATCTTCTTGGTTGACTGAGTGACCTTGGCCTTTAGAGGCGGTGCTTCGCCAGGTTTACGCCACTCCATTGATTCTCTTTTGGACAACGGATTATAGTAGAGGACCACAGTTTTATTTCCTGTTACAATGGTTTGCAGCATTTCTCTCTCGATGCCACAGCAGAGCTCCAAAAATGTCTGATAACAGATGACTCGTTGCTGCTTTTGGGCTGAGGAAAGAAGTTTGGGCATTATTCATGTTTAAATGTTCATGAATAATTCGAAGGACTGTTGTTTTAGAAAGGCCCTACCTTGCTGCTATTTGTGTAACTTTGAGCCACCGGTCTTCCATAATTTCTCCTTCCATAAGAGCGATGAGTTCAGGAGTGAGTACCTCCAAGGGCCGACCTGCAAACTCTTCAACTTCAACACTTTCTCGACCCATTCGAAAAGGTTTGGCCCATTCTTTTACGGTAGAACATGAGGGGGATGCTTCTCCATATAAACCGCTCAATCTTCATTAATTTCATTTGGAGTAAGTTCACTTTTGTGAAGAATTTAATAACAACTCGATTCTCTATTTTGAACAAATCTCAATATTCTACACATAGCCTTCTTTATACATTGAATACAGCGGAGCGGAGGTTACAGCTGCAATTATTTACTTAACAGATAAGATATGACACCAGATAAGGGTTTTGTGAAGGCGATAATCCTTATCGACGAGGCCGAAACGTATGGACCTACTTTTATATTTAATTAATTTTGAATTTGAATTTAATTTATTTCCAATAAACACATTACAATTAAATTTTTCACAGTTCCATTATTTCACAAATAACCAAATACTATTATTAATTTTGAAACCTAGTGTTCTATTTATCAGGAATATTCTACTGGAACATTTAAGGGATCGGGTTCCAATGCTAACTAATATTATATTTAATTAATTTATTTATTTAGCATCATCGTATATTGTAAAATAAATAACTTAATCACTATCTGACAACCTAACACTCATTACTTGTTCTGTTAGTCAAATGTTTACTAATCCTCCATACCTGAACAACTATCACCAGTTCTACTTCTAATCTTCCTCCAGCAGTTATCCCTGACTTTGCCCAAGTATTCTCTAATCACTTTTATATTTTTATCTCCTTTAATTGCTAAAATATTTCATATTAAAATATTTCCCTCAAAATTCTTTCTATGCCTGTAGTCTCCATAACTTTGTTTGTTCACAACATAATATGCTATGGTATTCATTATCAGGTTCACCACAAATGGGTTATTCATTCCAACAAATACTCAGTCCTCTTAAATTCCTTCCTCCTGAACTAGCCAATCGAAACCTTCCCTCCCTAATTTATCACAAATTTTAAGTAGTTCTCCGTCTCCCAAAATCTTTTCACCTCTCGATAATTTATCAATAAGCTCTTTTCTCTAAAGCTAGCAAACATTTCTTGTTTCACAATATCTTCAGTTCTATCCCTTACTTCTTTCCAAAACCTCTAACTATTGCTTATTCACCTAACATTCCCCCATACCAAAACTTCCAACAATATTAATTAAGTTAATATAGTAATATTGTGTTGAAACATGTTTAATTAGTTTCATGCATTTAACTAAAATGATTATGAGACATCTACAATAGAGGTAATTGGGTATGAGTACAGTGAAACCTCTTTAACTCGGATAAGTACGGTATAATAAACGTTTTCCAATTTAACAAGATGTCTAAGATAGGGGGAAGTAGGCATGAAGATACTGAAACCGCCACGGGTGGCTGAGGTCATTAAAGCACGGACTCGTGAGCGGGAGGTCTGGGGTTCGAATCCCGCTAGGACCGTCCTCCCTGACTGAGGTTTTTTCCAGGTTTTCTTCAGTCCTAATAACTCGCAAACGCTGGGGAGGCTGCCTAAACTTAGCCCTGCAACGCTTCCTTCCTTAAAAAAAATCCTTTCCCACTTTACAATTTATTTCTTGTATCATCACTGTCTACCGCCTGTGGTGCCTCAGCAGTAAAAAGGGCGTTAAACATTATTTAAAAAAAAACCAGTGAAAACTCTCTAACTCGAAAAGGTATAATTCAATGAAAATTGTCCAGTTTAACGGGGTGTCTATGATAAACGAAGTACTAATACAGTGAAACCTATCTAACTCGAACAGGTATGATTCAATAAAAAAAATGTAAAATTAAACGAGGTGTCCATGATAGAGGGGAAAAGCCTTTCATAATCTAATGTCATATTTTATTTGTTTCGTTAATACGCAAGTTCGTTAGATACAGGAATCCCGTCTGTCTTTCCATTGCTTGCATCTTTACTATCTCCGGCAATCGACCTTTGAGACATGCGCAGTAAACTGGCACAATAATTATCATGGCGTGCTCTGTAGAGCATTCCGATAGAATGCGCATAAAGTTATGATGCTACACTTCCGTAATAAAATACTGATGAGAGAAATACGACCTTGCGAGCGACGACCTTGTGAGACAATGTGTAGATAAGCTTTACGACTGCGCGCAGTAGTTCAGTTTTTAATGTCACTTTCTTGCACTTAAGTACAAGATATTCTTCCTGTCAGTGCAAGCCAGGTGTGTCGTTCAGTCTTTTTGTTAGCATATTCCCTGATCGATTAACGATCTATGAGGATTATTCGCCTCTTAATATGAAGGCTCCTCAATAAAGAAAGATTATAATTTTTTAAACACACTTTCAATCATCCTCATGCTTTTAACAACCTTTCTCAAAATATTCCCCGTTGAGTGCAATCTATTTATCCCAGCATTTGTGCCTGTCTTCTATACACACTGCAAATAATTTTGGCATGTCCTTGAGAATCGACTACATAGCCTTCACCACTGCTTCTGATGATGAAATACAGGAGGATAGGTACATAAGTTTCTATCAGTCTCAAAGACTGATAGAAACGCTGGAACAGGTGTAGTGCATCCAACGGACTACTTTGAGAAAGATCATCAAAATTATAAAGAACTCTACGAGCTTGATGCTGGTTAAGGCTCGCGTCATAACATTAAAAAATTAAAATTTGCACGTTATTCTAAACACTTACAAAGCGGTTTTGAGTGTTATAGTAGAATAAGTTTGTAAGTGCTTGGCACAAAAGAAGAAGAGAAAAAAAAATCAGAAAATCCATTTACTCTTCAATGTCGATTTAAGACACATCATATCAAAACAGCCAAGTGGAGTAAAGTGAAGAATAGCCGCTGTTTCTGTCAATGACATTAGGAAAGATAAAAGTGACAGGTTATAATTAAACGTTGTAGCTATCTAATTTCCTTTGTATGTTCTCATTTATTGTTATTGTCTTTAATTTCTTTTCTCCTCCAGTTCCTAGAGACGTAGTACTGCCTGAAAGACAAATTAGTTAAAGTTTGTCGGTAAATTTAGTTTTACCCTACACGAAAGCATAATTTATTTCCTTTCCTAACAAAATTACGCATCGGAATATTTAAATCTTGCCCAGTTAACCTTGAAACCATAGATATATGAACACTTAGCTCAATTAAGAAACAATGTGGAATCAAAACATTAGTTAGAATAGCGGCTCCAGAGTGCGCCTTAATATAAGTAGGCGGTCTTTTCTTTCCACGAAATATCGATACCAGCCTTGGACACGAGGGGGGGGGGGCAGTTTCCGTCCCCGTATATTCGATATCTTAATAGTAGTTTTATATGCATAATAAAAATTAATAAATGAAAAACCACCAACGGGTGATTCAGTTCGGAAAACACACTGCGGTATATCGGATATATTGTAAGCTATAATTGGTTGTCCAACTTGAAACGTGTTGATAAACGAATTGTTTCGATCTTTCCGCACGTTAATTATGCTGTCTACATCCAGTGAGTGTGCATTTTAGTTTGAAATGGCGCTCTACGAAAAAAGGCTCCAGTTGCTTTACCCGCATTAGATGTGTTACTTCGGCGGTATGGACACCGCATGTGCTTTCTTTGTTCCTCGTCCAACATTTACTTGTAAATCATTGATTGAATAATTAATATACACTCAACCTGCTATTGCCCTTGGGCTCTAAAATTTTACTCTAAGTTTAAGTAAAATTGTCTTCTGAATGATTATCTGACTGCAAAGGAGTGTAGCAAGCATTTGAAAGTACCAAATTGGACACACTCAGCTGTTCTCTTCGCATATAAAAAGACAAAAAAAAAAAAAAAAAAAAGGAATGATTAAATTGTATACTTAATATACTGTATACTTAATATACGAGGGCTAGTCAAAAAAACCGAATTTTTTTTAATCGCACAGCAAAGAAACATTGTTGAAACAATGTTGCATGATGAAAACGGACCAGCGGACTACGTCAGTTCGCCAGGCGCCTACACACAAAATGGAGTTGATTCGTGAAGAGCAACTTGCTGCTTTGAAGTTTTGCTCTCGTCTGCATGGAAGCTTACAGAATGGTGACGTGTTCTGCCACAATCCATAGCATTTGGATGGTTCAAGGCATTTAAGGAGGGCCGTGTTTCAACCACAAAGCAAGGCGTCCACGTATTCCAGCAACAGCAGTAAACCAAACCATTATTTACACAGCTGGCATCACTGTTCGTGAAGACCGACCAATAACAATTGATGTCATATTACACGTTTCCCATGGCAGTACATTTTTGATTCTGCATGATCACTTGAACATGAGACGTGTTTGTGGGAGGTGGGTCCCAAGATTCCTGACTGCTGAACAGAGGACGGTGTGAGTGGAAGTGTGCAGAGAACTTCGAATGTGTTCCACATTCTCCATACTCCCCAGACTTAGCTCCCTCTCACTTTTATCTCTTTCCCTGTTTGATACATGCTAGAAATTCCATAAGCAATGCACGTGTGGGAGTATGTTTAGTGTCATGGCTGGTTTGTGGACAGATAACAGGAACAGAAATAGAGTGTCAACAGAATAGGTGAAAGCGAAATTTGTATTAAATTGAAGTTTGATGCAAGCTGTCAGGAATTCTATAAAATAACCCTGGAAATCAAGAGAAATTTGGAGTCTGCACGGGGCTCCAAGAAATGCAACTTTTAAAGTAGGCCTATGTCTATTCTTAACACAATAAAGATTGATTTATTTACGGTTGAAAAATAATGGTAATAACAGTAAGTTTTCTATTTCCATTTCCCCGATCACAGTAGTTACTGCTTTGTGAAGAATGTGAGTTACTAAATAATAATAATAATAATAATAATAATAATAATGCATTGATCGAGACTTTCGGGGTTTGTCTTCAGCCTGATCAGGTAGCCTTATTTAAGACTGTTCTTCCTTGTCTGAATTATTTCAAATCAATAGTAGCATTTTCTGTCTGAAGGAGCAAAGTCTGGAGAAGATCTCTTTAATTTTCCTGGCATTATTGTTTGTCCAAGCCGTACTTTTAATTGTATAATATTGTAGCAAGTGAAAGTTCTCAAGTCAGCTCCATTTTGGAAAACACCAGTTAGCGAGCGCACATCCTAAATTAACCTCAATTAACATTTTGCTGCAAACAGGAAACATACGAGGCAGTCCAAAAGTAGTATTGATGTCTTTTTTATTCATAAAATATGTACTTTGGGATTGAAACACTCCAAGGACTCCAGACGAGGGAAAAAAATGACTGCGTAACCACCCATACACAGCGTCCTTCACCTTGTCATCAGTGCGCAACTCCTTGCCGCCGAGCGCCACTTTGAGTGGTCCAGAGACATGATATCGCAAGGTGTCAGGTCCGGTGAATAAGCAGGATGCGGTATAGACTCAAAATGAAGAAGCTGTGTGAGGTCTTGCTTTATCATATTGTAAGAATACACCAGTTATGATCAACGACCTGTTTGCAGGTTTCAAATGGTTCTGTATCAGATCACAATATAACTCCTGTTAACATTGCGTCCTCTTGTCATGTAATGTTCCATGATTGAACCTTTAAAGTTCCAGAAGAGCGTGACATCACTTTACTGATTGACACAGCTGTAAGCTGGCGATGATGAACGCCGCCACACTTTGCTGGCTCGCTTGGTCTCTGACTGGAAGTGGCGGACCCAGCATTCATCTCACCAGTGACTATACACTTTAGGAAACTATTTGACGTCGTTGCAGTGTTTCACAAACATCCACAGACGTTCTTTCAGTTGAAGAGTGAGTTTGTTTTAGTACCCACCTAGTGGAGACTGCGGCACTGCAGAATGTGGTGCTCAGATCTTCAGTTCTACGTCACTTCATCGATTGCACCGTATCACTTGTTCTACTGTCGACCAGAGCGAGCTGCAACACTCACAGTTGACATATCCACTTTTAAACTTTCTGTGCCTCTCTCAGATCTGCTGAAGCGATACACTGGAAGCTCTTCATTCTTCTATGAATATTTGTTAGTTTGTCGTCCTCAATACCCCCAAAACGAATAATTGTTCGCTGCTGTTTCCAAGGGGTGACATTTCCCAAGAAACTGTACGCCTTGTTCCTCCAGCAGAAGTATATAGATATCAGTTATTGATATGTATGGTACAACACTACACATTATTTTAATTTTTATTGCTAAATTAAGATTGTTTTTGACTCATCCTCGACTCTCTCATATTTTCTTCAAATTCAGAAAATGAAATATCGACTTTGTAACTGCGTGGACAAGGATTCCTATCTGAAATTACCGCCACGGGTGGCCGAGGTCGTTAAGGCGCTTACTCGTGAGCGGGAGGTCTGGGGTTGGAATCCCACCAGGACCGTCTTCCCTGACTGAGGTTTTTTCCAGGTTTTCCTCAGTCCTCATAAATGGCAAATTCCAGGGAGGTACCCTAAGCTTAGGCCTGGAACGTTTCCGTCCTAAATAAATCCTTTCCCAATATATCATTTCATTTCATGTATCATCAGTGTCACCGCCTGTGGGGCCTCAGTAGTAAAATGGGCGTTAAACACTATTAAAAAAAAGTATCTGAAAGTGCCTCTCTAAGGTACTTCCAGTGAATGCAGTACAGTAAAGTTGATTAACACCGGACAAAAATGTTTTATTTCCCTTATGTGTAATATGTGTAATAATAATTTTATGTTGACATTAATGAGCATTGCATCCTCCCTGTACATAACTTTCATTCTTTTTCCCTTTCCATTGTCGGTCCTGGTGGTGTAGATGTAACCATACTTGCCTCGTATACGAAAGATCGCGCGTTCAATCCCGGGCAGGGTTGATGAATTTTTTCGGGAGTAAAAATCCAAAGTGTGGCTTCCTTCGGAAAGGAAGTAAAGCCGTGGATCCAGGTACAGGAATCTCAAGCCTGAAATAAGAGGCCTCTGAGCAAAATTTATCGGCCGGTTCACGCCCTGAATTGAATGAGACGCTGATGACCTGAGATGTTAAAGAGCGTCCGTAAATAAAAGAAATCAACAAAACCCTTTCCGTTCTCTGTGACCACATGTCACTAGATAATTTTTCTTTTCTTTCTTATTCTTTCTTTCTTTTTTTTTTCTTTCGGTTGAGATCTATTTTCTAGTAATGTATTCCAATTGTATTCTTCTTCTTCCTATCCCGGGAGAACACCTTTTTCTTTTACTGTATATTTCGTCGCGATGTAGGTTTTAATAACGGAACCTCAGTAAAATTCTGATGTCGAAAAGAAATGAACAATTACAAAAGGTTGTACATTTCTTGCGCTCTCACTTCTTAAAAGCGTTCGTGCAAAGATGACTTTCTCCCTGTGTTTCAGTTAATGCAAGTCCTGCTTAAAAGCAATCTCGTAGCCCAGCTATGTAGCGCATTGGCTTTCTCCAAATTACTTCATTTAGTGAAGTGATTATCAGCTGAAGGAACGCTTCTGTGTTTCCTGCTTATTGCATGCTTCTAATTTTACATTTGAAACTCCTCCATTAATTTAATCTCATTGCTACAGTTTGTATTACATTGCACTTGTAAATATTTGTTGATATTTTTGTCTGCAACTTGTGTTCGAAATGTAATAAATGCCTCTTGTATTTGAGAATTGCTCTATCATACCAGCCGTGTGTAGGACATTAGTTGCAAAGGAAGATTTGTCGGTCCTGGTAGTGTAGTGGTAACCATGCTTATCTCCTAAACCCAAGATGGGGTGTTTCATTCCCGGCCAAGATCGAAAGCATTTTTTCGGTGCGTAAAAATCGTAAGTATGGGCTTCCTTTGGAAGGGAAGTAAAGCCATGGGCCCCATGTCGTAGCTTTACGGCATGCAAAACGCTAATGACCTAAGATGTTAAATAGTGTCTGTAAATCAACCAAATCAACGAAAGGAAGAATCAGGCTTGAAAATTTTGGGTCAAGACCGGGATTCTAACTATAGATCTTCAACCTTCCATGCTGAAGTTGTAGCCTGCAGAAAGGTTCGTGGTTTCGTGTTTGCAATAGGATACGGTTTTTATGATCTCGATATAGCAAGTGATTGTAAAATCCTACTCAGTTTTTGGGGGTCGATAGAAGAATAACCATGGCAGACAGGGAAAACGCTTACACCAGTGAATAGAGTATTATCTCCAATTTCTTATACGTAGGAGAGTAGGTCCATAAATTTCCGGCCTAACTATTTTCTAGGTATGATAAAGACAAAAACTATATTTCTCTTTTCAATATAGTTACTATTTATTACAATACACTTCTCACATCTTTGAATTAACATTTCAATCCCCGCCCCTCCCCAAAAAAGTCAGAAGTCTTGTCTGCAAAATGGGCATAAACAGCACCCATCGCTTATTCGTCACACTGAAATTTCCTTCCTCGAAGGTTGTTCTTGAGTTTTGAGAAGAGGAAATAGTCACTGGGAGCTAGATCTGCTTGAAGGGTGGATGGTCGATCTTCTTGAAGTCACATTTCTTCACAGCTTCCTTTGCAGGAAGGGGTACAGGCGCGTTGTCGGGAAGAAAGCCCACACCACCATTCAGCTTTCATCACCTTTTCTCTTTGATGGAAGCACGTAGTCTGTGCAGTAGGCCAGCATAGTACTCTCCATTTACTTTGGTGTTCCTCTCCTTGAAATCAATGAAGAGTATTCCTTCACAGTCCCAAAAGATTGTGACTATGATCTTCTTCTTGGTTGATTGAGTGACCTTGGCCTTTAGAGCGGGTGCTTCGCCAGATTTATGCTATTTCATTGATTCTCTTTTGGACAAGGAATCATAGTAGAGGACCATAGTTTCATATCCTGTAACAATGGTTTGCAGAACTTCTCTCTCGTTACCATGCAGAGTTCCAAAAATGCCTGACAACAGATTACTCTTTTCTGCTTTTGGACTGAGGAAAGAAGTCTAGGCATGCATCTGGCACTAACCTTATTCGTGTTTAAATGTTCATGAATAATTCAAAGATTATTGTTTTAGAAAGGTCTAACCTTGCTAATATTTCTGCAACTTTGAGCCGCCGGTCTTCCATAATTTCTCCTTTCACAAGAGCGATGTTTTCAGGAGTGAGCACCTCCAAGGGCAGACCTGCACACTCTTTGTCTTCAATGCTTTCTCGACCCATTCGAAAAAGTTTGGCTCATTCTTTCACGGTAAAATATGAGGGAGATACTTCCCCATATACACCGTCCAATCGC
The DNA here is from genome assembly GCA_030762175.1 of Metallyticus violacea. Classification (NCBI taxonomy): domain Eukaryota; kingdom Metazoa; phylum Arthropoda; class Insecta; order Mantodea; family Metallyticidae; genus Metallyticus; species Metallyticus violacea. The sequence continues at coordinate 12,648,882 of CM060835.1, read as the reverse complement.
TGTTTAATTTCATTTGGAGTAAGTGCTTCTTTTGTGAAGAACTTAATAACAGCTCGAAACTGCATTTTGAACATGTCACAATCTTCTACTCATAGTCTTCTTATGTAACTATATGTAAACAAACAATAACAGTTGTTATACTGTCTATATTACATTTTTTCTGCTTGAATTAAGTCTTCAACTCGTTGGAAAGTCGCCTCTATGGCAATCTCCGTTGGCCGGCCGACGGGTGTTCGTCTTCGATACGTGTCCGCCCTTCAGAGACCTTCTGCACCCAATCGTAAACACTTCACTTCTCGCCGTGGCTGCGAAGCATTTCTTTATGAATATTCTTTGAGTCCATACCTTTTGCCACATCTTGCAACTGCTGTTTCACTATTGTAAACATGGAATGTCACCAATTTTCAACGGTGCTAATGGCAGAAGTCTGAAACATGTAGTATCCTATCCTCAATTTGCAACTTACATAGCGACTTAGACTGGTATAATGCATTTTTACAATTTCATCAACATTATAGTGATTATATAATATACTACTGTACGACGTTGCAATGGCTGATTTCTATTGCTTCTGCTTGTCTACCTGGTTCGGAAAACAATCAACAGTTCTGTTTATAGCAAAAATGCTAAACTATGGAACAAAATCGTTTTTAAGCAAATTGCTATTTGATAAAAAATATTTATTTTGAGTATGCTTGAAGTAAAACGTTTCTGTTTGAAGAAATTTATATAGAATAAGAGTGTATTAAGTGTGATTTTCACATATATTAGGCTCAGATTTTAAATTAGGCCTTACTTCGAACCTTGCTACTTACTTCAGTGAAATATCACGTGTACCACACCCACCTGTCTAATAATTTCTGAATTCGCTTCGGTGAATAACTAGATCCTCCCATATTGCATTAATATTCTAAACACATGCCGAATTTACAAAGTTTCCAATTAGAACTGAGCTAAATTTCCAATAAATGGATCGTGCGAGTTTCGTTCGATGAAGACGAAAGAGGAAACTGGGCGGTTGGCCTGCCCAGCAAGTTCTGTCGGAAATTTACGATTATTGTATAAAGTGGTTGAGGAGAGAGAGGGTCCAGACGCTTTCAGTTGAGTGATGTTAAAATTATGAATAACTACCAGAAGACAGCAGGGCTAACCGCTGGTTTATTGAACTTGTCAACAAAAACAAACACGGCCATTACGTTGTACACAATAAATAATAAATAATAGGCAGAGAAATCTTCAGTATCTCAACTCCGCTTCCACAGTAATTCTCTTTGATGCCAATGAAACACCCCTACCTTCATTTATATCGTCCCAGCTCCGTCACATTTTCTTTAATTATTAATACATTTCAGATAGCATAAGGTCATTTGAAAAATTTGGTAAAAAGCAAGTTTAATATTTATTTCATATCATATAGTCAAGATTGAGCTTAAGGGATAGTGCTCCCCCTATATTTTGATCAAATATAACAAACAAATTATCATAAAAATACCGGACTTCCAGAATATGTTCTTACCGTTTGCATGGGGTTTTGCGTCTCTGTCAAGGCCAGCTCCTCTCTCCAATCGAGGGCACATACCTGTTCCTGAACCTACAAAATCTACATTTGATCGCAAGGACTTTGTAATGTAAACATAAATACAAATAAGTTCGGCGCGTTCGTGAAGAATTTATTCGGAAGTTCTCCGGGCAATTTCCTATTTCCAGAATTGTAATTTACGGTTTTATAAATAAAATTTATTCTACTGGTTCAGTGCAAAACAAGAAATACATGCGAAGATACACAGTTTTAACAGAAGATAAATCAGACAAAATTATCGACAATCTTAGAATGTTCCCCAACATAACACTACTGAAATTAGTGCGACAAGTTGGGGTTTCAGTGTCTTCTGCAAATACATAACAAAATTGTTACAACTCAAACCTTATAAGTGTACACGTGTCCATTGTCTACGATAAGCTGATCCCATAGCATGTGTGCATTAATGTAAGGGGTTTCTTTCATCGGTGACTGAAGCGTTTATCGACCCTCAGCTTATGTTCTTTTTACACGAGATGTGGTTCTATGTATCGGAGTAAACCCGCGGCTGACTGTGGCTTGTCCAGCTGCCGAGACTCAAAACCCCGAGCGAGTGGTATTGACAAATTCTGGAAGCTGTGTATTTGCACTATGACATGTTTATATAATTTAATACATTGCTGGCCTTTGAAATGGCAGCACAATGTGCTTGTTCACGAGGAAATGATCTCTCTCTTCTCATTCGATTGTTTCACTCGGTTTGATTGTTTAAAGGAATGACATCTAGCACTCTCGGTATGCCACAATTCTCCCTTGATCATCCTGGTCATACTCGTCCTTCTGAGAAATTGGGTCGGTTTTTAACATCTATTATAATTTTAATGTACAGCCGCGCTCATAACGTTAACGTTAACGCCTTATGCAACCTGACCCCGATTATTTTAAATCAGTTTATAGCAACTTAAATATACACAATTAGATAATGTTTGAAAACAGGCCATCTCTCACTCTCTCTCTCCCTCCCTCCATCCCACAGCAGTCCCTAGGGGGAAAAAAGTTTTGAATGTAGACATCGACCAAAACACAAGTTGTAATTATATATGAATGTTAAGCTAAGTTGTTTTTGTATTTTTCCTTTCTTCTCATTATATGTATTTCAATATTTTATACTCCTATCGATTTTTCATGTATTTGTTTCATATATATTGTTTGATCCTTAACAGTTAAATATCGGTTTGTGCAACTAAATGTATTTCTTAATATATTGTAAAACTACATATGGTCCCAGACCCGTGCGACATGGATCGGTTATATTTCGTAAGTAAATACACTACTACTAACACTACTACTACTACTACTACTACTACTACTACTACTACTACTAACACTACTACTACTACTACTACTACTAACACTACTACTACTACTACTACTACTACTACTACTAACACTACTAACACTACTACTACTACTACTACTATTATTATTACTACTATTACTACTACTACTACTATTATTACTACTATTACTACTACTACTACTACTACTACTATTACTACTACTACTACTACTATTACTACTACTATTACTACTACTACTATTACTACTACTATTATTACTACTATTACTACTACTACTACTACTACTATTACTACTACTACTATTACTACTATTATTACTACTACTACTACTAACACTACTACTAACACTACTACTACTATTATTAATACTACTATTACTACTACTACTATTATTACTACTACTATTACTACTACTACTATTACTACTACTATTATTACTACTACTACTATTACTACTACTACTATTACTACTACTACTATTATTACTACTACTATTACTACTACTAACACTACTACTACTATTATTACTACTATTACTACTACTACTATTATTACTATTACTACTATTACTACTACTATTACTACTACTACTATTATTACTATTACTACTATTACTACTACTATTATTACTACTACTATTACTACTATTACTACTACTACTATTATTACTACTACTATTACTACTACTACTACTACTACTACTATTACTACTACTACTACTACTACTACTACTAACACTACTACTACTACTATTACTACTACTACTATTACTACTACTACTATTATTACTACTATTATTACTACTACTATTACTACTACTACTACTAACACTACTACTACTACTATTATTACTACTACTATTACTACTACTATTACTACTACTATTATTACTACTACTATTACTACTACTACTATTACTACTATTACTACTACTATTATTACTACTACTACTATTACTACTACTACTATTACTACTACTACTATTATTACTACTACTATTATTACTACTACTATTATTACTACTACTATTATTACTACTACTATTACTACTACTACTAACACTACTACTACTACTACTACTATTACTACTACTATTACTACTACTATTATTACTACTACTACTACTACTACTACTATTACTACTATTACTACTACTACTATTATTACTATTACTACTACTACTACTACTGTATTACTAAGCGATTACCATGGCGTAACAACACAATATTGATGCCGCAATGACGGTGGATTGCTGCAAAACCCTTTTAAAAACACACAAGTACCAAAGTCAAAAACAAAAGCATTGATTAATCGTGGGTGAAATGCGGCGCTCATCTAGCGCTACCTGCAGCTGTATGAAAGTTTATCAGTGTTATTATTGTTCAATACTCCATTCAGGAACAGTTATTTTTCGTCTCTTTTGAATGTCTCCTTGCACGACCACAAACTGTGATTTGACTCCAGCAGTTTCACTTCTACAAACCCTCATGCAAACCTCATGCCCTCTAGGTGAAAACAACAAGTGGATCTGACCAGCTATTCCCAAACAATAACCTCCCTGTTTTAGACCACTCAATATAAACTACAACACATCAGAGATACTATACCAGATGTGTAATAGGAAAATTAAAGTTTTAAAAAATATATGCCATTCTTTTACAAGATTATTTTTGCGCGCCATTATATGCAAATATAATAATGCATCATGCTCCGGGATGGCGACAGAGATAACCAAAGCTGCAAGCAGTGGTACCAACCAATCGCTTTAATGTAGCCGGGCTAAATGGAATAGCAATTAAAGTTATACGTTAACAATATTAAAAATTTTATTTTGTAACTACAGACTATAATACAAGTAACAAATTCACTATACAATTTAAAAATGTTGTAGCTAAACGAAGACTCAATGAATTATATTTAGCAAGCTGGTAATGATCGCGAGTTCACGCATCTTTTTGAGTTGCTATGGAAGCGAGGCAACCAATCAACGACACACATTTCTCCCCACCCTAGATGGTGCCCACTATCTGATTCTCAGATTGGGCTGAACTTGCTATCTCGGAGCATAAACCAAGCGTCTTTTTTTTTTTTTTTTTTTTTTTTTTAATAATGCCCGTTTTAAACCGCTAAAGCGCCACAGGCGGTGGATACTGGTAATGAATGAGATGAAATGATATATTGTGAAAGTATTTTTTTCTGTGTCTAAGTTTAAGGTACCATCCCACGGCATTTGTCATTTATAAGACTGAGGAAGACCTGAAAATAACCTCACACAGGGAGGGCAGTCATGTTGCGAATCGAACCCCGCGCCTTAAGACCTCGGCCACTCATAACGGTCTCTACCGTTGCTTTTGTTGTTGATTTGGTTTAATTACGGACGCTCTTTATTAATTTAATTTATAAAACGATGTGGTATATTCCAGCAAGTGTTTCCATGGATTTCACTCAGTTGTCTCTATTTTGTATTATTTAACTTCTTTCTCTTGTGTACCGTTCATCGCTGTCAGTGGGTTTTGGTGCATCTCTTGCTCCGCCATCTGCAAGTCGTTATGTAGATTCACCGTTTCAAAAGGTTTTTTTACTTTCAAACACATCTATCAATTTCCACGTTATAAAGCAGTTCACACGTCTATAAGGTATTAATTCAAGCCCTGGCAAATTACAATCTCCTTGAAGCCTTTGGGGCTTTGCCTCGTCAGTAATGAGTAACGGTTTTGCTAGCACTCTCGTGCGAACGCCTCCCAAATGAGATGACAGAGCCATCACAATTAGAGCTGCAATTTCCGTCTTCATGCAATGCAGAAAATGGGCAATGGACCAAGAAAAAGGAAGAGCGGGGTCGCGGGTGCAGAACAGGTTGGCAGCATTGGAATGTGAGAAAAAAACTTGCTCCGGTTCACACCTCTTGATTTTATTGACCACTTTGCTGCCCCCGAGTTGATGACCTCAGCATATGTGAGCTGTTCGTGATAATGCCACTTATGGAAGCATTTGACGGTATTTTGCAAAGTTCCTTTGAGAAGTACCAGTGATTTCTTGTAAATCAGAGATCTGCATTCAGAAAATGTTATGCAGAGATGTTCGCAACTTCTCTTTAACTATAATCATCTGGAGTCCTTTGTGTAATCATAAGGATTGGAGTCCTTGTACACTGAATTTGGGCAATTCATATGCTATATGCTACAAAGGGACCTTACAAATTAATAAAAAGTACATACTAAGAGAGTTAATGTTCAAGAGGTGTTCCAAATGTTCTCGGCCTGACCAACATAGCCACTTTGTAAATCAATACATTTAGTCCCACGACTTTCCTACTTTTAATACCCTCAGTAAAATAAAATTTGTAGAACTGTGAAAAATTAGCGTCTCTCTCAGCTTCAACTTCAATATTGAATGTGGATCTTCGTCGACACAACCATTTCATCAGGTTCGAAAACAAAAAGCAATCGCTGACAACTAAATCCAACGATATAGAGATGTGGAAGCACTTGGAAGCGAAGGTCATGCAGTTTAGAGGTAACAATCCCAGACGTGTGTGAAGGCACATTATCGTGAGAAAACAGAATAGAAAAGTGCGGGCGATTTGCCTGGATGACATCCTTCAAATGGTCCAGAATTTTTAATAGCGTTTAACGCCGGCTTTTACTACTGAGACACCATAGGGGGTGGACACTGATGATATATGAGCTGAAATGATAAATTGGGAGCGGATTTATTTTTTTAAGATAGGAAACGTCCCAGGCTTAAGTTTACGGTACCTACCCGGCATTTGCCATTTATGAGGGAGGACTGAGGAAAACCTGGAAAAAAACCTCAGTGAGGGATGTCGGTGCTGGCGGGATTCGAATCCCGATCTCCCGCTCACGAATTCGCACCTCAACAACCTCTGCCATCCGTGGCGGTAGGTCCAGCAGTGAAGTTTAATAATCACCTATGATGGTTCTGCCCTTCTGAAGGTAGTCTACGAGCACCACACCATGAGAATCCCAAGAAACCGCAGTCATGACTTTTCCTGTAGATGGAACCGTTTTTGCTTTCTTTGGTGCACTTTCACCTGTTGCCACCCACTGTTTGAACTGCTGTTTCGTCTCTGGCGTGTAGTGATGAATCAATGTTTGAAATGTTGGAGAAACTCACTGGAATTGCGTTTAAACAAGTCTAAACACTCTTGTGAAATGTTAATTCGAATGCATTTTTGATCCATTGTTAACAAACGTGGTACCCATCAAGCAAAAAGCTTTCTCATACCCAAAACTTCGTGTAAAATTTAGTGACGTATCGAGGTCTTTGCAATATCAACCAACTCGTGTACCTTCAATCCACCTTCAATCATTGAGTACGGCACTGTGAATTTTTGTCACTATCTCTTCTGTCGTAGCAATTTTGGTACGCCGTGAGCGCTCATCATCTTGAATGGATGTACGACCACGCTTAAATTCAGAGACCACTTTTTAACTGTTGAAAACGAAGGGGAAGAATCCTTTGATGTGGAATATAACTCCTTTTGTATTTCTGTTGGGGTTAAACCCTTCAAAACGAAGTACTTTATCACGGCTCGTATTTGAGTTTTATCTATTTTGTAGAAAATATTAACACTAGTTTGTTTACACGATCGTCACAAACAAATGACTACGCTTACACGCCTGGAACTTTACAGCGGGCCATCTAAAGGTGAAGCCTTGGTCATCTTCACGACATCTGTGAGTCAGGCTGAGAGCACCACCTGGCACAGCGACATGTTTGAGTGTGTACAGCGACGATACGGATGCGGAATATGCAGCAAACGCAATAGAAATGGAAATAAAATCTGAGCATGTGTTCTTTTGATAGGACTTTCTAAATCATTACTAAAGTTACAAATGCCTTTCAGATTACAGAGCTCTGCTTATAGCGATAAAGTGCTGGATATAATGTTTAAGAATGAATGCTCTTACTAAGGGCCGATATCCAGAAGGCAATAAGAATACATCCATACTTTTAGAACTCTGGTACAAGCACCAAAGAAATCTGGTTCATCGTGTGATGGGGTATATCAGTAATATCTATGGTATTTATAAGGTCCTCTCTATCTGAGACTGGTTTTACTTAAAGTTTGCGGTAATATTATCTAAGGAAATATTAGATCTCCATAGATAGTTTCTGTTAGTTGCCAAATATCTTAATGTCACCCCATATGGGATTTTCTTTGTCTTCACTCGATGAAACAACCGGAAATCTCACGGAGCAAGATCAGGGCTTTAGGGTGGATGTTCAAGCAACTGGACTTTAGCGACTTCCAGTTTCTTCAAATTTGCAGCTTTTCTGTGAGAATGCGCGTTGTCATGCAAAAGCAACAGCCTTGAAGTTCCTGTCTTTGGACGCCGCCTCAGCTCTTCAAATAAAAAATCCAAAATATAAGTGGCATAGTATTCTCCATTCATTATCATTCCTTCTGTCATACAGTCAACCACTAATGGTCCTTCATAATTGAAGAAAACAGCAAACATTCGCTTCCGAGAACGAAAATCTTGTCAAAGAACAAACTGGTCTTGAGTCATTCTCATTTACCCACACGCGGTTCTGAGCTGTATTTGAGGTGATATAGAAATAAAACCAACTTTCATTACCAGTGCATATATCTATCAAACATTTAGAACATTTGATAGAAACATGCTCAGCAATTTCCTTGCACATTCCTTCCTCCTCTTCTTCTCTTCATTGATTAGGGAATGTGAAACCATTTTTGCATAGATTTTTGCAGCATTAAATGTTCATGGAGTATACTGTTAATGCTACCAACACCAATACCCACTTCCATACTTAGCATTTCAACAGTAATATGTCGATTTCCTCCACCAAGTTCCTCACTCTTTGAACGGGAACCTGTGAACACCTGTTCACAGCTTCTCGAGGCCGGCCAGAGCGAGGGTTGTTTTTCAAAGTCGCTCGCCCTTCTTCAAATGAACGAATCTATCTTGCAATGATATCAAATGAATACAATTAATCACCATGAACAGCTACCATGTTCTCGTGAATTGTTTTCGCTCTTTCACCTGCTTACAGCGTATGAAAATGTAGAATGTAAAGTTTTCTTTAGAAATATTCATGATTTTTCACCAGCTATTGACACAGAACTGAACCCAACAGTGACTATGCAAGTTTAAACTTGCTCACATTCATATCTTGATAGCTTAAGGTTCATTGTTGCCAGCTGCGTTATTTACATTATTGTAGACATTATTGTCCAACAATGGATAGGCTGGTTGCAAAACGTTTTGAATGATATAATTTTGACTGGGAATGATTTATATTTTCATTTCCATTCTAAGGGTGGAAAAATAATACTCCGTCCTTAAATAGATCTCATCAAGCTCATTTCCTGCACACTGCATTCTTCCGTTAGTTTATTGCTTCAAATATAATTAACCAGCGAACCTTCTCAAGCAATGAAATCCGTGTCGTTTAAACTGAATGAACTGAAACATTTGCTTACTTATTACAAAGTAAAAATGGATTTTATAGTGCAAAAATATTGAAAACGATAATGTTGGAGTTATTGTATTACTCTCGTGATTCCACCATCGTGTCAGCACTCACAACACCCGCTATTGGTGTTCTGGATATCCAAATTGTATACAAGAAACTCTTCTTTATGATACGGATATCAGGATTTGGTATGCAATTAACACGAGGCGCATAATCAATCCGATTAATTACGAGCAGACATAACTGCAAAGAGATACCGAAATGACATTCTGACCCCATTTTTAATCAGATGACAGAAGAAATAATACGGGGTGGTTTCAACAAGATTGCTCCACTGCTCATGCAGCAGAGAAGTGTTTGATGGTGTATTCTCGTTCCCACCCCCCAGAGATGGCCGTGGTCATTAAGGCGCGGGCTCGTGAGCGGGAGGTCTGGAGTTCGAATCCCACCAGAACCGTTCTCCTTGACTGGGTTTTTTCAGGATTTTTCTCAGTCCTCATAAATGGCAAATGCCGGAGAGGTGCCCTAAACTTAGGCCTGGAAAGCTTCCTTCCTTAAAAAATAGCCTTCCCAATTTATCATTTCATGATATCATCAGTGTCCACCGCCTGTGGTGCCTCAGCAGTAAAAACGGGCGTAACTCATTAGGAGAGTAAGGAAACACACTTCACATTGATTTGTGTGAGATGTTAAGTTACAACATTTGCAATGTGCGGTCGTGCATTATCGTGGTGCAGCATCCAGCTTGTCTCAAACTCGCTGATAACAGACACCTGTTAACTTTCAACAGCCGAGTGCGTCTGTTGTGTCTCGTCTGGTTCGTAATGAATGGGAGAATGTTTAGCTTTGTTGTACTCACACCTTGCGATTGTCGAAACCTTGACGTCTGGACAGGTTTTATAATGTCGATTTCACGTCATGAATTTTGCAATGAGTTGTCAACGCTTGAGTGTGTTCCATTTAATTTCTCATCTCCCTATGGAAAAGTTATTATCGCTTCCTACACGTAATCGTGTGCGTGTCTAAACGCAGTCTCGACGGGCTGTGCGTGACAGACGTTACGACCGAGCATTGTAATTGATTCTCCGCAGTGGTCCCCGCTTCTTTCTCCCCCTACTCTTATTATTTCTCATAATTCTCTTCTTTTACCTTTTACACACCGGTATTGTTACGCCTCTCTTGCAGCTGAGAGCCCTGTTATTTACAGAAAATTCTATTAAAGTTTTTAAAGTTCTTTTTCTCTGTCACATATTCGTGTAACGCCGTTACGGATTTTATAAATTATAAGTTTATAGCTTAATGTAATCACAAAGCTTTTCCTCTCTCTCTTTTCTGACGCGTCACGAAATTTTGTAAACTGTTTAATGGTGGTCAAGTTCTGCTATGTCTTACACAAGAAGATTTATGAAACTGGTAGAGTAACATGGCGATGTTATATAGAAAATACGAACAAAAGTCTAATTAATGGAATTAAGTATCTTCTATGTCAGTAGAAGGAACATTTGATTGCACCATCTCTTAAACCATTTAGGCTAGAATGGTTCAAATTATATGTTAGCAGGAGTATATTTATTACAGTGGCACCAATACAACACAAAACAGCTTCAACAGACCCTTGGGTCCAACACGCATGTGCTTTTATAATGTAGTAGAGATGTTTGATTTGGCTCAAGAAATTATATTAATATTCACAATAAGATATAAAACACATATTCAACAATAAAAACAAAGAAAATAAATAAATTATAAAAATACCGGAAGAACAATTTTTAAAAATGTTCAAACGCGTATAAAATGTAAAGAAATACCATTATGGATGACACAGCTGGAACAACCCACTATCCGATGACCTTTTCATTAGAAATTTACCTAATATCTCCTTTCCTTCCTTGCCTGCCAACATAGCCCAGCATGACCATCTCCTATTGTTCGATACTGTAAAGGACATTTCCCTCCATTCTTTCGCACCTTTGCATTCAGTCAGAATATGTGTCCACAATTCCCCTCCTCACAAATGGAGCAAATTCTCCATTTATATTCGTCAGTGATTTTAATCAGAACCACGCGAGCCTCTGTCTAATAAGTTTGGCCCCTGTTTTGACGTACTGCTTTCGATTTTAGCCCCAGTTGTACTTCCAACGGAATCATCCCTCTGTAATGCGCAATTACCTGCTGCCTATCCATATCCCTCTAGCGGTTCATAACCTTCCTTCATGCCCTCTTTTTTATATCCCCTGACCCGCCAGCTCTATTGTTTCTAGTCCCTTAATTTGGATGTCCATGTGTTGTTCCCTCTTGATGCTGCCCACCGCCCGATTTTAAGTTTTCGCTGTGCTTGCTATCTCGGAGCATAAAGCAAGCGTCTACTGTTGCCATGTCAACCGCTATGAAAATGATCGCTAGTGTAGCCAAATTCATTCTAACGGAATAGTGCTGTACCAGAGGATACAGTATAAGAATCGTGCCAAAGCAACGAGCTGTTAGCAATTAATTACATGTCAGTACTCAGTTTAAAATTGAGATAAAAGTGCAAACCACAAAATTAATAATTATATATACAGTGAGTACCAGGGCCTCACCAACAAACTTTGAGGAATGAGGGATCGTTCTGGGAGGATATTTTATTGTTAAAGTACATGAATTTTATTTTACTTAATTTCTGTAAAACTTTTTTACCGAACGTTGGCTTTTCTGGTTCATAGCTACGTAAGAAAAAATTATTTACTCTGTTTGACTTACAGTTTCTCAGAGTGTCCGTGAGGTCTCGTAACACGCTGCGTATAGGAGAAAATATTGGTGCAGTCGAGTGAACCTGCTGCATCTAAAAAGTTGACTCTAAAAATGACATTTTTAGTCAGAAAATCTTTTTTTCTCTCTCTTACTTTGAACTCCAGAAAACCTCCCTGAGAAGATTCATAAGCCTATGCCAAAACTTCAAATACCCTTTTCTCAGTTTAAACTTTAGGTATCTACTACCACAATTTATACGCTCGAAAATTATAGATCCCCAGATTCCACGTGTCGATCGGAGAATTTCGGGGATGCTTGTAAACGCTGTATTCCTAACGCGCATGCAGCGAGTGCACACTGCAGTGGACGCTTTGCCTGTAAACATAATGGTAACAATCATAAGTATCTGTAAACAGAACGTCAGGATAGAATAGCGGTGGCCGAGTGGTTTAGGAGGCATTGATTGCTCTTCAGCGTAAGCTCCTGGGTTCAAGTCCCCACACAATATATTTTATTATTGGTTTTATGAGTGTATATGTAGAACATCATATTACCTTATCATATTATATTTTAACATATCATTTTAGTTTTATGGCGTTGCCTATACACACACACAAAAATGTAATCACAAACTGATGTATTATTTACAAATAACTAAATAAATATATAAACAGAAACATTTATCTTCTACAGTGAAAACACATAGAAATAAACACAAATTAATATCGGGGTATGAACACTCAGCATGTATAACTGCCCTCAATCTTCGGGGTGCGTTCAAGGGATGACTCGATTCCTCCCCCCCCCCTCAAAAAAATGTGGGCAGTCTGAAACATACTTGAGATTTTTTTAGACACCGCCTAATAAGCGCTAGCATGCATTTTTCCGCAAAACCAATAAACAACAAAGTTCTTAGGAGCCAGTTACTAATTTTGCATTGGAACGCAAATTTTATTTTTTTAAAAAATTGCCATTAGTCATAATTAAAAATCCATCTAGTGTTTATGTAAGACAATATTTTGGGTACATTAAGAAACATTTTTAGAAAAACTTCCAACTTTTATGGGAGCATATTTTAGCAATAACTTTCATCACCAAGATAAACAATATTAAGTATGGCTTCCTTCGAGAAGAGAAGCAAAGCTGTTGGGTCCCGTGTCGTACATTTACGGCACGATAAAGAACTTCAATCCTGAAAGAAGAGGCCTCTGAGCAAAATTGATCGCCCATTTCACGTCCTGAATTGAATGGGACGCTAATGACCTGAAATGTTAAAGATCGTCCGTAAATAAACAAGTCAACAAAAATTAACCAAGAAAAACATAAATAAATGTTGATAACAATATTTACAATTTGACGAATCTTCTTTAAAATTTAAGAGTCATAAGAAAGGGTTCCATTTGAAATTCCAAAGTGGGAATAGCTTGAATAGTTGAAACCTAAAATGTGATCAATATTGGTTTCAAACATCTAAATGACATGTTTATTGTTTAAATTAATATTCTTTTAAATAAGTACTTATTTAGAATGGTTGGTTTTGAAATGAAAACCCTGACAATGCAAAACCTTCACTTCTTCAGCCATCTAGTTTAATGCAATAAATAAAACAAAACACTGCAGATATTGTTTTCCCTTGGAATGTCTTGTTACCTTGGGAACACTCGCGACTCAAGTCCTTGAGCTGTATAAAAAGAAACACTGTCAGCAATACCTGCATCATCAAACATTACCTGAAACTTCGCTTCCGCTAAAGTGTGAAGAAAGGGAAAAAATGGACATTTACTCGCAAATGATGAGCTAGATATGGCGTTCCAGTTTCTTAGAAAAGCTTATTAGAATCTCTTGCCCTACTCGTACCTAAATAACGCTACCTGGGTATGTAAGGCACTGCTGTAGGTTAGTGTGCTATAGCTAATGTAGATATAGAAGTCTTGAACCATTTGAAGCGATACGCATTAATATTCATAATGTCGCCTTTGACCTGCATAAGTGGCAAGGAATTTCTTTCCCACTCACATTAATTTGAAACACAGTTAATTGTTGCAAGACGCTATGAAATTTCGAAAAATAAAAAAATAAAAATGCAATAGATAAAAGTTTACAGAAATGTCTTATTTAGCAGTTTTTATCTGGTACATATAAAAATTTAATACAATTTTTAAAATGTTAGCTTCATACCCATGAGAAAATAATAACTGACAAACGTTTTTAAAAATATTAATGCAATATCTACAAGACAAAACTTTATCTCGGAGTCTAGCAAAGTACTACGTTTTTACGAGTTTTTAAAATCAAAGCACTATTTGAATTAATGGGGGAACCCAGGCTTTCATGACCGGAGTCGTAAATATAACTAAAAATATCTTCCCGGCTGTTTCGCCGTGGTCTGCTAGAACTCATTTCCAGCAGACCAAGATATAACAGCCCAGAAGATATTTATAGTTATATTTTATTTCAAATAAATTTTAATTTAAATATATTTGTAATAACTTGGATATTTAAAAACCCTTAAACTAAAAATATATGGTTTTAAAGAAAACCAGATTTTCTTAATTATTTTTGATACCGTCCCATTCTTATCTTTAAATGTATAAATGAATTAGAAATTTTAGAAACATCATAACGCCAAAAAACATGAAACATGCTCTGTTTTCTCAGAATAATAAGTTTGAAACTGAAACTGTGTTTGTTACTGATTTAAGCACACTGTTATATAAACAGTTTAACATGGGTGATTTTTCCATACCGGGACTGTTCTGCGCGTAACGGCCGGTCGGTCGGTTCAAGCTGGTACTACGGTGAACGAAAGTCACAAAGTCCGCAGCTAAGACTGTCGTGAAAGTTATTACTAACACTAAACACTTCAAAGATACATTTGCTCTCCATTATTAAGCAAAAACATTTTTCATACATTTCAAACATCGACTTTTGAAATTATCAATCACCCTCTACACTTCCCTCTGAGAAATGGAAGACATTTTTTCATGAATGTTATTTTTCAGTTCATTTAATGTGTGTGTCTTTTATAGTTTTCCCTTTAATACCCCTCCCCCCTATAAATACCACAGTGCGTTAAATCGGGGGACCGGGGGAATCACATGGTTTTAGTGATCTCTCTATTGTCCAATATTTTATGAAGTGCATAATACAAGGAGACATGAGTTGTAAAGTTGGAAAGTTACGAACCTCACAGTTAATTCGTGGGAAAGTATTCTGCACATACCCAGCATTATTAACTGTTCCTTCAAAATAAAAAATACCGCCTGTTACTCTCTCGCCGGTAATGGCGCACCACATTCGTGTCTTTTTGATTCATGCAGGGAGTTAGTTCCTCGTGATGCAGATTCGACGTTTCTAAACTCCAGTATTGCTTGTTTTGTGAAGATGAAACCAACCACAAAATTAGTTTAGGGCTAATTTCTCCATCGTGCACAATTCAACATCCATTCACGAAATCTACTCCTGGATGCAGGGTCACCCGGTTTAAGTTTTTGCACTACAGTAGTTTTATAAGATTTTAACTTTAGTAACTTTGTAGCCTTTCGAACAGAGGAATAGCAAATTCCTGTTTACTGAGAAAGACGCCGAAGGGATTTTTAAGGAGAACATTCCAGAGCATGTCCAATGTTATCTAACGTTTGTTATGTGAGTACTGTACTTGGCTGTGTACGCGTTTTATCAAGAACACTTCCCGTTTAACGAAATATATCAGGGAATCTCTCTTGAAACAATCTCCGTACAACAAGAGCTGATTCTGTACGCACGTATGAAATCGTACGTAAATACTCTTTGGGGAATAAAATACCTGAATTGAACTGTATTAACGAAAGTAACACACTGTCACACGCCTGTATATTATGTACGTATGTATAATCAAGACTGCTGAGTTTCGTTGAGAAAAAACCAAAATTGCTACCGCTACAGCGTCAACGGACAGACAGATAGGCTGACACACACATACACAAATATGTGTGTATATATATGTGTGTGTGTATGTGTGTGTGTGTGGGGGGGGGGTTAACCTCCACTCCTAAATGTTCGATTTTACTGGTTTTTTAACTCGACAAATCGTTTGTTAATTGGTCGTTACATGCCCAGTTACGTTGAGAAAAAATAAAAATTGTGACGCTAGAGCGTTAACACCACCAATATTGTATGTATTTTTCATTGCCTTTTTTTTTTTTTTTTTTTTTTTTTTGTGCCTAGTAGCTGGAATCGATGGAGATTTGAAGAAAATTTTCAAAAATCGTTTATTTCGCCGGAGTTCGCTATAAAGGATTGTCTAGAATCGTCTAAGACAACACTGGCTACAACTCTGCTAATCCTCTTCAAGAAAATAACGCAGCAAACAGCGTATCAGCGCTTAGTATGAACGGAAAATTAAATTACTTGTTAACAAACTCACTTCATTGCTTTCGCATGCTAATCATGCACTTAAAAGTGGTTTGTCATTTAAATGTTAATCACGTCTAAGTAATTTGTCCTTTGAATGCCCGGATATTGATGTCTTTTCACGTATTAGGAGGCATTTTGCATATGCGGCAGTAATTTTATGTTACAAACGATTCTTCCGCGAACATATTTTCAAAGAATGCAATTTACATACTTTTTCTGTATATTTCTCAAGAAAAACAATAAGAATGAACAAGAGTGTTATTCACATCAAATAATTCGTCATATGACAGTGAAAGCATTTATTCATGTAAAACGAGCTGTATTTAAAATAATCCAATTTTAATTTGGTAATAGTTAAGGACATATAACTATTTTCTAAATGTAAAATATCTCATGCCGAATTGCTTACCTTCACAGTAGATGTTCAGAATTTATCCTTCTTATATATACCGGGCTTTTACTTAAAAACTATACCGCACGCGCAGTGTTTTGATACTCGGCTGCTGGGCGTGTAGTTGCCGCCCGAGAACGTACTTTAATTTCGCTTCTAAAAGTGTGTATAAAAGCATACCTGAATGAAGACACTGAAAATGTCATCCTCAGCTAAAGAGAATTGTTTCGGGAAAACACATTCTGATTGACACGTTTAAGTTCGGCCACTATAGTGTTTCTGATTTTATTTTGGTATTTTCCTTCAGTTCCTCCATTGTGTGAGGGTTTGTTTTGTAAACTCTGTCCTTCAGGCAAACCTATAGGTAAAAATCATACACTGTTAAATTTGGTGAGCTAGAGGGCCATACATGTTCAAACACGTCCTTAATTTTATTCATTGACCCCACTGCTGTATCAGCTGTTTCAGAACCCTTTTGAAACCCGCTAAAAGATTTCTCTTTTTCTGATAACGTCGTAATATTTCCAGGAGTTTATATGCACCCTTTCAGACGCAACAGGTGATGGGACCTGAATTTACAGTTTGACCGCTAAACTATGCTCCTGTATGGGGATATGCATTTTCTATTTGAAAAGTTAAAATCTAAAGTGAAATGTTCCTTTCTACAATTCGGGAAGTATGCTTACATAATACTAGCCTTTCATTCATGACATCAATCTACATTATAAATGACAGTAATGTATGCGTGGGTTTCTGAAAATGCATACCTCGACCTGCTCTGGGCCTAAACTGGCGATATTAGGCGGTCGAGTAACAACAAATTATAAGTATATGAGGGACACAGTCCCACGCTGTGACGTAACAGAAACTAGGTCAAGGTCACATTACGGTGCTTGCTCGTTCTTCTCATTTTGGATACATTACCTTGACAACCGCAACATGCTGCTTTCCGGGCGTGATCCTAATCTCTGCGTAGCGCTTTTAAACGGACTGAGTCAGCTGTTTTAAATTGGATGTCATTCTTTCAACCGTGCGGCGAAAGAATTCTTTATCCTGGAAAAGGAAAAAAGTTGGTTTTCAAAATGTTACTGGACATTGGAGAGATATTCGATTTATTTATATGTCATGATTGCTTTAACATCTTTTTCTTTTCTTTTTTCGTTTGTTTTTCTTTTACTACATATTCAATAATTTTACAAAATAATTCAGACTTTAAAATTGTCGCATAACTCTATAACACAACATCCAGAGGCAAAATGGCGAACACGTAATGAAATTTGAGAGTTTATGCATTGATAAAATTGAGGTTCTTCGTAGTAGAAATGCCTTAACTCTAAAAGTCAGTTTGGAGAAAAGAATCTATATCTACACGCACGCACATGATTTGTTTTATTTACGAACGCTCCTTAACATCTCAGGTCATCAGTGTCCCATTCAATTCAGGGCGTGAAACGGCCCACAAATTTTGCTCAGAGGCCTCTTGTTTAAGGCTTGAGGTTCTTTTTCGTGCCGTAAATGTACGACACGGGACCCACGGATTTACTTCCCTTCCGAAGGAAGACATACTTAGCATTTTTACGCCCTAAAAATCCATCGAATCTGGCCGGGTTTGAACCCGCGACCTTGGGGTTAGAAGGCAAGTATGGTTACCACTACACCACCAGGACCGACTACACGCGCGCACGCACACACTCTCTCTCCTTGGTTTTAATATGGAATTTTACATAAACAGTAATGATTAATATAAAATATTTGATATTTTATTCATCATTACCTGTATGTATTCATTTCAAAATACAAGCTTACGACTTTCATTTTTAGGGGGGCATAAAAACCATTAATAAAGATTTGATCTGCCATCATTCAACATACAAATGCCAACTTGTTAGAAAATATTGTTGAATATTTATAAGGTGTCCAAAAAGTTGTGTGGTTTCAGACCAAACAATTCAAAGTATAATATTCTGTACAAAATAGATAAAATATATATAATATTAATTATACAGTGGTGGACCTTATCTCCCTTCGCATTCGTAAATATGACTTGTACAATGATTAATTTAAAGCTAAGGTATCTTGTTTATTCTTATCTCTTTGTTGGACTTCCTAGGCTATTTTTACTAACTGTACACTAATTGTTGTCACTCACGCAGTTTACATTACAGAAATACACTTAGGCTTGCAGTAAGACCATCTTCTGGTGCAGATCTCGTTCCGAACGAGATCGAGAACGTCATGCTAGGGTTTCCGCAAGCTCATTGATTTCTCTATGGTGAGCTATTGTCCCTATAAGTCTACAATGTTTCGTAATTTACAAGTTTAACACAATTTAACTGGAAGGTTCAAGTGTTGAGTCTATTAAGTTGGTATCACTTTCACTATTGACTTCGGTTGTTCTCTTGTTTCTGCAGTTCTTGCAGGTACTGCGGTTCCGTGCTACGCTGCTCCAGTGTGTCCCGGTTGCTTTCCTGAAGGAGTCTGCCCATCTCGTTCTCGGCCTCCCTCTTCCTCTCCTACCGATACGAAGATCCCATGTGGTAGCTATATATCCCCATTTGCTGCTTGGTAACCTTGCTACATGTCCGCCCAATTTCCACTTGAGGCTGTTTGCACATTACCAAGTCCTGTTGCATATTTTAGTGTTGTTAAGTTGCACAGCGGATGTTCTTTGGCTTTTGCTTTCTCCGTGTTCATAGATAGATGCATGTTCATGCATAACACAAACAGTGAAGTATCCACATGAATTTATAGCCATGACATAGGTCGCATGTTGTCTATTTTGAAACCTTTGAAAACAAACTGATGCCCACAGTATGAGACCATTTTGGCGATCCTTCAAGCTGCATTTTTCAACATGACTCTGTCCCCTATTTCAGGGATTTGAAAGTAAAATTGTTTATTGATATTTTGCAATAATTAATCATTCAAATATTTCAGGTAAAAACATTCTATAAAAAAAAAAAAAAAAAAAAAAACACAAAGAATGGTGCTTGACTGCCCTGAAAATAACACAAACCTGAATCCGATTGAGAACTGCTGGAAGGTATGGGGAATGCTATTGCAAAATATACGAATTACTTACTCAGAAATGTATTAAGAATTTGTTCAAACAATACCAGGCAGTGATACAAATACTGATGGAAACAATGCAGTTGATT
Source organism: Metallyticus violacea (assembly GCA_030762175.1). Taxonomy (NCBI): domain Eukaryota; kingdom Metazoa; phylum Arthropoda; class Insecta; order Mantodea; family Metallyticidae; genus Metallyticus; species Metallyticus violacea. The sequence continues at coordinate 12,628,863 of CM060835.1, read as the reverse complement.
ATGCAGCTGGATTTAAAAGTTGAAATTTATATTTATTAATATAGTATGTATCACTAATGTTTGTTTTAACCGCATAATATTGAATATTTTAAAATAATAATAATAATAAACACATTTATTCACAATCTAACTTGACTTTAGTTTCTATTTTTAATAAACATATACACTATATAAAAATAAAACGATAACAACAATGTCTTAATACGTTTAAAGAAGAATGTGTTGGAAATAAAAACAACTAATTCATTAAGATTCTAATGAAAATATTAAAGAGTTAAGGGTGATGCAGACCATCTCTTTGGTCTAGTGGTTAGCGTCGCTATCTACTGGTCGGGAGGCCCGGGTTCGATTCCTACCTACTTAGGAACTTTTCTAAGTTATGGAGGTCTGAAACAGGACAATTGGTGAGCTGCCTAATGGAAAGGTGGCGTTCTTCGATCACGATAGTCGCGTGATTGTCAACCGGCCAGGTGCCGGCATGCTGATCACATGCCCCCTTGCAATACTGTCCTCTATCAATGAAGTCGTAAGACAGAGGTAGAGGAAGCAGAAGGTCGCTGCGATAGGCAAAGGCTCACCCCGGGCTGTAGCGTTAAATGACGATGAAGGATGAAGCAATAATTTGTTCCACCACTATAGTCACCATTGCTGTTACGTTATGAAAGACTATGAATATCTATTGTGATATAACGCCTTAGGGCGGAAAGCACAAATCTATCCAGTGCAGTTTCCAGATCGGCAAACGTTTAAAATTGCTCAAAGGTGATTATCCCAAGCAAGGTAAAGGTACAATGTCTGGAAAATATGGTGGGTGTTTTACAGTCTCCTACCAAGAAGGTTAATGGTTTCACATGTCACCTTAGTTATAAATGGTTTTACATTTTCATGCAGAAGATTAGAAGGTGTTGATTATTTAACATGACACCTGTTCACAATATACACCTTCTTTGGTGCAGTGGTGATTTCGGTTGTTTACGGATGAGTTCACGGGCTGTCGACTAGTGATGAAGGCGATTTGGAGTGCGTAGAGGATCTAGCTCTTATCGCATGTCAGCACTAACTAGAAAGGGATTATCCTGCTGACAGACAATAATACATAACAGGCTTCAGCTCGTGTCTTCGTAGCCATTGTCAACTTGTGTGGAATCCAGCACCAAATTTATACAAGGGATAACTATTTAATTTCTCCCAGACAAAAGACAACACGAAAAATCTAACATATATGATTGAAAGTACATTGCATTTACTGCAGAGTGGAGCCACCAAGGGAGGAATGTATGAATGTAGAAGCAAAACACAGACAACCGGACAACATTGGTTTATTATGGCATGATCAAAAGTTACACACAACTATTTACACAAGGAGGGTTGCAGGGTGTTATTAATTTTGTTCAAACCTTTGTTACCGGCGGAAGTTTATCATAAAAATTTGGTTGAAAATAGTTTTATTTTAATCACGGCTTATCTTAATTATTTGTATAACCCTTCCCCACCCCTCATTCTTTTTCTGAAACTATTTTCGCACAGTTTAGAACTACTAAATCTTTGTCTTCCTTTATTTTCTAAGTCTTACGTCATATCCCCACTGTCTTAACTTAGTATTTCACCCTTTTCGCAAAAATCACTATGAGTTCATATCAATATTGTAAAATATCATTATTTGATGCAACGATAGTGTTTAAGAATACGAAGAAATGAAGAAATCACAGACAGTGCAGCCCATATAACTTCATAAAAACCTCATAGCAGTATATGTGTCACTAATTGAGATAATAAGATGCAAATTTGCGTCGTTATTGGATAAAATATTTAATAAATAAAAATAACTGTTTAATTCTTGATTTGGTTTATTTTCGGACGCCTTTTAACATTTCAGGTCATCAGTGTTCCATTTACCGCCATGAATGGCCGAGGTCGTTTAGGCGCGGACTCGTGAGTGGGTGTCTGAAGTTCGATTCCAACAAAAATCATTCTCCCTGACTGAGGTTTTTTTCCAGGTTTTCAGGTTTTTCTCAATTCTCATAAATTGCAAATGCGGGGTGGGAATGCTAAACTTAGACATTGAAAGCTTCCTCCCTTTAAAAAAGAAAATTCATTTCATCTGATGTATCATTAGTGTTTACTGCCTGTGATGCCTCAGTAGTAAAAACGGGCGTGAAACACTAGCGTCCCATTCAATCCAGAGCGTGAAACAGCTTTCAGGTGTTGGGTTCTTTTATGTACATGAGATCCAGGCTTTATTTCCCTTCCGAAACAAGCCATACATAAGACTTTTACACACCAAAAAATGTATTCACCCTGGCCGAGATTGAACCTACAATATTGGATCTATTGAGCATTTTTAAACGCTCTTTAAACACCTCAGGTCATCGGCGTCTCATTCTATATAGAGTGTGAAACGGCCGACAAATTTTGCTCAGAGGCCTCTTCTTTCAGGCTTGAGATTTTTTTCGTGCCGTAAATGTACGACACGGGACCCACGGCTTTAGTTCCCTTCGAAGGAAGCCATACTTTACATCCGAAAAAATCAATCGGTCCTGGCCGGGATTGAACCCGCGATCTCGGGTTTACGAGGCAAGTATGGCTATCACTAGACCGCCAGGACGGACTTCTTTGATGGAAAAACAATTATTAGCTTCATGTCTTTCTTCCCTGAGGTTTCTCACTTACAACAAATAAGTTAGAACTTTTCTAAATAGTGTCCGTAGTTTCCCCGGTAGCTGTAGATACCATCAACTTGGCACAATGGACGCTGCATGTCTTTCCGACGAGCGGTTTAGATGAAAGTGCATGCGAGCCTTCACTAACAATGTTTACTCAGCCAGGAACAGCCCACGTGGGACTTCTCCCGACAGCAGGTGTGTATTACGTGTCAAGGTCGCTAATGCAGGGTTTTGCGTTGCCCACAGGCCCACGTCCATACAAGGAGTGCTGTGTGGGCAAGGAATCAACGTTCATTCATAGATACCTCGTTCACAATATGGAACAACTTTCGGCTTTTTTCGTTTCGCTGACGCGGTTTTTCTGGGAAAAGCTTCCGATACGGCAGTGTTCTCACTTTAACAGTGTTATTTCTAAGAAAACGTGTTTCAATATCGATGTAATCTCCTAGAGTTTCTTATCAATAAAAAGGCTGCGTTTATAGCTCTTTGTTCCATCCTAAAGGAATCGCATTCCAACCATCAGTCAAGGTATTTATACCCACTGAAATTGCTGTGGAATCATATACCTCCTCCCCCCCCCCAAAAAAAAATTGAAGTCGTTTGCTACGGATCACCAAGTTGGCAAAGAGCTTTAGTTCGATGCCCGTTATTAATCACAGACGTTTTTTCGCACCACCTTCCTTGTCTCGTTCAACATCCACCAGCATCTTCAAAATGTGACATGAGAGTAAAATTGTTGGTACAGGTTGGATCTCAGGTGTTCTGGGAGAGGAGTTCAAACAATTAGCATACGCAATTTAGCTTAGCGTTTTTGTTACATTCTCAAATTTTCACCAGCAAGTGAAGCGACAACCAGTCAAACTGTTTGTGAGCCGGGAATCAAATATTCTCAATGCCGGAAAATATAATTATATGCCTGTTTCATCTCCAGATGCTCTTCACTCCCAAGCACTCCGTAAGAGTTCTTACCATTCTTCGCCGATAAAGTCACCTTACTGGTCCTTAAAAATCAATTATCAAAGCACCCCTGCCATCATCTTCCTCAACGGTGGAAAGGACAACAGTCTTTCAGGGCTAGAAAATCGCTTTCCTCACATGCGATGTTTTTACCACTGGGAAGAGAAAATAATCAGATGGAGCCAGGTCAGGACAGTAAGGAGGATGAATCCAGTCTGACTTTTAGGACTCCGGGAACTGGATGGTGATGTTAGCCGTGTGAGCAGAGACGTTGTCATAGTGAAGGATCTCCCTCAGTCCTTGAACGGCGTTCTCGGAGCTTGTCGAAAAGTTTTGGCAGGCGGACTGTGGTGTAGCACTGAGCAGGAACTTCCTTTGCCCTGCAGAGGAATTATGGTCACATTTTCTTACCAATACTTCTACCCCTCTGGTGGATCGTTATTTGGTTTCCCGGTCAAATCGATAAATCCATGTTTCATCACCCGTAACGACATCAGAAACAGGCCTTGAGCTCCCTCCGTAAATCTCTGCAGCATTTCTTCACAGCACTTGATGCATTTGGGCTTTTGTGCCTCTGTCAAATTGTGGAGCACCCAACGGAAGAACCTTTCCTACACGAAGATGATGGTGCAAGATTTTTGAGCTGGCAATCAATCTGGAAGGCTGACTCGATGTCCTTAAATGTTATACGATTATTTTTGCGTGCCATTTTTTTCTGCCGCGACAATGTTTTCATCAGTCAGTATGTTGCCGGACTTCCATATCTTTCCACATCTTGCAGTGAACTTCGGCTCCTTTTAAATTCTGCAAACCAGCGGAAAACCGTTGCACCAAATGGAGCAAGGTCCCCAAAAATCTTTTGCAAGCGCTCAAGGCTTTGGGACTCATTTAAACCACTCTTGAAATCATAAAGAATTATAGCACGTAAATGCTCTCTCTCCAGCTCCAGCGTAACGACTGGCTGCCTGTACACGGGAGAGGCTGTTTACTCTGACACTCTGAAATGCAGGAGTGAGGAAGTTCGCTAATAGGTATCATTTTACTCCTAAGAGATGGGGCTATCACATGCCACATTCCTTTTAAGTGGGTCAACATTCACTTTTCCTTATCCCTAAATTTTATTGTTGACCCTAGTAAGAGCCTCCGTTCATTCAAACGTCGATAGAGAGCACATACAAAATTCGTTGATATACACACGTTACAGGTCCTACTTGGCATCACGTGACTTCTTCATTTTCCTGACAAAGCAGTAGCGCCATCTTGAGGTCAGCGTAACCTGAGATTGGAAACGGGCAGCAATGTTGGAAAACGAGTATCGTGGGTGCTTCCGGAAATGATTCCAGGCGTTGGAGCGCTGTATATGATACCAAGGCTGTTTCTTCATGAGTTGTAGTTCTTTCCAAGTTTATCCTTCTTTTCTTCTTTTTTCTGAAAGAATGGAAGAAACAAAGACGAATTAAAATAACAACAACAACAACAATAATAATAATAATAATAATAATAATAATAATAATAATAATAATAATAATAATAATAATACAGAGATTTAAAATTAAATATTGTTTTCGTTTCAACCAATTTTCTTTTTCTTTTCTCTACGGAACACTAAGGCAAGTAGGTGTAAGATATTCTCTTTTAACTTGAAAAGGCTTTATCTTTCCCTCCTCTCTGCTTATTATAATTTTCTTTTTGACAGCACAAAGAACAAAATCAACCATTAAAAACATGTGAGGGGCGTGTGGAAAGCATTTACAATCGCTGTGTTTTACGAATACCGGGCAATCTATAACAAAGTTCATCCACAGGGCGATGAACTGATACTAGTACGCCATGCATACACTAGATAGCGGTTGTAAGCAGAGTGTGTAGCGAAAAGAAAGTGTTCGTTTGTTGTCAAGTAGAGAAAGACGTGGACAAGATGGAAGGCGACTATCATGGACAAAGTTGAACTGCATGGTTTTTTGTGAAAGGGAGGCGTCAAAAGTGCAGAAATTCATAGACGTTTAACTGCGGGATGTGATCAAGGAGCTCCTGCACACAAGAATATGAGTACTGGTCTTTCGTCAATATCGCGGTCTCTCAGGAACATTGAGCTTGTGTCTGAATTGTTTATTGCTGATAGGCGCGTAACCTTGAACTGGAATGCTAGACAGGGATCGGCCCTGCAACTCTACATGTCATTAATCACGACTATTTGACTATGAAAACGGTGTGCACACATTGAGTTCCACGGGAGTTGACACAAGAACAGAAGGATTTTTTTTGATTGATTTATTTATGGACGCTCTTTAACATCTCAGGTCATCAGCGTCCCATTCAACTCGGGGCGTGAAACGGCCGACAAATTTTGCTCAGAGGCCTCTCTTTCAGGCTTGAGGTTCTTTTTCGTGCCGTAAATGTACGACACGGTACCCACGGCTTTACTTTCCTTCCTAAGGAAGCCATACTTAGGATTTTTACACCCCGAAAAAATCCATCGGTCCTGGCCGGGTTCGAACCCGCGATCTTGGGTGTAGCAGGCAAGTATGGTAACCACTACACCACCAGGACCGACAGAACAAAAGGACAAAAGGGTTTAAGTCTATGTTGGGTTACTGGAAATGCATATTGAAAATCCGGATTTTTGTTTTGGAGAAGCTGGTTGATGGTGATGTGTCACACACAAGATAAGAAAGACAAATCCTTGCAATGGAAACATCCAGGGAATCCCCAGTCCAAGAAATTTCATACTGTCCCATCTGCGAGTGAACAGATAAACCATCCTTTGGGACACTTCAAGCATACTGCTCATGAACTGACTTCCTCAAGGAACGACTGTCAAGTATAGTGAGGCGTACTGCAAGACCCAGGAGTGTTCGTCCCACATGACACTGTGCTGCACCCACCATATTCACCGGATATCGTTCCCTTATTCTTCAACATGAAGCTCTAAAAATTCTGCCACAGCGAGGAAACCCAGGCAGCTGTCCACGGATGATCAACTCACCAGGAAGATGTCAACGGCTCATCGACGTTGGTGGATAGATATTGAGAAATCATGTGCATAATAAATAAGGTACAAAAATTACAATTGAACTCCCCTTGTAAAAGATGTATGGGAACCAGAGGAAAAAAGGTGGGCAATATTTTTTGCCTTTTCTTGCCTTCTCCTTTTAAACAACGTCAATGCGTTCTTCAAGAAGGTACCTTCTTTTCCTTGAAAGAGATAGCAGAGAGAGGCAGTATAAAATTCCTCTCCCCCCCCCCCATTCACACCCCGGGAGAAGAAACGAACTGCAAAAACAAGAAAACTAATAATACCTAACTATTTCCATGCTCGAGGGTGTTCTTACTGACTCCATACCACCAACGCATCCTCGCCAAATATTCTTCTGCACACTCCCACAATCAAAGGAGCAAGTTCTAGTGTCCTACTTGAGTTCGCGTAGGTTTACAGACAAAAGAACGCCCGACCAGTTCTCCAGACTACAGGATTTGACAAGAGACGGTTCCCTGCAGAGCGACAGACGTTGCAGATCGTAAAATACTGGCCTGGCGTAGGCGTTTCCCGTTAGTTCGGCTCGCCGTGCAAATCTTCCTTCCCTCCTTGTCTGAGCTTGTCGCTGAAGCGTGTTCCTTATCTTCAAACGTTGTTCACTGTGCCGACAAGTCGTGAGGTAATTAACAGGCCTACCGCTGTTCCACTTACGAGTCAATAAAACTCACATTTGATGGAAATTTTCTTGACATATCAGTTTCAAATAAGCAGTAAAAGAAATTAGAGGTTAGGAAATGGAACGTAGAAGAGAAATCTAGTTGGCCATTTTATCAGCTAAACCTTTTATGACATTGTTTAATTTTATATACATATATATACGACTCTCTCCTTTATTTTCAAAAATTAAAAAAAATGAACTGCTGAATAAGTTGATTCACAGGAAGAACATCCGTAAAATGTCCCAACAGCAGAATTCACTAATGTGGTACTAGATGACCGGAGGGTTAAAGCGCCTGAAATGCTAATGTTATAGACGTTTCAGAGCAACATTGTTGAATTTTACATGAAAAAATGTACATGGAAATGTTTGCGCAGACACAGATAAACAACTTATCAAAATGTCGCAACAGGTTTGGGGAATTTTAGCAAAAGAACTCATTTTGTGCGTCGACTTAAACTATATGAGACTTGGATACCAGAATCGACATAGCAGTAAAAACAGCGGACAAAAGCAGTGGCCGCTGGTGACATAAAAAGTTGTGCAAACATACCTCTTGTGAGGAGTTAAATTTGAAAATAACGTTGAATATACAGTAGAAAATCCAGTCTGACCATCTTCCTGTATTCCATCCTGTAAAGGAATGCGATAGATACTATTTCCTCTATTCTCCGTAGCTTTCAGCCAGAATGTGTGTACATTATTTTTAACAGTGTTTGACATCAGTTTTTACTACTGAAACATCACAGGCGGTGGACAATGATAATACATGAGATGAAATGATAAATTGGGAAAGGAGTTTTTTTTTAAGGAAGGAAGCGTTCCAGACCCAAGTTTAGGGTACTCCCCGGCATTTGCTATTTATGAAGAATGAAGAAAGCCTGGAAAAACTCTCAGTCAGGGAGGATGACTATGGTGGGAATCGAACCCCAGACCTCCCGCTCACGACTCCGCGCCTTAACGACCTCGGCCACCCATGACGGTAATGTGTCCAAGATTCCCGCTCCTTACAGATGAGACAAATTCTTTGCTCATATTCGTCAGTGATCTTAATCATCTGGCATCCCCTAGTCTGAATCACGCGGGTCCCTGTTTTAATGTATTGTTCCATTTTCCATTCCGATTTTAGCCCCTATTGTAATTCCAACGATATCATCTCTCTGCATTGCGCAATTGTTTTCTGCCTATCCATATCCCTCAAGCGGTTCCTAACCCTCTTCCATGCGCTCTTTCTGGTCTCCTGACCCGAAATCCAGTCTTATTTTTTCTAGTACCTTCATTAATTTAGATAATTAAGGCGGGTTTGATTTATAGTTGAGATTTAGACTAAGCGGGTAGGTTCAATGTTTCCTAGTGTTAGCGAATATTACTAGCGGTGCGGTCAAACATGAGCCCCCAGAAGATATTGCAATCTTGCATAATGTAATGTGAATGGAAACGGATGCTGTTATTGCTGTTTAATTTTGGACAAAATATAACCATAAAAACTACCGAACATTTAAGGTGATCATTGTAATTTGGTAATGGAATGCTTATAATCTTTTTGACAACACATCTTTACTTTCCTCATATTTTGATGATCTTTCTCAAAGTAGTTCCCTCTGGATGCAATGCACCTGTCACAGCGTTTCGCCAGTCTTCAAAGACATGCTGAAAACTATTTAGTTCAGATCGCCGCGTAGCCTTCACCACTTCTGATGATGGAAAATATCCCACGAAGCTGTTTCTTCAATTTGGGGAAAAAGTCACATGGGGATTAGGGAGAGTGGGGTGCACTCTTCACATTGAATTTTGTGACATTTGCGATGTGCGGCCGTACATTATCGTGGTGCAGCATTGACCTTGTTGCTGGGAAGTGTAACCTTTTGCAAGTATGTGATGAACTTGGAGCGCTTTGAGATCACCTCTGTTGTATTGCCCAGTTGCAGTTGGGGGTGCAGGTAAACTGATGTGCTGATAAACCGTTCCTTGAATATCGAAAAATGAAATGATCATAACTTTACCAATAGATGCAATTACTTTTGACTCCTTTTTGGGTATTTGCTCTCAGAATCAAAATAATGTATCCAACTCTCATAAGATGTGATTATCTTTGAAAGAAACTCTGCATCTTCCTGTAACTACATGAACGCGAAAGTTCTTTTGTTCGGAAATCAGCAGACTTGGAACCCACCGTGCGCAAACACATCTCATATGCAACTTTTCATTTACCAACGAGTGAGTAGAACCCATTGAAAAGTTCAGAATTTTTTAAAGCGTTCTTTATGTTATTCGACAATTCTCTCTCACGATCACCGCAGCTTGTCAATGTTTTCTTTCGTCAGAGCACAGAGCCTGCACATACATTAAGTCTTATCTGAAGATTTGTTGAGACACAAAGTAGAATTTCAGAGCAGCATATCACTATCACTACCATTTTGTTTTAGGCGGAACTGAATGTGTCTCAACTTGCACACCTCTCACAGGAGCGAGCCTGAAGCGCCAACAATGAAACCAGCACTGCGGGTGCATTACGCTAACAAATTTTGTAAAATTAAATTTTACCGCAAGAAATTATGTCTGTAAAAATATGATCATTTTTATTGAACAGCCTTCATACCGAAAATCTTTCCAACGAGACAGCCTTGGAGGTTTCAGATGGGGAAGATTCGCAGCTTTGGCCGGACTGGATACGGTAGTTAAGATATTTAGAGGAAAGGCACAGTAAGTCGATGACCCATGATTTGAATCCCGGCCCTTGGGGGGAGGGTGTTTAACGCGCACTTAAACTACAGAGGCACCACAAGGGTAGGACAACACATGAGATGAAATGATAAATTGGGAAAGGATTTTATTAAGAGAAGAAACGTTCCAGACCTAAGTTTAGGGTACCTCACCGGCTTTTGCCAGTTATGAGGACTGAGGAAAACCTGGAAAAACCCTCAGTCATGAAGGATGGTTCTGGCGGGACTCGAACCCAAAATCTCCCACTCGCGAGTCCGCGCCTTAACGACCTCGGCCACCCGTGTCGGTATCCCGGCCGTGACCTCTTTTTCCTATCTGACTCTGGTTTCAAAATGATACATGTTTGTAGCTGTATTATTATTATTATTATTATTATTATTATTATTAAAGTGCATTATTAACAAATGTTTATTGCACGAGGCATAAGTGAAATGTTGATAGATTACATCATATCTCTAGTCCCAATGATGTCTTGTTTTGGGTCACTGAAAATGTTGGCGACCCTGTTAGTATGCACTAGCAATTTTATAAAATGCCATTATCAGAATGTCGGTCCTGGTGGTGTAGTGGTAATCATACTTGTCTTCTAAACCCGAGATCGCGGTTTCGATCCCGGCCAGTACCGATGGATTTTTTTCGGGCGCAAAAATCCTAAGTATGGCTTCCTTCGGAAGGGAAGTAAAGCCGTGGGTCCCGTGTCGTACATTTACGGCACGATAAAGAACCTCAAGCCTGAAAAAAGAGGCCTCTGAGCAAAATTTGTCGGCCGTTTCACGCCCTGAATTGAATGAGACGCAGATGACCTGAGATGTTAAAGAGCGTCCATGAATAAAACAAATCAACTGTCAGAATTTGCGTATATCATCGCAATACTGAACGAGGCGTTTGCCCACTTCAAATTGCAGGCGCCGAGAAAACAAACGAGCGCTCACTTTCGTTGGAACTGAGTGTCTCCCTTGTTTTGAATTGTAAAATCAAATTCCTACCAGATGCATTGTATGAAAATGAGGCCCCTTGTTATCTGGCCGAACTTCCGCGGTCTTCACATGGGCTTTAATTTGTCCTGCTTCACGCTTCATTAGATATCTGTATTTACTCAAATGAATATTAACGACTGGCTATAAACCACTGCCAGGACTCATTGTCTGAAACCTTCTAGGGGTCATGTATAATTATTGTCTTACCAAAGGAATTTCTCGGAGAATATTCACTATTTTATTACCTTTCTGTCGTGCCAGTTGAAGGAATTTTTATTTGAGATAAACTTTGTGTTAGCAACAACACTAGCACTACGGGTGGCCGAGGCCGTTAGGCGGACTCGTGAGTGCAATGTCTGGGGTTCGATTCCTACTAGGACCGTCCTCCTCCGTTGGCAACCCTATTGGTATACACTAACAATTTTATAAAACGTCACTGTCCGAATATCGGTCCGGATGTTGTGGTGGTAACCATACACTCCTCCTGAACCCAAGATCGTGGGTTCAATCCCGGCCAGGGTCGATGAATTTTTTCGGGTTAAAAATGCTAAGTATGTCTTCCTTCGAAAGGGAGTAAAGCCGTGGGTGTCGTCGATTTACGGCACGTAAAAGAACCTTAAGCCGGAAATAGCAGAATAAACTTAGAGAACTTTTTTCAATCCTCATAAATAGCAAATGCCGGGCGGGTACCTAAACTAGGCCTGGAACGTTTCCTTCCTTAAAATAAAAACATTTCCTAACATATCATTTAACCTTATATATCATTAGTTCTACAGCTTGTGACATCTCGTCAGTGAAAATGGGCATTAAATACTATATAAAAAAGAAATATATAATAAAAAATTAGTTATACTTTTCTCTCTCCCACCACTTTCTTACATTTCTCTATTCTCCTCTCGAGAAGCAAAAAGAAAAAGAAAAAAAATATTCTTTGTAATTTTCCTGCTGAGTCTACTTTATACATGCTTAAGCGTAGTTACACATCGTAAAATGAAATAAGTAGTTCACATTGTAATGCATATATTTGAATAATGGCAATTTTCTAAATAAATATAGCATTTCTCTTATTTTAAACTGTGAAGAGATTTACCGTCGTCAGTTTAATTGAAATAAATTATTATTCAATACGTAAAATTTGGAGGTGTTGAAAATTTAGAACAAAATACTTCAATGAGTAAATGATTTGTTTGGATTTAAAAAAATTACCTTTATTTTTTATACAAGTCCTTCTTTAGCTATAAATCTTGTCCGTTTATGTGGTTTGTTACATCTCGACTACGAAGCGTGCCGTTTCCAAATGTATACTTGTAAAAGATATGTCAAAAACATGATACGGACTTTTTACTATTGAGGCTTCACAGACGGTGGACACTGATGACACATAAGATGAAATGATAAATTCTGAAAGGGATGATTTTCAAGGAAGGAAGCACTCCAGGTCTAATTAAGACACTTTGCCGGCATTTGGCATCTATGAAATCTGGAAAAATCCTTAATCAAGAATCCAAGTGGCAATCATCAAATCCCAGACACCCCGCTAACCATAACGACCTCGGCCACAGTAACGTATTTTCACACCTTGAATTGAATGAGACGTTAATGACCAAAGATGTTAAAGGGCATCCTTAAATAATGCGATGTTTTAATATACATAAAAAAAGTCTAACTACCTGTTTCAAGTGGTTTTTGGGAAAAACAAAATAAAAAAGGCTAAAATAAATTTGCAGTTTTTCTTCCGACATTTTTTTAGAAGTTAATATTTTTTCAGCTAAACTAATGTATATCTAAACATAGACCCTACACACAGAGAACTGCATATATAATGTGATTAAAGTAAGTGTTTATGCTGTCTAGCAATTTTGCTAAAAAATAAATATATTTTCTGAGTTCAATCAATGTTCACATAAGCAATGCCAAATTCCCTTAAGACAGATGTAATAACTTTAAAAAACATTTACCTCGCCAATTGCATGGCGAACTATGGAAGATGCCCGAGAGATTGATTTGATCGATTTGATTTATTTATGGACGCTCTTTAACATCTCAGGTTATCAGCGTCCCTTCTATTCAGGGCGTGAAACGGCCGACAAATTTTGTTCAGAGGCCTCTTTTTTCAGGCTTGAGGTTCTTTATCGTGCCGTAAATGTACGACACGGGATCCACGGCATGCCCGAGAGAGACGGTCATGGTAAGAACTAGAGCAGAAAAAATTTCAAGGAGATTACTTGATTTTAAGCGAATTCCTAAGGTTGTGCTAATGAAAAGATTTTGGAAATTTTTTTTCAAATCCTCATCGTTCTTACCTACTAGGCACCGAAAATGACAAGGAACACACACACACACACACACACACACACACACACACACACACACACACACACACACACACATATATACCGAGAGTGCCAAAAATGTATACACAATTTCACAGTAGATATCTATTTAATATATTTCAAAGTTGGACAACAACAGTAACGTGTAGTATGATGTTCTGTAAACAGATGTGACTAACATATATTATGATAGCGTTGCTACGTGACAGGTAAATCAACAATGAACAAATGAAGCCAAGATTATCGTATGATGTTCTGTAAACAGATGTGATTGACATTGCGTTATGCTAGTGTTGTTACAACAAAATGCAGCCAAGATTATCGTTTGTACAGAGGAAAGCAATTTTGAAGTGGTATTGGAAAACCAAGAATGTTGTTGAAGTTCAAAGACAATGGAGACGTGTGTACAGAACAGAACCGCAAACGCGAATAACAATTGCAGGCATTCAAGACAAATTTGAGACTCATGGTACCGTATACACTAGAAAACCAGCTACACTGGTAACACTTCGGGAAGAAATTGAAACGCTATGTGCTGCAATCGCTGAACAAACGTTGCTCAATCAGTAGTTCAACGTACTCAGAAGTGTATCGACGCCGATGGTGGGCGTTTTGAGCAATTGTTGTAACTGTAAAAGTCTAAGATGATTAGTGCTCATCATTTTCTGTTTGTGTGAATTCAGTTTTGTTGTTAACACAGTTTTTTCTTTGTCTGAAGTGTGTATACATTTTTTGCACCCTTTGCATATGTTTGTGTGTGTGTTAATGCTGTAGCGTCCGCATTCTTTTTATCAAGGAAATTCGGCCTATAATAATCAATTAACAAACGATTTGTCGCGTACGTTAACTTGCAAAAGTGGGTCATTGGGGAAGGGAATTGACCTAGAGCGAACATTTAAAAATCTCAATAACGGGCTCAGTTTTTGTTTCTCTTCAACGAATTTCAATGCCATTAAAATAAATTAATAAAATTAGTTTCCGAAAATCAGAAAAATCGAGCCATTAGGAGTGGGAGTATAGCTGAAAATGGAAATTTAAAGTACGGGGTTAAAGGAAATTTTAAAATCACTCTAGCAGCCGCAATTTTGGTTTTTCTCAACGAAATTCGGCATATGGTAATAAAATAAAATAAGAAAATACTTTCTGAAAATCAGTGAAATTAAATTGGCAGGTATGGGTATTTACCTGAAACCAAAATTTAAAAATCGCTCTAGACTCTTTAACATTCCTTCTTTTAGCAACGAAATACAGTATGTACCATTTAAATAAAATAAGTAATATAGTTCCTGAAAATCAATTAAATCGGGCAATTAGACGTGGGGGTTTACCTGAAACCTAAAATTTAAACACCGCTCTAGCGGCACCAATATTTGTTTTTCTTTACAATAAAAATCGGTATATGCAATATAATTAAATAAGAAAAACGTTTTCTGAAAATTAGGGAAATCGTACCATTAGGAGTAAGGGTATATCTGAATGGCGAAAGATTAAAGGCGCTCTAAAGTTTAATTTTCTCTCAGTTGTTTCAAAATAAAGCACAAATTAACTTAAAATATAAACTTTATTTATAACGATGCATATGTTTTTATTTAACAAAATCATCGTCATGAAGATAACAAATGTGAAATATTAATTTAATATGTGTATTTAAGTTTAAATTTGTATGTAATAACCTCCAGAAAACGTTTGCTGTACATATTTTTAGTACAATAAAATTTAAATTAAATTCCAAAGGCACTGAAAATCGATGGTACATTCTGTTGTTTAACGTTTTTGTGTGTATTTGTTTAGTACATTGTAATTGTGTTAAAATAGTAACACTTTTTTTTTGTTTTATTGAAATATATGAAAAACGTGTTCTTTATTACCCAATGTCACTCGAAACTTTCTGCTATTTCTCTCTATTTTAATGAATGTAAACATGATATGAAGGGTAAGTTCGTGTCATGGTAACATTTAAAAACGTTTAAAAATACCCAGACGGTATACTTGCCTATCAGAGGTCATAAATTTAATTAATAGTATACCATTAATTTTTGGGTTTAATTTCATTAATAATAATAATAATAATAATAATAATAATAATAATAATAATTTTAAAATGCGTTCTCTTTTATAATACTTAGAGATTGCAAGAATTCAATTTTATTCCCTTAATATTACACAGTAATACTATAACTTATTTCATTAATTAATAAGGTCATTATTTGGATTTTATATTCCTTTTTAAATTTATTCAACCTGCTGAGGAATTCGCTTAATTTACAAAGCTCTTGTATGACGGACATTTTTACTAATATTTTCATATTGCAATATGTGAAAACTTTGTTCTGTGTGTACATTTATTAGAATGTACCAAATAAGAAATTTACCGTATATGATAAACAAGTGTAGAGAGTAAAAGGTACTCATGAGAACAAAGGTAGAACCTCCCAGATAGCCAGAGTTGGCAAGCACGTGGGGAGGGGAATGATTGCTGAATCATGTTCATGGCCACATCATGACAGGCAATGGACCAAAACGCATCTCAGTCGACCATGTGACAGAGAGGTTGGATTTTATTTCTGCTGACTGTACGTACGGACTGCATACCGCAGTGAAACGATATTTCTCTTGTCGTGACTGTTCGGGTCGTGAACCCTTGACCTTGAGACCGCGCCACGGTCTGATCACTGGGTGAAGGAGATTGGCATGTCTCTTGATTCACTTGGACCACCTCATCAAGCCTTTCGCGAAACGATACAGAGAAAGTTCAAATGTGTGTTGATTTGCCTAGTGAAGATTCCCCTCTCCGTATCTCTGGCTTACATCCGGACCAAACGGACACGTCCGAGTTTGTTCAAAATAAATTTCAAGTGAATATGAAAACAGCTGTCACATTAGGAGCGAAGTGGCTAGCAAATATTCCTATACTCTCTTACTGTGACACTGTTTAATAAAATTGAGTTCCCAAGATCGAGGGTTCGAACCCGGCCAGGATCTATGGATTTTTTTCGGACGTAAAAATCCTAAGCATGGCTTCCTTCGGAAGGGAAGTAAAACCGTGGGTCCCGTGTCGTAGATTTATGGCACGATAAAGAACCTTAAGCCTGAAAGAAGAGACCTCTGAGCAAAATTTGTCGGCCGTTTCACGCCCTGAATTGAATGGGACGCAGATGACCTGAGATGTTAAAGAGCGTCCGTAAATAAAACAAATCAACAATCAACAAGAATTGAATCTTAATTTCCTTTTACATGAAGTGAATTAACTAGGAATATACATTCCTAGTTAATTCACATACATCTATAAATTCATATTCAGGGTGTATTGTCAGCAGTTAAACTTTAAAGGCTGTACATATGAGGGTAAATCATTGAGTTAGTTATAAACTGTTGTGGGGTTCCACCTGTTTGAATGAGGCACCTGAGGTTATCACCACTAGCGGCTCTGGTTGCGCGATTTTTGTGAACAAAAGGTGTAGAATTAAATAGTATTCATATAAAATGCTTCCCATCTACCTGTCATGTCAAGCTGTTTGCAGTTGGGTACAGAAGTTCTCTGAAGGACAGACAAGAACACCGCGTCGGCCTGCCAAAAGAGATTGCCAAGCTTGTAACAAGTTGAAGACTTAATCCGACAGACAAACAGACACCATAGCCGCTGCTATTGGTTTTTCGCATAGCACGGCCTACTTCATAATGCATAACAGGTTAGGTTTTCACAACCTCTGTGCATGCTGACCTAACAACACAAAATGCAAAGAATGGTTCTGGCTTTACAGCATCTCATTCGCTATCACGATATGCTAGTCCGAATTATCACAGATGGCAAGTTTTGGGTTCATCATTACCAGCCCGAGATAAAGTGTGTTTCAATGCAGAGGAAACATTACTATTTTAAGTGGCACCAGTCGCCGAGAAAGTGATGCTCGCAGTCTTCTGGGACCACGAAGGCTCACTGCATTCCAGCCTCAAGGACAAACCGTAAATGCCGACCTCTATTGTAGCGTCTCAGGAAACTTCGTAAGGCCTTCAACGGAAGTGACCAGGACTCCTCACCAAAGACGTGTTGCTCTTGAATGATAATGTACGACCTTATACTGCCAACAAGACAAATGAGACGCTGCAAAATGTCAAGTGGGAAGTCCTCCTGCATCCTCCGTATAGCCCCTACCTTGCTCCAAGCGACTTCCATTTGTTCCATCCTCCTAAACATCCATCTTTAGGGTGAACATGTAGAAACGGTAGTTACCATCTGGTTCCAACAGCTGCCCAAAGAAGTTTATGCTGTTAGATTTCAGGAGTTTGTGAAATAATGGGACAAGTGCCTCAAAGTATATGGATCACGTTCAGAAAATAAGCATTTTCAAATCAATACCGTTATTTGTAAGTTTTATATCTATTGATAAAAGTATTTATAGGCATTTCCGGACGGTACACTAATGCCAAAAAATGTTTATTCTCATGTCCCGTATCACATCAGAAAGTTAAGAATAGTTGTGGTGGTACATTCTGTATATAATAGGGAGGGAAGACTTGTGTCAGCACCTTTGATGTTCCTGTTCCTAAAATTCGGCACCGAGTTGGGTGTAATTCTCAATGGATTCACTAGATGACGCTTTATCACTGCAGCTAAATTGTGTTTAGCAATCAGGTGTAAATATACAAGTTATGGAGTCATTAATTAAAACTTTAAACGTAATGAAAATATACTTTTTATTTTCAAAATAAATATTTGATATTGAAATAAAATTTAACTATGTATAACGCCACATTAATTAAGATGGGTAAATCTTGTTGGTTTTTTAAATCTGATTTTCGGTTTTGATGTTTATTGGTGGTTTCTGAATAACGGTCAAGCATCTTTATGCGTTACTATTATTTCCTTTCTACCTAAATTCCATCTTTATGTTTAGCTGAGAAAGTATAACATTCCTTTTTAATTAGGTTAAGTAGCTGGCGAGCGTAGCGTAGTTTTATGCTTACAGTAAACGAAGATTTCTGGAAAGCGTATATTGTATAGCTCACACACTTAAATTCTAACCTAACGCAAAAACTACAGCGTGTTTATAATATGTGTGTACTTTACATCTGCGATGTGCATTTGTTCGATCATATAACACCCTCCCTCGATACGCTACTGTCCGCCTGAAAGACCGAAGAAACATTCATTGTCTCAAAATTATCCATACATATTATCATACATATCTTCTGGTTTTCAAAATCTTTCTTCCTCTCATAATCTTAACACACGTTCTGAAACCCCGCGCGTACTACTGTTACTGTTGCGCTATATATTACTTTATTCATCACCACTGCCCATCTCTGGAATGCATTGCCACGGGATGTCAGAGACTGCCATACTTTAGGAACACGTAATAAAAAGTTGTTAAATATTATTAGAAATTATCAATCTCCCTAATTTAGATTCCTTATGTTACAATACATTATTTATTTTTTTATCCTGCAATAGAATTATTCATTCTATTTTTGTTATTAATCATTAATATTCCTATCTCCATATTATTGTCAGGGTTTTTAATTTTATGTTTTGTTCATATATTTATTTCCACTTTCATGATTTACATAGGCTGATATGTGTGTGAATTGTCATTGTTAGTGGTTGTTGTGTTATTAATTTTATTTTTCTTTCTCTTTTGTTAATATTTTTCATTATCTATATTCATGTATTAGCACACATTTATTTATCTACGTCATATTTACATTGGTTTATATGTGAAGGAATATTGTCAACTTTACTGTCAATGTTGTGATTGTAATATTGTCGCTATAACTTAGTGTAATTTGCTAGATTGGTAGAACTGAAGAGGCCTAATGGCCTTAGCTCTACCAGAATAAATAAATAAATTGTGTTGTCCGCGCTTTATAGCAGTTTTACCATATGACATCCATTACTTAATAATCAAGTGGGTAGGAGAGAAGAATGTCCTAAAGATATAAGAGTGGTGTTTTGAAAAATTACTATGAGACATGTCCGCAAAGTAAGTACCTTTTCGTTCTACCGCCACCGCAACGTTAATGTCGCAGCTCCACGCATGTGCACTTGTTTCTCTGGTTCATTGTCTGTCCACTGACGCCATTACAGTCGGATCGTATTGTATTTACAGTTGTTTGTGATCGTTCGAAATGTTTAAGACAATTTCTGATCCCGCCCACTGTGAAGTGCGTTCCGTAATACGGTTTTTGAACGCAAGGAATGTTAAGCCAGCTGAAATTCATCGTCAACTTGTAGAAATTTATGGTGAAAATGTAATGACAGCTGGAATGGTGAGAAAGTGGGTTAGGCAATTCAATGATGGACGATCCAATGTTCATGACGAAGCACGGAGAGGGCCGCCTTCTGTTGTCACTGATATTTTTTTTATTGATTTATTTATGGACGCTCTTTAACAGCTCAGGTCATCAGCGTCCCATTCAACTCAGGGTGTGAAACGGCCGACAATTTTGCTCAGAGGCCTCTATTTCAGGCTTGAGGTTCTTTATCGTGCCGTAAATGTACGAGACGGGACCCACGGCTTTACTTCCCTTCCGAAGGAAGCCATACTTAGGATTTTTACGCCCGAAAAAAATCCATCGATCCTGGCCGTGTTCGAACCCGCGATCTTGGGTTTAGGAAGCAAGTATGGTAACCACTACAGTTGTCACTGATGGTTTAGTTAAACAAGTGGATATCGCAATTCGTGAAAACAGACGGTGCACATTTAGAATGCTTTGTAATGTGTTTCCACAAATTTCAAAAACTGCCGTGCATGAGATTGTAAAAAACGCCTAAATTGTCGCAAACTGTGTTCCCATTGGATTCCGAAGATGCTTACGGATGTCCACAAAACGAAGCGGCTTGACATTTCTTACCCGATACAACGATGAGAGAGGTTAATTCTTAAGCAGGATAGTGACCGGTGATGAAAATTGGGTTTGTCTTGTCGCTCCAGAATCAAAACAACAGTCGATGGAATGGAGGCATACAGGATCCCCAAACGACAAAAATTCAAAACCACGTTGTCAGCAAGAAAAACCTTGTGCACCGTGTTCTGGGACAGACGGGGTACTGTGCTTGTTGAGTTCCTTCCCAGAGATGCAACCATCAATGCGGTACGATGCTGGAAACATTGAGAAATCTTCGGCGCGCAATTCAAAACAAAAGGCGTGGAATGCTCAGTCAAGGCATTATGTTGTTTCATGACAACGCACGTCCCTATTCTGCTGGTGTCACACAAAACAATGTTTAACAATTCGGTTGGGAGCAGTTCAATCACCCGCCATACAGCCCCGATCTCGCGCCTTCTGACTACCACTTGTTCTTCTTGAATATGAAGCGTGAGCTCGGAGGAAGGCGCTTTGACAGCGATAACGACGCAAAAAACGGTGTTGAGCAGTGGCTCACTTCACTGGCGGCATCTTTCTTTGAAGAGGGCATACAAAAGTTGATTTCCCGCTATGACAAATCCCTGAACAATGGTGGCAACTATGTCCAAAAATAGATTAAGAAATGCTCTTTCATGTACAAATAAATGTTGTTGTGAAAACAAATATTTTATGCCCTTTTTCCAAACCGGCACTTACTTTCCGAACACGCCTCGTATATGAAATAAAAAAGTTATCTAAGAGCAAATTTCACTGCAGAAATACCACCTCGATTCATTTTCTTAGCTTGATTTTACCACTTATGAGCAGCCTAATATAACCTGAAATAATAATAATAACAACAATAATAATAATGATGATGATGATGATGATGATGATGAAGACAAAAAGGTCACGCTATTTGTTTAGTATTCATATTAATTATTCGACGGTACACTTTTCAATATTTTTAAGATTTTCTAGTAGTGAAAAGGTATAAATTTGGTCTTTGCTCAGAATTATTCAGAGAAATTTGTTCCAACATCAAAATTTGTATTATTGTCGTAAACTGTATGAGTATGCAATCAGGTAATTACCTCAGGTGTTAATTCACAAAAGCGTGTATTGATAATATTAATATTCAACTCCCACTAACATGTGACTTAAAACTTTATCGTCAATAGTAAATATTTCGGAAATCTTGGGTTCAACAGCAATTATTGTTGAGGTTTCAATGACATACATATGCCTGATAGCTGTTGAATTTATCAACAAAGTAATATAAAATATTTTTATTTTCAGTTATGCCATCCTTTTATGGATGCAGAGGCATCTGTGGGAGATAAACAGATAGTACAGTCACTTTTGTGACATGCGCACTCAGAATTCGACCTCTTGAAAAACCCAAGCCTTCTCTACCGTGCGTGCTATTGTTATATGGGTTTAAATTTGTATACAAAACATAATTAGTTCTCGTAAAGCAATTTACTATTCACGTTTGTAACAAGGCATACTATGGTGTTAAAGAGTTGTAAATAATAATAATTTAAAGAAAATAATTCACAGAAAATAGTTTTACTTTCGTTAAAACTACACTAACATTTGTTTTCCATAACGTTTTCGGTAAACTACGACGTTCCATTAAGCAGCATTTCTTTTTTCCTATATTAATTCCTCTGTTTGTGTTTTGCAGCTGTGACGGTACGATATCTCACGAAGCGATACATTGGAGAATACAGCTCTAACAGCGGTGAGTACAAATTTGTTCATATTTAGTCTGCTAAGTATATATAGGGAAAATGGATACTTTTTTCAATCTGATTTTAAAATCTGAGGATATTAAGGTCAATCATTTATTAAAAAAATGCACTTAAAACACCATTTTTTAAAAATTTTTTTTTAATTTATTAAAATAGTTATAAAATATTAACAATTGAGGGGTGTTTAAATTTGAGGACAGTTTATAACTCAGAAATAATTGTTTAATAAGTAGTAAAAATTTCATTTAGATAGATAGCGTAGTTTTTCAGAAAAGTCTGCTTGTATTCCGTTGAGGTTCAGTATGAAATCTGCTAGTATGTCTCCACCAAGTATTTAATCCACCAACTCTGACATACTGAGTTCATTTGTTTTATTTTCGTCCTCATAATAAAGCTAGTTCTATTACTTATACTTTTCGTTTTATATGAAAAATAAAGCAATTTGCGTACGAAAATAAATAAGTACGCATACAAGCCGCAAAAGAAAAAAAAGGGGGGGAGAAAAAAGAAAAAAAGAAAGAACTCCGTGTGTTTTATTAACAAACCCCGAATTTTCAGGCATGTATTTTGGTTAAAATAGGCAGGCAAAAAGGCACTTAAAATACTGAAAATACACAGTAATATAATTAAAATAGTCATTTATTAAAAGTAATATCACTCATTGTTAATGAAAATAGATATTTAAGATACTTAATAATTTCTTTATCACACAATTAAAGTACTTAAACTTACTCTAGTTACAAGCAACAAGAAGTTTTTTCAAGGTATCAACTGTCATAGTCAGCCGCTTGTCAGAGAGAATATTTTTCATCATGGAAAAAGAACGTTCTACTTCCACTGAAGTGATTGGAGCATATTTCGGAAGAACTCATACCAGTTACAATAGAACATTCACATTTCAGAACATCATGGAAATGTTGATCAAGACAAAGTAAAGTAGTTTTGAATAGTCCTCGCGAATGAGCAAAAGATGCGCAGTGGTTTCTGGTGGAGTTCATTTTATGTTTATACATTTATAGGGAATTAGGTTAGTATCTCTCTTACTTCCGTACTGAACACATTGTAGGGACGGTTTATTGCACAGCTGTACCGCTCTCATCTTTCTCGCTTGCAATTGTTTGTTACATTTATGCAACTATGAAGTTACCCCACCACATATTTCCTAGAATTGTCTCGCGCAGATCGATACAAAGTCATTCGTCAGGATTACTCACAACTACAGTACTTCCTTCATTCTCTCGATTTACTGGTATTCGTATGCTGGAAGTAACCGTGCGTTCCTTTCACCAATAAAGGTTCTGCTGTTTAAAGAGCTTAAGTGAATGGGGTTGAGGAGAAAGTTTTTGATTTCTTGAAAAGAAATAAATATGTACCAAGTTTTTCAAAGTTATTTTTGTGAGGTGAACATGACATTTAATTTGTATACTTTTTTCACTTCGACATATTGAAATTCTTTATGTGCTTTTTAAAATGCGTAAATAATTGTAGGGAAAAAAGCCATAACGATCCAAAACAGGGAAAAAAGGGGGTTAAATATTAAAAAGGACAAATAAATAAATAAAAGGAAAAAACTGACCCTACCGACCCAAATGTACAGAATTGTGTTCGTTTCTCTTTGACTCTTAAAATTATCCACCCAGACAGGAAGGACATTTTGCCCAACTTCGGGGCTCTGGTTGTAACACAAACCAGCGATTCTGGTACAAATCTGATTCAAGGGTCAGACATTTCCAGAAGGCCGGTAGCACACAAAAAGAAAAAATCAGCAGCAAGGCACAGAATATCAGCAGAAAATGTTCAAAGAATCCGATAGCCCGTAACACGCGTACAGCAGACGGCCGCTGTACTGTGCGCAATGTCAGATGAGGTTAATTCTTGGACCTTACTTGATCAGGTTCAGTTTGACTATGCCGTTATAACGTTATTTACTGTCGGCAATAGAACCCCAGACTCCTTGGGCGGTGACCTCCTTCTCAGTAAATTAACCAGCAAATAGATGTATGTTGGTAGTATTTGTTTCTTGTGAATATCACGAAGTATCGATTTAATATCCAATCTGACAATTCACATGAATGACCTGCAGGTATAAGCAGCTGGAGAGGGTACTGCCATAAATTGCAAACTGTAGGCCGCATGAATGCGGAACGATGAGATTTAGAAATAGAGGAATTAGTGAACTATAAAGCAGCTCCTGTCGGAAGTGGAACGATAAATGAAGATTTGTTACAATAACACGATTATTGTGTACCATTTTCCTTTAACAGCGATAAAAATCTGACTAGGGGGCGAATTTATTTCCTTTTATAACACAGATCTTATGTAGAGTGTTTGAGTATGCACGATGTTTCTAGAGAAGGTATCAATCTCATCAAACGATGTGGACTCTACTGGAGCATTCGGGAGGTTCTGGGTTCTCTCTCCTCCTGAAAACGATTTTTGCCAGTCGTGAAGCACATTTCTGGGGTATTCTCTTTCCTAGCACAAACAAGAGAGCATCTTACAGCTAAAAAACTAAATAGATTTTATTTATTTATTTATTTATTTATTTACGGACGCTCTTTAACATCTCAGGTCATCAGCGTCCCATTCAATTCAGGGCGTGAAACGACCGACAAATTTTGCTCAGAGGCCTCTCTTTCAGGCTTGAGGCTCGTTTTCGTGCCGTAAATGTCCTGGCCGGGTTCGAACCCGCGATCGTGGGTTTAGGAGGCAAGTATGGTAACCACTACACCACCAGGACCGACAAGTAAATAGAGATAAAGTCATTCAAGAATGGGAATTTTACTATGCACAGGCTTATAGATGTCACCGAGTAAAAGCTTTTTGACGTAGCCTTTAACAAACTTGCATCTAATTCTCATTGTCATCTGCAATCTTCTGTCTCTGTTTTTCTAAATTTTTGCATGGTTTCTCTGCTTGAAGAAACCTGAAAATTCTGTTAAAAAATCACCGCCTAACTTCCGTGCCAGATTATGTAATGCAATTCGCATATTATCCGTTGCTGTAATGTGTACTTTGTCTGCTGGTATTATTATAACAAAATGCAAAATAATTGCAAGACATAAAAACTCAAGTCACTTTCGAACTTGTCGCAAGCTTCAGCAAGACTGATGAACGAACAAAAGTAAGCCAAGGTCGCAAGGTGCGTGGAGTCGCTAGTCGGACCACCACTCTGCCAAGGCGCGCCTACCGACCCACTCGAACGTGAAAGACACCGAGGGTGTCAAAAACTGTATACACACTTTCACAGTAGATGTCTATTTAATATATTTCAAAGTTGAACCGAAAAACAACAGTAATGTGTAGTATGATGTTCTGTAAACAGATGTGACTCACATACATTATGATAGCGTTGCTACGTGACAGGTAGATCAACAATGAACAAATGAAGCCAAGATTATCGTATGATGGTCTGTAAACAGATGTGATTCACATTACATTATGATAGCGTTGCAACAACAAAATGGAGGCAAGATTATCGTTTGAACAGCGGAAAGCAATTTTGAAGTGGTATTGGAAAACCGAGAATGTTGTTGAAGTTCAAAGGCAATAGAGACGTGTGTACAGAACAGAACCGTCAACGTAAGTAAAAATTGCACGCGTTCCAGACAAATTTGAGACTCGTGGTACCGCATGCGATGCTCACAAGGGCAGATCTGGGAGACCTTGCACAGCGGCAAGCCCCGCGCACTGGATCCAAGGCACTGGATAGGATAAAGAGACCCGATTGAGTTTCCACCGCGTTCTCCGGATCTAACTCCGTTGGACTTCTACCTATGGGGAACTCTTAAGGATGTTGTATACCGTAGAAAACCAGGTACACTTGCAGCACTTCGGAAAGAAATTGAAACGGCATGTGCTGCAATCGCTGAGGAAACTTTCGCAAACGTTGCTCAATCAGTAGTTCAACGTACTCAGAATTGTATCGACGCCGATGGTGGGCATTTTGAGCAACTGTTGTAAATGTAAAAGTCTAAGATGATTAGTGCTCATCATTTTCTGTTTGTGTGAATTTAGTTTTGTTATGTTAACACAGTTTTTCTTTGCTTGAAGTGTGTGTACATTTTGGCATCCTTTATATATATAGGGCTCGTTAAAACATGCAGTGCTCGTAAAAACAGCAACTAGGAAATTAGGTGCACAATTCACAGAATATTTCGGATAGCTAACTACACTTCTTCACAATGTACATATCACTTCTTGAATACCAGATAAAACCCAACTTGTTGCTTGATTTCTCTGTTTCCATACATAACGTTACCTTCGATATTCTATATTTATTTTACCACCTTCATTTGTTTTCTCGTCATAGAAGAACTCAAGCAGTTCGAAATACAGCGAGTGCAAATTTGTGACTTTCGCTAAGTGTTTTATTCCTTTCTGTTTTCCTAGTTATTGTTGCATTAGTTACAATGTTAACAGTGTTACATTGGGGACCACCAATAAGGCGCAGATTCGTGAGCAGGAGATCTGGGGTTTGAATCCCACCAGAACCGTTCTCCCTGACTGAGGTTTTTCTAGATTTTCTCCAATCCCCATTAATGGCAAATGCCGGGGAGGTACCCTAAACTTAGGCCTGGAACAATTCCCTCCTTAACATATCCTTTCCCAATATATCATTTCATGTATCATCAGTGTCCATCGCCTGTGGTGCCTCAGTAGTAAAAACTGGCGTTAAACACAATTCAAAAATTTGAGAGGGGATTTAACCTAAACCGAAAACGCTTTAACAAATTTAAAGCTCGTTCTAGCGGCCGCAATTTATTTTCTCAACGAAACTCCGTATATTTCTATAAAATAAATTGATAAAAGTACTTTTTGAGAATCAGGGCAATCGGGCCATTAGGGGTGGTTTTATATCTGAAAAACGAGTGGAAGTTAGAGTGAAATTTAAAAATCCCTCTAGCGGCCGCAATTTAAAACTTTTTATAGGTAACCCAGCATATGCCTTTGAAATAAATAAGAAAAATAGTTTCTGAAAATTAGTGAAATCGGACTGTTGAGAGGAAACCCAGAATTTAAATATCGTTCTAATGGTATTAATATTTATTTTTTTCGCAACAAAATTTCGTGTATACCATTTAAATAAACTAAGAAAAATATAGTTTCTGAAAATTAGTGAAATCGGACTATTGAGAGGGAACCCAAAATTTAAATATCGTTCTAATGGTATTAATATTTATTTTTAAGCAACAAAATTTCGTATGTACCATTTAAATAAACTAAGAAAAATAATTTCTGAAATTCGGGAAAAAGAGTCTATTAGGAGTGGGGATATACCTTAAAACTAGCTCTAGCAGAACCAATATTTGCTTTTTCACAACAAAACTCGGCATATACTATTTAAATTAAGTAGGAAAATAGTTTCTGCAAATCACTGAAATTAGATTATTAGCAGTGGGGGTTTACCAGAAACCCAACATGAAAAATCTCCTTAACGGCATCAATATTTGCTTTATCTCAACAAAATATATCATTTAAATAAAATAAGACAAATTATTTTGCGAAAATTAGGGAAATTGGATCATTAGGAGTAGGGGTATACTTGAAAACCGAAATTTAAAAAACGCGCTTGCGTTTAATTTACTGTATGTAGTATTAAAATAAAAGAACAAATTAATTCAAACATATTAACTGCATTTATAACGATGCATGTGTTTTATATTTAATAAAAGCATCGCCATGAAGATCGCAACTGTGAAATATTATTCTAATATGTGTTTGAGCTTCATATTTATAAGTAAGAGCGCTCTGTAATAACCTTCAGAAAACGTTTGTGTTACATGTTTTTACTACAATAACATCTAAATTAAATTTCAAGGCCAATGAAAATCGATAAAACTTTCGGTTGTTTATTGTAAATTGCGTATATTTGCTTAATGCATTGTAGTTGTTTTTAAATAGTAACATGTTTTTGTTTTATTGAAACATATGAACATCATCTTCTTAAATAAACAATGTAATTCGAAACTTTCTGTTATTTCTCTCTCTCTCTCTCGTGGTGAATGTGAAGATATTAATGGGTAAGTTCATACATATAGTTGCTTTTAGAAATGTTGAGAAATACCCACACAGTATAGTTTTGTCTATCAGCGGTCATATATTTAATTTTAATTAATAATATACCATTAATTTATATGGTTTAACAACTATTATTATTATTATTATTATTATTATTATTCTAAAAGTGTGGATTCTTTTTGCGATATTTCATTAAGTGTGAGCTAATTACTAGGTAGTCGCAAGGGGATAGTCGCTTGTTTTACTCTGCAATGTCGAGCTGTGGGAGAAGACGATATAAAATGGGTCGGCTATGTTTCTTCTCTGTCTTCACAAGACATAAGGAAATAAAATGCCCCATGGGCGCAGGTTGAGGCTAATTTACAATGAAGGATGGTATTAGAATGGATCATAGATCAGTTTGGGGATGACGTCAACACCACTTTCACTGGGGATGGTTACTGAAGCGGGAACAATATTTCACAGAGCACTAGACCCTTCCTGAAAGTTTCTCTAATTTCCTTCCCTTGATGCACTGTTCTTACATCTGTGATAACACCGGTGTATAAATTGTTTTGATGTGTCACTTCTTTTCTTATTTCAATTCATTTGCATTCCATTAATCGGAGAATCCTTTTAAGGCAGAAAGCATAAACAAGAAACACAGCACGCAGGCCAGTGGGTATTTTTGAACAGTTGCTACATTAAGTTTTATTGGAATGTCTCTGGGTGTTACAAACGATTAACTATAATGCTCTGTTACGTAAAATATATTATTTACAAAATAAACATATTTAATTTTAAAACTTTAGGAGAAAAAAAAAACACGTCAATTTGAAAGAATTTTTTTGAAATCTCAGTAGAATAAATAAAAGGGAAATTAGTACATAGAATTATATCTAAACCTATCGCCCTATACTATTTGTATTTATTAATTATAAATACTTTATTTAATACTGTATTTACGCGAATGTAATGCGCACGGAATGTAATACGCACCACAACAAAAGATGTTGGCATATTGTTGTGTGTTGTCGTCTTAGAGATAAGCAGATCCGCTTCTTAAAACGATCAGAACATAGAATTTATAAGTGGACTATTGTTACACCTTGGAGCACGGAGGACAAAACCCATCACTCGTGCTGTTGTCAGGACAGTTGACGTAGGTCAAAGAAGAAAAAGTCATTTCTTATGGTGTCACTAGTCACAGGTTGCCCGTTCTTCCTCCTTTCATGTATGAATTCCAAAATTTTTTCTTCAACGTTAGGATGTATTCCTTTGTGAGATCCAGTGAATTTCTTGCAACTAGCTTTAGCTACAATTAATGCTAATTTCTGTTGCCGCCAAAGGCGAACGTTGCTCTCAGCTAAGTTGAATTCTCTTCTTCCCCCCTCCCCCCTTTCACTAGTGATTAACGCCCGTTTTTACTACAGAGGCACCACTGGCGGTGAACACTGATGATACATGACATGAAATGGTATATTAGGAAAGGATTTTTTTTTTTGAAGGAAGGAAGGAAAGAAACGTTCCAGGCCTAAGTTTAGGGTACCTCCCCGACATTTTCCAGTTATGAGGACTGAGGAAAAGCTGAAAAAAACCCAGTCAGGGAGCACGGTCCTGACGGGATTAGAACCCCAGACCTCCCGCTCAAGAGTCCGCGTCTTAACGACCTCGGCCATCCGTGGCGGTACTCTCTTTTTGTTACCAGTTTGTTCAATATAAAGAATTACTTTACGCTTGAAAGTGACATCATAAGATGTTCTTCTGTTTTCCCTACATTTCTGGCTATCTCTTTTCAAACGCTCTATGCAATAATAGGCCAAAAATAAATGTAACAAAGTCCTGCATTGCAACAATGCATTATGACGTAATAACGATAAATTGTAATGAAGATACCGCGAACTACGAGACGAATTTGCACTCAAATGTAATACGCCATGGAATCTAATGCACATTACAATTTTAAAACAACATTTGTACAAAAAGGTACTCATTATATATGGTATTTCGTTTCAATTATGATGCTGATTTTCTTATTGATGTAATATATACGATATTGGATTTCACTGACCTAATTAAAACCGTCATCTCTAATAATTTTCTACTCATTTATTTATTTGTTTATCGATCTTCCTCGTTTTCTCTAATTATTTTTTTATTTCTTTACAATTTTTTTTCTCTGACCTTATTCATTATCTTATTTCCAACTATTTCTGTTGAAAGTTTATTCCATTTCTCCAAATGCTATTTCTCTCTCAATAATCTAGTTTCTTTACATCACCAGACATGGATATGTTTCTATATTAATCATTCCACCTATTGCTTTTAACTTGTATTGCTTCCTAAACCCAAGATCGCGGGTTCAAACCCGGCCAGGAGCGATGGATTTTTTCAAGTGTAAAAATCTTAAGTATGGCTTCCTTCGGAAGGGAAGTAAAGCCGTGGGTCCCGTGTCGTACATTTATGGCACGATAAAGGACCCCAAGCCTGAAAGAAGAGGCCTCTGAGCAAAATTTGTCGGCCGTTTCAAATCCAGAATTGAATGGAACGCTGATGATCTGAGATGTTAAAGAGCGTCCGTAAGTAAAACAAATGAACGGTGGATGATGTTATTCCCGATACTTGCAGAAATATCATTATTTTTAACTATTAAGGAAAAATCTGAAGCTCAAGCACAAATTCGTCCCGGATCCTGCTTCACAAAAGTATGGTCTAACACATCACAAGTAAATTGGTACAAGTCCTTGTAAAGTATGCACTTGTAACTTTCTGTTCCACGAAAGAAGTGTTAGTAAAAAGTTACAAGTGACAAGTTATATTTAAATTAACATTTTATCTTCATTTAATTGCTGATTTTCTTATTGATTTAATATAAACTGTGGTTATTCAGATATTCCACATAACTAAAACCGTCATATCTAATAATTTTCTGCTCATTTATTTATTGATCATCCTCACACATTTCTTTGCTAATTTTCTTACATTTTTTCTTGTTTCTTTACATGTCCTCCTGGGTTAGTGGTACTTGTAGCGTTACGAATCCTCTCTTATCTCTCATAGTAGGGAAACCTTAGGGAGGTATCCGGGATGTATTGAAAATTAGAATTTATTGAAAATACATCCCAACACACTACATAACATACTATACTCAAATACACATACCATATCAATACATTACCAAACAAGATCTAAAAATAAAATAACACTAATCTTATTTAATCTGTAGTTGTTTGTTTATATTCTAATCCTAATACATGCAACTGTAGGTTATTAGTGTATTGGTGTCGGTCCTGGTGGTGTAGTGGTAGCCATACTTGCCTTCTAAACCCAAAGTCGCGGGTTCAAACTCGGCCAGGATCGATGGATTTTTTTTCGGGCGTAAAAATCCTAAGTATGGCTCCCTTCGGAAGGGAAGTAAAGCCACGAGTCCCATGTCGTACATTTACGGCACGAAAAAGAACCTCAAGCCTGAAAGAAGAGGCCTCTGAGCAAAATTTGCCGGTCATTTCACGCCCTTAATAGAATGGGACGCTGATGACCTGAGCTGTTAAAGAGCTTCCTTAAATAAACAAATAAAAAAGTGTATTGGTGACCAACATATCGCTGAATTGTTCTATCCTTGCTTATACTTATCGGGTGGTCGAGGTCGTTAAGGCCTGGACTCGTGAGGGGAGGTTTGGGGTTCAATTCCCTCCCAGGACCGTCCTCCCTGACTGAGTTTTTTTCCAGGTTTTCCCCGTTCTCAATTTTTTTAATGGTGTTTAACGCCCGTTTTTACTACTGAGGCACCACAGGCGGCGACACTGATGATACATGAGATGAAATGAAATCGGGAAAGGATTTTTATCCAGACCTAAGTTTGGGGTACCTCCCCGGCATTTGTCATTTATGAGGACTAAGGAAAACCTGAAAAAAAAAAAAAAAAACAGAGAGGACGGTCGTGGTGGGAATGCAACCCCTGACCTCCCGCTCACAAGTCCGCGCCTTAACGACCTCGGCCACCAGTGGCGGTCCCGGATCCTGTGTCTCGAATATTTTCTTAATCAGAGATGACAGGTGCTGAGACACTGAATTTCTCTGAGTCTAATGATGCACCCAGGATTCGTTTCTGTCACAACCTGTGCATAAAAAACATTTCCTGCCATGTTTCTTCGTCCAGTCAAGTCCTGGGTACTTATTTCCCCGTTTCGAAAATGCACAAGTTACGTATTTTGATCAGCTCTGGGCTATCTGCCACACGGAGTGTGTTTAAGGTGAACCATCCTCTACCATTCCGTCGACATGCCTTCTCCATTTAGATCTATTACTCTTTATGTCGTCTACAATGTTTACCACTCTAAGCTGTGTTCTTGTATATTCATTTCGTAGACAGCATGGTCTTGTGACTCTCAAAGGTGAACGATGAAAACTCATTTGTGCGCTTCCAGATGTCTTTTATAACTTTTTGTTAAAATCCAACATTCGCTTCCATACAGGAATACTGCTTTGCTAAATGTATTGTTTTTGTTTAATTTTTATTTACTGTCGCTATTGTTGCATCGATCTTCTCGCGACGTACTTTCTCAGGGTAAGGAACAGCTTCAAAAAAACTCTTACCCAGACAGTTTGACCTGGCCGGGTTTCGAAACCAGGATCTCCGGATTAGATGTCGCAATAGACGAGGGAAGCGGGCATTAACTATTATACCATCTTAAAATGTTTTCTAAATTTTAATTTATTCTATTCACCACTGACTCTTATATTTCATTTCTAAAACCTTTTATGCAAATCACTTCTAGCTTGGTTTTTAATTGTATCATTTATGAAGATTTTTGCTCCTCTGATAAGGTTTAGACTTGAAATGGCATCGATTTTTTCTTGCTTGTTCAAATCTTCATATTATATCTCCTAGCGTCTTAAAGGAGTTTTGTCCTCCCTATGTGATCGTCAGCGTGTAATAATGTACTTGGTTGGATTCCTTTTGCATTGTAGATCTCCACAATTGGACGATATGGTCAATATGTACATTAAAGTAACGGGAACAGTGTACGGCCGCACACACTTGTAATAACTGGACATCTGCCCTGGGACCCATCTACCACACATCGGTCATTGTGGATAGTATTTTACGCAGAGTCGTGGCTGGCATCGAACTCTGCAGCAGTTTGATCATTAATGACGAGGGGTTTATTTTTCTACCTGCTGTCTCGCTGTCTCAGTTGTAACGGAAATTGGTGTGTTCTTATTCCGGTGTTCATTGCTTTCCATCAATTCATACAATTTCCTCTAACTCACCTGTCACTTGTCACCTCCCGTAAGGGGGGGGGGGGCGGTATGACCGTTGCTCTTCAGATGCTCCAGTTGCGGGCTCTGCGAACCCTGAGTGCCCGTGGTACCTCTCACGCACTAGAGGGAGCCGGGCTGGACTTGATTCGAGCCCTCCCGCAAGGGAGTTGTCCGGATTGGGTTGGACTCGACTTGGCAGTGGACCCATCACTTACGGGGAATTGAGGACCTACGATGGCGGCGTGTCCCAGGGGATGCCTAAGGCGTGTACCCTGGGGGCCGGTGCGCCGGAATCGCCGTTGTTGGTAAGGAGGGTGGTGGCTACCTTAATGCTGGAGTGACTCACCTCTTAAATACGAGTAGGTCTAAGCTAGTATGACTATCCACCAGTGAGAATCTGCAAGCTAAGGGAACTTAGCGCGCCTGGGCGACGCAATCGTCTGCAGCCGAAAGGCGGGTCTGTTTAAGAAACAAGGTACCGTCCTAATGCAAAAACCTACGGGTGGCACAGACCTCTGTGTTGTACCCCTGGTAAACCCGACGCAACCTGTCACTTGTCACCGTATGGAACCTTCAGTCTGGAGCAGATATTCAAATGTTTTGCCTCTGACCAACCCCCCCCCCTCTGTTGCCCTTTGCAATGTAATTTGGAGGCTTAGTGTTTTCTGGCTTTACACCAGAACATGCTACTCGATCAAGGCCCCAGTATGGCACATTGTTAAGGTTCCAAAACGGAATATTTAGGTTACGAACGTCTTCAATGGCTTTAGAATAACGACTTTCTCTTCTACGCCCACCGCAATAAATAAATGAATGAATAAATAAATAAAATCCATCACAGGAAAGTGTTGTAATTTTTAGGTTTAAACCTAATTTTGAATGGAGTTATGGATATGAACCGTTAGTAAACGTGGTTAATTATGTTCTTGGATGCATTAGCTAGAGTCTGAATGCCCTGTCCCCTCTATCTCCATGTTATAGGCTAACAATGTGTTTAATCCCCTTGAGGGTGTTATCGCGCTGAACATGAGTTCTAAACATTAAAAGACGTTTTATTGCGTCACTTCCTTTTGAAAACTGGCGCTCCTTGTATGGACAACAATGGTTAGTCTCTCATTTTATCACCAAGTTCAGTTGAAAGCATGTCTTTGAGTTCTGAAGACGTCGCCGCTGTCCCCTGGTTGATGGTGGAGGCCGCTACAACCATATACCATGATGCAAGAGACTGTGCAGCGGTTCCGTGAAACGCAGAGTTATTCCAGAAGACCTGGATCTGACAGGATCCTAGATGATCGCTTTCTCGTCTCACAAGTTCTAAGAAACCGCCACATAATAGCTGTTGAAGCGCGGAAGAGTTTAGAACATATGCGACGTGTTTATCGGAAACAAAATCGTCAATCGCGACGACCTGCTACGTCACCAGTTCTGGCCAGAGCGCACAGAGTCGCAGTTCGCTCGTCACCGCAGCCAATGGACTATGCAGCAGTCGTCTCTGAAATCTCCATAGGGTACGACCTGGAGCGCCGTTCTTAGAGTGCCATTCTCCGAGAGGACACCATTCGGCGGAGGTTCTGAGATGATGGCGGCGATATTTCTATGGAGGCCCGAACCGTTTTAGCCTCAACGCTCAGCCCTACATCAACGAG
This sequence comes from Metallyticus violacea, assembly GCA_030762175.1. NCBI lineage: Eukaryota > Metazoa > Arthropoda > Insecta > Mantodea > Metallyticidae > Metallyticus > Metallyticus violacea. The sequence goes on along the minus strand of CM060835.1, from coordinate 12,594,000 downwards.
GTTTGTGCCGATCACGCCACTCCCTATACTCCTTTTGTTTAGGGAAATTCCTATTCATGCACGACAATGCACGTCCACACACAGCGCATATCGTATTGCGGATCATGTGGAGACTGTTCGACTCGACTTTCCAGCTCGCAGTCCCGACCTAAACCCTACAGAGCATCTCTGGGATATGTTGGATAGACGCATCCAAGGTCGTAATTCTGTCCCGGATAATAGGAGAATATACACAGAGTTCTGTGTCGCCCAGTGTTTTTTTTTTCCCCCATTTTCGACGGCACCTAGAGTCTATTTCGACCCACCTTTCGGCCATAGACGATCTCGTTGCCCAAGCCCGCTAAGCGAACTTAGCTACCAGACTCTCACTGGTGGACAGGCCACGTCTAGCATAGACCTAGTCAATTTAAATGGTGAGTCACCCCATCCTTAAGGTAGCCACCACCCACCCCACGAAAACAGAGATTCAGGTATCACCTGCCCCCCTAGGTACACGCCTTAGGGATACACTGCCGCCGCAGATACTCATTTACCCGTGAGTTACGGGACCACGCCGAGTCCAATCTATCCGGACATTCCCCAACGCGAGGGGCTCCAACAAGTCCGGCCCGGCTGCTTATACCACGGGTACCCAGGGTCCGCAGAGCCCGCACCTGTCCGGGTGACACTCCAAGAGGAATGGGACAATAAGAGCATATTCACGTGTTAAAAAGTTCATTAAGGTGTAATATTTACAATTAATTTCTGGAATTATTTCGAAATTTATACTTAAATGTAATTTATTGTAAATGACAGTGGCATTTACACAGGAGTATTTTAAGCTAAAGGAATTCCATTGTTTATCTCCTGTGCACATTTTGCATAATGGCATTAACCCAGCTGGGTAACCAAGTATTCTATTTAAAATTTTCGCTGAAGTCGGCGACCATTTCACATCCAGGCTAACACATAGACCTTGACCTACAGACAGTGCTAGCCGTATAACAACCATGAGGGTACTGGGCGGATTTTGACACCGCTATGACTCTGCAAACAGCTGCAGGGAATGCGGTAGTAGTAACTTTATTGAGGTGAAAGGTTCATCCCTGAGTTGCTACGATACCATCGGAACAGTTCCCGTCGCTTTGAAAACGAAACCGAGGATTTGGACGAGGCAGGTACTTGCAAAATGTATTTTGACCCGTTGCACTCTTTCTGTCGAAAGCGTGTATCACACCATGGAGGAGATTGGTCTAGACTTCAGCAGTCTCGTACTACAAGGCAACAGATACGATGAAACTCATGAAGCCTACTTTCGTGCTGCACGCTACAGACTCAAGGCTACGCTTAAACCACAGTGACTCTGTAATTTTTAAAACTGCGAGGGTAGGTCCATAAGTTTCCGGCCGCGCCGATAAGGATTATCGCCTTTAAAAAAGTTTTATCTGGTGTCATACCTTATCTGTTAATAAATATTTGCAGCTGTAACTTCCGCTCCGCTATGTTCAGTTGTTCAGATATAGTTGCATAAACAAGGTTCTGTGTAGAAGATGTGACATGTTCAAAATAGAATATCGAGTGTTATTAAGTTCTTCACAAATGAAATTAAACAGCGATTGAATGGTGCATAAAGGAAAGCTTTCCCCTCATTTCTAGAGTAAAAGAATTGGACAATTTTTTTCCTAATAGGTCGAGAAAGCATTGAAGACAAAGAGCGTGCAGGTCGGTCTTTGAAGGTGCTCACTCCTGAACTCATCGCTCTTGTGGAAGGAGAAATTATGGAAGACCGGCGGCTCAAAGTTACAGAAATAGCAGCAAGATTGGGTATTTCTGAAACAACAGTCCTTCGAATTATTCATGAACATTTAAACATGAATAAGGTTAGTCAAGATGGGTGCCTAGATTTCTTTCCTCAGTTCAAAAGCAGCAACGAGTCATCTGTTGTCAGGCATTTTTGGAGCTCTGCCGTGGCAACGAGAGAGAAGTTCTGCAAACCACTGTTACAGGAGATGAAACTATGGTCCTCTACTATGATCCTTTGCCCAAAAGAGAATCAATGTATTGGCAGGCGTAAACCTGGCGAAGCACCGCCTCTAGAGGCCAAGGTCACTCAGTCAACCAAGAAGATCATGGCTATAATTTTTGGGACTGTGAAGGAATACTCTTCATTGACTTCAAGAAGAGGAACACCACAGTAAATGCGGAGTACTATGCTGGGCTACTGCACAGACTACGTGCTTCCATCAAAGAGAAAAGGCGAGGAAAGCTGAATAGTGGTGTGCGCCTTCTTCACTCCAACTCAGCTCTTGTTGCAAAGGAAACTGTGAAGAAATGTGGCATCAAGGAGATCGACAATCTACTCTACAGCCCAGATCTAGCTCCCAGTGACTATTTCTTCTTCTCAAACTCGGGAAGGAAATGTAAGTGTGACGAAAAAGTGATGGATGTTGTTTATGCCCATTTTGCAGATGAGACTTCTGACTATTTTTATTAGTTTCCCGTCGTTACCTTGATATTAAATTGTGATTCATTTGAGAAGGTGACTTTACTGCATAGCTCGGCAGTCCAATGGGCATATTCCTTGGTATTTTTATTGGAGCTTTCTTCATTTTAACTGTAAAAAGAAGTTTCTTCCGTGTCCGTCTAGCAGGTAGACATTTCTGAAAGTCTGTATCTGACGGTTTTGCTGCAAACCATCACACTAGAAGCTTCTTCCTGCCTTATTTTCAACTCCACTGAAGTCATACGCCAGTTTTTCAGACAGATCCGCTTTAAAACACGGTCCTTAGCAGCAGCAGAAGAATTTTTTGTATTTCTTCCTTTAATTCTTTCAAAATTTCCATTTTTTTTATTTGGCCAATAATCTTGATACATTGTGCTGGTTAAATGCCATCTGTCGAGTAGAAAGGCTCTCAAAAGCTAATGCGACAATAACTCTTTTTGCCAGAAGCTAATTAATTTCTTTACCCATTCTGTTCAGCTGTTACTAAACACACATCACTGACCACTACATTAAAACCAACAAAAAGGTTGTAATGTCATAACAATGGAACGTGTTCAGAAGTTCTGTTGCATACAACAATGCATAACCACTTATAGATAAAACAAAATAGTGAACTCATTGTTGACATTAAGTAAGGTAAGTGTAAAAATACATAAAATATGTAGCTGATGCAATAATTTTTTCACTACTTTTTGTAAAAATGGTTTCAAAGGTAAATAAACGTTTCTGCTACAGCAAGACACTTCTGCAGGTCTCCGAAAGATATCCAGCTGATGAATTCTTGTTTTCTCGTGGCCTCTATTTACATATCTCAGAATTTATATGGAAATAAATCTGCCATTTATTTCTTCCATTCGGATCTTAACCACGATCAGTGCTTACTCTTTTGAGAAAGAAAATTTGTCTTTCTCCAAACAGAAAGAAAACGAAAGTACACGAGGCAAGCTGCCTTATATGAACAAAACCGTTTATTTCCGAAGGCCACTAATTTAGTTCGGAAACGACTTAGAGATAATTACTTAAGCTATCGAGATGTATATATTTTGGACGATATACCTCGCTGTAGATCTAGTGTAAGGCATGCCCAGAAAAGATGGTTTATGAATCACGAGAGCGGCTGAAGATAGATACATTTTCTCGCGAAAATTATTCATGAAATATGGAATCGTGCGCACGGTACGCGAAGATGCCAGTCACCCAAGAGTAAGATCTGGTCGGTGTGAACGGCCCATGCCTCCGTGATGCTGCATGACTTTCTCAGCTCGTGCTGAGGCGGCTGCCTCGAGCACGGCCCCCTGGCAATTACAGATCCAATTTAGATCGAGAGCAAGAAACACCAGAGTCAGCCATGCACCTCTAGGCTCACGTTTAAAGCCTGTCCGTTTATTCATCTGCAACACACATACGCGTTGCATTTCTCTTTCCTTTGCCGAGATGTTTGCACTGGTAAGTAATCAAATCAGGATGTTCAGAAACGATAAATGAAGATACAGTGGTGGAAAAAATTATTAATTCACCGTTAACTCTTTAATATTTTCATTCCAATCTTTGAATTATTTTCAGAAATTGTTTTATTTCCGTCATATTATTCCATAATTGGGTTAATACATTATTATTTATTTTATTTATATTTAGTATATATGTTTATTAAAAAAACAGAATCAAAATTATCGCATTAAAACTAATTTATTATTTTAAAATAGTAAATATACAGAAGGTGCCAAAAAACGTATACACACTTCAAGCAAAGAAAACACTGTGATAACACAACAAAACTGAATTCACACAAACAGAAAATGATGAGCACTAATCATCTTAGACTTTTACAGTTACAACAGTTGCTCAAAATGCTCACCATCGGCGTCGATACACTTCTGAGTACGTTGAACTGTTGATTGAGCAACGTTTGCGAAAGTGTCCTCAGCACATGCCGTTTCAATTTCTTCCCGAAGTGCTGCCAGTGTAGCTGGTTTTCTACGGTATACAACATCCTTAAGAGTTCCCCATAGGTAGAAGTCCAACGGCCGTTCTATTCTGTACACACGTCTCCATTGTCTTTGAACTTCAACATCATTCTCGGCTTTCCAATACCACTTCAAAATTGTTTTCCGCTGTTCAAACGATAATCTTGGCTCCATTTTGTTGTAGCAACGCTAGTATAACGTAATGTGAGTTGCATCTGTTTACAGAACATCATACTACACATTTACTGTCGTTTTTCGGTCCAAATTTGAAATATATTAAATAGATATGTACTGAGAAGGTGTGTATACATTTTTGGCGCCCTCCGTATAATGCGTTAAAACATTTATTTGTGATATAGACATATTAATAAATATATATTTCATCTTTTGTAAAACCCAGCTGCCTAATCAATTGCATTGTTCATTAGTACTTTGTTCGTCCAGCGCGTGCTTGAGTCACTGCCTGGCATCGTTTGGGCACAGAAAATTAAATTGTTAATGTATTCGTGAGTCACTTCATCAAACCAAATGTGCACAATTGTCTCCTGTAGTTCTCTTTTATTGCTTGGCTTGTTTCTTGCAATAGTATTCCCCATAACCTTCCAGCAGTTCTCAATCGGATTCAGGTCTGGACTATTTCCAGGTCAGTTTAGAATATTCACCCTGTTTTTCTAAGGAATGACTGATCATTGCATCAACATTACCTATATTCCATTTTAATACAAATATTAATCATAATAATTATCTTCAAAGCTCTTGATAGGGGACAGAATCATCTTGGAAAATGTAGCTTGAGGGATCACCAAAATGGTCTCGTATTGTGGGCATCAATTTGTTTTCAAGGATATCTAAGTAGACGTTAGCTTTAAGAATGCTATTTACAAAGTTTATATGATCTCTGCCATAGCAAGAAATGCACCTCAGATAATCTGATCTTTTGGATGTTTCACTGTTTGTGTTATGCATAAAAGCAATCGTTTTTCGCCACTTCTGTGACGCATGCACATTAGAGATCTGAAAAAATTACCCTATTCCACATCCATGCTGCGTGCTCTTTTGCCCACTGTAGTCGCTTCTGTCTCAAAGGTTTCTTTATGTGTTGACAGACAGGAAGTTCTGCTTCAAGGATCTACTTCTGATAGTTCTGCTGGTCACTGAGATGTCACATATTCTTTCTATTGTCGTTTCAGTTCTGACGTGATAAGCCAAATTCATTGTATATCATTCACAGTAGGTATTTGCATATTTTTCATAAAGTTTTCTTGAGTTTTAATAATAAGAAAGCATGTATTCACAAGGAAATTTATCAGTCCTGGTGGTCTAGTGATAACCATACTTGCCTCGTAGACCTAAGATAGCGAGTTCAAACCCGGCCAGGGTCGATGGCATAAACCCTAAATATGGCTTCCTGCGGAAGGGAAGCAAAGCCATGGGTCCCATGACGTACATTTACAGCACGTAAAAGAACCTCAAGCCTGAAAGAAGAGGCATCTGAGAAAAAATTATCAGCCATTTCACGTTCTGAATTGAATGGGACGCTGATGACCTGAGATGTTAAAGAGCGTCCGTAAATAAAACAAATCAACATCCAGAAAATATAAACATATTACTTTTTTAAAATAGGTCTTACATGTACACCTGTTGTTATTCTAATTGTCCTCTTTTTAGAACGTTCTTGATATTAATCCATATTTCACGAATAAATAGAAAAAAAACATAATAAATAATTTTAATGCAGCTTCTGGAGCGAAAATGAGGAAGTAATATAGAGAATTTATAGCAGATCTTAGTTTTGCTGTAATCTGTTCTACATGTATTTTGCAATTGACATATTTATCAACTTGGAGACATAGAAACTGACATCTATGGGCAACCTGATTCTTAAAATCTCCATTAATTTTGCTTACTAACTCCGAAAATGACAATGAAAAAAAAAAAAAACGTATGTGTATATAGAATGTTAATGAACTACACCGAAATAATTTCAGAGAGTGTAGAGTTGTTATATATAAACATTTAAGATAGACAATGTATGGTTCACAACTAAACATAACGCAGTTTTATGGTGTTAAGCATTATAGCATCAGATGCTGATAAGTTGGTGTTAAGGCCAAGCCAAGTAAAAATTAGCTTATAATGTCTTTAAATCGCCGTAGAAATAACATTTCCTCAGTTCGTTATCAGAGTTTTCAAGATTTAATGGCATAAAAATCCCTCAAATTTCGAATTAAAACACATGACAATGCGACACTGATCATCTATTAACTGCCTTCTTGTATCATGGAGCCAAGACGGACTAAATAAATATAAATGCAAATCTAGCCTACTTTAGAACGAGCTCTTTAACTTCTTGTGTGGCGTAATGCATAATGCAAAAGCTTATGTTCCGCTGACTGCGGGTTCAATTCTTGGCATCGCTTTTTGTTATTCATTTATTTAATATGAAATGCTGCGTAACACAATATAGAATTATGGATGAAATTTATGCTTTCAAGTTTTATTCCCTTTCTCAACAATGAGTGCATTACCAACACAATGACTAATAAGCTTACTGCTAACGTGATGACTAAAACTTAATTTATCTAACACATGCTCAGGACACGATTCTGACTGGTAAAATGAATAACAGCAACATGGGTTGTAATTATATGGAATTGATATGTTAAGATTTAAGTGTATAAATTGAAACATCAAACTAAAACGTAGGTTAACATCTGTAATATTAGGACTTAGTCAGAAAACAAACAAACAAAAAGTGATGAACGAATTGAACTCGAAAACAAGTGAGCATCTCTTACTTTAAAACTAATGTCATAACCATAGCGACGGAGTGATACGTTCAGAAACCTCCTTCATTATCGTATGTTATGTATGCTTTCGAGGGGCATCTGCATTAGCCAGTGGCGTACTGGGCTTTAGAAACTTGTAGCCATAATTTCGAAATTTGAACAGATTGTTTCTGTGTAGTTTATGAACACACTATATATCCGTTACCCTCAATTTTATTTATTTATTTTTTGTTTTTTCTGAACGAAACTCAGCATATAAGCATCAATTAACAAACAATTCGTAGAGTTCCTTAACCATAAAAATTGGACCATTGGGGATGGGGGTTAACCTAAGGCGAAATTAAAAAAAAAACGCTCTATCGACCGCAATTTTTGTTTTCTCTGAATGAAACTCGGTATTTTTTAAAAATAAATTGATAAAAATAGTTTCCTAAAATCAGGGCAATCGGGACATTAGGAGTGGGATATACCTGAAAACGTGTAGGGGTTACAGCAAAATTTAAAAGTCGCTCTAGCGGCCGCAATTTTAATTTTTTAAAGGAAATGCGTCATATGCTATGGAAATAAAATAAAAAATTCCTTCTGAAAATCAGTGAAATTGAACTGATAGGAGCGGGATTTACCTGAATTCCATATTTTAAATATTACTCTTTGGGACACCACTATTTACTTTTTCTCAAGAAACTGCATATAAAAAATTTAAATAAGATAGGAAAAATAGTTCCTGAAAATAACGGAAATCAGGTCATTAGGAGTGGAGTTTTACCTGAAACCAATATTTAAAAATCACTCTAGCGGTATCAATGTGTTTCTTCACAACAAAATTCGGTTTATATTATTTAAATAAAATTAGAAAAATTAGTGTCTAAAAATTAGGGAAAATTGACCATTAGAAGTAAGTGTATACTTGAAAATAGAATGTATTTAATTTTCTCTATAATGTTTTAAAATAAAAGGACAGATTAAATCAGCATATAAACTGTATTTATAACGATGCATATGTTTTATATTTAACAAAAGTATCGCCGGAAATGTGAAATGTTAATCTAACATGTGTGTGATAATTATATTTATATGTAAGAGCGCTCTGTAATAATCTTCAGAAAACGTTTTCGTTACATGTTTTTACTGCAATAACATTTAAATTAAATTTCAAAGCCACTGAAAATCGATGTAACTTTCGATTGTTTTTACTTGCTTTGCACATAGTAATTGTTTTTAAATAGTAACATGTTTTTGTTTTATTGAAACATATGAACATCGTCTTCTTAAATACATAATGTAACTCGAAACTTTCTGCTATTTCTCTCTATTTTAGTAAATGTAAAGATAATATCAAGGGCTTAGTTCATAAATAGGGTTACATTTAAAAAAAAGCCCACAGTATAACTTTGTCTATCAGTGGTCATATATTTAATTCAATTAATAATATACCATTGTTTTGTGAATTAATCTCAACTACTACAACTACAACAACAACAACAACAACAATAATAATAATAATAATAATAATAATAATAAATAGTTCTAAAAAGAAAAGATAGTTATTCTTTTGTAATACTTATAAACTGCAATAATTCTAATTTTGTTCCCCTAACACCACAGAGTAATACCATAACTTATTTCATTTTATTAGTTTACGCAGCTCCTGCGTGACGGACTTTTTATTACAATTTCATGACTAACTTAGTGAAAAGTAGTTTCAAATTACGAACCACTTGTGATGTTGCTCCTTCAGGAAGAGCTGTTTAGAACGTTACCGACGCATACCTGAGGTTCCTCTGGGGTGCTCGCCAGCGGCAATGTGTTCATCAGCACCCATTTGTCTGTAACGGATGCTCATGTTTTATTCATCTTCTTAGCCTTTTATTGGGACAGAATCACTTGTTTATCTTGTTGCGGTATTTGATTGAGGGTTTTGCAAAGGGGCTTCGCGTCAACAACCTGCCAAGTTGTGAAACAGAACAACGAACCCGGCAGTGCGCCCTGAACCAGCCGGCTTCACATCGTCAGGTCAGTGTAGGCCTTTATAATTTTGAATTGTGGTTAAGAGCCATTTCACTACCACGGCAGCATAGGCCATATTTGTAGTGCTGTTCAATAAAGAATGTTCATAATATTTTTTTTGACTACAAACCTTTACTAATCTTTACTTTTGATGGTCTTTCACAATATGGTCCCCCTGCCCTAGCGCTTCTGCCAGAATATTAAGATGCGCTGGAAATCATTTTTGACATGTCCTTCAGAAGGGCCTCAACAACCTTCACCACTTCTTCTGATGATGGAAAATGCCTTGCAAGAAGATGTTTCTTCAATTTGGGGAAAAGGAATAAGTAATTCGGGCTAAATCTGGACAATAGGAAGGGTGAGGGACACACATATTGACAATTGTGAGAGATTCAGCAACAGCATTTGCAATGTGGGGCCGTGCATTATCAACAGTTGTGTGTTAGGTACGACATGATGGCAAACCTTTCCATGAATATCGGAAAACGAGATGACCATAACTTTCCCGGCAGAAGCAACAACTTTTGTTTCTTCTTCTTCTTGCATCATCTTTTAAAGAAATTCCATATCTTTCTGTCTTCAACTACATGCAAACCTGCACGTGAACTTCCTTTTATTTTGGAACCAGTAGTCTTGGAACGCATTGTACCCATGGTTTCGCATTGCAAGGATTTCAAGGCAGGAAGTAGCGTGAGCCTATAGAATGAAATCAAATTAAACTTGGATAAAGAGGTGTATATGCTTGTTCTAGGGAGAAAGGCAAGATCAGGAATGGCCTGATTTAGACAGGGAGGTTGGAAGGCTCAAAACATAGCGGATAGTTCTGGTAGGAGAATCTGCCCATTTTGTGGAGGGGAGCAGGGATGGTATATATTCTGGCCGAATGTACTCACTGGGAACACCTGAGAAAAACACTCTTTCCAGAAAATAATTGGCAATTGTGAAATGACCTTAACTTTTCCAGCAGATACAACCACTTCTGCTTTTTTCCCCCTCCCCCATCACCTTTGAAAGAAATTCCACATGTTTCTGTAGCATAATCTTTAACTACATGTAAACCTGCACGCGATTGATATGGTTATTCTGAAAAAGGGTTCATTTATACGATATTCTTATCATTTTGCAATTAACTGTTTTTTTGTATTCGGCAGCGTCTGTTTGTAACTAATTATATGGTAAATATGATATAATTTTATGTACTTAAGTTAAACTATTTATTTCAGTTTTTCTCTTTACATGCCGAGTTTGGTGAGCAGGTCTAATCATTTTGCAACGCACCTTATTCCATCTGAGTGCAAGTAATTGCTCTGCTGGCAATAATTAACTTTTGCTCCTATATACTAAAACAGAACAACATATAGAAGGTAAACTATTTGCAGACATGTTTCAGTCTTTAAATATTTTGTAGTTCAAGCAGCACAAAAAGAGTACAAAACCTGCAACAAACAAAAATGAAAGTCAAAGCCTGATGGAAAGATGCACGAAAAGGTACAGCGCTTAAGTTGCCAGCTATTTATTGTGGTGAAAGAAAACAAAATATGTACTCCATTGCAGGAAACTTGAAGATGGCATGTTTTTATAAATGTATTCGGGTCAATCGATGAAACAGCGAATGGTAATTTAATGATCGTGTGTTCCAATCACGCTCCGACCATGCACAAGCTAAACCATTATCTCGTAAGATGCGAATTTTCTTGTGTAAAACAATCAGTTCGGACGGAACTGCAGAGCAAGCGTGCATACATTGGGAGTCAAAGAAAAAAAAATAGAAAGAAGAAGAAAGAAAAACCGGCAATACATGATATTTTTTATTCCTTTTAATTTTAGCACTATTATATGTGAATTATTATAATTCCATTCATTTTGGACCATTACTTTTCCAAACATTTTGCAACCACTCATATGTATGCGGATAATTTTGAATATACAATTTACTTTATTGTATGAACATGAATATGAATGCAAGTTGATCACATTTCATAATTATATCGTTTTTAACTGTAGAATAACACAAGGTAACACACCTGCATTAGTAACACAATGACACACCTTTCAACACTCAATGACAATCTCAGAAGCGGATGTTTCCTTCTCTGGCTTGTATCACAGCTTGCAACCTTACGAACCTGTTGGGCATCAAGTCCTTTGGTTTTCTTGTGGTATGACCTCCCATTGTTCTCGTAAAGTCTCCCGAAAGTCGTTGAGGCTCTCAGAAACATTTGCCGAACATTTATCCCCATCATGTCGCAAACATGCTCAATGGGTTGAGGTCAGAGTTTCGTGCTGGCCAAACTAGTGCCTGAATCCGTATCTCATGCAACTACCGTGTCACAGTGTGGACGGTTATTGTCATACATGAAGCGGAAATCACTACCAACACACGGACCACAGGGAGATAACGTGTTTCTGAAGAACTTCATCAATGTACCGGTTTGCATTCAGGGCTTCGTTCCACACGAAAACCAACTCTGTCTCGGCTTTCACACAGATGCCAGCCCACACCATGACGGAACCTTCTCTGAAAGCCATCGTCGATGAGAAGGTGCAAGGGGCATGCCTTTCTCCAGTCCTCCTCCATACTCTTTCCCTGCAATCAGGCGATCTTAGGCTGAATAGAACAGTTTTCCATAGCTCCTCAGTGCAATCCAGATGCAAACCAAAGGCAATGCTTGCCGATGTTGCTGGGTAAGCGAGACTAAACATTCTTGCAAAGCCTTTCTCATATCCAAAAGTTCATGTGAAATATAATGCACAAGGCCCATCGAGGTCTTTGCAATGTCAGTCAATTCGGGTACCTTCAATCGGCCATCAATGAGGACGGCATTGTGAATTTTTATCGCAGTCTCGTCGTCGTAGCAGAATTGGGGCGACCTGAGCGTTCACCATCCTGAATGGACGTAAAATCACGTTTAAATTCAGGAGCCCACTTTTAAACCGTCAACAACGAAGGGGAAGAATCCTTTAAAGTAAAATATAACTTTTTAGTGTTTTTGTTACGGTTAAAACCTTCAAAACAAAGCACTTTATCACAGCTTGTAGTTTAGTTTTATCCATTTTGTAGAAAACGTTAACACTAGTTTGTTTACATGATCGTCACAAACAAGTGACCGCACTTATGCGTCCGAAACTTTACGGCGCGCTATCTAAAGGATGCTACTTAACAACTGCCATTAGTAATTTGCCCATCTTCACGACATTCCTGAGTCAGACCGAGAACTTTTGGACACCTCCAGTATATTTATTGCATTAGCTTAATTTATAAACTATTTAAAAATTACTTAAATTTGTACTAACATCTTCGAGGAAAATTACCAAAATCTGTCATACAATTCTTTGTTTTCTACAGTAAAGAGATATTTTGTATAATTACGAATGTCATGTTAAGTGGCGCGCAAACTTAAATAGAACGAGAGAAAAATGTTGCATTTCGTTATTCTTTTGGTGTGTTTTTTTTTTTTTTCCCTCTGTCTTTCATGTCTTTCTATTCTTTTTGTTCGTCTCACAAGAAAGAAATGCAGAAGAGTGCATACTGGGCGGCAGAACAAGGAGAAAGAAACAAAGTTACCGGGACCATTAAAAAGTTCTAAAATAAGCAGAAAGTGTTGTACATGAACCCAGTTCTAGTAAGTGCAAGATGTTTGGGGTAGTAACTTGATATTTGAGCGTAGTACATGCAAGGAAGGAGTCATGTAGCTGAAGCCATAAAAACAGAAGCAATTCCATGGTGTTGTAACGTAAGTCGAGGCCGATCTGCATCTTGAGAATCCGCGACGTAGCTCTTGCAAGCAAGGCGTCTGTACTGCTTCCGGTTTGCATGCCCTCAAGACGAAAGTCATTAAGCCTCTTGTACATCTCGTTTTGACCCCGCAGCAATCTCTCTCGAGTTTCTGTAATGGATTGATGTGGTCAACGAGTTGTGAAATTACGTAGCTTCATGCGCCCAGGCTGAAGTGCGAGTTATCTCCTGCGACAGACTGCTGGAGTCGAGAGAAAACGGCAGCCAGTGTGCACATGCAATGTGAAAATAACCCACTATTATTACACCAGGCGATAATTCCATTCGTTTAAACTCGCTGAGGACTCGATAAACACTTAAATGTTCAAAAGTTATATGTGCTCACTAATCAACCTTGTTGCCTCGCATTACCTTCTGAAATGCAGGCCATCCAGTATATATCCTTACCGCTCGCACAGAGTTTTGCGACTCGGCAGTTGGACATGCCATAGCCGACCGCGCCTGTACTCTGATTTCGTTTCTTAAAACTGCATAAAATCTTACCTTATAGCGGAAATGTCGTCCTCTCTAAGCAACAGGCATTTTACCGATTAAACACGTTCCGACTGACACGATTTAGTTCGACCACTGTAATGTTAGATCTGGAGAGCGAGAGGGTCATACGCTAACACTGATTACACTATCCTCAAACGCATCCTTAATTTTACCCATGGACTCCTCTACTGACAGAATATTTCTTGAAACCACAATATTATTTCTCCTCTTCCGTCAGCTGATTAAAAAACGGGGGCAGAATGTCTTTTTGGTACCTCCCTCCATTTACTACGAGGGTTACTTTTAAGTTTTTACAAAAACCAGGAAAGAAAAATAAATTTTTAAAGCAAACTGTTTTATTTCAGAAGAGAATCATGGGAAGACATTCTAAAGTGTAAGGCGAGTTGCTATTTATTTTTAAAGTTGTTAATCAGTGCATAGAGCTGGCGATTTGGATACATGGACTCTTGGGTTTCTGGAATACAAGCACAGCTCTATATGTGCGGTAAGCAAACATCTTCAAGAACACCATTAACTTCCACCCGTGTGCAATAACCTGTCTATATTTATTTCGCCCGGAGCCCACTGTAACTCAGTAGAATTTTCCTTCCTTTATTTCGACCTGGCCAATTAGTTAAAATAAACACATTCCGTATATTGTACCTCAAGGTATGACCCCAATATGTTGTACATACGTCCAGCTTTATTGCCTGGGTTCTGTTTGTAGCGCGGTTAACTGTAACATTCACATAATGTCAACCCAAACAAACACGGTCTGCCTTCCTTCATATTGATACAGCGGAGATAAAAGGGGTACACAGGAACGTATAATTAAAGAAAAGGGTGGAGTTGGACGGAACACAATTATAACAACAGATGTATCTGAGAGACCTGACTCCAAAATATGAAAACAAGGTCTTCTGTCCTAGATATTCTCTAATTTAAAGCATAGGGATGAATGTCCATAACGAAGGTCAAAACTTTTGTTCCAAAAAAAAAAAAAAATAGAAACAAACCTCGGGTTTGTTAATATCTCTGCTGTAAAAAAAGTATTTCTACTACAGATATCTCTGCATAAATAAAGGGATGACACATTTGAATAAAAACCGAGAACATTTTTTAATAAATTAAACAGCTTTCAGGTGTATATAATGTCACCAAAACTTTAATAAGAATTATTTATTATTGCCGAATGTAAGCATTCCGAAATATTTACTATTGACGTTTAAGTCACCGGGATGTTGGTGGCAAATATCGAATGTCCCCTCTGAATATTTCTGACCTTATGACCCTGAAGTTTCAAGACTGGAAAATCTTTAAGACATTGAATACTGACTAAAACAAATTGCGTACAGCTTTCTTCTTCTTCTTCTTCTTCTTCTTCTTCTTCTTCTTCTTCTTACTACTACTACTACTACTACTACTACTACTAGTACTACTACTACTACTACTACTAGTACTACTACTACTACTACTACTACTACTACTACTACTACTACTACTACTACTACTACTACTATTTCATGTTATGTTAGGCTGTTCATATGCGGTAAATGCTGCGAAGAAAATGAATACAAAAATTATCAAATCAAGGCGATATTTGTTCAGTGAATTTGCTCTTAGATAATTGTTTATTTTGTACAGTAATTTTGCACAACGCCGCTCATATCTCTTTATGATATTCTTCTCTCCTTCCCCCACTTGATTATCAAGTAATGGAACGCATTGCTGTAAAACTGCTGTAAAGCGCGGAAAATACAATATACGCTTTTCAGAGATTTGTCATTTACGCAATTATAAAACAAAGTTACGCTCGCAGCTGTTTAACCCAACTTTTTATATACAGAAACAAAAATTATACGTTCTGAACTAAACAGAGAAGAGAAATTTAGAAGAAAAATAAATAATAATGCTTAAAAATGCTTGACCGTTATTCAGAAACATCAATAAACAAGAAAAACCATAAACTGGTGTAAAAGCACTACCTACCCATCTTAATTAATATTTCTTTCTACATAATTGCGTATTATTTCAATGAAAGTTATTGGGATTTCACCCCTATTTTGAAAAGAAAAGGAATTTTCATGACGATTAACGTTTTAAACAACTCATAAGTTTGACAGATGTTCGTTAAACACACGTGATGGCCACGACATCAAATGGATTCATTGAGAAGTAAACCCAACTCGGGGTCCGATTTAGGAGCAACAGGTGCCGACACACGCAGTCCCTACTGTATACACTGTGTACACACTTAAGTTGTAGTAGGTGTATGTTAGCACGGGAACAAAATGGTGTGTCAAAAATACTTCGTTATTAAGGACACTTAGTAAAGACATAATGACAATTTTCGTGCTGAACCTCAAACAGAATACGAGCTGAGTTTAACTGTACTGTCTAAACAAATGAAGATTTTACCACTTGTTAAGCTATTGTTTCTACACTAAAAACTGTTTTTAAATTCTGACTAACCTGAAATGTTATTTCCGTAATGGGCGGTGCTATTGATGTGCTGCTTTCACTGGACTGAAGTTTAAATAGGGCTCATAATTGCAACTACATTTTTTTCCTAATAGAACGATGCCTATTCACATCAAGAAAATAAAAATAAACGAAATTAGAATGTCAGTGTGTTTTGCAGGATTCTAGTGCAAATAGTTTAGGACCTATCAAACTTTTAAATGTTTTAATTACTGGGCTACGATATTCGTGTGTTTGTTTACACGTTCTTTCCTTTACACTGATTGCATTGGGACTTTCTTGTCAGGACTTTATGATAGTTCTGGAAGTAGGACGGGTTTTTTTTCTTCAATGGTGTTTTTTTTTTTTGATTGATTTATTTATGGATGCTCTTTAACATCTCAGGTCATCAGCGTCCCATTCAACTCTGGGCGTGAAACGGCCGATAAATTTTGCTCAGAGGCCTCTCTTTCAGGCTTGAGGTTCTTTTTCGTGCCATAAATGTACGACACGGGACCCGCGGCTTTACTTCCCTTCCGAAGGAAGTCATACTTAGGATTTTTACGCCCGAAAAAATCCATCGGTCCTGGCCGGGTTCGAACCGGCGATCTTGGGTGTAGGAGGCAAGTATGGTAACCACTACACCACCAGGACCGACAAACAATAGTGTTTAACATCTGCTTTTACTACTGAGACACTATAGGCGTTGGACACTGATGATACATAAAATGGAATGATTATTGAGAAAGGATTTTTTTAATAAATGAAGGAAACGTTCCAGGCCTAAGTTTAGGGTACCCCGCCGGCATCTGCCATTTATGAGGACTGAGGAAAATCTGCGGAAAAAAAAACTCATTCAGGAAGGACGGTCCTGGCGTAATTCGAACCCCAGAGCTCCCGCTCGTGAGTCCGCGCATTAACGACCTCGGCCATTCTGGTATTTACTAACAATGAAAAAGTCGACAGGAGAATGAAGGAAGAGCAATGTTCTTTCTTGTAATGTGTACGCTGTACGATATCCCAATAGACGTACTACATTTGTCTCCACCAATTGTTTCAAAATCGTTGGATTGGACGAAAGGGACCTGTACGTTGGCCTGTCCGTTCACCAAATTTGACCCCTTTGGACATTCCTTTATGGGGAAAGCTAAAATACACTGTCATCTACAAGGACATACCGAAAGATATGAAACGTTGTATCAACTTCTGCTGAAATCTACAGTATGTGTAGTAATTTTTACCTGACAAACTGGAACCTTGTATTGTAGTTGATGATCATTATTTTGAACACACACACACACACACACACACACACACACACACACATGCACTAAATAAGAACGTCGTAGCCTAGCTTCTAAACTACTTGCATTAGAACCCTAAAAAAAACACCATTGATATTCCAGTTTCCTTCAGTTTTATTTTCTTGATGTCACTAAACATTGTTGCATTTGAAAAAAAAATGTAGTTTTATTCAAGAAATAAATGTTCTAGCAATTATTTACATCTGTGTATGGGTTGCAATTGTGAGCCCTTGTCTAAACTTCGATTCTGTGAAATCAGCATATCAATAGCACTTTCTATTTCAGCAATATTTTCGGAGCACGTTTCAGTTAGTTCACAATGTATATGGGTGTAATCTGTAGTTTCATATTAAGCATAAAAACCAAAAAGTATTTTTGGACCCAAAATATGAAAGCAGTTTGATGGCAGCCAGGCCTCTATATTTTAATATCCATTTAAATGCTGCAAACACACGAAAACTATATACGGGCATAATTTGCAAACTATGTTGTTCCATATTAGCGTAAAGGCCAGAAATCGATATTTTGACCCAAAAATATACCAGGTTCCTTAAAGTGCGAGCATTAGTATGGTTTTTATGGGCTAAACATATCGATTGCCTGAAGATTCGTCGTGAAATATCGGCCATATATAGGCCAAATTCACTGTCGCGTCTTCCTACCTTGAAGTGGTGCCTAGCAATTTGCACAAGGCTGTACGGATGTGACGGCAAAGGAGACAAACACAGAAGACACTGTACTGCAGGCGGATGTTTTCAGCAAAGCAGAGTGACTGTCGCGGAAATTGCTCAGAGTTGGGTATCTTGCTCATTTCATCGTCCAGATCAATTGGAGGATGTTGCAGTTGTCAGGGAATTAAAAAAAATTGTGAAAAGTCCAGGCACTGAGTCTTATGTCCAAAAATTGTGTGATTTACCTTGTTCAATGAAAGCTTTTTGCCCCGAGATAACCAATTATAACTTACTTTCTGAATTTGGAGGTGGGAAAACACTGAGGAATTGAATTAGGTTGTTGTTGATTTGGTTTATTTACGGACGCTCTTTAACATCTCGGGTCATTAGCGTCCCATTCTATGCAGGGCGTGAAGCGGCCGACAAAATTTGCTCAGAGATCTCTTCTTTCAGGCTGAGATTATTTTACATGCCGTAAATGTACGACACGGGACCCACGGCTTTACTTTCCTTCCGAAGGAAGCCATACTTAGGATTTTTACGCCCGAAAAAATCCATCAGTCCTGGTCGGGTTTGAACCCGCGATCTTGGGTTTAGAAGGCAAGTATGGTTACCACTACACCACCAGGACCGACTTGAATCATGTACAAACGCAGTTTCTATAACGGTTGCTACAAGTAAGGAGGGGTACAGCAAATTGTGGGGTTCTTAAAGAGTTTGGTATCTTTAACGAAAGTGTGAATTTAAAAATAAGAACAATTAAGTACTAATTAAGAATAATACCTAGAGATCAAGCACTTCATCGAGCAATATGTCTAAAGGAGCAAATAAGGAATGGGCATCAAAAGTAAGGAAAGGCTTAGACAAGCTGGTTAACAGACGTTTGCGAGATCTAGATAGGCAAAATACTGAGTCTCAATGCGCAGAAAAAGTATCGCTTAACCTGCAAACTCAAATAGATCCGGTGTGGGGAAGGGGAGATTATCTAGATGTCTGTGATAGAGCGTGCATTCCAACAACAATTTGAACGTCTGCCTGGAAGTGTTGGTGCATGCAAGATATACATAATTTGGAAATATTTCTAGAGAAGACCCAACAAAGAAGGCTAATGTTTACAAAGGAGAGAGGGGTTTTGGAGAGAGGGACTCAAGTAAATGGAAGGGGGCTCAGGGGTAACTATTCATGTTTATGTATTTCTATATATAATTAATCGTAGAAAACGCGTCATGTAAGTATATGGATATGTTGGTATACTTTAGGTATGTGTGTAAGTATATTTTGATTGTTACAAGGACGATATTAGCATGTACGACCGTAAGGCCCATGTGACAGTTGTACTTACTTGAATGTATTTTAAAGCAGGTACTTTCTGAATAATCTGCAAAATTCACTTGGTTTAGGATCGTATATGTTAGTGCCACATTCTGTTGTAGTTCTTGAACGTAACACTCCAAATTTTATCTTTAAATACACTTTCAGTTCTTAATAGATCTCACTACTTTCATCTACTGCCAAGACGCCAGATATTTTGGTCTATTAATTCCTAATAATGCGATTGTATCAAGAGTACACGAAGAACTTTTCCTCGATTGTCAGAAAACATGGCGTGACGCCGAGGTTCCACATGAGGCATTCTTTTTCGTTGAAAATCTGATTAATTCCACAAGATGGGGGCGTTTCCTGGTTAGTGTGGTTAATGAGACTATCGATCTTCAAGTGGATGTATCGACACTGTTCGGCGAGATAAGAGATCGAAACTGCTCGCGTCCAAACAAGTTTTAGCCTCTCCTACTGGGAATAAGCTCTTCACCATTTGCCTCTCTTGTATTATTATCTTTAACTTCTCTTACACGTTTGTGTGCGTCCATTCTACACTTCCTTGGTAACATGCATTAATAAGCAAGTGGTGATGAAGTATAAACTTTTTTTGTTTCTTTCTCAAATATATTTTCTCAATTTGACTGTTTCAATTCTGCTCCTACACCTCATTGGGTTTCCTCTGAGAAATAGAATATTTTCTTTCATAGCAATTTTAGAGCCAACAATTGGGCTCTCTTTCGTCCTGCAGCCTCGGTGAAGAATTTCTAGCAACTGAAAATCTACATTGTTTTTTGATGTTCAACGGGACTTTTTCACAAGAAAGCCATGAGTGTCTCTACTATAGCTTTTAATTAGTATTTTCCCTTGAAAATTTTGTGTGAGTCATTTACGTTTATTTTTTAAAGTTTTGTGTTTTATATCCTGTTATTTATTTCTACATTTACTGACTAATTTAATATGTATATGTAATGCTGAGAGTCAGGGTGCAAAGACTTTGCTGGTTTACGTTTAGACCTATTTATTTATTATGGTTTTTATAGTGTTTTGCACCCGTTTTTACTACTGAGGCATCACAGGCGGTAGACCTAATGTTACATGAGATGAAATGATAAATTGGAAAGGATATTTTTAAGGGATCAAGTAAGAGTGTTTATTTTTTCTCAGCTGATGCTTTTGCACTGACGTTGAATTGCTATGGCAGGTCCTCACTGGCTGTTTGTCGCCTCAATGGTCGCTAAGAGATGTTATGCATTGTTGTTAGTTTTCCTGCCCATGCCTCATCCTCAAAGGTTTCGCTGCCTTCCTGGAACTTAGCGAACCATCTCAACAATGTCCGTTCATACATAAGCAACAACATCAAAGGCCTGACAAAAGTCCTGCAATTGCATTGTTCCCCAGTTTAAATCCATAGAACACACAAACTCTCATAACTATAACATTCGTTCTGAATGGCATGTACTATTATTACATTGTATCGAACATCACAGTAACTACTGCCCGTCTCTGGAATGCATTGCCATGGGATGTCAGAGACTGCCGAACTTTAACAGCATTTCATAAGAAATTGTTTAATTATTAGCAGTAATTTTTTACCCTAGATTCATGTTCCTTTCGTTATAATGCATGTATTTATTTGTTTTATCCTGCTGTAGTAGAATTATTCATTCTATTATTTTATTACTATCATAAATATTTCTATCTTCTTCATAATATTGTTAAGGTTTTTAATTTTATTTTTGACTCCACTTTCAGGATTTACATAGTTTGATATGTGTATAAATCATCATGCTGGTGCTTGTTGTATATAATTGTTCTTTTATTTTCTTATTTTTTCTTCTTCTAAAGTTAATATTTTTCATTGTCCATATTTGTGTATTCCTATATATTTATTTATATACATCATGTTTTACATTGGTTTATATGTGTACGAACATTGTCAATTTACTGTCAATGTTATGATATACTGTCGCTATAACTTCATGTAATTATTATTAGAGAGCGGAAGAGAAGGCCTAATGGCCCTAACTCTACCAGAATAAATAACTAAATAAATACTTTCTCAGTAATAGGTACCTGTATTGCTTAAAAACAAGTTTGCAAAAAGGTGAAGTAAAGAAAAACACACAATGTTGCCACTTGCATAACAGAAGTTGCATTTTGCAAAATTGCTCAAAGCACTTGACATACAAATTTTTGTATGGTTAGAGTTTGTTATTCTATCTTCCAGTTGGTCCTGGTGGTCTAGTGGTAACCAAACTTGTCTCCTAAACCCAAGAACGCGAGTTCAACCCCGGCCAGGATCGATGGATTTTTTCGGGCGTAAAAATCCTAAGTATGGCTACCTTCGGAAGGAAAGTAAAGCCATGGGTACCGTGTCCTACATTTACGGCACGTAAAAGAACCTCAAGCCTGAAAAAAGAGGCCTCTGAGCAAAATTTGTCGGCTGTTTCACGCCCTAATTTGAATGGCGATGATGACTTTAAATGTTAAAGAGCGTCCATAATTAATAAATAAACTAAATGAAAAAATATATCAATCTTCTGGGCCACTTATTTCCAAACTAACATTATATACCCTAGAATTAGAAAACAGCTTACTTTTGGAGGAGTTTTCAGTACGTGACCCATCTAACCTACGCCCATAAATATCTTGAAAGTTTATATTTTTCACATTAATACTATCACTAATACTTCTAAAAGGTATATGTACATTATTTACTGAATTTGTTTTACCTCTTCCAGGGCCTCCTTTACGATTTTTGAGTAAGGATTTATCTCTTGGCATTTTGCAAGCTTCTCCAGCTGGTTTCAACAAAATTAATAGAAAACAGCAATAGCAAGTTGGAAACAGTTGAGAATCTGTGAGCGTCCATCAGAGTGGGAAATGCATAAATATTCCTGGCAAAGGAAAAATTGTCTAAGACTTGGAATTTCAAAATACAACTGAAACATTTGAAGTAAGGAACTACAGCACAAAAGGGGCGTCACTTGACACGTGACTTTTAAATCATATATAAACATTCTTTAGGACATTCTTGACATAAATATCACCTATGAACTAAGATATTAACAATGTAAATATGCTAAAAATCATATGTTTGACCATATTCACTGTACCACCTCCCCGGGGATCTTTGTTGATATGGTAATGGAATGTGTAGCAGAAATTTGCTGTTTATAAGTTCATTGTGATAATTACAAGACTTCAACTGATTTTCCCTTTCGTTTTAAGCACATTCAGTAGAACTTTCGACCACGATACACATGACTATGAAACCAGATTTGTAAAGTGTATGCAGCGAGGCTATAAAACAGCCTGGCAGCGACCTCCCTTAACACTTGACTCTTAAGTAACGCTTGGGGATGGGAAGGGCGCTGTGAGATAGCAGGTAGAAACCAGCAGGGGAGTTTTTATAACGTTAATTAAAATGTTACTTTAATGGCAAGGGTTACTAATTGCCTGACAACACAGTGACGGATCTCAGGAAAATGCGGCATGCAATGATCTTCACCTCCGTTCTTTGCTTTGTTGTAGTTTCTCCTTTCTTTCTCTTCTCCCATTTCTTCTTCACGTTTTTAAATAATGCTCTGGTACGGACACTGGAGAAGAACTCAGCGAAAGTCGGTATGGCTGGGAAAGCTTGCGAAACAGTAGAGCAAGCAGTGCACGTTTTAAACTACACAATTACATAAACACACGGCGACGATCAAAGTAGTTATGCCATTGTTTTATCTTTCATTTGTTTCATCATTTTCTGCCTTTTAAGAACTGTACGTATAGGCTCACTTCTTTCTCTAGCATTGAAATCACCACCTTTTGCCAGGCATTTCAAATCCTTCCGTCTTTATTCTTAATACTTACGTGTACTATATTTTATATATGGCATTTTAAAATAATTCCTAAACGAATAAGCCTGGCTTTTACATTTCGTTAGATTCATATAATTGTTTTTCACTAGAATAAAAATTCCACAGAATATAATAATATTCACTTAACATTATGAAATACCAAGTATTACATCTTAGATTAAGTACAATTTAAAATGTTTCCGAAATAATTTAATGTTTAGTTCTGTTCTATTACCTACATAAGTAGCACATTGAAAGTTTTCATTATTACATAATATAACTTTTATAACGTGAAATTATTTTCTAACTGCCAATCAGAATAATTATCTATTAATTAAAAAAACGCGGCAATTTAAATACTGAAGAGAAAATTTAAAACTAAGGTGGATGTGGCAGCAAATCTCACCCCAATTCTTGAATTTTCTCCATTGCAACAATACATGTGTGAGGGCGAGCATTGTCTTGATGCAAGATGATGTTCTTTGGCGAACCCGATCTTCGCTCACATATTTTTGTCTTCATTAGGTCCAAAAGGTTAGTATAATACGTCTCAGTGATAGAGGTTCCAGTGGTAAGATAGTCAATTAGCAGTACACCCTGGTATCCCAGAAAACCGAGCTGTGGTCTTCATACAAACACTTTGCCCTTCTTTGGTGGTGAAGAATCGTGATGTTCTATTGTTTAGACTGCCGTTTTGTTTCAGGTGGGTAGTAGTTCCTATGTACAATCATTAGTCACAAAATGAAACAAAGTCGGCGGGATTTCTCTGAAAACTGTCCAAACTTTGCTGAGAGATTTGCACTCGGATGCGCTTTTGATCCTAAATCAGCAGTCGCGGCATTCATCTTGCTGATAATTTTTCCAGGCATAATTCTTTCCTCAAAATGTGGCATGTCCTGGAATGCCCAGAGCTTCAGCAATATCAACATTTTTGGTCGTCTGCTATGTCTGTCATCTTCCTGCCGCTTTTAAACTCTGTGTTTCACTTGATAACGGTTGAAAACGATGGTGCAGAGTCCCCTAGAATGTTTGTCATGTCTGTTTACATTTCTATTGCATTCATATCCTTCTTTGCAAATTACTTAATAACCGCGCAATGTTTGATATTTGCCATTTTTCCCGTATACACATCTGCACTGCTACAAACAAATACTGCGATTCTTTAAATTATTACTCAAATGTTTCTATGGAAGATTGTGGGTTTTGATAACACAACTGATTCGGAATTGCTGCTCCAATCAGAGGGTCGTTCCGAAACCCGTTCGCATGACCCTCGCACTATAACAAGAAATTCGGAAACACTTACAAAAGAGTTGAGGTAGGCCACGATTTAAATTTGTTAAAAAAGAGTATACTTTCTGAAATGTGCGGGAAAATTATATAATTAGTAACGATTGTTTACAATGTTTCAATACACGGGAGTTCCACTTAAAACATCAATAAAATAAATTACTATAAACATTAAATGAAAAATGTATTTAATTGAAATTTAGCATTTTCTGACACGGGAGTTGCAAATCTAGTCTTTAATGGATTTTTTAATAGTGATTAACACCCGTTTTTACTACTGAGGCACCACAAACGGTGGACATTGATATACATGAAATGAAATGATAAACCGGGAAAGGATTTTTTTAAAAGGAAGGAAACGTTCTAGGTCTAAGTTTAGGGTACTTCCCCGGCATTTGCCATTTATGAGGAGTGAGAAAACCTGGAAAAAACCTCAATCAGGGAGGACAGTCCTGGTGAAATTCGAACTCCAGACCTCCCGCTCACGAGTCCGCGCCGTAATGACCTCAGCCACCCGTGGCAGTTTCAATGAATTTCAGCTACCAGATGACAAGTCTGTTGTAAGTCTCTATCCAGATATCCCTCAGTATATCAATAGTTACATTTTCAATCCTAGCCTGAAATTATCGAGGTGAGCCACTGGTGTTTTACACGCTTGATCATTTACAAATTCCTATATGAGATAGTTCAAGGGTGTTAGATCTGGTGACCTTGGAAGCTATGGTCTCATAAAAGCATCATTAAGAAAACTGTATACCTTGCAGTTCGAAGTGAGGACTTGAGGCCACAATTCCTTCGCAGAGCAAAGGACGACTACTGCTTAGTGGTCCATAACAGTCTGCCTGCCGAAAGTTTTCGACAAGCTCCGAGAACGCCGTCTAAGGTCAGAACTGAGGGGGGGGGTCCTGCTTCACCACGACACCACCCCCTCTTACGATCCAGTTCTTGAATTCTACATGGTTCATCCTCCCTACAGTCTTCACCTAGCTCCATGCGATTATTTTCTCTTCCAAGTGACATGAGAGGAAAGCAATTTTCCAGCCCTGAAGAGGCTGTGACTGCATATGAAAATGCACTTTTCACCCTTGAGTGGCAGGCGTGCTTTAATAAGTGGTTTTTGAGGACGAGAAATTGTGTAGAGTGTGGTGGAGAGTACTTTGAAGAGATGCAGCAGTCGGAGTGAGTCTACCAATTTCTAATTTGACTTGTCTCAAAACTTTCGTAGTGACGCGCTTCACAGACTTTGTTTCTGCTAACCAACTAATACATAAGATTTTCTGTTCAACTGCCCACATTGCTGTAGGTTTACGGAATGCGTTATATGTTATTATTTATTAATTCTCAATCTCTATGACAACCTAGACTTTCATATAAATGATTTGAACAGCAATGAAATCTTCCAACAGACAGGATACAAACCGATTCACTACCCTCCCTATAGCTGCTACTTCTTGAGTGAGGCTTCTGTAAGGACCTCCTTGGCCAAGAAGCGACTCTAATATTACACTTGAGGAGATGTTACTGAGTGTTGCCTCTGTCAGGAAGGCATGTTACATTCGCTTGGGCGCTGGGGACAACGCTGTGCGTGATCTGCCAGGATCGACACACCACTGAAGTTTATGACCACTTGCTCGGCGACTGTGGGCAGTATCAGAGGACTAGACTAACATCTTAGTGGTATCGCAGGATACCAGAAACCACTTTTATTGTGAGATGTGTGACCAGGAACACCGTAACTCTCTCCAGCTGATGCCACAACTTAAAACTTGTCCATACGATAAGTGAATGTCAAAGACATATGTCGGCAAGTTGAGGACGCGGTTTTCCTTTATTGTGTTGGTAATATCTGTGCGAATATGTCTCATACATATAGTGCTTTCTTCACTTGTTGCCCTTTTTGGTACGACTGTTGTTCTTTGATGGAATCCTCTGTCATCTACCACGATTGCCGCAGAATGGAGTACAGAGCCCTCACACTGTTCATGAGTAAGGTGACCAAAATACCCACGCAGTTTTAGAAATAAGCCGCCATCCAAGTAATTATTGACTGAAATAATTGACAACACATTAATCGCTCCCTTTATGTTACTTGAGAAGCATTATATATGATTTTTAACGAATAACATTTTTTTTTAATTACAGCACTCTATGGTTAGGGCACTAATCCATTTTTATTCGTTAATTTATTTTTTCTTTTCCTGTTAGAGTCATTCTAAGCCAAGCATTTCTAAATACAGTATAATCTCTCTTGTTGACTTCCCTGGGTTCCTGGATATCTAATGATGGAAGTGTTAATTCCCTATATTTTAACATGTCAAATTACTCTTATGTTGGACACATGATATAAAACTTGAACATTATTACAGCTCTATGGATAGTCAGGAGTGAGTGCTATTGTATTTGGTTATGTTTTCCCCCGCAGGACGGGTTTTGTCCTACAACCGATCTCCCGCTCCTTGCAAGGAGTAGAAGGCCTGCTTGCTTACTTGTTAACTTTGCTGACTGTGGCAGTCGTAGTGCAGCTGTACTCGGGCGTGTGTTGTGTTGTTATTTTTTAATTCGATGGTATACATAAAGTGTATTATGCCTTGAGTATTTACAAGCATGTCTTTATGTACGATATGTGAAAGAATCACAGAACCATTTTTTTAACATATTGTTAATTCTGTTACTTATCTGAGTACTCTAACCCTTTTTTTCTGATAATTAATCGATAGGGAGTGTGTTCATGCATATTTCTACCACTGCTCACATTGTGAATAATTCCTTGAGAGCAATTCACAATGTGTTTCACAAAAACAGAATTATTACTAGGGGTTTGTGATTCCCTTGGTCACCCGATTTAACAGCCTGCGATTATTATCTCTGGGGTAAATTAAAACATGTACAAGAGAACCCGCACATCATACAAGAACTCAAAAATAATATTCGTCAGGAAATTGTCCGGATTTCTCAAAATGAACTACAGCCATTGATGAATAATTTCCTAAAGAGATGCCAAAAATGTGTGGAGAATAAAGGCGGGCAGTTTCAACACCTCATTTGATAATTTGGTAAGTAATTGTCCTCTTAAATATGTTTCTGTATTGTTGAATGGTTGGGTTTTTTGTTATTTTACCCTCCCGCTAATTACACTGATCCGCTATTGAGTAGCGTGTTCGCCCATAAGCAAAACACTCCCGGGGAAAACAAAACTGATCACATCGCATATGATAGAGCATTTTGAAAATGCCCGTGGTTGAAAGTGAACATTTGGTGCTTGGAAATGTTTTAAAATATAACTTGTGTATTTCTGATAGTCTTGAGAGTGGCACATGATAATATCTAATGTTGTAGTTACGAATAGTGTAACTAAGAAGTTGGTGCTGATTTTCCTTCATAAAAAACGAAGGAGTTATAAATAAAGAGTCGTGCACATTCATTGTTTGTGGTGTACAAATGTCATTTTCTGCCCACAGTAACATTTTGTTAACTAAACGTATAAACTTAACAGTCGAAACCAGGAAAAAATGTTAGTTGTACATTCTGCAATTATAAAATAATAATCAATTAAAATTTACATTTTTATATTTCGTAATTTTATACTTTATTGTGTATATTTGGTCTTGTGATAGTGCATGAATGCATAAATTTTAAAATTACATAGTGGATGAAAATCCTGTCTTTAGTATATAGAACTAACATTTCCTTTGTCGTTTCGTGAACACTGTAGATATCGCAGTGAAACAACAGATATAGTGGTGGAGGCAAGCGACTCAGTGCTCGAGTCTGTTGGTTTCTCAGAAGTGAACAAGAAGAAGAAGAAGAATTGGCATGCCTTCCTGCTGCAGATTACATCAGAACCACTCAAGTAGCTTTTGAGGCTGTTACTGAAGCCGTAGAAAGGAATGGACCGATCAGATTAACGTAGAATGCTATCACACCTATTGGAAATCGAACAATACTCGAGCCGGTAGATGTTGCACAATGGAGATAATGTCTTCTGCAACACGCAAAACGTTCTGCATTATCAATCGCTCGATCTGCAGCCTTTCCTGTTCATAGACAATTTACGGCTTCTGCTAGACATGAATTACACTGGCGTCTCTTAACTCTGTGGGCGTGTGTTCCGAGCCATTCATGGCAGAGGTCTGGAGCAAAGGGCATGGGGTGTACGATCTGAGGTCAGCTATTATCTCAATTCGGTAGCAGTCACCTTTGAGGTCATCGACATTGTCTCCGAAATTTGTTTCGGACATCCGAAACCATAAATTCTGATACTATGTAACATTAAAAATAACGTCTTAAACACAGCGAGCAAAGGTACGAGGGTAGTCCCAGAGGTTTTCCTGACTTACACAAAAATATTTTGAGGAAAAATGTCTCTATTTCTCTACATAGTCTCCTTTTAGCTCTGTGTACTTTTCCCAGCGATATTAACCGCTATGGGTAGTCGAGGTAGTTAAGCCGGAACTCATGAGCGGGAGATCTGGGGTTCGAATCCTGCCAGGACCGTCCTCCATTTTTTTTTTCCCACGTTTCCTTAGTCCTCATAAATGGCAAATGCCAAAGAGGTACCCTTAATTTGGCCTGGAACGCTTCCTTCCTTAAAAAAATCCTTTCCCAATATATTTCATCTCATGTATCATCAGTGTTCGCCGCCTGTGGTGTCTCAGTAGTAAAAACGGGCGTTAAACACTACTCAAAAAAGCGATGTTTAATAGCTTCGATACCCTGTTTATAGTGAGGTTCGTCAAGCTCCTCAAAATATGAGATATTCACCGAGGGTTATAAAAAATGTATAAACACTTTCACATTAGATATTTATTTAATATATGAGACGGGTCGCCGCAAAATTCGTACCAAAGTTGTTCAATTTCGACCAAAAACACCATCGCATTAACGTTGCTAAGGAGCTGTTGAACTCTATCCGCGACGACCCAAATTTGCTCCAGAGGGTCATAACTGGTGACGAATCATGGGTTTATGGTTAAGACGTGGAAACTAAAGCTCAATCATCCCAATGGATGCTGCCACACGAGCCAAGATCGAAAAAAGCGCGCCAAGTTCGGTCGAATGTGAAGGTTTTGCTTACAGTTTTCTTCGATTGCAGGGGCGTGGCGCATCATGAGTTCTTGCCACATGGTAGAACGGTCAATAAGGAATATTACCTACAAGTTATGCGCAATTTTCGCGAAGCAATCCGCCAGAAACGCCCGGCTTTGTGGAAGAACAAAAATTGGCTTTTGCACCATGATAACGCCCCTGCTCACACATCGTTGCTTGTGCGCGAATTTTTGGGCAAAAACAACACACTTATGATGCCGCAGCCACCGTACTCCCCAGACCTGGCCCCCTGTGACCTTTTTTGTTCCCAAAACTGAAGAGTCCCATGAAAGGACGACGCTACCCCACGAATGAGGAAAGGACGACGCTACCCCACGAATGAGGATATAAAGATGGCATCGTAGGAGGAGCTGAACAAGATCACAAAAAGAAACAAAAAAAAAAAACGATTTTTTAAAGTGCTTCGAGGAATGGAAAAAAACGTTGGCACAAGTGTATAAAAACACAAAATTCGCAAAAACAAACAATAATGAGTAGTATGGTATTCTGTAAACACATGTGACTCACATACATTATGATAGCGTTGCTAGGTGACAGATAATTCAACAATGAACAAATGAAGCCAAGATTAGCGTATTGGTCCAATGAGGCACAATTTAAATAGAACGGAACTGTTAACCACATAACTGTGTCTACTAGCGTGCATACAATCCACATTTTACTGTGGAAAAGGCCGTTCATTTACTGGAATTAATGTTTGGTGTGGGTTGCCATCTAGAGGTCTAATTGGACCATTCTTTTTTGAAGGAACAGCAGTAACTGGTCCAGTGTACCTGAACATGATACGCACATCCGTCTTACCCGCCATTAATACACTCTATGAAAATGAGGAATTTTACTTCCAACAGGATGGTGCACCATCACATTACCACCAAGATATACCTGCATACCTTGATGACAAATTCCAAGGCACTGGATAGAACGAAGAGGTCCGATTGAGTTTCCACCGCGTTCTCCGGATCTAACTCTGCTGGACTTCTACCTATGGGGAACTCTTAAGGATGTTGTATACCGTAGAAAATCAGCTACACTGGCAGCACTTCGGGAAGAAATTGAAACGGCATGTGCTGCAATCGCTGAGGACACTTTCGTAAACGTTACACAATCAGTAGTTCAACGTACTCAGAAGTGTATCGACGCCGATGGTGGGCATTTTCAGAAACTGTTGTAACTGTAAAAGTCTAAGATGATTAGTGCTCATCTTTTCTGTTTATATGAATTCAGTTTTGTTATGTTAATGCGGTTTTTTCTTTACTTGAAATGTGTTTACATTTTGGCACCCTCTGTGAATATATTCCTCTTCCTGGAGCCAGGTTGACTCATACTTAGGGCAAGCTCCTAGATACTTTCCTTATGCTGTAACTTAGCTGCATTAATAGATTTTTGCTAGCTACAGTCTTATTTCTAAAATATTATACTTTTAGTGACATTAGTACAAAATACCTTTATATGGACCATAAAACAATACTTAAGATATAACAAAAACTATAACGCGCAAATAAATGTCATTTAACAATGTGATCAAAGGTTTAAAAAAATGCATTTGTATGAAAAGTCTATCTCTACTGATCTCACTTGTGGTTTTGTCGTGTTTGAATACGTATTATTTAAAACATTGGAAACTCAGTGTAAACTCCTGTTTTAGATCAAGCAGTAGAAAGCAGCTGTTTAAATGAATGACCGAAAGGTCAGATTCACTCGCGAAACGAACTATAAAATTCATCCTCCCCTACAAGTGGGTGATGTAAGCGTCCCCATTAAGTCTCACACACATCACTGTCTGCCTACTTACTCCGTTTCACACTTGAGTCTTGCCCCGGAACACAGATAAGCTAAAACTAATGTTCCAGCTTACGGGAAACCTGATTTCTGGCTCTCCATTGTGTCATCTTGCACCTTTGAGTCAAGATCTCGCCGACTGCAGCGCCCTCCTGAAGCGTAGCTTCCAGTGGCGTTCAACAAAAGGCGAAATGTAGTCGGTGTTCTGATACGAAAGTGATCGAGAACTCAAACATGGTACTGCCGTGGATTTTCATGACCGATGCCACATTAGAAAATTTGTCATTTATTTATATCCAAAGTACCATGTTTAGTGATACATAACTTCTTATTTAAAATATTAAATCCGATATCCAGTGCGTTAAATAATTCTATCTGATGTAGAGCGGAAGAGAAAGAACTCTAAATTTAATTATGGTTGGCTATGGCGACAGGCGACGATCTCATCGAGAGGCGGCGAATTTATTTAATGATATGCATCCAGTTCCACATATAACAGCGACAAGGATCGTAAAGAAATTTACTCTAATTGGAAGCGTAAAGGACTTACCAAGATCAGCTCGCCCGAAAAGTTCAACTGGTGTAAATACTTCATTGGATGTTCTGCTCCGTGTGTAAGAAAACCCTTAAGTCTCTATTACAAAACTGTAATTAGAATCAAATATAAGCCAAAGTTCCGTGATTAAAAGCCTTAAAAGTGCCAAGTAACTTCCTTGTAAAATTCAGTTTTTGCACGAATTTTCAGAGGAACACCCTGATAGAGGAATGCAGTTTTGTGAATTTATGACGGAGCGCATTAATAACCCAGTTTTTCTTAGACAAATTGTATTCTCAGATGAAGCCACATTCCTCCTGAATGGATTCGTCAAAAGACACAACTGCCGATACTGGTAAGATGTAAATTCACAATGGATGGAGGAGATCTACACGCACTTACCACAAAAAAAAAAAAAAAAAAAAAATTGGGCTGATATTATTGTGACCTTATCATTGATAATTTCTTCTTTAGAGGAACGCTAAATAGTATGAGATAATTGGATTTTCTTGGAAATCACATAGTACTGGGTCGGTCCTGGTGGTTTAGTGGTTACCATACTTGCCTCCTACGCCCAAGGTCGCGGGTTCGAACCCGGCCAGGACCGATGGATTTTTTCGGGCGTAAAAATCCTAAGTATGACTACCTTCGGAAGGGAAGTAAAGCCGTGGGCCCCGTGTCGTACATTTACGGCACGAAAAAGAACGTTAAGCCTGAAAGAGAGGCCTCTGACCAAAATTTGTCGGCCGTTTCACGCCCTGAGTTGAATGTGACGCTGATGACCTGAGATGTTAAAGAGCGTCCATAAATAAATCACTCAGAAAAAAAAAAAACATAGTACTGGCTATCCTAATTTTGTTTTCACACCCAGCTAATTATGATGACATTTATTTCCAACAAGATGGAGCTCCAGTTCGCTATGGACAGAATGTTCGCCAGTATTAGGCCAGTTTTTCAATTTTTTTGGTAGTAGATGTCGCCTAGAGTGGCCAGCAAGATCCCCAGATTTGTCGCTTTGGACTTATTTGGAGGAGAGGAGGATAATTTAAAGTTAATAGTGTATCAAGAAGTTAATAGTGTATCAAGTGTATCAACTGCTTGGAGGATCTGTAATGTCGAACAATGGAACCAGTTCAAGTTATTCATAAAATCTGTTTATGATTCTTTAAATTTTTACTGTGATTGTCTGTCATATTTTCAAGAAACTGAGGCCTATCAGTTTGAACAGAAAATTTAGGCATTGAATTAGCTATGTTTTTTTTTTTTTTTTTTTTTTTTTAAGGAAGGATTTTCTTGATTCAGCAACAATAAATTGCGCACAAGTGTGGGCACTTTTTTGAAAATCTCTTAATGAGCATTATTCGGGAATGTAAAAATATATTAGGTGCTCCATTTTAAATAAAAGAGTTGCAGTTACTTCCATTTAAACTGAGTCGGTTCTGCTGGTATTGTGGTAACCATACTTGCCTTCTAAACCCAAGATCGCGGGTTGAAACCCAGTCAGGATCGATGGATTTTTTCGGGCGTAAAAATCCTAAGTATGACTTCCTTCGGAAGGGAAGTAAAGCCATGGGCCCCGTGTCGTACATTTACGGCACGATAAAGAACCTCAAGCCTGAAAGAAGAGGTCTCTGAGCAAAATTAGTTGGCTGTTTCATGCCCTGAATTGAATGGAACGCTGATGACCTGAGATGTTAAAGAGCGTCCTTAAATAAAACGAATCAATCCTTTAAACCTAAAGTAGAAAAAAGTTGGTAATATAATTTTTGATTTCTCAGTATACGGATATTCCTCCACAACCTGTTTCATGTCACTGAATCACACACTTCAAAATACCATTTTACTACTTTTCGTCCAATCTGACAACCCTGTTCTCGAGTAATCCAGGCACGTGAAAATTGATAATGGACCTGCATTGAATTTGGGGATTATATTGATAAGCTATGAAATATTTAACCTGTTATACATACTTATTAATATCAACCATTGCGGTTGCTTTTAGACTCTTTCTCGTAAGTGGGTAATTTCAAATATTTGCAATAAAAACCTGGAAACAAGAAAAATTCACCACAACCCCTTAAATAATTAGCATGCATATATTAAAAAGTCGTATCACTTAAGAAATATGTGACATTGCATCAACTAATATCCTAAACAATTCCTATTTTCTTGCTACCAACTTAAAATATTATTGCAGGCACTCACTGAGTTATTTACTGGTGGTAATCACGCAGTTGTAAACACGGTTTATGAAACTGCGTGTTACAGGCTATCTTTGCAGTTTATCTTCAAGGAATGTTAGCCTTATTTCAGTTGCTGCTTAGTTTTATGTACAAAGTCTTTAAAGGTAACGTTATCAGCATTCTGAAGAAAGGCCATTTGTTCGTTAGTGTACTTTATAAGGAACATGACGGTAATAAAAATTCTTGTCACATTTTTAAAGCGAAAATAAACACGTGTAATCTTACGCGGAAAGAGACGCAGTACGTGACATTTTTCTTTAGTTGTTATTACTTTACATGGAAAATCACCCACTATACATGGAGTTTATTGTAAGAATATCTTGCTACAAGTTGTAATTTTTGGTTTAAATACTTCTGTATTTTTAAATTTCTAATTTGTTTAAAACACAAGATTGCCTGAGATATATAAACCATGACCCGCTATATTTACCACATCCCAATGTAGATATCGATAGTAGACAAAATGGTGGAATATGTGGTCCGTCTGTTAATTATATCATTTGTTAATTTTCATGTACCTGGTTTATTACGTGATTTATAGTTGTAAGTAAATCGACAGCGTGTCACTTCTTTTGTTTTTATTTAGTTAATATTTATTTAGTGAAAATACACCAGGAACGTGTGAAATAGAAAGTGTTTAGTTACTCTTGTATGTCTTAATTATGGCAGTGTATCGCATAATACAACATTTACATTTTATAAACAGCAGTAATTAAAGGAGAAGTGAATAAACAGTATATATTGCACAAATTTTGAACTTAATGATAAAAATGTAGAGTGTAATGGGCGTTAAACATTTCGTAACAATATTTGTGGTTAAGGAGGACACTGTTTTTCCCAAAATACCATCATATATGATAGTTTGATTTGATTTATTTAAGGACGCTCTTTAACAGCTCCGGTTATCAGCATCCATTGAATTCAGGGCGTGAAACGGCCGACAAATTTTGCTCAGAGGTCTCTTCTTTCAGGCTTGAAGTTCTTTTTCGTGCCGTAAATGTATGACACGGGACTCACGGCTTTACTTCCCTTCCGAAGGAAGCCATACTTAGGATTTTTACACCCCGAAAAAATCCATCGATCCTGGCCGGGTTTGAACCCGCGATCTTGGGTATAGAAGGCAAGTATGGTTACCACTACACCACCAGTACCGACATATATGATAGTGAGAGTTAGCAATGAAAAGAAAGATCCGGAAGTTGTATGAAGGAGGTTTTGGAGCGAGAGGAAGAGAGTTTTAATGAACGGTGAGAGCAGGATATTATGTTTTGATTCATTTGCAAGTGAGGTTAAGACAAGAGAGGTACACGCGTTTATAAATATAAATATTGATAAAGATGGCATTTTCTATTTCTTAAAATAGATGATGCCGTTCCATCTATTGTTGTATTACGTCATAGCAACTGCTGAAATGATAAGAAATTGCTGACCCATCAGGAAATTAGAGCGTGTAGAGCAAAGAGCTGGAAATGAAATGCATAAAGACTGTTTTACGACTTAGTAAACATTCGCATGGGGATAACATTTTATGATTGACACGATTGAGGTATATAGTGTTTCTGCTTTCATTGTAAATAGTTTATAATCCCCGTTTGTACTAATTTCGGAAGGGGCTTTATTGGCAAATGCTCGAAATTTGCGGCAGTTTCATCTTGTTCCTGCTCTTTTAACACACTCCCTCTTCACTGCATCAATAAATTAAACTTTGTAGTAGATGGAAGTTTTGGAAGGAACAAGTTGATCAGGAATTCTTAATAAATTCCACATGCACACATTTAAAATAACGTTAACGCATTGCTATAGAGTGAACTGCCCAATCATCTTCACTGATGAATGTAAACTGCCGTGAGACCGGCAGGGAATGACTTCAGAAAACTACGAGGAAAGCGTATTTAAAACTATGGGGCGCCGCCGGTTACTGTAAGTCTGTTAACCGAGATTTTAATCACCGCGGGAGCGGACATGGTTAATGAATAATGCCGTATCGGTTTTAACCCGGAAATATTCGAGAGTCAGACGGCAACGCTTGAGACTCGCCTTCGGAATGTCTCGGCTTCAATTCCCGTTGGGCCGACCTTCCTGACCTGGTTTGTTCGCGGTTTCTTCTGGTCGCTTAAGCGAATTTTGGGATGAATCTTTACCTTCCACGAGATTTCCGCTCTCCAATTTCATTCCGTTAAATGGCCAAAGGTGCCAGGTCGCTTATGCTTTGAAATGGAAGCAGATCTACTGAAAGGCTCACGCAAAAAGGGTAGGGGACGGGCCTCCACCCGCTTTAGGGTTTCCTATCTGGAAACATGTCAGAGATTCCACCTGCGTCCCGCAGTCACCGCCCTGTTTCTCCCTCAAATCAATTTTTCCCATTAGGAGCGTAGCTAAAAACGGCCAGCCATAAGCAAGGCTGGGGTACCGAAGTGTTTTCCGCCCCAAACGATGCAATTTAATTTACTTTTTGAGAATGCCAATTTGAATGTATTGCATCCGCACTTAATGGAGGCTAATGAAGTAATACAATGGGAAATCGCATCTTACAAATATTCAGAGGTTATCAGTAAAATTGCTTGTAAACCCTTTCACAAAAAAAAGAGTCATCGACAAATTCCACGTGTCCATAGGAGAACTTTAGGAACGCTCACAACCGCTGTATTCACAAGCGTGTGCAGCGAATACAGTGGGCGCTTTGCCTGTGAACATTATGGTTAAATTATAAGCATTTGGAAGGGTAGAGTAGCGCGACCTAGCGGTGTAGAAGTCATTGGTTGTTCTTCTGCGTAAGCTCCTGGGTTCAATTTCCACGCCACAATTTTGTTTTATTGTTTACTATTGGTTTTATAAGTGTATATGTAGAATACTGTGCTGCTTTAATATCATATTATATTGTAACGCATATTTTGAGCTTTATGGCATTACCTATGCACACACAAAAACGTAATCACAAACTAACGTATTATTTACAAATAACTAACAAAAACATGAACAGAAACATTTATCTTTTAAAGTGAAAACACACAGAAATAAACAAATTAATTTCGGGTGTATGAACCCTCAGCATGTATAACTGCCCTCAATCTTCGGGGTATAGATGACGTCAGATTTCTACAGTAGCGTGGACGAGAGGCTGCAACATCCCAGGCTTTTTCAATTTGTGTCCATAAGGCATCTTTTGTCCTTCGTGCATGTGCAGATAATGCGTGTGCAGCATATTGCATTTATATAGAACAAATATTGAAGGGATATATATATATATATATATATTCATTGTATATAATACGTTGACGTAAAAGTTTGAGTGTATGGGTAACAAATTAGGAAAACTAATTTGTCATAATATGTTACAAAGGTTTATATAAAGAAAAATGTGCTTCATGCCGGGAGGTGAACCTGCGCTCTTAACCACAGCATCACTGCACACTCTGCCACAGAGCTAACGGAACACACATATTAGATAGTGACTTTAGTGCATGTCATATAACACAACTGCTGCAGTGTCTACGCAAGCTTGCTTGTTACCTTGTGAACGAGTAGAACTTAGAAGAATTTAGCTTTCAAGAGATGGCTTTTTTTCTTCTTACTATTTTTTTTTCCTTTCTTAAAGGGTGTACATATGTTAAATTTCTTCTGTCCCAAAGATTAGAACTACATCCGAAAAGAATTTGGATTTATTTATAACATACAATATGACAGATACAATTCAAGGGTTCGCACGTGTTTCTGTAAATTATAGTTGGCATTTGTATATAAGCTTAAATTATATTTATTTATTCTTAAAATCTATAAATGCATTTACTAATTTCTTCTCTATCTCTCTCTCCCTCTCCCTCTCTCCCTCTCTCTCTCTCTCCCTCTCTCTCCCTCTCCCCCCCTCTCTCTCTCTCTTTAATTACTGCTTTAAAGTGGTGAGCTCAAAATGTAACGTTATAAGTTTGTATTGTCCCATGTTCCAGGAAGCCAACTTGGATATGGATTGCAAAAAGTTTTCCACTTGAAACCTGAGTTTAGAATTTCTTTTGGGGGGGGGGGCTGGTTTTTGTGGCATGTTCTATGGGTTAACTTTGAATTTCTTTCATTTAGAATTTGTTATTCAGCCCTAAAAATTTGTCCTTTCAATTGTTGTTGTAAAATGTCGATTCTTTTTACGTAAAATAGGAACAATAATTTAAATCTCATATTTTTTATGTTGTTACTTATTGTCGCTTTGAATGCATAGTCTTCTTGCGACGTTTGTAGGAGTGTGGACTGGATACTATAGGTGTACGTCTGTAGGGATGATTGAAATTAAATGAAATGATAATGCAAATGATCTCGAAGTCCTTAACGCCTTAAAGCTATCTGGCATTGACCTTCTCACGGCAAGGAAAAACTCCGGAAAAAACCCTTACCCAGACCGCTTGACCTAACCGGAATTCGAACCTAAGACCTTCGGATTATTTTAATTTTTAATAGTGTTTAACGCCCGTTTTTACTATTTAGGCATCACAGGCAGTGGACACTGATGATACATGAGATGAAATGATATTTTTGGAAAGGATTTTTTAAGGAAGGAAACGTTTCAGGCCTAAGTTTAGGGTACCTCCCTGGCATTTGCCATTTATGAGGACTTGGGAAAATCTGGAAAAAACCTCAGTCGGGGAGAACGGTCCTGGTGGAATTCGAACCGCAGACCTTCCGCTCACGAGTCCGCGCCTTAACGACCTCTACCACCCATGGCGGTACATAACATAACAATCTTATTTTTGCATTTGTTTTCGAATAAGTCAAGAACATATTTGTACAATTTGTATTTAGAATATAATGAGAAAATTGTTTAAAAATGAGGCCATGCAGAAACTGTGGTTTACATTTTCTTCTCTTGATTATTGTGTTGCATATGAAAGCATACTCAATAGATTTCAAGGCCTACAAAAGGGCTTTCAGAGTTCCCCTGATGCCCTGATCCCTTGTTCCAATCGTGATGTCAGGATTACCAAAATGGAACTGTTCGTCAATGTATTCACTAAGAAGACCCATTTGCGCCAACTCTCAACAATAGCCCGTAAGGAAACAGGGGTAGCAAAACTGTCAGGTGTGTTCAAGTTTATTGTTAGGCAAGGAAAGTTTACCACTAGATCATGATATGGTAATAAAGACAGCTGGTAAAATACATTTTGAATTAAAACGATGGAATCTTTCTTAAGCAAATTAAATTACATATTCGGTAGAGTTCTTAATATGGGCTGAAAATTTTTTCTTACACATATGTAACGTAAATGATACTTTGCATTTCGTATTTTTTTCTAGTAGTTTGGTTAAAATTGTTTGTTCTACTTGTAGAGAGTATTGCTACCTATTTTATATTTGGATGGCTTTAGAAAAAAGCAAATGTCAAATCTGTATATAGATATTTAAATGATTCATTAATTTTGCACTGCTGTAAATTTTCTTCAAATAATTTTAAGTATATTACACTAATAAAATACTTTATTATTTATGCTCATTTATGTATGTTGTGTTATAATTATTGATTTTATTGTTATTTTATTACTTATTGCACTGTAACAAACAGTAATGAGCAATTGATTAACAATTTTTTGTACATGCAGACTTTATGTATGTCGAATTCATGTTATTTTATGTATGCCCAATTTATATTATTTTATGCTTCATTTACTCTGATAAATATTGTTTCTGAATAATTTTAGATCCTTAAAAGCCATTGAGATATTTTCTAATGATATATAATGCCATAAACATAACACCATAAAACTTTCGTGTTTGCTTTTGGCAGTAGTTGGGCTACGACGGCCGCCATTTTTTCTGAATTGTGGTTTGAGTAGTTAAGTCGGTCATGTCTGGAGTCATTACATAACAAAATCGAAACGGCAGTCAAAACAGCTGTTCAGCGCCAAAGAAGAAATTAAAGTCCCGTCTGCAGGAAAGGTTATGCCAATCTCATGTAACGTTAAAAGAATCTTTAAACTAATGGACCTAGCCTCGTTTTTCATCTGCTCACACCTACTTTGGCATCAATATTTTAGCGATTTTGAAGTATAACTTGTTGGAACATACACCCTACTCCCAGATTTTGCTCTCTTTTACTTCCGTTCCTCGCTCGTTATCGTCTTCCAACAAACCCAGAGGCAATGCAGCTCTTGCAGAAAATCACTCCAGAGATGGAGTAATGACAATGAAGCATCGCTGGAATTAAGAGTCTTGACCCGTAAGTAAGTTTATGTTCAAAATAATGCTTAAGATCAAATCTTTACAAGCTTCCACATCAATGCTAATATTAGCTATGGAAGTTGCTACTGCTAATTAACAAGTCTATATAACAGAAATAAAACCAGCATTCTTTAAGTCACTGTAGCCGTCTTAAGCAGTTCGACACAGATCACCATGGGTTCGATGTCAGGTTAGGCAGGTATTTAAAATTCTATATGCACGTGTCAGATTTTACCTGCCAATTACTTGCTTATATAAGAAACTAATTGTTCTTTATACAAGTTAACGGCGAACTGTAGTTGCTTGCTAGCCAACGCCCAATGTTAGCGTCGCGCTAACCAATACGAGGACGTTTGAAATGTGAGGAAATTTCATGATGTGGCACATAATTGTTTGGCAGCTATCTGTAGTATCTACCATAAAAACTAAAACCCAGTATCGGCGTTGAACACTGTTGTTGCTCGATAAACTAGTTTAAACGTAGCCGTATTTGCATCGAAAATGAAGCACGTTATGAAAACCGCCATGGGTGGCCGAGGTCGTTAAGGCGCGGACTCGTAAACGGGAGGTTTGGGGTTCGAATCCCGCTAGGACCGTCCTCCCTGACTGAGGTTTTTTCCAGGTTTTTCTCAGTCCTCATAAATGGCAATACCGGTGAGGTACCCTAAACTTAGGCCTGGAACGATTCCTTCCTTAAAAATACTCCTTTCACAATTTATCATTTCATTTCATGTATTTTTAGTGCCCATCGTCGGTGGTGCCTCAGTAGTAAAAACGGGTGTTAAACACTATTAAAAAAAAACGTTTTGTAAGCATCTCAACTGAACGAAGTACGGAAAGTTGTATATACGTAAAAAGCTGTGTGCGCTGGGTGCTGCGATTAACTGATGACCAAAATAGACTTGAGAAGACGTTTCAATGCAGTTTTTGGCGATGCTTAATCGCAACCCACAAGACTTTTCCATTCATTTGTGACCGTAAACGAAACTCTGATATATCATTACATCACTGATTTAAAGTACACGCAAAACTGCAGACAACGGTTGGTGAAAATGCGCCAAAGAAGCCGAAAACTGTTGTGTTTCTTTTTGTTCACTTTTTTGGGGGATTCCCACTCCAGATTTCATGAGAAAGGATACGATCTTAACAGAAGTCAAATGTGTATCATTTATGGAGGGAAAAAAGATACAAATTATGCACCAAAGGATGGTTTTTCACCGCAGAACGCGCTGTCCCACACTTCGAAAGTCACAATGACAAAAGTGCATAAACTGGGCTTCAATTCATTCCACATTTCCATAATTACTTCTTTCTGTTCCTATACTTAAATTTTTGATTCGATGGGAAGAATTATTTTGTTTAACGAATACGTCATCAATTATCAAAGAGCATTTTACAGAGTTCAACAAAAGCTAAATTTTCGACGCGATGAAAAAAATTAAATATTCTTAATAATGTTTTTAATGATACTAAAGAACGAACCGTACAACGTTTGCACCACAGCATTCACTCTGCAAAGTAAAATCGATAGTTTTTAATTTTAAATATTGTTTAATTCCCGTTTTTACTGCCAAGGCACGTACAAATACTGGGCACGAGATGAAATAATAAATGGGCAAGGCAGAAAAAATACCAGGCCTAAGTTTACGGTACCTCCCAGGCATTTGCCGTTTTTGAGGATTGAGGAAAACACGGAAAACCCTCTATTGGGGAGGACAGGGCTAGCGGGAATCGAACCCCAGACCTCCAGTTCACAAGTCCGTGCTGTAATGACCTCGGTCATCCTAACAGTAAAAGCGATCCATAAAATTCGTATACGCACTTTCTCTGTAATGGAAACAGTGCATTCAATTCATAGTTTGTGTTTTACTATTTCATGTAAAACATGGCTTTGGTAGAATAGAAGTTTATTAAAAACTGCTTCTTCTTCTCTTTCGGATCTTGTAGTAATGCATCACTCTGGGGTGTAAAGGACAGAAGTATTTGATATCTCGGTTCTTCAAAATAGAAAAGCCTTATTTGCCAGATCATATACGAGAATCAATATTGATGGAACACAAAAGGCTCTTCCAGCATTTTGTCTTTACTTGTTCTACCGTGCGGCCAGTTTTGCTTTCCCCCGGAGTGTTTTGCCTACGGGCAAGCCGGCCAAACCGGGTCTCGGGGATTAACGGGAGGGTAAAATAATGAAACAAACCAATTTAAGAGTCTCACTTTCCAAATTATCAAATGAGGGGTTGAAACTGCCCGCCTTCATTCTTCACACATTTTTGGCATCTCTTTAGGAAATTATTCATCACTCGTGGTGGTTCATTTTGAGAAATCCGAGCAATTTCCTGACTAATGTTATCTTTGAGTTCTTGTATGGCGTGCGGGTTCATCTGGTACACGGCATTTTTTAATTTACCCAGAGATAATAATCGAAAATTGTTAAATTTAGTAGCCTTTTGTATAGACTGATATGAAATTCCTACTTGTGCAAGACATGAAGAGATTTTCTAGGGGAATTTTCCCTTATTTTTTTTAAACTTCCATTTTCTTCAAATTTATAATATAGATTATCAACTGTTTTACGATGTGGAGCATCTACACCCGGTAATTTTGCTTGAAACAGTTTTCAAACTTCATGAGATGGCTGAGTTCTTACATATAAAACCGCCACGGGTGGCCGAGGTCGTTAAGACGGGGACTCGTGAGCGGGAGGTCTGGGGTTCGATTCCCATCAGGACCGTCCTCCCTAACTGTTTTTTTTTCCCGGGTTTTCCTCAGTTCTCATAAATAGCAAATGGAGCAGGTAATCTAATCTTAGGCCTGAAACATTTCCTTCCTTAAAAAAATCCTTTCCTAATTTATCATTTATCTCATGTATCATCAGTGTTCAGCGCCTCAGTAGTAAAAAGTAGAGGGTGTTAAACACTATTAAAACACATATAAATCGTACATAAAGACACCCTCTGCCGCTGTAAAACACGAGGCATAGTACACTTTATGTATACTGTCGAATTAAGAAAGAAACAACACAACACACACCCGGGAACAACTCCGCGACAGTCAGCAAGGTTCAACAAGTAAGCAGTCAGGCTTATTACCCGCTACATGGCGCAACAAACGAGTTGGGGCTTGCTCAGAGGGAAAACCCCGAGTTGCGGGGGAAAACATCACTGATCGCACGGTACAATGACAGTATTTTAAAAGTCCAGCGATTTACCATCGGGTTTAACTCCCTCCAATTATTGGAATTTCCCTACACGGCATACGTAGTGTCTTTCATCAGTTGCGAACTGAATTTTGACAGTGTCGGGTAGTTGTGTTGTAAATCGAGAGCGAGTGCACAGAGTTGTGCA
The DNA here is from genome assembly GCA_030762175.1 of Metallyticus violacea. Lineage (NCBI taxonomy): Eukaryota > Metazoa > Arthropoda > Insecta > Mantodea > Metallyticidae > Metallyticus > Metallyticus violacea. The sequence continues at coordinate 12,550,390 of CM060835.1, read as the reverse complement.
ATGAGATGTTTACTGTGTTGTCGTATGTTCATCCCACAAGGCACACAACAGAATGAGGTAGACACTTAGTCCTGGCAGCCCAGTTCCAATATGAAAAATATTATAATTAGTACAGAAATTTAATGAAACAGGTTCTGTGACTGCTTGGATAAAAGGAAATCCAAAGACGAATCAATCTGTGATGAATTTGGTTCTTATATTTGTTCTCGTTCCCCAAATCTTACGGTATGTGATTTTCATCTTTGGGGGACATTGCAAAATAAAGTGCATTCAACTGTCTAACACACTGAAGAAAACTAAAGCAAACATTCAAAACGAAATAAGGTTCGTTAGTGATGGAAAACTGATGCGTGTCGTGATTCATTTTTTAAGAAAATGTGAATTATGTGTCAGGGAAATTGGGCACCTGCTGTAAGGAGGATGGATATCAAATTTTATTATTTAATATGGACACAAGGCAGACCCAGAAGAAGATGGACAGACCTCTTCAAGGTCAAGAGTAGCAAGAGGAAGAGAAAAATGGAAATCTCTCGAGAAGCAACTTGTACAGTGAGAAATGGAGTAACCAAAGAACAAATCAGTCAGAGTGTCTTTAACTAAAACTCTGGAAAAGGCCGTCATCAGTTAAAACTGAAATTGCAATATTAAATGTAGGCCTTATTAATTACATCCATTTAATAGTGAAATTTAAAATAAGAATATCCAATTTATTTTGCTATTCTCTATTTAAATTGTTTGTTGTAATGCATTTATTATATCAGTGTTGACATAAACTGTATAAGGCTTACAGTTAACCTGTCAGTTAAGAATGAATTATAAGAATTATAGGGCTTAGAGGGCTCCCTACGAAATTCAATTTTATAAGAATCTTCTTCAACAACGAAATGAAATAATCATGAATCAAGTTTTATAACCTTACTTAAGGTTTCAAATGCAGCTTTTTTCGACATTTCTATTATGTATTTTCAGGTATGAAATCACCAAAATACAAGCGCTAAATTTAAGGTAGCGTATTCTATTTAACATCAAATGCAAAGAAAAAAGCTTACATAATACAAGCATTACACAGTCGAGGGTTCTTCAAAGGAATCCAATTCTTTCTTCCAATTTTGTGAATTAAAATATTTCGTCTTTCGACGTCATATTTTCCTGAAGGAATGCGCTATAATGTAACGCCTTTCTTTCATTGAGCTGTACAACCAAATGCACAACACCCAGGCATATTAATTAAATTAAAATATTTTTTTCAAAATGTTCTCCATATAAGCATATGGCACATCACACAGACATCAGGCCCAAAATGGTGGCTGATGCTGGCGAACCAATCACATAGCTCGGTTGTACGCAAATTCCGCCGCAAAGCGTGTCCATACTTGCATGATAGAGGGCTTTATCTTCACATACGAACAACTAGCGAGGAATAGCTCACCCTGTTAGGAAAAGCGAACTTTCCTTGTTAGGAGGCCTTTGCCCTTAAGGGGCGCAATAGGCTATCTTTATCTTTTTACCTAAGTTTTAAAATAATGAATCCGTTGAGCACAGAGAGTCTTCACAAGACAATACCGGCGGCAACACGTGTCTAAGAGCCGACCAGTTGAACCATGGGACATTTAAACTGTTCTCACTGTAGTTTTGTAAGATATATGCCACGTAATTTCCAAAACATAAGCAATTTTAATTTTGAGTAATATTTTTGCCATACTCAGTAGCTTGTTTAAAAGAGGGGTGTCATTTGTCATTGTTATTGCTGCGGAGGTTCTTTAATACTGAAGGTTATTCACTGTTTCCAGCTTTCCTTCGTTCATATAATAATGCAGGAAGCGTGAAAAATCGGGGAAGTCGAATTGCAATTAATTACGGAGATACTGAACTGTGAAAAAAACGTCTGGAACGCAGTTGGCGATAACATTCTAGGTAAATCGACTATTCTTATTTTTCACCAACAGAATACGAACTGGAAAAATCATGCAAATCCAGTTACTTAAACATTGCCTCCTTATTCTTCGATAATAACGGTGATTCATGATGGTCCTGTTTCTATAATTGGTGGTGAAGAGAAGACAAGACATTTTGAAGCTGTTGCCACTGATCGACAGCGTTTTCCATGACTACTATAAAAGTTAAGAGTAGACAATATTCCCAGTACTGGCGCTGACTTGAATGAACTAAATAAATAACTGTAACATATAATGAAATTAATATAGTTAATATCTTGTTTTTGAAACGTTACAATAAGAATTAAAATAAATAAATATTTAATATTCGAGTTAAAAAGTAGTGAATCTTAGGAAAAATGTGAAATTAAATATTTATAAATCTATTTTACATGCAATTTTTCAGTTTTTTCGATACGGTTTAACGTATGTTCTAATTTGATTTGGTTTATTTACGGACTCTCTTTAACGTCCCAGGTCATCAGCGTCCCATTCAAATCAGGGCGTGAAACGGCATATAAATTTTGCTCAGAGGCCTCTCTTTCAGGCTTGAGGTTCTTTTTCGTGCCGTAAATGTACGACACGGGATTCACGGCTTTAATTCACTTCCGAAGGTAGCCATACTTAGGATTTTTATGCCCGAAAAAAACCCATCGATCATGGCCGGGTTTGAACCAGCGATCTTGGGTCTATGAGGCAAGTATGGTTACCACTACACCACCAGAACCGATAAGCATGTTCTGAGATGTGCAATTCAAAAAGAGGTGGCTATAACGAAATATGTCCTGTTAAATATGCTTTAATACTCCCCTGCTTTACAAATTTGGACACTTTCTAACAAGAAATAAAATAATTGGTTAATGTTTGATTCAAAGTGTGCTGTTTAATATGAACATAAACAGTTAACTCACCTAAACAGCTGTACATACTGTTTTAAATGCTATATCCCCCAAAACCGGGTTTTTTTAACATTAATTGACGATTTTGGGGACAGTTCCAAACGTTGTTTTCTCTCTCCTGTAAATTATGCTTTTGGAGACTTATCCGGATTTTCACGCTTTCTGTAGTACAAGGGTAGGTAATTAAGAAAGTTACAAATTAATGTGAGGCACTACCTGAATGAGGCACCTAAGACCATTGTCACTAGATCGCAGCATTGGTCCGGTAGGAACTGGTGACATTCGACGAGACAACGATGTTTATAATAGCGAAACAGCAGTTGCAAGATGTCGGCGCCTCTAGGTGAATGTGCAACCCTAGAGCAGACTTCGTTGTGCGATTATTGTGGAAATAGGGAAGTGAGTAGTGCTCTCACGTCAAGCTGTTTACCATTAGGTGCAGAAGTTCTCTGAAGGGCAGACACCGAAGATGAACACAGCATCGGCTGGTCAAGGGAGATAGGGGCGAATGTGCAACAGTTGAAGATTTAATCCGAGCAAACAGAAAGGTAGTTATAGACGCCATAACAGCTGATATTGGTTGTTTATCTTATAATGTATGACAGGTTAGGTTTTCACACAGTCCGTACACAATGGGTGCCGCGCGTACTGACCTCAAAGAACGAGTCTGGCTTTACAGTACTACAGCTATGAGCGACTCTATAAGCTGACCCGAATTGTAGCAGATGAGGAGTCAGCCCGGGACAAAGCAGTGCGTCAATGCAGTGGAAACATTGTGTGATCATACTGCTCACATCATTCCAGCCTCAGGGGCAAACAGTAAATGTCGACGGAAGCGACGAGCACTCATCGCCAAAACCATGCTGCTCTTTTATGACAATGCGTGTCCTCATACTGCCAACAAGATAAATGAGAGGCTGTGAAATTTCAAGTGGGAAGTCCTCAGGCATCCTCTTTATAGCCTCGAACTTGCTCCATGCGACTTCCATTTATTTGGCCCTCTTTCCCAACGATGGAGCTGTAGAAAGGGAACTCACCGCTGGATTTTTCTGCTGCTGGATTTCAGGGGCTTGTGAAACGATGAGTCAAGAGCCTCACATAAGGGAGAGTATTTTCATTGGTTTAAGTTTTATATTCATTTATGTACCATGTGTACTATTTTACTGAGGTTAGTTATAAGACCATTCTTCTTTGCACTTTATTGAAAACTTGGTGTAAGTGCTAAAGCTTTGTAAATATTATTAGCTGTATAAATCTGGTCAGTTTTGCTGCTGTTACATCACACTTAGCAATACCTCAACTGTCTTGAGTAGAGGTCTAGATCTTGTGATGTTTGATACAGTACTTATCTCATTACTCGCTGCTATAAATTTTACAGTTTATTTCATGTTACTTTTCTGCTTGTGCTGGAAGCCATTTCTTGACAGATACAGGTAGTATATAACCGGTATCCTGGGTTTATGTTCTTATTTCACTCTTGCTGCAAGTTTCTGGTCTTGTTATTTTAATTACCTCGGTACATGACTAGGCACGTTTCCTGGAGTAGGGGTGTACCACCGAGCAATTCGCGGGCGCATAAAACTGCCTCTGAAAGTCAAAGCCTGCGTAGTAGTAGTGGTAGTGGTAGTATATAGAATACAAAACAACTTTACAGGTGCCCGTGTTTTTATGATAAACTTGCTATGTTAGATTTAGCTAGTCTTATCTAGCTAGACTTATCTAGTTAGATAAGATGTTACATTACATATCCACAACAAGATATAAAACAATATCAACAATATCAACAATTAAACAATAAAAATAAATAAATAAAAAATTAAAATGGAAAGAACTAAGAAATACCAAACAACGGTTTTTATAAATATTAAACCTACGTGTAAAAATATAAAGAAATGTCATTGTAGATGACATGGAGCTAGATTCAGTAAATTTATTTCCCCCCAATCTCCTCCCCGGTAAGCAGTCTTTTCAGACCTGAGCTGTCTCACTTTCATCAGAAATTTACCTATCTCTCCTCTACTTCCTTGTATGCCAGCAAATCCCAGCATGACCATCTCCCTCAGTTCGATCCTGTAAAGGAGTGCGATAGATACTTTTCCCTTCATTCTTCCGTACCTTTACATTTAGCCAGAATACCTGTCCATGATACCCCCTGCTCACAGATGGAGTAAATTCTTTGCTCATATCAATCAGTGATCATAATCATCCACTATGCCCCTAGTTTGAGCCACGCGGGCCTCTGGCTATTGAGTTAAGTCCCTATTTTGATGTACTGTTCAATCCCTCATTCCGATTTTAGCCTCGGTTGTACTTCCAATGAAATTATCTGTCTGCACTGCACAATTATCTACTGTCTATACATATCCCTCAAGTGATTCCTAGCCTTCCTCCATGTGCTCTTTCTATTCCCCTGTCCCTCCATCCAAATAGAGTCCATATCTATTGTTTCACCTCATTTTATTCCATCAGTTATGTTACAGAGTTAAAATCCAGGGGTGGTGGGATGGTGGTGTGTGCGGTGTGACAGTGGCTTACTCTTTGGCATGCCTCACCGCCTCTGGGTCTTGACCGCCCAATGTCCCCCTCACTACATTCTTTCCTCCCGGAGGTGAAGTACAAACGGCTAGCTCTTGACATGCCTAAATATTGAAAATTCCTTTTCTGTCTCTACCAGTCAAATCACATTGTAGTTTTACTAAGCCTGTTTCTGTTTTATTCTTCTACATGGCCATCCATTTTTCTTCACCTGCCTCTTTATTAGTCCCGTGCTGTATTTTTTTCTTATTTTTTACTACTCTCATTTAGTCATTAAATTGTGTGTCTGTTGTTTTTTTCGTAGTATCTTTTATACCATTTTCTTTTCTGTTTCCGTCGTTCATTTATATTTTTATTGCATTTATTTTTTAATTTTCTGCTTCTTCTCAATTATTGTACTGGTTACCTTATCCCCCTCCTTTGTTGTGCATTTTCACTATACACGCAAGATTCTGTTATGTTTACAATTTAAATATTATTTATTTTTCTTCTCCTTCTCCGGTTTTTCTTTAACCGCTATTTCTATAGTTTCTATCTTCTACCTACCTCCTTTTTAACCCTTCTGTTTTTGTATACTATCTACTGATACATTTATATTTACTCTTTCTTTCTTTTCTTCTTTTTTAATTTTAAATTAATCTCTTTTCTCTCAATTTTTCTCCATATTACTGCCCTTGTTGATTCCAATCGTCTTTCTCTTTTCTTTCTTTCTTTTTTTTTTTTGTTGTTTATCTTCATTTTTCGTTCGCCTGTTATTCTTTACCTTTCTCTCATTTCTTTGCTATTGTTATTGTTCTTCTGAACCTTGCAGGCACGTAATTTATCTTCTGCGCAGTACAGAACAATGTGGAATGTGTCCTTGTGACGTTGCAAATTTACAGGCAATTTGCAAACAACCGAATTTGCAAGATTTGTGGCCTTGTTCTACTAACACGAACAGATAAAACAGTGTGTCAATATTTGCATATCTACAGCAAGGAAACATCTTTTTCTTTAATACGAGGATTGGGAGTGGGTTGACTCACTCCGACTGTTGCATCTTTTCAAAGTACCCTCCACCACCTGTATACACTTTCTCATCCTCAAAAAACAATTTATCAAAGCATCCCTGCCACTCATTTTCCTCAAAGGTGAAAAGTTCATTTTCGACTGCAGCTACAGCCTTTTCAGGGCTGGAAAATCGCTTTCCACGCATACGATTTTTTAACACTGAGAAGAGAAGATAATCTCTCACGGAGCCATATCAGAACTGTAGGGAGGATGGTTCATGAGTCTGATATCTGTAAACTCCAGGAACTGGTGATGTTAGCCGTTTGAGGGCAGGCTTTTTCGCGGCAACCCATGATCCGCCTCGGTTCTATTCTTAGACAGCGTTCTCGGAACTTGTCGAAAATTTTCAGCAGACAGACTGTGGTGTAGCACTGAGCAGTAACCACCCTTTGCTTCTCCAGAGGAATTGAAAAATAAATGTGCCTACCATTTTCTTCACAAAGCTTCAGTCCCTCTTCATAGCTCCCTCCAGCTCCATCGTAACGACTGGCTGCCTGTGCACCGGAGGAGTTGTTTACCCTCACACTTTGGAATACGGGAGTGGGCAGGGTCGCTATCTAGTACGGTTTTACTGGTAAGGGATTGGGCTACCGTATGCCGCATTATTTTTAAGTGGGTCAACATTAACTTTTCCTCATCTGAAAACTTTTGAAGTGACCTTCGTACCTACCTCTTTTCTTCTAAAACAAACGAGACTGCATTTTATTGCAGAAATTTATTACTGAAGTGTGTCATATGAGAAACCTGACCCTACAGCTCACAAGTCTTACCATAATCTGTTCCTGATGACAGAAGCCCTTGAAGCTCTTGTACTCGTTCTTGACACCTTACAGTAAACAAAATACATTCCAAATGCGTTTCATATGTGTGATTTTGATCATAGTGGAGAAACTCTTACCTCTATCGGAATGTATTGTGTACACTTTCACCTCTATTTCCTCAAGTGAAAGAACGAATATGATATACACTTAGTCTTCTATAACTTCTATTTTTTTGCCTGATTAACGATTTCACTTTTCGTAACTGTCATTCTGGAGGCTTGAACAAAACACTATGTAGGGTTTAAATATAGTTCGTTAGCAATTTTAAGGTTCAATAACTCAGAAACAACAAGTGACATTGCTCTCGTATGTATATCATTCTGCTCTTAAAAAGGAACTCCCAAATTTGTTTGTACTGCATTCACCGTCTAGCGCGCAGTTTTGTAACTCTTGGTTGCAAAGATGACGACGTTCGGATCAAGAAAACTAAACTTTCTGTATTGTTTGCATCGGGATCCCTCCCCTTGACCAAAGGAATTCACGGAGGTCCGTGGTCCTCAGTGATTTTTACATTAGGACCGCATCTGAGTCTATTCCGACCCGCCTTTCGGCTGTAGACAATCTCGTCGCCCAAGCCCGCTAAGCGAACTTAGCAACCAGATCCTCACTGATGGATAGGTCACATCTAGCACAGACCTACTCATATTTTAAGACATGAGTCACCCCAGCATTAAGGTAGCCACCACCCACCCCAAGACAACAGTGATTCAGGTATACGTGCCCCTAAGGTACACGCCCTGGGCACTCCCTTGGGACACACTGCCGCTGCGGGTACTCATTTACCCTGATTTACGGGACCACTGCCATGCCGAGTTCAATCTATCCGGACTTTCCATGAAGGGAAAGGTTGCTTCTAGTAATGTCAGAAGTATCGCCGAGTATTCGGCGTCCACAGATCCCGCACTTGGAGCATCTGTACAGCAACGACCGAAGTCGCGCCCCATGGTAACCATACTTTCTGTATGTCAGCATTTTACAGCAGCAAGTGTGCTTCAGATGTTCGATGGAAATAGAAACCTATGAAAGTCATCCAATATCACCGTGATTCGCCGAAGTAGGTTTTCTTTTCGGTGTCGTTCCGAAAAGTCTCTACGACTGAACAATTCTACTTGCACATGGCCCAAATGTGGAAAGATTTTGATACTTTTATCTTCCAGCATGATGGAACTCCCTCCCATTATCGTTCCAGCAAATCTGAACATGGACATGCGTCAGCGCTGGATCGCATGTGCTGGAACAAATGACAATTGTTTTATGCACTGTCCATATGTGTCCCTAGACTTGACGGTTTGTGGTTTCTACCTGTGGGTTTCATGTGTAGGTGTCCCTTTTGCTGCGAGATAAGAAGGAACTTAAGCAGAGAATTCGGAAAGGGTTTGGCTAGTTAGATTACCCTAAGGACATCTGTTGAGTGCGCACATTGAAGCGCTGCAAAATAGTAAGTTTCTCTTCAGAATGGTAAACCTAATATTGTCATATCATCTGCGACTTGTGTGTAATTGAAGTTTAAAAATGCTGCCGCACTTTATATAAAATTACGAATGATGTGACACAAGAAGCTATCTATATTTTCAAGTACTAATAGAGGGCAACACCAACATCTGTACATGTAGTCATAAAGCTTGCTGTTTGTGTGTCAATATATGCTCACATGTCACTCTGAGGTCAATTCGTTGTTTAGCAGATCTTTACACAAGCGTCGCGAGTTATAGTGAAAAAAATGGATAAGATTGGAATCTGTTTTCTGGAAGGAAAACAACGGCGATAATTAAAGAGTATTTGTCTAAATTGGGTAACGCACATCCTTTCTATGAGACCGTTCAACTTTGGGTAAATGAATGCAAACATATCGCACGATGGCCGAGGTCCTTAAGTCGCGGACTCGTGAGCGGGCGTTTTGGGGTTTGATTCCCACCAGAACCGTCCTCCCTGACTAAGGTTTTTTCCCGGTTTTTATCAGTCCTCATAACTGGTAAATGCCGGATAGGTACCCCAAACTTAGACCTGGAACGTTTCCTTCCTTAAAAATATCCTTTCCCAATTTATAATTTCATCTCATGTATCATCAGTGTCCACCGCTTGTGGTGCCTCAGTAGTAAAAATGGGCGTTAAACAACATTAAAAGTATATCAAACATGGCAGAACAAGCATCAAAGAGGCATCACGTCTTGGAGCTGAAAGTCAGCTGTGAGGTCATAAATCATTCATAAAGACCATGATATTGTTTTGTTACAGACGAGCAAAAGGTATGGACATCTCAACTGAATGATGTCATATCACTTTGCGTATTGAATTACAAGTGAATAGATTTGCGTAAGATAGGTGTGTATATATAATATAAAAAATAAAAATAAAGTAACACTATTAACAATGTAATTTCGGACTCAAGTGTGACTTTATCTTAGTGTGTTATCCTTTTCTACTTTCATAAAACTGTTAATTTGTTACATTATATATATATATATAATTAAGATCTGGCGTTTGTTTTTTTTTTTTTTTTTCGGTGTATGCCATTGAAATAAAATAAGAAAGACATTTTCCGAAAATCAACGAAATCAGACTATTAGGAGTTTACTTAAAACCCAAATTTAAAAATCACTGCAGTGGCTGAAATTTTTGTTTCTTCTCATTGAAATTCAATATATGCATTTGGAATCAAACAAGAATAATAGTTTCTAAAATATAGGAAATGGGGCCATTAGGAGTTGAGAGTATACCTGAAACCAGAAAATTCATAAGCGCTCTAACTGTACCAACTTCTCTACTCTGGTGCTCTGTAACTCTGATGAATTGGCTTAGTTTATTTAACTCCTTCCTGACGGACTTTTATTATAATTCTTATGTTCTGTTTTTTACTAAGATGATTTGTGGAAATAGGAAGTTTAACACAGGAATGAATACGTGGTTTTGGTCGAGTAATTATCAGCAAATACTTTTGATTATTTAGGAGACGTTTGGTAGATCTACGTGTTTTGAGAAACAAAAACCAAAGTGACGACAGAATGAATACTGGTCTTGAAGTCTTCATAGCACATTACCGAAAAATACACTGGCAGTTTATTTTTCTTCAAGTTTTCTAGCGTGACACGACTGACCGAAACTGTATGACATCTGTCTGTCAAGTTCCGGGACCCGTACCCGGAAGACTTAACATACAATGGCTGCACTTGGGCATGTACAGTTTACTGGGACACTTTCTACTCGCCCGACGAGACAAAGTATATGTTGGGATTACAAGCTCAGATGTGTGTTATTATCAGAGAAAAGCACGTGTCACACAAACTTGACACAGACCTTGCGATTCGCTACGGAAGTCCTCAATGTCCATCGTGACAGGACCTGGGGTAATGTGGGGCGATACTGTCAATTACTGAGAAATGGGCCAGTATGGCAACTTTATACGAAAATTTCTGATTTTCTCATTTTTTAGGACTGACAACACAACATATAGGAGTATTCATCTTACATTTTCTACTCCATTGTTTGCTAAAACCGCTAGTGAAAGTGCACTCGCACTTTGACAAGATTATTAATCAGTACAGCACAGCAAACAAGTTGTACTTTCTATCTTGGTGTTATAATAGAATAACGAAAAGCAAACTTTGGTTCCATCAAGTGAAACATCGTCTTATTCTCCTGCAGTATGCGGCAAAACTAAAGGCAGAGGAGAAGGGGTTTATCGTGAACATTGTTTCAGGTCATAGGGAGTAAGATGTCAGAATAGACCAAGTTTGCTGCACGTTGAAGAACAGTAAGTGGAGAGGTTTAATAAGGAGGTACAAAATAACAAAAAATATTTGCTGTCATTGGCAAGTTCCGTCATATAGGATCAGTCCTATGTCAACAAAACGAGTGGCAAATGCCGGAGAGGTACCCTAAAATTAGGCCTGGAACATTTCCTTCCTTAAAACAAACCCTTTCCCAATATATGAATTCATTTCATGTATCACCAGTGCCTATCCCCTTTGGTACCTCAGTAAAACGGGCGTTTAACATAACTCAAAAAAAAACCCGAAAGGGACAACAGGTTGCCCAAAAACTGTCACCACAAACGAGAATCGGGGACTACTTCTCCAACAGGTGTTACTAACGTAGTTACGACAAACATCACTGAAATTTGGTCTGTTCGGCGGCTGTTTAAATAACTGGGTGGATGTGCATACCCTATTCAAGTTGCTGAGCGTCAAACAGAAAGGGACAGCCCGAGTGTTGCCTTAGACTTTGAAGATGCAGATTTCTCCTGCAATATAAAGATTAATTGGTTTATGATTAGGAAGAAGTTTATTTAAATGTGAAATTAAATATAATTTTTATTGCTGTTTAAAGCATATAGATTAGTGGTTTTCAGATGAAAGCCATACTCACCTTGACGGCAACTCGTTTTTTTAGCTTGTCAGTGACCTGATATCATATTACAGAAACCACTGCACAGTGTGCGGGTTACGATTTGGTGCGCCGTGTCCTGTCATGGAATATTGAGCCCTTACTTCGTCGAGGATGCTGCACAGAATCCGCAAACAGTAAACCAGGAGCGCTCAGACCTCATTATAACATCATTCGTGCGGGATGGTGCATTTCTGTCACGCCAGAAACTTACCCCTCCAATGACAAAGGGTGCAGCAAGATGGAGCAACAGCCCACACCACGGGGGATTCACTTGCTCTCCAGCAACGACTCTTTGGAGATCGTCTAATTTCTCGTGGAACTCTATTCCTGCATCCTGCCTGCTTTCCGGATCTCAGGCCCTTGGGGCGTGTTGAAAGAATGACTTTTCAAGAGAAATGATCTACCTACAAATATTTCCCAAATTCGCAGGAAGGCAACCTCGTTATTTTGTGTTCTTACAACAACCTTTGTTCATCAACGTTTTTAATAATCTTCAGAAACTTTATGAACAATGTGCGACACATAATGATACACATTTTGAACACATTCTGTACAACGAAATTAATTAACATTTCGTTTGTTTTGCCATACACTGGACATTATCTGCCACATGTGTATAAAATCCAATATCAAGTGTACCGGAAGAAAGAAAACAAATAGAGCAGAGTCTCCCTACCATAATATATTCTCAATCCGTAAGTTAACAGCAAAATGTAAACAATAGCACATGTTAGAAGCACTGTGAATGGCGCGTGGCCAAATACGTACAAACCTGGTGACACAAGTAGTGAACACTTATTTTACAGTTTTTTCGTTTCTGTTCTTATATACACATACATGAATTTAAAATATACGTAATATGAAATAAATTTAGTTTACAAGTTCTCCTCTTTTCCTCTATTCCATTGTCTTTTCTTTCTATTTTTCTTTTCTTCTTTCTCTAAATATTTCCTTGACTTCTCCTTTGCTTCTCTTTTCTTTTCGCTCCTTCTACTTTTATCCCTTTTCTTTTCTGTTCCTCTCTTTCCTTACGTTCTGCTCTCTTTTCTCTTCTTCTTTTCTTCTCTTTTTATATATTGCCTTACATTTTTTAATTTTTTTTTCTGTCCCTTATCTTTTCATTTGCTTTCTTAAAGAGTTTCTCTCAGTTTTCATTATGAATGTTAGATATATTTAGATACTGTAAAGTACCAGATTATTAATGGTGTTTTCTTAAGTAACTTGGCAAGATATTAAAGAATACAAATTCAGCCTTGCACGTACTTTATTTTTCGACATATTCTCCTCAACTCACTTGCGCTAATGTTTCTCAGGCGCGCGATAGTGAATCTTAAATATTGAATATTTATTTGCATCATTACAATTTATTTGTTTAGATTGATATGTCAAAAATATATGTTCAGACTAAAATTATAAAAGGAAATTATATTAAGACAAAATATGTAAAAATTACATTAAGAATTCGTCAGCACTCTGGAGAGAATTTTGTAACAAAGTAGAGCTGAATGACTTAAGCCCTATATTTTATTAAAAAGCTTTAATGATGGGAATCCAGATTTGCAAGGTAGCCCTTTGGACATTTCTGAGTAAGAATATTACCCATTAGAGAGATTACAATACCCCAATATTTAAAAAAACTGCAAACTGAAAAATTTGATGAAAATTAATGCCTGATTACAATTAACTAAACGTAACAATATACATGCATTGTACATTTTTTCATAGGAAATTGTTGAGATAAAAAGAACAGCACATTTTCCCAAATATTAAGCAGTTTTAAACATATTTACATACTTTTTTCTGGTACATTTGCTAGGAATCTTACAGAGAGAAAAAAAAGTCAGTTTTCTGAATTATGTTTAGACGAAAAGTCAGTATTTTTCGTTTTTCTCAAAGTAAACTTTTAGTACCTAATCTCGTATTTGATTTCAACGCTTCATTAATGACATGGCACTCGAATTTTTATTCTTTACCTAAGAAGGATGCTGGACTAAAATGGTGCGATATATGAGAATCACTTGTATCAGTGTTACTCTGACGGCGAAGGAAAACGAATCCTTGCACTGTCTTTGGCTTCGCACAAAACTTGTGGGACATGACAACGTCGAGCATACCAACAGCACGATGAATGGACAGTTGCGTGCTGCGTAAGAAGAAGACGCTACTGCAACATGCGCGAGGCTGACAAGTGACTTGAATGCTGGTATAGAACACGCCCCATGTCTAACCGACCCCTCCCACGCGATGAAATCCTTATGAAGACAGCTTAGGCGTCAAGATAGCCGATAAACAACCACGGCCTAATATCCCCCTATCTCACAAACTGGTATTTTACTTTATGACCATTGTTGTCGCCTTTAGTAACATAAACATTAAAAACGCTGTTCCGGTTTATTTATAAATGACCATTGTTGTTAACGCAGACATTAACATATAGAGCACATTTTATTCGCTTGAATGCACCAGAGTGGGTCACGGCGTGCTAGTTCTGCTTTATCACTTGGCATCGCATTTAGGCATTCTTTAAAGCAAGGGCAATAAAATAATGTGTGCGTTCTTTGCAAACTAAAACATAAATACTGTACACAGAATGAACCGGCCACAATACAGCGGAGTATCGATTATCATCCGAATTATAATGGAACCAGCTATAGTTTGATAATCGAATAATCTGTCCTGGTATCTCGTTGACCCAAGATGCAGGTTCAATGCCTGCCAGGTTTGCGGGCGTCAAAATCCTAAGTATGAATTGTAAAGCGTGGGTCCCGTGTCGTAGATTTATGCCATGTAAAAGAACCTCAAGCCTGAAAGTAGAGTCCTTTGAGCAAAATTTATATTTCCTAAATTGAATTGTATGCTAAGGACCTGAGTTGTTAAAGAGCGTCAAATAACGCACGCATACAATTTAATGGCTCGTTTAAGGTAATGTTAGGTAATATTTTATTTTTCATGAACTAAACTCAGAGTCAAGTTTTAACGTAAATTATAACATTATTTTGATTTAATTTGAAATCAGAAGAGATTTTCTATGTTATACAGGATGTATCAGAATAACTATTCGTAGTTTTCTGATGTGATAGAGGATAAGAAAATAAACATTTTTTCGTAATAAAGCAGTGTCAGGAAATGCTTTGTTTTTAATATAAAAGACAACTCATCACTCACCTTGTGGCTGCATTTATGTTTCAACAATTTTGTTAGCATGGGACTGAAGTGGTATATCACAAAATATCTTCTGTGAGATCTGTTTATTTAACTTCACAGTATTAAAATATATTGATATACAAATGGTGGATTTGCAGACATACATAAGACTTTTGTAGCAGCTTACGGCAATACTAATTAGCAAAGCGAATCTATGAGGAACAACACCCTTAGCGCCATATTTCTTGTAATACAACCTTTTCAAGACGCTTCTAGACAGTGGCCAGTTCCAGGAGCGAATCGAACTGTGAGAACATTATACTTTGAAGATGAGGTTTGAAAATAATTCACGAACTAGCACTCGAGCTGTTGCCCATCCGATGAACACCAGTCATATGTCTGTATGGAGAGTCTTAAGTAAGTATGAAAAGCATTCATTTCTTATCCAAAAAGTACAAACATTAATCCCAGGTCATCATCTCAGACAACACAATTTTCTGATTGGTATTTTCATGCCGTTAACAATGAGGCTGCTTTTGCGAGACATATATTATGGATAGATGAAGCATGTTTTTCAATACTTATTTAATACACACTACAGTCACATTTGGAGTAACACTGGTCCTAAAGCTGTGGAGAATCTCTGCAATCAAGGGAAGTTTTCTGTAAATATTTGGGTTGGATTTGTTGATAACTTTCTAGTGATGCTGTATGTTATGCCTGCAGATTGAATGAAGAGGATTATGATATTTTTCTTGCGGAAATACTTCCACAGCTACTTGAAGATGTCCAGATTAATATTTGGAGAAAATGATCTTTCAATACAACGGTGCACCCGAACATTTCGTCTTTATTGTCGAAATTATTTCAATGTACATTATCCAAATCGATGGAATCTTTGGTCCAGTTGCTTGACCGGTAGTTCACCAGATATGACTCCAGATGATTTTTGTGTTTAGGGTTATATTAAATCAATTGTTTATGAAACACCCATAGACACAACAGAAGAATTAGTTACTAGAATTATTCTTGCTTTTGACGATCTTCATAACTGACCACAGATATTTCGAAGGATTCCTCGTTTAATCACACAGCGCTACACTTTGTGTATCAACAATGGCGGTCGTAATGTCGAACAGTTTCTGTAGTTTGTCAATATCTAATATTATATTTAAAAAAGTTACTGTGTAACCATAGAAGATAAATTAAGTAACTTTCCAAGTTACAATTAATTCATTTATCCCTTCATACCTCTATAACTTAAAACGAATTATTTTTGGACATTACTTTAAAAAAAATATGTTCACATCTTTTATCACTTCAGAAAATTAGGGAATATCTGATATATATGTATACATTTACTAGGGAAGCTACCGAGCAGATTGGCGCAGGCACCCGAAGTCCCGGGTTCAACTACTTTGGGTTTTGGGTCTTGTTGATGGTGTTTTTTTTTTTTTCCGTGTTTTCTCCTGGTCGCTTAGGCGAATAAATGAATGCACCTTTTCTTTCCATGAATTGTTCCCTCTCCCATGTTATATCATTTCATCCTGTTGGTCGAAAGTCCAGGGCGAGGTAACTAGTGCGGTGTGACGGTGGCTTGCTCTTTGTAAAAGTGCCTGGTGCGGAAGAGCCCCGTTCTTCATAGGAGCTTGAATTACTTGGAGGGGAGGGCTCTGTCGGTACCGGGGTTTTCTATCTTGAAATC
Organism: Metallyticus violacea; assembly: GCA_030762175.1. Classification (NCBI taxonomy): domain Eukaryota; kingdom Metazoa; phylum Arthropoda; class Insecta; order Mantodea; family Metallyticidae; genus Metallyticus; species Metallyticus violacea. The sequence goes on along the minus strand of CM060835.1, from coordinate 12,533,916 downwards.
TCCTTCGCCCTGGTATTGTACTCTTTGTGTTTCTGCACTGTTTTACAAAATACTGAATGCATTCACCTATTAAGTATCATAACTATTTTATCCATTTGTTTATTTTGTGTTAATCATATAACTTCACACGGGGCCCAAAAGACTTCCTTCACAGTTTGTACTTTATATATATAAGGTGTAACAACATACGGCAAACAGCTGTTCCTCCACTTGCTCTTATATACTTTTGTGGAATAGGATCCTGATGTGTACGGAACTAGTTTTTTTGGCGGATGGATACAATTAATTTTGTTCATATTAGGAACCATTCTAAGAATGTACGAAGTATAGGTACCTCTCTGTTCGTCCTTTCAGGTGCTGTTGAATTTAAAACATTTCTTGAAAGTCTTTCCTCTGCTATTCTTCTCACATGACCATTTCGTTGCAATTGAACATTTGAATAAAACGTAGTTTTCCTCGCAGTTTTAAGAGGTGCATTTTGGGTGTATTCCTAAGAAAAAGAAGCAAATAAAAGTATAAGAAGGGGATGAGAAAGAAAAGCGAAAAATAACTACGGTTTAAGACGAAAGGATGAACGAGACAGCGATAAAGCGGAATAAAGTTTGTCTCGTTCTTTTAGAACAAGATAAAATGGCAAAGAGATTGAACTGAAGAAAAAAGGAAGAAAAGAAACGAAAAAAGGAGTAAAAGAAAAAAATAAAATGAGAATAGAATAAGAGTTAAACATGATAGAAAAATTACTATTTTTCTTTATTTTCTTCTTTTCAATAAACGTTAGAAAATTTTAAGGTGAGATCAGATGCCCTATATTACTAATATGAAGTTTTTAATTTTGATGCCCCTTTTTCTCAGAAAGTATTACAGATACCTCGGTGAAACATTAACTGCTTATTTTTCATTACATTATAAGTTCTGAGCTCTAGTTTAGAGAATGTACCTTATAAGTTTTTTTTTTTGTTACAGACTCTTTTTATGAAAATAAAATATATTAATATGCATGTACAAAAAATTTTATACAAATGACTTGATACTACACCTCAGCAACGCATGTAATAATGTAGATCGGCTGTAAAACTTCATAGTTCTATCTTTATTAGTTTATGAGAAAAAGACACATGTTGTGAATTTTTAACTTAAATTAGCGTTAAAGTTAATACAACTAATTTAAAGTGATATATTAATCCTTTTCCTGCACCGGCATCTTCACATAAAGCAATATTACACCACTAGATGTATTTAGAAAAGAAAACTGGGATGTATAGCTTGTAAAACTTTCCAATTGCTTAAAAAACTAAATACACAAGCAGGGATTACTGTTATTGACCTTTGATACAGTAATTTACCTACAAAGTACACCAAAACACAGCCTTTTATAACAAATATTTTCATTTTTATGCAATAGCGCGAGATATTAACAAAAATAGTTTGACACATAAAAAACCACACGTCATTAAGAGCATTTAAATTTTAATATTTCAATAAATGTTACATCAAATTAAGCATAAAATTTCAAACAATTATTTGGAGCAAAAACCTATTTTTCTTTTTCCCAAAATTTGATCTGTGATCTTACCTTAAATAATTTTCATTTGGCATACTCAAGAATTCGAAAATGCATTTATTACCAGCGAAATACCCACACAGAAGCCGGTTGAGGGCTTTAGCAAGTGATGCAGTGCGCTCTAACCAATTAAAGGACAGTTTTTGTTCGTTAATTGTTCTGTTTTTTTACAGTTCTTACTTGGAAGTATCGTGACTTCTTGCTTTTTTTTTTTTCTTTTTTAAATCAAGGGCTCCACCTCATTTGTTTAGAAGTCTTTCGAGGTAGTAGAAATGCAACTAAAGTCAGCCCGCCCAGAAACTTAGCTGAAATGACGCTCAAGGCAAATTCAGTTAATTGCTTTCCTCCAGTCATATGATTATTAAGAACCAGTGGCGGCACCAGTGTAAGACAAGAGTTGACCCTAAAGCCAGGTCTCACATACAGAGACAGGCGACTAGTTACGATATCTGTATATTTAACACAATCTCCTTTGTTCTATGTGCTTACGAGTGTTGTTTAAAATTTCGGCAAACTTCCATGAAATGAAGTGAAAATTAAGTGACAGCCTTATCAACATACGAGGGTAAGTTCATAAGTTTCCGGCCTCACTGATAAAGATTATCGTCTTCACAAAACCCTTATTTGGTATCATACTTTATCTGTTAAGTAAATAATTGCAGCTGTAACTTCTGCTCCGCTGTGTTGAGATATAGTTGCATAAAGAAGGCTATCTGTAGAAGATTGTGACATGTTCAAAATGGAGTATCGACGTGTTATTAAGTTCTTCACAAAAGAAGGACTTACTCCAAATGAAATTAAACAGCGATTAGACGGTGTATATGGTGATTTATTATTATTATTATTATTATTATTATTATTATTATTATTATTATTATTATTATTATTATTTACGGACGCTCTTTAACATCTCAGGTCATCAGCTTCCCATTCAATTCAGGGCGTGAAACAGGCGACAAATTTTGCTCAGAGGCCTTTTCTTTCAGGCTTGAGGTTCTTTTTCGTGCCGTAAATGTACGACACGGGACCCAGGCTTTACTTTCCTTCCGAAGTAAGCCATACTTAGGATTTTTACGCCCGAAAATATCCATCGGTCCTGGCTGGGTTTGAACGCGCGATCTTGGGTTTAGAAGTATGGTTACCACCATACCACCAGGACCGACGTGTATGGGAAAGCATTCCCCTCATATACTACCGTAAAATAATTGGCCAAACTTTTTCGAATGGGTTAAGAAAGCATTGAAGACGAAGAGCAAGCAAATCGGCCCTTGGAGGTGTTCACTCCTGAAAACATCGCTCTTGTGGAAGGAAAAATTATGGTAGGCCGGCGTCTCAAAGTTACAGAAATAGCAGCAAGATTGTGTCTTTCTAAACAACAGTCATTCGAATTATTCATGAACATTTAAACATGAATAAGGTTGGTCAAGATGGGTGCCTAGACATCTTTCCTCAGTCAAAAAGCAGCAACGAGTTATCTGTCGTCAGACATTTTTGGAGCTCTGCCGTGGCAATGAGAAAGAAGTCTAGGCGAAGCACCGCCTCTAAAGGTCAAGGTCACTCTGTCTACCAAGAAGATCATGGCCACAATCTTTTGAGACTGTCAAGGAATACTCTTCATTGACTTCAAGGAGAGGAACACCACAGTAAATGGGAAGTACTATGCTGGCCTACTGTACAAAATATGTGTTCCCATCAAAGAGAAAAGGCGAGGAAAGCTGAGTGGTGGTGTGGGTCTTCTTCACGACAACGCGGCTGTGTATACAGCACTTGTTGCAAAGGAAGCTATGAAGAAATGTGACTTCAAGCAGATCGACCTTCCACCCTATAGCCCAGATCTAGCTGCTAGTGACTATTTCCTCTTCTCAAAACTCAAGAAGGACCTTCAAGTAAGGAACTTTAGGTGTGACGAAGAAGAAATGGATGCTGCTTATGGTGATGAGAAAGAATTTAATACCTGAAGCTCAATAATTTTCAGGTTGCTTGTGTGCTGAAGCACTGTCATGATAGAAAGTACTTTTCTCTTCGCCTGATTATCTAGTGGTAAACATTCTTGCCAACCATTGAACCCAAGATCTCGAGTTCAATGCCGGCCAGGGTCGCTGTATTTTTTCGGGCTTAAAAATCCTAAGTATGACTTCTTTAGTAAATAAAGGGAAATAAAGCTATGGATCACATGTCATAGATTTACGGCACGTAAAAGAACCTCAAACCTTAAAGAAGAAGCCTCTGAGCAAAATTTATCGTCCGTTTCATGCCCTAAATTTAATGGGATGCAATATTAAAAAGCGTTCTTAAATAAACCAAATCAACAAATTCGTCTATTGAAGATGGTTTTGCCTTTTTCCAGAAAAATCTATTTAAATTTCGCCGTGGTAATTCCAAAATACAGTCGCTACTTCACCTTTCTGCTGAGGGGATTGTTTTTATCATATACGGAGTGCTTTCTCCGATTACACCACGCTGTTTAAACTGCTTCTTTGTTTCCGGACTATGGTGGATCCATGCTTCGTTGATTGTCACATACCGTTCCCAGATTTCACTTAGTTTCCTTTTACAGAGCTTCAAATTCTGTGCGTAAGCGACAACATGTTCTTCTTTCTTATCAATCATTAGCAAATGCACTCCACTTTAATATTTTTTTTTGGAAATTATTGTACAAACATAAAAACAGGAATCCGAATCGCTTGTGCTCGTTCGATCGTGAAGTTTATCCAGCTCCGTTTTAGTTTCTATGTATGTTGCCCTTTCAAAAAGTAGTGTTTATTAATACACAAAATTTGTGTTTCTCCATTTTGGGAGCTTGTTTAGAAAGATGAAACACTCTCAAACACAGAATAGGCTTCGTGACTGCTTTGTATCCCTCTTCAGAGGTTCTTAGTCAGGGTGTTACCGGATGTTTCAACATACTCTTGACCGGAATGATTCTTCCACATTATTTCTTTCTTAGTATACTTGATTGTTAATGCAACAGAAAGGTTCTCGTCCTATGATGGTTCCTTCTTGTGCCAATTTATTCGCTGCTTCATTCCCATCTGCTCTGATGTTCAGGCACTCGAAAGTTCTAATTAATTCTTTGTGGGAAGATTATGAGAGCTTGGAGACATTCCTACACAATTTTAGTGTTGACTTTGTTGAGATTTAAGTGCACTAAGAAAATTTATTTTTTAACGGAAGTTAAGACAGATGAGAAGTGCAAATGGTTGTTTTCCAAAACTTAGCGAAGGTATTTGCTTTTGCAGGTTGTCCATAAACTCCAGCTACTGAAGAATTTCCTACTCTTGAGCTATTTGCAAGGAATACCACATGACCCTTGTGTAAAGTAGGTGAATTTTCGTCCATCCGGTCAGATCGTTCTCTGATTATTTTTATTCTGTGTGGTTGTGTAATCTTGTGCTTTGTAGGTATGTCAAGCATTGTGTTACATAATACTGTGGTTTTTATTGAGGGTTGTCCGTATTATGATGGGTTTCTGTTCAATAGTCCACAGTATTAGTAATTCTGTGCGTTTCCTCTCTGACCACTACGTTGATATATAGGTCTATGGACAGAATTACAAGACAGTAGATCTTTCCAAACGAAAATAAAGCAACAGCGTTCAAAAGAGATCACAACAATCAAGAAACTGACTGTCACATTCTTTTCTCTCTCTAGTTTTGTCAATTGTTATACCGGAGGGTCATCATTTGTTTACCGACAATCGTTGAAAAAGTGTATACAGAAAGACCCCAATCTTTCACCATGACAACGCATCGTCTCACACTGCAGAACAGATAATAAACTTTTGGCCGCTTCAGGTTTGAGATAATATTTCATCTACCATAAAGTCCTGATCAGACACCATGCATCTCTTGTTAAATCCAACCATGTGGATTGTCCATGTACATGAAGAAGCTGTAATTTAGGCCTTCAACGAGCTGGTGTGAAGTGCCTCTAGAAAAATGGGTGCAGTTCTTTTATAACAGGTTTCATCATAAGAACGAGGTTATAAGATTTAAGGAAAATAATTTGAGAAGCTATAACGCCGAAAGCAAGAATACTTTGTTGCAGAGCGTTTCAGTTTTGCCCCCACAGCATTTACTACCTTTTCACTTCAGGAAACCCGCGAACAGTTTGCCCAAATATGACGCAGCTTGAATTCGATAGTGAATTTGATGTGCCCGCTTGTTATTCTGCGCGAGTTTATGAAATGGAACGGTTATATGATTGGCCGGTCGTTATAAAACCAGCGGCGATATAATTTGAAACGGCCTTCACGATGCAAAACAAACGAAAAGCCAGCGAACGTTATAACAGTAAAACGCCGCACGGTGTAATCAAGGTGGCTGTGATTTGATGAGGCAGCTCTTAATGCCTGGCCTACAGGATTGACAGGAAAACATTTATTGAGGGTTGTGAATCTGTGTTTTCATGGTACATGCTGTTTATCTTCCGGTGCGCAACCTCCTTGGGCTTGTCTGAAACCGAAGGCAAAGTAAGTGCAGTGGCGGTTCTTTCACAAGTTTGACTTTTACACGAAATTATGTTACTTTCAAATGATTTTGCAATGCAGCTTCGGCATCAAATTTTTACAAATAAACCAATTTTCTTAAATTAATTCAAATGAGAGCATTGTTTTCTCAAATACTAGTGGAAAAGGGAAAGTTTTAATTTGACGAAAAATGATATGTCAGTTTTTTCTGCGATACTGAAATTTCATGCGTTGGCATCAATTAAATATACAACACATAAATTTAACCTCCTGTGGTGTTTATTTGCACTATATATCTAATGTTTTCGGAAAAAGACCCAATGTATTTGTTTAATAATAACCATTTTTCATATCTGCACTGATATCACAAGTAAACAATGATTATGTAATTTAACAATTACGTATCAATAACATCATTGCAATTGATGTAACGTTGTGCATATTACATGTCAATTAAAGTTCGCCATTAACCTTTAGTGAGTATGAAATACAATTTTTACAAGTGAATTTTTCATACTTTATGCAATCTTTTGGACGAAGGTGACACTTATGTCTGTTATTGTTGTCAGTGGGCTTTTACTTGATGCTGAGGACAGTCTAATTTAAAAAAGCAGTAAATAAATTTTTTCGCCAGCTCAATACATTTGGTCCAGCTATTTCAAATTATTTTATTCCCTCAGAAATATATATTTCAAACTGTACATTAATACTCTCTCAGAGCCCAGATGACGTCTTCTTTCGACGAAAATGTATTCCCCCAAGCCAGTATTTTGGGATTATGAAAGAGAAGATCACGTGGGACCAAATCTGGCTAATAGGGTGGGGAAATACTTTGAAATCCAATTCATGCACGTTTGCCATCGCAACGGCCGACCTGTGAGCAGACGCACTGTTCTGCTTCAACTGTCTAAGCGTAATAACAGACCATCACTTTTTCCAAATAGTCAATATTGATAATAGCCTATGAGTCCCAAACAACATTGCCACCACTTTTACCGCTGATAAAACTGTTTTAGTTTTTATCGTCTTCCCACTCGTTTTGTCTCTGTGCTGTAGTGGTGGATCCAGGTTTCTTTTAAAGTCACAAAACGATTCCAAAAGGCAATCGGATTATGCTGCAACTTTTTCAAAACGGAATTACATCCTTCCTCGAGAGTTTTTGGTCTGGAGTCAACAAACGTAACACTCATATCGGAACTTCATGTGCCCGTTCATGTGAGATGCCTACCATCTCAGCAATCACACTAGTCTTAATGCGACGGTCTTCTATCAAGAGAATATGAATTTTATCGACCATTTCTTCAGAAGAACCTCAATCGATAGTTCGGAACATGCAGCAAGACCACGTTTAAATCCATTCATCCAGTGATAAATGGTGTTGAGTTCTGGTGCAGAGTTCCCATGACTTCCTTCAGCTCAGTTTGTATCTGGGCCGCAGGTCACTGTTTTAAACAAAAATGTTTTAATCACTACACGATACTCGTCTTTGTCCATTTTTACGAAACTTGTTACATCAATCACTTGAGTTAGTTGCCAACAAAGAACTGCGTTTTGCGTCTGCATCTTAACAAAATTTTCGCCTATTCGTTGAAGCTTACCAGACTTATCAACACGCCCTTCTAGACACACACGATATTTGGAATCTTTCTGTAACGTCTGTAGCAGTCTTTCCTCTTGAAAGATGCCTCATCTCCGCATTTCCCTCCTTAATAAATTATTCACCAGGATTTTCAAGAAAATATTCTTCTATGCAGAATATATGGCTATGTTGCCTTGAATAATATGCAAATATGTCAATTATATTTAAGATTATCGCCTTTTGGTTTTCCGTTATACAGTATAATTAGCCATTTAATGTGTCCACAGATACCTTTGTGCTTTATAATCCAAAATTACTTGAGGGTTTTTCCCCCTTTTGAACCTTCAGCATTTTTCCCATCATTGCACAGAGTACTTTGCAGAGGAGCACACTTGTTTTTGTTAGGAATGTGTGATGCAAGTGTTGATTCGTAGTGAAGAGAAATGATGAGTTTTCTGAAAATCAGGGAAGTCGGACCATTAGGAGTGGGGACATACCTAAAAACAAAATTTAAAAAGCACTACCGGCATCAACTTCTATACTCTAGCGCTCAATGATAGTCTTCATAAATTCTACTTGCTGAGGAATTTTACGCAGCTCCTGTGTGACGAACTTTTTCCATTTGCGTTGGCTGTACTTTCCCAGTAAACAGCCGCGCTCAGGCAGCCTTAGATAACGTCATAACAATAGTTTTATTTCTTAGTACAGCTGTGCGTAAAATGTCCTCATAGTCAAAAAATGAATTATGTGTAGAATTTTAAAAAGAAGTATCAAAAACTTTAAAATTTTGTATTCTTTTAATGTCATTCCAGTTTCAGTAAACTTTGAAACTATTCTAATGATAATTGTAGAATTTCTTGAATTGTTTAAAGAACTAATGCAAGTATTTCAGCAGGATGGGCCTACAGCTCATATGGCTTGGACTTCAAGGGTGAGATTGTTCAAATATTTGGTTAGAAAAATAAGGAGGGTTTTAAAGTTTGTAATTTAAAAACATTAAAAAATAATCGTAAAGGTCCAAAAACAGACATACAGGGGGACGCATAGAAACGGAAAGAGACTGATTAATTTGAATTGCCCGAATAAACACAGGGAAAAAAGTATTTATTGATAGAACTGCATGTGGATAGTATGTAATTAACTATATTGTAATGTAAACATGTCACTTGACACTTTACTTCTTGAAGATGTGCTTCCTTTCGGCGTACACGTTCTGACAGTCTGTTGTGCAAACTCTGAAATGCCCGAGGAATGGCGGCGATTTCGTCTTCATTCTCTATTTTAGTTCAGTGATGGCTGCAGGACGTGTGTAGTACACGTTGCTTTTCAAATGTCCCCCCCAGCAAGAAATCACAAACTCTGAGATCAGGAGATTTCGGACGCTATGTCACAGTTACATAAATGATGCACCTTCCAAACAACTGGCGAACAGTTTCTATCGACTGTCGAGCAGAATGTGACGTGGCTCCGTCCTGCTGAAACCAAGGTGTTAAAATATGCGTATTCGTGGAATCTGTAAAGCCGGTTTATTTTCTGAAACCTAGAGGCTAGGACTGCTACATCTTTAACCTTCTCTGGGGTATGTACCGTTCGAATACCAAATGGGGACTTCTTTTTTCAAGGCTGAACCCGTTTCTTCAAAATGACGTCCTTGCTGGTAATGCTACCAAATACCCTTTGCGTAGCAGTCACTCTATCGCCGTGCTTGTAAAAGGCCCTCACAGTGAGTAATAGTTTCTCACCATTCCAATGCTGCAAGATTTCTAATTTGACAGCCTTTACAATAATGCTGCGCCCGTTCCGAACAACTGCCGGCGCTACAGAGCTGCCAGCACTATATTCAAGGTTTCCCGTTTCGCTACGCCACCCTGTACAAATAAAAAAGACACTTTAAATGACCTACATCAAGAAAATGGTAATGTCATGAAAGTATTTTAGTAAAGAATCGTTGTCATTCCCAGATTCTAACACTTGATGAACTGGCGAAGGTCTTGAGTAGTATTTGTATATATTGAAAATCTTGTCTCCATGTCAACAGATGCCGAAAATGGAAAGTACTCTGATCAAAAGGTGATAAAACCTTTTAAATAATACTCGTGTAGAAATTCTCACCTTGCACACGTTACCCCCCTTTAGTAATCTGTACATTTTGGAATTTTTCTGTAACAACCTCAGTGTTTTTCCCAGGACAATGTTCCAAATGCTGACTGGTACAAAAGCGAGTGTGTGTTCTCACCGCGTTTATCAACAAGCACGTTTTCAAAATTGAAAACCTGCTCTTAACACATGTCGAGCATCCCTTCAAGTCAGGATAATTCAGCAAGACTTGAGATTATTACTAAGGAAACAGCATTTACCCTGTCAAAAATGTCAGTCACGGCCTTCTCAATATTAAAACGATCGCACGCAGAAATCTAAGAGTAAGTATAGGTTGTGTAGGTATGGGATGCACTTTATAGGAAGTTATTACTGTTAAAGGTGATGTCACGAATACTGGATGTGAGTTGGTCAGTCTGAGGACATTTCTATTGACCAAGTTTATGCGCTTTAAAATAAAACATGAATAAAATTGCAAGTCTTAATGCATGACGACAATAAATACACAAAGTTAATGTATTTTATTTTGTGAGCGGGAGGTCTGGGGTGGGATTCCCATCAGGACTGTCCTCTCCGGGATTCTTTTCATCATTTTCCTCCATCCTCATGAATGGCAAATGTCTGAGAGATATCCTAAACTTAGGCTTAGAATGTTTCCTTCCTTAAAAAATGCCTTCTCCATTTTATCTCTCAGTGTCCACCGCCTATGGTATGTCAGTCGTTAAAACGGGAGTTGAACACCACAAAAATAGCACACAATTTACACGCAGTGTAAGAACACACACCACCATCGCTGACAAATGAATGAATAGTGTTTAACGCCCGTTTTTGCTACAGAGGCACCACAGGCGATCGGCACTGATGATACATTAGTTGAAATGATATATTGAGAAAGGATTTATTTTTAAGGAAGAAATCGTTACAGGCCTAAGTTTAGGGTACCTCCCCGGCATTTGCCATTTATGAGGACTGAGGAAAACCTGGAAAAAACCTCAGTCAGGGAGAACGGTCCTGGCGGAATTCGAACCCCAGACCTCCCGCTCACAAGTCGGACCTCGGCCACCCCTGGCCTGGTCATCGCTGACAAACCCTGCTACAAAGTACAGGCTGATATCGGTACATGCATTGTACCGCCTTGAAGACTCGCCTCTCGCACTCTGCCGCCTGTAAAACACATAAACTCGCTGTGTAATATCGAATACTTTTAAAGCACACCTTGTTAACATTTTAGTACATACAGAATATTTTTAAACAACCAGTGTATCCTGTTACATCATAATCATATACAACTAATACATTTCTTTCTTTATTTACAAAAACAATTATGCTAGCCACTACGTATTATATCTCAAATATAGTCGGTCTTGGTGGTGTAGTGGTAACCATACTTACCTTCTAAACCCAAGGTCGCGGGTTCAAACCCGGCCAGGAATCGATGGATTATTTCGGGCGTCAAAATCGTAAGTATGGCTTCCTTCGGAAGGGAAGTAAAGCCGTGGGTCCCGTGTTGTACATTTACGGCACGATAAAGAACATCAAGCCTGAAAGAAGAGGCCTCTGAGCAAAATTTGTCAGCCATTTCATGTCCGGAATTGAATGGGACGCTGATGACCTGAGATATTAAAGAGCGTCCTTAAATAAAACAAATGAAAAAAAAACTCAAAAAACCCTCCATAGAAAATGTTGAAAATGTCCTCCCTTCTGTATAAGGCATAACTAAACAAGGCGTTCCATGTTATTGGTCGCTCGCTGGAGGACTGTATTGTTAATACCATTATCTCCTGTGTAATGTTGTGTTTCAGATATCCAATATCTGGGGAGTGTGGCGTAAACTCTGTCTTTTAACCCTGTCTCTGTAACCCCATAGGAAGAAGTCCGGTGTTGTTAAATCAGGAGATCTCTGTGGACACAGGTTCTTGGAGATTATCCGGTCGTCAAAGAAACTTTCAATTAGCGCCAAGGATTGGTTTGATGTATGACACGTAGCACCATCTTGTTGAAAATATCCATGACAGCTCTACATCGTCCAGTTGTTCAACAAACTCTGTGAAAATCTGACGGTAATCTGCAGTATCCAAAGCCTGGTCTCCTTTTCTCTGTGGGGATATTGCACACAAACCCGCAACTTTAACTGGGTGCATTGATGCTTCGTGAATGACAATTATTTTGGATGACCCAATAGCATGAGTTCTGTGAGTTCACATAGCAGCATAAATGGAACCACGTGATGGACAATATGTCAGGATTTTGCACAGTGAACGCCTGAAAGCAAGGGCAATACTTCATCTTTTATCCTTATCTGGTTCCTGCAACTGATGGACAACTGTAACCCTGCATGGTTTTATGTGAACATTTTTCTCTGACTCATTAAATACTGTACCCGGTCTTCTGCGACAAATGTCTTAATGACTTACCGGGTGACCGCTCCAGTCTTGCCCGAACGTCCACAACAACCGTGGGCATGACAACAACATGAAGGTTGTTTGCCATTTTCATTCACCATAGATCCATTTGTTTCCAATTTGTTTACCAGTGTCAGTATTGTGTTTCATTCGGTGGGATTGTGAACACCAAATTCTGGTATGCTCTTCAAGTAGCTATAATTGAATTCGTAATCCAGTATTGCTTCACAAGGAATGGTCGTTGATTTACGTATGTTGTGTTTTCACAGCGACTATAAGCAAATATCAAAAACAGCTCTCAAACATAAAAGTCAACAATAAGGAATAAACAAATGAACATCTGCACATCTCGTGACAGCGAATGAAAATTCTCAAATACCCCGCTTAATTTGACGTTAAACTCGGAACATTTCCTGATCTTCCAGGAAAATTCTTAGCGCCCTCGTGAAACAATATAAACGATTTTAAAACTAAGATCAATATTTCAAAATACTTTCGAGTTAAGGACTTTTGTTTTATTAATTTCATTCTATGGCATAGCTTAACCGGCTAACTAGCCAATAGCGTGAGTTCTGTGAGGTCATATGGACGCATAAATGGAACTATGCTTCATCTGTGAACCATTTGGTGGACAATAAGCCAATATTTTTGCACAGTGGACGTCGTGTTGTGTTCTGCACGATGGAGGGCATTTTTAGCATTTTCTGTAGAGTTTAATAGCCAAAAATATTCTACGTTTTACGTATAATAAGTTGTGGCTAGCATCATTCGTTATGAAATATATATATATATATAATAAATTAACAGCAATAATAAAAGTAGTTAAGTAAAAAATACTTAGATAAAGTCACACTTGAAATTGAAATTGCAATTTATTTAAGTGACTTTATCTAAGTGTTTTATCCTTATCTACGTTTATTATTACTGTTAATTTGTTACATTTTATATATATATATATATAAAGAAATATGTTAATTGCATATAATTCACTCTGTATTTTATTCTCCCACTACGCTTGTTTGTCTGTTTTTATCAGGCACTAATTTTGCAGTGTTTTCACTTGAATCAAACTTTTATTATCTAAAATAAATTAATTTCAAATAATGTTTTCAATAAATGCAATTCGTTATGTAGTAATATTGTGTTCCAATTTCCAATTTTACTATTTGAAGTCACTACTACATACAAAGAAATGAACAAACAAAATTATCATAAAGACTGTGTAGTGTATGTGTTTACAGGCGTTGGTGCCAAGTGCGCATTTCTTCACGCATGAGTGAGAATAACAAATGACTGTGTAAGTATATGAGCTGCTGTCATAACAGCTAAGGTGGGAACTTTTGCACATGTCTTCTTTGTAGACAGCATTTTTTTTTTATCTATACACATAATTCTTTCTCAAACACAAAGTGCAACACAATAAATTAAGGATAATAAATTCTACATCTAACAGCAAAGATTTTGGCTTCTTCGCTCAGCATGCGCCTTCCGAAAGAATAATTGAATGGAGTTGGCATGATGCTGTCAGACAGTTAAGAAAAAATTCACAGCAATAGCTCAGGAACTGCCACTTAGCTGAAAACCAGCCAGCTATGCCCTGGCAGGTATTGAAACGTTCAAGAACTTCTCTTCGTTGAACTTGTGCTACAGCTGCAGGGGTCATTCACTCTGGAAAACGTTATTTCTTTAAGCTGAGATTAAATATTTAGATATTCAAATAGCTGAATGTTTAGCTCAGCACTTGTATTCAAGATTATTGCAACTATCTCATGCTGGTATCATTGACGACATCCTTTGTGCAAGTACTCCATTCAAACTTGTGCAGAACTTCGAGCCCATTGAGACTCATGTACTGTGTCAAGTGGACCGGGTGACAGCGGAACAATTATCCGTCTGATTCATTCAAAAAGTTTTGCAAGTGTCACCTTAAAGTCCAATCCAAGGACTGAATTCGAAAACTTATTCTCATAATTCTTCAAAGTACTCTCCACACACAGTTGTAGATGCAACAACTTGTCAAAAGCACTACGGTACTCTGAGATATCGTCAACAGAGCTGAATTTATAGCTTGAGCAACGTCCTGCACTAAAAGGTTTTCCAGTAATGCAAGACTTCACTCGAGAAATCAAACAGAAATCGCATGGTGCAAGGTTAGAGTTGTAGGGTGAACGATCAAGCAACTGAACTTTGGGGACTTGCTGTTTTCCAAGCAATGAATAGGCTGCTTTTGTACATTCATTGATGAACAAAGATCAGTTACGTTTCGGTATGCACTCACCCCGGAAGGACCTAAATTACTTCCGCTTGCTGTAGAAAATAGGGTTAACATAAAATGTTTCTCATTAGAAAAAAGAATTTTGTTATAGACCTATCCGTCTCATAAGGTGCTGCCGAAGTTCTCCTCCTGATATTGTTGCGACATTCGCTATCTCTTACTCAAATATAAACACTGCCATGTCATTAATTGGCTTGGAGAAGCAAATCATTTAAATCAGTCATGTAACAAAGCGTGACGTTCAGAAGTGAATACAGAACAGTGATTAAGTTTAAAATAAAGAAGGACTTTTACCCAGTGATATTAAACAACGCCTTGACGATGTGTGTAGAATATCTCTCCTAGTCCACTGTGAAGGAAATTCCTTTTACCCAGCGAGAGTCTGACAGGTGGAGAGCATTGCTGGTTGTATCAAACGATCTAAAACACTGATTGTAGTGTGTATTTACTGGATGCACTAATTAATGTTACTTTCAACTTTTTTATGTTATTTCTTGTAGTTTTAACCACAATATTTATTAATTTATTTATTTACCCTGGCAAGAGTTAAGGCCATTGGAACCTTTCTTCCACTTTACCAAGCGAAGAACCAGCAAAAATACAGAGTGGAATATAAAAAACATAAAAAATTAATAGTGCATGTAAATATTACACAATTTAATATAGTTAGAAAGTTGATAAAGATAGTACTATAATTACATTTGTTCCTCAATAATTTTTCTCCAGTATGAGGGCGAGAAGGAGGAAGAAAAAGAAGAAGCGACGATCAACTGTTGTGATTCTTACAGTTGAGAGGATAATTTAATCAGCATTTAAATTGCTTTATTGTCGGACGATATTTTATTTCAGAAGGAAGGGAGTTCCACATTCTGGGAACTGACACGCTGAATGAGGTTGAGTAGAAATGTGTTGGGTGACGAGAGATAGACAGTAAAGTCGTGTTCCGGGTTCACATATACGAAGCGAGGCGATTTACTGACGGGTGGAGATACACAGGATTTTGAACAGGAGCGTAAGGGAATGGAAAGTCTTACGTTCTTTTACAGGTAGCCATGACAGTTGATTACTTAGGGGTGTCACATGATCAAATTTACAAGTATTGAAGACGAAACGAACACAGGCATTATGAACGACTTGGTCGACCTACCCAGTATTCACAACAATCAAAGTGAGGCATAGCAAACACTTGAATGAGATTCTTTTTGAGATTGGGAGATAGATCTTTTGTTACATGTTTTACTGTGTGAATCAAAGAAAATATTTTATTGCATATATGAGTTATCATTCTATATCGGAGTCTATATAAACATCTGGGCTCTATATGTTAAAAATAACATATACATAAATCTTCTTCTTCTTCTTCTCATTGACGCTACAGCCGGAGTAAGTTTTGGCCTGCCGCAGCGACCTCTGCTTCTTCAACCTCCGTCTTACGACTTCATTGATAAGGATAGTATTGCAGGGGGGCATGTTTTGTTTTGAATAGTGTTTAACACCCGTTTTAAGGCATCATAGGCGGAAGGAAGCGTTCCAGGCCTAAGTTTAGAGCACTTCCCCGTCATTTGCCGTTTATGAGGATTAAGGGGAACAGGTTGCGTCGGGTTTACTAAGCCCTGGGTCTAGGGGTGCAACACAGAGGTCTGTGCCACCCGTGGGTTTTAGGACGGTACCTTGTTTTCTAAACCGACCCGCCTTTCGGCTGCGTCGCCCAGGCGCGCTAAGTTCCCTTAGCGTCCAGATTCTCACTGGTGGATAGGTCATACTAGCTTAGACCTCCTCGTATTTAAGAGGTGAGTCACCCCAGCGTTAAGGTAGCCACCATCCTCCCTACCAACAACGGCGATGGCCTAAATTTAGAGTACTCCCCCGTCATTTGCCGTTTATGAGGATTAAGGGGAACATGGAAAAAACCTCAGTCAGGGAGAGCCCTGGCGGGAATCGAACCCCAGACCCTCCGCTCATGGGTCCGTACCTTGGCCACCCGTGGCGGGGTTGGGGGCATATGATGAGCATAAGGTCGGTCGACTATCACGCCGCTCCCTAAAGCCACCTCTCTATCAGGCAGCCTCCCAATTATTCTTACGAAGCCGGGTGGACCCCATTTCAGACCCCTAAGCAGGTATCAGAAATCGAACCCGGGCCTCCCTCCTAGTCAGCAACGCTAACCACTACACCAAGGAAATGCTCAAACAGTATAAATATATTTTGAAATCCGTGTAATATTATTTAAGTTAATTCGATTAATTAGCTGATGTTGTATAAAATAAATGAAACATTTATTGAACAGTAATTAGGGACATTTAAAATTATTCCATTAAAAACGCTCCCCCTTTCCCAGATCCTGGGCTAGAATCGCCTCTGGCGCATCCTGTCTTAAGTACAACTTACTTTGATGTTAAAAAGTTATCTGATGGTTCAGTGTTGCAACATTCCAGTGCACTTTAAGTGGTGCAACAAGTTTTCTTCGTTTTTATAAAATTTCATGTTGAAATAGTTCACTTGGTAGCTGGATCTTCGCCAAACAAACCGCAATATTTTAGCTAGGAACGGGACTTCAAATAAAAACATGTGCCGCTTACACAAGTTTACTAAACAGTCTCGAACAAGAACAACACAAGATAAAGCCATGGTTGCTGTTACAGTTCCTTACAGCATGTTTTTTGTTGGGTGCATGCACATTCCGCTAGATGCGGTAGCAAACGCATGCCTCGAATTTTTCAGTTAACCTCTCGGTGTTGAACATGCCACATTTATGTCCAGAAAATGGCTTCAAACCGCGGACATTGCCAATGATGTAACAGCTTCCTGTTGCTTCCAGAGACACATATCAGTGTACTGGCAATGTTAGTGATTTACAGACTTTGCTCTTTGGTTTTCACAGAACTCTGGCTGCAACGATGCAGCAGAGAGCCTTAACCGCGGCTTTTCAGGCCGGATCAGCTTATTCTCCTCATGAAGCTATTAGATCCATCCCTTGCGGATAAGTTTATCATCTGATACCGATACATTGCTTTTGCAAAAATTATTTACCTCTACTCCTAAATTTAATCGTCTTAAATTAGTTTCCGATGGCGTTACCATTAGCAAGCTACATCTACGTTATGCATTTCGTCCTCCCTCCAAATTGAACCTCCTTCTTTGCCTTCTAGCCATCCTTAACGAGTGTTTATTAAACGGATTTTAAGTTTGATGAGTGATTCTAAATTTCTAGATAAGATCACTCCGAAAGACAGTTTAACTTTGCGCGATAAATTGGCTCGAAAAAGGCCATAATCCTAATGTTATTATTCTTCCGGCCGATAAAGGATCCTCATAGTAACACAGGACATTTCTTCTTACAATGCTGAAGCTTGCCGACAGCTTGATGATGTCACTTATTATAAACCAGTGTCTTCCGACCTTATTGAAAAGTTTAATCAAGTTATAGCTTCATTTATCGCTTCTTCTGGTACTGCAGAATGACTTAGTTATCCTTTACTTAATCCTTGTGTTGTTGATTTGATTTATTTACGGACTCTCTTTAATATCTCAGGTCATCAGCGTCCCATTCAATTCAGGGTGTGAAACGGCCGACAAATTTTGCTCAGAGGTCTCTTCTTTCAGGCTTGAGGTTCTCTATCGTGCCGTAAATGTACGACACGGGACCCACGACTTTACTTCCCTTCCGAAGGAAGCCACACTTACGATTTTTACGCCCGAAAAAAATCCATCGTCTCTGGTCGGGATTGAACCCGCTATCTTGGTCTACGAGTAAATTATGATTATAACTAGACAGTCAGGACCGACTCTTCGTACTCCTAATGCCCCTCTTACTGCCACAATATATTTTTTCTCTAACATTCATAAAAAGAACTGTTCAGGCCGTCCAATAGCAGGCAACCGATTTCCCCCATCGAATGCATTTGCGCAAGTAGATTTTTCTTATAGTCATTTGTTACGTCAAGGCTATGCTGTATCAAAGATTGCTACGATTTTTGAGTACGCTTAAAAAAATTGACCCTTCGGCACATCCTAATAAACTTCCGGCCACTATCGATGTGACGTTACTTTATACTAACATTCCTAATCATGAAGGCTTAAGAGCTCCTAGTCATTCCTTGAACTCTCGAGCACCTCCTCATACCCCATTCACAGATTACATTTGTCATCTTGCTTATCTAGTTCTCACTCACAATGTGTTTAGTTTTCATAATAAATATTATTTACTATTAAAAGCACCGTAATGACTACCAGAATAACTCCGTCTTATGCCAATCTTTTTATGATTCGTTTAGAAGAGAAATTTCTTAGGTCAGAACCTCTGGTACTGTTATTATGATTGAGATATATTGATGATGTATTCGTGCTTTGGACCCATGGCTCAGAATCTCTCGAGCAATTCCTTACTAATCTTAACTCCAAATTTTCAGTTAAGTTCACTTCTTCTGTCTCTCCAATGCTGCTACATTCCTATATATTGATATTTCTTTATGCAATGACTCTTTTCTTACGTCCGTGCACATTAAGCCTACCAATTTACAACAGTATCTTCATTTTGATAGCTATCATTTTCTGCTCACCAAAATATCTGTTTCTTTTTGTCTTTCAATCCCCGACCGCCACGGGTGGCCGAGGTCGTTAAGGCGCAGACTCGTGAGTAGGAGGTAAGGGGTTCGAATCCCGCCAGGACCGCCCTCCCTGACTGAGGTTTTTTCTAGGTTTTCCTCAGTCCTCGTAAATGGCAAATGCCGGGGAGGTACCCTAAACTTAGGCCTGGAACGTTTCCTTCCTTAAAACATCCTTTCCCATTTTATCATTTCATCTCATGTACCACCAAGGTCCACCACCGGTGGTGCCTCAGTAGTAAAAACGGCGATAATCTATGAAGAAGAAAAATAGCGGAGTTTATTTTTAATTATGTGTGTATGTGAACACTTACTAGCTTTAACCTTCTAGTTAAATTGTGTTAAACTTGTAAAATACGAAACATTGTAGACTCATAGGTACTAGTTCACCATATGAGAAATGTATGAGTTTCCCGCTTGAGGAGGCCGTAGCTCTGGATGGGACATAAGTGGGTTAATTATCCATTCATTCATATACGTGTGTGTATACACTTAATGCTAATATCTAAGAAGTCACAAAATAATGCACAGAACTGTATGTACCCATAATTCCTGTAGTGTTAAAATTAAATGTTGGCATCGCTGTTGCAAATGCCAAGCTCTCCTTATTCTCTCCGGCAATATATCGTAATTTCACATAATGGGCATATAGGGGGATAACAATATTGCCACAACTCAGGCCTCCTAAACGACAAAAATAACCTATACTACCCTGAGGGGGGGGGCATTCTGCAACAAACATTTCTCCTTTTAAATCAAATTAAACTCTACACATCTGAAAAGAAGAAGGAGTGTTAAGAAATCTTTTCACAAATAATAGTATTGGCGATGGAAGTAACTGGTTTTCATTTTGTTAAACTGGAAAATATTCCACATTGTATAACGACTTAGTTACCCACAAATGTACGTCGTGTTTACTTGACATCTAGGGGGTTGATAAGACGTGAAGCTTCATTCAGTTTTCTCTCGACCGTTCTCTTGCAAGTCAAGCCAACTGTTAGCCACGCAAAATGCGTAGACCAAACGCTATTACCTATTTATTCCCCCCTCTTCCCTTATCTATCTCTCTTCCCAAAGCAATCACAATCTCGATGTCTCAATTTAGTACAGCCACAAAGATGTTATAGAGATGAGACGTTGGGAATTGAAAATGACAGTTGGAATGGAGTGCGTAAGCAAAATTAGAGCCTGCGCATGCGCAACATGAAGAAACGCACTGTTAAGAGGGAGATGAGTGCAGAAGCCTGAAGAGAAAGAACGTTGCCCCTTCGGTCCCGAAATGGTCACCTTTACGACAGACCCGCCTACTCCCTGGCAACTTTATATGCGGTAATAAAGGTATGAGTTAAATTAGAGAAATGTTTATGGTTGTATAGCATACCTTTGTTCACTACCCTCATGTTTTTCATTAAGTTTTATGGGTAGGATTCACGTTCCTAGTCCGGCCCATGGTCGATGAATGATAACAGAATAATATTTAACCAGTAGGCTCTACACTTTTGAGACGCGGCAATATACACTGAATTGCATGCATAAGCCCTTAGTTCGTAGTAGTTTATTGAATATACACGAATTTTAAGAAGATTGCAATTTTCAATGACTTTTCGTGTCATTTCCCTTTTTCTTTTCCGTCGATTTCTTGCAACTTGTGTGGGAAATGTGGACTTTACTTAGTTTTGCCCATATTAACCATATCGGCCATATTCCACAAATTTACCCTATGATCTAAAAAATAGAGATGATTCTTTGAACGAATTACAGGTTATGATAAGCACATAATTAATCGTTTTCCACAAGATTTTCCCTGGTTTCAATATAGCAGCGGTTCCCAACCTATGGGTCGGGACTCCTGGAGGAGTAGGCCGCGGTGGACATGAGAAAAGTGCTTTTAACTTACCCTTACAGAATGACCATTCCTGGTGCATAGTCACAACTCCTTTCAAGAATGATAGCGGAGAAAAACGAATGCCGCAGTCCCGAATGGAAAGTGTTAGTTCGAGGTTGTAAATGCTTTCGTGCCCCTTCTAAAAAGACAGCTGTTAAAGAAAGCATGTTTTTTACGTACACCTCGAAAACTTCATTCAGCAACTTACATTGGGTTTACTTTCTTTCTTTAGATATTCTCCTATTGTTCCTTAAAAGTAACTTTTATTGATGCGTTACCGACTCATGTTCCTGAATGTTACCTTTGAGATAGAGAGATGACAGGTATAATTTTGCATAAAGTACGTATACCACCGGTTTAAATCTTACTTGTTAATATTCCCCTTTTTGTTATTATTTTTATTATTGCAATAATATATATTTTTACTTATTTTTCTTTACTTTTAAATGAAAAATAAACCAAATATCTCATCGCAATCCCCTTGTAAAAATTGATACAACGGAAGTCAACATCAATGCGCCTTCTTTGCTGCAAGATGGAAAAAAGCCATTAGTACCACCTCAAATTAAGACATATAGAACTTATATAGTTCCGAAAACATGTAAAACTTGCAGTGTTAAAAGCATATGCTATTTCCCTTATCATTACTAAACTCTTTATTATTTACATGTTCCCTACAAAGTTCCTTTCTGGCGTACGATTGCTTTCTTTAGTGTCTTATGTTTATTCTCTCTGCCTGGCATCGAATTTATAATGTTAAAAGCATATAACGATCCCACCATTTCCCTCCGCATCGATGCAGTCATTCCTTGGATTTGGGCTCGGTTTTCTCCGCTGCCGTTGGTGGAAAAAGATATATTACTTTTATTTAAGAAGTTATCCATTTCCACGTCCGTTCTTTTAAGAATGTTTAACTAAATGTTGCATTATGATTATTTTGGCAGCGCACAAATGGCTATTTTGATTGAACAGGTGTCATATTGTTCAGGTGTGCGCGAAAACATGTAAATTAATTATTATTAAGTAACGAAGTGAATTGGGGGATAGCTAATAATTTCACTCTCGAAAAGGGGTCGTGCATGTAAGACGTTTGAGAACCGCTGCAGTATAGTATCAAATGTTGATGAAACGTTACATTTACATACTGTGTTTTGTTGCTGTACAGTGCTAATGACCCTCTTTCACAGATGCTGCACATTTGTATTTAGCTCGTGACGTGACCGCACGCCACTGAAACCAATAAACTGCCCAAACCTATTTGTCTTTGATCACCAATTTAAATCCCATAGCAGACGGGGGATGTTAACGACCCTGAGCAGTAAACCATATTTAGCACACGCCAGTCTTTTGTCTAAGGCACTTTTTGCGGGCGGGCGCGTTCTCATATTGAACGGTAATTTGCTGCGACCAAACATGGAGCACTTGTTTATTGACGCCATTGTTCTTGTCGCTTTCGGTAGGTCTTTCAACGCCCACAGCTGAGGCGCCTGGCATATCGCATATCCGCTCTAAGGTCGAGCGGCAAATTATAATAAATTACCTAATTTTTTTAATTTTATAATACTTTTATAATATTTCAAAAATTAAATACGACTATTTTTTGAAATATGGTCTCTCTTGGTTTAATAGTTTCCATGCAAAAATTCACTAAAGTTAACCGTTCATGAGCTTGGCTTGTAGCGGGCAGCAAACGCGAGTGCGTCGACCTTCGAAGAAAATTGATTAATAATTCAGTGCCTGAGACTCTGGCTTTATTCTGAGTAACAATTAAAGTAACAACGGGAGCATACCTTGTTACAAAAGCAATCTTACACCAGTTTTCTCATTAAGGAGAGGATTTTCGTGCATGAACTCGGTTCCTCCATATCTGTTCTGGAACGCCACACAGCCATACATCATCTGTGAAGCATAGATCAAGTACACATACTAAACACTTCGCAAAATCCAATACCGGAAATTTAAACATTATGTATCTGCAATTGCTACACCATAATAACTCTAGATCTTCTTTCAGTTTCGTCTACCGTGTGATCAGTTTTGTTTTCCCCCGGAGTATTTTGCCTATGGACGATCGCGCGGCTCGTTAGCCGGTTAGCAGGCCAGCCGGGTCTCGGTAATTGACGGGAAGGTAAAATAATTAATCATACAACAATGCACAAAGCAATTTAAGAGGCTCATTACTTACCAAATTATCAAATAAGGTGTTGAAACTGTCTGCCTTTATTCTCCACACACTTTGACATCTCTTTAGCAAATTATTCATCACTCGCTGCAGTACATTTTGAGAAAACCGGACAATTTCCTGACGAATATTATCTTTGAGTTCTTGTATCGTGCGTGGGTTCATCTTGTACATATAAAAATTTAATTTATCCTAGAGATAATAATCGCAGGCTGTTAAATCAGGAGACTGAGGGGTCATAAATCCCTACTATAACTCTGTCTTGAGGGAATACACTATGAATTGCTCTCATGGAATTATTCGCAGTGTGAGCAGTAGCAGAGTCCTGTTGGAAAAATACATGATCACGTTCTATGTCGGCTAATTCTCTGAAAAAATGGGTTAGTGTGGTATTCACATAAGTAACAGAATCAATAGCATGCTAAAAAAAGAATTGGCTCTCAGGTGACACTGGTGGCCGAACGGTATTTTTCATTTTTTTTTTTTTTAATTAGAAGACTTGTTTCTTGTCTTAGTGCTGATATCATTCGTTAAACTAAAAACTGTAACAAGATCCATAACCTGCACTAAACTACAAAGTCTTGTGGTTTCAAGTTGGTGTCAATATATTCACTGATGACCCGAATGTACTTTGCTTATCATTAAGATGAAAACGTTCACACAAGTTGTAGATGTTTGCATCATCACACGTTGTACGATAGCCAGATCATTCAATAATCTCTCTTACACTCTAACACACTGTAACACTACACAAAATTGCAACAATTCTTGAGGCGACTGCCCTTAGTTATGAAAAAAGCAAACAACGAAAAAATTTTTCAACAAAGCTAATAAAATATTTTAATCAAAATAGTTGTTATAAAACTGTAGCTTAACTATAAAGTATCCCATAATGAACGCAATTTTGTTTAAATAATAAAGCACATGGTTTATTTGAATTAAGTCAATCTAAAGCACATGAAATAAAACATGACAAATGTCTTTCACGGCTTCGTTGGCACACCTTCATTCTGTTGAAAACATTTTAACGACTTTAGAACAAAGTTCCGGCTGAATTTCACCAATGACATGTCTAATTTCTACCTTGATTTGCATACCCGAATAAAAATATTCAAATCACACGATCTCTGTGGCCAATTTTGATCGCCGTTACGAGAGAGGGAAATGTTCGACATTGAGACGGTCTGTCAGCTTCAGTTCTTGTGTTAGTTCGATCTTAAAATGATGCATATGCAGATCTCTTGTTAAAATTCGCTGCTAACTTCATTGGACTCGTAGCAACGCTCTGTCTGGCGAGGGCAACATTCTGTAGAACGTCCAAGTGATTTGATGTTCTCTGTCGATCCTGTATCTACAAATTTCCTCACCAGTCTCTACACTGTTAACATTTAGAACTTTTCTTTTACCAAAAATTACATGGTCTTCGACGGTATCTACTTAACATTCACCGTACTTAAAATGCACTTTCAGAATTTGAATGCGTTGGTCTGTGAACAGCTACATTTTAACTGATAACAAATACACACAAATGGCAGTCGTTATTCGCAATGTAAACAGATGACAGTTTGATATGCCTCCAATAAAGGAAAAATAAAATGACAAAGCATATACACTAAAGGCATATGCTGATGGCAGCAAAAACGATGCAGATTTAGGAGCTTGAATAATAATGTGTATTAACTCAACTACTGTATAAGCGCATCAAAAATACTCAAATAATCAAGCCGAGCTGATGTTATGTTGAAAGCCCTGAACAGTTGAAAAATAAGACATTGTAATCTTTAGCAAGCAAACAGCAGCAATGCACACGGACAGTCGAATTTCACTATATTTAATTGACAATCAGACAACACATAGTAATCTCTGTGAAGGAATAAGGAAGAAGTTAAAATCACTGGAACAAGAACACTGGGAAATACATTTCACTTGGGTTAAAGCACAGGTCGGCAATGAAAGAAACGAAATAGCAGACCGACTCGCGAAAGAAGCAGCGAAAAGCAAGAACCTGCCAGTGAATTATCAACTAGTACCCAAAATGTGAAGTGAGGAATGAATTAAGAAGAGAAAGTCAGCGACTGTGGGAAACAGAGTGGCAAATGACAACGAAGGGAGCGATTACAAAATCCTATTTTCCAAATGTAGCTAAAAGGCTAAAAACAAGCATCCTTCTAAGCCCCAATCTTACAGCAATCATCTCAGGACACGGGAAATTTGCAGCCTACTTTCATCGCTTCAGAACAGCAGAGAAGCGATCAGGAGGGTATACAAACGGTGAAACACATCTTGTGGGACTGCAAAATCTTGAAGAAAGAACGAGAAATATTGCGGAAAGATGTAGCAAAAGTAACTAGGTGATGGCCAATAGAAAATAGTGAACTTGTTCTAAAGTATAATAAACAGTTTCAATTTTGGCAGTTTTCAAAATAACACAAATTGACTAACAGGCTACAAAATGGGGTGTAACAGAGAAACAGTTCAAAAAATGACCATTAAATTGTGAATAATATAACTATTGAAATGTTGTAAATAGCATAACCGCCTTCTTGACTAAGAATGTTAATGTAAATAATGTAAAAGCAGTGATTTGCATATAGTTCCAATTTCTAAAATCTTCAAAATATGACTATTAGGTTAGAATAAGACTGTAACAGTGTAACGAAATAGTATTAAGGATAACATGTAACAATGAAACGAAGGAGATTCAAAAAATAAATGACAATGTGTTAAATTTCAGTCCCAGCAGTCTAACAAACCGATAGAGGTGCTCAATTTAAAAATTGTGTTCATTATGGAACACTCTATATACGACTTTATTAAACAACTTATTTGTTTAATAAAGAAGTATTTTCAATTCTATCATTTTTAACCGGTACGCTAACTGCGTGTATGTATTTATTTATGCTGTATGCTTTATTTTTAGAATGCTCCACAAGGACTAATTATCAGAGACTTTTCGATGTTTTGTTCTGTCATCTTATCCCGCGCATTGAATGTTCATGTGCAACTCACGAAATGAGGAAACAAATCTTAGTGATGCTGTCTGTCGTTGGTAGTAGTGGATATTCCGCTGACGATGATAAACTCTCACCAGGCCCTCGACAGCAACTGACGACGTTTGTATGGTCAGGATTATAGTAAACCAAGGTTAGCTATTTGAGAAATTGCCAAAAAAAGGCAAAACTTCTGTATGACCGCGCCATGAAATCCTGCCAGAAAAAAACTTGTTGCGGCTAGGTACACAGTAACAGAAAGACCACTGCGGCAGTTGTGAGGACTGTTGAATCGCGCTAATGAGGAAGAACGTTTCATAAAAAGAATAACTGGTGACATGACATGGATCTATGGCTTTTTATTACTAAGGTTGAAATCAACGTTGAAAAGACGACGATTAGACTCAGTTCCTGAGATAGAAATTCGCAGACACAGCTACGTGCGATCGCGAAAAACATTCACAAGTGCAAACACCTTTGGATGAGATGCATGAGGGGTCATTTGAAAAGAGCTCTGACTGACCCACAGGTTGCAGCAGCAGTTTTGTAATCAAAACTCATCATTTTTCACAGAGACATTTGTGCAATAATACATGGATTGGTAAAGAATCGCAGTAGCTATGGCTGTTTGTTGCAAAAAATGACAAACATCAAACGGTTATTAAGTATTTGGTAAAGGAGGGTATGAATGTAACAGAAATTCATACAGATATGACAAACACTCTAGGGGACTCTATGTCACCATTTTCAACCGTACCCAAGAAGACCACGGAGTTTAAACATGGCCGTGAAAACTTGGAGGATGACTCACGCAGTGGACGACCAAAATCCATCACCACGTGGTTCTGGAAGATCTTCGAATTAATTGTCCGAAAATGCTGAAACTCTAGGCCGCGTATCGGCAAGATGGGTGTCACAACTGCTGACTCAGGATCAAAAGCGAATCAGAGTACAAATCTCTCAGCAAAGTTTGGCTCGTTTTCAGAGAAATTCCGCCGACTGTATGCTTCACTTGTGACTAATGATGAAACATGGGCACACTACAACGCACCAGAAAAAAAGCAACAGTCTTAACAATGGAAGCATCACGAGTCTCCACGGCCAAATAAGGCACAGTGTGTGAAGATTATGGCGTCGGTTTTTTAGGATGACAAGGGTGAACTGCTGGTTCATTCTCTTCCCACTGGAACATCCACCTCTTGAGCGTATTGTGCTAACCTTGTGGACCTACTGAAGACAAAAGTACTCTAGAAAAAGTCGGTTTTATCAAAGAAGAAATCAACTTGCATCAAGACATTGCTCGTCCTCACACAGGTGTCGTTGCAATGGGGAAAATAATACGATTTGCTGCCACATCTACCTTATCCCCCGGACTCTGCTCCATCGAACTTCCATTAAATCAACAGTTGAGGTGTATTTTGCAGACCTGGAGGAATCTGACTTTCGTGATGGGATAAAGGATTCGGAGCGTCGCTGGACAAAGTGTATTAGTGTCGAGAGAGACTGTGTTGAAAAATAAGAATAAATACATAAAGCTATGCGGTCATTTTGTGCTTTACCACCGCGGGTGGCCGAGGTGTTAAGGGGCGGACCCGTGAGGGGGAGGTCTAGGGTTTAGTTCCCACCAGGACCGTCCTCCTCTGGTTTTCCTCAGTACTCATAAATGGCAAATGCCGGGGAGGTACTTAGGCATGGAATGCTTTCTTCCTTTAAAAAAATTCCTCCCCAATTTATAATTTCATTTCATGTATCATCAGTGTCCACCGCCTGTAGTGCCTTTGTAGTCAAAACGGGCGCTAAATACTATTTAAAAAAACGTGCTTCATTCCTACAACTTTACAAATGACTCTCAAGAGTTATCCACACTCTCTTGTTTTTACAAGTTTTTTACACAGATGGGCTTGAACATGTACTTCTCCCCCTCCCCATAGTTTCCTTCCTTTTCGATGCACAAACTTACGCATTTCCTTCAAGAAGAGGGTTTTCGGTTTGCTGCACAACTTTATGTACCGTTCCCCCTCACTACTAACACGACGCAGATTTGTTTTCCTTTTGCTGCTCCAAGGCAATCCCAAACGGTGATGGGCGTGGTTACTCGCGGCGTGTACTGGTCTCAGTGCTTAACCATTTCTTTCTCCCACCACGCCGTCACCTTATAGAATATTCGGTCCTGCCCAGGTAACTCTATAGAATTTTCGACGCGTTACAAATCGTCGTTGTTGAGACAAACGACATTCAAACAAGGAGGCCATTAACCGTGTGATAATATGTAAAGGAATGTGACAATAATATATGCAGGGAAGATTTAAAGCGATATTATTTTATAGCAGTTGAACTAAACGTGCTTTTAGATATGACCAAATGGAAAAATTGATTTGAGTCATTAGCCCAGCATGAGAGAGATAAAATACCGTGCACGTGGGTTAGGAATGTAGGTATGTGTTCTTAATCCTTCTAGCAGCCATTGCTTAACATCGCTAAGGCAGACGCATAGCTATTTAAGTGTTTCTGTACATGTTAGATGAATAAGCTCGTAGGGTTTTAGCGAATTTTGAAGGTTGTATCCATGAAAAGATTTCTAAAAAAAATTCTTCAAATATCGATAAATACATTCTATTAGATACCGAAAATGACAATGAAAATGTGTGTGTGAGTGTTAACACTCTTGTACAATTTTATTCAAAACTTCATTTTGCAAGTTGTTGGTAATATTTGCGGAAAAGGCATTTATTTAAGACATTAAATGCTCAGTGTGTGCTACCAGACCCATGACACAGATTTCCTAGTAGATTCAATGCACTATGTTAAACATATTCAGATTTTAAATACATTAATCGCAGGTAAAAAACATCAAGTTTTTTGCTAAACATTTTTAAAAATTTTTCCTCACACTATAATAATGAATGCACTTAATTTATTTTACTAAGAGAAACTTGTCGATCCTGGTGGTGTAGTGGTAACCATACTTGCCTTCTAAACCCAATATCGCGGGTTCGAACCCGGCAAGAACCGATGGATTTTTTCGGGCGTAAAAATCCTAAGTATGACTTCCTCCGAAAGGGAAGTAAAGCCGTGGGTCTCGTGTCGTACATTTACGGCACGATAAAGAACCTCAAGCCTGAATGAAGAGGCCTCTGAGCAAAATTTGTCGGCCGTTTCATGCCCGGAATTGATTGAGACGTTAATGACCTGAGCTGTTAAAGAGCGTCCGTAAATAAACTAAATCAACAACAAAAACTAAGAGAAACTTCCACCGCTTATAGGTAGATGTGATTAAAATTTCAGTTTATTCTGACAAGTATGAGAGGATAAGCAATCACATCTAATGCAGGTTTTAAGAAACTAACATTGAATTAAAATATTTTAATCAAAAGCCAAGGTGATTTATAATGTAGAGAGAGCCAACAAAAAACCAGCACCGGTGATTAATAGTACGAATAGTATGCTAAAATGAAGATAATCCTAATTTTTGCCAATTTCTTATAGCTTAACTACAAACTCGCCTTAAAATGTCTCTTGTTCGAGCATAGAGCAAGTATCGACTTCTCAAAAACTCAAGACTTTGCCATTTGAGGCTTGCTCTGATGTGTGCGATTCCATTCCGCACACACCCAGTTAGTTTGGCAACGCCGCTCTGCGCAGTGATGGTCTGGCCTTGTTATGACTATGCGTTTAGTACAGTGGTATATGAAAATAAAAGAAAAGTGAAATTGCTAATTGACCTCTCTAATAAACTCAAAATAAGTACATTTAATTGCTTGTTTATATTTTAAAACTGAATTTTTACAAAAATAATGCAATCTAATGTTTGTTTACCTAAAGGTTTATAAAAAAATTTACATCAGTTGTGTTAAACGAAAAATATCCTAAATATATAGGATTTTTTTTATTTATTTTTTTTCCCCCAAATACGATGCAGCTGTGGGTGGAGGAAATACAGCCACAGCAACATGTGATCGAGATATCCTGGCGTAATTAATATGAAATAACGGAGCTGTCAGTTCTTATAGAGAATCTTCTCAAGGGTAAGCTTGAGTGTTATCTACACTCGTCTTTTGTTTGTTTTCTGGGTGACTCACGTTGCCGTGGTAACACGCTGCTGCAGCAGCAGATGATTATTCCGGTTAGATTAAAACACGATCGCCCAGTTGTAGACCTCTTGAACCTAGAGAGATGCCAGCAATACCTCGCATATCTTTCCACGTTTATTAGTTCATTCACAACACACTACTTCATAGAGAAGTTGGGACACTTTACAAATCCAGAACCTGTGTTTTGTACTTGACAGAGAGCCGTTATAAAGATAAAGAAAACTTACTATATCGTATCTGTAGAGCCTATCAAGAGTTTAGCCAACCACGAAAGAGGTAATCTAACTCTAGGATGTTATATTATGTATTTTGATGAAATCTTCACACTCCTCATATTTGCAAAGTTTAACTTTTGGTGTAAGGTTTGTCAAACGTTGCAATTTTTACTTAGTTTAGTTTAAAATGCCTTTTTAGAAAAAGAAAACATATTAACGATCATTTAATTTATTTATATCTTCAATATTTACAAATAGTAACCTAAAGTATTTACATTCAGTATATTTACAAAGTTGAATTATTTCAATGGAGAAAATTTGTAACACATAATTGTATGAAATCCTCCTCTGTATTAAGGTGTGGGCGACAAGGTATTTTTAATGCTCATCACCTGAAACTAATTTTGTTTTAATATGCAGTTCCTTTATGTGTGAATTAAACAGTACAACAGGATCGTAATAAACAACTTTTTTTTTTTTTTTTTTAGTGCCTGCAGTTTGTAACTTGGTCTGTGTAGGTCTTGTCTCTTCTTTGCTGTCTATATCTGGGATATTTTATGAATATTTCTGAGTTGTCTACTATTGTATAGCTAGTTGTATTACTCTTTTTATATGAAAAATAATTTATTCGCATTTATTGAATTTCCCCATAACATCATTCCATAACTGATTATGGAACAGATATAAGCATAATATACTATTTTAGGATGGTTTTATCTACAAAATGAATTAATGATCTAATTGCAAAATATGCCGAGCTTAGTTTGCGCGTAAGTTGTAATTAAATATGGTCTTTCCAATTCATAAAACCAAGAACTTTTATGTTGCTAAATTTGATGATTTCTTTGTCTTCATATTTATATTTAGGTCTGCAAGTTTTTATTTTACTGTCAAGTCAGTAATATAGTGTACTGAAAATATCATTGAATAAAACTGAGAGGAATTGCTTTTGCGTTCTTTAGTGGGCATACTGGTATCGTCTGCAAAAAGACTTGGATAAGCATGTTTATTTATTACTGAGGTGAAATCATTGATATATAGTAAAAATAATAATTGTCAAAATAGAACCTTGAGGAATACCGCGCTTTACTACTGCCCATTCCGAGTACACGCTGCAATTTATGTGAAGAATTTATTATAACTTTTGCTTTCTGTTTGATTTACCCTAGTATTTGAAACGAGGCGTCGATGGTTGTTGGTAGTTAATTTTTATTGCCAGAAACTATTACAGTATGGCAACGTCAATGAAAAAAATATAAATTATCTACCATTTTACATTAAAAAAATTACGATAGTATGATGTACGTTAAATAACAGAATTTTCTTAATCTTTGTGGAAAATCATTAAACAGCTTAATAGAGAAAACCAAGAAGCTATTCCTGATTTTAGAGTATTTGGATTTATTAGTGTAAAGATTTAAACTAATGTGTATAGAGTAAGTATGAATATTTGAGATAACTGTAAATTTTTTTATATTATCCTTGATATATAATAAACAATTAAACACATACATCGGTGACAAAGTTGGAATGAACTCCGCAAATTTGTCTAACGCCTTTATTTTTATTTTTTGTGTAAAATGAAAATCTTTAATAGTGAAAATGTGATTACCCCATAATACAATAGCATAATTAATATGCGAATAAATATGAGCAAAATAAACCTTCATTAAAATGTCCTCTGTGACTTAATATTCTTAATATAAAAAGCCAGCTGGTATTTTATTTAAATATAACTAATATAAGTCGATCAACCAAGGTTGGATTTAATATAATACCCAAAGATCTATTGCCCATATTAAATTTAAATTGAATGTCCATGGTTTTGTTATTGTTTATACTTTGATCATTGGCATTACACTAATCACTAACAATATGGATTTCATATATAATTGTTTTTACTGCATTTTCAATTTATCATATAAGATAATATCTAAATCATTTGCATAAAAATAGAGGTTCAGGTTTGGCTCACAAAGAGATAATGGAAGAATATTAATGTAAATAATCATAAATACAGGACCCTAATATGGAACCCGGGGGGGGGGGGAACTCCATGATCTACAAGGTTAAATTTGGATAAATTTCCTTTCAAATAGATTGTCTGGTATCTATTATTGAAATATGACCTTAAAATTAAGACTTTTACTATGAAAGCCATAAAAACTAAATTTCTGTAAAAGTACATGGTGAGAAAGTGTCAAAAGCTTGGAAACATCAAAAGAATCTACTTAGAACGTTGTTATCATCGTTGATATTTTCGTAGGATTGTTTAAAAAAGGACGTAATGACATGTAGACCATTTTTAAAATCAAATTGTTTTTTGTTAAACAAAAAATTAGTATCAATTTAAGTAATAATTTGCTTACACAACATTATTTTAAAGACTTTAGCAGATACAGAAATTATGCTGATCCGTCTATAATAATTATCATAACAAGTACCAGATAAAGATAAAGAGGATGATGATGATGATGATGATGATGATGATGATAATAATAATAATAATAATAATAATAATAATAATAAAACAAGATATTACTTTGCATTGTTTCAAAGTGTTCAAATAACCTGCGTTAATATCTTAACACTTAGTAATTCTTTCTCAGGGGCTTTCTCGAGCATTTGACAATATACAGGGAGTAATAGCGCCACAAACTTCAATATTCGTTTCTTTATTTTCTATTTGATAGTAACATTAAGAGAGGAGCTTTGTTAAATAATACGCTTGTAGTTTACTAAGTAACATTACAAGATTTTGCAGCGTTCTAATTATTAAAAACATAAGCAGATAAAATGTATACCTGGAGTGTAGGCTTTACATGTCTGGCTCCGACGAGCGGGAAGAGTATGGCTCGCTAACACATTTCTGTTTTGTTTGGTAGTTGCTTCTGAACTAATCCTTTTCTTTTCTATCGGTTTCCTGTTTCTCTTAGGAGGGGATACTATCACTGTCAATCAGGACATAGTTAACTAAAGTCTCCCTAAATAAAATTACTAACTGCTCCACTGGCGCTGTTAAGGATATTTTCGAAACAATCAACGATTCTCCCCCAATAATTCTATGTTATCCAACATTCAACTATGTATACAATGCATATGCTACAATGTTTCACAAATAGTTAAGAAATAAGGCATATTTGCGTTGCATTATCGGCCTGTAACGCACAATAAAGCTGTACGTTGGGCAGATATAATGAAGTAATGAAAGGAATTAGTAATCTTTTCTATAAATATACCACAAACTATAAACAAGTTTCTATTCTTGAAAACAAATATTCTCAAAGTGACGTACACGTATATGCTTAAACTTTTACGGAAGCTTCGGGTAAAAAAGGACTCATGATCATCATTACCATAAAGCGACATCATTATTGTAAAACGTAAATCTTGGCCCATCTCTTTGAAAACTCCAGAAATGAGCTGCTTAATAATGCGGAACAATTCCTATAACTACAGAGGAGGATTATTTGATATTTGAATGCACGTTGTTTGCATGTGTAAGTAGCACGAACTCGTGGGAAATTTGTATTCCTGAAATTGCGCCGTCCTGTCACACCCACACAAACGAGCTATGGGGCAGGACGTTATTTAATTTGGTAAAGAGCGGGGTGTTCTAAGCCGGGAAGTAATTTCGATAGCATTTACTAGGCAGCATCCTGAGGCTAGCTACCCTACCCAGCATTGAAATCACCGTGAGATTTCAGGTTCAAAGTGTTGCCCCCTTGTTATAAACTAATCGATTCCTTAGAAATATCTGTAGTTTTATAAAGCACCTAACTTTTAAACACATATAACAGCTTATGAAACAAAAACAAAAATTCTTTCAATTAAAGAAAAAATAAATATAAAGGGTACGTTAAATATTTCTCAGCAAATGGCCATTGCCAACTGGTAAATTTGCCTGCTGAGGGTCTTCAGAACACTAACAGAAAGTAGACCGTAGTCTGGGTTGCGAGATTGTTGCTTCACCACAACAATGCAGTTTGAAAACAATGAAATTCCTGCAAAAATCAGGAGTGAAACTGATGAACCACCCACTATGCAGTCAAGATGTGACCTTTTCCTTTTCTAACTGTCAAGGAAAGATGGGTCGTCAGTTTGTAAGAAGCTGTTGTGACCTATAAAGAAGAGATTGTTGCTATCTCTGTAGAAACAAGGTGTGGCTGCTTCCATAATTTGTTCTACAGGATGTAACTTTATATTGAGGATGGTGGAAAGTACTTCGAATAGGTATTTACAGAGTTGGTGTATTATAGTCTTCTACTTAGTAGAATTCGGGAAATTAAAATACTTGCCCTCGCATTATCAACAAGACAATTCTACATTCCATACATGAGCTGATTCCATGAAGCAGAGTAAAAGTTTCTTTGACAACCGGATACTCTCCAAAAACCCGTGACCAGCAAGATCTCCTGATATGACAATACTATATTTGATTCGTAACGGACCGAGTTCAGACTTGTTTAAACCAATTCCAATGTGCTTCTCACATGTTTCATAACAGTAGATGAAACACGGATTCATCACTACACGCCAAAGATGAAGGAACAGTTCAAACGGTAGGTGGCAACAGATGAAAGTGCACATAAGAAAGCAAAAACGGTTCCATCTACAGGAAAAGCCAAGGCTACGGTTTTCTGGGAGTCTCATGGTGTGATGTTCGTAAATACTTCCAGAAAGGCAGAACCATCACTACTGGACCAACTGAAGATGCTATTCAGCTAAACGTCAACACCTTGAGAAAAAGAAAGTTCTCTTTCATCACGATAATGCACCTTCACAAACGTCTGAGATTGTTGTTGCAAAACTGTATGACCTTCGCTTCCAAGTGCTTCCACATGCACCATATTCGCCGGATTTGGCTCCCAGAGATTACTTTTTGTTCCCAAAGCTGAAGAAATGACTTGATAGACTCTGATCCAATGATGAGGTTGGAGCTGAGACAGACGCTTATTTTTTACAGTTGGACAAATCTTATTTTAGTGAGGGTATTAAAAACTTAAAAAGCCGTTGGCTAAATGTATTGATTTACAAGGTGATTATGTTGAAAAATAAAATAAAAAGAACCCTTTCTCTTAAATTTTGTTTTCTTGGTCAGGCCAAGAAGTTTTAGAACGCCCCTCGTAAATGTGTTTGTTTTACATTAATCATCCTGTGCACGCTGGACTCTAAATGGACTCTAGGCAGTTTTTATACAAAGTAGGTGTTCTGCATATTATAGCTGCAAAAGGCTATAGCAAAAGGCTAAACCTCGCATATTGAGATTGTATTAAGTATTCTCTTCGTGACGTGGTGTTATTTACAAGACTTCTGTGCACTGGAATTGAAGAACTTTGCAATCTCATGTCCTGAGGGTACCTGAAGCCCACAGGGTCATAAGCTGATTTACATAATCATTACAGTGTGAGGGTACCGCCCTACACTATTCACTTTCTCTCTTTTGTGTTCTTTTAAATCCTTCCTACATCATTGACATCATCTTCTACTTTCACTTTTTCTACGTTGTTTGATGAGTTGTCATTATTAAACATGTGGAAGAGCTGCTTCAAATGAAATGCAAAAAATCAACAAACCATAAGAGTGAAGCGAAATAGTTGCGGAATAATAAATAATGTATAAGCACGGCTTGATAATGAAGATTACGTTAAATGCCCCTTCATTACTCCCTCTTATTCTCCTTCGTTAAAATGCAAAAGGCTATGAAATTATGTATTAACTTTCTTATTGCATTTTGTTGTTCAGCATATTCTTAGCCTTGTCCTCGCTAGTGATGCCAGGTTGATGACTTAATCGCTACAAAGGACCATTTGAAAAGTTTTTAAAAGTAAGACACTTGTGTTAAGCTATCATTTTTATTTCTTAATATAGTTTTCATTAAAGTATAAAAACGTGGACCAGCGCGTTTGCAATTTCTTTTATTCGATAGAAAAAATAACACTTGTCATCTACAATTAGTTTTAGGAGTATTTATATTTGAATTAGTGCTCTGAAAGTGCAAACAAGTCCAGGGTCTATAGTTTTGAGAAACACACAAAAAATCTTTAAAAATTTCTAAGATGACTCCACTGAAAGTTATGTTCCACAGCAAAGTTTTAGAACTATCATTGTTGATTGTTTGAGCTATTCATGGATCTCCATTTTGTGTTAATCTGACTAACAGAATACTTTTCATGCCTAAGACTTGTTTCCTTTATAAAACAACTCTATAACTTGCGGAAAGTAACAAGACATTGCTGTCGTTGTTTTAATTTCATAATAATTAAACAAAATAATGCAGACATAAAATACTCTCAACAAAGTATAACCTTCTATGGGTAATTATCATTGGCAATGAAAGAGTTTTCTAATAAAAGTACTCGAATATACTGTACTATTTTTTTCAACATCTGCGATCTTCTTTTGTTGACTGGAACAGGAGCTCCATTATTTACTTTTTGGGAAGGCAGACCTGGATTTGCATTACCTTTTACCAGCTTGAAAGAGTGCTGGATACTGCCATCAATGTAGTCAAGTGCTTCGAGATTATTATATGTTAGATGTTTATATTTGAGAGTTAGTCAGGATGAGGGATGCCAAAGACGAGGAACAGCTTTGGTGTCTTCTTAAAATACATCAGCCATTAGTCGGTCCTGGTGGTACAGTAGTAACCATGCGCCTCCTAAACCCAAGATCGCAGGCTTAATCCCGGCCAATCGGTGATTTTTTCGGGCTTAAAAATGCTAAGTATTGGTTCCTTCGGAAGGGAAGTAAAACCATGGGTCCCGTGTCGTACATTTAAGGCACGATAAAGAACCTCAAGCCTGAAAGAAGAGACCTCTGAGCAAAATTTGTCGGCCGTTTCACGTCCTGAATTGAATGGGACGCTGATGACCTGGGAAGTTAAAATAGCATCCGTAAAAATTAATAACATCGGTCACCATTTAACTGTTCTTCTTTGATTTATCATTAATTCCGCAACTAGAGCCCTTTTAACATTTTCATTCAGTGATGCTGGCTTTATCTTTACATTTAAACCCTCGCACTTCGAACACACATCCACCTGAGGCTAACCAAATCTGAATTCATAGTTTTCATTGTAGTACTTTAGATAGTATTCATACTTCACACTGTTTGCTAAGTCTCAAGAGAGCTCATGCATCGTTTTAACATTAAGTTGGGGGTCTAGGTATGTGACACAATGTGTTTGTTGTCTAGGAAATGCTCCTATATGTTGAAGTGCTGCTTCAGGGACTGCTACTTCTCACGCTTATCAACAGGTTGTTTTATTTGTTTATTTACGGACGCCCTTTAACATCTCAAGTCATCAGCGTCCTATATTCAGGACGTGAAACGGCCGACAAATTTTGCTCAGAGGTCTCTTCTTTCAGGCTTGAGGTTCTTTTTCTGCCGTAAATGTACGACACGGGACCCACGCTTTACTTTCCTTCCGAAGGAAGCCATACTTGGGATTTTTATGCCCGAAAAAATCAATCGATCCTGGCCGGGTTTGAGACCGTGACCTTGCGTTTAGAAGGCAAGTAAGGTTACCACTACGCCACCAGGACCGACTTTATCATCAGGAGACTTTCCTTGAAATAGCAGGGATGTTAAGCAATATACAGATTTCTCAGAGACAGTGTACAAGTTTAGAATGCTTGTATTTACAAACACAAACTCTTCTGCAATCTTACAGCACACGAAAGTTGAATGGTGATGTTCTTGTTTGTGCACTGTCTTCTCCATGCTGGTTTATTCTCCATTATTCCCATTAGAAAGGCATCTTGTTGCTGTGATAGAATAGTTATTTTATAAACATCATAAAATTTATTTGTGCACTTCAGATGGCAGCTGCAATCAGGACCCCGGTTTCTTGGCATTCATAACTCTACCCTTCTCTAGCAACATAATTCATCCCAGCTAAACGAGGTCTCTTTCTCTTCTCATGCGCATAATCTTCGGTATTTCGAAACCCTTTCCTCTTATTCTTTCATAGAGATTCACTTACGTTATATTATGCATGGATTATCTAATGTCATTTAAGATTTGTTCTGTTGAGTACATTTTTATTACAACTAACGGTTTAATTCATGAATAAGCCACTTTTGTGTTTAACAGCTGTGTAAACATGGATTCATTGTGAAATACAGCCAACTCTGAGCCGGGTTTTCAAGCAAGAACATCAAAGGTGTCAACACAAGCCGCTCCTGTTGTATATACTGCAATTATAGTAAATAATTTACCCTTCAATATTAACAGTTCATTGTATTTGTTGATGATACAGCCGTCCTTTTATCAAATAAAAATACATTACTTCTAGCAAAAACACAGAAAAAACAAGCATGGAATCTCGGAACTCTTTCATCTAATTCTTTATGCCTCCCTAAACTTTTAGCAAACTCTGAAGGAATGTAACTATTGCAATTGTACACATGAAAAGAATTCAAAAAGTCTACTTACTAAGCTCTAAAAATGACGACAGACACGCGCGCGCGCGTCTGTTAACACTCTAGCATACACAATTGCAACGAAAACCGTTATATAACTATTAACAAATGACTCATCAAGCTCAAAAACTATTAAAATTGGACCATTAGTAATAGATTCCAACTTTAAAGTCCCATATATATTCATCGACTTCGTTAAACAGCATAATTGGATCATTGAGGATGTGGGTTAACCTAAAGCAAAAATTTAAAAATTGCTCTAGCGGCAGAAATATTTGTTTTTTCTCAACAAAACTCCGTATATGTCATTTAAATAACATTATAAATATATTTCCGAAAATCATTGAAATCAGACTATTAAGTGTGGAGGTATACCTGAAACCTATTCTACTTCTCTTGTCATTGGCGCTACAGTTCGGCAACCTCTGCATCCTGTACCTCCGTCTTATGGCATCATGGATAGAGGACAGTATTGAAAAGGGAGATGTGTTCAGTATCCGACACTCCGCCGGTCGTCTATCACGCGGCTTTCGTGTACAATGAACGCCACCTCCCCATCAGGCAGGTTCCCAATTGTCCTCACGATGCAGGGTGGACCCCGTTCCCGACCTATCATAGAAAAATTCCTATGTACCGGGAATCGAGTCAGCAGTCAGCATCGCTAACCGCTAGACCAAGGAGTTTGTCTTACCTGAAACCTAACATTTAAAAATCGCTCTAGTGATATAATATTTGTTTTTTTTTCGCACAATTTAAATAAATAAAGAAATTTTGTTCTGAAAATCTGGTAACTCGGACCCCCATATTTGAAAACCGACATTTAAAAAGTGGGGGTTAACCTGAATGAAACATTTAAAAAGCATTCTATCGGCAGTGATTTTTCTTTTTTCTCAACGAAACTGATTATATGCCAGTAATATAAAATAATTAAAATAGTTCCGAAAATTAGTGATATCAGACAATTAGGAGTACAGGTTTCTAAAACTCAAAATTTAAAAACCATTTTATCGGCAGCAATTTTTCCTTTTTCCTTTTTCTCAACGAAATTCTGTACATGTCTTTAATACGAAATAATTAAAGTTGTCCCGAAAATCAGTGAAATCAATTAAGAGTGGGGGTTTGCCTAAAACCGAAAATTTACAAATTGCTCTAGCGGCACAATATTTCTTTGTTTTTGTTTTCCGCACCATTTAAATAAAGTAATAAAAACTGTTTCTAAAAATCTTGCAAATCGGACTATTAGGAGTGGGGGTATACCTGATAACTGCAGTTTAAAAAGCGTTATAGTGACACCAATTTCTCTGCTCTAGCGCTCTGTAATATCCTTCAAACATTTGGACTTGCTGAGGAATTCACTGCGTTTATGCAGTTCCTGCGTGATGAACCTTTTTATTTATGATTTATTTGCGTACGCTCTTTAAAATCTCAGGTCACTGACAGTTATGAAGAGTAATGTAAAAATAAATGTGCTGTAGTTTATATATGCTTTAATGTAGTAATAGAAAGTATTTGAAACTAAAGTGTGTCCCCTTTCTGTATAATACGAGTAGGCCTCGGTCCCGTAATAATTTTTGAATGATAATACACATCATTATGACGTAATTACCTTATACATTTCGAAAGCTTACTTTCCATGAGCATTGCACTGTTAAAAAAAAACGAAACCAAGGTTTATTTCACTCGTTTGCACCGTATCTAATGACCTCCTATCATCCCAGTCCAACATTTAGTTAGTAAATCCGGAATCACAACACTACCATGCGCATAGGAAGGCAGGCGCTGTATCGCATTTAAAATATTTCTGCCCGAAGGGGGGATCAATCCCATGGCCTTTCAGTTACACAGG
Source organism: Metallyticus violacea (assembly GCA_030762175.1). Taxonomy (NCBI): domain Eukaryota; kingdom Metazoa; phylum Arthropoda; class Insecta; order Mantodea; family Metallyticidae; genus Metallyticus; species Metallyticus violacea. Next base: position 12,493,295 of record CM060835.1, on the reverse strand, counting down.
AGGCACAAAGGGTGTTTCTAGACTCGGCTGATTATAACACATCAAGTGGTGAGCAAACGAGTACCATTAATGTGGATGCCGCTATTACGGAAAGCTAAAAACCATGCTTTAATACAAAATCAATTTCTTTTGATGAAAGTGATCATACACTCAGCTCAATTGCTACCTTCAAGGGTTTATTAAATAGAATAACAACGTACATGAAAAAAAACTTAGCTGATAAACAGCTCATGCGGTTTTCGACTTTGTACAATTCTCCATGTGCAGTTAACATTACGAACGATAAACAGAAAATTATCTCATACAGATCTGATGTTCGTGTTTTGTTTATCACAATGTACACAAAAACATATAGTTATTTGGCAACCATGTGTTGTGTTATTTGTTCTAAAATGTTTTACTCTTCAAAAAAATTGACGGAGGTACAACATACAACAGTGGAGATATTTCTTAAAAAAAAAAGTCAATCACGCAGGAGCTGCATAAACTAAGAGAATTCTTCAGTAACTTGAATAACTTTAAATCTAAATTCAAATTCAAATTATGGCTCATTAATTAATAAAATTAAATAAGTTATGCCATTACTGAGAAGTTTTAAAAGAAAAATCTCATTTTTACAATTCTTCTTCTTTTTATTATTATTCTTCAGATTAAACCTCAAAAATTAATAGTATACTATTAATTAAATGATATATATGACCACTGATAGATAAAGCTATACTGTGTGGATACTTTTAAACTTTTTTTAAATGTAATATGTTTATTAACTTACCCATTTATATCTATAAATTTACTAAAATAGAGAGGAATAACAGAAAGTTTCGAGTTAGATTGTGTATTTAAGAAGATGATGTTCATATGTTTCAATAAAACAAAAACATGTTACTATTTAAAAACAATAACAATGTACAAATCAAATAAAAACAATCGAAAGTTTCATCGATTTTCAATGGCTTTGAAATTTAATTTAAATGTTATTGTAGTAAAAGCATATAAAGCAAATGGTTTTGAAGGTTATTACAGAGCGCTCTTACATACAAATATAATTCTCACATACATATTAGATTAATGTTTCACATTTTCTATCTTCAAGACGATGCTTTTATTAAGTATAAAACTTGTGCAGCGCTATGAATACAGTTTATATGTTGAATTAATTGTTCTTTTATTTTAAAACGATATAGAGAAAATTAAACGTTAGAGCGCTTTTTAAATTTCGATTTACAAGTATACCCCAACTCCTAATGGTCCAATTTTCCTCATTTTCAGAAACTATTTTTCTTGTTATACTTATATGGCATATTACGAATTTTGTTGTGAAGAAACACATATTGGGGCTAATATTTTATTTTTTAACGAAATCCAGCTTGCTAAGGAGTTCACTTAATTTAAGTAACTCCTGCATAAAGGATTTTTCCTCTTTGTATTTATTAACGGAGGATAATGCTAAATGTTTACCATGTACTTATTATTGTAATTATACTATTTCAAATTATTAAATGTCTTAGTTTAGCTTTGACGTATTTCTTATAAAATGATATATAACATCATTTTAAAGTGTTGATGTATTAAAAGCCTTAGATGTTGTTGTATTTATGACCTAAAATCAAGGCCCTACATACGTAATGTTTATTATTTCCCCGTGACGTATAGCAATGTACTTGCTTTCATTTGTTTGTTTTTCAGTTTATTTCGTTTCGCCAATGTTAACATGTTCTACACAAATACAATTATGTTGGTAACACTTTCTTAGAAATGAATTTTGCTACTTCCGTTAACCCCTTTTATAGGCGCAAGTATCACAGAATAGAGAGTTGTGACATGAAACCACATCCGTTTGGAAATTAAAGTGTAGTTAATAGTCCTTGGTAGTAATTTTTCCAAAATGTAGGTTCCCTGTGCCCCTACAGTCGCTAATAAAACAAACTTCTCCCATTTTATAAATCGGCATTCGTTAGCAGACGAAATAATTGCTTTTTATGCCTTATTTACTTATCACTGATCCTTAAACCGCTTTAAGAACATTCCCTATAATTCAAAGAAATTACTGTATGGCAAAAATTTATATAGCCGCTTCAAAATGCTGTCTTTGTGAAGCTACACACTTTTGCCAGCGGCCGTAAACTTGTTAGAAGCCATTCTGCATTTTATGAGCGCCATTTTAGTGGCTGGGTCGCATTGTGAACGTTGTCTGCAGAATCGTAAAATTGCCGCCTTTGCCATTTGAACACTTGAGTTCTTGTATTTTTTTTTTTTTTTTCACTACCTTCTCTCCTTAAGTTCGTTGGTACATGTTTAATATCTCTGCAGGAGACAGCTGTAACAAAATAAAAGATATATTCGATCGCAGCCATTTTCATAACGAACATATCACACAAACAAATGAAATCTGTTTTTGCCACGAAATGGCGGAACTGTTTTAGTTTTGATTAATGCACACCAGACTTCAGTATAAGAATAATATCATAGGGACAGCTCGCTGAATTGCATTCTGATTGCGCATGTGCGCATGGCATAACTGAATACAAATCTAGAACATTTATTACTCATTTAATTAATTAAACAGCTACCAGGAACATGTATGCGATCGCTGTGAAACAGATAGCGAGTGCTATAAAATTCTTCCTGACGGGATAGTAGCCAGATGTTGGTGAAAGAATGGTGTCAAAGCAGTGCTCAGCTGTCAACTCTCAGAAATAGTTTAAATTTGATAATTGCGCTGTAAATACTGGATAAAAGTTTAGCGTATCTCATCAGAAATAGCTAAAACAGGTCAAAAGAACATGATGAAAATAGTACTAAAGTTTTAAAAACATGTTCCACATTTATACACGTACCACTATGTAATGAATCCCTTAAAGTCTGAACTTTGAAAGTCTTATAATCACTGTTGTTAAACCTTTATTTAAGAAAGGACAGAAACCCACAAAGCCTTATCTATCTTAACTAATTTATCGAAAATGTTTGAAAAAAATATGTATAGTAGATTCTATAACCACCTTGAAAGTAACAATTGGTTGGTTTCAGGAATGGCATATCAACAAAATCATTCTGGAACTGCGTAAGTTAAGCATATGCCTCACCGAGATAAACAACTTTTAAAAAACTGTATTTAAAATCCAAATTTGGCCTTCTCAATTAATGAAATGAAATAAGTTATTGCATTATTGTGTGGTATTAGGGGAACAAAATTAGATCTTGTAATTTATAAGTGTCAATAAGAGAAATCGTGCTTTTAGAATTATTATTTTATTGAGATTAAACGAAAAAATTAATTGGTATACTATTAATTAAATGAAGTATATGACCACTGATAGACAAAGCTACACTGTGTGATATTTTTAAACATTTTTAAATGTAACCATGTTTATGAACTGACCCCTTGACATCATCTTTACATTTACTAAAATAGAGAAAAATAACAGAAAGTTTCGAGTTATATTGTGCATTTAAGAGGTTCATATGTTTCAATAAAACTAAAATGTTACTAACTAAAAACGAATACAATGTACTTAGCAAATATATACAATCAACAATATACAATCTAAAGCTTCATCGATTTTCATTGGCTTTGAAATTTAATTTAAATATTATTAACATGTAACGTAATCATTTTCTGAAGGTTATTACAGAGAGCTCTTACATACAAATATAATTCTCATACACATATTATATTAATATTTCACATTTGCTATCTTCACGAGGATACTTTTGTTAAATATGAAACATATGAATCGTTATAAATACAGTTTATATGTTGAATTATTTCTCATTTTTTAAAAATAATATAGGGAAAGTTAAACGCAAGAGCACTTTTTAAATATCGGTTTTCAAGTATACCTTTATTCCAACTCCTATTCCTAATTGCCCGATTTCCCTGTGTTTCAGAAACTGTTTTACTTATTTTATTTAAATAGATTATACCGCGTTTCTCTGCGAAAATATACACACACATATATACATACACACATGTGTGTGTGCGTGCGTTGTTTATTTCATTTATTTATGAGCGCTCTTTAACAACTCAGGTCATCAGCGTCCCATTGAACTAGGGCGTAAAACGGTCGACAAATTTTGCTCAGAGGCCTCTTCTTTCAGGATTGAGGTTCTTTTTCGTGCCGTAAATGTACGACACGGGACCCACGTCTTTACTTTCCTTCCGAAGTAAGCCATGCTTAGGATTTTTACACCCGAAAATATCCATCGGTCCTGGCTGGGTTTGAACCCGCGATCTTGGGTTTAGAAGGCAAGTATAGTTACCACTACACCACCAGGACCGACGTGTGTGTGCGTGCGTACATATACAATTATGTACAAATTGGTACCGTTAGAGTAATTTTTAAATGTTGGGATTCAGGTAAACCCTCACTGCTAATAATCTGACGTCACTGCTTTTCAGAAATTATTATTTCTATTTTATTTCAATTACTTATACGAGTTTCATTAAGAAAAGGAAAAATTGCTGCCACTAGAGCAAATTTTAAATTTCGCTTTAACCCCCCCCCCTTCTTTAAATTTCGGTATTCATCTATATTCCCCTCCTAATGCCCGAATTCCCTAATTTTCAGAATCTATTGCCATTTATTTTATTGAAATTGTATTTATCGAATTTTGTGGGGCCGCTAAAGCAAATTTAAATTTCGCTTTAACCCCCCTGCTTGAAATTTCGTTTATTCTATATTCCCTTTCCTAATGCCCGATTTGCATAATTTTCAGAATCTATTGATTTTAATTTGTTTAAATTGTATTTATCGAATTTTGTGGGAAAAATAAATATTGGTGCCTCTAGAGCGATTTTTAAATTTTGAGGATAAGGAAAACCCCACCCCTAATTGTCCAATTTCCCTGATTTTCAGAAACAATTCTTCTTATTTATTTAAATGGGATATCCGAGTTTCATTGCGATAAAATAAGTATTGGTTCCACTAGAGCGATTTTCAAATGTTGAGTTTCCGGTAAACCTCCATTTCTAATAATCTGATTTCACTGATTTCCAGAAATTATTTTCTTATTTAATTCCAATGGTACATACATGGTTTCTTTTTTCTTTTTTTTTTCTTTTTTCTTCTTCTTTTTCTTTTTCTTCTTTTTTTTTTTAACGACCGCTAGAGAGATGTTTCAATTTCGCTTTAAATTTCACTCTGTTTTCACGTATACCCGCACTCCTAACGGCTCGATTGCCTTGATTTTCAGAACATATTTTATATATATATATATATATATATATATATATATATTTAATGAAATATATCGAGTTTCGTTGAGAAAAACAAAATTACAGCCGTTAGAGCTATTTTTAATCTTTTTTTTTTTAACCCCTTAGGTTAACGCTTTTGCTGGTTAACGAACTGGACGAATCATTTGTTAATTGATAGAAACAACAAACATTATATATGTCTATTAATGTTATAGTATGAATATATTTTCTGTGCCTAGTAAGTATGATAAGAAAAATTTCAAAAATATTTTCATGAGTACAATCGCAATAGCTACATTTCTTCTGAATTCGCTAAAATGCAGTTTATTGTGAATGCGACTTGATGTTTGAGAGACTGTATGGAAAATTTCTCAGCACTTTCCTTTATCAAATCTCTCTTTGCAAGACAGGTGATTACAAATGCCCGCCAGCTGATCATCTCGAGTATTCTGTATTTCTCCCATTGTTTGAAAACTACACTCCTCCTCTTATACAAACAGATCCCAACATGCTACCCTATTCCTACTCGACATAGTAAACTTAGCTCCAAGCGCTTTCGACCTCCACGGTCCATTAGAATGCGTTGTCAGCTGTCTCTTTCTCCATTATCGGCTGTTATTTCTAATCCACGCTAGACCCAATCAATTTTGAAAACTCGTAGAATGTAGTTCAAAGCATAAGTGGCGCCCACTTTCTCTGAAAATTAAGTTACTATTATTATTTCGAAGTACGGGGGGGTCATAATTTCAGTGCTGTGTGTAACTCCTGCATTACAAATTTTCACACAGATGGCAGCATTTTGCGCTTTTGTTCAGAGCAGCAACTAAGCAACTCCTTCTTTCAATGATACATATGATGATAATGTGCATATGTACATGTGGGATGAACTAGGGAGGCCACGTTTCTCAAAGTGTGGCATCATATATTGTGAAACACTGAAAAGAATATGCACAAAAATGTAAAATAAAAGCTTCATGTTCTGATTCGTGTACTGGACAGAACAGGAATTGCAACGTTTGTGTTTACATAAAATTACTGCTTGACTCAAACATGAAAACTGAAGTATTAAAGCACTAGTTCAAGGTTCCAGGTCATAATCTTCTACTTACCGATGTAGATTTCGGTTTAATTGCATTAGCTATTCAATTCATTTTCTCTGCTGATACTTGAATAGATATTGTAGGAACAAATAGAAAAAAATCTTTGTTGTGCATGTAATGAAAAGAGAAGAATTGTTGTCTACAAAGAAGATACTAAACCAAGTAGTGGTTGAAAAGGACTGTTGATTGTAGAGACTAAAAGTGAGATGGGTGCAGTTTGAGAAACATCATTTACCATGAAGTTTCAGCGCAAATGATGAGTTCCATGAAACTGCTTTCAGATAGAACAACATCTGTCGTCAATGAAAGAGGAAGCTCTCTTGACAGCAGCCAAGAAAAAGGACATGATAGATCTTCCTCCTTATGTTTCTGCTTTATTTCACACACTTACCAACACATTCTTCTATTCATATGTCAATGGGTTCAAAAGACCGGGAACCGCCAGTGATGCCTCAGTAGTAAAAACGGCGTTAAACACTAATAAAAAAACAGTTTTCTGATGAGAAAAATGATGATCTGGTGTTTTGTCAATGTAATACAAATTTGAGCGCTGTAAATTAAGTATTATGGAGGGACTGACTTAAATTATTTTATTCAATGCACAAACTAAACACTTTCATGTTTTCCTATAATTGTATATTAAGTCATCTATATAAACGTTTATCCTAGTATCGGTCCTGGTGGTGTAGTGGTTACCATACTTGCCTCCTATACCCAAAACGCGGGTTCGAACCCGGCCAGGATCGATGGATTCGGGCGTAAAAACCCTAAGTATGGCTTCCTTCGGAAGGGAAGTAAAGCTGTGGGTCCCGTGTCGTACATTTACGGCACGATAAAGAACCTCAAGCCTGAAAGAGAGGTCTCTAAGCAAAATTTGTCGGCCATTTCATGCCCTGAGTTGAATGTGACGCTGATGACCTGAGCTGTTAAAGAGCGTCCTTAAATAAACCAATAAAAAAAAAAAGTTTACTCTAGCAGATTAGAATAGAGTTTGGTTCATACTACTATAATTATTCCTTGCATATAGACAATGCAAATATGTTATATGAAATGCTTTATTGCCTTGTTAGTACATTTTGTCTACAACTCCGCTTGCACAGTGTGATATGCAAGCTGGAATACCAGCATAACTGTTCTGCGACAATAACCCTACAACAGAACTGCAGCTTAATACGTACAGTAGGTAAACATTCGCTGTTACCTCTGGTTAAATGAGGTGGAGGTGTTGCAACTATTCTTAGTTTCTAGGTTCACCGTTGTTGTGGTCGTTCTTTATCACGTAGTCCGCTTGTTATGCTACTCACTTCATTGCTTGACGTAGTACCGAGCACGTAGTGTCAGTTCTGTGTGTTTACAGACCTCGTTCCAGGTACAGTAAAATGAGGTATTCAAATGCAGAGTTGGCAAATGCTCATATGATCTTTTTAATAACCGAAGGTGTAGAGAGTCTTCATGCTTGTATTCTGCAAGGCTGCCAGACAATACGAGATACTCCAGGGATGCATGAGCGCATCAGGGAGTTTATGGGACGGCGGATTTAATCCGTTATGAGGGATGACATTATGAACATTTCATATGATTTTATATTCCCCAAGTTCTGTTTTTTAATATTCTGCTAAGGTGTAGGAAAAGGCCCTAACAAGGAAATAAAGCAATTGCGGATCCGTGTTCATATTATTTATTTAATACTATACGTGTGAAGAACCTTTCCCCAAAGTTTTGACGTACCTTTTTGTTACAGTCTGTATAGCAAAACGTGCGTTGATATATTCCTTAATTTTCTGTATCAATTTTCAAGAACCTGCCTTTATCTGTAAACTGCCTTAAAACCATATACATTTCTCTCCCACGAATTCACTATTCCATTCTATCGTTCATCTTCATTTCATCTGCTTGTATTTGTTATGCTTTCGATTGGAGTGACCACCGGTGTATACAGTACTGGATATATATTGCATCAGCCACAAAATATTTATGTTTTTCCCTTTATACTTGTCTAGAAATATCAGTATTTTGAATTTTTACAATTATAGTGTTTCTAGGTATAACCCGAATATTTTAAGTTTAAAAATGTAAAAAATTGATGCTAATCATCTTTATATCTGTTAAAACAGATTTATTATATCTGTTAAAACAGATTTAAACAGTAAAACTGAACAAAATATCCAGTTTGATAACTAAATAGTCACAAAATTGCAATTAAAATTGCATAAACATGATGAGTTCTTGTTTAATAAGATAGTAAGATAGTCTATTACACACACAAAACAATTTCATTTCGTCCTGAAAATGCTAAATCAATACTTTGTGTTGCCTCCTCGAGCTTACATTACGGTATCACATCGTTTGGGCATTGAAAGTATTACATTTTTGACTTGATTAAGTAAAATATCACCTCACACAATGGATGGCTTCAACCAGTCTTTCTTATTTCTTGTTCCGCCCCCCCCCCCCTTTGCTACAGCATTTCAGAATCATCTTCCAACATTTCTCAATAAGGTTGAGATCTGGTCCGTTCCCTGGTCATATGAGGGTGAAAATCATTTGTTATGTAAGAAAAGTTCTAACCTGTAGCATAAATTTGTATTTTTTTTAATTATGTGAATGTGACATGAATTTTGTAAAATATTAGTTTCGTTTGATAAAATAAGTAGTGTTTAAGCCAGGTATTGCTTTTTCTTGCCCTATGACATGGTGCGAAGTCATCGTGGAAAGTGCAATTTTCTGGTGATATGAATTGTTGACATTAAACTTTCCATTAAAATCATTATGTATGTATCTACATTTACTGTTCCCTCAATAAAATGTAATACACCCACTCCTTTGCTGGAAATACAACCCCAGACCGTCATACTTTCTGGCGACTTCACTGTTGAGTTCAAACATTCTGACAGAAATTCTTCCCCGCTACGACGATATATGAATATTTTTCCATCGTTTCCTCTGACATTAAATTTTGATTAATCTGAGAATATGACTTAGCTCCACACCGTTCCAATCCAATTGGTATGTTCCTTGACCCTTTCTAGTCAAGATTTCTTCATTTTAACTGTCAAAAGGGTTTTCCACCGTGGCCATCAAGCAGCTAGATTCATTTCTGAAAGTCTGTATCTGATGTTCTGCTGCAAACCATCACACTTGAAGCTTCTTGCCACTCTCTTTACAACTCCATTGAAGTCATACGTCCATTTTTCAGACAGATCAACTTCAAAACGCGTCCTTAGCAGCAGTTCAAGACTTTTTTCTGCCTCTTCCTTTAATTCTTTCAAAATTCCCAATTTTGTTGTATTTAGCCAATAATCATGACACAGTGGACCGGCTAAATGCTATCTTTGATGCAATATGTCGAGTAGAAAGGCCCTCAGAAGCTAATGCGATATTACTCTCTTTCTGTGAGGAGTTCATTCAATTCCTTTGCCCATTTTGCATAGCTGTTGTTAAACACATCACAGAATACAATATTAAAAGTAACAATAAAGGTAAGAACTTCACAACAATGTAACGTGTTAAGAAGCTCTGTTACATACAACAATGCATAATCATTTATAGATAAAACAAAACTGAAACGTTGGCATTAAGTAAGGTAAGTGTAAATTACACACCACACAGAGATAATTAGCTGCCCGAGAGGCGACTGGCCCGAGTTTTGCCTTCTAAGTCCCAGGGGGTGGCAGATAAACAGTTACAGAAAGAAAGGAAAACTAATTTTTACTGTTATTACATTTTCACTTTAAAACTGTCGGATAAGGTAATCGAAACTCATTTATTGATAGGATTTTCACATATTAGTCGCCATGAGGCATAAAGAGTAACCAGTTTTATCTGCAAATTGTGTTAATGACCAGTATTAAACCCAAAGCAGCAAAGGATACGGTTGATATCTTCCCCCTGATAAGCGTGACACGACGAGGTGCAGCAATGTTGGAACGCTGCCGCACGATTTCTGATAGATAATTGTGCCCACTAAACCGTGACTGGGATACTGTAGGAGTCATTCCCCCAGTCAAGTAAATATCACAAGTCGGTACTTCTGTGTGTGTGTATGGCTGCAAGGCAGGAAAGTGAGCAACATGTTCAGACTTTGATGTGCCGCCCAGGTACTCATCTGGATGAAAGTGTCCGACTTCCACCCCTGAAACACTGTGTTCAGTCCAAATTCTCCCAATTTGAGCTTGAGGGATAAACAGTAAAGACTGAGAATTATCTTTTTACTTAAAATGTACACTAGACGGGGTCAAAGTTGATGTATCTGTTTGTAAGTAATCCCCATTGAGTTGTATGCACATGACCCGACGTGTCTGCCAGTCCTGGAAACCGTTTTTTCGACACTATCTTCAGATCCGCCTCCACCTTCTTCGCAACAGCTTTCAATGAACCAAAACACTAACCCCGCAGTTTAAACGAAGGAACAGAATGGTGCTAGGTCCGGGTTGTATGGAGGGTGTGACACATTGTCGATATTTTTTCTGGCCAATTGCTCAAATTAGAGCGTGCATTGTCATGGTGAAGGAGCTCCCCATTAACCATTGTAAGCGGGAGGAAAGGGAGGTTTAATGTTGATAAATCATTCCACTACAGTCGAAAAACAAAATCACCATTATATTTCTTTCCGACAGAACAACATTGGCCTTGTGGAGCGTAGGCTTTCATGGCCGATGTCAATTGCGTGAACTGACTCTTCCGGGCTATAAGGCTGTGGGCCAGTGGGATTCTCCTCCTTTATCTTCCCAGACGTTTCGTCTCCAAGAAGATTACGTCGACCACACCACTGAAGATGTCCAGTGTAGTCATGGACGAAGCGTCCACCGTCTTATTGCGCGGAAGACGCAGTTCACACAACCTTGTCCTTCTTTGGTGTCGGAGAACCAGATGATTTCCAGACTGAGCTCACCTCTTTGCTTTCGGGATCATAATGGTGAAGTCAAATCTCATCACCTATAATGATGGAATTGAGAAACATCTCGCCATGCTTCGCTACCAGACGCTGAAGCTCCTCGTCTATTTCCACCATTTTCTGTTCAGTAGTCGACAATTTCGCCACCCATCTGTCAAAGATCGATCGTGCAGAAATGATGATCGTACTTTCATGTCTGCCAGTCTATCCAATGTTGATCATTGATTTTCCCGAACTATGACCGTAGCTATGTTAATTATAGTTTCATTCACTGCAGTGGTTGGAGCACCTGGACCGCCCTGTTTCTACTGGAAGATTATTCCATTTTTCTATTAATTATTTCTCTCTCAATAACCTAATTTTGTTACACCTGCCTTCAGACTTAAAAGTATATGCTTTTCCCGTATCGTTATTATTTTATTTACGTGTTAACATTTCCAATTGCACTTAGCTGTATAACAACTAAACGGAATGTAATTAACATAGTTAAGTTTAGACGTAAGATGGTTTGTTTTTCTGTGTTCCGAAACCGTTGTGTTCTCTCCGCCTGCATTTATTGTACACTTTACACTACCATGGTTGATACAATACATACATTACCGCTTAAGATTTGTACACCGCTCCAGTATTCCCTGAAATTTGACTTTTTCTGCTGCCGTTCGGTACGGAAGCTGCAATGTGGACGCTGTCTGTAAGAGTAAGTTCGATTATTCGTCCATTTTGCATGCGCAAAGACTGTACCCCTTATATTCTCATACCACACCGAGTTTATTGCTTGGGGCTATTTACGCAATTTTAATGCTAACAATAACAATCTCCCTGTAAGCCACATTTCCACTCCCTGGACAATCTTAATCGTAATTTTCAGAAACAATTTTTCTTGTTTTTTTTTTTCAATAACATATAACAAATTTCATTGAGAAAAGTGAAAAAGTCCTTCACGCAAGAGCTGTGTAAACTAAGCGAGTTCCTCACTGGTTGAGTAACGTTTAATAAAAATTAAACTAAAATCAAGGTTAGGCCTTATTAATTAATGAAATAAGTTAATGGTATTTCTGTGTGGTATTAGGAGAACATAATTGGACTTCTTGCAAACTATAAGTATCACAAAAGAGAAATAAAATGTTTATAATAACGATAATAATAATTATTATTATTAAAGAGGAGGTACAATCGATACGGATTTGGATAGATTAAGATTAAACTCTTTCCATTGATACAATAGCAATAACTTGTACTCCTGAATTTCCTTAAAAAAAATGAATAGTCGATAATTAGCAGATTTTTCAGGGTACCGACCGCAATAGCCTCATTCCTTCGAAATTCACTAAAATTGCGGCCGCTAGAGCGATTTTGAAAATTTCGCTTTAGGTTAACCTCCACCTCCAATGGTCCAATTTTATTGGTTAACGAACTCGATGAGTCTTTTGTTAATTAATGCTTATATACCAAGTTTCGTTGAGAAAAAACAAAATTGCGGCCGCTAGAGCGTTAAGGCACACATAAATTATATATAATAATAAATGAAAAATAATATAGCGCTATTAACAATGTAACTCAAATAACAATAATTAGAAAAGCAGAAAATGTTAACACACTAAGAAAAAGTCACATATATTTCGAACTGCTTGAGTTCTTCTATGGCAAGAAGACAACTAACTATATATAGTGAAGTCCCAGGAACTATACCTATGGAAAAAATGCTCACTAAACGTTTGAATTCAACATAAAAAAGCACTGTAGTCGCTACACAATCCTCATTAAAAATATCGCGTTGCCCAGTGTTACTGATGAATAAAACGTGTTTATACCTTCTTTTGTTATTAGGTACACAGTCCTTGTTCAGCATGCATTTCCGACCTGTTGCTGGTAAAGCCATGTCTGTTTATAATTAGGTGGAACATGAGGTGTGCAATACATGCATTGTGTTCCGTTGCAAAAGAAAACAATGGCGTGCTGTTGTGGTTCTATGTACTGTTTACTATAATCGCTTTCCTCATTCCTTTCTATTGAGAAGTGTTTGCGGTCGATAGTATCGCTGGTGTTACTTGCATTCTCGTTAACTTAAAGTTAATATAATTCTCCAATCGTGGTGAGCTCATCAACTGAAAGACTCCCACCTAAATGCATGTACCTCGGAGTTACACTCGCAAATGGTCCGAGAAATTCTACGTGCAATCTACGGGCGCCACAAACGAACGCCTTTCCTACCCCTTGTCACAAGCAATGTGGATTAGGTCTTACAAATGATGTTTTCATTTACGAGAACTGTTCAATAAAGAATAGTTTCATACAAGCTCTGAAACTTAACTTTACAATATTGTTAGCTTGATGTGTTATGTACATGTGGTACAAGTTACATTTGCCACTTCCGGTTCCGGTTTGTGAGAGATGTGCAAGTTGAAAAATGAGCAGTTCCGCCTATAGGAAACGGAGTTTAAGAATGTGCTGCTTTGAAATGCTACTTTCGTCTCAACAACTCTTCAGTGAGGCCTAAGGAGAACTTGTTCTTTCATACAGCTCAGCTCGGAGTGGTTCAAAATGTTATTAAGGAGATGTCCAAATGAGAGTAAAATAAATTACCTCAGCTCAGTAACACAAGACAGTCCTTTCATAAATGACAACTTTGGATTATATTACATATTCACTAATAAAATTAATAAATCGTAAATAATTCACCAAGAAAACAACTAATGCTACATTAATGATGATTATGTTATGAGTCTACTAAGGTAGGCCAATAAGTTTCCGGCTTAACCATTTTCTAGGTATGATAAAGACAAAAACTATATTTCACTCTTCAATATAGTTATCCTTCATTACAATATATTGCTCACATCTTTGAATCAACATTTAAAATCCCCCCACCCCAAATAGCCAGAAGTCTTGTTTGCAAAATGGATATAAACAGCATCCATCACTTCTTCGTCACTTAAATTTCCTTCCTCGAAGGTCCTTCTTGAGTTTTGAGAAGAGGAAATAGTCACTGGGAGTTAAATCTGGGCTATAGAGTGGATGTTCCATTACCTTGAAGTCACATTTCTTCACAGCTTCCTTTGCAACAAGAGCTGTGTGCACAGGTACGTCGTCGTGAAGAAGGCGCACACTACCACTCAGCTTTCCTCGCCTGTTCTCTTTGATGGAAGCACGTAGTCTGTGCAGTAGGCCGGCATAATACTCCCCATTTACTGTAGTGTTTCTCTCCTTGAAGTCAATGAAGAGTATTCCTTTACAGTCCCAAAAGATTTGGTCATGATCTTCTTGATTGACTGAATGACCTTAGCCTTTAGAGGCGGTGCTTCACTAGGTTTATGCCACTCCATTGATTCTCTTTTGGACAAGGGACCATAGTAGAGGAGCATAGCTTTATCTCCTGTAACAATGGTTTGCATAACATGTCTCTCGTTGCAACGGCAGAGCTCCAAAAATGTGAGACAACAAATGACTCGTTACTGCTTTTGGACTGAGGAAAGAAGTCTAGGCACTAACCTTGTTCATATTTAAATGTTCATGAATAGTTCGAAAGACTGTTATTTTAGAAAACCCCAACCTTACTGCTATTTCTGTAACTTTCAGCCGCCGGACAACTATAATATCTGCTTTCACAAGAGCGGTGTTTTCTGGATTGAGCACCTCCAAGGGCCGACCAGCACGTTCTTAGTCTTCAATACTTTCTCCCACATTCGAAAAAGTTTGGTCCATTCTTTTACGGTAAAATATGAGGGGGATGCTTCCCCATATACACCTTCAAAACTGTGTTTAATTTCTATGGAGTAAGTTCTTCTTATGTGAAGAACTTAATAACAGCTCAATACTCCATTTTGAACATGTCACAATTTTCTACACATAGTCTTCTTTATGGAACTATATCTGATCAACTGAACACAGCGGAGTGGAAGTTACCTGAATGAATTATTTATGGACACTCTTTAACAGCTCAGGTCATCAGCGTCCCATTCAACTCAGGCGTGAAACGGCCGACAAATTTTGCTCAGAGGCCTCTCTTTCAGGCTTGAGGTTCTTTTTCTATGGACACGGGACCCGCGGCTTTACTTCCCTTCCGAAGGAAGCCATACTTAGGATTTTTACGCCCCGAAAAAATGCATCGGTCCTGGCCGGGTTCGAACCCGCGGTCTTGGGTTTAGGAGGCAAGTATGGTACACCACTACACCACCAGGACCGACAAGTTACGACTGTAAAGCTTGTGGATCTACTCTCGTATGTCATTCCTACACGGTAAGGCCTTCCTACTAGATTAAAATTGTTGGAATATCATTAAATATTTGAAAATACATTTAAAAACATGGTGGCAATAGATTTCAAGCTATAAAAGTTCAAATACAATTGAAACCTGTTCTTAAGAGAAATAAAAACGTAAATATCCATTATAATGTAGCTGCTTGGGGGATAATTGATTATCACAAGTAATATTACGAGAGGATCTGAAATTACGGATAAATTCACCAGCGTAGCGAGTGAATATATCTGGAAAGCTGGAACCCTCGAGTGCTATTTACTAGGATTCCTCTAAACCGGGTTTATAAAATTGTAATAATTATATATTTGTACTTAACTTTTTCAAGCAATCTTGCGACAGAAAATGTTCCATTGTCAGTAATGCTAAGATGAAACTAGGACTATTTCATGAATAGAATAAGAATAAAAGTGATATATACTTGAAATCCGCGCACTTGAATAAAATGTTATACTTATGAATATCTATTTGAAGAACCCTCCATTTTGGCTTATGGTCGTCGATTGTCCATATTTTTGTTCCTACCAATAGCTAATATCAAAAGTGATCATAATTAATGCTTGCTCAGGAATTATATATTGGAGTTATAGAGTTGGCTACATTGACCACAAAACAAGTGCACGCCGCGCGATAAAACGGATTTTATTTGATGTTTTTTTTTTTTTTTCGGTAATGTCACTCTTTAATCCGGTTGTGATTGGTCAGTATTCAAAATTTTGTTTCGTTTCATTGGTCGATTTGAAGATGACGTCCCATGAGTGAAATAGTGATAAACATTATTAGCTTATATAATTGGAAATCGAGCTTCTCCTAAGTTCACCATAGCCACATACAAGAAAACATCGTTTAGATAACTTTCGATAGAAACATATCTATAGGAGCATACTATCCGATATAAGTGGAAACAAATACGGTTGGAGGAGGCCGTTTCATAAAACGAATGAAACATCAAATGTTTACGAAAACAACCATATGAAAACGATAGTTCGCAACTATTGACATTTGCCCGTACGAGTGGAAGTTATGGTGAAGTTACCCAGTCCCGAGCGGTGGTGGAAAAATCCGACCTAATTCCTCAGTCCCGAACGGCAGCGGCAACAAGCAGATGCCTTTGTTTCCTATGGAAGCTCTATTATTATAAAGTAATGTACATTTTATGTACTTTTTTGTTAAACTTAAATAGACCTAAGGGAAAAAATAAAAATTATATTAAGAAGAATACAGAGAAATTGTGAATATTTAAAATAAACGAGTTAGAATTTGTTATTATGGAGAAATATTAAATTTTTACATTCTATTTTTTTTTAGAAGCAGGAAGTGATTGATAAATATGATCTGTTTATCGTGTGGGGAAGTTCGTTCTTAGAGCGCAATGGAAGTAAGGGGTTAAAATTTGAAATATGGAGCAAGTTGGATTATTTAATAGTTGTCTTGCTAATAATAATAATAATAATAATAATAATAATAATAAATAATGATAATAATCTGGCTCATTGAAAGAGTGGCTGTTGAGAAGGAAAGTTTACAACTAGATCATAATTTGGATATAGGGAAAACCGGCAAAATAAATGTTGCAATACAACAATTGAATCTTTCATATGATGGGCTGCAACTTTTTCTTACATATATACCGAACCTTCATTTGGACGCTTGGCCGGCTTAGCTGGGATTTGTCTGCCTTGTTTCTAACCGGTTCTATTTCCTCCTCCACTTTCCCATATCTTCGTGTGCTGACGCGAAGTCTTTGTGTTGTATAGCAGTTGAACGTTGTCAGATCATGCGTTTCAGTGTTAGTGCTGTTATAATGCCAAAGAGGCCATAAACTTCTGCATAGAGAATCTTTATGTATGATTCCTATGTGACAACAAACTCATGTGAGACGGCGATTTATAGATAGAGTCCCTGCTGTTTGTGCGCCTCACAGATAAACGGTTCGTAATCTTGTGAACAGGTTTAGGGAAACGGGACATGTTCTTGATAAGAAACCGAAAGCATAACGCCGTGTTAAATTAAATTAAATGTTAAGTTCAGAAACAACTAGTATAGAAATAAATACCTGAAGAATCTAAACTCCATTAAACACATGTAACGGTGAACTCTAACCTAGTTCTGTTTCTTTTGGATTTCGATGAGCCCTTCAACTTACACAAGAGATTTTTCTGAATCTATAAAAACAAAGAACTTGTTATCTATTTAATGTAAACCACAACTACTTTGTACTTAGAAATAATAGTGCTTAAATTAATAAATTACCATTATTATTATTATTTTCCCCCAACATAAAAAATATCACGGTCTGTAAGCATACAATGCATACAGAAAGTTAGATAAGTGCCTACGATAATTATGCACCGCTCTATCATAGCGCCTTTCTACAAAAAAAAGTCTAATTCCCGGTCATTAAGTCACTTGCTTGTTCCAGTTACACCCATCTTCAGATCGGGGAGAAGTTTTCACCTTAAAGCAGAGCGCGCCAGACGCAGACACTGGTTAACAGAAAAAGAAAGGAGGTGATAAAAATTGCATAATTGAATTGAGAGTCATTGGAAGGTGTTGCGATATCCGTGACGGCGCCATTAGGTACTAAATTGGCGCCTTGAGAAAAGGTAATTAGCTTACGTAGTGTGACATTTGGATTGTTGGCGGCCCTGGGAACAACCCCACAGGCTGTACATGACGAACCTACGTGCATTAGCATGATTGCTGATGTCAAGCAACTGCACTTAACAACTTTGTGCAAAATCAGTGCAGGATATGTAACCACCTTTCAAATGAAAAGCAGAAATGCACGTAATAAGGAAAACATATAATAATGTGATGTATTTTAGAACATTGCGCTACAAGCAACAATGCTGAAATTCGTTCTGGTGTTGTTTGTTGAGATTAACAACAATGAGATTAATGAAAATAGTCGTCCTAAAGCTATTCATACAATGTTCGTAACCCTGGATAATATATCACTGCTAAAGGCATTTCCCTTAATACACAATCGTCGTAAAGCCATTTCTCACACGCATCAGAGATACTCAGAAAGTTTCCAGATATGTTTTGGCAGCAATTCGAGGAATATTCAAAAAGGTTTGCAAGTGTCACCTTAAAGTCCAAGCTAAGGACTGAATTCGAAAACTTACCCTCACAATTCTTCAAAGTATTCTCTATCTCTCTCTATGCACAGTTGTAGACGGTGCAACTTGTCAAAAGTACTACGGTACTCGGACTGAGATATTGTCAACAAAGTTGAATTTATAGCTTGAGCAAGGTCCTGCATTCGCTTAAAAAGTTTTCCAGCAATGCAAGAGTTCACTCAAGGAAACAAGCAGAAGTCGCAAGGTCAGGGCTGTAGGATGGATGGTCAAGCAACTTGACTTGGCAATTTCCAGTTTCTTCAAATTTGCAGCAGTTTTGTGAGGAGACGCATTATCGTGCAAAAGCAGCAGCCTTGAAGTTCCTGTCTTTGAACGCCGCCGTCTCAGCTCTTCAAATGAAGTATCCAAAATATAAGTGTAATAGTATTCCCCATTCATTTTCATTCCTTCTGGCATACAGTCAACTACTAATGGTTCCTTCAGTTGAAGAAAACAGCGAACATTCGCTTCCGAGAACGAAAATCTTGTCACAGAACAACTGATCTTGAGTCATTCTCATTTACCCACACGCAGTTCTGAGCTATATCTGTGGTGGCACAATGATAAAACCCACTTTCATAACCAGTGCATGTATCTGTCAAACGTTTAGGATCATATGGTGAAACATGCTCAGCAGTTTCCTTGCACATTCCTTTCTCCTCTTCTTCTCTTCACTGTTTAGGCAATGTGGAACCCATTTAGCACAGATTTTTGCAGCTTTATATGTTCAATACTGTCAATGCTGCCAACACTGATACCCACTTTCATACTTAACATTTCAACAGTAATGTGACGATTTTCTTCCACCAGGTTCCTCAGTCTTTGAGTTGTTCCCTCGTTCACAACTTCCCGAGGCCGGCCAGAGTGAGGGCTGTCTTTCAAAGTCTCTCGCTCTTCTTCAAATGATCGAATTCATCTTGCAATGTTATCAAATGTACATACTTGATCACTATGAACAGCTTCCAAGTATTCGTGAATTTTCTCGCTCTTTCACCTGCTTATAGTGTGCGAAATGTAGAATGTAAAGTTTTATTTAGAAATATTCATGGTTTTACACTCGCTATTGACACAGAACTGAACTCATGTTCGAGAGTGACTGTGCAAGTTTAAACTTGAACTTATGCATATTTTAATAGCTTAAGATTTATTGTTACATTCAACAATTGATAGACTAGTTTAAATGCGCCCAATCCCAAACATAGATATAATTTTTAAAGAAAATATTTTGTGTTGTATATAGGCAGATAAAAACACGTTTTTAAAAACGAAAAACTCTCTGTTAGATTATCTTAATGCAATACAGGTAACATTTTCAAGAAAATGTGCATATATGCACTTTTATAGGTTCATTAGTGTCCAATTTCATACCAGAGGTCCAAACGTGCTTTACACCAAGAAGATGAATACACCTTACAGATAATTTGTTATTGCAGCAGAGATTTTTGTAAAAATTAATAAGGATCGCAAAAGACACATAAATCTTTTATATATACACGACGGCTGATCAATAAACATTTTCTCTTCACACAGTGGAGATACGGTGCTGAAACAGTTTCTCATGAGGACAGATCTCATCTGCTTGCTACAAAAATTGAGAAGTGTATACAGAACAAATGTTTGACTGTCGGCTGCGTAAAGTTGAATTGCTTCATAACACAAGCTCTGAAATTTTGCTTCCGTTTGGGAAAATCCGGTATGGAAGTGTAAACAATTTATGTAAAAGTATGCCATGACTTATAACTTATTCTTATCCCTAGTTTAAGACAAAAATAACTCAAAATCCGCCATTGTTGAATATTTTTATCCAGTTTGCAGCAAGATTCTGGGAACCTCCAGGGAATTTGCGAACCACAGTTTGGGAAACATTGGACGAGGAGAATGTTTCGGCACATTCATGAGAGGCACACCGGGCGGCCAGATTCCAATTGTGGGATTGGGCAGATATATTGACATAGGCGGGATGTTTTCCCGGTGCTAAATCCCAGACGCCCCGTAGTCCTTCGAGAGACATATAGGCATCATTCTATGGTAACCCCGGGCGTCCCCGAAGCAGAACCCGCCAGATGAAAACTTTCCTAAAACGCAAATCCACCGCCACACCGCATAGTAACAGTCCAACTCACCTGAGTCCGCAATCATCCCAGCATTTGCCTGAGTGACTAGGGATAATCGTGAAAAAAAGCACAAGACTCCTAGGGGTTTGAACGCGTGTCTCTCTACTGTACCGATCTGAGCAACCCTGTCACCTCGTCGAGCTATGGCAGGTTGTCAAACATTATGCAACAGATCTGGAATTTGGAATCAATTTTGGGGGCAATGAGAGGTCGAAATGAGGTCTGTATGCAAACAAAAGGTGAAAATGTTGCACTTAATGTGAAAAACTGAATGACAAAAAAAAAACTTAAAACGTCACTTGTTTCTACATAATTTTGTAATCCCAGCACAAATTTTCTGTAGAGAAATTAGGGCTTTTACTATATATTTATCCAAAATGGGATATTTTTGTGTAAAAATCTCTATCCCACAGAATTGTTTATGTTAAAAGGGTGAAATTGAAACTTAAAAATGTTATTAGCTATAAAGTCAACGCCCATGTGCATATAGAAAATCGTACACCAGAGCCTAAAACGTTGTATTTAGTAATTCATAAAAAATACTATAAAAAGTACATTGTTTTCATTTCGTAGCATGATTTCCATATAGTGTTGCATTGTCGTGTAGATCACGTGCTCTTCCTTTGTTGCGAGCCCAAGTCACGTGTGCTTCACCACTCTCAACAATCCTGCTTGCTTACAGGTATAATGAACTAATTCAGGTGATAGTGACGCGAAATTTCAGTGCTGACCCGAGGGCTCTCAATTTCCAAGAAATGCTCATTATATTTATATAATCAATGTCTAGTCCAAATTCCGCATATCGTGACATAAAAAGAGTATAATCATCGAAAAACTTTCACCGAATCAGCACATATGGCACAAGTGTTAAAATACGCAGGCGCCACACTAGCCGCCACTGTTCCATTATCCAAATTACGCTAGAGAGCCGTTGTAGGTCGCAGACCGAACCTACTTGTTAGTGGGGTCAGCCTTGCTTCTCTTTCAAATTAATAAGGATATTCTGAGGTAAGTGATGGTTTTATTCCGCCGCGGCTTTTTTTGCTGGTAGTCAGAGAAACTTGCCTCTGGAAATACAAACTAATGAACAGCATGTTCCGTGTATCGCTCGCTATTCGCAGCAAAATGTAATACTCCTGCAGGAAAAGTTTCTCAAAAACGTTTTGACTTTGAGGCCTTGTAGTACAGGACTATAGAAACCTATACTAGGACATATGAATGCTACAATAAACAATAAAAAAAATTCCACTTTTAAGAACGGATCTGTTTGTAGCTGGGCTTAGATATGTACGTATGTATTTGGGATTACTTTTACGATGAACGGAAAGTGCACAAAGTGTGAAGCAGAAGTGAAAGTAACAAGAAATTCTCCTGCTACTAGCAGAATCCAATATTTGCTTATAAATTAATTGTAAAGCATCTGTGGGGGGCCACTAGTCAATGTACGATGATATGGGTATGAGAATAAACGGCCCTCTGTAATCCGTGAGATGTGTTTTTTTAAAATGATTATGAGGCTGAGGGGGCACTGAAGCAATAACCGAGAATTAGGACCTACAGTGAGACCATCCTGTACAAAACCTGAGTAGTCAAGTATTGATTGGGAACCAATTAGGTCATAGTACTACCATGAACAGCAAAGGGACTGGCAATGATAGGTCTGGGCTTCATTCGGATAACAGGAGGAGTGCATAGAGGAAGGTTAAGAATCGCATGAGGGATATGGATAGGCAGCTGATATGATGTATGTACAATCGGGGCTAAAATCGGAATGGGGAATGAAACAGTACGTCGAAAGAACGACTGAACTTACTAGACAGAACTCACGTGGATCACACTAGGAGCATGGCGAATGATTAAGATCACTAACGGATATGAGCGGAGAATTTATTCCATCTATGAGGAGGGGGAATCAAGGATGTATATTTTGACTGAATGTAAAGACACGGAAGAATGGACGGAAAAGTGGCTACAACACTCCTTTACATGGCTTTGCTGGCAAGCAAGGAAGAAGATGAGACATTAAGTAAACTTCTGATGAAACAGTTCAGATTTGATAAGGATGATAAACAGGGAGGGAGTTGTGGGGAAACAAATTGATTGAATCCAGCTGTGCGTCACCCATAATGAGATTTCTTTATATTTGTATGTGTATTTTTAATATTTTTAAAAGTTTTCATCTGGTATTTCTTAATCCATTTTATTTGTTTTTATTTATTTTTGTTTTATAATTTATTGGAAATAAATAAAGTAATATCTTGTGTAAATTGGAACGTGTGTACCATCACATAAGCGCCTGTTGAAGTTGTTTTGTATTATGTTGGTGCCACTGTAATAAATACACACCTATTACATGCCTTTAAACCGCCACGGGTGGCCGAGGTCGTTAAGGCGCGGACTCGTGAGCGGGAGGTCTGGGTTTCGAATCCCGCCAAGACCGTCCTCCCTGACTGGAGTTTTTTCCAAGTATTCCTCAGTCCTCATAAATGGCAAATGCCGGGGAGGTACCCTAAACTTAGGCCTGGAACGTTTCCTTCCTTAATTAAAAAAAAATCCTTTCCCAATATATCATTTCATCTCATGTATATCAGTGTTCACCGCCTGTGGTGCCTCTGTAGTAAAAACGGGCGTTAAACACCGTTAAAAAAATGCCTTTAAACTCTAAAGCACAATGGCAGTGTAATGTATCGGAATTTTTACAACTCTTTAACGGATTCTTTGTAAGTACCAGAGATTGCCAATTTGCTCAAGCTTTCTTGTAATAATTAGATTAAAGTACAATATAGTCATTAGCAAACCACATATAGAGCGTCCAACCTTACAATCAAACTTGATGTAAACATTGACTGTACTGTGACTTCCTGGAGACTGAAACAAGCTATAGAAAAAGTGCTGGGGATATTTCAGTTATCGTTACTTACGAGTAGTTAGTGAAAATTTAGCTAAGCGTTTGCGTTTTGTTTTTAAGCACGCGCAAGCAGGTGTAATAAAGCTAACGACACTGTTTATAACAGTGGTTTGCTTTCAGTTTGGTAAAATGATGGTCTGTGCTAATACGGTGTATGATAATATGCATGAAATACAGAAACATGCTAACTAGTGAAGAAAATAGAATAGAATGTTGTGCGTTTTCAATAAACTGATACAAGAAAATACAATTGTTCTTGTGAGTTGTGATTGACACCGTAACATCATACTAGTGTATGAAGTGTAGCATAACATGCTCGCGTAAATAATTATTTGTTCATACATTAGTAAATCATACGAAACCAAACTATAAACACACATACAATGTATGTACAGGATGTTTAAAAAAAAGTAACCGCAAACATTGTCTGGTCTTCTGACCGTCCTTACACTATTACATGCTCCACATGGCGTCCGTCATTATCCATTACGTACTGCATGCGGTCAATAACCGCCATAAGCGGCCGACCTCGTTAAGGCGCAGACTCGTGAGCAGGAGATCTGGGGTTCGAATCCCGCCAGAACCGTCCTCACTGAGTGAGGCTTTTTCAGGCTTTCCTCAGTCATAAATGGCAAATGCCGGGGATGTACCATAAACTTAGACGATTCCTTCCTTAAAAATAAAAGTCCTTTCCCAATATATCATTTCATCTCATTTAGCATCAGTGTCCATTGCATGTGGTGCTTGTGTAGCAAAAACGGGCGTTAAACACCATTCATTTGCGGTCAATATGAGTGCAACATGTTAGTTCACTGACCTGCAGTTATATCACAGACTCAATACTTGCATTCAGGTCGTCAAGGGTACATGGTATCGAAGGTAAACACTGTTCCTTTAACATGTCCCACCGAAACGCTTCACTCATCAGAGGTCTGAGCTTCTGGAGGGATAGGGAACGGTAGATCCTCTGAAGACGACACTATTTGGAAAGAGTTCCTGGAGGAACGGTAGACTCCCACGACCAATGTGCTTTATGGAATGGAAGTTGCTGCTCAAAAGTCAAAACTCTGTAAATCGGCTTGAAAGCGGACAGTTGCCTATCGGTAAATAGGAGCGTTGACATTGATAGTATTAGCGTCATTTTTAATGGAATGCGGGCCAATGACGCCATGGCTTGATATTGCTGATCATACGGTAACTTATTCAAAATGTTTTCCTACCAAAGAAAACTGCTGTTCTGCTTGACATGTCCACTCAGGAGTACATGATCCTCACCTAACCACCAGCAATTGTCACGGCTGTGTTCATCCTCATAGAGGCAGGCCAATATGCGGACACTATAATGTAAGCGGGTGCGACAATCCGGAGGCTTTGACTCATGCAATACGTGGATCCGGCATGAGCAGGCACCCAGTTCCTAAACCATGAAATCCCGTGATTTGCTGTTGCTATTCCTTTTATATGCGCTGAAAATACTTCTTCGGTGACTGCAGAACTTTCTCCGTCACACGATCGACATTCTCACTGTTCCTGGTGGTGCGAGATCATTCTGAATGTCCCTCATCATGATTCTTCACGCACCGGAACATTTCTATCCAACACAGTATAGTTTTCTTTTTGGTGCAGGTCTCTGGAAAATTTTAATGTTCCACGCACCATATGCGTTCCAGGACGGCATACTGTGGCATGTCGGCAGTCACTGTCACAATGATCCAGCACTCCTCAGATACAAATAAAAACACACATAGGACATAAGTTTTACCTTATATTGTTAAAAAGCATAAACTCGGTTTCGATTACCATTTTTGAAACACGCCGTGGTATGTAGTATTTGTATGATTGACATTTTACATAATTAATTAGAAACAAGTGCAACGTGGGGACCAGTGCTAAAATGTGTTTCAGTTCCGAAACTAGCAGCCTTAGTCGCTTTTGTTTTATGCAAATCTCAACATTGAAAACCACAAGCAGATGTTATGATTTTGGCTCAAATAGGTAAATAGACACATAATGGAAATGAAAGTCTATCTTTACCAATCATTTACCTTAACGTTTATAATAAAACGCTGAAAGGGCAGTAGCATCATAATAAAATAAATATATCTAACATACTATGTACTTTCTCTCTAACCATGAACAGTAAAAGTATTCTACCCACACAACAAAAATAATACTCATAATGAAATAAGAAAGCGTGCCCTGATATACAAACTCGGAACCTAATGCGTGGAATTCAACATTCTCGATTTACTTCTCACCTTAGAAATGAGGTTAGGTTAGACGGTTTGTTATTAACTTAAAGTTGTTTTTGCACTTGCATGCGACTAGGTACTTGCTCCAAGGATATTTGCATACGACGATAAGAGAAAGCTGCTGTTCCAATCAAGTAATGCAATAAACATAATAAAATATCACCAATTTACTGAAGTCATACCGTTAAAAACAAACCTTGACAGCAGTTGCGGAATAGCCACAAGCGATTGGATGTTCATTGCTGCTCTCCAAAGAAAAATTGCTCTTAAGTGACTCCTCAAGTACAACAGAAGTTGAATTTTACCAATAACCACCTCTAACCAGCAATAAATACTCCTAAACAAGACGGAATAATAACATATCTTCATCTTCTCTCGCAATCAATGCATTACATAACATTCGATTGTCGTCTCGTAGTACCAATCGATTTGTTAATACGATAATGGTCGTAATAACAATCCATAGTATGTCTTCTGCTGTTTCTCATGACAAATGTCGCCTTCAAATTGTGTAATGTGTTTTCATACAGTAGCTAATCTCGCTATAACAAGCTAATACGTCATATAAAGAATGGAAATGCTTGAGGGCAGAGAAGGGGAAGAGAAGAGATCTCATATTACTGCAGTGTCGTAATTTTTAAAGGTTAGAGCAACTTCCATTTCTAGGTATGTTTTAATGATGTAGTCAACCCGTTTTATAGCATTATTTGGTTTAATATTACTGTTGCAAACTTCAGCCTTCCTGGGTTAACGTCTCTTTCAACTGAATGGTTATGATTTACATTTTCAACCTTTATCCAGCAGTCTTAAGGTAACTTGTATTATTAAGTAAATATGGAAAAAAAGTAAATCAATATAAAATACATTCCTAAATAGCTGTTATTAGGGAAACCTTTGGAAATGCGCTGGCTGTTCACGTAGTCGATACACCATTAATTAAGATGTCACGGATGTTTTACTACAGCCATACATAACAAACCAGTCGCAGCAAGAATTAAAACAAAATACACAATATTGCCTAAAGGAAATAAGCATTAATAATCTTGGATAGCGTTATTTTATTTGCTTTTGTAACTTTCTAACAGCCTTCACCCCAACAGTCTTATTAAACGGAAGGTAGAATATTATTTAACGCCTAATAAAATCTATTAATGTTTTAATAATAAGAGTTTGCAGTCTGCATTATTGCCAATAGAAAATAACGCAAACTCAGTGTTGCCAATTGTTTGTTCCGTGTTTTCTTTTGCAGATATCAGAAATATACACAACAGAATTTTCAAACTATTATAGCATCCACTAAAAACATCCCTAAACGCCCGTTATTAGAAAAAGGCGCGAAAGTTAGCAAAATGTTGCTGAAATTCATATAAAAACGTACCAATAAGCAAGAGGAGATTAAATGATTATATTTAAATTTAGTAATCCACGTATACCAATCTGCAAAAGTGCATGGACTTTCATAGCCGAAATCGAGGCAAGAAGGAAAAATAGAGGTGTGGTAGGGCGAAGTTGATGTTATAATTGTATCAACATAAAAAATATACTGTATATCACTACATAGGAGAGATAAGGAGTAAAGCTGAATTAAGGAAATTTTCTTAAACCTAACCTAAACTAACGTAAGTAAATGTTGGTTATTACAAGGACCCACGTGAAACGTAAATCTAACAGAGTTAAATTTTAATTTTAAATTTCTGTCTCGTAACTTTTTAACAGGTTGGCGACTGTTTCTCCACTTGGAACAGGATTTTCAGGATGTGTACTTGCAAATCGCGTACCTACTTCTCTCACATGCGTATCGTTTAAAACCCGCTCGGGATTGTATTTATGTAGCGGCCTAACTAAAGAAGGGTAATTAGCACACAACGCGCATTCACAAGTACTGAAAATCTTCGTCAAACTGATAGCTGCACATGCAGTATACCGTCTTGACAACTACCTTCTCTCGATACACGTCCGCGCCATAACTAAATTAACCTCACTGTATGTTTACAGTAATGTACCTGAAAAAAGGATCCATGAATAAAATTATCTGTCACTTCACATCCAAGTAATTCCTTAGCATCGCATTAGATAACACTTGCCCACCTACATTTGGGATGCAAGGTGTAATATGTGTCCTTCAGGTTAAACACCGTTAAGGGGCCGAGGATCAATGAACATTTTATGCAATATTTTCATGTTCTATTTTTCTGTGTTATCCATTTGTATGGTCCTCATTTTGTTCAGTACAATTTAAGAATTGTGAATTACGAAAGAGGCGCTGTAGGGTTAAATAATTTTCAGTCACTATTTGCTGCAACTGCGCATCTACAACGTTAGCTGTTTAGTTCCCATATGCCGTTTTGACCATCTAATGTTAGCGGATCGGATTTACTTCGTCTTTTAAAACTGCTCCAGAAATGAAACCCGAAACATTACCACAAATGTAACGGTCTAAAGACAAAAATTGCAGGGAATCAAATCTGACCTCCACCCCGGACGTGATCATTATAAGTTTATTATTTGCTTCACGTCCATAAGATGTAGAAAATAATTAGATAATAATTTACATGCTAGCCTCTGAAAAAACAGTCAGTTTCGATTTATTTTTGCTACGAATTGCAACGTTCTCTGCTGGGCTTGATTCAGAAACCTCAAATCTAGAAGGTTAACTTTACTTATAGCTACGTTAACTAATGTTCCAACACGCAGTAAATTTCTTTCCTCACTACTGCCTCTTGAAACAGTATATCACTAAGAAAATAAATGGGGAATTTAATGTTCCTTACCCACGTATTAGCCTCAAGTTTGTCATTTGTTTTCTTTCTTCAACCACGTTCACTGTGTCCGCTTTCTTTTAATTTCTTGCCGCACTATTCATCCTCCCTTACGTCGCAGGCGACCCTTGTAATGTGACTTAAGCGACAAAGAAAACACTGCGCTTGAAGCGATACATCTGTAACCCACTCTCCACTGCATGAAGTTTGAAATTAATTGTATCGGACACACAGCTAGCCTCTCTTCAACAGACAAATGGTTCAAGAAGAACTCCCACCACTGTGCACGCTGCTGGCTCTGGAGTTGAGAGTTCAGTTTGTTGATACTTTTAATAGCGTTAGCCTGTTGGGTATTGGATAACGTGATTGAATCACTTTAATTACTCTAAATCATGTGTTTCCTATACAATCCTAAACCCTGTGATTGGTCTGAACAGAATTTTACAACCGACACTCAAAAATTTTTCGGATACGGGTCAGGTATAAACGATAATTTCAAAATGACCATTACATGCGCCTTCTCTAAGCCTTTATAGAGATATGCCCGGGCCGAGCTTGATTCTGAGTGTCTCCCCTACTTTGCCAGTCACACACATACAATGTGACGTAAGCAGCAACCGCTGTCTTCACTGTTTTGCTTGTGATCTGTGCAGTGGTGTCGTACATTTTTGGAGAATGTGTTTAACGTCCGTTTTTACCGCTGAGACATCATAGGCGGTGACACTTGTGACACATGAGATGAAATGTTAAATTGGGAATTTAAGTTAGGAAACGTTCCAGACCTAATTTAAGGGTACCTCCCCCGTTTAGCACTAATGAGGACTGAGGAAACTCGGGAAAAAAAATGAGTCAGGGAGGATGGTCCTGCCGATCGAACCACAGATTGCGCGCATTGAAGAATTGCATATTTATTACTGAAGAGTGACACGAAACAAAATTTATTTGACTGTGCTATAAATTATAATTTAATTTCATTTAATTACACATTAATTATTGTAATGTAGTTCAAAGATTTTTATAAATGCGGTTATATACCTTTAAGTTGTTCTATTATTATTATTATTATTATTATTATTATTATTATGCAATGTTCCAGATATTTCATAATTATTACCGAAATATGGAATTACAAGGAAATTTATAATATTACGTGATATTGCTTATCTTGATTGCCAACCTTAATACCGACACGGGTGAGCGAGGTCGTTATGGCGCGGACTCGTAAGCGGGATGTCCGGGGTTCTAATCCTACCAGGGCCGTCGTCCCTGACTTCTTTTTTTCCAGGTTTTCCTCAGTGCTCATAAATGGCAAATGCCGGGGAGGTATCCTAAACTTAGGCTTGGAACGCTTCCTTTCTTAAAAAAAAATCATCTTCCAATTTATTATTTCATCTCATGATCACCAATATCACCGCCTGTGATTGCTCAGTAATTAAAACAGGCGTTAAACACTAGTCCACATCCAATCTTGATAATCTGTTTTTTTTCGCTTAAGTCCCATAATGTTCTTAATCAAATTTTAAAAAATTAAAATGGATGGAAATAGAAAACATTAATAACTTTATAATAATCCCAGTGTTTTATCTATACACATTACATATAAATTCTATGTTTCTGATACACACGAGTATAGACTGATAAGTATAGCAAAAATTTAAAAAAAAAAAAAAACAGTAAATAACGGTTTTTTTACAAAATTAAATGTTTTCCTGAACATAGTCTCCTTTGAGCTCAATATATATATATATATATATATATATATATATATGAATCAACAAATTCTAATACTTTTTATTCCCTGAGAAAAATAATTCTTCCTAACTGGGCATAAAACTTGTTTACAGCACAGATGACCTCTTCATTCGACGTAAATATTCTCATCTACAAGCCAATTTATGAGGTTAGGAAAAACAAAAATGTCACATAGAGACAAATCTGGGGAATAGGGTGGGGTGGGAAACTATTTTGAAGCTCAGCTCATATACTCTTTAACTTTTTAGCTATTTATACATCAAATAAATAAAACGTGTCAACTTAACTGTGTATATATATTAACTTAATTAAATTATCTCACCTAACTAAAATCACATCATATTTATATACCCATCAAACTAATTAAATATATTCCAACTTAATTTTACACATATTAAATTAATTGAATACATTACGCCTATAAACATGTCAATTTGTTAGATACACACCAACCTAGTTAAATACGTCAAACTAATTAAATACACATCAACTTATTTTACACATATTAACTTAATTAAATACATTTCACCTTACTAAAAACACATCTAGTTAAATACACATCAAACTAATTAAATGCATGCCAACTTAATTTTACACATATTAAATCAATTAAATACATTTATAAAATTATTAACTTTATCACATATAATTCAGCATATTTATGACTATACACTTATCAGGCTTGCCGCAAAGGATGGCCGAGGTCGTTAAGGCGCGGACTCGTCAGCGGGAAGTCCGGGGTTCGATTCCCACCAGAACCGTCCTCCCTGAAGACGATTTTTTCCAGGTTTTCTTCGGTCCTCATAAATGGCAAATGCCGGAGAGGTGCCCTAAACGTAGGCCTGGAACGTTTCCTTCCTTTATAAAAATACTCCTTTCCCAGTTTATTATTTCATGCCATGTATCGCCAGCGTCCACGTCAATAGCAAAAACTGGCGTAAACACTACCTTGATAGAAAATACCAGGAACGCAAATAAAAAGGTTGGAGAGAGTATACCTGGCAGTAGCTGAGATTAAAATACTTTATGGAGTGTAGAGCTGGGATTTAGAGCAGGGATGGATATGATAAATAGGAAATTTTGTAAAGAATCTTGAAATATCTGTTTAGAATTAGAAATTTAGATGACCAAAACAGCTTACATCAGTGTCTGAACGTTCACGAAAGATTAAATCAACGTGAAACTTGGATTGGGGAAATTCTACAAAAAATTTGATTTTGGAGAAATCATTAGAAAGTTGTTTCCGAAGAGAAATTAGGAAGATATTGAAAGGCGAGATGTGTTCACCAGTTTTAATATCAAAACTTCTTTGAGTGTGTATATATATATATATATAGTGTGTGTGTAATAGAGAAGATATGTTGATCAGTGAGACAAAGCAGCAAAAGGTTTTGCATGGGCTAGAACGGGGTTCATGAAATTGAAATGGTTAAGGGAGGGATTTAGAAAAATGCCCACTCTGTACCCGGAAGGATAATACAATTTGCATATGTTGTAAGAATGTGAAAAAATCACAATTGTGAGATAGAACTAGAAATGAAGAAGTGGTGCCATTTGCCAAGAGAAATCAGAGGAAAATATATGATAAGTGTAAAAGAAAGAATATAAAAGTAACAGGAAATTGTTTAAATCAAGTAAGAGCCAAAAGGAAATTAGTAAGCAAAATAATGGTGAAAGTAAGAAAAAAAGTATTAGTTATTATATATAGGGAAATCAGGGCCAAATAGCTAGATAACTATTAAGTTAGAGGCTAATGAGGCTCCATGGGAACTCAGCAACTCAGTGTAGTGATTCGGAATTATTATTGTTATAAAACATATACACAAATTACAATTATATTTTATGTATGGACCTTAGATCGTATATACTTAAGTATGATTCACAATTAAAGGGAGAAACAAATAATAATACAATTAAAACAATATTAATAAATAAACATTAAAAGCGGTAAGAATGATATTTACAGATATATGAATGGAAACATATTACATATTATTTTTAATTGCACTATTATTGTGTTCTAACCAGAAAATAAATTGCTTCTAATTTCGCGCACTTTGACTAGGAAAATGCCCAAATTCGACCAATTATTATGATTCGCAAACAGGTCCCATCCTGCCAGTTGATCTGTGATTGCCTTATAAAGTTTTCAGGAAATAGCGTTTGTTCTCAGGTGTTCCCAGAATATGCACCCATTTCTCATCCTCTCAAAAATTGGGTAGGTTCTTCTAGCAGAACTATCCGTTGTTTTTTTTTTTTTTTTTTTTCCCAGACTTTCTTAAACCAGGCCATTCCTGGTCTTGGCTTTTCCCTAGAACGACCATATATACCTGATTAGGCAAAGTATAATAAAAGGTTATTTTAAATTTATTTGGTTAATATTAATTTTGGTACAATTTATTTGTTTGTCTAGGGATAAATGCGTAATTTAGAATTAGCTGTTTGTATTTAGTTGTCATTTTTTTTTATTAAGAGTGTATAATAACGTTGGTTAGTGTTGTATTTTGGTCGGTCCAGGTTGTGTAGTGGTAACCATGCTTGCCTTCTGAACCCAAGATCGCGGGTTCAAACCCGGCCAGGGTCGATGAATTTTTTCGGGTGTAAAGTATGGCTTCCTTCGGAAGGGAAGTAAAGCCGTGGCTCCCGTGTCGTGCATTTACGGCACGATAAAGAACCTCAAGCCTGAAAGAAGAGGCCTCAGAGCAAAATTTATCGACCGTTTCATGCCCTGAATAGAATGGGACGCTGATGACCTGAGATGTTAAAGAGCGTCCGTAAATAACCAAATAAAAAAGTTGTAGCTGTCCCTTGGATATTCAAGTAGGCTACTGCTGATGATACGGATACTAGGGTTCAAAGCTAGTAATAATATTTGGTTATTTGTAATATGGTTTGTGTTTGTTGGAATAAATTCATTCATTCTTGTATGGAGACTTAGGTCAAAGCTGTGCAAGTAGAAATGCCAAGCTTACACTGAGCAGATTCCGTTACACTTAAGTCTTAAATTCACCCGAAGGGTCTTGGGTTCGACTTGCTTTTAAGTGGTAAAGTTTGATTACACTGCGCATCTGTGGATTTATAGTCATAGCCGCTCCATAAAAACAAACGATTACAGCTGTGCCTACCTGTTTCTCGTTAGTCTGTGTTACAATGTCGTCGTTGCAGTGCAAACTACCGGGAAATCATTTGATCCTCCTTCGTCCACTTGGAAATTATAGTGCCCTTTTGTTATTTTGTTCCAGCCAAAGGCGCACTGCCATACACGTAATGGTAAATGTTTTCTTTGTATAGCAGTGTCATTTTGTAATACTGTACTAATATCATAATAAGTCAGCAGTAACCCTCAGGCCTGTAAAAGAAACAAATGAACGCACACTGCACATAAAACACTTCAGAACACTTTTGTCTGCAATAAAAATTACTATCTTGTTTATATGGTACTTACGAGAGTTTAAAAGTCTGAGAAAGAATTTGTTGAATGCAGTCAACCAAAAAACTGACGACGAAAAATTGTCTTTCGAAATCCTTTTGCTGCTTTATAACTAAAGAGCTTACAATTTTTAAATTTCATTTCTAAGATCATTAATCGCACAATACTGGAATGCATAACATGTGTAGAAATCAATCTTTTGAACAGAATCCGCTAAAATAAAAGTGTGTGTGTTTGTTAACGCTGTAGCTGTTTTTCCAACAAAATTCGGCATATAGACATCAATTAACAAATGGTCTCCACCCGTTTGTTAACCAGCATAACTGGATCATTGGGGATGAGGGTTAACCTAAAACCAGGACAATCGGGCCATCAGAAAGGGGGGTAAAGCGAATTTTTAAAATCTCTCTAGCGATCGCAATTGTTCGAAGAAAAGCTTCTAACTCTATAGTCAAAGAGTTTGTAATGCAATTACAATATCTTTGTATATATCGCTTTGTTTTTGTTTTGTGTTTGATTACCTTACGTAGTTAAGTGATAATGGAAAACAAATAAAAGTCTGCAAATTCTGTTGGAACTAGCAATCTCATACTCAAATAAACTGGAAAATTAAAAGACTGATTCATGTTCTTTTAAAGGAAAAGCAGGAGGCATGGAATGATTTAGTCATGCATTTCAACATGGCACCAGTGAGTTCTGAATTCGAAATAATAAATAATCGCTATTTATTAAAACAGCGCAAGTCATGAAGTGTAAACTTCTATTCATGGGTGAAACAGGATGATTACGGTTAGTAGGAAACGCTAACCTCTCAGTCACCTCATTTACTTGCCACCACACTGTATCCTTTGATAGCCCGAATCTTTCATCTCTTTCCACAATGATCCGGTTTTGACGCTAATCCCTATTTAAGTAACCCAGGTATATTATTTCGGCTCAATGACTTCAAAAAAATCGAAACGGGGGCAGCCATTTTGTGTAACTTGAACGCAATCAACGGAGTTGATCGGTTAAGCATCCGCGGTCAAAGTTGAGCATAATCAACTACTTCGTTTAACTTTGATCGTAGTTGATGCATCGAAAAATCGCATTGAATGCGCTCAAAAGCCGATTTGACTGCCTTCAAACATTGATTGAGGATGGTGCGCATGATCATGCAGAAGGTAAATGGGTATTCTTGAGGGTCTCAATGGAACCCACTTCAACGAGGGAATGACAAACCTGAGAAACACTGGAACAAATGTGTTAAACTTCTAGGAACTATATCGAAAAAATAACTGAATAACTGAATTTGGTATCTTTAATTTCAAACCAATTATTTATTAACCCATACTCTTAACTTATTTTTAAGTTCGTTTGAAGATGTCGCGTGGTGTTGTGATACCGACACCAAGTCCTTTACACAAGTTAACCACAATTTCACCATCAACAAGCCATTCTATAATTTTTAATTTTGTGTATATATCCACATATTTATGAATTTTCTTAACTGACAATGAATATATCGCGGAGCGAAAGTCCATAGCAAGTAAATGTTTGCTTTTTTAAGCTTCAAGGTTATTGTATTAATAGCGAATGACGAACATGATTTTCGAGCTTATCGTTATGCATTAGCCTGAAACCAGATTCCTTGTTAGACACGTAATATTAATAATCCGAGAAGCGATTAATCGAGAAGCGATTGATCGAGGTTCTACTGTAATCCACTTCCGGCTTATTCTACCGCTGATGAATTCAGTACCTAACCACCATGATATGCCAATAATGTACAACACCTATGTTAGAAAAGCAGCCTAGAAGAAATGCAATGACAGAACAGGAAGGTCGTTGGAGTTATTAATTTTGCAATTTATCGAAAAAGAAAGTTGAAACAGGTCGTACAGAGGGTGTTCAATAAAGAATGACTATAATATTTATAGGCATAATTTCTGTCTCTAAAATTTAACCTTACAATATTTTGTTAGCTTAATGCATAATGTTCCCGCCTGAGAGAGATGCGCAAGTTAGACATGTTCAATTCCGCCTGCAGCAAAATGGAGGTGACAAGCAACGAACAATATGCTGATCAGAAATTCTGTTTCCGTCTCAACAAATCTTCAATTGAGACCTAGGCAGAGTTTTCACAGATTTATTCAAAGTGTATAAAGAGTGGAAGCCATCAATTTCAAAGGAAAGTGGACCCGTGTCTGCAGTTTGTGCTCTAACGGAAGAAAACATTAACACCGTTGCTGACATTGTCAGAGGAGATGGTCGAATAACATTAAGAATGTTGTCAGAAACTCTGAACATTTCACCAGGTGCCTCCCACAAGTTGATAACTAAAAAGCTGCTCATGAGATGTTTGTGCTCTGTGGGTTCCAAGACTGCTGGGGTGGTCGTTGAAGATGCGAAGTTTCTTTCAAACTTCTGCTGATGAAACTTGGCTACATCAATTCGATCCCGAGAGCAAACAGCAAAGCTCTTTATGAAATCTTCATCATCACCAACAGAAAAATACTCAAAAGTGGTTGCTTTTGCTGAGAAAGTTATGATCATCAGCTTATCATACCTGCATATACAACCGAGACCATAAAACAGAGTAGTGAAGTACCGAATGGGAATTATTCATGAAAACCAAACGTTCATTAGTGCATTGTGCTATCTTGAACACCTGGAAATGGAAAGGAATAAATCCAAATTAAGGAAGGGACTAGAAACAATAGGGATCGGCTCCATTTGGATGGAGAGTCAGGGAATAGAAAGAGCACATGGAGGAAGGTTAGGAACCGCTTGAGGGATATGGATAGATAGCAGACAATTGCATAATGCAAAGAGAATCAAAACAAGGATCACTTTACAGGGGCTCACGTGACTCAGTGTACGGGCATGGCGGATGATTAAGATCACTAACGAATATGAATGGAGAAATTGTCCCAGCTGTGAGAAGGGAATCATTCTGACTGAATGTAAAGGTACGGAAGAATGGAGGAGAAAGTATCTACCGCATTCTTTACATG
The DNA here is from genome assembly GCA_030762175.1 of Metallyticus violacea. Taxonomy (NCBI): domain Eukaryota; kingdom Metazoa; phylum Arthropoda; class Insecta; order Mantodea; family Metallyticidae; genus Metallyticus; species Metallyticus violacea. Next base: position 12,456,513 of record CM060835.1, on the reverse strand, counting down.
ATCGAACAGAGGGAGATGGTCATGCTGGGCTTTGTTGCAGGCAAGGGAGGAGAAGAGAGATAATGTAAATTTCTGATGAAAGTGAGACAACTCAGGTCTGTAAAGGCTGATGACCCGATCGGGGTTGGGGAGAAACAAATTGACTGAATCCAGCTGTGTATCATACATAATGGGATTTCTTTATATTTATTGTTTATTTTTTACAGTTTTAAAAATATTCTTCTGTCATTTATTTTATTCCATTTATGTTTATGTTTATTTGTTTATTTGCTGAATAAATATGTTTTATATATTATTGTGAATATGTAATGTAATATCTAGTGCTGAATCAAACATATCAAATGTATTACTGAAGCACTTTGAAGTTATTTTGTATTGTATCGGTGCCACTGTAATAAATACCCTACTCCTAATATTAATTGGCAATACTATAGAGATGTTCTGAAAACTCTGTAAGACAATAATCATGGCTTTCCTTGCAGCAAACTGGATACTGCACCACGATCACGCACGGCCGCACATCGCAAATGTTGTTGAATACAAAAAGCTATGTGAATTCTGTTGCTCATCCTCCCTATAGACCAGATTTAGCTTCGTGTTACCATCTCCTTTTCTTCAAATTGAAGAAAGACTTTTTTCAAACGTTTTTCTTAAATCGCTTTCTTGTCTGCTCGGATGGAATTTTGTAATTAATTTTTCATGCACTTCGAAATAAGATAGAGACTTGAAATTTTGCACATAGGTCAGAAATGAATGACAATACAATATAACACGGTAGTTATCATGGTTCAATGGTTCCACGGTTCAAAAATATGGTTCCGCAGTTTTGAAAGTAAAGCAACGCAATAACAAACGCGAAGATTTTAAAAAATGTAAGATTCAATAGTAAGAAAACATTTCTGTAGTTTCGTTAATAACGCATAAAAATATAAAATTTATAATAATCTTTATTTAAAAATAAGAGCAGATGACTGTATTATATTTATCAATACAATAAATAAATTATAGTGTAACTTAATTTATATTTAATTTCAACGTTTCATTTGAATCTAAAATGATTATAGAGTTCTTTTTGTAATATTTTGATAACAATACAGTCGCCATGACAACTATTCAAATAAACAGCGCGAGTCGAACGCGCAAATTCCAAGAAATGCATGGCTCAAGCGCGATCAACTCAGACGATGGAAAAACGTTCTTCTCGGCTCGCTAATGACACGCAACGACATGCTAAATATTTTAATAACAATACAGTCGCCATGACAACTTTTCTAATAAAAACATCAAATTTAAATCTTCACAATTAAATCCTTACAAATAACATTTAATAAATCTGATTTCTATTACATAAATTCGATTGCGCTAGTGTTAATGTGTAACATGTGTATTAATAATGTATTAATAATTTCAACTGTGTAAATAAGTAGTGAATGAGTATTATATTTTATATGAGTTACATATATTATCAAAGATTTTGACTTCTATATTGAGGATCTGGTACAAATGTGTTTAATACTGAAATAAAAATTTTCAAAATTAACTTTGTTTCTGTATTTTATTTTTAATTAAAAAATAATAATTATCAACTGTTTATCAATGGAGTAGATAAAACAATTTTCTATTTTAGATGTGATCAAGAGAAAACAAAATGAACTAAATCTAAAAGTTGCTCAATTTTTGCCGTTATTTAATCGAGATTTCTAATACAGATTACAAAATTACGTGCACTCAAGACTAAAAAGTAGTTAAATAAAAATAGTTTTTATTTTTTTAATCATAAATTAACTAAAAGTATAAAATAACTCATCGTAGCCAAATGCAAATTCATAATCTCATAAACTTTTTCAGAAAAAGTCTTCCAAATGAAAAGCGTGGGGCGCATGCAATAGATAAAATTAATAACTGTTAAGGGTATTTATAATTTAAATTAATCACACAAAAGGTTCAGAAAATTATTGCATGAGCCCCACGTTTTTCGTTTGGAAGAATTTTTCTAAAAAAGTTTATGAGATTATGAATTTGTAGGGAGTTATGAATCTGCATTTGGCTAGGATGAATTATTTTATACTTTTTAGTTCATTTATAATTAAGAAAATAAAAACGTGTTTTTTTTTAAATTTTGTTTATATTATTTTCATTATCAGAAGTAGTGAGGAAGGCTGTGAAAGTTATTCTGAAGCACCTGTCAGCAAGTCTTTAAAGACTGACAGAAACGCATATTGAATACACTTTAATAAACATATTGAAAAGTATAATGATAACTAAAAATATGCTGTGGAAACAATTGTGACTATTCTTTAATGCACAGCCCCTGTATTTATATTTACTTTGGCACTCATTTGCCTGACACTTTACACAGTTTCCGGATAGATTTGATGTAGATACAATTCCGTCTAATCTCTGGCCTCGTACAGAAGAACTACATGCAATGTAAAACTAGTTTCATACGTGTCCATAATCTGACTGTCACAATACTTGCTTTATCAAGTTGCATGTTCATAGACGGTTATAAAATATTTCTTCTCATAGACTAATGCTCACTAGAGAGTTTTTATAGTAATTATTTTTTTTCCCCCCTTCAGAACTGTGTGAAGAAAGCACATCTTTTGATTGAGTAGGGCATTAACACCCGTTTTAACTCCTAAGGCATTACAGGCGGTGAACACTGATGATTCCAGGCCTAAGTTTAGGGCATTTGGCATTTATGAGGACCGAGGAAAACCTGGGGAAACGCTCAGTCAGGAAGAATGATCCTGGTGGGAATCAAACCCCTGACCTCTCGCTCACGAGTTCGCGCCTTAACGACCTCGGCCACCTGTGGTGTTTATTTCATTATACTTGTCAGGGTTGCAGCAGGAATTTCTTCCAAGGAATTTACTTAAAGAAGGCTGGCTCACAATGTAACCTGCAAGAACAAACTTGAGAAACGTTGCTGCTGTCAGCGTCAAGTGAACTGTTTCCCAGTCATTGGCTTTCTGGGAAATTTGCATGGCCTGTTTTATTTAACTCTCTGCGTTTGCTTTTAATTTCTATCCTTGCATTGCAATTTTAACCTGCTGACAACACAAATGACTTTCCTTTAACACTGAGATCGCACTTGCATGAAGCTCTTTGTCTCTACTAGGACCATTTCGTTAATTCTAATTTGTGTTTAGGCGGTTTAAAGAACTGTTAAATAAAGTTATATTACTGGTCTTGCGATCAGGAGCGAAGCAAGTGCGCATTTTTTCTGTTTCTGCTTTCTCACTTTTCACCCCCCCTCCTAAAAATACACTTGCCACTTCCGAAATTTAGTATTAAAACTATGTAACATTTCACACAAACTGATTGCACTCTCTCAACTACGACAATGCTGCTGTTATTAGGTAATTAAGTAAGTTACAAATGGATATAGAACTTAAGCATATACTTTGAAAACTACTTTTATTTCTCAACATAATCTCCGTGTAGATTGAGGCACTTGTACCGTTTCACAAGCCCCTGAAATCCCACAGCATAAAATTCTTTAGGCTGCTGACAAAATCAGGTACTGATTACTCTTTCCACAGCTCCATCGTCGGGGAAATGTTCACCCGAAAAATGAGAGGGCCGAACAAATGGAAGTCCTTGGTGCAAAGTAGGGACTATACTTGCTGGTTGTACTAGTTTGATGAGCCCTGGCCGCGTCCGTTGAATATTCTTACCTAGTTCCCTGAGGATGTTATAGTAGAAGTCGGATTTTACGAGAGGCATCCCAAAAGATTTACAAGCATCATCTTTAAGTCCAAGCTAAAAACTGAATTCGAAAATTTACCCTTACAATCTTTCAAAGTACTCTCCATCTCTCTCCACATACAGTTGTAGACGGTGCAACCACTTGTCAAAAGCTCAAACTGAGATATTGTCAACAGAGCTGAATTTATAGCTTGAGCAAGGTCCTGCACTCGTTTAAAAGGTTTTCCAGCAATGCAAGATTTCACTCGAGGAAACAACCAGAAGTTGCATGGTGCAAGGTCAGGGCTGTAGGTTGGATGTTCAAGCAGCTGAACTTGGAGACTTCCAATTCCCTCAAATTTGCAGCTGTTCTGTGAGGAGATGCATTGTCGTGCAAAAGCAACAGCCTTAAAGTTCCTGTCTTTGGACGCCGCCGCCTCAGCTCTTCAAATAAAATTATAAGTGACATAATATTCTCCATTCATTATCACTCCATCTGACATATAGTTAGCCACTAATGATAGTTCATAGTTGAAGAAAACAGTGAACATTCCCTTCTGAGAACGAAAAGCTTGTCACAGAACAGCAGATCTTGGGTTATTCTCGTTTACCCGCACGCAGTTCTGAGCTTTATTTGGGGTGGTTTAGTAATAAAACCAACTTTCATCACCAGTGCATATATCTATCAAACGTTTAGGACCATTTGGTGGAAACATGCTCAGCAGATTCCTTGCACATTCCTTTCTCCTCTTCTTCTCTTCATTGGTTAGGGAATGTGGAACCCATTTTGCACAGATTTTTTTTGCAATTTTAAAAGTTCACGGAGAATACTGTCAATGCTGTTAACCAAAACCACTTCCATACTTAGCATTTCAACAGTAATATGTCCATTTGCCTACACCAAGTTCCTCACTCTTTAAACTGTTCTCTCGTTCAGAGCTTCCCGAGGCCGACCAGAGCGAGGGTTGTCTTTCAAAGTCTCTCGCCCTTCTTCAAATGATCGAATTCTTCTTGCAATGGTATTAAATGCACACTTGATCACCATGAACAGCTACCAAGTCCTCGTGGATTTTTTTCTCTCTTTCACCTGCATATAGCGTGTGAGAAATGTAGAATGTAAAGTTTTGTTTAGAAATATTCATGATTGTTGACCAGCTATTGACACAGGACTGAACTCAACAGACTGTACGACAGTGACTATGAAGGTTTAAACTCGCACTTATGCATGTTGTGATAGCTTAAGGTCCATTGTTACCAGCTAAGTTAGTTACATTTTTAGACATTATTGTCCAACAATGGATAGGCTGGTTGCACAACTTTTTGAATACCCCTAATACGCATTGTCCTTGAGACTGAAATGGGATGAACGGTATGTCTTAGTGATTCCAGAAAAATTTTGAGTATCACTTTCCCAATGGATGATGTCATTTATTTGGTAGGCTACACAGGATATTTGCGTTGCTTTGTCCCGGGCTGGTAATGGTAAACCCCCGCTGTAAAAATAGAATACATTTGTACTCCGAAGAATAAGATAATATCATTTGATAAGCCCGGTGTTTTTGTTCTAAAACCTACTCTCGTATAAGGATGCAAATTCCGCTGTGTTTAGTGGTTGGTAACACTGTAAAGCAAAGTGGGCCGTAAAACAAATGACAAGAAGGTGATGGAGTACAGTTAACTTGCGTGGGAGAGGTGTGTCTCCTGTCAGTAAGGATTTCCATTAATTACGGTCCTGTCACTTTGCTCAAGTATGTACTCTCACTGGCTACCAAGCGTTGAGCACCAGAGAAAAAAAGTCCTCTAGACCTCTGGAGGCGCCAAACCGCACCGGGTCTCTCTCTAATGGCAAAGATAATCACATAAGATAACTATTATTTAGATGTTTTCATCGAACCGGTTCCATAATCCGATTATATCGATCTGTAAACTGCAGCTGTGGATCGGATCTTCGTAAAGTTGACAATAAGAAGAAAATGTGTTGGCAGTGCTTTCAAGTTTGGCAGTTTACGTCTTTTTTTTTTTTTTTTTTTTTTTTTTCCATAGCTTCTACTCAACAGGCAAATGTATCCGAGTGCAAATCCGCACACTTGTTGATTAATGGAATTTCCACACTTCCTCTTGAGTGTAAAAATATACTTAAAAATGTTGTAAATATATCAGTCGTTTAAAATGAAATTGATTTATATAAGATAATATATTATATTATTAACTTTCCCGCTATATCACATCCGCACCGTAACTTTTGGACCTAACCTAACCTAACCGTGCTGCTCAAAGGCAGCAGTTTTCTGTTCTACCTCTAGAGGATTTTATTTAATTCTGTTTAACGCCCGTTTTAACCACTGAGGTATCACAGGTGGTGGACATGATATATGAAGTGAAATGATAAATTGGGAAAGGAGATTTTTAAAGAGGAAGGAAGCGTTCCAGGCCTACGTTTAGGGTACCTCCCCGGCATTTTCCATTTATGAGGAGAGAGGAAAATCTGGAAAAACCTCAGTCAGGGAGGACGGGCCTGGAGAAATCGAACCCCAGACCTTCCGCTCATGAATCCGCACTTTAACGACCTCGAGCACCCGTGGCGGTCTTGAGGGAAATGAAACAGTTATCTCTTTATAGGCTTTCTCAGCAGCCCTCAGCACGAGTTATCTGTATTTACAATCCACGAGTTTTGCACTCTTCTATTTCACGTTTAGTGTCGTTAGATATGTTACAGGGGTCGAAAGTGCCAGGGCGATGGGGGGTAGTACAGTGTGATGGGGTCATGCGCTTTGGAAACGTTTCTGCCCCGGCGTCTGGATAGGAGACGAATCTTCTGAGAGGCTTATACATCAAGGGGAAAGGCTCAACCGCTGTTGGGGTGTTCTATATCGAAACATAAAAGGTACCCCATTTGCGTCCGCGCAGTCACTGCCCGTAGATCCTGGCCGCTCGATATCTCCCTCAAAACCATCCATTTCTCCCGGAGGTGCCCCCATTGGGGACGTAGGCTCAAATGGCCAGCCATAAGCAAAACTCAAGTATCGCTCTACATCATTCGTTTCATAGTAAGCAATAAATAGTACAACCTCTTTCGCATGCATTTTTCGACCTACATGCAATTCATTACACTTTTAGAAAGAAACTTCCACTTCAAAAACACCCCCTGCACCCCCTCCCACACACACAACCGGTCCTGGTGGTCTAGTGGCAACCATACTTAACTCGCGGGTTCTATCCCTGCCAGGGCCGATGGATTTTTAGGCGTAAAAATCCTTCGGAAGGGAAGTAAATCCTTGGGCCCCGTGTCATAAATTTACGGCATGTAAAAGAATCTCAAACCTGAAAAAAAGAGGCATCTGAGCAAAAATTATCTGCCGTTTTTCACGCTCTGAATTCAATGGGGCATTTTTGTGACTTGAGATATTAAAGAGCGTCAATAAATAAACCAAATAAATAAAAAATACACACACGCAAACTTTTAGACTCAAATAGCCCGTCTACTCCAACAAAGCGCTTCTAATTCCACGCACTTTGCATAGAAAAGACCCAAGCTTTGACCTTCCTTTGCAAATAGATTTGTGTATATATTTGGTAATTCTACGAAATATTTTTTTTCGTTTGATTTAGGGCGTAAGTGAAGACCTGTGTGTCTTCGTCGTACGTGCGGCACTATAGTAAAGTGATGAAAGCTCTGATGCAAAGCATCAGTGAAATTTGGTGTTAAGATTGACAAAACACAATATCGGAATGTAGATCAGCCAGTAGAGGAGTTTATCAGGGGTGTGTGCTACCTCCGTTATTATTTATAGATGACATCACGGATGCTCTGTTAGCGGAGGAAATGAATGCCCCTGAATTTCTGTACTTTTGTATGCTGACGATCTAATTCTTTTATCTCTAACAGAAGATGGTTTGCAGAAAGGCGTTCACATCCTAGAAGATTATGGCCTGAAATGGAGCATGGCGGTAAAAGTTAACAAAACCGAAACTATGGCTTTTATGGTAAAGGTGAAAAATGGCACTACAATGAAGAAGAAGTACTAAATTTTAAAATGTGTTGGTATTTGGGAGTAACATTTAAAATGAGTGGGAAATGGGGGGGGGGAAACCTTTATCTGTTGTTGATTTTAAAGCACGAGGTCAACTAAATGAGTTACTACGTGTTATGACTCGCGTTTGCAGATATACCAGTAGATACACTAGAGAGAGTGTACAATGCTGTGAAGTCTGTTCTGATATGTGGGAATGGAGGAGAGCAGAACATGTGAATAAAATTCCAATCGATTTTTTTTTTTTCGATCCTGGTGATGTAGTGGTAACCATACTTGCCTTCTAAACCCAAGGTCGCGGTTCAAACCCGTGTCGTACTTTTACTGCACGATAAAGAATCTCAAACCTAAAAAGAAAAGACCTCTGAGCAAAATTTGTCGGCTGTTTCACGCTCTGATTTAAATGGAACGCTGATGAAAAGAGCGTCCTTAAATAAAACGAATAAAAAAATCGATTTTTGGAAGAGAGTTTTCGGACTATCCAAAGGAACGTCAAACTGCGGGGTCATGAGGGAAGTGGGTTGCTATGAAGACACGGTTAATAATAAAACGAGGACTGGTTTAGACTAATGCAGGGAGACCAGTTCACACTTCGCGGTTAATGCTACAAACACCAGATACAAACTATTTACGCGAATTTAATGCGACCCTAAATTTGAAACTTAAAACCATTTAAAAAATGTTTTGAGTAAATTGTTGTACGGCGTCTTAGAGATAAGCCCATCCGCTTCATAAAACGATCAGAACAAAGCATTTATAAGTCGACTATTGTTACATCTTGGAGCACGTAGGACAAAATCCACCACTAGTGCTGTTACCTGGACAGTTGGTGTAGGTCAATGAAGAAAACGTTATTTCTTATGGTGTCACCAGTCACAGGTTGCCCGTTCTTCCTCCTTTCATGTACGAATTCCAAAACTTTTTCTTTAATGTCAGGATGTCTTCCTTTGCGAGGACCGGCGAATTTCTTCCCACTAGCTTTAGTTACAAATAATGTCAATTTCTGTTGTCGCCACAAGCGAACGTTGCTCTCAGCTACATTGAATTCTCTCCCTGCCTTTTGGTTACATTTTTTTCAGCACAATGAATTACTTTACGCTTGAAAGTTGCTTCATAAGATGTTCTTTGTTTGCCATTTCGTGACTACCTACTATTCAAACGCTGTATGCAATAATAGGCCAATGATAAATGCAAAGAAGTCGAAAATTGTAGCAACGCATTATGGCGTTGAATTTCAATGACTGCGAAACAGCAAAATGGATTCGTACTCGAATGTAATACGCCATCGAATCAAATGCGCACCTCAATTTTGATATTTGGACAAAAAGATATGCATTAGATTCGCATAAATGCGGCAACACTCATGTTTTGGGCTGGAGAGGTGGAAAAACGACTCAGGTCTCTTTGAGCATATCGAATGAAGCGAAATTAACCTGCAGTAAAGAAGTATATATGCTCTTTCTAGGGAGAAAGGAAAGATCAGGAATGGGCCTGTTTAAACGGGAAGTTGGAAGGCTCAAAAAAATAACGGATAGTTCTGGTAGGAGAATCTGTCCATTTTTGTGAAGGCGGTGAGAAATGGGTACATATTCTGACCGAATGTACTCACTGGGAACATCTGAGAAAATCGCTGTTTCCAGAAATTATTTTATGGCAATTAGAGGTCCATAGGCATGCTGGGATCTGTTTGTGGATCACACTGATTGGTTGAATGAATATTGGCATTTTCCTAGCCTAAGTGCGAGCTACAAGCAATTTATTTTCTGATTACAACGCAATAACCAATATAATTATAAATAATATGTAAGTTTTTCCATATATATATATATCTGTAAATGCTTTAGTTCCCATTTTTTAAAAAAATATTTGTTTATTATTAATATTGTTTTATTTTGTGTTATTATCTGTTCCTCTTTCCAATTATGCAACATACTTAAGTACGTATGGTCCACGACCTATACACAAATTAAATGTTTTTGGTTTGTTTCAAGTGCTTTCTCAAAAAATGATTAACAAAGGCACACGCGAGAACCACGGTAGCAGTAAAGGAGATAAATCAGCTAGCGGATCGTTGATGTATCGCTTTACGTCGTCATGTCAGGACACAGCTACCGCTCACGGCTATCGCGTCATTAGTTAGATGTTTTATCTTTCTGACAGCGCACTGTTGTGACATCACGTACTGAAGGTTATAAATTACTCTCTCCGTTCTGTCAGTCATTTGTTTCTTTTCTTTATTACTTTTGTGATACTAGTAACGATTCTCTTTTAAGTATCCCATATGTTCTCTATTATCTATGCTGATTTTCTTATTTTTTTAATGTTTCTCGTTAATGTTGTGCAGACAAGCATTATAACTATCACAAATTGTATCACAAGAGGGTCTGAGATTTCCTGTAAATTCATGAACGTACTGGGTGAATATATCAGGAAAGCTCAGACCCTCGAATGTTATTTATTAGGACTATTTCAGCAATAAAATAAGAATTTTTAAATATAATTCCCCTAAACTTGGCTTACAAAATTGTATATTTGTATTGTATGAATACTTAAGCTTTTCAAGCCATCTAGCAACAGACAAGTGTCCATTTTTAGTTCCGTTGGTTTTTATTTAAATGTATTGTTTTAAATGGGTTAATATTTTTGTTTATTTTAAGAAGGATCGACTGTCAGTAATGTCAATAGAAAAGAGCCAAATATGGCTTTAGGAGTATTTCATGAATAGAATAAGAATAAAAGTAATATATATTTGAAATCAGCTCACAGAATATTTACAATTGTATAAAAGGTTATACTTACTTATGAATATCTACCTATTGAGAAACCGTGAGACTGAAATGGATGAAAGTCGACTGTTTCATTCGCTACTTTTCCACTTACTATTACCAACTGAGAAAAACAAAATAGTGATAACGTTTTACTATTCTAAAAGTATTTATTAAAATTTGTGGTTGCTTAGGCAGGCATTGTTACATAATTTAGAAAATTATTTCAGACTGTTTGGCTAAATACTCAAAAACAATAGGTTAAGTGAATGCATATTCAGTTAGCTATATGTACAATTACTGTAAACACAGAAAATTGGGCAATGATACGTGCTCAGGAATTATATAGTGGAGGTATAGAGTTGGTTACACTGACCACAAAACAAGTGCATTTCGCATGATAGAAGGTTTTTGATTCCTTTACGATAATTTCACTGCAATAGCGGGCTGTGATTGGTGACGATTCGTTTCTCTCTCTCTCTCTCTAATTTCATTAGTTGAGTTTTCGATGACGTTAAATATTAAGCTTAATAGCAATATGCATCACGAATGAGTTAATCTAAATCGCTTATTCTCAACGGGGATGCTATGGCACACTACTGTGCCCCAAATTTCACAAGGCGTATCGCGAAATCAAAAGATTGTGATATTGCTGGTATAAGTAATTATAATAATTTTACTCAGTATTTTAAAAAAGAAAAAGAGACAAATATTTTAAGAGTTTAGGAAATGTATGGATTAATTTTTCTACTAAAATGACAAAAAAAGCATTATTTTAAGAGTAATGAATGTAAAAGTAATTATTAGCCTTATTAATCAGTTGGTCCTGGTGTTCTAGTGGTACTTGCCTCCTAGACCCAAAATTGCGGGTTTAATCCCAGTCAAGGTCCATGAGTTTTTTGCGGGCGTAAAAATCTTAAGTATGTCTGCCTTTGGAAGGGGAAAGCCGTGTGTAGGTTTACGACACGAAAGAACCTCAAGCCTGAATGAAGAGGCATTTCAGGCTCTGAATCGATTGGGACGCTAATGACCTGAGAGGTTAAAAAACATCCGTAAATGACATGAATAAAAACCAATCAATGTTGTTTGGTTTTCCGCCATTTATAAGCAACATTTAAATACTAGGTAGGTGCTCACGGCCAGCATGCATGAACACGCCTACTTTTTTCGTATAATACAGGCCTATTCAATAAAGAAGTGTCTTAACTTTTTTTTTTTTGGCAATAAACGTTTATCTTACTCATAATTTTTATTATTTTTTCTCATAGCAGTCCCCGTTGCATGCAATGCACTTGCCCCAGCTTTTCTGCCAGTCTTTATAAGTATGTTGGAAACCACTTTTGACATGTGCTTTAGAACCGCCTCTGTAGCCTTCGTCACTGCTTTTGCAGGGTCGCAAGAAAGTGTTTCTTCAATTTATAGAAAAGGAAAAAGGCTCAGGAACAAAATCTAGACTATATGGAGGGTGATTCCATTAACAATTGTGAGATATTCATCAATAACATTTGCAATGTGTGTTATTGTAGTACAGCATGCAGGTTGTGGCAGAGAAGTGTGGCTTTTTGGGTGTGATAACTTTCCTGTCAGGAGTAACTACTCTGGCGTTTATTGGTGTTGATGAAGATTTCCACACAGAGCTTTGCTCTGTGGTCTCAGGATCGAAATGATGTAGCCAAATTTCATCAGCAGTGATCACCTTTCTATAACATTATCTTCAACTGCACGTGAACGTCTTTTTATTCGGGAATCATTAGTCTATCAGAACCTACCTGGCACAAACACGTCTCATGTGCAACATTTCCGCTACCAACTTTTGGATGGCAACCAGTGAAATTGTCAGCACTTCTGAAAGCGTTTTTAACGCTATTCGAGATGTCTCATATGACAGCAGCTGTGTTAATGCTTTCTTCCGTTTAAGCACTAATTGGAGAGCTGGGTCAACCTTCCTTTGAATTAAACATTCTAAACCATGTGATATAGGGAAGAACAAACGCTCCATTGAACTACTGTAACATTGCACGGGCTTCAGCTACATTTATTAAGACGAACATAGAATTTCAGAGCAGCATATTGTCCATTGCGTGTCACCATTTTGCTATAGGCGGAACTGAACATGTCTCAATTTGAACTCCTCTCAAAGGCGGAAACCGGAAGTGACAACAGTGAAACTATCACCTATACATTATACATTAAGCTAACAAAATGTTGTAAAGTTAAATTGTTGCACGAGAAATCAGACTTGTATTTCTTAATTGAGCAGCTCTGGTAGTCAACAAACTTCCCCGCATCCTACTTGATATAGCGACTTTGTTTCATCATAGATTTCTGGATTGAGCTAAGGAGGATATTTCAGTCTTGCTCAGGAAATAGCCGTTTGTGCCTATGTCCCATATGATGGGCATCTCCGGGAGGAAGGGATGAGGCGAGGGAAATACAGAGCGGTCAAGAATCATGGGCGGTGAGACATGGGCGTAGACGAACTGCCTAACATTGTTTCCAGAGAGAACATCCCGACATCAGAGGAGCCCCCATCCCCTTCAAGGAGTTTTAGTCCCTCAGGGACCACTTCCATACTACACACCGGGATAGTAACGTTTACAAAGCGCAAGCCGCTGTCACGCTGCACCAGCCCACCTCACCTTCCACTTTCGATCGTGAACAGACCCAAGGAATAAAAAGAAAGGGTAAAGTGGAAAAACTGTGTAAAGAAAATATTTCTTAAGGCTTCACCTAAACGAGCAGAATAAACAATGGAAAAACCCAAGGCCAGTCACAAGATTTGCACTTGGGACCTACCGAATACGACAGTACTCATAATCAATGTAAAATCTTGTTTGCAAGTCATGCTTGTTATAAAATGTCTAAAATGCTCTTTGAGTGCTGTAAGTTAATGTCAAAGGTTGTGTAGTAGGGTGTCTATTTTGCAGTCGCTACTCGCAACTGAAACGCAATCTCCATACCTTATCCCCTCCATGGTAAAAGGTGTCGAAATGTTTGTGACATGTTTAACATAAATTGTTGAGTAAACTATAGATACTAGTAATTGTTATGCAAAATAATGCATAAAGTATTTCTGTAAAATTACAATATTTTATGTTTCGGCATGCTTAATGTTCATTTTTGCCTACAGCTGCCGTAATCTGCAATTCAAACTATCGCTCGTCCTATTTCATTCCTGAAATTCCCAATGCATGAGTTAATTTGATATTCAACTGTTTCTTTTCTTTTTATTCGCATTCCGGGGTGCGGAACGGAGAGATATCAAATACTTTGCTTCTACGTGACAATTTGCTAATAAAAATATTGTAGCTTATTGTGGTTTCGCTCGGTCCCAAGATGGCAGGAATATTCTCGTTGTTTCTTGTGATTTATGTAACACGTAAATAGTGTGTAATGACAGTAATAGCAGGCAAGAGAACGGGTTTTACACCGAAATTGGTGACCCCCCAGGGGACGCTGGGCAAGGAAGGAAGGGACCATTTTGGGGCACCGTTTTGCATTAGCCGACCATAATTTACTGCGTTGTCCGGGTTAAGATCGCGTTTCGCATTTCTTTTGTCGTCGCCATGTCGAGCGCAATGGAACCGCTGGCGGTGAAACAAGTGACGGCAGTGATTTGTTTTCTCGTTTCAAGTTCTCCTCCCATTGGTGAAGACGCGAGTCTTGGGCTTATCTGGGTCTGTTGTAGAGGGTTATTGTACCAGAAGGGATTTCTTTTTTATTTAATTTTGATGAATTACTCGCGATCACAAGCTTTCTCATTCGAAAAGTCCAATTCACTGTCCTTGTATGTATGCTAATCAACTTTCTATAAGTCGCCCAATTAAAAAACAAGCAAGGAAACACTCTACTGACCCTGCAAAGTCTTTATCGGAGGCTGTGCAGAGATTCTTGCATATTTAGATTTTTTTTTGCCATCACTATGTGAATTTTTTTCTAAAAATTATTCTTTCTGTAATTTATTTATGGAAAACTAAAAGGGAGTCGCTATAACAGCTGTTGTAAACACTCAAACCCATAATATTGGGAACTGGAGAGATGACAAGTCAGAGGAATGTGCTGATAACGCAATATGTCAGAAACCATTGTTCAACAGTAAACAGAGCCTGTGCTTGTGTTATGATGCGTTTAGAAAACATTGACCACTTACAGGTTGAAGTTAATATTCTTAACGTTTCATAACTTAATAAAGAATTAATAAAATAATTGAACAAATTCATAGGCTTCATTTCAGGCCACTACATGTCATAAACTTTTTACTTTATATTAATTTGTCTGCTTATTAATGCATATGTCGATCATGGTGGTGTAGTGGTAACCGTACTTGTCTCCTTAACCCAAGATCGCGTGCTCAAACCCGGCCAGGATCGATGGATATTTTCCTTCGGAGGGGAAGTAAAGCCGTGGGTCCCGTGTCGTACATTTACGGCACGATAAAGAACCTCAAGCCTGAAAGAGAGGCCTCTGAGCAAAATTTGTCAGCCGTTTCACGCCCTGAATTGAATGGGACGCTGATGACCTGAAATGTTAAAGAGCGTCCATAAATAAACCAAATCAATAAAAAAAAATGAATACATGCCATTAATAGAGATTTAATTTTTGAATACAGCCGGATGAACATTTACAAACGTTGGGTTGTGGTTAATATCGGACGTGTATTTACAAATATCACAAAGGGAAGTCCCCCCCCCCTTTCCCTAATATATAACAGAAGTCGGCGCCTATGTTCAAGAGTGAAGGAACAAAAAACCATATGGTGTGTTTCAGAACGCTTGCATATTCATTTCTCTCTCTCTCAGCAAAGGTTTTACTTTGGACCATGTAAGTTCAATGGGTTCTGCTCGCACATGTATATGGGCGAACTTAAAGCTTCAGACCATGTAATTTTAATATTTCGTCAATGAGGAAAACTTTTTCTTGCCATTTATGTGTCTCTGTCAATATGTACAGTTTTAGATTTTCTCACGTATCTTGATAAACGAACGAGAAATGCTATTTTGCAGCCATTATTTCGTCTCTTATTTTACGGCGTATTTGCAAAAGGTTTTGTTTTCCTGAATATAGTAAAGCATTACCCATAATCACAACATTCTCCTCCGGGAGGTTGGAAAGAAGCTGATTGTTAATCTAAAGCTCAAAGTTACTGAAATTCATTTGACCATGATAATTTCTCCAACTTTTGTCTGCTTGAAAAATTAATAGCGAATTCTTCACAAACACCTTTTTGGATTCTGCCTAGACGATAATGGGATGGTTACCGAAATTCGGCTTAGTCAGTATGTCTGGTTGACTTTCATTTTGCCAGCATTTTCTAATTGTTAAATTATATTGTCCATCCAAGTCTCATTAATATAACTGTATTAAAATGAAAAATACACTCTTGAAACAATGTAAGTAAAATAACAAGAACTATATATATAATATTTATAATATTTGGCACTTACTGCCAAGTGGTGCTAACAACGAAGACTGGATGCAGGGGAGAAGCAAAACACAGAAAGCCGGACAACAATGTTGGTTTATTATGGCATGAACAAATTTACACACAACTACTTGCAAATCCGTCACAGGACGGGTCTCCCAGGTAATCCACGGTATTTAACAGCCTTCGAAGTGATCTCCAAGTACAGGGAGGTTCGTTGTCGGCGATGGAAAGGCTTCTGTCCACCTCGACAATGTTCAATAGGGCAGGACACGCACACCCAGTGCTGCCCGTAGCTCTGTGAGGCATTCCTGCAGCGGAGACGCACGTGACAAATCCTTTGAAATATCTGTGGTAGGTTACGAAGATCGTCAAAAGCAAGCGACTAATTTTTCCGCTGTGTAGATCGGTGTTTCATAAACAATTGATTTAATATTTCTCCAAACACAAAAATCACCTGGAGTTATATCTGGGGAACATACCTGCCAAGCTACTGGGTCTGCTCTCCCCATATAATGATTCGGAAAATGTACATTTTATTAATTTCCACAATTTAAGCTAAAGTGTGTGGGTGCACCGTCGTGTGGAAAGATCGCGTTTCTCCGAATATTAATTGAGACATCTTTAAGAAGCTAGTAGAAAAGTTTCATAAATATGTATATTGAATCATACAAGCATAACATATGGCCCCACTAGAAATTTATGAACAAATCCAACCAAAATATCTACCCAAAAAAAAAACCTCTTTCATTGAATGCGGAGATTCTCCACAGCTTTAGGATTAGCGTAACTCCAAATGTGACCGTTGTGTGTATTAAAAAAGCCATCTCTTGAAAATCATGTCTCATCTATCCATAATACGGTCTATCAAAATCAGGCTCATGTTAAAGAATATGTCAATATCATTTACCATATTATGACTAAGAGAATGGAGGGAAAAGTATGTACCACACTCTCTACCGAACGTAGGGAGATGGCCAGGCTAGAAGGAGAAGAGCATAGAAAAAGTTCTGATAAAAGTGAAACAGCTCAAGCCTATAACAGGAGAGAGGGGGAAACAAATTAAGTGGATGCAGCTGTGCTATTTCTTTTTATTGTTATTTTACCTCTCTTCAATTTACTGTTAAATGTATATATTCAAATTTTATTTTTATGGAATTTCTAATAGCTTATATTAAATGAAACAAACTTAGTGTATTACTAAAGAATGTGTATGTTCCGTTAACTTTTACCGTAATGCTGCACTGGAATAAATATACGTCTCCTCTTCCTCCTCTCCCCCTCCTCCTCCTTCATCTTCTTCTTCTTTTTTCTTTTTTGAATGGTGTTTAACGCCCATTTTTACTGCTAAGCCACCACAGGCGGTGAACACTGGTGATACATGAGGTGAAATGATATGTTGGGAAAGGATTTTTTAAGGAAGGAAACGTTCCAGGCCTAAGTTTAGGGTACCACTCCGGCATTTGCCAGTTATGAGGACTGAGTAAAACATGGAAAAAAAATCTCAGTCGGGGAGGACGGTCCTGGCGGGATTCGAGCACCAGACCTCCCGCTGACGAGTCTGCGCCTTATCTCCTTCTACTACTACTATTACTACTACTATTATTACTACTACTACTACTACTACTACTACTACTACTACTACTACTACTACTACTACTACTGTTACTACTGCTACTACTACTATTACTAAATATTGCGTTATATTCTCCTATAAAATGCAAAAAATCGAGAAAAAAGGTTAACACCTTTCTTATGCATATGGTACAACAATTACTACATTTGTTACAAATTTGTAACAAAATACCTTTCTTTATAAAATATAACATGACATACTGACACCACTTTCGCCAGACCGCCACAGTGCCTGGTTCATAAAGAGTGCGCTGGAAAGTACAGATGTCGTTTGTAAGCCTTTAGTTAGCGAAAACAACTGAAAGTGGTTCTTTAACTTAACCCATGTTAAGGCTCTCCAACCCAACTTTCCATTAGAAAGCGAATGTAAATATTTTTACGTAACGGGAAATTTTACTGCAGTTTATAATATAATATAATCTTAAGTAAAACTGACTGCAGTGTTTCTGAACTATAGCAACTCTTGCAGCGCGTGGTTCTCCCCGATAGATGGCAGTGCTTTGTAATCAGATGAAACTTTTCCAGTTTTATCGTGTGTCAAACACGAAGAATCCTCGAGTATTTGTTTCAATCAAGTGATGAACGGCATCTTGTTTATTAAGATCTAACCTGTATATTACGAGATTTGTTCTAAAAGTTCTCACTCTGACTCAGAGATGTCCTGAATAGGGCCAAATTACTATGGCAGTTGTTAAGATTCCCCATTTAGATGGCGCGCAGCAAAGTTTTAGTCATGCGAGTGTAGTCACTTGTTTGCGAAGATAGTGCACACAAACTAGTGTTAGCATTTTCTGCAAAATGATTAAAAGTATTTCGTTTTGAAGGGTTTAAACCCCAATAGAAATACAAAAGGAGTTAGATTCCACATTAAAAGATTATTTTCCTTCTTTTTTTACCGTTAAAAACTACAGTGCTTAATTTAAGCGTGGTCGTACATCCATTCAGGATGATGAGCTCTCAGGGCCTTCTAAAAATGTTACAACCGAAGAGATTGTGACGAAAATTCACAACGCTGTACTCAATGATGCGCCAGTTGGATGACATTGCAAAGACCTCGATAGGCCGTGTGCACCATATTTTACATAAAGTTTTGGGTATGAGACAGCTTTCCGCTCGACGGGTGCTACATGTAGGTCCTGGTGATATAGTAGTAACTATACTTGCCTTCTAAGCCCAAGATCGCGAGTTCAAACCCGGCCACGATCGATGGATTTTTTCGTGCAACTCACAGAGATACGGTTCGTAACCTTGTGTATAGATTTAGGAAAACGGGATTTATTCTTGATAAGAAACCGGAAGTAAAACCCGTGTTCTTACAGAGGAAAAACTCCATTACATCGGAGAAAAGTTATAACGAAGTCCAAAATTTTTTCTGAGAAAGCTTGCACAGGAATTTCGCAAACCTCGGCTTGGAATGCCTCTAAACTTTTAAAACTAAAGCCCTATAAGAAAACATTCAGGAATTGTAATCACACAATAGAGTGCAATTGGGTGTTGGATAATATTATTGCTTCTTCTATTGATCGGCATTTAATTGTTATTATTATTATTATTATTATTATTATTATTATTATTATTATTATTATTTGATTAATTTTCCCACTTTACGAAGAAAGCTGCTTTTATTTACATGGTGATGTAGTGACATAAAACGATAGATACTGGAGTGCAGAAAAATCTTATCTTTTACACGAAATGCCATTGTATAACCCAAAATTGGTCTTTGGTGTGCTGTGAATGCTTACAGAAATCTATGCGCTTAAATTTAAGCGGCTATGAATATCCGACTCGACCGGCAAACACCATGCTTCCCTGTATCAACCAAATTGCCGTTAAGCCGGCCACGCTTCCAAACGAGGGCTCTGTAAATGTTTTAATTTGTTTCGAACTCACGTAGTATTGGCTATCAGACATTTGTTTCACATCCAGTGAACCATGAGGACATCTATTTCCAAATGATGGAGATCCAGCTCATTGTGGACAGAACGTTCGTCAACACTTAGAACAGGTATTTCCACAACGATGGATTTGGTAGCAGTGGAGTGACCAAAAAGATCCTAAGATGTGTCGCCTTTGTACTTCGGGAGGGGGGCATTTGAAGTCAGTAGTAGATATATCGAGAAAGATCCAACTACTTGGTAGAACTGATCGATAAATGGAAGCGGTGCATTCTGCGATCGACTGGCACGTTGTCAAGTGACTGAAAGCTACCAAACACATATGGACGTTAAGTTTAGTTTTGTTTTGTTTTTATTATTCATTACACTTTTTTTCTTTATTTAATAACAATACGTTTGTACAGAAGTATTTATTGTGCGTACTTTTTGAAAAGTTCTTAATGAGCATTGTTCTAAAATATTAACATATATTGGGTATTTCATTTAAATTTCTATTTTCAGCTCTCAGTATAGGGCTATCTGCACACACTGAGTTTTGTATCACTGACACATTGCTTCAAAAGTTATTTGGGTGGTGCGGGACATTTACCTGTACCTGTACATCAGCATGGTATGCAGTAATTACATCTGCGTTACAACAATAATTCATAAATTTTCAGAACACACCTCTCAGAAACTCAAGACACGCTTGCCACGAGCCCGACTTAGAATTCGAATCGATGACCTCTTGCATGGCGAGTTGGTGGATCTTTGTTCTTGCTACCGAGGAAGATGCGCGACGATTCTGACGTAATTTATTTTCCCACAAAGTCAGAGGTCACCCTGCTGGAACCGTTTTACCAAAAAAGAACTCCCATTTTATTGTATCAGATGGTCAAAAGGGCGTAACGTGCTCACGAATTGGCGGACTAGTCACGTTATTTACATATCGAAGCCGTAATCGATTGTTTCCCAGGATTCAATTCGCTTCCCAGAGGCGCTCTATTGTCTTCAGGAAGAGATTTACTGGAAAAAGTATGGCTCTTATCATGGTCTACAGTTTCACTTTCTTTGAAGCTCAACGAAGACCGGGATT
Organism: Metallyticus violacea; assembly: GCA_030762175.1. Taxonomy (NCBI): domain Eukaryota; kingdom Metazoa; phylum Arthropoda; class Insecta; order Mantodea; family Metallyticidae; genus Metallyticus; species Metallyticus violacea. The sequence continues at coordinate 12,435,994 of CM060835.1, read as the reverse complement.
CGGCAGGAAAAATCAAACCACGGCGTTCTCTTCGGTGTCTAAAGCAATTTAACTTGTTTTAAGTCAAGGGTGTCCAATTGCATGCATGAACGTTTAGCACTTGAGTGAATAGCATATTCTTGTTGGGCAGCCCTTAGCGACACATACTGTTGGTCAGGGGCATATATGACATCATAACCTTCATTGCATTACATTTAAGGTCCTTCCCTGGTTTCGGGGGTCGGCAGAACAGAAACCATAACAGACATAACGGAAACGCTTATATCAAAGGAAAGAGCATCTCTCCAAGTTTGCATTCGTAACAGGCGCCATGGTGTGGTTGTAGATATAGACGCTGGAGAACAGTCATAGCAAAACCTTGCCGTTCACAATTGCACATAAAGCTTTCGGCGTGTTACAATTCGCTAAATGTGATTCCGTTGTGATGGTACAACGACGATTTCGTACGAAACATCAACAAGAACCAACTACAGCTAAAACAATTCGTACATGGTACAAAAAGTTTGAAGCGACTGGGTCCTTGTGTGACGAATAACGAACAAACCGGCCAAGAGTGTCGGTTGAGACCGTTGAGCTTGTGCGAGAAGCGTTGGTCAGAAACTTTGAAAAGTCAACACTGCGCGTGAGTCAGGAATTGCAGATTCCGTAACCAACTGTCTGATGTATTTTCTGTCAACGACTTAAAGTGAAACCATAGCGGATACAGCTGTTGCAGGCGAGGATCACAATCGTCGTATTTAATTCTGTGTTGATTTTCAAGAGCGGCTAGAAGAAGACACTTTTGCTGAGAAACCGATTTTTAGTGATGAGACCACGATTCATGTGATTGACAAAGTGAGCCGTCACAATGTACGCATTTTGGGCACAAAACCCTGGTGTTGTTGCAGAACACTCCGTAATTCCCCTAAGTCAATGTGTTTGGTGCTGTTTCTTCGTCAAAACGTGTGGCCCATTTTTCTTTGCAAAGAAAACTATTACCGGTCCAGTGCACCTGGACGTACTTCAACAGTGGCTAATGCTACAGTCACATGAAGATAGCCAGAACTTTATTTATCAGTAAGATGGGATTCCATTTCATTTTCGTCATGAACGTACTTGAGTACCTGGATGCTGAAATTCCTCGTCCTTAGATGGACGTGTTGCTCGAGATGACTCTCTTCTTCCGTGGCCTCCAGGTCATCTGATCTAACCTCATGTGATTTTTATGGGTTTATGTATTCATGCCAACTTTGCGATATTGGAACACAGCTGTGAGAGAGGATCACGCATGCAGTCACTGCAGGATTGATGTCTTCCACGTTATCAACGCTAACTTGTAACGAAGTGGAGAGATACTCTTTCCACTAATGTCAGCGTTTCCGTTATGGTCACTATCCTAATGAAAACAGACACCAGGGAATCACCTTAGAATCACTCTGTACAAGTCAGCAGCGGACCTACGCTGTATCAGTGTTTCGGTATGCTACTTTCAAAGCACCAATGAAATGGTTGTAAACGTAAATTTCCACGACCATCCACCCTGGAAACTTCATACATCTCAGCTAATTACATGCACTTCGTTTAAGTCTATATCTTTTGTAAACGCTTTAAGTTTCTTATTATTAAAATATCAAACTAAATTTAGTATGTATTTATTAACAAAATATAACTGCTTTTTATATAGCAATGAACATATGAAGGGCACAGGGAAAAATTAAATAAGTTTACTTTTGGATAAATTTGAGATTTTGGCGTCAATGAACTGTAGGGAGTACTACGTTCTAACATATTCATACAGGGAAACAACCACATGTAGTTCATAAAAACCAGCATGGAAAAACAGTGTCCAGGGGAAAAACAATGAGAGATATTATAAAGTACCTAAAATGAGACCATAGCAAGAAAGGGAGCTGATGAAGTTACATCAACGTTGTTTAACTTTTGTTTCCATCACCTGCACCAGTTCGGGTCGGTGTAGTGGTTGCCATACTTGCCTTCTAACCAAGATCGCGGGTTCGAACCCGGCCAGGATAGGTGAATTTTTAGGACGTAAAAATCCTTAGTATGGCTTCCTTCGGAAGGGAAGTAAAGCCATGGGTCCCATGTCGTACATTTACGGCACGAAAAAGAACCTCAAGCCTGAAAGAAGAGACCTTTGAGCAAAATTTGTCGGCCGTTTCACGCCTTAAATTGAATGGTACGCTGATGACCTGGGATGTTAAAGAGCGTCCGTAAATAAATCAAATCAACTAACAATCCATCAGTTCTAAAGCCAAAATAAAAATTATTCCATTATTCTCCTCAGTCATGCTATGGTTCATAAGTACAACAGATTTGAATCAATAAAAGTGACTTTTCCCATTAGAGGCCACAGCTATATGGAATGTTACAAAGATATGGGTTTAATAAATCAGAAACTCAAGCTGAAACACCCAGCTAGTGGAAGGAGCACATAAGAAGTTGTCGCGTGAAACCCCTCTCCCTTCAATATCATATCCCAAGATATTTTCAAAACGTGGTGTTCGTTTCCTAATAAAAAGTAGAGACAGACATGTCCAATGAAGATAAAAGAAGTACAGAAATTGTAGCTGACGAAACCTCTTCCAAACCGAACAACCTACAACGGCTCCTGGGAGTCCCATGTTATTGTTGACAAAATGTGTCGTTCACAGCCTGTCCCTTTCTATTCAAGTTAATTCCACTTTCCAAGGCAAAATATGATGACCTACAATGCCTGAAGAGATTTTATTCCGAAAATGCTCGGCTATATTTTTCAAGGTTACCTTAATAGACAATGAATAATTCTAATCGAATGATTATTTTCTGTAGTGTTTTACCAATGCTTATATTTCCCTTAGATATATCTGTGTATAATTTCTTACACTCCATAATATAGTTGTGTACTTTGGTTGTTTTTATCTCCAAGTATGTGCACTTTGACATTTTATTGTTAATTAACATGAACAAATAAACACATGACAGTAATTTCAAAAAAAGGGGTTGTTAGAAAACTGCTTAAGAATTATTCTAAAAAAATGTCCATTTATTTAATGTTGTAGCATTTTTAAACTGCAAATTACTTTGTTGTAAAAAAGTAAAAAGTGCACTATGTTTGTATTTCCCTTGTCCCTTCATATATAAAATGGGTGCTTTTTCTTAAGTAGGGAAGCTCCTCGCGTAACGACATGTCAGTTCAAGCTGGTACCGCGGTGAACGAGAGTTAGAAAGTCATTGTCCCCTAAGTTACTACTCACACTTAAAAGTTACATTTACACACCATTATCAAGCAAGAAGATGCTATAACTGCATCTCTTCATTTTCCATACATTTCTGACATCCGGCTATGAAATTAACCATTACTCGCTGCAGTTCCTTCTGAAAAATTGAAGAAATTTCTTCTTGGAGTTATTTTTCAGTTCATCTTAAGTGCGAATTTCCCTTGTAAGCCTTTTCCTTTAATGCCCTCGGAGATTAAAAATAGCAGATCGAGGTACAGAGGGGCCATAAGTTGTTAACGATCACTATCGTCGAATGTTTCATGAATTGTATGCAAGGAGACGAGGGCTGTTTGTGGCGTTGCAGAGTCCTTTGAAAAGTCGCGAACCTGCTTTTCCTCACAGTTAAAATCACGTGAAAAGGGCTGCAAAACATCTGTCACCATTACTTGTTTAGCATAGGCTTTCACAGTCGTTGTCAATTACTTGAAATGAGTTTTCCGAACTGTAAGGCCGTGGCCCATTAGATTCTCCTTCAGCGTCCCAGATATTTCGTCTGAAGATGTGCACCGCAATCGTGGACGAAACGTCTGAGAAGATGATGAGAAGAATCCTGTTGGACTACTGCCTTACTGCCAGAAGACTGTTCACGTAATTATTGTTTGTTAAAAAAGTCTATTATTCTCTCGCCGCACCACACTCCTATACTTTGATCATGCAAGAGTTTCTCGTGAAGCAGGTTAGAAATCTACTGAATCCTAGCATCTGTTATTTTATGAATTTTCCATTAGGTGGAACTGAACGTGTCTCAACTTGCATATCTTTCACAGGCGGAAGTGAGAACCATGCAACTAGTACCGCGAGTACAATACACATTAACCGAACAAAATATTGTAAAGTTAAATTTTAGAACGATAAATTATGTATACAAAAACATTATCATTCCTTATTGAACATGATGCATGTTGTAAATATTCAAAATAAGCAATAAAACAAACGTTGATATTTTGACCATTTTAGGTACTTTAGCCCTCAATTTAATAAGAAATGTGTACTACTAAATAAACTCAAAGATATTCTAAAAGTACGAGGGTAGGTCCATAATTTTCCGGTCTCGCCGATAAAGTTTATCGCCTTCACAAAAGCCTTATCTAATGTCATACCTTATCTGTTGAGTAAATACTGCTGTAACTTCTGTTCCGCTGTTTTCAGTTGTTCAACTATAGTTGCGTAAAGAAGAATGTGTGTAGAAGATTGTGACATGTCAAATGGAGTATCGAGTTGTTATTAAGTTCTTCACAAAAGAAGGACTTACTCCAAATGAAATTAAACAGCCATTGGACGGTGTATATGGCAAAGCATCCCCCTCATTTTCTACCGTAAAAGTATGGGCCAAACTTTTTGAATGGGTACAGAAAGCATTGAAGATAAAGAGCGTGCTGGTCGGCTCACTCCTGAAAACATCGATCGCTCTTGTGGAAGAAGTTACAGAGGACGGCGGCTCAAAGTTACAGAAATAGCAACAAGGTTGGGCCTCTCTAAAACGACAGTCCTTCGAATTATTCATGAACATTTAAACATAAATAAGGTTAGTGCAAGATGGGTGTCTAGACTTCTTTCCTCAGTCCAAAAGCAGCAACGAGTCATCTGTTGCCAGGGATTTTTGGAGCTCTGCCGTGGAAACGAGAGATAAGTTCTGCAAACCATTGTTAAAGGCCAAGGTCACTCAGTGAACCAAGAAGATCATGGCCACAATCTTTTGGGACTGTGAAGGAATTCTCTTCATTGACTTCAAGGAAAGGAGCAAGACAATAAATGGGAGTACTATGCTGGTCTACTGCACAGGCTACGTGCTTCCATCAAAGAGAAAAGGCGAGGAAATCTGAGTGGTGGTGTGCGTCTTCTTCACGACAACACGCCTGTGCATACAGGTCTAGTTCCAAAGGAAGCTGTGAAGAAATGTGGGTTCAAGGAGATAGACCATCCCCCCTACAGTCCAGTGACTATTTCCTCTTCTCAAAACTCACGAAGGACCTTCGAGGAAGGAAATTTAAATGTGACGATGAAGTGATGGATGCTATTTATGCCCATTTTGCAGATAAAACCTTTGACATTTTTTTTTGAAGGGGGGGGGGTCGAAATGTTATTTCAAAGATGTGAGAAGTGTATTGCAATAAAGGGTAACTGTATTGAAATATAGTTTTTGTCATTATCATACCTAGAAAACAGTTGGGCCAGTAACTTATGGACCTACCTTCGTACATATTCTGAGACGTTTTCTGCCCGTTTAGGTGAGAGTGAAAGTGGTTGGGGGAAGAGAGGCAGGCTCACGTTAAGGCAGTAAATCTTGTTCACGTGCCACAAGTTGTACTGCGACAGGAGAACAACTTTTGTAGATCATCCTGTAGCCCATGCGCCTTGTTCCGTTGTTCAGGGTAGCAATCTTCAGTGTTTACATAGACAGATCTTATCGGGGTAATTACAGGTCGATCACGAGAGAAAATCGATTGTATGCTATCGATTATTAATCGGACATTGCTCTGTGCCGAACATGTAGGCATGTATGCGTATTAGACGCATGACCTTACGCTTCGAATAATGCAATTTTACAACACGTTTTTACACCGAAACGAATCAACCACTTAATAGCAGAAGTTGGTAGGAGTTTGTTCTGCTCGGCGCGAAGCCTTATCGGTCTTTACTTGCCAAAGCATCTCAAATTAGCGGTTTATACTCTGCATTTAGTTCCCAAATATCCACTCTGACGACCATACAAGCGCTAGTTGTTCTTTTATAACGTGAAGAGAATGTTTTGACTGAGAAGTGCGCCAGTACAGCCCTGTAACCGAACATTTTAATACACGGGTTTATTGATCATTTCTTCTTTTAACGAATTCCGAAGAAAGATAGCTATTGAGGTTGCACCCATGAAAATATTTTTGAAAACGTTCTCCAATATCGACCCACTTACTGGGTACCTTTATTAGAAGAAATTGGACTTCCAAATACAAGTTTTCGGAGTGTTGAAGTTGTAAAAACATTTTAGGGGGAACTGTTAAAGTTACTTACCGGAAGCTCTAGATAGGCTGCAATACTTTGTGATGTTTCTTGTTCGGCCTGCAGGCTACTCCGCAGACCTTCCAGATAGCAGCCAGGATTACTTCTAGGGCAAGGGGTTAAATGTTGAAACTGTTCGTCCAACACTTTTGGTAGCAATTATTTCTATCAGGGGATTGTTTCTTTCTTGAGGAAGAAATAGAAACTGGATTGGTTGCTTCACCTTGATGTCAATATATTCGCTAAATGTGCTTGCTTATCATTAAGAAGCAAACGTACCACAAGTTGTAGATGCTTGCATCACCACACGTTATCTCTGTTTCAGAAGGCCAGTCTTTATATTTATGATATCGTTCAGTAGTCTCCCTTCCATTTCTACCACACTAATAAATTTAGTATGAACTTGTCAATTAGAGGACAAACTGCGAAAAAATTAAATTAATTAAATTAATTAAAGAAACACTGTTAAGTATAGTGTGGACTTACCATTTCGAGGGCAAACCGTAAAATCACAGCAACTCTTGAGACGGCTGTCCACAATTTTCAAGAAAAACAACGAACATGTAAAAAGCTTTCATACAGTCAACAGATAACTTCAATTTTCATAAAGCTGTAACAAGTGTTTTCAGTTCTATAACTATTTATGCCGATGTGGCGTATCCACCCAACTACAGCAGTGATTTTTCGTGCAGAATATTGTGCACCCGCCTAGTTGAGATACCTGTAGTCATAGCTACATCTCACACCATTACTCAGCTGTCTTTTATTAAGGAATCATTGAGCGTTTAGAGCGCTCTTTGTTTTCGGTGCATGTACGTCCACGTTTAAACACATAATTTATCCATAAATAGCAATTATCGCTGGTACAGAGGTCTCATGAACTTCATGTGGTTCTTCAAATAGAAATGTTTAATCTTTGCACGGGATCCCCCCCCCCTTTATTATTATGACACTATCAAATGTTAACTTCGCGCTGCATCTGATTTAAACTTTGTCATAGAACGTTACTAAAATTATGCTAGCAAACAATGATACAAATTAACGAATTTTTGGTCAGTTCATTAAAGTGTGCTCGTTTTTTCAAGCGACTGTCGAAAGTCATGTTCTGTGTATAACGACCTGCAGGTATTTGTGGTTCGTGCCTTAATTTTATGTGGTTTGTGGTGTTTATTTCAAGAAGTAAGCGCTTATTGGTGGTTTTGTTAGGATTGGAATTTATTGTTTTAGTATTGTTTATGGTTTTATATTATTACATTTTAATACGAAGAAACGATTTATTTTCCACTATATTTTTGTAATTTTCTGTTTGTGAAGGAGCTTTAGTTTTTATCATTTTAGTTTCTATAGTTTGTAGTATGGTAAGGATTTTTATTATCTTTTGGGTTGTTACAATGCTAATATATAATTATTTTATATTTTAAAAAGAAAATTTTAATTTTAATACCAAATATGTTGTTTTTATTTAATTTTATGTTTTGTTATGTTTATTTATCTTTCGGGTTAGTATTAATAAGTTAGTATTGTTTACAGGTTTTCTAAATCACACTAAAATGTCACTGTTTGTGTTACAGATTTCCTGTACAGACACAACGTGACGTTCGACAGTGTTACAACGGAAGTGGAAATCCTCGACACGTCGCAGTGTGCGGTAAGTACAAAACAACTTACTACGCATAATAGGTACGTGCGTTATCGGCGTTGGAGAAAGTACAGTATATGCTTGTTACATCATCTAAGTAAGCATTTAACCTGCAGTGCTTATCGCTAGATCGTGCATTGTTTACTAATTATTAAACATAGTGTGATTATTAATTGTAACTTATACACTCCAACGCAATTTGCTTTCGTTTTCACAACTGCTACCATGGCAACACCAACGACTCACCAATTTCGACTCAGCAACAATGTTTTCCCTAGGGGTGACCAATGATCCGTGTCTCATTACTTGTCTAGTGACCGTGTATACTCATTTTTTTTATCACACGTGGCAATTCTGATAAATCTATCAACCATGGAACTTGCGATTAGATGACGACAGAATCTGCGCTGGACCTGTTCGGGTTACAGATCTATATTTTCTGTACGATTTTTTTTAAATGTCTTAATGTGGCGATGTATGGTATCTTTTGATGCACTAAGTTCTTTTGACCGTCTACGATTTTCTTCCGCGAGATGGTAAATCTTTAGTGCTTTTTTTTTTCTCTCCATTAATGAAACGCTGAAACCATCCCATTTGATACACGCTTACTAACGACACATTTTTCCTCCACTTTACATATTTTTTGAGCCGTGACAGCATCTTTATATATTTTCTCCCAGTAGTGCTTTAGAAGAACTCTAATCTCAAATTTTGTTACCTCCATTTTATGGTTGTGCATTAAAAACTGACAACTGACTTGACACCGTTTAATGACATTCAAACTTAATAGAGAATTTCAGAAAAATGCAAGTTCCTTAGGCACTTTAGAGATGTTTTATCCAGTGATATTTCTATCGTTTTTTCTATAATAAATAGTTTAGCTATACTTATTTTTCTAAAAAGTTTTTCCATTCTCTAAGAATAATCTCTATTAAATACGACGCTGTCTAAGCTCTTAAATTAATTATTTTATTAATTATCAATTCTTGATAACTACACCCTGGAAGTTCAGGCACTTGTTTCGGTTAAAATAGACAGACAAAAATGGACTTAAATACTGAAAACAAGCAGTAATATGATTAAAATAGGGGTTTATTAAAAGTGAAAACAGAGAGCAATATCACCCATTATTAATGAAAATAGACATTTAAAATACTTAATAATTTCTTTATCACACAATTAAAGTACTTGGTTACAAGCAACAACAAGATTTTTTTTCAAGATATCAACTTGTTAGAGAGAACATTTTTCATCGTGGAAAAAGTATGTTCTACTTCCACATTGAAGCATATTTAAAACAAGCTATTTCAGAAGAACCCAAACCAGTTACAACAAAACATTCATCTTTCGGGACATCATGGAAATTTTGATCATCACAAAGTAAAGTAGTTTTGAATAGTCCTGGTGATTAAGCAAAATATGCTCAGTGGTTTCTGGTCAAATTCATTTTCTGTCTATGCATTTATAGTGGAGTCAGGTTAGTATCTCTCTTATTTCCGTACTGAACACATTGTAGGGAAGGTTTACCGCTCTCATCTTTTTCGCTTGCAATTGTTTGTTACGTTTATGCAGTTGAAAAGTTGCCTCGATCACAAATTTCCCAGTCTCGCGTGGACCGATACAATATCATTCGCCAGGACTATTCAAAATTACAGTACTTCCCTCATCCTTTCTATTTCGTGCTATTCGTGTGCCCGAGGTAACTATGTGTTCTTCTCACTGATGAACATTCTGCTATTTAAAGAGTGTAAGTCAATGGGTTGAGGAGAAATTTTTGACTGCTTTAAAAGAAACAAATGCGTAACAAAATTCCTAATAGATAGTTTTGTGAGGTGAACATGTCATTCATTTTTATAACTTGTTTTTCACTTCGATATTTTGGGACTCTTCGTGTGCTTTTAAAATGCATAAGTGATCTCAGAAAAAATCAAACTATGCAAAAAAATAAATAAAAGGTATAATAAAACCTGGCCCTACCGAACTCAAATGTACGGAAACATGTTCATTAATATTTCCACCCTGATAGAGATAGCATTTTGCCTAACTTCCGGGCTCTGATATAACTTATAAATTTTACAATACACATTTCATTTTCGATGTCACACACTATTTAGCACCAAATTGTACAACAGGAATTAAATACATTTAAAATTGCAATAAATGCTTATTCATTTATAAATAACATTAAAATAGTTGAGTGAACTCTGCCGAAACTACAACTGCATCATGGGAAATGGGACTATATTCAACGGACCTTAGTCTGTTTAAACCTTTCATCTGAGGTATTACCTCGATCTAGATGATTAAATCATTTGCAGATAGTTTGTTCAAGATAAGTCAACATTGTATGTTAATTCTCTTTTTATGATGCTACACTGTATCTGTCGCGTTTGGAATAAGAAAACTGTACTCGCTAATGAAGCTGCGAATCGAAATATGTTCGCTTCTCACCTTTGCTCTTTACGTGATCGCATCGATACGAAACACGGATAACAAATGACAGTAGTATCTGGAGGACACTGTGTGTGCTGCTCGCTGTTGGAAGACAAGCGAGGCAACAAATTTACACTCGTTCTGTGTGTATGTAAGTCCACGTTTCCGCCCTCGCCACGTACGTGACTTTATGCAGGCTGGCACTGTTGCCACCTCTCCTGTACCTTTTGATTGTCATTAGTTGCACACTCTGCACCCCCAAAACAGAAACAGAACCACAATTTTACAATAACATTTAAAAATAAACGTGTTGCAAAAGTTAGCAATACAGTATCTTCGATCATTTTACTGACTGCAGGATATGTTAATTTTATTAATTTAGGACTGTTAAATGCGTTTTTCCACCCTCCCCTATGATTTCCTCCTTACTTTATTCTGGATGGGACTAGCAGGCGAGTAAGAGGGGACTTGATGTTTAAACTTGCTATCGCTCGGATTCTTTTCGAGGTTTTCTGATTTCTCCATTTACTCACATAAGAGAACATTTCTTCCGGCTTTGAACTTTTGGTATCTGATTTAGCAGAATTTGAAAAGTTGATGTAGCTCGTGCCAGAAAATTCCCTTTTTATTGCCGGAGGGTCGAGAGTCGCACAAAAAGTTTCTACAATCTGATATGCAGAGCCCGGAAGTTAGGCAATACGCTTTTTCCACCTGGATGGATATATTTAAGAGTCAGATAGAAATGAACATGTTTCCGTACACTTAGGAACAGTAGGGCCAGACTTTATTTATTAATTAATTTTAATTGTTATAGAAACACCCCTCTTTTGGATTGTTCAGGATTTTAGCTGCAATTATTTAGGTATTTAAAAAAAAAACATTAAGAATTTCAATAAACCGAAGTGGAAAAAAAAATGAAATGGCATGTTCACCTGACAAAAATTTAGAATCTTTTGAGAATATTTTATACCTTTATTTCTTTACAAGTAGCCAAGAACGTTCTCCTCAACCCATTCACTTAAGATCTTTAAATAGCACATCCTTCATTAATGATAGGAACACACGGTTAACTAGGGAATAGCAATAGCAGAAAATAGAGAGGATGAAGGAAGTACTGTAGTTTTAAACAGCCCTGGTGAATGACCTTGTATCGATCTGCGCGAGACAATTTATCTTGGTAATTTCTCAGCTGCATAAATGTAACAAACAATTGCAAGCGAGAAAGATGAGAGCGGTACAGCTGTACAATAAACCGTCCCTACAATGTGATCAGTACGGAAGTAAGAGAGACGCTAACCTGATTCCTTTATAAACGCATAAATAGAACATGAACTCCACCAGGAACCATAGCGCATTTTGCTCATTCGCCAGGACTATTCAAAACTACTATACTTTGTCTTGATCAACATTTCCATGATGTTCTGAAAGTGAATGTTCTGCTGTAACTGGTATGAGTTCTTCCGAAATAGTTTGTTTTAAACATGCTTCAATCACTTCTGTAGAAATAGAACTTTTCTTTTTCCATGATGAAAAATGTTCTCTCTGACAAGCGGCTGACTATGACAGTTAATACCTTTAAAAAGAATGTGTGTTGCTTGTAGCCAAGAAAAGTAAGTTTAAGTACTTTAATCGTGTGATAAAAACTACTAAGCAACTTAAATATCTATTTCCATTAATAATGAGTGATATTACTCTCTGTTTTCACTTTTAATGTAGGCCTATTTTTAGTATTTTAAGTGCCTTTTGCCTGCCAATTTAAGCCAAACTTCCGGGGTCTACTGATATGTATAGTAACAAATAATAATTACTGTTATTTCCACTTTATTACTTCTCAGAGTCCCCCCCCCCCTAAATTTTATGTTCTTATCTTTTCGATGGTTGTGTGCGACGTGCGGTTGTTGAATTTACTAGCCAGAAAGATTTCTGCCCTGGTATCTGGTGTGGAATCGGTCCTTTCCAGCGACTCTCAAGAAAGTCATTAAAAACGTAATCCCTTCCTCCTGCCCACGCATGCGCAGTTTAGTCGGTCCTGGTGGTGTAGTGGTTACCATACTTGCTTCCTAAACCCAAGATCGCGGGTTCGAACCCGGCCAGGACCGATGGATTTTTCCGGGCGTAAAAATCCTAAGTATGGCTTCCTTCGGAAGGGAAGTAAAGCCGTGGGTCCCTTGTCGTACATTTACGGCACGATAAAGAACCTCAAACCTGAAGGAGAGGCCTCTGAGCAAAATTTGTCGGCCGTTTCACGCCCTGAGTTGAATGGGACGCTGATGACCTGAGCTGTTAAAGAGCGTCCATAAATAAATCAAAAAAAAAACGCATGCGCAGACTCTAATTTTCCTTACATACAAGTCCGCAACAGTAATTTCTTGATACCTTTACATACTAACGTTTCACTACCCTTCCAATACTACTAGTTTCCCCATTGTCAACCCCTATCACTGCCTATTCAGAGCAGCTTGATTATTCATGATATATCTTTCATTTCTTCGTCGCATGATGTACCTAGGGACAACTCACATCATTAATCAATGAATATCTCTAGCATCCTACACACAGGAAACCAATAACCGAGATATTATTTGATTCTACCACACTCTTTAAATAACACATGCCATGCTGAACACATTACCCTTAATTGGTCGACATTTGAGGAGGTCCATGGGGTTGTAGCCGGTTTTACCCTCCCACTTCCCAGTAGCGACTCCCTCTTTACCCAGAGGCGGGTCACATTAAAAATGTTGGACTTGCGTCCAAGCTTGTTTCCCCCTCATGTTCAAACACGAATAATAGCGTGGAACCAATACCACTGCTTCAACATAGCATATATACTTAATACATTGTTATTATATTATTAAGAACCCTATATGTGAATATATGATTTACAGGAAGTGACTATGAGAGCATTCAAAAAGTTTTACAAGTATCGCCTTAAAGTCCAAGCTAAGAACTGAATCCGAAAACTTATTCTCACATTCCTTCAAAGTACTCTCCACACTCAGCTGTAGACGGTGCAACCACTTGCCAAAAACACTACGGTACTCGGATTGAGATGTTGTCAACAGAACTGAATTTATAGCTTGAGCAAGGTCCTGCACTCGTTTAAAAGATTTTCCAGCAATGCAAGATTTCTCTCGAGGAAACAACCAGAAGTTGCATGGTGCAAGGTCAGGGCTGTAGGTTGGATGTTCAAGCAGCTGGACTTGGAGACTTCCAATTCCCTCAAATTTGCAGCTGTTCTGTGAGGAGACGCATTGTCGTGCAAAAGCAACAGCCTTAAAGTTCCTGTCTTTGGACGCAGCCGCCTCAGCTCTTCAAATAAAATTATAAGTGACATAATATTCTCCATTCATTATCACTCCATCTGACATATAGTTAGCCACTAATGATACTTCATAGTTGAAGAAAACAGTGAACATTCCCTTCTGAGAACGAAAAGCTTGTCATAGAACAACTGGTCTTGGGTCATTCTCATTTACCCGCACGCAGTTCTGAGCTTTATTTGGGGTGGTTTAGTAATAAAACCAACTTTATCACCAGTGCATATATCTGTCAAACGTTCAGGAGATTTGCTTGAAACATGCCAGCAGTTTCCTTGCACATTCCTTTCTCCTCTTATCCTCTTCATTTGTTAGGTAATGTGGTATCATTTTGCATACAATTTTCGCAGCTTTAAACGTTCATGAAGTATATTGTGAATGCAGCCAACACTGATACCCACTTCCATACTTAGCATTTCAACCGCAATATGTCAATCCCCCCCGCAGTTCCTCCCTGTTTGAATGTTCTCTCGTTCACAGCTTCCCGAGGCCGGCCAGAGCGAAAGTTGTCATTCAAAGTCTCTCGCCCTTCTTCAAATGATCGAATACATCTTGCAATGGTATCAAATGCATACACTTGATCACCATGAACAGCTATTAAGTCCTCGTGGATTTTTTTCGCTCTTTCACCTGCTTATAGCGTGTGAAAATGTAGAATTTAAAGTTTACTTTAGAAATATTCATGATTTTTCACCAACATAGGACTGAACTCAACAGACTGTACGACAGTGACTATGTAAGTTTAAATTTGCACTTATGCATATTTTGATAGCTTAAGGTTCATTGTTACAGTGCGTTAGTTACATTTTTGTAGACATTATTGTCCAACAATGGATAGGCAGGTTTATAAAACTTTTTATCCAGAATTTTGATAATGATGATTATTTTTATCATTTTCCTATAATGGCGCCCCCATTTCCATAACAATGTGCCAGATGGTGTCCCTCTACGCCAAATGATTGGGCAGTGGTGTTGCAGAGTGTAGAGGTAACAATCAACTCACTATCTCGTGACAGGCAAATAGCACAAGTAACTTAGCCAATCAGAGCACGATAACTCATTATTGAACAACGCTCACTCTCTCTGTCTATCTCAACCTACTTCCTTACGCAAGCGTATAACTTAATGGAGCACAGAACTTCAGTTTAAAACATCAACCCAAGCATAGAATTCATTCTCACGTTTTGAGTCGCTGAATAAAAGCAATTATTATTAGATAAACAAAATAGAAAGCGAACTTATGTCAGGATCACACAGGGCTGAAGACTAATAAATGACGTATAATTACATACATGTGAAAGCACGGTAACATATTGTGAGGTTATGCAAATTTATAGATAAGTCATTTTAAAATGAAAATGCTATTCGCAGTAAGGGAAGCTATAATTTTGTGGTGCATGAACCTGCAATTAACTGGCGCCGGAACAGACCTCGCTGCTTGACCAATCTCCCGGAAAATGTGAAGTCGCAGCCGTAGTTCTGCGAACAGGTGGCGGAGAAATGCGTGATTCTGCGTTAAATTATTAACATGCCGTAGACGAAAAGAAACAAGGCAACGTCCGTCCTTTTTGTTCATGACCTACAATTATCACTATAAAGGGTGTCACAACATGACTGTGCACTTGGGTTCGATCCCCGTAACGGCAGAGTAAATCTCATTCATATTATAATTTCAATCAAAGCCATCTGGTAGACGGTCGCCCTTGAGGGTGACTATTTGATATTCAGAATTCTACAAACTGCCTGATTGTTTTACAAGTAATATTTCCCCTTACAACGCTGCAAATCTCCGAAAACAATTATGGAACCAGGTACACTAACAGAGGCGGTTCTACGCGCTTTCCCAATAACAAATGAAAAAGACAGTAGTTAATATATACTTCACCCTTATGTAAAAAATATTCTCTTTTCTTTAAAATACGCCGTGTAGCGTTATGTCCGTTCTGGTGGTCTACTAGTGACCATACTTACCGATCCCGCCCAGGGTCGGTGGATTTTTTTCCGGCGTAAAAATCCTATGTGCGGCTTCCTTCAGAAGGAAGGTAATGCCACGGTACCGTGTCATAGATTTATATCGGAACTGAACGCGCCATCTTGCGTCTGTGAGGCAAGTATTTTGAGCAGTGTTTAACGCCCGTTTTTACTACTGAAGCACCACAGGCGTTGCAAACTGATGATACATGATATGAAATGATGAATTGGAAAAGGAGTATTTTTTAAGGAAAGAAATGTTCCAGACCTAAGTTTAGGGTACCTCCCCGGCATTTGCCATTTATCAGGACTGAGGAAAACCTGGACGGTCCTGGCGGGATTCGAACCCCAGACCTCCCACTCACGAGTCACGCCTTAACGACCTCGGTCACGTGGCGGTAGTGTGGTTACCACTAGGCCACCAGGGCCGACTGCAGTTTTCTATTGTATATAAAGCCAAAAATCGATTTTTACCGAAAATATCTACCAAGTGTCCTTAACGACTGTCATTGTGAGATAGGACTATTGAATAACATTAAGAACATTTTTAGAAATTTTGAAAAATTTAAAAATTAAAGAACAAACTGGACTCAGGGTCCACCTTGTTTTTAAATTAATTACCTCTCTTCTTTAAACCTTTTAAACCATTTTTCGAGCTGTGCTATAACAGGGAATAAAAAGTTCTTCCTAGGCCTCAACTGACGAGACGAAAACAGAATGTCAGAGCAGCACGCTGTTCGTCTCCCCCATTTTGCTAAACACGTCTCACTTGCACACTTGTCACAGGCGGAAACCGAGAGTGACAAGTACCACATTAGGCTAACAAAATATTGAAAGCTAAATTTTACCACCACTGTAAAAAGTATTTATTGAACAGCCTACGTGTTAGAAGCATTGGAAATAAATGGATATTTATTTTATAAAATTGTTAATAAATTGCATAAACTCATTGTGGTTACCTGTTTCAAACGCGGATAGGAAAGGCTTTTTTTTTTTTTTTTAATCCAATCTTGTCGTTTCAGATATGAGAAGTTTGAAGGTGCTGAATTTTCATGTTTTGTATGATATGTTTGATTAATATAATTAAAATTAATTGAGGATTTGATCCGTTTTGCACACGATTTTCTTTTTAATAAAACTGAGTTATGTAGATATAAATTTTTATTGGCAAAAGATAATTATTATTAGATTATGACTATTAATAGTTTTATTTCATTATTAATGTCGCAAATACACTTGTGCATATTGCTACTTAAAATTGTATATGCAGTTTATAACATAACAAGGTGAAGAAAAAAAAATGATCACTAATTATGCAACAAATTACTGTTACTTTTTTAACCGTAATTGCAATATATTTATTTTTTCAAAAAAATTTAAACAATTATACAAAAAACTCGCGGTCCTGATTACAGGAAATTAAACGTTGAACATTTTGGAATAAACCACGATGTGCCGTTTAGAAACATATGATGCGGATCGTGGTGACCATTTTGAGATACTTTCTTTAGGGAAGGCACTGAAAAGTCGTGATATCCCGAAGAAATGTGTCTATGAGTTTCCAGATATCTCGTGTAACAGAAATGTGTCAGCTTCAATTAGAGAAACACGAAAACTAACAACGCGCCTGAGATAAAAAGGCTCGACCATTGCGGTTCACCAAACTGTGTGATCCGTAATCGGTTCTGGCAACGCTAGCTCGTCAAAAGTAATTTCCCAGCACGATAATAGCACGTGTAATAAATTTACTGGACAGCAAGTGTAGTGTTTATGAAATTATAATTTGCAGCGAACCAGATCTAAGCGCTGTTATCGAGTAATTGCCCACAGGACCCCAGGTTTGATTTCTGACCCTGTGGTTCCGCACTCAGTGTGGAACCTCAAGCCTGTTCAGGAATGTACTTGTTGATTCTTTGCAACCAGTGGCGCTAAGAGGCAAGCTTGATAAATTAGAGCACTAGTTCTTTTTTTCCCCCCGTCAGAACCAGGCCTATCATCTTGTTCTTTGATGACCCGCATACCTTCGTCTTCGTTTTGTAATGTTTCAGGAAGTATGGTGTCTTCGTCGGCGTGAAGAGAACATTTATTTTGAAGGGTCGTGGCTGAAATCTTAGCATGTCTTTATTCATTTGAACTATTTAACGAGGTTTTACATAAGAAACCGTTGCAAAAAAGAAGGCAATGAGCATTCAAGCGTTCAAACTCCCGCATAGGAAGATATATTCTTATGAAACATGACATTTTGATCTTATGATGTTTAGTTTAAATTGACTACGAGAGCGGTCTGTAAAGTTTTTGGCATCAATCGCAGGTGGCAATGAAATATTTATGTTAGTATCTGTCTTAAGCATTCATTTGTAATATCAAATCATTGTCAATATACCGGGTGTCTCACCGACACGCTCTTCGTCTTCAATGCTTTCTCTGCCCATTTGAAAAAGTTTGGCCCATTTTTAGCGGTAGAATATGAAGGGAGCGTTTCTCCATATATACCGTTCAATTGCTGTTTAATTTCATTTGGAGTAAGTGCTTCTTTTGTGGAGAACTTAATAACAGCTCGATACTCCATTTTGAACATGTCACGATCTTCTACACATAGCCTTCTTTATGCAACTATATCTGAACAACCGAACACAGCGGAGCGGAAGTTACAGCTGCAATTATTTACTTAACAGATAAGATATGACACCAGATAAGGATATTGTTAAGGCGATAATCCTTATCAGCAAGGCCGGAAACTTATGGACCTACCCTCGTAGGTCTGCAGGTAGCTGTATACACGATCTTTGAGTATCGCCACATGAAAAATTCACAAGGCGGGAGTCAGATCTGGGGACCTCTGAGGCCAACGGAGAAAAGTCCAGGCGTCCGGACTATAACAACCAATCCAACGATTGGGAAAGTTCGCCTTTATGTAGGAGTCTTTAGCAATTGCAGACGACACGGTCTCTGTTGGAGATGTTTTCTTAACACCTTCCACACTCATTGTTAGTTCTCGAGTCGCCCGCCCCTCAGATGTTTTAGAACTGCACGCGAAAACTGTTCTGACTCTCTACACATTCCCCTCTGACACACGCGGTCGTCCAGGGCTCTTTCCTTTACAGAGACACCCCGTCGTTTGGATCTGATAGTATCACATACGAATGTTGTTACCAGAAGGGACGTTAAGACCAAATCTTCGTCTATACGTCCTCTGAACTGGATTATGTTGCGCGATTTACAAGTCATAAAAAGGTTTTTGCACGCGAATTGTCTTATTTTGTTTATTTCGTTACTATGACTACAAAACAAAATCTGCGCATGTAGAATTGAAACTTCCACAGCATTTCTTCAATTTAACTTATGATTCAAAATTATATTGTATACCGCAAAGAAAAAAAGTATAAGTTTAAAACCACTATAATCATTTGTGTATACCCTGAACTATCCCATGCAGAAGAAATGCCTAATCGAAGTTGCTATCGATTATATTGTTACAAGGACTTCACTCAGGAAACAAATGACATGTGATATACAGAAGGCCTTGCATATAAACCCTATTAGTATTCTGCTATCATATGTGCATGTCTTCAATAACGTTTAAATAAACTATAATATTTGGAGAAAGCGGCACCTTATACATCAGATGTGACATGTGGATGTATCGTAGAAATATGATTCAGAACTAAGAATTCACCTTAAAAACCTTTACACCTCTCCATGTTTGCTTACATCCTCGGAAAATGATAATACATTATTATAATATCGGCATTTCCTCTGTGTTCAGGTACATAGGGACGTTCGTGTAGGCATCTATTACGTTACTGCTCCAAAATCCGCTTCTGTTGAATGTATGTCTCGAATCCATTTAACATATGTGCTCAATGAAGCGCTGTTAAACGTACAAGTTGCAGATTTGTTAATTAACACGTTATCCGTAATGCAAATGTGCTTGCTATTTTCAAAATAGACGTTATTTAAATATTTGTCACAGAAATAAAAGGTAATTATGTAGAATTCCACATTGAGTAAAATAAACGGTAAAATGTGACTCTGATTTACAGTTTTGCTTGTTTATTGGTAGTTTCTGAAAGAATATCAAGCTTTTGTATGAATTACTGTTTATCACTTTTTTTTTTCCCTAAAGCCCTACATTACGTTTTGATGAGATTGTATAACTTTTTTTTAAGTTTTATTACCCCTAAATTGAAGTGCGGAAGGGAGAGCTGAATATCGGAAAGATATGTGAGTGGTATCTTGCAAAATTAATAAAATAAATAATTATCTAAGAGCAAATTTCACCCCACAGTCTCGGGTCGTTAATTTTTCTGCATTCATTTTCTTGGCGGCATTTTATTACATAAAAACTGCTTAACAAAACCTGAAATAATAATAATAATAATAATAATAATAATAATAATAACGAAGAAAGAATTGTTGCTTTAGTATCAGTATTAATTATTATACTGTCGATATTTTTCGGTGCTTTTAGGATTTTCCAATACTAAGGAAGCATGGAATTTGGAGAATCTAGGGTCCTTTGGTCTGAATTATTCAGATAAATTCGATTCATATTCAAATTTTGTATTATTGTCGTAACCCATGCAACCAGAAAATTATGTGCAGACTTTAATTCACAACAGCGGGTAATGTCAACAGAATAAACAACCGCTACCAGCCCGGTGACTTAAGCTTTAGCATCAATAGTAAATACTTCGGAGTGCTTACGTTCGGCAATAATTGTTATTAGCAAAGCCCTGAAGTTAGGCAAAATGCTTTTTCTATATGGGTGGATATATTTAAGAGTCAGATAGGAAGTAATATGTTTCTGTGCATTTAGGGTTGGTGAGGCCAGTTTTTATTTTGTCCTTTTTGCTAGTTTGGCATATGTTGCCTATTTTAAGGTTTAAAACTGTTTTTGCCTGTTTTGAGTCGTTGGTTTTTTTTTCTGCAAATATTTGCGCATTTTAAACAGCACATAAAGAAATTCGATATGCCGAAGTGATAAAAGTTACAAAAACTATATGGCATGCTCACCTAACGAAAATATCTATTGATAATCTTGTGTGTGTGTGAATATATATATATATATATATATATATATATATACAAGATTCTCAATAGATATTTTCGTGTATATATATCTTTCTATTGCTCGATCGTCTCCGTATGGCTTATTGTTAAGGAAGCATTTTGTGTCCGGAAATAAGATTTTTTATTGTGCATATATCTGCAGGAATTTCAAAATAAACTTTGTCTGTTATTTAATGGCTTTCTCTTGAACTAGAGTTATCTTGTATATCTGAGGGTAATTACGGGTTCCACGTGAACGCTATATCATCGTCATCACCATTATCATCGTTGTGTTGCGAAGAAATAAACCCCAAGCAGGCCTTGTATGCTGGAATGCCCGCCACTGTGGGCATGCTCACGTAAATCGAGTTATAAAGAAATATTTCGTGGAATTCTATTCCTGGGATGCTAATGGCTATGTATAATTCAGAGGGGGCCGTGCCCTGTATCGTTTCGGGGAAACGCGCGCAGCCACCTTCACGCCGTAACGGAATAGTACCTAGAAAAATATGGCGCGCATTCCAGAGACCTTCGGATCATATCCCCGCCTCTTGCAGGTACACGAGATAGATAGACTGGGAAAATTTATTAGGCTCCAGCCGAACAACAAAACACGTTTATTTATTCATATCACGTACATAACCACCCCCCATTATCGCCTGGATTAGTTTATTAACATTGTTTTTTTTTATCGATTATTCCTTCCCTTCTGCGATTGTATTTCTTCTCACTAATTAGCAGGGCTCGCGTTTTTTATGCTAAAATACTTGAAGTATTTGACAAAATGCAATTTATTTAATTAAGTTTAATTTATTTTATGCCAAAATAAACAGCTCACAAATATAATTTCTACTAAGCCTCCTAAACTAATAAAGAATTACAGTACACAATGAGATTTATATTTAAATAACCACCTGAAATGGGTGACAGCACATTGATTTATACTGGAGAAAAAACAGCTCAGCAAATATATGCCTGTGCAATCTCGCAGTTACTTACTCAACGGATACAACACGTTTTAAATTTTAACCATACAGAGATGGTCAAACTATTAACACTGAAGTCTCAAACCCCTATTTATCTAATAAATTTTATACATGAACTCAGAAATGTATATATAAGAAGTACAACCATGAATCAAAACGTTGTATACATTCCTTTGTGCGAAATGGAACATTTTGTCTTCGACCTGTGTTTAGCACTTTTCGTCATGGTGCCATATGTTTATAAGTGTCGCTTAGTTGTAATTTTTTTTTCTTCTGTTTCACAGTGGACCACAAATTATTGACCAGGCTCATGTCCTCACCAACGAAATTTGAAAAAAAAAAATCCGCCACGCAGGAACTGCACAAACTAAGTGAATTCCTCATCAAGTGGAACAACTTTAAAAAAGAATATAAAATCCAATTAATGGCCTTATTAATTAATGAATTAAGTTGTGGCATTACTGTGTTTTAATTAACATGACAAACTCTAACGTTAATTAATAAAATATAAACTGAACTATTATACATTACTTAACTAGTTTGTTTTTCTTTTTCCTTTAAAATCGCTTGGTAATAAATGTCTATAGTGAAATTACTTTAATTTTAAAACTAAGGGAACAAAATTAGTATTCTTGCAATCTGTAAATATTATAAAAAAGAAGTTACATTTTTAGAATTATTATTATTCTTATTGATATTAAATTACACAAATTATTAGTTTTATTACCTAAATTAAATATATGATCTTGACAGATAAAGGTATACTGTGCAGGTATTTTTAAACCTTTTTTAATGTAATCATGTTTATGAACTGAGCTCATGGTATCGTCTTTACATTCATTAAAATAGATAAAAATATATTTCGAGTTACATTGTGTATTTAAGAAGTTTATACATATCAATAAAACAAAAATATTACCATTGAAAACAAAGCAAATATACACAATCAACAATAAACAATCGAAAGTTACATTAGTTTTCATTGAATTTGAAATTTGATTTAAATTTAAATTTTATTGTAGTTAAAACAAAGTTTTCTGAAGGTTATTGCAGAGGACTATTGCATACAAATATAATTCTCATATGCATTGTTAAAATATCGTTATAGGCTGAGTTAATTTATTCTTTTATTTTGAAACAGTTGAGAGAAACTTAAACACTAGAACGTTTTTAAATTTCGGTTTAAAGATATACCCCTAATCCTAATGCTCCGCTTTCTCTGATTTTCAAAAACTATTTTTCTTGTTTTATTTAAATGGAATATGCCTAATTTCGTTATGAAAAAAATTAATATCGGTGCCGCTAGAGCGATTTTTAAATTTGGGGTTTCAGATGAACTTTCACTTTTAATTGGTTGAGTAATTTTCAGAAAATATTTTTATTAATTTATTTCAATGGCATATTACGAGATTCATTAAGAAAAAACAAAAATTTCGATAGCTAGAGCGATTTTTATTTTTTCGCTGTAAGTTAACCCCCACGTCCAATGATCCAATTTTGCTGGTTAACGAATTCAATGAATTGTTTGTTAATTAATGATTACAAGTCTAATTTCGTTGTTAAAAACAAAAATTGTGGCCTCTAGAGCGTTAACAGACACATATATCCATTATCATATTCGATGCCTAGTAAATACAATCGATGGAAATTTAAAGAATTTTTTTTTCCAAAATCTAATCATGGGTACAACCGCAAGAACTAAATTTCTTCGAAATTTGCTAAAATCCAAGTCATGTAGGAACTGTGTTATTTTCGTTGACTTTGTGACACGTTACGCCATCGGGCATGAAGACACGTGGGTTTTCTCCGAACCAGTCGCTTTACCTTTCAGTATCATGGACGGACATAACACCCCAGATCATCATTTTTGTTGGGTGTTTTACAGTTGATTACGCGCACTGAGAATGAAATTCTTCTTCAGGTGTTCTCCGGACACATTGACTGCTTTCTTCAGTGACTTCAAAATGTTGATTCATCCTGAAGCCCTTATGGAAATGGAAGACATTAATATTAGATATCCAATATCAGTAATTAAGAGTAACTAGTCCCAAATAATATCTCCATGAAGATTATCAATAAGACTAAAGGCATCTTTTCCAGTCACTAGAAGAACAATCTTTAAATCAAATGTCCAGTCCGGCCTCTTTCTTGTCTTATCTGGAGTGAGATTTTCTTTTCTTCTGGGCCAAGTCGCCATTGCACAGAGTTCTGACGGTTCTTACTGATATTTCAATACAATTAAAATATTCTTCGTCTCTCTGCTAGTAACTTTTCGGTTTTTACATGTTTCTGACATCAGTACCTCTAGGACTCAACTTTTTCGACCACGTTTCCCTATACGCTGTGTCTTATTGTTTTCATCCATTTTTTTAATTCTACTCACAGATTTTGTGTCATTTTGAGCCTCTTTGCTATTTCCTAGTGATGCCAATTTTTCTTGGTGGCAACTCACATTTACTCTCCATAACTTCAAATTTCTTTCAACGCTAAATTTTACAAGCTTTCCTGTATTCCACATAATAAATATGGCTTTAAATGCTTGAATATAGTGTAAAGGAAACCTATTAACAAAATTAAACCAAATTTTCTGGAGATAAACTTTCATAATCTGGAAATTTCTTGTTTCCAAGAAATATGTTATGATAATTCGTAGCGTTTTTTAATTGAGACAAAAAATTACTTGAGATGAGTAGCATAAAGAAATTAACCAGCAATATATTCTCTAAACGCCGAGGTAATTTCTTGACTGTACGTCTTTGTTGGTGTGGGCTGAAGAAATCTTCAAGTCAAGTTTGTAAAGCATCTTCGATATCGAAGGAGTTCCCTCGAAGATTGTTGGATAGAGAACGAAATAGCTGAAAGTCTGAAGATGCAACATCGAGAGCAAGCTTCAGGATAGCTGCTTTCGTCTTGTACATGACGCCTTCTCTATCCCACTGGATGGATAACATCATCTTCTGTGGATGAGCAGACATTTTTGTACGGGGTGATGTTTTTTTGTTAGGACTCAACCATTTCTTTCTTTTCTTAGTGTTGACACAGGGTTAGGTCGAGTGACAATGGAGGCCACAGAAGAGGAGGATAGTCATATATAGTAGCATGTTCCATTCAACGACGAGGAATTTCAGCATCGAGATACTAATTGACTCCATGATAAAAATGAGGTGGATCCCTATCTTATTGATAAATAAAGCCCTGGCTATCTGGATGTACTTGTGGCATTAGCCACTGTTGAAGCATGTGCAGGTACAGTGGGTTGATAACACATTTTTCCTCAAAGAAAGAAGTAGCACATCACAACGGCAGGGTTTTCCATGCCCCAGATACGTACATTGTGACGGTTCACTTTGCCGGACATACAAAACGTCACCAAAATCAGCTTCTTAGCTAAATCGTCTCGTTCTTGCCTCTCTTGAAAATCAACGCAGAATTGAAGACGACGATTGTGATCCTCGGGACTCAGCGCCTGCAACAGCTGTATCCGGTATGTTTCACTTTAAGTCATTGACGTAATATACACCAGACAGTTGACTGCGGAATCTGCAATTCCGCAGTCAACTCGCGCGAAGTGTCCACTTTTTAGAGATCCTGAAAAATGCTTTCCGGACACGCGCAACGGCCTCAACCCACACTCTGGGCCGACTTGTTCGCGTCCATCACATAAGCAGCCAGTCGCTTAAAACTTTTTGTAATATGCGCGAATTGTTTTGGCTATAGATGGTTCTTGTTTATGCTTGGTACGAAGTCAACGTTGTGCGCCACAGCGGACTTACATTTATCGAATTGCAACATTTAGAAAGCTTTATGTGCACCAGTAAATGCCATGTTTTTGCAGTGACTGCTTTCCAGCGGTTAAATCTACACATAAGCCATGGCGCCTATTGTGAATGCAAATTGTAGAAGTATTCTTTCCATTGATATGAATGTTTCTGCTATGTCTATCATGCGTTTCTGTTCTATCGACCACCGAAACTAAGGAAGGACTTTACATTCAACCTGCATTCTATCGCCACGGGAGACCGAGGTCTTTAAGACGGGGACTTGTTTCCCACCAGGACCGTCTTCTTTCACTGAGATTTCTACCAGATTTCCCACAGTCCTCATAAATGGCAAATGCTAGGAAGATGCCCTAAATTTAGGCCTATAACGAACGCTTCCTTGCTTTTAAACATATCCTTTCCAAGTTTATCATTTAATTTCATGTATCATCAGTGCCCATCGTCTGTGATCTCCAGAAGTTAAAACAGACGTTAAACAATATTATATAAAAAAAAAACTGTACTCTCCAATGAAAATGAAGAAAACAGGAATATTGACTTGAATGTCGCCGCTGAGTGCCTGTCGAGTAGGCAACGGCGCTTTGAAAGATTGTGAGGTAGGTCCTTTGTAATTATTATTGCATTTAATATGCGTAGTTATGAAATATGTGTTGTTAACATGGCGATACAATATCTTTTAATGCAAGCAGATATCAGAAGGGGACAGGGAGATCCCATACTTTCTTAGCTATGCTGCTGGTTTCATGGAACGAAAGATTTGAACACTGGTTTGCTGACAAAGTGTGAAGTGCCATGAGATACAGTAACTTTGTTCACGGTAGGCTGCAAGCTCCGTACGCGAAAACGGAACTTGGAAGTCAGGAGAGAGAATACTTGCGTCGGGTTCTTCACACCGAGAACTGGGACTCCAGAACTGAAGTGTATAATTTGCGATGGCTGGCAGTACGTGAGTGCACGTGTCCGCACATAACTGTTCCTCAACTTCCGTCCCGCCCTTTGTAACGAGCTCTAACAACGGAGAAGTCTGTCGCATTGTTTCACGTGCTGTCTGAGGATTCCACTGGGAAAACCACGTCCAGATATGCTTCCTCCTGGTCCTCGATATGTTTGCGATAACGATATCGGTCGTTCGCCCTCTTCTTTTCGCCACTTAGTCGTTTGGGCAGACTGTTTACCAGATTGTTCAATACGTGATGCAACAGCGCCACCTACAGTGCTCAAGAAGAAGCGTTAGATAGCACTGGACATGCTCTGAAACGTTTCCCCAAATAATCATTTGAACGCCTTTCTCAGCAAATGTGGGCTTCCTATTCCTCTGCTCGAACTGAAGTTACTGTAGTGCAAGAATCGGGTGAACCTGCATCCAGGAGTAGATTTTGCGAATGGATTTTTATAGTGTACATGACGGAGAAATTGGCCCTAATGTACCTTTCTTTAAGGACGAAACTTGGCTTCACTGAAGTGAATATGTTAATTCTCAAAATAACAGCTATTGAGTTCAGAAAAACCTACCTGTGCCACGAGACTTCTGCATGATATATAGATAGATGTACAGGTGTTGCCAAAAATGTATACACACTTCAACCATAAAAAACTATGTTAATATAACAAAACTGAATTCACACAAACAGAAAATCATCTTAGACTTTTACAGTAACAACAGTTGCTCAAAATGCCCACTATCGACGTCGATACACTTCTGAGTACGTTGAACTACTGATTGAGCAACGTTTGCGAAAGTGTCCTCAGCGATTGCAGCACCGTTTCAATTTCTTCCCGAAGTGCTGCCAGTTTTCTACGGTATACAACACCCTTAAGAGTTCCCCATAGGCAGAAGTCCAACGCAGGTAGATCCAGAGAACGGTTCTGTTCTGCGCACACGTCTCCATTGCCTTTGAACTTCAACAGCATTCTCTGTTTTCCACTACCACTTCAAATTTGCTTACCGCTGTTCAAACGATAATCTTGGTTCCATTTTGTTGTAGCAACGCTAGCATAACGTAATGTGAGTCACATCTGTTTACAGAGCATCACACTGCACATTACTGTTATTTTTCGGTCGAACTTTGAAATATGTTAAGTAGATATGCACTGTGAAAGTGTGCATACGTTATATATATTAGAGAAACAGAAACCACAGTGATAGGTATGTGCGTGAATTAACTTTGACGGAACCTAAGTTTTCGGCTTCCCAACAGACTCTGCAACAACACATGTAGTTCCTTGTCTCCTTGCATGCGATTCATGAAATACCGACGATAGAGTTATCACTAATAACATATGGCCCCCCTCTGTCCCCCGATGTAACGCCGTCGGATTTTTGTCTCTGGGGGGCATTAAAGGAAAAAGTGTACAAGATATTACATTAACTGAAAAATGACATTCGGGAAGCAATGCCTTGCATTTCTCAGAGGGAACTGCAGAGGTTAATTTTATATGCTGATGTCAGAAGTGTATGGAAAATGAAGGGAGGCAGTTTAATGCTTTACATATAAAATCGTTCTTTCCCTTCCTCTCGACCCCATTTCTTCCTCATTTTATTTATAGATATATGCAAATGTAAACTTATAATACATAACAATTGTTGCTTAATAGTAGCATATACATGTTCCCTTATTCCAGAAATCTATTTCGCTGTTTATTTTACATATGCTCTTACGTAATTTTATAACACATGAACCAATATCTTCTTGCTTTATAATGGTGAGTTTATATACCTTTTAAGTGTTTAAATGTTTATAGTAACTTACGTTACAATCATAGCTGCTGACTATCTGACTTCCGTTCACGGCGATACTACGAGGGTCGCCCACATTTTTTTTCAACAATTATTTATTCCACAAAATGTGAATTACACACATGAAAGAATGATATTTTATTTATATACCGCATTTTTTCACGTAATCTCCTTCCAGTTCTAGCCCCACCTCCATCGAGACACAAGGGCGTGTATACCCTGTCGGTATCAATCCTTGTTTTGATTGCGAAGTCATTTCTTCCTCGTCATCCTCAAAATGTCTTCTGCGAATGCCATCCATTAATGGCCCAAATAAGTGGTTGGGGTAACACTATAATACCTGTTTCGTGATGTGTTCAGAAGCCCTAAAACTTGTGTAAGGCCGAACGTTATCGTGTTGAATCAAAACATCTCCTGGGCTGTTATGACGCCGACGTCGCTGAAAGTGCTTCTTGAGTTTGGTTAATGTGTCGACGTATGCTTCTGAATTAATGGTACTCACATCAATGAGAATCACACCCTCACAGTGATCATGACCTTACCGGCGGAAGCAGTTGCTTTGAGACAGCGAGAATGATGTCATGTCGTTTTGTTTCGGCTGAAAATGGTGAACCCAGGTTTCATCACGTGTCACAATCCGGGACAAGAAGACCTCCCCCTCAGCTTCAAAACGTTGCAACAACTCAAAAGAAATGTTTTTTCTGTGAGGTTTGTGTTGTGCCGTAAGACAGCGCGGAACCATCTTGCACACAATTTTGCGTAATCAAGAGCGCGGATAATTGCATCCGCTCTTCCTTTGCTGATTGACAGCTTCAGCGCCAACTGCCGTTCCTCGCGAATTAGAACATCAGCAAGCTGCAACATGTCAGGTGTGACCCCGCCCGCAGCTCTGCCGAACCGGCTTCTGATGCCCAGCGACCAACTGCAGATGCTCCATAGACTTCACACAAACGTCTGTGAATATTCCCCACAGTTTCTTTCTCCGCAGTGACGACACGCTGCTTGCAACTACGTCACTTACAGACGCCATTTTGAAACATTGCTGCTGCTACGCTATCTGTCGGAGGAAACGGAAATTTTGCGCGCGCACTCAGGAAGCTTCAAATAATTCATACCTAACGTTTCGCATTCGTAACATTGTTGTCGACTGAGGGAAAAAAATATGGGGCGTTACTTTCTGAGTCACCCTCGTAGCTTGAACGGACCAGCCGGCTTTTACGCGTGTAGCGGTCCTGCCAAGGAAAACTCGCTCATTATTCTCATCAGTAAGCATAGAAACTAAGTGTATGTAGACATGTTTTTGTTTCAGCCTTAACATTGTAGAACTCCGGCCTCAACATTTGCCCCAAAATCAAACAATGTTCAAGTTAGGTTTCGTTTACCATAATAATTACTTAAATTATGGAACTTTGCATAAGGAGGCTAATGTGAATCTTCTTACTTGTAATATGGACTATCCGATCCTGCAAGTACACATTTTCCACAGGGATAAAAAACACTAATGTGAATTCGTAGCCGGTTTGCGCTCAGGGAAGCAAAAAGACGCAAACTTGTTCTATATAGCGTAATTATAAGGAGTTTCAAAACAACTTCATCGCTGTATCAGACAAAAGGTATGAAAGTATGAGAATTCCAGAAAATCCACGCAGATGATAATAATGACATGTTTATGTCGGTGTTTCATTTTAATACTAATCTGTTGCACTTAACAACAGTTTTAAGACTTTCAGCCGCTTACATATGTGAAATGACTGCTTTTTTGCTGCAAAGGAATTCACTAACGCTTATTTTTTATTTTCCTTTATTATCTACACTACTTTTTGCTTTTACTTTGTTCTTAAACACATAGATATGTTTAATGTCTTACAGATTTCCAGAATATATGACTGACAACATATTTTCACTTTAATAAATATTTTTTCAGGAAAAATCCAATAATCTATAAATGATACGCAATTATTCATAAGGGTTCGCTTTCTTGGAATTAGTAGAAGATTCTATTAATTTCTGTTCGAGTATCAGTAGCGGGTTAAACACCATGGACATATCTGGAGAAAGTGTTAGTTTTAATATTTTCACACACTCTAAGCTGGTGAAAGCAGCATCTGGTTTAGGCGGGAGCCTATGGCGTCTCTGCTCAGGGTCTTAAGATTCTGAAATTCGAGTTCAAGAAGTCCATGAAAAAACAACGAAGACATAACTTTTTTTAAAAAATAGTGTTTTGTTTCTCATCATAATTTCCTTTCAAATCTATACACTTATTCGAATGATATTCTAATTTGTTTATTCCGTGCGATTTCTTCAGCTCTGCAAAAAACGCATTTGTATCAATGATAACCTCTTCATTTGAAGGGAATTCTCTTCCTACTAGCTATTTCTGCATGTTGGAGAACAAGAAATAGTTCAAGGGAGCCAAATCCAGAGAGTAAGGGGGATGAGGAAGAATTTCGCTCCAATAATTTTGTGTGCTGGCGCATTATCGTGATGTATAGGATTTTTCTTCGCCAAATGAGGACGATTGTTTTTGACCGCGTCGTTTAATTGTTTCAGTGGCATAGTGTAATATTTACCGCTTATGTTTTTTTTTTTTTTTCTTTTCTAAAAATTACGCTACGGCATTCCCTCTCCCCCTACCCAAAAACGCTGTAGGTGGCCGTTAGGTTTGCTTTTCCAGGTTTTTCTCAGACCTCGTAAATGGCAAGGTATCCTAAACTTAGGCCTAGAACGCGACCTTCTTAATTCAATGTATCACCAGAAGATATCGCCTCTGATCCCTCAGCAGTAAAAATACACTAGAAAATACAAAAACGCCCATGCGGAACATTTTTAACACAATTATTAATGAGAGGAGTGGGGTTGGATTGTTTGGGGCTGAGGCCGTTATACTGGCTCATGGTACATAGGCCCCCTAGGGGCACCTCCGGGAGGAAAGGCTGAGATGAAAAATACACGGGCGGCCAAGAATTCGAGGCGTTTCTACGCCGGCGGTACCCGCGAGAGTTATTCCCGATCCACCGAGGTAGCACGCGAATTGTCCCAGGTGTACAAACCTGGACAGAGCGAGGAGAAATGACTGGTGCATTTGAAATGTGGGGGGGAAGTAACGGTGTTAAAAAGAGAGGGCGAAAAACAAATAATGCTGAAAATGATAAGGAACAAGAAAACACTGGTTGGGCCAGAAGAAACTGCCTGCTGAAGGGGGCATTAGAAAGAATGGTGACTGGGAGAAAGATACGAGACAGAAAACTGGTATACGATAGTTAGACAGCGAAATGTCAGGCATATATATTTATTATTTTTTTTAATACTTGTGGTGAATAAAATCAGAGTATTTGTGTTCTGCGGCCTTGAAAGCTTAACTTTTGCAGTTTTATAGTACATATAAATGCCTATTTCGACGTTAGCGCTCATTCCTGAGTTTCTTGTTTAAATAATGGATCTTAAACTGCAAACTTAACAAAATCATATATTTGGTAATGTATACAGAGTGGCGCAAAAGTAACTACACACTTACTGAATTACAAAGGAGTGCACTTTTTTATGTTCAAACTGTTTCCTTTCTGCACTAATGCACCGTAGGACACTCTGACACACACGCGACACGGCTGAATGTTGTTGTCCAGATTGTGGAAGGCATCCTCAATGTAAATAGTCAGCTCTTCAATAGTTTGTGGTTTCTTTCCATAGACTTCGTCTTTAACTATACCCCGAACGAAGAAATATATTGGGTTAAGACCAGGGGCTCGTGGTGGACATTGAAGCACGAAGCCCAAGCACTCTTCTATTGAAAAAGTTATCAGCGCACATCCGAACTGTAACATAATACACAGGAGCTCCATCGTGCTGGAAGTAGAGTTGATCAAGTTGTCCAAATGCATGATGAATCCTGGTGTAACATCTTGAAATAGACCCAAGTAATTGTTACCATCGAGGTTTCCGTCAATAAAGCGCTGCTCAATTACATCATGTACCGATATTGCACCCCACACACGCCGGGCTGCTATAGCGCTTGCTCCAAAACAACATGATCGTTTACCATGTACCAATAAGTACGGTTTACATGTCCTGATTACTTAAAGATGGCCTCATCCGACCACACAGTGAGTGCTTGGAACGAAATTGGGGTCATATAGATACTGATCCCGCATAATCTCACAAAACGTCTGGATCATGCAACAAACCAAGTGTCAGACGTGGAATGTACACTTTGAACTTCAGCTTATGCAATGTCCTTTGGATTGACGTAACATTGCAGGAAATTCTGCCGCTAATCGTCTGTGAACTATCTTGGACAAGTCGTAACATTGAGTTCACTTTGCTCAGTCCGTGCTGTCCTAGGTCGCTCACTACGACATACATTCAAAACAGAATCTTCAATTTCAAAGTTGTCAATTACATCTTGAACAGCCTTACGTGATGATAGTTCTGACTCGAAATCTTCTCTCCATTCCCTCAGTTCAGCACTTAAAGCTCGTTAGTAACCGATCTTTACAGCAAAAATTCTTTCCCCTTTCGTTAACATTTTCAACTGTTAGTTACGATACATTTTCTGTTTCCTGTTCTTCCCCATGACGGTATTACCAACCTAGAAACATATCTACAGTACATTTAAAAACAAATAAAGAAGGAAAAGGTTTTGAACATAATACAAAAAGAAGTGAAATCATATTTTAACTGAAATTCGCTGAGTGTGTAGTTACTTTTGCGCCACCCTGTATATTATAATTTTTATGTTCTTTGATTTAATTCCGTCTGGTTGAAAGTGAGGACTTGAACAAAGCAAAAAATGTGCCATCTCACGTTTCAAACCTACTCCACTGCCCTATCTTTTGCATTTGCTTTAAAATGACTAACATAATTAAATAAAGGTTGTGTATATTGTTCGTAGATTTTGAAAAGGTTTTTGATACAATAAATCGGGAATCACTGTGACTAAAATGGGTGAAAGGGAACTAGTAATAGATGTATGAGAATACTACTAAGAATACATACACATAATGTTTTTGTATAAAGATTTCAAATAACAACGCGATTAAAACTATAAAAAACAATATAGAGTTTAGGCAAGGCTGTAAGCTAAGGCCTTTACTTTTTTAATTTGTTCATTGATGATATTCTAAGTATTGAGTTTAGTAAAAAAAAAGTATGATGCTTAAAAAGAGTAGCAAGTTAAGGAAAGATGAGAACTGGTATTGGCAAGGAAGAGAAATTGAGGTGGTTAATAAATTTAATCCTATTTAATTGGGAGTAAGATTAAATAGTAAGGTGGATGGAGTGAGCAGAAGAAAAGGATACTAGTTAAAGGAAAACTCTCCTTGAAAGCCATAAAGACATGTTTAGAGAAAATACTAGGGATGCAAATAAAATGATATGGCAGTAGTTGAGGTTAGAGATGCTTTATGGAGTGTGAGATTTGAGATGTAGAGCAGGGGTGGACAAATGTGAACATGATCCACAAGATCTTTTGTAAACAAATCTTGGACTTGCCTTGAGCTTATCCGCCCAATGGTGTTGCATAAGTAGAGGTAGGAAGAATTGGCAACAAAGGGGGAATTCTGGAAAGAGTATTGAATATTGGTTTAGAATTAGAAATTTAGATGATCAAAACAGCTTATTACATCAGTGTCTGAAAGCCCAGGAAAGGTTAAATCAAGGTGAAACTTGGATTGAGGAAATCCTACAAAAAGTTGATTTTGGAGAAATTTGGTGAGCTAGAGAATCATTAGAAAGTTATTTCTGGAGAGAAGTTAAAGTAAGAGTTTAAAATACTGAAAGGCAAGATATGTTCCTCAGTTTTAATATCAAAACTTTATTGAGTATATATAGTGATTTGAAATCAGTTTGCAGTAGAGAAGATATGTTCATTAGTGAGACAAAGCAGCAAGATAAGATTTTGCATGGGCTAGAACGGGGTTGGGGGTTATGAAATTGAAAGGGTTAAGAATAAGGAGGAATTTAGAAAAATTTCCAGCATAACCGAAAGGATAATAATTGGCATATACTGTTAGCATATGTTCTTGTTGATCCGGTTTATTTGTGGAACAGCTCAGGTCATCAGCGTCCCATTCAATTCAGGGCGTGAAACGGTCGACAAATTTTGCTCAGATGTCTCTTCTTTCAGGCTTGAGGTTCTTGTAGGACACGGAACACGGCTTTACTTGCCTTCCGAAGGAAGCCATACTTAGGATTTTTTCGTCCGAAAAAAATCCACCTGTCCTGGCCGGGTTTGAACACACCATCTTGGGTTTAGAAGGCAAGTATGGTTACCACTACACCACCAGGGTCGACTGTTAGCATATGAAGAAACCATAGCTCTTAGAGAGAAACTAAAAATAAAGAAATAATTGAATTTGCCAAGAAAAATCAGGAGGAAAAAATGATGATTGTAAAATCAAAAAACAATATGAAGGAAATAGCAAATTAGTTTTGGTAAAGTTAAATGTTTAGATATTTGTTTGTTTGTTAAAGGGTAAATTTAGAATTAGCTGGTTGCATTTAGTTATTTTCATTAATAGTTGGTTAGCTTAATAGTCTGGTCCCTTGGATGTTTTAGTAGGTAACTACTGACGAACCGGAGACTAGAGTTCAAGTAAATAGTTTGTGTTTGCTGGAATAAATATTTTTGAGTAGTGATTAACGCCCTGAGGCACCACAGGCGGTGGACACCGATGATACATGAGATGAAATGATATATTGAGAAGAGATTTTTTTAAAGGAAGGAAACGATCAAGGCCTTTAGGGTACCTCCCCGGCATTTGCCATTTATGAGTATAGGAGAAAACCGGGAAAAAACCTGTCAGGCGGGATTCGAACCCCAGACCTCCCTTTCACGAGTCCGCGCCTTAACGACCTCGGCCACCCGTGGTGGTCATTCATTCGTAAAAAATTAAGTATATTATTTTAAAATACAGAAAATGCAAACTTGGAAAGTTTATAATTTTTACTCTTTACGGAGTCACATAATGCATTGTATCATTCTATCATCAGATTTCTCGGTCCCCACTGAAATTTTCCTTTTGTATAAACATATGTTTAAGCTTACAAGAATGTAAAGTGCATGGAACCTTAGAAAAGTTGTCATGGAGGTACCAGGTAATCACATGACAGCAAAGAGCTACATTACGCGATTTGCGTTGCTCGATGAACGAACGATTCTTTCCGCCTTGACTCATACTTAATGGTTTGTAAACACTGCTAAGTGAAGTTCAAAGGCTGTCTTCCCTGGCGGCGGGTTTTTGAACCGCGGGACCTCCTAGAGAGCAGACCACCTCCGACATCCATTCAACGCACTTGAAGTATACCTAAAATGCTGTTTAAATACCTATAAATTCTGCCATGTCCTATTATTTATCGGCTGGAATATTCCCATGTACAGGCCTCGAAGACGTTTGGGATTATGATAGGTTAGTCCAACGCATTCCTTTAGCCGGGGTCAAAGCACATTCTAGAGAAAATAATAAAATGTTTCGAAATCCAGCATTGTTGTTCGGTACTGTACATAGTGCTGTCACCGCAGTAAGTACCTTTCAGGTCAAGTAGGGGTCACCACTTTTTCGTGCACATTTTTTTCCCCTAAATACTTTCTCTGTCATGTCAAATATAGCACCAACTTCTTGCAGGTCACGGAAAAGACCAGTTTCTATATCAACATGTCAGACACACAGCTGACGTTGTTCCTTTCACGAAATACCGAAAAAAAGTTTATATTTTTACTTAAATATTTTCACATATACCTATTTTAGTTGTTTCTGCAATCCTTAGTAGCTGTTCGTTTATTTGTCTTTAAAAGACACATTGAAAACGTCTGAGCATTGTATAATAACAGAAAATGTTATAAATTCTACCTCCTTAGGGAATTAGTTGTCTTGCTTTGAAAAACTTGTTGCAACTTTGTTAGATGATTGCATTTCTTTACACGGGAAGAACGAATGTTGACCTATCTTTTGATTTTTCTTTTTCTTTTTCTGAATCCAATTGTCCATTAGTTGCAATAAAATCTTTATATATAATAAAAAGACAAATAGAGTAAATCTTTAGTATTAGGTAAATTTCTGATGCAAGTGAGAAAGCAGAGTACGTGCTATACATAAAGTGGCTTCTTTATTTCTTCTTTTGGAGGTGTTTATATTTTTAAATTATTTTATTAGTTATATTTATTTTATTTGGATATATATGTTTGTTTTATAGTTAATAATGACATATCTAATGGAATATTTTGTATTAAATCAAAGAGACCTAGTGTATTATAAAGACCTGTGCGTCTTTTTAAGTTGTATTTTATTGGTGCAAATGAAATACTTTGAATAGGTCTGTCTTCCCGTTTACCAATGCTTGGCAACGGCAGTGCATAGCTACACAATGTGGAGAATGTATTATAGCTACTTTTTACTACCACCTATCAGAAGTTTGCTTGTATTTTTTTTATCTATCCTTTTATTTGTTTTAATATTTTTATTCCTTCTTTTTTCATTAATTGGGACTAATATATTTTAATAACTATTATTATACAAATATTAGTATTCTGCATGGTATCATTTAATGTAATATTGGTTTAGGGGGAAAAAAATCTTTAAAAGAAACAAGGTTAGTAAGACTTCGGTAATCATTCGTGTCGAATCGAAAAGTTTTGTTCGTAGAACGAGCACTTGCTCGCGTGGCGACTGTTTTGCACATTAGTTCAGGTACTCGCCACAAAACTGTACGTGAGACAATCAGACCAAAGCTTGTGGTTTCCTAGCTTTGGTAGTGACCTTTCTTAATACTCCAGTGTCCAGTCGATGATTAAACGTGGGAGAAGGCCGATATATGGGTTAGAATATATTCTTTTATAAATAAAAGAATCGCTATTTGCAAAACAAATATGTACCCGAAACAAATTGTTTTTCTAGGTTGTTTATTAAACTAAGTGAAGTGCTGATAATAAGTTTCTTTAATGTAGCCAAAGAAGAAACTAACAAAAAGTACGTAAAAGTTAAAAAATAATAAAAAAAAGAGCATTAGCGAATCCACGTCTAATTCCAAAAAGTTCGTCACGCAGCAACTGCGTAAACTAAGTGAATACCTCAGCAAGTCAAGTTTATGAAGAGTATTATAGGTCAGGAGAACTTTTTGAAGGTATTCTCCCCCTTCTAATGGTCCGAATTCCCTGATTTTCATAAAATATTTTTCCTATTTTATTTAAAAGATATATACCGAGTTTCGTTGCGAAAAAGCACATATTGGTGCCGCTAGAGTGATTTTTGTTTTGGGTTTCAGGTAAAGTCCCACTTTAAATAATCTAATTTCCCCGATTTTCATAAAATATTACTCTTATTTTATTTCAATGACATTCGCCGAGTTTCGTTCGATAACAGACAAAAATTGCGGCCGCTAGAGCGTTAACATATATTATTTTCATCGTCATTTTTGGTGCCTAGTAAGTAAAATGAAAAAAAAATCCAAAAATCTTTTCACCGTAATATTCCGAGTTCGCTAAAAGTGAAGTATATTTACAAAATGTATATAAAGACCCTGCTGAAAAAGAACAAGAGGAAAACTTTAGGAAAGAAATAAAAAGTTACAAATGCTAGAACCAATAATAATACAAGATTCTGATTGTTGATTTGTTTTATTTATGGACGCGCTTTAACAGCTCAGGTCACCAGCGTCCCATTCAATTCAGGGTGTGAAACAGCCGACAAATTTTGCTCAGAGGCTTCTTTCAGGCTTGAGGTTCTTTATAGTGCCGTAAATCTACGACATGGGACCCAAAACTTTACTTCCCTTCCGAAGCAAATCATGCTTAGAATCATCGCCCCTGGCCGGGATTGAACCCGCGATCTTGAATCTACTAGGCAACTTACATCAACAGAATTCATATCAAATCTACAGATTAAAAGACGCAAACAATGGGGTTGAATACCATGGCTACCAAACCCATCACCTATCCACGGTGTTATTTGAAGCCATAACTTGTGTGAATTTATAAAACGCTGTATAAACTAAAACTAATAACTTACCAAGTTACCAAGGTAACGCCTTGTTTGGCATACTATAAAATAGAATACTAGGAACCTACCTATGTATGTGCGCCTGTTTCAGGTCATTAAGTTTTAATTAACACTGCGCATCATAAAAAAGTGTTTTTAAAGAGAGCGGCGGCACTAGAATCTGCTCTTTATAATAGCATTTGGTACACTCGCGGAAATATGAAAAGATTATTTGCCAAATATCTGGGATTACATCCGTCTTAAGAAGTAAGAATACATTAAAATATAAATCACTATAAAAGTATTTCCGTCCTTAAAACAGTAAATGTTTATTAGCTTTAAAGTCAGAAAAGTTAAAATGGTTAAAAAAAATGAATGTAAATAGGTCTATTAAATGTAAACAGTTCAGAGACCAGAAAGTATAATTGCAAAATTATTATCTCAAAAGCAATATTCATTACTGTTAATGTATTTATCTCAATAAGAACAGGCGGTGAATCTCATTCTTGTAGTATGCAAATAAATTCAGGGCCTCACCAAGCAGCACACGCCTCATCAGTTTTAAGTGGGCGTGTATAGAAGTTTGACTCATCTCCACCAAAACACAAATTTCTTGCACTGTAACCCGTCAATTTTACCGCATAGGGCCATCCATTCGCATAAATGAGGCGATGGGTGTGTCTTTGATGCGGATCATCTTGCAGTAACACGCGTCGGTCTCGGAATCTCCTATTGCACCACACCACACGTAAACATGACAAGCTCTGTTTCACCATACACAACAGACATTGCTATTGTAGGTATTGCAAAGCTCACCTCCAGCGCACTTAACAAACAACGCGTGTGCAGTAAACCTACTTCCGCCACAAATGGCAGTATTGTCAGTAAACAACAGCGTTATCAAAGTTATCAACGTTTTATGGATAATAACTCGCAGCATTTGACTCTCCCTCCTAGGTTGGCAATACTGAGCTCAGCCATATGATCGCGAAGGAGAGGCGTTAATGCACCGGAAGAGAAATTTTCCGCAACTGAGCTAAGATCAAGAACCAAATATTGGTGAACTGCTTAAGCACGAGAACTTTGGAGTATTATTTTGGAAAATCTTCAAGTCTGTTATTCATAACCTCTTGGGTATGCGAGTAGATAAAACAGTTAACTTTGACAGTTAATTTACAGCACGTCACTAAAGATCCATTATGATTAAGGTGAGGTAGGACCATGTATGCCTCGTACACTTGAAAATACGCTCTTTGCTATTGCAGCCTCTATCCTCCAGGGATATCATGCTGAATGTATCTGGGCCGGTGTGCGCGCGACAGAGGTGAAAAAAACTGCCTTTGCCTCTGTGGGGAATTGAACTCCGGAGTGCGTTACTACCTATGGTGACACATTTACCTCCTTCAACAAAATTATCGTGCGTAAATAGCAAACATAGAGAGAATTTACGTACAGGTGTGTCAGCAATGGAAAACGGGCAGATGAACAATCTACACTTGCTGGCTTTTGTTGGAATGGGACAGGAGACGCCACAGAAGTGGAACGAAAAATCAACAATATAAATAGTAAACGCTTTGTGTATGAAGTAATTCCACGGGTTATTCTATCGGGATTCCAGAATATGTCCTGCCTGCATGCGCGTCCTTGAACTTTTGAGCAGTCACAAGTCTATATTCCTTCGCAAAGATGGCAAGACAGCTGAATTTAGAGCAAAGTATTATTATGTGAAAATACTGTTATAAATATGAATCAGCTTGTCGTGTTCTAGAGGAATTTCTGAAGCTCCCTGGGAAACTGTCTCCGTACGGAACTGCAATTTACTATTTTGTGAATCAATTTGATACTACCGGTTTAGTACAAAGCAAGAAACAGGTGCAGTTTTAATTAATTAGATAAAATTGGCAAAACGCTTGAACTTCCTTCCTCCCAATGAAAGATCCTTTCTCAATGTATAATTTAATCGCTTCTGATGCCTCTAGTGAAAACGTGCGTTAAACATTATTAAAGAAAACTCTTAATAAGCCGGGGTGGTGT
Source organism: Metallyticus violacea (assembly GCA_030762175.1). NCBI lineage: Eukaryota > Metazoa > Arthropoda > Insecta > Mantodea > Metallyticidae > Metallyticus > Metallyticus violacea. The sequence goes on along the minus strand of CM060835.1, from coordinate 12,395,824 downwards.
CATCATTTAATGAACTGCGAAGTACAGCTGATATAATCTAGCCATGAACTGTTTCCCAGCCTTCTGTCGAAATGAGAAAATGTCCAACATCATCATTGCTCTGCATTGCAGGCGGAAGAACGCCAGGTGTTGTGTGGTAGGGTGAAGACCGCACACTTGCGGTTTTCTCACAGTGAAGAAAGGAAAAAAATAAATAACTTTAATTGCAAGCTCTTGTAGAAGAAATGGAATTCTCTTCTTATATTGCGGTCTCTCTACTTTCGATTCTCTCACTGAACGAACGGTTCCAGTAATTAAACATCGTGTTCCCAGGCGAAAATGTGCCTTCAACATGGTCGCCTGTCACGGACGAATTTAACCCTGAATTACATTCTGGCTCACTAGTGCAGCGTTCAACTTTGAAAGCAAAGAAACGCTTTAGCTAGTTCACATTCCCGTATTGGTAAAACTTTATATATTTATTTATTGCAACTAGCAATAAGAGAAATTTAAATTTATTCTTTGAAATTTTTTATTTAGCTCATCTTTTGTGAGTTCGTCATTATTTATGCCTTGGAATGAAATCTACATAACAATCCAAGTTGTTTATTATTTATTTTCCAGAAAGTGAAAATCTTCTTCTTCTTCTTTTTCTTCTCCTTCTCATTTGGCGCTACAGCCCGGGGTAAACCTGGGTCTGCCGCAGCGACCTCTGCATTCTCTATTTCCGTCTTATGACTTCATTGATAGAGGGCAGTAGTACAGGGGTGCATGTGATTAGCATGCAGCATCCGGTTGTTCTTTCGTGATCTAAGAACGCCACCTCTCCATCAGGCAGCTTCTCACTTGTCCTCACGAAGCTGGGTGGACCCCGTTCCTGACCTCCCTAACTAACAAAAATTCCGGGAATCGAACCCGGGTCTCCCAGCCAGCAGTCAGCAATGCTAACCACTAGAGCAAGGAGATTGTCAAGTGAAAATCTGGATTTCCTACATTAAATAACGGTACAAGTGCAAGTTCTGGGCAGATTTTAAGAAATGAAGAAAAGCGAACTTCGTACTATTATTAATATCTGCACAGGAAGATATTAACTTACTTGAATTGCATTGGATTCGATTATTTAAGTCAGAGAAGGACTATTGGTGCTCCAACCTTGCTCAAGAGCTGGTCGTTTGTTGCCTACACCCCTCTAGGAGGAAGAAACCGGGCGGCAAGGATCCAGGGACAGTTAGGTACGGAAGAAGACATCATTCATGTAAACCTGTTTAGCTCACACTTTTCACAGGATTTATGAAACAATCAGGAACGACTCTTGTCAACTCGTTTATTTTCAATGTGAACAAATGTTTTTGCAAAGCCCCATTCAGCACTTCAGTGTTCAGAGAGAAATGCCCAGATATTCCACTCCCTCCTCAGTCTGCTGCAACACGATGAATTCCGTCAGTGGTGTATTAATCTAATCATTTAAAGAAGTGTCACAATTATTGAACAGTTGCCTGAATCTCATACTACAGAATGTGTAAAAGCAGTGAAGGCGTGTCTGAATGCCCCGTCATTGAAAAAAGATATTGTCTACATAACATCAAACTTTTCGTTCATGCCTTGAAGTATTGAATAGTTAGACAATTTCTTTGTAATCAAATAATAATAGTAAAGGATGCTCAGGAGAAAATATATTGTACTTTTGGTGAAACTGAGAATAAAGTTTTAAAAAAGTAAGTCACATAATTTATAAATAAGAATGTAAGATTTTCATTGTTGGAAAAAGTGTCAAGAGTAATACTGGGGGAAAATGTAAATGTTCCAGTAAGTGTTGGTGTTTCAACTATAGATAATTTAGAATTTGCTCCTCTGACACCTGTTGCAGAGGAGCAGAGAAATTTTTCTGCTTTCAAAATGATTCTCACTGACAAAGATTTACTGTTGAGAATTTAGAAAAAAATTCTGGTGATGTACTTTGCAGATAACTGTGAAAGAGAATTAACATAGAACTGATTTTCAAAAACTTAAAAACTACATTTAATTGTTTTCTATATATTCAATTTGTGCAGCTGTGTTTATATAATATAGTTGTCTGCCTCTTCAATACACTTTCTTGTGCCTTGTTTTGTATATAATTTGTTACTTTCAGTAAAATACATAGGTTTGAAGATGTGATTAAAATGCCTAGTTTTAATGTAATAGGGCCTAATTTATTAAAATTTGAGTTTATTTTAAGTACATAAAACTGCAAGTATCTAAAAATCCGATACCTAGAATCACTTTATACTAACATTCCCCATCATGAAGGCTTAAAATCTCCTAGTCATTCCTTGGACTCTCGAGCACCTCCTCATATCCCATCCACAGATTTCATTTGTCATCTTGCTTATCTAGTTCTCACTCACAATGCGTTTAGTTTTCATAATAAATATTATTTACAATTAAAAGCACCGTAATGACTACCAGAATAACTTCGTCTTATGCCAATCTTTTTACGGCTCGTTTAGAAGAGAAATTTCTTAAGTCAGAACCTCTGGTACCGTTATTATGACTGAGATATATTGATGATATATTCGTGCTTTGGACCCATGGCTCAGAATCTCTCAATCATTTCCTTACTAATCTTAACTCCAAATTTTCAGTTAAGTTCACTTCTTCTGTCTCTCCCAATGCTGCTGCGTTCCCTAGATATTGATATTTCTTTATGCAATGTCTCTTTTCTTACGTCCGAGCACATTAAGCCCACCAATTTACAACAGTGTCTTCATTCTGATAGCTATCTTCCTTTCCATATCAAAAGATCTATTCTTTTTTCTCTTTCAATCCGTTGCCATCGTCTTTGTAACGGCGTTTCGTTTCGTGACACTATATTAAAAAGTTGGCTCAAAAGTTCCAAGACCTAAAATACCCTTCCTATTTTTTACAATGCCATATCATCCCTGCACACAAAAAATTCCAATTCAAACCAAAAACTTCCAAAAAGACATTCATTAACGTTTTTACCATTTCCGTGTCTGGAATTGACAGCATCAGAAATATTTTGAAAGAATGTCACGATATTTTATTAATTAATTCAAAACGGGCGTTAAACACTATTAAAATCTTTAAGTGATTTTTCTAAATTCCTTGCCTTGCTTTTAGAACACCCCCTAATCTTAAAAGTATATTTCGCTGCAACCTATCTCCATTCAAATTATCCCGTCCGGGCTCATATCCTTTCCAAGCCGTAAATGCAAAACGCGTGCGCTAATAGTGGAATGTGAATCGTTCTATAGTCCCAATTTATTTCAAATGACTTCATTTTGCTATTTGTTCTTCTAAGAACAAATATGTTACCTTGTAAGTTTTGTAAATCATTTTATGTTGGTTTAACTTCTCCTGTTATTTCTCTCTGTATGAACAATCATAGACGTTCCGTTAAAATCAAGTCTCCCTTGTCCTGTCGCACTGTAAGGACCTTGATGGTGCATTTAATTTAACACTTGTTAATACGTTACTAACTCATGTCCATTTAAAAGTTTTATCTACTTCTTGTTATTTTAGCAGCATGTTCCAACAGTTGCTTATATATAATGTAAACAATTCATCCCATACATTATATAAATGGTTATCAAATTTATTTAGAGTTTACCGCGACTCATTTTAGATATATGAAGTAATTGGAAATCAGCGCACCTTACCTTGAATGAGTAATGGCTGTCACTGTGCGACCTAGCGAGTGGTTAAAGAACTAACACGGTCTCATTTTGTAAGCAAATTGAGTTATTAATAACTATAATGAGACGCACTCCTGCCCTCCACAGTGAATTCTCAGAACTTTATTAACTGGTGGCTAGTTATGCTCATAGAAACTGGCTCCTCAGTGATAGTGACGTCATTCATTTCAAATTGCTAGCAGTAAAATCTGAATAAATTTGATCGCCGAGTAAATGAAAAATTCAAAGCCGCAAGCACAAATTCCGTGAAAGACATGATGTTATTCTTCGAATGCGAAGGTCAGCTGCATGTCCTTTTTCTGGAACCTAGGACCACAGTCGTTGCAAACTCGTGGCAATATACATTGGAAGCCAAACTTAATACGTGTCCGACCTTCAGAGAACTTCTGCACTCAATTGTAAACAGCTTGACGTGAGTGATACTTCCTACCGTGGAGAAAAAAAAATCTTTACGAATATTATTTGATTCCATATTGTTGACCACAAAAATCGCATGATTGAGCGGTACTCTAGGCGACGCCAACTTGCAACTGCTGTTTTGTTATTGTAAAAATCGGTTCTCTCGTGTGGAATTTAATCAATTGTCACGGAACTAATGTTACCAGCTAGTGGCAATAGCCTCAACTTTCTCGTCCAAACAATAGTACTCCACATCAATTCGCAACTAATTAGTATGAGGTCGGGCATTATCATACTATTGACAAACACTTTATGAGAGTAATGAGTTTTTTTTTTATCCAATATGTGACTTAAGAAGGTCTGAATATTTTTAATATTTTATCATTTATCTCTTCTCTACCTAAATTCAGTTGTCACTTATTTATAATTGTAGAAAACTGTATTACTTTCCTCCTTGCACATGTATTTTGTATAAAAATGTGCTCAACAATCTCTTATAGATTCTAGTGTCTATGGAACATGTGTTTAATTGGCAATAAGCACCGAAATTGACATCTAATAACTTTTAATTATTGTATAGTTACAATATGTTTCGCGTTCTATTAGTGTTTGAATGGCTCTTGAGGATAGCTTATTTTAACCGTATTTCTGTTTCTACAACTTCTGAAATGACGTCTTAACACAAATTCCACTTGCTCAGGAATTCGCTGCTAAACTAAGAGAATTCCTCAGCAAGTCGAATGTGTAAAGGTGTTACATAGAGCAGAGAAATTGATGCCGCTAGAACGCTTTTGAAATTTCGGTTATAAGATACACCCCCACTCCCATTGGTATGATTTACCTGATTTTCAGAAATTAATTTTTTTAGTTTTATTTAAATGGTATATATCCAGTTTCTTTATGGAAAAAAACAAATATTGGTGCCACTAGAACGATTTTTAAACGTTCGATTTCAGGTAAGCCCCCACTGATTTCACTCATTTTCACAAAAAAAAAAAAAAGTATTTTCTTTCAGTCGTATTTTCCTATTTTCGTTAATAAAATACAAAAATTGCGGCCGGTAGCGCAATTTTTAAATTTTCACTCTTTAAATTTCGGTTTTGAGATATACCCGCACCCCTAATGGTCCACTTTTCCTGATTTTCAGAAACTGTTTCCTTATTTCATTTCATTGGTATATACCGAGTTTTGCTAAATATATATGGGTGCCTCTAGAGCGATTGCTAAATTTTGGGTTTCATATAATCAGATTTCGCTGATGTTTAGGAACGTTTTTTCTTGCTTAACTTCAATGTCACATAATGAGTTTCGTTGATAAAAACAGAAATAGGTCGTTAGCAGACAATTTTTTCATCGGCAGTTTTGGTGACTGGTAAGTAGAATCAATGGAGATTTTAAGGGTACAACCTCAATAGCTAAAATATAAAAGGGTTTGATATGATACTTAATATGCATTTGATGTCCTATTTCAAAACTTTACTTTCCACTTACACGTTAGGTCGAAGCGTTTTAAAGACGACACAGTAAACAAACAAGTTTTGTTTTCCTTGGTCAACACACTTTTTAAAAGCACTTTCGAGGATTAAGCCAGATAGTTGCGTGCACTTGACATAGCGACCTCGGTCGGACTGTTGGTCAGTTCCTGAAGGTCGACTTCTGTACGTTTAAATGTCACCAGTTCAGAGGTGGAACTTTCAGAGCGGAATTCGGTTGATATCTTCTTCCCACGGCAGGGGTCAAAAGTTAATCTCTTCCTTGTCACAATGCGAGAAAGTGCATTCCAGTCAACAGTTTCTCGTTTGTATTAAATTATAAAACATACATTCAACACTCCTAGCTAGGTGAAAAGGGCAAAATACCAGAAGCTTACAAAGAATAAGAGTGAAAATCTCTCAGCAGGTTAACTGATTATAATCTCCTCAAGGCCATTTACAATCATTGGTGCCAGAAAATTCGATGAAAACTTCGTTTATTTTATTAAAATAATTATACAATTTATTTTAAATCCTTAAGCTGAAATATTAATTTCTTTACTTACAATTAAATACTAAAACGTTCAACCTTGTAAAATATTTATACATATACATTGCATATGTTTTTACCTGATATTTACAATGCATTTTACAGCAAATCCTCTGCATGATTTGTGTGAGGGGTTTGAACTGTGAGTGTTTGCCTCACGGCCGATAGACAGGGGAGGGGGGAAACGCCGGTGCTTAATATGATTGTAAAATCGCGACTTTCAAGCAGAAATTATATTAGATGATTAGTATTTGTAGTGTTATCAGATAGACTGTACTTTTTATGCAGTGTGCCGAGTTGCTGGTTCCTTTATGATGTTCAGTGAACGAGGCTGTTTCACATTGCGATAACTAGCGTTAGCCATAACTAGTAATAAACCTGGTTGAAGATTAGAGTAGCTCATCATTTGAGTAACCCTTCTTCCATTTGTGTCATAACTTGTTTATATGGAGTCACGGTTGTTCTATTCTACTATCTAAGCTTTCTGTTTCTTTACATGCATTGATGAGCGTGCTGGTAGTTGGTACGATCTTCATAATGCATGAATTAAATGTCTTTAAAATCCTACAATAGCTAACAACATATTCCTTTTAAATATTTTGGAAAGCTTATTTTAAAAATATACTTTTAATGCATTTTCAGAGGTGATTTTAAGCTTCCGTGTTATAAAAATCATGCAAAACTTGGTTATTAATGAAGTTTGGACTCAAAACAATACATCTAGACTGTCTGACCAGACTTTGTGGCTACCTGACATCTCTGGAGTCATTATATTATATTGCACCGCAACACACGAGGGCAGTTCAATAACGAATGATTATAAATTGTGTACATTCCAGTTGTTAAAACATTTTCACCACATGATGATTCATGTTCTTAAAGCATTGCCCTAGTAAATGTATAGAATATGTCAACAGATTGTGGAAGTAACGTATTCTGAAGGAACACCTGTTGGACCAACTTAATTCTATGAGACTGTTCAATAAATAATCATAATCTGTTTTTCTTCTTCTTCTTTACTCATCCTCACAATGATATCCTCAGTGAGTGCAGTGAACCTGTTTTAATATTTCTGTCAATCTTTAAAAACAAGCTGGAAACCATTTTTGACACATCCTTCAGTATTACCTCTGCAGCCTTCAACGCTGCTTTTGGTGATGGAAAATGCCACCCACGAAGGTGTTTATTCAATTTGGGGAAAATGAAAAAGTCACTTGTGACTAAATCTGCACTATAAGGAATGTGAGGAACACATTTCACGTTTGCTTTTGTTAGATATTCGGCAGCAACATTTTCGATGTGCAATTGTGCAATATCGTGTTGCAGCATCTAGCTTCACCTTGCAGTGTTCAGGATACCTCTGTTGTATTCCTCAGTCACAGTTGTGTGTGTAAGTACGACATGCTGGTAAACCGTTCCTTGTACATCGACAAATGACATGACCATAATTTTCCTAGTCAGGGGCGACTCAATATAGGCCAGATGGGCCCGGACCTCTCCTCCCCCAAAGTAAATTTATTTACCATCTTCTCATGGTCAACTATTAAAACAAAAAATGCGTGAAAAACGGCTATTTTAACACTTAATTCTTAATTGTATCTTACGCAATAAACGCATTTCCTCTTTACTGTAGTAGCAGTAGCATGCAGGTTCTCCGTCAGCGAGGGAAGCTCATGGACCAGCCGGGAAATTTTTATTCTTTAAACTTATACCTCTATGGGCCAGCAAATATTTACAAGAATTTACATTTATCTTCCTCCAAGGTCTTTCTCCTGCTTATTTCTGCGTTCTCTTGGGCCAGCAAGTAGACGGCTGATGGCTTGCGCTCGTATTCTCTCTTTTTTTTTTTAGGAACCAGATAATAATAATTACACTAGTTATAGCAACAATATTACAACGATGACATTGACATAAACGAGGACAATACTCATACACATATAAACCTATGTAAAACCTGAAGTAGATAAATAAATGTATGCTAATACATAAATTTAGACAATGAAAAATATTAACTTAAGAATAAAAAATGCAACAAACACCACAATGACAATTTACACATATATCAACCTAGGTAATTCATGAAAGTGGAACCGCCAAGGGTGGCCGAGGTCGTTAAGGGGGGTAGTCGAAGTGAGGCATCTCCAGAGAGTGAATCAAGATCTCTTTTAAGGTTCTGGGTAGGGGCACGTTAAATCTTTTGAAGGTGTAAATTAGAGAAATTACTTCCCTGCAGGTTTCAGCAACATTTTCCCAGCAGAGATTACTGTCTAAGGTTTTTCGCAGAACTAGAATAGTTTGATTGATATTAATGGGAGTAATATGGCCTATGTCTACTACTTAGCAATGCTGGTGTCCCACTCCCTTAGCCTGCGATTTTAAGGGATTAAGGCCAAGGCCCAGAGTAGGCATCCATGAATGAAATGAGTCCAGATCTTGGTTAGTGTTAGTTATTGCTACTACAGTGGGTAAGAAATACAAAATGTTGAAACTTTTTTTGTTATTTGGGAGTAAACTTTAATATGAATGAAAAATTAAATAAGCACTTGTTTGTTATTAATTATTAAGCACAAGGTCAACTAAATAAGTTACTAAGTTTTCTGACTCGCATTCCAGATATCCCAGTAGATGCACTAGAGAACATGTACGTTGCCATGATTAAGTTTATTCTGATATATGGCGATGAGAGAAAGTTGAAAATGTAAATAAAATTCAAGTCAATTTTTGGGAAAGGGTTCTCGGGCTCACCAAAGGAACGCCATACTGTGGGGTCATGAGGGAGATGGGTTGCTATGAAGATACGGTTAATAATAAAACAAGGACGATGAAATACCGGCATAGACTAATGTAGTGAGACCAATTCACATATCCCACTAAATTTTATAGATACCAGATGTAAACTATAACACCAACGTTTTGGGCTGCAGAGGTGGAAAGAGGACTAAGAGGAATTGATCTGGTCCAATACGGCAACAAGGCAATGAAAATAAATAAAAATGTATGAAAAAAAATTAAATAAGGCTAGAGGTTATCAGCAGGCAGGAAATCGAGGCAGAATGTAACATGAAAGTCTCCTTGAAAGTCTCAAACGAAATGAAATTAACCTGGGGTAAAGAAGATAGTTCTGTTAGGGGAATCTGCCCATTTTTGTGGGGCTGAGGAGTGGATACATATTCTGGCCAAATGTACCCGCTGGAAACACCTGAGGAAAACGTTATTCCCAGAAAACTTTTTAAAGCAATTAGAAAACCATTGACATGCTGGGACCTGTTTGCTAACCACTCTAATTCGTTGAATATTGGCATTTTCCTAGCCGAAGTACGCGAAGCTAGAAGTAATTTATTTGCTGTTTAGAATGCAATAACTACTTTAATTATAAATAATATGCAATATGTGTAATTCATATACCTATAAATACCTTTATTCATATTTTAAATTTTTAAAAAGTATTTATTATTGTTAATATTATTTTTATTACTTGTTTTGTCTTTCAAATAATATTTAAGCATGTACGGTCTACGACTCCCGCATAAAATTTGTTTGTTTTGTGTATATAGAATTTTATAACAATATACACTTGCTAGTATTAGTTATTGCGTCATTAATGACGTTAGTTCGAGGGTGTATATAAAAGTGTAAATCCTCGACGTAGATATGATATTTAGTGTGGCTAATAGCACAAGATAAGTCATTGATGTATAATGAAAAGAATAAGGGACTCTGGGGAACTCTTGCCTTCACGAACCCCCATGAGGAGGAGAGATTTCCAGAAGCAACACACTGCTGCTGTTCGCGAAGATAGAAGTTGAACCACAGAACGACACTGTCAGACATATTTAACACCTTAAGTTTAGTAAGAAGTGTCTTTTAGAGATTTTTAAATGGAAGTTTTCCTTAATGAAATATTATTAAATGATATAGTAAGCATTTTAAAGCATATCACGTATTCTTGAAGCAGTATATATAATTTCCCTTGATGCTATGATAATACAAATTTTATTTTATATGTTTAAAACATATTTTAGAACCTAAATAAATAACAATGATACTAGATTTATTGTGCAGTTTTAATTGTTTTCAGATTTAAAAGAGGACCACCAGGACTGAGAAAAGCGTGATGAAATACCCTTTAGCAGAGAATATTAATGTTTGTAGGAATCTTTGAACATACACCGTGTGTTTCTTGGACAGAAATGAAACAGATCGTGTTATTTCTGATTTATGATATCTATTGTTAATTATTCTGTCTCCTGAGATAAACATCGGAGATCCACTTAAGGGTTCGTTCTTGTTCTGGAATGCTACTTTAACTGACGCGCTCTCGTTATATAAGAGGACAAATGTTTCTTGCTTAACATGACAGCCATTGACGCAAAAGATTCCCTGAGTCATGCTGTATCTTGTTGGGATGAAAAACATTTGCCCTACATGCCTGAAAAAGTCGAAGTTAAGGAGCACACTGGAATTATTTGATCAATGCGGGCTCAGCGTGCAAAGGAAGTAGAGAGGAATTAACAACTCCACGTGCATGCATCTGGGACATTGCTCAAGGGGTAGAATTCGTTTTCCGGGCTAGCAATATCTTGCGTGTACTCGCCATTTTAATTATCAATACAAGAACCTGATAAGTCCTGACAATTCCATACACTCTTCCTTTACAAAAGTTGTATTGATTATTAAAGTCAAGTATACGAGAGCTACCTTTTAAGTTGTTAAAATGATCACTAGATGGCACTGTTGACATATCTTATTACTGTTTTCTAAACAATTGACATTTGTTATTGTGAAAACAGTTGCAGCTTAGAAATTGACCGAGTTGTTTGTTCATAGTAAGCGTTTCAACAAAGTCATTTTGTGTAAAAATGGAAATTTCACGGGAGGGTTTTGGTTGGATGATTTTTTACGATTTTAGCAACTCAACAGCAATGCTTAGAATCGCTTCTTTCAACTTTTGGTAACAAAGCACCATCAGAAAGGAATATTTACAATTGGGTTACAAAATTTCGTGTGCGCGTGCGTCCAAGCGTCCAAGATCGGCATGTAACTTACAGTGAGATAGAGACTTCCTTACATATTGAAGATGGCAGTACATTCGATTTTGCTACATAAAAGATCTGCTGCCGAAGGATTCCACATAATTCGATCGAAGCTAAAAAAAAAACACCGTGTTGATGATGTAATGAAACGCTTAAAACTTCTATCGAGGTATTGCAGAATCCGTGTATAACATTGTAACAAGTGACGAAGCAACAATCCGCTGTTTGGGTGTTCCAAGATGAACCGAATCTCACAAAAGTTGTTCGTTCACGAAGCACTCCCAAGAAAATGATGTTTGTTTCTTCGGTTGTACTGGACATGTCGCAACCATTCTTTTAGAGGATTGAAGAACAGTTAATACTGAATGATATACAACAATTTGTTTACCGGAAGTCATCGACGAAATCAGGAAAAACAACAGAAAACGTCGCATCATGACAATGCCAGCTCTCGCACAGTACGTCAAACAATTGATTATTTGAATGAAAAAAACATCGAATTAATGCCTCATTGCCCATATTCACCTGATTTGTCGCCTAACGATTCTTTTTGTTCCTGAATGTCAAACAAAATATCGTGGACAGCGATTTTCATCATCTCAAGAAGCCGTTGAAGCCTTCAAAAACCACATTTTTGAGATACCAACTTCAGAGTGGAAAAAATGTTTCGAAAATTGGTTTAAACGCATGCAAAAGTGTATAAATCTTAAAGGCGAATGTTTTTCAAAGCAATAAAACAGTTTGTTTGTTTCTTTCCACGTTTTTGTTACAACTTAAAAGGTAACCCTCGTGTCACTTATTCAGTAAGTAATATAAGTAATTTCACATATGTTTGTCAGTTCATTGTTTTAAAGCATGGGAAAAATGATAACAAAATAAAATATTGCTAGTCTTCAAATTTTAATTTTGCTCGCCTGTAAAATTTGTAAAAGTGACATATCAGATTTTTCTCCTGTACTCTTCAAACGCTGTCTCCATGGATAAAATCATTGTTTAAGGAACGAACTGGTGTTGTACCCACCATACACACTAGTTTTAGTTCCATCCAACAACTTTTTTAATACAAAATCAATTGTGGCAAATATTTTCGTCAATAGCAACAGTTACCTAATTTGAAAATGATGGCATCGCTGGAAAAGTGACTATGTTTTGTACACAGTATAAAACGCCATGCACATGTTTTGACTGAAAATAACATCTTTTATTGGCTAGCGGGTCATCGTCTGTTCAAATGACGTAATTTGGGCGGAAGTGACACAATCATTGCAGATTGCTAAGACACCCATCGAAATTTCACCCACGCCCAATGGGGATAGCAAAGAAAGTTAAGGCGGGTGGTGTTTGGAACTCAGTAAGGAGTACACGTGCTGTTTTCTAGGGAAGTAGGCAGACGGTATTGAGTTCGTAAGGTAACGTAATTGTGCTCCGTTCTGAGACACGCAACAAGATGGTACGTGATGCAATCTGTTATGTCGGCGGCACACTAACAACTGGCTGGCAACATGACGTCTCAGCAAGCAAGGGTAGCTGCTGTCAGCAAAAGCGGTGCTGGAATTTGCGACAGGCTTAGCTAAAGCCTTTAATTAAAATTTATTAATTTACATTTATGCTAAGTAGTGCCTGTTCTTGTCTTATAGTTGGGTTATTTTTAACTTCACAAGACTTGTGGAGACGTGTCCATTACAACAAGTTCTTCATTTACGATTCGTGAACTTTATCAGCAGCATCTTTTGTATCTGAGAGAAGAGAAGAAAGAACTGCACCGTGAGGCAAAAACTTGGGATTTGTAAATAAATGTAAGATAAATTCACTACGAGGGGCATTCAAAAAGTTTGGCAACCAACCTATCCATTGTTACACAACAATATCTACAAAAATGTAACTAACGCAGCTGGCAACAATGAACCTAGCTATCAATGTATAAGTGGAAACTTGCATAGTCACTGTCGTAGTCTGTTGAGTTCAGTCCTGTGTCAATAGCTGGTAAAAAATCATGAATATTTCTAAAGAAATCTTTACATTCTACATTTTCACCTGCTTACAGCAGATGAAAGAGCGAAAAAATCCACAAGGACTGAAAGCTATTCATGGGGATGAAGTATGTTGATGTGATGCCATTGAAAGATAGATTCGATCATTTGAAGAAGGGCGAGAGACTTTGAAAGATAACCCTCACTCTGGCCGGGCTTGGGAAGCTATATCACTGTTGGCAGCATTGAAAGTACACTCCATAAAAATTTAAATCTGCAAAAAATGTGTGCAAAATGGATTCCTTATTCACTAATCAATGAAGAGAAGAAGAGGAGAAAGGAATGTGCAAGGAAACTGCTGAGCATGTTTCCACAAATGTCCTAAACGTTTGAAAGACATTTGACTGGTGATGAAAGGTGGTTTTATTTCTATACCACCCCAAATAAAGCTCAGAACTGCGTGTGGGTAAATGAGAATGACTCAAGACCAGTTGTTCTTCACAAGATTTTCGTTCTCGGAAGCGAATGTTCACTGTTTTCTTCAACTATGAAGGACATTGGTGATTGACTGTGTGTCAGAAGGAATGACAATGCATGGAGAATACTATGGCACTTATATTTTGGATCTTTTATTTGAAGAACAGCGACGGCGGCGTCCAAAGACAGGAACTTCAAGGCTGTTGCTTTTGCACGTAATGGGTCTCCTCACAGAACAGCTGCAAATTTGAGGAAACTGGAAGTGCCAGAGTTCAGTTGCTTGAACATCCGCCCTACAGCCCTGTCCTTGATTCCTCGAGTGAAATCTTGCATTGCTGTAAAAACGTTTAAACGCCTGCAGGACCTTGCTCAAGCTATAAATTCAACTCTGTTGACGATATCTCAGTCCGAATACCGTAGTGCTTTTGACAAGTGGTTGCACTGTCTACAACTGTGTGTGTGGAGAGAGATAGAGAGTACTTCGATGAATTGTGAGGATAAGTTTTCGAATTCAGTCCTTAGCTTGAACTTGAAGGTGACATGTGAAAAACGTTTTAAATGTCCCTTGTAAAGAGATAATATAATTTTGGCTATATGCAGTCATTCAATATTAAATGATCGTGATATCTAAGTATAAATTTATTCCAAGTGGCGTTATTTAGGCGGTAACGATTGGGACTCTCGTTCAGGGTGTCTCGTGTTGAAATCCCTTGAGATTTTTCGTGATTTGTCCTATCCGCTTAGGCGAATGCTGGAATGCATCTTTCCTTTACTGGCATTTTCCCCTCTTCCATTTCATATCATTTATTTTCTTTGGTTCTGTTACACGGTCGAAAGTGTCAGATGTCTGATAAGGAAGCGGACCTCCTAAGGAGGGCTCCGCCGACATCCGAATGTTGTAGCCTCCGCTGCACGTAATTTGCGAACTTAAAACACATCGAATATCATTTGGACTATTCTAGAGATGGGCGGAGGTAAAATGCGAACTTGATAAAGCCTCCCTTCTCACTTTAATTCGGCTTAGGTTTAGCATATCTTAAAACCTGATGTGATTAAAAACTTGCTCACTTGCTTCCTGAATTTTGTCACAAAATGTGTCGTTTATTTAGAAACATCTGAAAGATAGACGCACCCATAGGTGCATTAAACTTACTCTCTTCTATTGAGATATTGTTCTGAGCTGGACATCATATTTACATTGTAGTGACTGTAGTTTCTTTGATAGTGCCGTATAGTTCACTTTTACTAAACTAATCGTGCGAAAGAGCTTTGGATATTTCCAAATATGAGTACCTACGGATTTGAATGCGGATGAAGAAAGTAATCATTTAATTTGCAATGCAAGTTTTCAAAATCTTTGGTGTAAATTCATATGCGATTCCAATATTTTGCATCAATCAGTGAGATTAGTTCTTTTCACGAAAATTTGTTTCACCACTGTGTGATGAGATAAAATCTTTCTCAATCTTTATTGACTAGCGTCGTATTTCATTCAACGTTGCTTATTTTGGGAAAAATTGGAAAAAATAAGAATTTCATTGAAAAGCACAATTGAAAGTAACATCGATTTTCATTGGCTTTGACATTTAATTTAAATGTTATTGCAGTAAAAACATGTAACGTAAACGTTTTCTGAAGGTTATTACAGAGCGCTCTTACATACAAATATAATTCTCACACACATATTTGATTAATATTTCACAGCTGCTATCTTTACGACGATGTTTTTGTTAAATATAAAACATATGCATCATCATAAATACAGTTTATATGCTGAATTAATTTGTATTTTTCTGATAAATAGGTGTATTTTGGCGAGATGTTAGTGAAAGGCAAAAAAATTAAGAACATGTACGTAGCAGTGAACATAAAATGAAATTACCAGATATGAAACCCAACATAATTCTTTGAGTCAGGAACGTTTAAAAATTTTGCCGAGTTCAAAGAAGGAGAAAGTGTGCCACCCTTTGCTTAAAGGAGATCCTTTCGTTAATAAAATCCCTTAGGTGGTACCCCTTGTGCCCATTTCTTCGCATTATTTTCCGGAATACCAAGTTAGGTACCGTATAGCAATTTTTGGCCTGGTTTGTGACCGGTGTAGGCTACGTGCTTTGCATACATAACGCCCTGCGCAGGAACAAATAATAAAAACACACACAAAAAAAAAAAAGACGAAAGAAAAAAAAAAGAATATCGCAATCTGCATATGTGATTGATTTGAGAAAGTGAAGCAAGGAATTAAATCATTCAAAATACTAGTTCTGACTTTCGCAGGCGTCTGACGCTCTAGTTTCTTTCACTGCGGAGACATTTTACTGCAAAAAATATGGACGACAGAGGTGGAAAAGAAAATGAAAGTATTTTATTTTATTTTTCCTCGCAAAGGCCGATAGTTTAGATATCATAAACCCTTACAGTGGGCACTATAAACGTCGAAAGAGCAACAAATTGGAATAGGGCAAACGCATTATGCTTATACAAAATATAAAATATCAATCAATATCAAATTAATCAATAAGCGTGTTTCTACTAACTTTTTGGATACTTAATTGTTTAAATTGTGTTCCAACTGCGCTTAACAGCAAAATACATATTACCGCACATATTATGAAGAATTTTGTTGGCTATTGTAATGTTTTTAATTTTTTAAGATCATATTGTCATCTATAACATATAATAACTTTCATACGAAGAAATTACCTCTTCTTATCCACAGGCGCAAACCTAAAAAAAAAAAGGACATCACGCAGAAGCTGCCTAAACTAAGCTAGTTCCTCATCATAATGAATGAATTTAAAATAAATATAAAATCCAAAATATGGCCTTATTAAATTACATAAGTTAAGGCATTACTGCGTTATTATTAGGAAAACTTGCAATCTACATGTATTACAAAAGACCATCTACATTTTTAAATTATTATTATTGAGATTAAACCACAAAAAGTAATAATATACTATTAATAAAATGAAATATATGACCGCTGATAGACAAAACTAAATTGTGTGGGTATTTTTGAACATTTTTAAGAGTAACCATGATTTTTTAACTGAGCTCTTGGAATCATCTTTACATTTACTAAAATATGACAGAAAGTTTCGACTTACGTTGTCTATTTAAGAAGGAGGTGTTCTAATATTTCAATAAAAAGCATTACTATTTAAAAATTATTACATTATACTAAGCAAATATACACAACCAACAATATACAATTTAAAGTTCCATGGATTTTCATTGGCTTTGAAATATAATTTAAATGTTATTGTAGTAAAAAAGGGGAAACGCTTATTGAAGGTTATTACAGAGCTCTTACATACAAATGTAACTATCAAACACATATTAGATTAATATTTCACATTTGCTATCTTCAAGACAACACTTTTGTTAAATATGAAACATATTCATAGTTATAAATATAATTTATATACCGAATTAATTTTTCTATTCATTTTAAAACAATATAGAGAGAATTAAACGAAAGAGCTTTTTTTAAATTTCGTTTTTTAAGTATACTCCTTCTCCTAATGGTCCAATTTCCTTAAATTTTCGGAAACTATTTGTCTTATTTATTTAAATGGTATATACCGAATATTGTTATGAAGAAACAAATATTGGTGCTGATAAAGTAATTTTTAAATTTTGGGTTTCAGGTAAACCTCCATTCCATATAATTTTCGGAAACTACGTTATTCAATGGCATGTATTTATCAATTCTCTTTAAAAAAAATAATTGCTGCTGCTAGAGCTATTTTTACATTTCGCTTTAACCCCCACTCAGTTTTCAAGAATACACCTGCTCCTAATGGTCCGATTACCTTGATTTTCCGAAACTACTTTTATCAATTTATATTAAATAAATATGCCGAGTTTCGTTGAGAAAACAAAAATTACGGCCAATTATATAAAAAAGTTTAATCATTTTCGCTTTAGGTTAACCCCCCCCCCCCAAATGAAGGTCGTATTCTGGGTTTCGTTGAGAAAAAACAAAAATTGCGATCGCTAGAGCGTAAGCAGTTTAAAGTGTGCTCAATGGACAAAGTGTAAGTATTGTTATGATTAAGGCAAACTTGGAACATTTTCCAAAATTCTAAAGAATGACAGTTGTATAGTAATTGAAATGAACCGCTCTGTGATGCTCTGTTTTTAGCAATAAGATAGATGGAAATTTGAAGAAAATGTTTAAAAATCGTTTCATGTGTACAACCGCAGTGGTTTTATATTTTTATGAATAGCCGGAATAAATAAGTTCAACACCGCCGCCCCTAGCCATGACTGAAGATATAACCTCCATCTCACTTTGAACACAAACAATTGAACAGGTATTTTATTTTTTTCTATTTATTCCTTTATGTAATGTTTGATTCGCTTCATGTTTAGCTGAAACGAATCAAAGTTTTTTGAATGGTTACCATCGTGGGATATAAACATGCACTAAGTAAAATAAACTCAAACGATGTGCCGCCCACCATATAAACAACAATGTAATTAATTATAAACTCACTGGAAATAACCTCGGTGTTTATGTAAACTCCGATCTAGAATGACAGATTTAGGTAAACCATACTTGCAATTAAATATTGTCTTTGATTCACACATTAAAACAGGTAGCAAAATCATTCAAGTGTTTGTTATGTCTCGCTTTGATTATTGTGATGTCTTGTACTTCAATCTAAATACTGGGCGGATCAACAGATTACAACGTGTTCATAATGCCTGTGTTCGTTTCGTGTTCACCACTCTTTAGTATGACCATGTGACTCTCTTACGCAATCAACTGTTCATGGCTACCTCTAAAAGAACGTAGGGCTCTCTATCCTCTTGCATTTCTGTTAAAAATCCACCAAAATTGCATCCTTCGGGATATCGCCTCTGCCTTCGTATATCTGTCCCTACCTCGAACCCGGAATATGACTTTACCGTCTATCCCTCGTCACCAAACACATTTCTACTTAACATCATTCAGCGTGTCAGTTCCCAGAATCTGGAACTCCCTTCCTCCTGAAGTGAGAGATTGTCGAACAATAAACCAATTTAAACCATAGTTTAATTGTCGTCTTAACTCTACGGATCACAACAGTTAGCCTCTCGCTTCTTCTTTTTCTTCTATCCTTTTTCGTCAGCTCCTCCTGCACCCCCCCCCCTTATACTCTAGAAAAATTATTGAAGAACAGTGGAATTCTAACATTAACTTTATCAACTTTTAACTATATTAAAATATGCAATATTCACCTGCAGTGTATATTTTTAATTTTGCTTTTTTTCTGTATTTTATATAACTATGTGTATTGTATTTTGTATTTCTGCTGGTTTTACTTCGCCAGGTCGAGATGGGGAGAAGGCTCATGGCCTTAACTCTTGCCAGGGTAAATAAATAAATAAATAAATAAATCTTCCTTTAAGGAAATGAATATTACAAAGTTTAGCGCGGAGTATTATTAAACGAACGATAACATTCCTTATCAGTTATTCAACTGTTGGGGAAAAAGTGACCCCAAATTGGAGTGCCTTTACCTCTATAAGGCTGCCAGCCAACGTGGGCGGCGCTAAATGGTCAAAAAGAAAGTGAAATATATTAAGGGGGGGAAAAAAAAGATATAATTTGGCCGCCATCGTAGAGGTGTCCGGTTTGATAATGACAAACGAGTGTTGAGATAATGACAGCCGGTATAATAATTAACACGGCCTGCAGGTGAGCCAACCTACTCTGAATGTTAAACGTTGCTAAATGATCGACTCATTTCCGTATGTGTCGATTAATCATTGAAGAAGGAAGTGCCAGCAACATGCGCTAGATACATCAGATATGTCTGTATTTTACATGCAACGCTGAAGCTGACAGACAATAGGCACGCCATAAACTAAAACGATTAAAATCTTGCAAGCCACAAAAATGGTAGTTACAGCGAATTCGGTTCAGCCATTGCAACTATTTCAACATGCTTTTCACATTTTTCAATTACAATCAGGGACAAATTATTCCAGACACTTTTGTATTTCTATGTATATTGCAATATATTTGCATGTCATAAATTGTCATAGGCATTTGTTTTCATGGAGATATGTAGACTATATTGAATTTTTTTTTGGTTATAAATAAAGGAATTGTAACCGAATATTCCAATTATGTGTATAAAGTCTCACATACAGCAAATTTATCTTAATCCCTTTGGTGCTTCATTATCATTATTTATTTAATTTTATGTGTTGTAACTGTAAGTAGGGTTGTCACATTTCACCTTTAAAAAGTTCGCCCTGAAGATGTGGCTAGAAATGTAGCCCTAAACGATGATGGACGCAATGTACGGTACATTGCAAATGTAATGAAGCGCAGTCCATGATACCATAAAGTGGTTTAGAGAGACCCTGGAATATATCTGAAGACCAGGTTCGAGTCGTCCGAGAGCTGCAAATCAAAATGAAGACAGGTGTATGGTGTTGACAGTTCTTAGGGAGCGCAACCTGCCAGCTATGACTGTAGCCCAGCAATTTGTTAACATGCATGGGCGCCCGATTTCGGCCACAAAGGTTAGAAGAAGGTTGAAAGCAAGTGAACTGATATCAAGAATACCTACAACTGGTCCCAGTTTGCTCAGAATGCACCGAGTCGAACGATTGGGTTTGGTAAACGATCATAGGGGTTGAAGAAATGAACAGTAGAGCTGTGTTCTATTCACAGACGAGTCCTGTTTCAATCTGCGCACACCTGATGGACGTGAAAGAGTGTGGAGAAGGAGGGGAGAACGATTTGCACAATGCTGCATTGCCGAAAAGTTACCATTTGGAGGTGGTGGAGTGATTGTTCAGGCAGGAGTGTCTATGGATGCTCGTATTAAGTTAACTTTAATAGAAAATGGAAGTCTAATAGCTGATATATATATATATAAATGAATGTTTGACTAATCATGCTGCACCATTTGGCCTATTTACAGGCGAAACTTTTCTTTTATTGCACGATAGTACACGCCCGCATATTACCCAGTGGTCAGAGAGTATCTCCATGGTGTGAATCCATGTTTTACTATGATCAGCATGGAGTCGTGACATGAATCCGCTTGAACACGCGTGGGACACGGTGTGTTAAGACAAGATTGCCGCTGCCAGAAACCATACAGCAGTTGAGACGAGCACTTCTTGAAGAAAGAAGGCATAGCTAACCTGATCGAAAGCATGCTAAGATGTATGAATACAGTTATTCAAGCCAGAGAGGGTGACGACCATTATTTACATTATTTATATGCGTTTTTAATGTTTCAAGCACTGAAAACTGAACTCACAGTTAAAATAAAATTTGTCATTGTCTTACGTCCTTTGTAACTTTTCTTACCATTTAAGCTTTTTTTGTCTTTGTTGTCGTAATTTAAGGTGCTTGGTAAAAATATTTTGTTTAAATGGATATTCTTTCATTTTAAAATAATTAAGAACAAACTTTAATCAATCTGTAGAAATTTATAGAAAATTTAATAATCGTTATGTTTTAGATCTGGGTCATAGGGCTGATGATCCAATCCGCTGAACACGCAGTTTTCTCAAAGAAAAAGAAAGTAATACTTTATTTATGGAACTTAAATCCATTGCACTAATTTCTGTCATATTTTTATCATTAAATTTATAAGATATTTTAATGAATCCAATTATTGCCATTATAATGCTAAATGTAATAGGGGCTATAGGCTACTACATGATAAGGGTGATGTGGGCATGTGGACTGATGCATTGGAATTCACAAAACGAACACAATGGCTGAGCTTGTACCGCGTCTGTTATTTGATCGTTGCCTCCAATTTATGTAGAAAGATGCAGGAGTAGTTTCCGTTAACACTCGTAGCCGATATCGTCAGCTCACTCCCACCCAGGTAGATGGATTTCTTCGTGCGTAAAAATCCTAAGTATGACTTCCTTCGGAAGGGAAGTAAAGCCGTGGGTCCCGTGTCGTACATTTACGGCACGAAAAAGAACCTCAAGACTGAAAGAAGAGGCCTCTGTGCAAAATTTGTCGGCCGTTTCACGCCCTGAGTTGAATGGGACGCTGATGACCTGAGCTGTTAAAGAGCGTCCGTAAATAAACCAAACAACTCTAGACAACCCTGACCTCCGTCCCAGGTTTACGCCTCTCTATGGACTTCTGTTTTGAAAGCAGATTCTCGTAGAAAACAAAGTTTCGTCTCCGGTCGTTGTTGATTTCACAACTTCCCTCCTGTTTGATTGACACTGCCTCAAAATCCCCTCACAGCATTCCAATCGACACTGTCCCGGCACCATCTGGCACTGACCTTGTTCCTATCTGCGAGGGATGTTCAATAAAGGTCATACTTTTACGCGCATGATTTCTAGTTGTAAAGTTAACTTCACAACATGTTTTGCTTAATGCGGAATATACATGTGGTTCTGTTTTAATGTTGTCAATTTCGGTTACAACCTGCGAGAAATGTGTAAATTGAGACTTGGTCAGTTCCGCCTACAGCAATGCTGCTCTGAAATTCCATTTTCATCTCAAAAAATGTTCAGCTGAGACCCTTGCAATGTAACATGAGACGTATGGAAAGTTTGTGCTTCCCTATAGCACAGCTCGAAGATAGTTTAAAGTAGTAGTAATGGACATTTTATTGTGCCAGTTTTAAAATACGTTCAAGTAAGTACAACTGTCGCATGGGCCTTACGGCCTTACATGCTAAATATCGTCCTTGTGACAATCAAAATATACATACGCACATACCTATATACATACAGACCTACATACATATATACATCGATATACTTACATCACAAGTAAGTTTCATCTACAAATACATAAATCTGAATGGAACGCTTACTCTTGAGCCCCCTTCCATTTATTTACAACTCCTCCCCAACTCCCCTCTCTTCACTATAGCCATTAACCATCTTTGTAGGATCTTCGCTAGAAATATTCCCAAATTGTGTGATTATCTGGCATGCACCAACACTCCCCGACAGATGTTAATACTCGTATTGGAATTCAAAAATTGCGGTGGTAAATGCTGGCTGGCTTCTTCCGTTTCCCAGCATTCTGCTAAAATATGCCTCCAGGAATAGCTTTCTCCGCGATAGGCAAATTCTTACCCCGAGAATATTAATTATTTTCTGTCCTTTCCAAGCCCCTAATCTGAACCATGCGAGACCACTTCTTTTTTCTCCACTACATATGTTTAGACAATCCCTCCTCCCGCACACCTGATCTATTTGAGCCTGCAGGCTAAGCGATACTTTTTCTGCGTATTGAGACTCAGTATTTTTCCTGTCTGCATCTGGCAAACGTCTGTAACTATTTCTTCTTATGTCCTCTCCCCTTAACCAAATATTCCCTAGTCCAATTTTGTCCAAGTCTTTCCTTATTTTTGATCCCATCCCTTATCCCACCCTTCCTTCATTTGCTCCCTTAGGCGAAGTGCTTGATTCCCCTGTATTATCCCTAACCATTGCTTAAGTGTTCTTAATTTTAAATTCAAAATTTCGTTAGAAATACCAAACTCTGTAAGAACCCCACAATTTGATCTATCCCTTCCTACTTGTAGCAACCGTTTTAGAAACTACGTTTGTGCCTGATTTGATCCTTCGGTGTTTTTCCACCTCCAAATTTAGTTTAAAGTATTTATAAAGGAGAGGCAATGAATTTCAAAGGAAGGGGGTAGACTCGATTCTCCACTTTGTGCTCTAACGGAAGAAAATATTAACACAGCTGCTATCATTGTGAGAGAGGATCGTGCAGTAACATTAAGAATGCTTTCAGAAATTCTGAAAAATTCACTGAGTGTCACCCACGAGACGGTGGATTCCAAGAGTGCTGACGAAACTTGGCTACTCATTTCTATCCTGAGCAAACAGCGACCTGTATGTGAAATATACATCTTCACCCACACTAAAAAGAGCAAATGTGGTTGACTCTGCTGGAAAAGTTGTGGTCACCTCTTTTTTTTTTTTTTTTTTTTTTTTTTTTTGGACATTCAAGGAATGGTTCATCAGCATGCCGTACTTGCATACAAAACTGTATCTGGGTAATACTGCATAGATGTCCTGGAAACTCTGCAAGGCCATATCACACGCAAAAGGCTACAAACTGGATACCTTACCGCAGTCAACGCAAAGATTGCTACTGAATATCTCACAAAAAATCAACGTGAAGTGCATTCCTCACCCTCCATACAGTCTACATTTAGCTCCGTATGACTTTTTTTCTTTTCCACAAATTGAAAAGTTACCTTCGTGGGAGAAATTTTCCATAATCAGAAGCAATGGTAAAGGCTGCTAAGGCGACTCTGAAGAACTGCTAAAGAATGGTTTCCAGCTTGTCTTTGAAGACCGGCAGAAACGCTACATTTGAGGAAGATCGTGAAAATTATGGGGATAAGTAAAGACATGCTGTCAAATAAGGTGTAATCATATTTAATGCACAGCTCTCGTAAATAAAGTTAATGTACATCTTTGCATTTATAATACACAGTTTAAAACTCTTAAGCATGTATCTATAGAAAGATTACAGACACCGGAAACTTCTCCATAGCTGACGATGTGCGTGCGTACAGAAAGACAAAGTGTGCTAATGGGTCTCGAGCCAATTAATATGCAGAACTGGATGGACCAAAAGAAAAGTGCGAACGTAAACAACCACTGCGGCGGGTCAGCAATTATCGGTTAATTAACACGACAGGCTTTGACATCTTCATTATCTGAAGTGTGTTTGATCACGTACAGTCTCATACAAAAGTTTTCGCTTATCCTCGACGTGATCGCTTAACGTTAGTTAAGTCATTAACTGCAAAGTACAATTCAACATTCGATCCCCGAAGTATTGAGTATGCTTCGTGTTCGGTTAAAATAAAATATTACAAAAAGTCTTACGTTATAATTAAACTGGTCAGTAATGAAAATGTTTTTTGATTTGAAAATACTTAATTTGTACTGATTTCAGTTTTTAAAAACATAAACGACATTTAAAGCACTTGCTTAGTTTTTATTTCCGAGATATGGCCTATTTATGATGTCCTAAGAGTAGCGCGTAGTGGTTGTATTTATTTCAGTGATTCAGCGCACAGGTCTAGCTAACCAGATCGTTCGTGTCCCTATTTACACGTAAGAAATATTGAGAAAAAATACAGAAGTACACAGAATTACATACACTCAGGGCAAAATAACCCGAATACTTTCATGTTCGCTTGTATTTGCAATATATTTGCGTGTCATAAAATATTCTGGTAGGCATTTGTGAGAGGTATGTGCTATGTTGAACGTTTTTTTTTTATAAACAATCCATTATAACCGAATATTTGTAACTGTTTCTATGGTTTCGTCCGTTAACATCAATATAATTTGTGTATGTTTTCCCTTTCCCATAATTAATATAGTGTTAATAATCTTTGATAATGGTAGGCATTTGTTGTCGTGGGGACATATATTCTATGTTGAATATTTTTGTTCAAGCCATTGTAACCAAATATTTGAAACTGTTCCTATTGTTTCACTCTTTAACATCAATATAATTTATGTTTCTCCTTTCTCTCAATTACTTTTATGTTTATAGTCTTTAATAATGTATATTTTTCACTTCATATTTTTCGATCACATGTCGCTGACATATTTGTAAACTAGGAAACTCAGTGCTTTGCCCTCAATACCTGGAACAATAGAACCTTGAGAGGATCAGGTCTTTTGTACATCGAGACGAAGCAAGTCAAGGATATTACCTATTGTACTCCAGAGATGTTTCTGTCAAGAGAAATCTTCCGTTGCTTTTAAATCGGGTTTAAATGTAATTGGAGACGGATGATCTCGATCAACTAAAAATACAGTTAAAGTTTAAAGCAACGTATCGAGAGGTAGATTTTTGAAGTTCCTAAAAGCTAGCGAATCAGATGATGACAGGCAGATCTAAAGCAGCCAGTGTAGAGGTGAAGGTCACGTTTTGAAGGAGAGACGCTACGCTATCATGTATTTTGCGCGGCTTGTGTGCCTAGCGACCTATATAAGAGCAAGATTGGGCTCCCTGCCTCATTCTAATCTAAACAATTCTCAGGCTCGGCATTATTGTTCTACTCTAATCATTCAGCGCTCAGCTTTTCGGGATTCAGGCAACCGTAGTTCGTGAAGCTTATACCACCTTTGTTAAGTCTTCGATTTAAGTCTTCATCGAGACAAACAAACCAATAATCTAAACATCGCTGAGTAATTATACTCAGTGTGTGGACACTATCAACGGCAAAACACCGAGACTTATAAGAAAGTGACGCTAAACAATCATTCTCAGAAGTAAAATCGAGCCGCCAGCTCACCCCCAACGCCAGAACCTGTTCCTTGGCCCGTTGATCTAAGATCAACAAAATTAGTGTACTTACTCTGAGCATTGGTTGTTTCTTCTGAGACGGAACAACAAATCAGTAACATCCAAGAGTATTCATAACCAGCCAAGGCAATGCTGTCCACATACTTGGCTCACCAACGTGGGGCCTTCTAACTAAGCCACGACAGTAAGTGTCCCAGATTCTAGTTATATATACAAAGTTTCAGATTGCGAGAATTTGTCTTAACCCTTTGGTGCTTCATTATCATTATTTCTTTATTTTTATCATATTGTAAATGTAAGTAGGGTTGTCACATTTCACCTTAAAAAATGCGACCTGAAGATGTGACTAGAGCTGTAGCCCTAAACGATGATGGACGCAGTGTACATTACATTGCAAATGTAATGAAGCGCAGTCTAGATTTAGAGAGACACAAGGTTTGGGTCGTTCGAGAGCTACAGATCAAAATATAGACAGGTACATGGTGTTGATAGTTCTTAGGGAGTACACGGTTGTATCCCAGCAGTTTGTTGACGGACGCTCGATTTCGGCCACAAAGGTTAGAAAAAAGTTGAAAGAAAGTGAACTGTTATCAAGAATACCTGCAACTGGTCCCAGTTTGCTCAGAATGCACCGAGTCGAACGATTGCGTTTGCAAATGATCGTAGGGGTTGTAGAAATGAACAGTAGAGCTGTGTTCTGTTCACAGACGAGTCCTGTTTCAATCTGCGCTCACCTGATGCACATGAAAGAGTTTGGAGAAGGAGGGGAGAACGATTTGCACAATGCTGCATTTCCGAAAAGTTATCATTTGGAGGTGGTGGAGTGTTGGTTTGGGCAGGAGTGTCTATGGATGCTCGGACTGAGTTAATTTTAATAGAAAATGTAAGTCTAACAACTGATAGATACATAAATGAATGTTTGGCTAATCATGTTGCACCATTTGGCCTATTTACAGGCGATGCTTTTCTTTTATTGCGCGACAATGCACCCCCGCATATTACCCACGTGGTCAGAGATTATCCTCAAGATGTGGGAATCCATGTTTTTACCATGGCCAGCAATGAGTCCCGACATGAATCCGCTTGAACACGCGTAGGACACGGCATGTTAAGACAAGATTGCCGCGGCCAGAAACTTTACAGAAGTTGAGGCGAGCACTTCTTGAAAAATGGGAGCATATTCCTCAAGAAGACATAGCTAACCTGATCGAAAACACGCCAAAAAATGCAGCTATACAGGGGGTGACGCCCGTTATTAAAATGCGTTTTTAATGTTTAAAGCACCGAAAAATGAGTTCACAGTTAAAACAAAACTTGTCCTTGTTTTACGTCCTTCTCCAGAAGTTTTTGTTTCTATTGCTGTAATTTAAGATGCTTAATAAAACAATATTTTGTTTAAATCGAATGTTCATTCGTTTTAAAAAATTAAAAAACAAATAAATCAAATATAAAAGTGTTCTTCCTTTGTCCCTAAGTGTACATACAAATACTAAGTCATATATTAAAATGTTCAGAAAACAACCCTTGTCTTCCCCCAGTCATAACGGAAAAAAATTATGCAATACTAAGCATCTTAAATTTATCATTACAGCAGACTAAACAAGAGAAATTCATAAGCCAATATTTATGTATATATAATCACCAGAAAATAAAAAATACAATAGAAGTACTTGTCAAATAGATAATTGCATTATATGTTATGACTTTTCAGTCAGAGATAATCTCTTGTCCATTTTATCTTCGTAATAAATTTACATAGCTCCTGTCAATTATTCTTATCCAGTATCAAATTTAGACATGCCGTCCCACTCCTGGACCTCACAAAGTTTTCGGAGAGAATTTGCAACCTCCAGCACTCTGTAACTTCACATTCTGCAAGAATATACACCCAAGTTTTCTTTTTACCTCATATAGGGGACATTCTTTCCCCTGTGCTATCTTGCAAAGCGCAGCCAGGCCGTTGCTGTATTGTCTTCTTTTGCCATTACATTAATGTATGTTTCCCTTCCCATGCGCCTTTTAGTTCTGACTATAATTCGATTGAGATTATAAACTACAAAATATTGCAAGAAATTGAAGAAATGTTTGTACCAAAGTGTAATAATTGTTCTTCCATTTTCTAGCCGTTTCACCAACATTTACGTTGATTTGTGTGAATCCCATATTATGTTTTCCAAACTACATAATTTCTACTTGCTTCACCCTTCAATCAGACATTACGCCGCCGTAATTTGGGCAACATTAGCAACATCCGCCCACGATTTCCTTTGCGTTCAGATAGAGATCTGCCTAGTTATTCTCTAAACATTAATTTCCTTTACAACGTCCGCTACCCTGCACGACTTGCATAGAACACCTCAGAACTTAAAAAAAAAAAAAAAAAAAAAAAAAAAGCATAAAAAAGTAAATATTGCCTATGATAAAATTATACACCATCTTGCTATAAGTTTTGCATTTTATTTAATTGAATTTGTAATAAAACATTAAAAACATGTAACAAATGCTATTTTATTCATTAAAGCCAATCATTTATATTTACCAATTTTGACCCCTAGATCCACAGATTGCTAAGGCATTCTATGGAGCTATGCAATGAACTATGAACTAACTTGCGATTCATGTATACATGTGTTTCTCCACCGTTGACTGGAAAAAGATCACGCTAGCTTCTGGCTGTCAGTGTTGGTTTAATAGTGGTTGAGTTCAGTTCAGGTATTTTGACCTGTGTGATTCATTTTTTATTTTACTACAAAGTGAATTATGGTTCAGTATATGTTCTAATACACAACGTGTATTTGCTTACGATTCATGTGCACTAGCTCAATCAGCTCGTCAAGTTTAAAGACTTAAAGATTTAAAGAAAGATTCCTGTTTGTTAAAGTTTCAGGTTGTACAACTATTGATGATATTTATAGAGAACAAAAACATTTTTGTCATAACTCCAGTGTGAAAATATCTGCTCCTTATGGAAAGTAATGCATTAATTCCCAAAACGACATTAAGTTTTTCCTATCGGGCTGAGTTTAAAAGATATTTAAGAAAAATTCTGCAATTTTTAATTGGCAATTTGAATGCGAATTGAAATTTGCTCTTTTTAGGACCAGGTACTTGTCAAAATGAATTTTAAAAATAGCAATATAAATAACAAACACATCTTCATAAGTTTTAAAATGCTTGCTACCTGGTGGATTTCTCTTGTATTCAGAACTACGGTACCTCTTCAGAAACCAGCAATAATCCCCAACATTACAGGACCCCAACCTTGATGGCGATTTTCCATTATGACTGTGTCCTGATGAAAACACTTTCCTTGTTCATCACATACAGCACCCAGATTTTCGCGAAAAAAGTCTGAGTGTGAATTAAGGAAAGGCACTTTTAGTAACTTCATACAGTCCTTTTTTTTTATATATATAATCTTGTAGTAATGTGTCCACTAAAGATTCGTATTCAGCCTTGACCTTGCACCGTACGACTTTCCTCGAGGGAAATCTTGCTTTGCTGGAAAACCTTTTAAAAGAGTGTGGAACCTTGCTCAAGGTTGAATTACTTTTGACAAGTGGTTGCACCGTCTACATCTGTGTGTGTGGAGAGAGATGGAGAGTACTTTGAAAAATTGTGAGGTCTATTTCACTTATATGACGTTATCTTTAATTTGACCAATGAAACGAAATAAAGTTTTGAATTTTAACCAATCATACCCGGATATCGTGGTGAAATTATCGAAAAAATTGTCAAATTCGTTTTATCACACGACGTGCATTTGTCTTATGGTCAGTGTAACCAACTCTATACCTCCAGTATATAATTCCTGAGCACGCATTACGGATCACTTTTCTGTGTTTTTAGTAATTGTAAATTTAACTAAATGTTTATTCACTCAAGCAATTGTTTTTACGTATCAGTCAAACGTCGGTCCTGGTGGTGTAGTGGTAACCATACTTGCCTTCTAAAGCGAAGATTACGGTTCAAACCCGGCCAGATGGATGGATTTGTTCGTGAGACCCGTGTCGTACATTTACGGCACGATAAAGAACGTCAAGCCTGAAAGAAGAGGCCTCTAAGCAAAACTTGTCAGCCGTTTTACGCCCTGGTTTGAATGGTACGCTGATGACCTGAGATGTTAAAGAGCGTCTATAAATAAACGAATAAAAAGAATCAGTCAAACAGTCTGAAATCATTTTATAAATTATTTAACAATGTGTGCCTAAGTAACAATAAATCTTAATAAACAGGTTGTTCAGAATGGTTATGTTTTCTCTGTTTTGTTTTTCTCACTTTGTATTAGTAATTCTAACTGTAGCGAATGTAATAGTCGACTTTCGTCTATTTCAGTCACACGGTTTCTGCGTAGGTAGGTATTCATGAGTATAACATTTTATACAATGTTAATATTCTGTGCGCAAATTTGAAATATATATCACTTTTATTCTTATTCTGTTCACAAAATAGTCGCAAACCCGTATTTGGCTTTTCTCTATTGGCATTACTGACAATTGACATTCGTCTATTGCTAGATGGCTTGAAAAGGTTAAGTATTCATAATAAATTTCAGCAATCTCAGACCCTCTTGTGATATTACTTGTGATAGTGGTCTAGTGATACTGTTTGCGACTACTAATCTAGATGTTTTGGGTTCGAATCCCAGTCAGATTCAGTTCCTTTTATCGGAGTCTTTCCTTACCCTGAGAAGGTGAATGGCAGATTGATTTGAAGCTCATTTGCACCATTATTTTTACAGACTTATACCTATAGTATTCAGTCCACAATCTACAGACGTCACGAGGAGACCAATACAGTAAATAAAAGCATTACAAAAAAATTGTCTTTCAAAATGGTTTCAGACAATCGGAAAATTTCAATATCCTACTGTTTGGAAGCGACTAACTAAATTCCTTGCATTTGCCACTGTTACAATACACAATAAATGTGTGTTCATACTTTGTTACTTAGTTACATTAA
Source organism: Metallyticus violacea (assembly GCA_030762175.1). Taxonomy (NCBI): domain Eukaryota; kingdom Metazoa; phylum Arthropoda; class Insecta; order Mantodea; family Metallyticidae; genus Metallyticus; species Metallyticus violacea. Next base: position 12,364,992 of record CM060835.1, on the reverse strand, counting down.
AGCTCTGGAAATGTATACAAATTCATTTTCTAGGTTGTAAATTTCTTTCGAGAGAAGTAGGCTACGAGAGTTTTCTAAGGAAGCACGAGTGTTACTCACACCAGAACCGCAATTGGCTGCTTTTTCTTCAACGAATTTCCCAGGATCGTAAACAAAAAGTGTGTCTATCCTCTCAGCAAAAAGGTTCATGTTCTATAATCACCTGCTTAAACTAACAGGTGATTCTGTGTTCTAGGCTTCGCGCAAAAACAGCCCAGAGGTTAAAATGTTTGTTGTACCTTGATAATGACCATCAGAAAACCCGGAACCAACTCGGCAAGTGACAACGAAAGGGAATTTCGCTGGCCTAGTGACTGAAACCGCAAGGGGCAATGAAGCGAGACTGACGGGAAAGTGTTTGTTTGGCTCCTCGCGTCCGCAGCGTTTACTTTCTTTCGTCTTTGTTTAACCTTTGTTTATTACCATCCATATCTCATAGTTTTCTATTATGTACCTGTAAACTTTCCTTAGTTCTTTCTACCTGAAGGTTCTTCTTGCAGTGGCGAGGATCGGCCTCGCCGATCAGGATTATCGCCTTCACAAAATCCTTATCCGGTGTCTTACCTTATCTGTTAAGTATATAATTGCAGCTGCAACTTCTTTTGTGAAGGGCTTACTCCAAATGAAATTAAACAGCGACTGGGCGGTGTATATGGGGAAGCATCCCCCTCATATTCTACCGTAAAAGAATGGGCCAAACTTTTTCGAATGGGTCGAGAAAGCATTGAAGACGAAGAGCGTGCAGGTCGGCTCTTGGAGGTGCTCACTCCTGAAAACATCGGTCGCTCTTGTGAAAAGAGAAATTATGCAAGACCGGCGGCTCAAAGTTACTTAAATAGCATCAAGGTTGGGTCTTTCTAAAACAACAGTCCTTCGAATTATTATAACAAAATACTGCAATTGGTTCAAGAAACAGAATTTGGGAAACAATGAAAGCGTCTTTTCCAACGGGTTAGCCTTATAATGGATTATCTTTTTAAGTTGGCACAAAAACTAAGAAGGAAAAAAATTAATTGTCGACTTTTCAAAATATTTATTCATCTTCAAGATTTTTACACCTTTGAATGCGTTCAAAACAATTCTTAAAACATTTTTTTCCAATCTTAAGTTGGTATCTCAAAAACATGGTTTTAAAGGCTTCGGTTGCTTTTCCTGATTTCGTCGATGGCTTCTGGCAAACAAATTGTTGTATATCATTCAGCATTAATTGTTCTTCGATCCTCTAAAGGAACGGTTTCGACGTGTCAAATACACCCGAAGAAACAAACAATCATTTTGTTGGAAGTGCTGCGTTTTTTTTTTTTTTTTTTTTTTTTTTTACTAGTGTTTAACGCCCGGTTTTACTACTGGGGCACCACAGGTGGTTGCACTGATGATACGTGACAAGAAATGACAAATTAGGAAAGGATTTTTAAGGAAGGAAAAGTTACAGACCTAAGTTTAGGGTACCTCCCCGGCATTTGCCATTTATGAGGACTTAGGAAAACCTGGGAAAAAAACCTCAGTCAGGGAGGACGGTCCTGATGGGATTCGAACCCCAGACCTCCCGCTCACGAGTTCGCGCCTTAACGACCTCCGCCACCTGTGGCGGTGAAGTGTTTCGTGAACGAACAACTTTTGTGTGATTCGATTCATCTTAGAACATCCAAACAGTGGATTGTTGCTTAGTTTCCGGTTCATAAGAACATATCCAAGTTTCGTCATCTGTTACGATGTTGTTTGCGGATTTTGCAGTAGAATTTTTGAGCATTTCATAACACCAATTAACATCAACTTTTTTTTTTATCTTCGGTCAAATTATGTGGAATATATCGGGGACAGATCTTTTTCACAGCATAATGTTCATGCAAAATCGAATGTACTGCAGTCTTCGATGTGCTTAAGGATGCCTCTATCTCACTGTAAGTCATATGCCGATCTTCTTCAATCATGTTGTGCACAGCATCGATGTTTTTTTGGAATGACAACAGATTTTGGTCGACCTTCAGAAAACATTAGATGACGAATGCACAAATCATGATGAAATTCTGCAAACCGATTGTAAACAGTATTTTCTGAGTCGGTCCTAGTGGTGTAGCGGTAACCATACTTGCCTTCTAAACCCAAAATCGAGTGTTCAAATCCGGCCGCAATCGACGGTTTTTTTTTTCTTTCCCCGGGCGTAAAAATCCTAAGTATGGCTTCCTTCGGAAAGGAAGTAAAGCCGTGGGTCCCGTGTCGTACATTTACGGCACGATAAAGAACCTCAAGCCTGAAAGAAGAGACCTCTGAGCAAAATTTGTCGGTCGTTTCACGCTTTGAATTGAATGGAACGCTGATGACCTGAGATGTTAAAGAGCGGTCGTAAATAAAACAAAGCAACAAGTCTTTTATGGTCGTACTTTATTACCAAAAGTTCAACGAAGCGATTCTATGATTGCTTTTGAGTTAAGCCTTTACTAAAATGGTAAAAAAAAATCATCCAATGTAAATCATGGCGTGAAATTTCCTTTGTTTATTTATTTATTTATTTATTTATTGCAAAATTGCTTTGTTAAACGCTCATATAAATTACTGGGTCAATTTCTACTAACTGTTTTTTTTCACAATAACAAATGTCAATTGTTTAGAAAATAGTAATGGCATATCTCAATATTGCCACCTAGTGGTAGGTCGTTTGTAAAAACTTAAAACCCTCGTGAACTGACGTGCCGGAGGTCAGCAAAACTGCATTAAGGCCCCCGTTATCTTATCTTCTCTACTATTTATCGTGTCTTTTTAAAATATTTTCCTGATTGAGACAGCTTCTGTGGTAATTTTCATCATAAAAATTGTCTTTCTACTTCGTCATTCAATGCCATAAATAGTTGAGGTCCTTGCAAGATAACGAGCGAACCTTTCGAAACAGAACTGCACGTTTTGTGACGTGTCAAGTAAAACGTTACATATTTACTGTTTTGGAAACACAATCGTGACCATCGCTAAAAGGAAGTGTAGATATCCATGTTCTGAATATGTGGATTTACAAAGAAGCACTTCCTACTTGAGTCAAGCTAAAAGCCTCTTTCTATGTCATAGCCGTTTCTTTTTACGCCGGTCATGCAAGACTTTAGACATAAAACAGCTCAAACAAAAACGTTCACTTGTTCATAAATAACGGAGCAACGCAATTAACCTACACAAGAGCACAGGATAGTCTGGGAAGTCATAATGTTGGAGGTTGTCTTGGTGATATAAGTAACGTTATGAGTGCATATTTTGGTATTTTACCTTAAGTATGATGTTTGTTTTAAATTATCACTCAAAAACATAATATCTAGGTTCCATTAATGGACTATTATTTTGTAATTAGCTTACTAAGGCCAGTTTGAGTTTCCCTCTGTCATGTCAGCAACTTTGGGGTCCTTTAATATAGTAATAAAATGCTGCTTTGCGTTTAAATATGCAAATTTGTCGCAACAAATAAAGTGCATGATTTAGGTCTGATATATCTACTCAATAGCTATCTGCTCTATAGACCATTTGAATGCGTTTCTAATGGAAAAGTTATTTCAATACCTATCTGTTTGACATGGAGATGTGATTTTTTTCCCCAGATAGTTTGTATAGTTCCCGCAAGTAGTGCTGTAGACAGAATATAGCATGTGCAAATTAAATATTCATAACTTTCTCTCTCTCAAACTGTAATATTTTTATTAATGCTGCTGTAAAAGTGTAATGAAATAACTAATATTTACAATTATTCTACTTGCAGTAAATTTACGCATACTACAATTCTCACCCATTTCTACCATAAGCATAAACTTTAAATACAGCTTATTTATTCCTGAGATAGCGGTTATATCTCATTCATAGGCCAATGGCGGATCGTGTCATAAGCGCTTCCATAAAAGAAGTTTTAATTGAAAATAATGTTCAGTATCCACTGCACAGTTTGATGATAAAATATTCTAATATACACAATTACCTTGCATTACTGCCTCTTATCAATGAAGTCGTAAGACGAAGATAGAGGAAGCAGCGGTCACCGCGGTAGGCCAAGGCTCACTCCGGGCTGTAGCGCCATGAGAAGAACAAACTTTATATATATTATTGTATTGTACTATTGTTACACAAACAAAAGACTGATAAAATAAAAACGACTTATTTCAGCATAAACTACAACTACAGTTATATATTCAGGAAAATGAACTGGCATAATAATTAACATTTGCTGACGATGTGATCTTGTTCGCCAAAACATCGGAGGCACTACAATTATGTGAGCATAGCAAAAATGCAGGGCTGTCACTAAGTAAACTGAAGACACAGTTAATTCCAAACGGACCTGAAACTTCGATAAAAAATAGATGGAACAGTCCCCACTTATGTGAGCCTAAGACAACAAATTTCCATCCCTGATAAAATGGAAAAAGAAGTACAAAGAAGGATCTCATTAACCTGGGCAGCATTTCGGGCCCTTAAGTTTATATCGTTAAACCAAACGCTAACTAAGAAAATCAGATTCCAGACCCTCGAAACCTGTGTACCCGTATTACTATATGGGTGCCAGACATGGTCACTAACAGAAAATAAAACTCAAATATGCCAAAGAAAATTGCAACGCAAGATCTTTGGGAATGACTTTGAAGGACACGCCAGAGACGAACGAGCAGTACAAACAGTGAGTGGCAACACCTGAAAGTGCACCAAAGAAAGTAAAAACGCTTCCATCTGCAGGCGCGGCTGTGCCTGCAGTTTTCTGGGATTTTCATGGCGAGATACTCGTGGACTACCTCCAGAAGAGCAGAGCCATCACCGGGGAGTATTACGCTTCACTACTGGACCAACTGAAGAATGCTATTCAGGCTAAACATGCATATCTTATGGAAGAGAAAGTTCTCTTTCATCACGATAATGGGCCTTCACACATGTCTGGAATAGTTGCTGTAAAACTGCGTGGCCTTCGCTTCCAAGTGCTTCTATATCCGCCATATTCGCCAGAGCTGGCTCCCAGCGATTGCTTTTTGTTTCCAAACCTGAAGAAATGGATGAGTGGACGAAGATTCACATCAAATGATGAGATTGAAGCTGAGAGAGAAGTTAATTCTTCACAGTTGGACAAATTTTATTTTACTGAGTGGATTAAAAAGTTGGAAAGTTGTTAGACTAATGTATTGCCTTACAAGATGACTGAAAATATATTAATTTGTTGCGCACTTTCTTCATGACTGTCAGAATCCAGCGAGAGTCCTACATTTTTTTGATTTTCCATTTCGGAATCATCAGGTTTATATATATATATATATATATATATATATATATATATATATATATATTACATTTTAAATATTTTATTCTAAATCTTTGTGTTATTTAGTATGTTTTAATTAAATATTTTGCTCTTTATAGAATGTAAACTGCATCATCTTGTGATAAGGGAGAAATAATTGAGCCTATACAGCAGTCACAATTAATATTTGTGCAAGAAATAACCAACGACGATAACGGATTTAAAGAAAGGTTTCGGTTATCCAAAAAAAACTAGTCGGCTGCACCGATTTTTCCAGTATGCATGTAATTATTTATTTTTATTTCGTTTTTAACTCAAGTTAAAACTATTGCTGATATGAATTTATTGGTAATAACCCAAGGTATTGACATAATTCTCCCACCTGTGTCTTATGGTAAATCCTAATCCTGTCAGAACGAATTTTGCTCCACATATGACCTGCCTCATAGCGGTTGGCATGGCAACGTTAGACCTCGCTTTATACTCCGAGGTAGCAAGTACAGCCCAAACTAAGAATCGAACAGTGGGCAACATCTAGGGCGGGGAGAAAGGTTTATGTGTTGACTGCCCCGCCATAGCGTTTTAAGACTTAGTTTAGCTACAACAAATTTTAAATTTTACATTTACTGACACAGAACCCATGGTTGGAATCAGTACATGAAGTACTAATACCCAGTTAAAACATGGATTGAGCAAAAATAGTAATTTAGATGGCAAATTTATCCTGGACAAAAACAAGCTAGGAAATAGGTCCCAGGTCCAAGCAGCGCTGTTACGTTTTCTCCTAAAATTGAGTAGGAGAGATACAAGGAAGGCATTTGCATTAATTACTGAACAGGTCACTTCAGGAAACATCTGCAAATAGTGGGACTCTATAAACAAGAACTCATGTGTAGAATGTGTAACAGAAGGAGGAGATTGTCCTGGTAAGAGGCTTATTCTTTATCACAGACGCTGACATTGCAACCAAAATACTGCAACAGTGTAAGCGTCTCCTATGGGATTGCACAATAAAAAATTTTAGACTGCGTGCGGAAGGCCGACAAAATTCTAAATCATCAAATTTACTGGTATAGTGATTTAGTTACTTGTTTTATAGTCTGTAGCTACAAAAATAAAAAAATTTATATTGTTAACGTGTTACTGGAATTGCCCTAACTACAGCTATATTGAAGCGATTGGTTGGTACTACTGTTTTTGGCTTTGGTATTCCTTGCCGCCATTCCGGTGCATAAAATGCATTATTCCATTTAAATAAAATGACATATAAACAGTGAATAAAGATAAAGATAGCCTATTGTGTCCTTTAACAGCAAAGACCTCCTAACAAGTAGGGAACGCTCGCCTTTTCCTAACGTGGTGAGCTATTCCACGCTAGTTGTTCGTATGCTGTTTCAGATACTGTCTGATTTGTGCTTAGGTTACTCCAATGCTCACTGTACTAGTGTCTTCTCTCACCGTCACGGGTGGCCGAGGTCGTTAAGGTGCGGACTCGTGAGCGGGAGGTCTGGGGTTCAAAATATATATTATTTTACGCATTATTATATATGAAGTGTTATAATTCCATTCATTTTTAACATTAAATACTTTTCCAAACATTTTGTAACCACTCTTATGTATTCGGATATCATTTTGAATATACAATTTACTTTATTGTATGAGCATGAATGCAATACAACCACCTGCACTAATTGAAATGTCTACTGGTATTGTTGTTACATCAGTTTTATTCTATTGTTGAGGTATTTCAACCAGTTTAACACATACTTTTATGAGGTAAAGATGTCGTTAAGTCGAGAGGATACTGCTAAAGTAGTTATCCTATTGGAAGATGGACGTTATGTTGCCCAGGTGTTACGAGTCAATGTCTCTACTGTACAAAGGACATGCCGAAGGTTCAGGGAACTTGGCAGCTACTGCAGAAGACCAGCATCAGGTCGCTAAGAGTGACATCGGCCAGAGATGATCAATTTCTGCGGCTGTAAGTTTTGCTTGATTGTCACACAACAGACGTAGAAGTTCAAAATCGCTTGCAAAGGTCACCAGGAGTCAATGTCAGCGTAAGAACAATGAGAAGGAGATTTGAAGATGCACAGCTCAGCTCTAGAAGACCAGCCAGAGATCCCTTGCTTATCCAACATCAGCAAGCTCTCATTGTCTCTGCCTGTCAACATCTGGAGTAGAGCCATGGAAAACTATTCTATTCAGCATAAGATCGCCTGATGACAGGGAAAGAGTATGGAGGAGGACTGGAGAAAGGCATGCCCCTTGCAGCTTCTCATCGACGATAGCTCTCAAAGGAAGTTCCGGCAAGGTGTGGGCTGACATCACTGCGGAAGCCAAGACAGAGTCGCTTTTGCAGGCCCTGAATGCAGACCGCTACATTGAAGAAATTCTTCAGGAACATGTCATCCCCTACGCTGCAATTGTAGACAATGATTTACGCTTCATGCATGACAATGCCCGTTCACATGTGGTCCATATTATGACACAGTACTTGCTTGAGGCCAGCACGAGTCCCTGACCTCAGCTGCATTGAGCGTGTTTGGGACATAATGGGGAAATTTGTTCAACATGCTCCTGAGAGCCTCAATGACTTGGAGGGGCTTTAGTGAGCAATGGGAGACCATACCACAAAAATAAAAAACCTTAGTACCTTGATGCCCAGCATGCCCGTAAGGTTGCAAGCTGTGATACAAGCAAGAGGAGGAAACGCCCGCTTCTGACAACGTCACTAAGTGTTAAAAAGTTTGTTGTTGTGTTACCAATGCTGCCTTGTGTTACCCTACAGGTAAAAGGAGATCATTATGAAGTGTGATTAACTTGCATTCATGCTCATGTTCATACAATAAAGGAAATTATATACTCAAAATGATATCCGAATACATAAGAATGGTTGCAAAATGTTTGGAAAAGTATTCTATACAAAAAGAATTAATGGATTTATAATAATTCACATTATAGTACGTAAAATTAAAAATATTAAAAAAAATTAAATGTTGTTAGTTTTCCCTCTCCCCCTCTCTCCCCCCTCTCTCTTTCTGAGTGTATATACATAAATATATTGGCATTATATTTCACCATGTATTATCACCGCCACGGCTGGCCGAGGTCGCTAAGGCGCGGACTCGTGAGAGGGAGGTCTGGGGTTCGTATCCCAACCAGGACCGGGCTCTCTGACTGAGGTTTTTTCCAGGTTTTCCTCAGTCCTCATAACTGGAAATGCCGGGGAGGTACCCTAAGTTAGGCCTGGAACGTTTCCTTCCTTAAAAAAATCCTTTCCCAATATATAATTTCATCTCATGTATGCCTCAGCAGTAAAAACGGGCGTTAAGCATCATTAAAAAAACACGTATTATTATTATTATTATTATTATTATTATTATTATTATTATTATTATTATTATTATTATTATTATTATTATTATTATTATTGTGTTTATAATGTTCATGTACATTCATATGCGTATATTAAAATTGTATGTATTTATAGCGCGATAAAAGCTGCGCTGCCGCATTAACGGAGCACCCTGTAAGGAAGCAGGTAGATGCGACAGTGTTATCTGCCGCATAGTTTACCACACATAAAAGTAGTCAATATCTTCTCGGCATCTTAATGCGTTTGACAAGACGCCAGGAAGTTTGGGACCGTCCCGCCGGGGTTGTTATCTCGATCGGGTGGGAAGTGGGGAGGGAAGTAATTATTACGTGTGGGTGGAGAGAGAGTAATTTTGATTGGAATTTCAAATAAATCTCCCGCGTTAGAAAGCTGTGTGTGTGTTGCAGCTGGCCGCTTGCTATGCATATCAAATTCCGTAGAGAAGGTCACTGAAAGATGAGTACAGGAGGCCGTGACTTGCGTAAAGCCGATTGTTTTTTGTTACTTTGCAATGTGTTATAGTTACGTCACTGTTTGCAATTGTCAATGCGACAGGAATGCAAGTAGTCGAAATGAGGAAAGCATTTAATGTTCTAGGAAGCGTTGATTCAGAAATTTAAATGCTTTAGCGTGAATGTTGCACAGATTATTTCATACACGTTCCAGTTTTCGTTGCAAATACTAAAATAATCAATCAATTCGTAAATTTAATTCCAATCAAAAGTTACCAAAGTAGCTATTAAGGCGATAACTTAAAACAGAATGTGTTCTACAAGAAGAATGGAACTAAACGGCCTTGAGAAAATCGTTTGTCACTGCACTAGCAGATGGATTGTATTGGATTTAATTGGTGGTGACTGAGAAGGAAATTTCGCTATTTCAGTTTTGTTCAAGAGCTGACGGTTTGTGCCTACGGAAGGGATGAGGTGAAGGGGAATCGGATGCTAATATTCGTTTGTGGTGATGCACGTACATAAACGGGGTACCTAACAATGTACCGACGAGTTTTTCAGAAAGGCCGCTTCCATAGAGCTAACCTTGTCAACATTTTCGATTCTGTAACAAAACCGACGGAATGAAATGGGAGAGCCTAAGTGACCGAGGGTCGCAATGTATTTAAACCCGGGACCGCCCGAATGCAAACCCCAAGCCGCTCGTTCAGTTAACCTGCAGTTAAAGTTGAATATGATTATCACTACGAAAGTTTTGAGGCGCATCAAATTAGGAGAGGGTAGACTCTCTCCGATTGTTGCATCTTTTCTAAGTATTCTCCATCACACACTATATACTTTCTTATCCTCAAAAACCACTTATCAAGCACTCCTGCCAGTTATTTTCCTCAAGGGCGAAAAGTTCATTTCCATTTGCAGCCACAGTCTCTTCATGGCTGAAAAATTGCTTTCCTCACACCGAGAAGGGAAAATAATCGCTTGGAACCAGATCAAGACTGTAGGAAGTATGAGTCATGAGTCTGGCATCTGCGGACTCCAGGAACTGGATGATGTTAGCCACATGTGCAGAGGTGTTGTTGTGTTGAGGCAAGATCTCCCTCAGTTCTGACCTTGGGCGGCGTTCTCGGAGCTTGTCGAAAACTTTCGGAAGGCAGACTGTGGTTTATCGCTGAGCAGTAACTGCACTTTGCTCTTCCAGAGGAATTGTGAACACCATTTTTTTCTCTGTTTTTTCCAGCCCTACACTTTCATTGTGCCCGAGGTCGTTAAGGTGCGGGCTCGTGAGCGGGAGGTCTTGGGTTCGTTTCCTCCAGGACCATCCTCCCTGGCCGCGTGCCTTTCCTCAGTCCTCTTAAATGGCAAATGCTAGGGAGATACTCTAAACTTAGACCTGGAATGCTTCCTTCCTTTAAAAAATAATCCTTTCTGGGTTTATCATTTCATTTATCATAAGTGATGCCTCAGTAGTTAAAACGGGTGTTAAATACTATTTAAAATAAATGTTGGGTCGTTATCTGCAAAGGTCCAAACTGCCGACTGTCGTTTGTTCTCCGGGTCACAGTGATAATTCCATGTTCGCTCACCCGCGATAACATCAGAAATACGCCTTTAGGTCCCTCCGTCGAATCTCTGCAGTCGTTTTCTTTTTGAATAAAATGCTTGCGAAACGAGTTCGGAACACATGTATCATAAATAACTATGTCTGTGTTTTTTGTACAATGCGCTAGGGACTTGAAATCTGAATGCGAATCAGATAGGAAATGTGATAAAATCTCTGTTAACAAGATAGTCTTTGATGTCCCCAGGATATATTGTGTCAGAAGTGGGAGGCTCTTGGCTTGGCAGGATGTGATAATTTAAATAGTTGCACCATTGGCACCTTCAGCCAAAGATCTCTGGTTCTACTCCCAGCGGAAGGTCGAATGCGTCCTATCTTGTTTAACTTGTTTCTTCAAAGTTATTAACTGTGTTACAATTGTATAATAAAGGCTTATGAAAACTTTTTTTGGTAAATCCATTGATGGATCAAAGCCTTAAGTTCTAGTTTTCCCCCCTTCAATTCAATTTTATTTATTTATACTAATAATAAAATGTAATTCATACATAACAAAACCCCCTAAGCAGACAAAAGCTCTTGTGTGAGTGTAGCTCAGCTAAACTTGTTAAAAAACTTTCATAATTAAACTGTTATTCAAATTCTGTAAATACATAAATGTCTTATTGCATCATAAAATTCTAAAGTGATTGAGACAGAAAAATATTAACTTAATTATACTAAAGTCTACCTTTATTAACAGTACTTCCAGTCTTCCAGAATAAGTCCTTACCAGTCGAACATAGTTTTGCTTCTCGGCCAAGGCCGGCTCCCCTCCCCACTTCACGGCCGTCTGCATGTCCGTACTTGAACTTCTGAGTAGTCATCAGTTTACATTTATTGTCGCAGACGGATGACTTTAAAACAACGTATTTTTATGTGTAAATGTTATTATACACACGAAGTATCCCGTCGTGTTCTTGAGTAGATTATTCGGAAGTTCCCTGTGCAATTACCTCCTTCCAAAACTGCAACTCACGATCTTGTGATTATATTTTATACTACTGGTTCAGTGCGAAACAAGAAACACGCACAGAGTTTTAACAGAAGACAAATTAGATGAAAGCGGCGAAAATCTTGAACGTTAGCCAACAAAATCACTACTAAAATTAACACAAGTTGGGATTTTGGTGTCTTCTGCACATACAACAACAAAATTGTTAAAACTCAAACCTTACAAGTGTACACGTATCAATTGTCTATGACAAGGTGATCCCGTAGCTTGTGTGCTTTATTGTGAGTGGTTTCTTTCATCAGCCACTTGAGGGTTAACGGACCCACGTTTGTGTTCTTTTCCTCCGACAAGACTTTTTTTTAACGCCTACTGAGGCATCACAGGTGGTGGACACTGATGATATATGGAATGATAAATTGGGAAAGAATATTTTTTTTTAAGAAAGGAAGCGTTCCTGTCGTAATTTTAGGGTACCTCCCTGGTATTTGCCACTTATAAAGACTGAGGAAAACCTGGAAAAAACCTCGTTTAGGGAGGATGGTCCTGGTGGGATTCGAACCCCAGACCTCTCGCTCACGTGTCCCGCCTTAACGACCTCGGCCACCCGTGGCGGTTGACGACTGGTGGAAGAAGAGATATCATATGGGTAGTTTCAGCAACAATCCGCCACTGCTAGTACAGTAGAGAAATGAGTGATTAGTGTTGGTGTATCGCCCTCTCGCTCCCCAGATCTAACAGGCTGTGATTTTTTGCCGAATTGCGAAGGAATGTAACTATTGGGGTTGTGCACATGAAAAGGTTTTTTTTATTATTTTATTTATTTATTTATTTATTTATTTATTTATTTTTTTTTTTTTTTATTTCATCCGATCCTATCTTCAAGGACCGGAAATGACAATGAAAAAACAAAGTATATATATTCGCGTGTGTCTGTCTGTTAACGCTTTAACGGTCTCAATTTTTTTTTTTCAACGAAACGCGACATATAACCATCAATGAACAAACGATTCGTCGAGTTCGTTAACCAATAAAACTGGACCGCTAGGAGCAAGAGTTAACCCAAAGCGAAAAGTAAAATGTAAATAAATAAAGATCGATCTAGTGGCCGCATTTTTATTTTATTCTCATTCAAACTCGGTATACTTTTTTAAAATAAATTGATAAAAGTAGTTTTCGAAAATCAAGGCAATCGAGGCATTTATTTGGAGTGGGGGTATACCTGAAATCCGAATAGAGGTTAAAGCGAAATTTAAAAATTGTTCTAGCGTAGCAATTTTCAAAACCTTTAAAGGAAACTCGATATATGCCATTGAAATAAAATAAGAACAACAGGTTCTGAAAAATCAGTGATATAAAATTAGGAGGGGGGAGGGTTACACTGAAACCCAGCATTTAAAAATCGCTCTAACGGCATCAATATTTGCTTTTTCGTAACAAAACAGGTATGTAGTATTTAAATAAAAAATACAAATCTTTTTTGAAAAACAGGGAAATCGGGTCATTAGAAATGGGGTTTTACCTGTAACCCAAAACTTAAAAATTATTCTAATTGCATTAATATTTGCTTTTTTTCTAATGAAACCCCTTATATACTATTTAATTAAAATAGAAAAAATATTTTTATAATCAAGGAAATCGGACCATTATAAAAAATGCGGGTTAATCTGAAGCCTAACATTTTAAAATCGCTCTAGCGGCACCAATGTTTGCTTTTTCACAACGAAACTAGGTATATATCATTTAAATAAAATAAGAAAAATAGTTTCTGGAAATTATGCAAATTGGACATTAGGAGCAGAAGTGTTCTTGAATACCTCCACTTTAAAAAGCGTTTTGGTGTTTAATTTTCTCAATATTGTTTTAAAATAAATGGACAAATTAATTCAGCATATAAACTGTATTTATAACGATGCATATGTTTTATATTTAACAAAAGCATCGTCGTGAAGATAGCAAATGTGAAATATTAATCTAATATGTGTGAGCGAATTATATTTATATATCAGAGCGCTCTGTAATAACCTTCAGAAAACGTTAGCGTGGCATGTTTTTACTACAATAACATTTAAATTAAATTTCAAAGCCCCTGAAAATCGATATAACTTTCAATTTTTTTATTTGCTTTGTATATTGCAATTGTTTTTAAATAGTAACATGTTTTTGTTTTATTGAAACATATGAACATCATCTTAAATACACAATGTAAATCGAAACTTTCTGTTATTTCTCTCTATTTTAGTGAATGTAAAGATGTTATCAAGGGCTCAGTTCATAAACATGGTTACATTTTAAAATGTTTAAAAATACCCACAAAGTATAGTTTTGTCTATTAGTGGTCATACATTTCATTTAATTAATAGTATACTTTTAATTTTTGTGGTTTAATCTCAACAAGAATAATACTCTAAATGTGGTTTCTCTTTATAATAGATTGCAAGAATTCTGGTTCTAATTAGAATTAAAATTAGAATTTTGCTCTTCTAATACCACATATTAATGCCATACATATTTAATTTCGTTAGTAATAAGGCCATATTTGGATTTTATATTCATACATTTTAAAGTTACTCTGGAATTCGCTTAGTTTAGCCAGTTGTGTGTTCCTGGCAAAGAATAGTTAATGTTGCGCACTGCCAGGGTTTTGCATGTGCACACAAGCCGGGACGACAATGCCTGCTCAATTTCCTGATCGCGATAACCCTTTGTGACAAGCGTTAAATGACACAGGAGGTAGTGTATTGTTATTAGTGACCCGTTTGGCCTCTTCCCGCCTGCCATAGGTTGAGGTGCGGCCATGTTGGTAAAGAATTTTCTGACACATATCGTGTACCCGAAATTACCACATTCCTCTTCGATATTTTCTCGTTAATCATTCATGGTAATGTAAAGGGAGTGCACATAAACTTTGTCGTTCTTCTATTCAGTTTATGAAGTGTGAACGCCATTCTTTTGTCTCACCTGCCTTGTCTATCACCAGTTACTGTTCTAAGAACAGCTAGAGCACAGATTTGCATAAATGGAGTCACAAATACGAAATAACTGTTCTTCAAACTTCTGCAGTAAGATCCCTTTCGATATTACGGCAGATTTCTTAAAACCCTATGTTTTGAGAAAAATAATGTTATTTTATCTTTAAAAATTTACATTCAACTTTAAAAAAAAAATGGAGCTTTAACAATTTTCTAAGAATCCTGTAAAAGAATCGCATAATAAAATCCATATTTCGCATCTTTCTTTCATAATGGTTAATTATAAACCGAATCTACAGGGTATATCAGAATAACTATTCCTAATTTTCTGATGTAATAGAGGCCATGAAAATAAAATATTTTTTGTAATAAATTGGTGTCCGGGAATGATTCGTTTTCAGCATAAAAGACAGATCTCATTATGGCTGCATTTATGTTTCATATATTCTTGTTACCATAGAAATAATACACAACTGAAGGTAGTTTGATGTTGTATGTCAAAAAAGATCTTCTGTGAGGTCTGTTTATTTAGTTTCATGGCATTAAAATGCATCGGTACACAAATGTTGAATTTGCAGACATTTAAGGCATTAGGGGCAGCATACGGCAATGATAATTTGGCAAAACGGATCTATGAGGAGCAACACCCTCAGCGTCATATTCTTTGTCTTACAACATTTTCAAGACTGGATCAATATCTTCGAAGTAGTGGCCAGTTCCAGGTAAAGAAAGTAAATTCAGGAACGAATCGAACTGTGAGAACATTAAACTTTGAAGATGAAGTTTTGCAGAGGTTTGAAAATAATTCACGAACTAGCACTCGAGCTGTTGCCCATCCGATGAACACCAGTCACATGTCTGTATGGAGAGTCTTAAGTGAATATGAAAATCATTCATATCATGTCCAAAAAATACAAACATTAATCCTAGATGATTATCACAACAGATATAGAAGTTACTGAATGATATTTACATAACGTTAACAATGAACCTGATTTTGTTAGACGCATATTATGGACAGATGAGAGATTTTTTCCAGAGATGGCTTTTTTTAATACACACAATTATTATATTTGGAGTAACGCTGGTCCTAAAGCTGTGGAGAATCTCTGCAATCAATGGAAGTTTTCTGTAAATATTTGGGTTGGATTTGTTGATAACTTTCTGATGGTACTGTATGTTATGCCTGCAACTTGAATGAACAGATTTATGATATTTTACTTGCGGAAATTCTTCCACAGCTACTTGAAGATATCCCGGCTTAAAATGTCGAAATTATTTAAATATACATGCTCCGAATCGTTGAATAGGGAGTGCAGGTTCAGTTGCTTGGTCAGCAAGTTCCCAAGATATGACTTCAGCTGATTTTGTGCTTAGGGCCATATGAAATCAATTGCTTATGAAAACAACACAGGAGAAGAATTCTTGCTTTTGACGATCTTCGTAACGGACCAAGATATTTCAAAGCATTCGTTGTTAATCATACGGTGTTATACTTTGTGTGCGAACAATTTTGAACAGTTTCTATAGAGTGTCCATACCATTTTCTTAGTATCCGTCTTTACATAAAAAGTTACTGTGTAGCCAAAGTAACTTACCAAATTGAGATTAATTCATTTGTCCCTTTATGCGATATAACTTGACAATACGAGAAATGGAACATTTTGGACAATACTTTAATAATAAAAAAGTATTTTATGTCCTCTATCACAGAATATATATTCTGATATACTCTGTATAAGGGATATACTCGATAAGTTCGTGTAAACTCAAAAGGTGGTTACTTTGGCAACATGGTGACTATTGAGGGATGATGTGTTTGGTTATAAACAATTACGAAGCTCATTCCGTGTTTGAGAGTAATTTTCCTGCTTAATTTTGTAAAAGTGTTTAAAATTTCCTGTATTAATAAAACATTGATTTTTTTAAATAGGCAATCCCGCAGAAATATAGGCGGCGAAGCTGGACAAACATTACGGTGAATCTGCATATTTGCTTGTATAAAACGAGGCAAGAGATGCGGACGGTTTCGAACCACCTGTCAGAGGTAGCGACTTCCATAATGAATGAAAATGTCCACATTACTGAAGTTGTGGGCATTTGTATAGATCTGGTGCTTAATGTTTTGCAAATGAAAAAGTTTATCGACGAGAAGGGTGCCTCATTTCCTAACGATTGACCAGAAAAGAGAACAAGTTGACACTTCCACGCAGAATTTGGAGCTGTTTAAACCGAATGCAAGTGAATTTCACAGATGACATGTGACAGTTGAACCATAAGCAGATTTTGCTAATATGGAGGTCATTCTACAATTAATTGACATTTAGTTTTTAATTTTTGACAGTATCTATTTATAGAGTTGGCTGCACTGATCACAAGACAAATGCGCCTCGCGTGATGAAATGGATTTGATCATTTTTTTTTTTTTTTTGGATAATTTCACTGCAATATCCGGCTGTGATAGGTCAAAGTTCAAAATTTTGTTTCATTTCATTGGTCGATTTTAGATGACGTTATGTCGGATTCAGTAAATTCTAGTTCTTCTTCTATAATATTTTTTACCATTGTCAATTAATTGTAGAATGACCTCCATATTAGCAAAATCTGCTAATGGTTCAGTAAACTGTCAATATTGCTGTTGTTCACTGATTTGACCAAAACTTGATTTTCTTGTTATTGCGGACGTCCGGGCAAGACTGGAGCGGTCACCCCGTAAATCATTAAGACGTTTGTCGCGGGAATGTGTCAGAGAGCTGCGGAAAGTGCTAACCTTAAACCATACAGGGTTGCAGTTGTACATCAGTTGCAGGAACCAGATGAAGACAAAAGATGAAATATTGCCGTTGGTTTCACGCGTTCATTGTACAAAATCCTGACATATTGTCCATCACATGGTTCCATTTAGCTCCTATGGGAACTCACAGAACTTACGCTATTGGGTCATCCAAAATCCACTTGTCATTCATGAAGCTTCTATACAGTCGGGTTTGGTGCGCAATATCCGCACAAAAAATAGTGGGATTTTTTTTTTTTTTTTTTTGATCAAACTGTCAACACTGCAGAGTACCGCCGGATTTTCATGGAGTTTGTTGAGCAACTGGGTCGTGTATATTTTCAACAAGATGGCGCTACATGCCATACTTCAAATCAATCCATAGCACTAATTGAGAGTTTTTCTCCAAGAACCCGTGGCCACCCAGATCTCCTGATTTAACAACACCGGACTTCTTCCTGTGGAGTTACTTAAAACACAGAGTTTATCCCACACTCCCCAGACATTGGACGATCTGAAGTACATCATTATACAGAAGATTAATGCTAGTCCTGCAACTAGCGGCCAGTAATATGGAAGGACTTGTTGAGTTATGTCTTATGTAGGAGGGAAGATATTTTGCAACATTTTCTATAGAGATTAATAATCTCCCAAAGATATTCTACATTTGAAGTATAATAAGTTTTGTCTCGTCGGTCCTGGTGGTGTAGTGGTTACCATACTTGCCTCCTAAACCCAAAACGCGGGTTCGAACCCGGCCAGGACCGATGGATTTTTTCGGGCGTAAAAAGCCTAAGTATAGTTTCCTTCGGAAGGGAAGTGGGTCCTGTGTCGTACATTTACGACACGATAAAGAACCTTAAGCCTGAAAGAGAGGCCTCTGAGCAAAATTTGTCGGCCGTTTCACGTCCTGAGTTGAATGGGACGCTGATGACCTGAGATATTAAAGAGCTTCCATAAATAAATCAACCAAAAAAAAAAAAGTTTTGTCTAGCATCATTAGTTTCGAGATAAATAAATAAATGTGTTAGTTTTATGTAAATTACTCTGACAATGTACTGTAGCATTTCTTTCTTCAACATACGACTTGCCTAATTTTCCTTTGGAACACACACTTGCTTTCATATTGTTAAGTAGTAAATGCATATTTAGTGTTATAAGTAAAGAATGTATATATTGCCTTTCCCAAGCTTGAGAACATCTCATTTGAAATACAATGCCAACCCGCAGCTGTAACAATACATTATTCACGCTGCACCAAGACGTGGTTGCCAAAAGTTTGCAGAGGAATTTTTGCCATCAATTTTCCAAGTGACATTAAAGCTTGCATGCGGAAACACCTTCCAGTAGGAGGTGATGACCCCAGGAGACTTTGACTGCATGTGAATGACTGGCAGAAGTTTCTGAAATACGTAACGTAGGTGAAATATCGCGACCCGTGGTGCAACCTTCCCGCTCGTGAAATTTCTTTCGCTAACCAGCCGTGGTTTCTGTACATCACATGCTCCTTGTAAACTCAGCCAATGCAAATGTAATCACTTCATTTGTACTTTCTCCTTTTTTACTTCTGTTCTAGCCTCCAGTTTTCCTGGTTTGTACACAACACTTTCAGTTTGGGATGTCGAGATTCTTCTTCTGTTAAGTTCGGCGAAAGATGAACTCAGTGTTAAAATTTATGTATAAGTACAGTGCTAAAAGTGAAACAAAATTAGTGTTGGATACAGTTAGGGGGGATTAGTAATATAAAGTATTTTACGTCATGTAGTACACCAGTCATATTTTTTATCCAGTAGATTCTTATTTGCCTGCATATAGTCCTAAAATTCCCTACAACTGAACTTTTCCATGTTACAATGTAATAACGAGATTCTTTAATCGATGATGTGTTTAATCTATGAGAGCTGTTCAATAAATAATGACCATATTTTTAACAACAAACTTTTTTATTCATTCTCACAATTGAGATGATCTTTCTCAAAGTTACCCCTGTTGGATGCAATGCAACTGTTGCAGTCTTGAGAGCCGAGTGTGCAGAGCAGCAGCAGTACAAGGCAGCACAGGCGACACAAACACTTCTTGAGGCTCTGTTACCTCCTAATACAGCTTCGCTATCGCTTATATTGTGTTGTAATGTTCTCGAATTATGATATACCAACGCCCTAAGCTTGAATTATAGTGACCAATGAAAAAGGAGTACGTAGGTGTAGGCATTCTGGAAACGATTTCTGACAGTAACAGCATGGTTTTACGTTAACTCAGTGGTATAACAATCATAGTACCATTTTTAAGCATATTGTTGGTTTTTTTATTTTGGCAGAATGCAGGGAAACGGAGATTTTAAAAAATGAGCATTTATTGCCGCAATTTTTGAATGCCAATAGAAGTTTTAACATTTGCCGTGAAGGGTTACATTTTGGGAATATTTCTAGAGAAGACCCGACAAAGAAAGTTAAAGGCTATAATTAAGAGGGTGCGAGTAAATGGAAGGGGGCTCAAGAGTAAAGGTTCCATTCATGTTTATGTATTTGTATATAAAAGCATTAATAGAAAACGTAAATATATCGAAGTATTTGTATGTAT